>CM061749.1:126336915-127568390 GCA_030979885.1 Lolium multiflorum
TCCTGAAGACAATTATCTGTTGGATTGTAATCCCATGATGACTAATTATTTATGTTTGTTGTCCTACTAAAAGTTGGTCAAACTTAATTGTGTGGAAGTAATCCCATGCTGTTTGATTCATAGGGTCATATCCCATAGGAAAATAGAATGATAATAGATCAAACTAATGCAGAATATCTTATAACCACAATCAAATAGAATTTCTCTTGACATAGGATTCAAGTTGGCATGGCATCCCTATCATACAGGGGTTTTATTCATACTATGCTACAAATCGAAAATAAGATGGGTCAGCACTTTATCGCGGCAGATAGGGCAGCTGGCGTTCGTTACAAACCAGGAGAAGATGCACTTCCTATGGAACGGGTGTTTGCATCCCCGGAGACGCACCGTTGTGCGCTGCGACAGCCCCAGCATGCATATGCTGCAGTGGCCGTCCTCCGGCGCAACTAGGACCCAACTGTCCTGCAGCGCCGGCAAGTTGACGATGAGCCGGTGGTCCACCCTAAGGGTGAGGTCGAAGTGGAGGCCACCGAGCCGACGACACGCCTGCTGCCACATCAGGTGCATAACATCGTAAGGCATGATGATGTCCCACTCCTCCTCCGTGAGGTTCAGGTTCTTGAGCAGCCATACACGGGCAAGAATCTCGCGCATAGTTCGCACGACATTGCCCCCACTACGCAGCTCCCTCGGAGGCAAGCCAAGATCCAGCACCACCTCTTCGCAGGGTGTAGTGGTGATATCGTCCTCATCCAGTGGGGCAGGGAGGGGGCCGGCCATCCTCCTGAGCTCGTACGTCCTCGAGAAGAAGATGTGCACTGTCATAGTGTACGGGGACGCCTCGCCCTCGCCCACGGCCGGCGGCTCGCCGACGGAGAAGTCGGTCGTGCTTGCCGACACACGGCAGGCACGGAAGACATGTGGGCCAGACTCGATGATGCGCTCGCGTGAGGAGCGCTCTAGTAGGGGCGTCGCCGCCATTGGGGATTCTTCGGAGGGCTGTAGACTGGCGGCTAGTCGACGGTGAGGTGGTTGGTGTGAGATCTCTGGGATGAGGCCAGGGGAAGTGGGCGAAGTGCTCGGGACTAGGGACTGCCCTCAACTTTCCGCAGTAGTATGATAATAATTGGTGGACGAGGGAGACTAGTCCAGAGACTACCCAAAGTTGATAAATCATGTTCGAGGGAAAATGCCCAAGATTTATTATCAAAATTCAAGCTAATTTCGCCGATTTTGTTCTGCCGTTCATTAGACATCATCCAACGGCCTTGGTCTCTGGGATTCGCTGCTACAGTGTCATCTACTATTTTCTACCCAATTCCAGAAACATCCATAAAGCTAGTAGATAGCTTTCCTGCTTGTTGGCCCCACCCCATTTTTTTAATCTTTTCTTCCTTATCCCCTTCGCTCATGCTAGCAGCTACTTGCAGCCATTGCTACACCAGCGAGGTGATCTCTATGATAGGCACGGTTTTAGTAAGACAGCAAGTTGTAGATAGCTAACCATGAGACACATGCCTCTCTGGTTGAGACTGAGCTCGCTCTTGTGATTGGGCTCCAATGGTCGAGGTGAGTCACAGCTGCAATGACAGAGGTTTGTGCTGAATTAATTAGCACAGAGGCGTAACTAGCACTAGATGGAGAAGGCATAGTACACATATCGGACACGAAGTCGCGTCTGGCGAGCAGCTCGCATTCACTTGCATCAGTGCGGTACAACAAAGATGATGAAGAAGGATTGGAGCTTTGAAGGTAGTCAGAAAAGTTACAAAAAATAATACGTGCAAAACTTAACCTGTATAAACGCACATGCATGGATAATTTTACATTTCTGCATGAGAAAGACATGTCAATTTTCAGTACGACATGGTTTGATTTGTCAAATTTGATGCTCCTTAATGCATTTTAAGTGAAAATTACAGGTTTATTCATTATAATTGCCGATTTTTAACGTTACGTGCAGCTGACTAGCAAACTATAAGTGTGTGATTGCTTGCTTCCAAAATAAGGATATGTAATCATTTTGTATAAGGTAGTACCAATTAGTCGTTATATTGCAGAACTTAAAGAGTTTTGAGAGATTCAACTCGTTGCTACTCCATAAGAATGGTCATGTTGACAAATTTGATCCAGTGTTGAACAGAGCCAGAAACATTTCAAAAACTTGAGCATGGAAGAGGCTAGGGGTAAATGCCCCAAGGCCAGCCGAGCCTATCGTAGGTGCCGTCCCGAGGAGGAAGTACCTTAATTTGGGGCGCGCGCGGACGCTGCGGTACCCCGAGCTCGAGACGCCGCCGTACCGGTAGCTCGACCCGCGACGAGGCATGGCGGCGGCGGCGGAAGGTAAAGCTCCTGCTGACAAACATATTAGGCACAAATGGGCAACCTTCAGTAACCCATGTTCCATTTTTTTTGTCAGGATAACCCCATGTACCACCTTCCCAATAGAAAAAGTACTGTTCAACCTTCCCCTGTTGGGCCCAATATTTCACTTTTGGGTTGCCAAGGAACATCTACATGGTAATTGTTATCGGTCTACTTGATCCGGCTGTCGAAGCCCAATAACTACAAATGGGCCTTTCTGCTCATGCAATTTCGGCCCTTTTCTAATGAAACACAGATCCTATGATTGGCAAATAAAAATACACGGAGATTCTACATAAAAGTTGTTTTTATTTATTTTGAATTATAGGGTTCCAATTTTTGAAACTGCTCATGCCCAATATGAAAATCCTTGATCGCTCCATACCCACATGGATAACGGTATTTTTAAAAATTCATAAAGTGGATTTGAAATTTAAAACATATCCTAATAATTCCTTGATTTAATCTATCAACTTGCAAGATCTTGGAGCCAAAGAGCTTGTATTAGTCTGCGAAAATAATACTGATAAACCTGTCGTTAACAAGAAATGAAGGTTTATCGTTCAGAGAGGATGCCATGTGGGACCCATGAGACAGTAGCGTCCTCAACGTTTCAAAGAAAAAGGCAAGTAGCCCGAAAATAGGGGTAAAAAATAAATCCTACAAAGGAAACATTTATAGTTCATAGAGGCTGACATGTGGGACCGATCTGCCAGCTGCATCCTCATCATTTCGAAGTCGGCAGGGATCAGAAGAAAAAGGCAAATAGCCAGAAATTAGGGGTAAAAAATAAATCCAAAAAGGAAACTTTTATTCTTAATAGAGGATGACATGTGGGACCGACCTGCCAGCAGCGTCCTCATCGTTTCAAAGGCCGCAGGGGATCAAAAGAAAAAGGCAAATAGCCAGAAATTAGGGGTAAAAAATAAATCCAACAAAGGAAAGGTTTATTGTTCATAGAGGCTGACATGTGGGACCCATGAGCCAGCGGCGACCTCAATTTCAAAGGCGGCATATGATCGAAAAGAAAAAGGCAAGTTAGCAAAAATCAGTGGGTAAAAAAAATCTAAGAAATGAAACTTTATTGTACAGTCCCATGAGCCAGCACCTTACTCAACGTTTCAGTGGCGGCATGAGATAGAAAGAAAAAGGAAAGTGACCAAATATCAGGAGCAAAAAATAATCCAAGAAAAGAAACTTTTATTGTACATAGAGGATGACATATGGGTCCCACTTATACAAGCTCTTTCGCTCCAAGATCTTGCAAGTTGATTGTACATAGAGGATGACATGCGGGCCCCTTGTGTCAGCAGCTTACTCAACGTTTCCAAGGCGGCAGGGGATCAAAAGAAAAAGGAAGTAGCCAGAAATTAGCGGTCAAAAATAACTCCAAGGAAGGAAACTTTTATTGTTCATAGAGTATGACATGCGGGACCCATGAGCTAGCAGCTTCCTCAACGTTTCAAAGGGGGCATGAGATCGAAAGAAAAAGACAAGTGACCAAATATCAGGAGCCAAAAATAATCCAAGAAAAGAAACTTTATTGTACATAAAAGATGACATGCGGGTCCCATTTTGCAGCAGCGGTGTCAACGTTTCAAATGCGGCTTGAGATCAAAAGAAAAAGAGTAGCCAGAAATTAGGGGTAAAAAAACTCCCAGAAAAGAAAGTTGATTGTACATAGAGGATGGCATGCGGGTCCCATGACCCAGCACCTTACTCAACGTTTCAGAGGCGGCATGAGATCGAAAGAAAAAGGAAAGAGACCAAATACCAGGAGCAAAAAATAATCCAAGAAAAAGAAACTTTTATTGTACATAGAGGATGACATATGGGTCCCACTTATACAAGCTCTTCCGCCCCAAGATCTTGCAAGTTGATTGTACATAGAGGATGACATGCGGGGCCCTTGTGTCAGCAGCTTAATCAACGTTTCCAAGGCGGCAGGGGATCAAAAGAAAAAGGAAACAGCCAAAAATAAGAGGGTGAAAAAATCCAAGAAAAGAAACTTTTATAGTATCGAGGATGACATGTGGGTCCCATGAGCCAGCAGCTTCCTCAACGTTTCAGAGGCTGCATGAGATCGAAAGAAAAAGGCAAGTGACCAAAAATAAGGGGGTAAAAAAATCCAAGAAAAGAGACTTGATTGTACATAGAGGATGACATGCGGGTCCCACCAGTCAGCAGCTTACTAATGTTTCCAAGGCGGCAGGGGATGAAAAGAAAAAGGAAATAGCCAAAGATCAGAGGGTGAAAAAAATCCAAGAAAAGAAACTTTTGTAGTACATAGAGGATGACATGCGGGTCCCATGGGCCAGCAGGTTCCTCAACGTTTTCAAGGGCGGCATGAGATCGAAAGAAAAAGGCAAGTGACCAAAAATCAGAGGGTGAAAAATAATCCAAGAAAAGAAACTTTTATTGTACATAGAGGATGACATGTTGTCCCAACGTTTCAAATGTGGCTTGAGATCAAAAGAAAAAGAAAGTAGCCAGAAATTAGAGGGTAAAAAAATCTCCAAGAAAAGAAAATTGATTGTACATAGAGGATGACATGCGGGTCCCACGAGTTAGCAGCTTACTCAACGTTTCCAAGGCGGCAGGGGATCAAAAAAAAAGGAAATAGCCAAAAATCAGAGAGTGAAAAAAAACCCTAGAAAATAAACTTTTGTAGTACATAGAGGATGACATGCGGGTCCCATGAGCCAGCAGGTTCCTCAACGTTTCAAACGTGGCATGAGATCGAAAGAAAAAGGCAAGTGACCAAATATCAGGAGCCAAAAATAATCCAAGAAAAGAAACTTGATTGTACATAGAGGATGACATGCGGGTCCCATTGTGCGGCAGTGGTCCCAACGTTTCAAATGCGGCTTGAGATCAAAAGAAAATGAAAGTAGCCAGAAATTAGGGGGTCAAAAAAACTCCAAGAAAGGAAAGATTTCAATTGGGCTGCATCTGGACATCTGGGCCTTCGAACTATCCTTCTGGGCCTTTTGACTTGTACAATTTCAGCCCACTCCAGAACATGAAAGTTCGGATTTTTCTCAAAAAAAACAGGAAAGTCCTATGCTTCGCCAAAACAAAAAACAAGGAGATTCAAGATATAAGTTTTAAAAATAAAGATTTAATTTATCCGTTTGCAATAGCTCAGAGCGAAATACAATGTTTATTGTCTGCAAAATAATCAAGATATCACATGTTTCTTGTACGGGGAGGCTGACATCGGGGACCCATGAGCCAGCAGCGTCGTCAACGTTTCAAAGGCGGCAGGGGATCGAAAATAAAAAAAAACCAAAAATCAGTTGGTAAAAAAATCCAAGAAAAGAAAACATTTATCGTTCTGAGAGGATGACATGCGGGACCGATGAGGCAGCAGCATCCTCAACGTTTCCAAGGTGGCAGGGGATCAAAGAAAAAAAGGAAATAGCCAGAAATTAATTAGGGGTAAAAAATAAATCCACCAAAGGAAACTTTTATTGTTCATAGAGGATGACATGTGGGACCGACCTGCCAACAGCGTCCTCATCGTTTCAAAGGGGCAGGGGATCAAAAGAAAAAGGAAAATAGCCAGAAATTAGGGGTCAAAAATAACTCCAAGAAAGGAAACTTTTATTGTTCGTAGAGGATGACATGCGGGACCCATGAGCCAGCAGCTTACTCAACGTTTCAAAGGCGGCATGAGATCGAAAGAAAAAGGCAAGTGACCAAATATGAGGTGCCAAAAATAATCCAAGATTTATTGTACATAGAGGATGACATGCGGGTCCCATTTTGCAGCAGCGGTCTCAATGTTTGAAATGCGGCTTGAGATCAAAAGAAAATGAAAGTAGCTAGAAATTAGGGGTAAAAAATTCAAGAAAAGAAAGTTGATGGACATAGAGGATGACATGCGGGTCCCATGATCCAGCAGCTTAGTCAACGTTTCAAAGGGGGCAGGGATCAAAAGAAAAAGGCAAATAGCCAAAAATCAGAGGGTGAAAAAAATCCAAGAAAACAAACTTTTATAGCACATAGAGGATGACATGCGGGTCCCATGAGCCAGCAGGTTCCTCAACGTTTCAAACGTGGCATGAGATCGAAAGAAAAAGGCAAGTGACGAAATATCAGGAGCCAAAAATAATTCAAGAAAAGAAACTTGATTGTACATAGAAGATGACATGCGGGTCCCATGTGTAAGCAGCTTACTCAACGTTTCCAAGGCGGCAGGGCATCAAAAGAAAAAAGGAAATAGACAAAAATCAGAGAGTGAAAAAAAACCATAGAAAATAAACTTTTATAGCACATAGAGGATGACATGCGGGTCCCATGAGCCAGCAGGTTCCTCAACGTTTCAAACGTGGCATGAGATCGAAAGAAAAAGGCAAGTGACGAAATATCAGGAGCCAAAAATAATTCAAGGAAACTTGATTGTACATAGAGGATGACATGCGGGTCCCATGAGTAAGCAGCTTACTCAACGTTTCCAAGGCGGCAGGGCATCAAAAGAAAAAGGAAATAGACAAAAATCAGAGAGTGAAAAAAACCATAGAAAATAAACTTTTATAGCACATAGAGGATGACATGCGGGTCCCATGAGCCAGCAGGTTCCTCAAAGTTTCAAACGTGGCATGAGATCGAAAGAAAAAAACGCAAGTGACCAAATATCAGGAGCCAAAAATAATCCAAGAAAAGAAAGTTTTATAGTACATAGAGGATGACATGCGGGTCCCATTTAGCAGCAGCGGTATCACCGTTTGAGAGGCAGCAGGTGATCGAAAGAAAAAGTCAAGTGACCAAATATGAGGTGCCAAAAAAATCCAAGAAAAGAAAGTTTTATAGTACATAGAGGATGACATGCGGGTCCCATTTAGCAGCAGCGGTCTCACCGTTTGAGAGGCAGCAGGGGATCGAAAGAAAAGGTCAAGTGACCAAATATGAGGTGCCAAAAATAATCCAAGAAAAGAAAGTTTTATAGTACGTAGAGGATGACATGCGGGTCCCATTTAGCAGCAGCGGTATCACCGTTTGAGAGGCAGCAGGGAATCGAAAGAAAAAGTCAAGTGACCAAATATGAGGTGCCAAAAAAATCCAAGAAAAGAAAGTTTTATAGTACATAGAGGATGACATGCGGGTCCCATTTAGCAGCAGCGGTATCACCGTTTGAGAGGCGGCATCGAAAGAAAAAGGCAAGTGACCAAATATGAGGTGCCAAAAAAAACTCCAAGAAAAGAAAGTTGATTGCTCATAGAGGATGACATGCGGGTCCCATTTAGCAGCAGCGGTCTCAACGTTTCCAAGGCGGCAAGGGATCAAAAGAAAAAGGAAGTAGCCAGAAATCAGGGGATCAAGAAAAGAAAGAAATTTGGTTCATAGAGGATGACAAGCGGGACCCATGATCCTGCATCGTAAACGGCTCGATCGGAGAGCGTTGAACGAGATGGCGCGATCGAGAAAAAAACAATGCTAGAGAGGCTGCCATCTGGGCCCTACATCCCTGGGCGGTGCGGATTTGCGTTGACTCGGCCGGCGAACCCGAGAATTCGCGATGCACCACGTCCCGGGCCACCATACGCGACGTTTTGGCCGCTTTCGTCGGGCTAGGTGGCCTCAAAAACGAGAAAAAAGTTTTGACATGAACCACGGAGGGACCAAAAATCGTCGGCCATGGTGCACCAGCAACCACGGCGCGACTTCAACTTCGTCGGCCATGGCAACTTTTCTTGTAGTGTATAAGCATAAGTTCCATAAGGACAAGTAAAAGTGGTTTTCTCTTGATCTTGCGTTTTAACAGCAATTTGAGAAAACCCATAATAACTATCAAGGAAACAAAATTGAGTTTTCCTAGACAACCTTTCTAACATTTGATCAATAAAAGGTAAAGGATAATGATATTTCATAGTAACATTATTAACTTCTCTAAAATCAATGCACATCCTATAACCAACTACTACTCTTTGAGGAATAAGCTCATTATTCTCATTAGGCGCAACAGTAATTCCTCCTTTCTTAGGGACACAATGCACAGACTAACCCATCTACTATCAGCAATAGGATAAATAATACCAGCGTCAAGAAGTTTCAATACCTCATTTCTTACCACATCCTTCATCTTCGGAATTAAACGACGTTGATGTTCAACAACTGGCTTTGCATCCGGTTCCATATTAATAGCATGCTGACATATAGTAGGAGAAATCCCCTTCAAATCATCAAGAGTATATCCCATAGCTCCTCGGTGTTTCTTCAATACTCCCAATAATCTTTCCTCTTCCTGTCCTGAAAGTTTAGAACTAATAATAATAGGATATATTTTCTTATCATCAATATAAGCATACTTAAGATCATCAGGTAAAGGTTTTTAATCGAAAACGGGATCCTCCTTGGGTCGTACCCAAGTCTTCCACAGGTAAAGCATGCTTAAGCATATCCGGTTGACGAAGAAAAATATCATCAATTTCATTTCTTTCCTCCATAAAGACCTCACTTTCGTGGTCCTCCATAAATTGCTACAAAGCATTGTTAGGAGCAACAACAATAGAAGAAAGTTGTTCAACTATAAAATCCTCATTAGGCAATTCAGTTTTATAAGGAGCTTTAGCAAACTTAGAAAAATTAAACTCATAAGACTCTCCATCAAATTTAGTAAGAATTTTCTCTTTCTTGCAATCTATAATAGCACCACAAGTATTCAAGAAAGGTCTACCAAAAATTATAGGACAAGTCTTACTAGCAGCTGAACCAAGTACTAGAAAATCAGCAGGATATTTAATCTTACCACATAAAACTTCCACATCACTAACAATACCAATCGGAGAGATGGTCTCTATATTAGCAAGCTGAATAATCACATCAATTTCTTCAAGTTCACAAGAACCAATTTCATTGACAATTTCCCTGTAAAGCTCATAAGGAATATCACTAGAATTTGCACCAATATCACATAAACCATAATAGCAATGATCACATATTCTAACAGAAAGCACAGGAACACTAGTTTTCTTGGATTTACTAGGATGTGAAACAATAGTAGAAGCATCTTCACAAACTATAATATGTCCATCTTCTACATTTTCAGTAACCAAGTCCTTTACTATTGCTACCGCAGGTTCAAAAGTTATTTGTTCATCAGGTTCTATAGCTTTATTTTTTACTTTTATTAACCACACTAGTTACAATAGAATGTTCCTTTACCTTGGCAGGGAAAGGTACTTTCTCAATATAAGGTTCAGGAAAAACACGATCAGCAGTACAAACTTCAATATTTCTAGCAGGAACACAATTAATAATATCTTTATAAGGTGCATGGTATTTATTCCTTTCCTTCTTGGGAACATCAAGATAAGAGGCAAAAGCCTTAAAACAATTTGCAAGAATTTGAGAATCAAGACCATAAACAACACTAGTATTACGAAAGTCATCAGTTTGCATAAAAGATTCAATGCATTCATAATCATAATTAATACCTGACTTTCTTCCTTTATCATTCTCCAATCCTTCAGTATTTTCCTGAATGCGATCGAGAGATCCCATTTAGCTTCTTCCTTCATACGTGTAAATGATCCAGAACAAGAAGCATCCAATAAATCCTTATCATGAAGAGAAAGCCTTGCATAGAAGTTATTAATAACAATATTACTGGGGAGCTCATGATGGGGCATTTTAGTATTAGTGACTTCAATCTCCCCCACGCTTGGGAAATACTCTCTCCATCTTGAGGCTACAAACTATATATTTAATTCCGATCTTTATGAATATCACTTGGAGGATAGAAATTAGAATAAAAGAGAGGTACAATTTCCTCCCATCCAATAGATCGACCATTCTTCAGCATCTTATACCATTCCGCAGCTCTTCCCTTAAGTGATAAAGAGAATAATTTCCTCTTAACTTGGGATACCTGCAACTCGCATAATTCATCTATAAAGAGTAAATGATCACCCGGATGGATAGTTTCATCTCCAAAATAGCAGTTATTCATAACACGCTCAACAATTTTCATAGTGTCGTCGTGGTGAACAGACAGATGCCATAGGATGGCTTAAGTTGGGGCCGAATGGACGCTAGAGGATTCGGGGGAGGGTTTGGTTAACAGTGGGATGGATCTCGGATGGATTCCGGTGTCTTTGTTGATGAACTTGGCCTTGGCCAGAGGTTGAAGATGAACAGTACAAGCTCTATGAACTAGGGTTTCTCTCTATGTGAATCGTCTTATCGTCCCCTGCGCAAGGGTGTGCCCCTCTCCTTATATAGGGGAGAGGGTGGCTTACAAGGGAAGGAACCCTAATGGTATCTTTTACTAGACAAACTACTTTATAAAGCCTCTTTGGCCTCAGGTGAAGCTGGTATGTCTTTAATCAGGGAGCTGTGACGTCCTCCGAATGCTTTTACGTCATCATCTGCTTTGGCGCCAGGGCTTCGGTTAAAGCTACTTTGCTTAGCTCATCTTTGTCCTCTAGTCTTGGAGAGAATCTTTGACCAGAGTGCCGACAGGCTACAGTGATATTCATACCAGTACTCCGGTACCTCTCTTGTTTCCTAACCTCCGGTATACCCCTCCTGGGATACCGGCAGGTTCTAACCTGGCTCTTTGCCCAACTCAGGAACTATCCGGATTGACCTACAATCCGGCACCTTTTAAGAAAGAATCATGACAACTTTGCCATGCCTTTGGCCTACCGGGGGCCATCCCCCCGACATTAGTCCTCGAAGCTGGTATAGTCCGGCAGACTCTGTCTGACGGACCATGCCAAGTTCCCAAACCGACGTACCCGATTAATTCATCCGGTTTCCATTTAAACTCTTCCGGCTCACTTGTCGGACTTTAAACCATCACTACACTTCAACCGAACCAGCGGTATCTTTTCCGGTAGCTTATATGTTTAATTCTCCTCGGCGAAGTCGAGAATATCTCGGTACAGTGCCTGTCAGAGACATGCGCACTGTTTCTGACGCGCCAGTGCCAGGGGTCACTTCCCTTCGGCTTCTGTGCTCACATTTAATGTGCCACACCGGATCCCCACCGCCGTTCCGGATCCGTCCGGCCTCCCTGTGGCATCTTGATTTCTCGCGTGTATTCCTACTCCACGTGGCGGCCCACGAGACGAACCGCCGCGGCCCAGCGGTTGTTGGCCCACGAACGTCTCTCCTTATTTAAGGGTGCGGCGGTTCCCCACGTCATCTTCTTCGCATTCCAAACTTCTCGAGCGCTCAGAGCCCTAGCCCCCTGTGCTCCTGCCTCCAGAGCTCACCTGCGCCGCCGTCGCTCCGTCCTCCTCCGAACTCGCGAAGGAGCTCCACAGGGCTCTGCCCCGCAGAGATTCACCGCGCACCTTCGCTTCTCCTTCTCTGAGCATCTCACGGCACTCCCTCTTCCTCATTCTCTGTTCGTCGTCGACGACTGCAAGTTCGCCCAATCTCCGGCGGCCGTTATCCTTGTGGTTCTCCGTTGCCTCAGGTTAGCTTCGATGCTTCTACACTCTCTTCCCTTTGCCTTCTAGTTCTTGGGCCGGTAGGGGATTTACCTTTCCTTTTCTTTTTCTTTTTCTCTTACTCGTAGATCTTCGCGAGGGGATAGATCCGGGGAAAAGTGTTTTTAGGTAGATCTTGGATTTAGCCGGGACATGTCTTCCGGAGAATACGAGTCTGAGTCCGCGGCTGGCAGTCATCATACCGGGAGCCCCATTACTTCTGCTGGGGAGAAAAACCCCTCTGCTCAAGCATCTGACGGGCTCGAGGCAGACCTCGCCCGGATGGACGCCTCTTCCTCTGCTCCGGAAGCCGGTGCCGGAGGCCAAGAGGCCAGTAGCTCCGGCCAAGGTTCCGGTGTAACCCGCGGAGCCTGGAAGGGCTCTGATGTAAAGCAGCCGGAAATCGATTGGCTGTACCACTCCCGCAGGATACCGACACAGCTGTCTTGCCGGCTTCCGGGCAACGAGCGGGAGCTCGTACCCGAACCGGGAGAAGTCGTAGTTTTCATTGCTCACTTCGAGCGCGGCTTCGGCCTACCGGCTTCTAACTTATTCTGCCAGTTCCTCAATTTTTACGAACTCCAACCTCACCATCTTCCTGGCAACGCCATTTTTTATCTTCATGGAGGCCTACATAGGTCTCCTCCCTACTATCGAAGCTTTTGCTTGCTTCTTCTGCCTTCGGATCAACTCGGTCCAGGGCAAAAACATTCCCAAGCCCTAACCTCCAGTCCAATGCGGATCTTGCATTATCGGCGCCCGCCAAGGGAGCCCTTTCTTCAAATTCTGGTCTGGAGTCTTGCCGCGCATGGCAACAGACCTTCTTTTACGTGAAGAACAAGGGCGCCGCTGATTTCATCAATTTGCCGGCTTACCATCCGGGTACGCCATCGAGGGCCAACTGGAGGCACAATCCTGGGAATTCCCATATCGAAACCAACCGGATTGTCCGGTTCATGGAGCAGCTCATGAAGGATACGGACATCTGTTCCGATGATATCATCCGCGTTCATCTCACGCCGGGTGCTCCCCCTCCAGCGTCGGGTTCATAAGATGAGCCAGATGTATGGCCCCCGCGATCCCACTAAGATCACCAGCTCGGCCTAAGCAAAACAGACGTGGTCCTTAAGGCTAGGCAAATTTGCCAAACCGATATGCCGAGGAATGGTCGTGGGGCCTCTTCCCCTCAGCTCCACCAATCCTCCATCTGCCGAAGTAAGATCTTAACCAATCCGGATTGTTTTCCGGTAGCCTGACCTGTAGCTAACTATCTTTTACTCTTTTTCAGGCCTGCGAGCGTTTCGTATTGCTGCGGAGGCACGAGGCCCTTGCCGCAAGCGCTCCTTGGACGAGGTGGACCCGGATCCTTACGTCTCCAGGAGTTCTAAGAGCTCCAAGATGGGCCGGACTCACACTCCACGCCCCGGTAACTTTTCAGCCAACAATTCCGGTTCTGACGATGAGGTCACTATTATTGAGGTATTTTGTTCTTTCGCTTCCTCATATATTGTCTCTCTCTAGATCTCCCCTCAGCCAGCGCCAACCCACAGGTTGTTGAGCACGCCGCCCCCCTACAAGCCGAGGTTGGCCAGGAGTTCCTGGACAATCTCGCCTCTCGGGGCCAGAAGAACAAGGCTCCGGCGCCCGGGCCGGCTCCAGGGCGCTCAAAGAAAGACGCTCGTGGCAAGCCCTACACCACCAAGCGCTACTGCAGCGCTGTGCCGGTAGCCAGCGGGTAAGTTTCCGGTTTTTCCTTTCTTTATCTTTTGCTCCTGATTTTCTCTCATTGCCTTTTCTAAGTTTCTTTCTTTTTTCTTTTCTTTTTCTTTTCTTTTCAGGCCTGCTCTGAGCCTCACCCGGAGCACTCGCGGCATCCCGCGGGAAACCTCTGAGGATGTGGCCAATGCCTCAACTCCTCAAGCAAGCCCGGTACCATCTGGTACCGACAAATCTTCCGCCTCCCCTTTGGGAGGCAACACAAGTGCGGGGCCCGCGGCCCTTGAAACTTCACATCACCACGCGGAGGCGGATTTGTTTTCCCCTCCTGATACAGAAGATACCGGTGCCAGCAACATTGGCGCTGGAAAAGAACCAGCGGAGCGGGCGGACCTTCCGGTTCCCCCTGCTCCCAAGAAGAAGAAGACCACCGTTTCCCCCGCTAAGACCGTGCCGGAGACTTCCGCGCCGGCAACTTCCTCACCGGCAAAGGAAGCTCCAGAAGCTTCTGCGCCAACCAAGAGCACGCCTACACCTCCTCCGGAAGCTCCCGCCGGCATTTCTACGGCTCCGGAGCCAGCTCGTTCGGGAGGCGTTCCTCTTACCGCCCAGCAACTTGCTACGGTGGTGACAGCAGCGACCGCACCGCCCTCCGGATTGCAAGCGCTGACGCTACATGTCGGCCGTCCTGCCATCACAGCCAGCGACAAGGCTTCAGCCCAGCTGGGCTGGATCACCGAGCTCTCCCGCGGCGAAGTCAGCTTGGGCCCTCTGCAGGCGTACGCAGAGAAGTGGAATCTGGCGGATTTATCCCCGGCCACTCGCGGCTCAAGGAGAAGGTGTCGGTTGTTGACTCTTCCGGCCCGCGCAGCTCAGCCCAACATCTGAGCCGGCTAAAACGTGTTGTCAAGGAGTTCGACCTTGCGTGGCATGATGTTAGCGACAATGTGGTGCTAAGTTCCATACCCAACTTTTTCCTCTTTCAACAATGCGGGTTTGCAATCTCTTAACTTATAGATATATCCTCATAGTCCCCGAGTTTCGGGTTAAATACGCAGTTCTTAGCGTGAAACTTTGTCTTTAACAAAAAACCGACATAGCCAGTCCCCGAGTTTCGGGTTAAGTGCGCATTTCTTAGCGCGAAACTTTGTCTTTAACAAAAAACCGGCATAGCCAGTCCCCGAGTTTCGGGTTAAGTGCGCAGTTCTTAGCGTGAAACTTTGTCTTTAACAAAAAACCGGCATAGCCAGTCCCCAAGTTTCGGGTTAAGTGTGCAGTTCTTAGCGCGAAACTTTGTCTTTAACAAAAAACCGGCATAGCCAGTCCCGAGTTTCGGGTTAAGTGCGCAGTTCTTAGCGCGAAACTTTGTCTTTAACAAAAAACCGGCATAGCCAGTCCCGAGTTTCGGGTTAAGTGCGCAGTTCTTAGCGCGAAACTTTGTCTTTAACAAAAAAATAGCCAGTCCCCGAGTTTCGGGTTAAGTGCGCAGTTCTTAGCGCGAAACTTTGTCTTTAACAAAAAACCGGCATAGCCATTCCCCGAGTTTCGGGTTAAGTGCGCAGTTCGTAGCACGAAACTTTGACTGTAAAAGCAACATGCCGGCATAGCCTTACCGGAACCTCTTGAACAGGGCACTCTGGACAACCGGAAGCAGCTCTTCGA
Organism: Lolium multiflorum; assembly: GCA_030979885.1. NCBI lineage: Eukaryota > Viridiplantae > Streptophyta > Magnoliopsida > Poales > Poaceae > Lolium > Lolium multiflorum. The sequence continues at coordinate 126,352,104 of CM061749.1, forward strand.
GGAGCTTCTGTGGGAGCACCGGTCCCTTTCTGAGGCCCACAGCAAGTGCCAAGGTAAATTTCCATCTTCCGCCCCTTTCTGTACTGGTTGCTTTTCATAATGCATATTCATAAGTTCTTTGTGCAGCTGCTCTTCCGGAAGCCGCCTCCGAGGACCTCTCCTCCCAGCTTGTCGCGCTTAAAGGTACAATTCCGTTGCTCATTTTATTTTTCCTCTTCTGAACCTACCAGCTTCTTTCTATTAATCTCTTGTTTTTCTGGAATATAGCTGAACAGGAGCGGCTTGCTCTTGAGCACCGCGAGGCTCTGGACGCTCAGAAGAGAATTTCTGCTGAGCTAAAGGAGACGCTCATGCAAGCCGAACTCCGGCACGCTCAGGAGCTCAAGGAGGCCCAGGCTGCCGCGGAAGCCAAGCTGGATGAGTCGCTCAAGGAGTTCACTGATTCGAGTGCACAGCTGCGGATGGGGCTGGAGGAAGAGAGCCGGGCGCGGAAGGAAGCAGAAGCCCGGATCACTACCTTCACCACGGATCAGGCTGAGTACGACCGGTTGGTCATGCAAGCCGACCAGCTGGCCCTCAGTAAGCCTTTTTCTTTCCCATTTCGCTTATAAGCTAATTCCATCCTGCAGTATATCCTTATGTCGGTTCGTTTTATCTCTTTCTTCTCTCCTTGTAGACCTCTTCCCGGAGTCTCAGCCGCACGCACACGCGAAGGTGATGGAGCGCAGGGCCGAACAAGCTTTTCCCAATCCGTATGCGCCCTGGGACGCCTACGACCACCTCGTCTCGCTGGCCGCCCGGATCTCTCACATGAAATGTGTGGACCGGCATCTGGTTGATCTGCCGGATGTGGCTATGCATCTCTTCAAGGTCCTGTGGCCCGGGGAAGCTCAACCGGAAAACCTCACGCTCCTCTCCAACCGCCTCAAGGACGCCGGCAAGAGGTTCAGCGACTGGCGGCGCTCATCTGCCCGTGCCGGAGCCGACGCAACGCTTCCACAGCCTGCGCGGCGGTGCTCCCACGGACACCGATCCCGCCAAGACTGCCAAGCGCAAGGATCGCGCCTACCGGATCGCTCAGTCGGTTCCTACTAGCACTTTCATTCCTCCTCCTGCTGACTTAGTAGACGAACTATCTGAGGATGAGGAGGAAGAGGATGCTGACGAGGACGAGGAGGGTGCTGAGGAAGGTGATGCACCTTCAGAGCAAGCTCCGGAAGCCCCTACAGCTGGCCCCCAGCCTCCCAATGCCTGAAAATCCTTGCTATATGTTTGTCATACTTGTTGTCTCAAAACAATGTCGGTTAAATTCTACCCCGGTATGCCGGGGTGCTTGATGTAAAACAATGTCCTTTTGGTTGTGGTACTCTTAACGTGCCGGTATCTTATATGTTGATACGCTATCTTAGCAACTTGCTTTGATTGTCTGTTTTGATCTTGTATGGTGAATCTTTCGGATTCATTTCCCGAATTCAATTTGATGCACACTTGGTTCTTTTGCTTTGGCTCTGCCTACCTCTCTGGGTGTTTTGGCGTATGAGACACAAAGTTCTTTTCCCAAGCAAACATTTTCTTGAACTTAGAAAAAATTCGAAATTTTCCACAAAAAACCGGCACAACCGGGGTTAGTTAAATTTTCATCGGCTCGGTTGTTTTTGATTCCCCTTTGCGTTTTTCGCGTGTTTATATCCTGCCGGTTTATCTTGCTTGCCATGAAGCCGGGTTGCGGACAGCAGCAAGTCGAAGACTCCGGTAGGTTTAACCCGTTACTAAACCGGAAAGGAAAACTTCTAACAATTAAACCGGTACACAGAAAAAATAAACAGATTGCATGAAATTCCGGTAGAGGCAGTCCCCGAGATACATTCGAGGTGCCGGCATCTTATTCATAACATAAGGTACAAAAAGGAACTTCTTACACCACATCTTCAGGAGTAGAAAGGATGCAACAAAGCTACGTTCCACGTCGCTTGCTCTCCTCTCCGGACTTGTCCGCCTTTCCTTCTTTCCATTCCTGTGCATCGATCAGATAATAGGCATCATTGTGGAGAGCTTTGCTCACAATGAATGGCCCTTCCCACGGAGGTGAGAGTTTATGCCGGACTTCAGTGCGCTGCACTAGGCGTAGCACCAGGTCTCCTTCCCGGAATACCCTCGGGTTTACCTTCCGGCTGTGATAGCATCTGAGGTTTTGCTGGTATATGGTTGACCTTGCCAGAGCCATTTCCCTTTGCTCTTCAAGCAAGTCCACATCATTTTCTCGGGCCTCTTTTACCTCTTCTTCGGTATAGAGCTGTACCCTTGGTGAGTCATGGAGAATGTCGGTTGGTATGACCGCTTCTGCTCCGTATACCATGAAAAATGGCGTATATCCGGTAGACCGGTTCGGTGTTGTTCTTATGCTCCACAGCACTGATGGTAATTCATCAAGCTAGCATCCGGGCGTTTTTTCGAGTGGTTCAATGAGCCTCGGCTTGATACCGGAAAGCACTAATGCATTGATTCTTTCAACTTGGCCATTGCCTTGTGGATGTGCCACTGAGCACAAATCCAACCGGATGTTATTATCCTCACAGAACCGCTTAAACTCTCCTTGAGCAAAGTTAGTTCCGTTATATGTAATGATGCTGTGCGGGTATCCATACCGCAAGATCACGTCTTTCAAGAATTTCACGGCTGTATGCCCATCACATTTTGCTATTGGCTTCACCTCTAGCCACTTAGTGAATTTATCCACCATCACCAGTATATGAGTCATTTTTCCTCTGCGGTTTTGAATGGTCCAACCATGTCCAGGCACCATACCGCAAAGGGCCAAGTTATCGGTATAGTTTTTAAACCGGATGCTGGGGTGTGATTCTGCTTCGCGTACCTCTGGCACCCATTGCATCTTCGGACCAAGTCCTCAGCATCCTCCAAAGCAGTGGGCCAATAGAACCCATGCCGGAAGACTTTTGCCACCAACGCTCTGGATGAGGCATGGTGTCCGCACTCTCCTTGGTGCACTTCCACCAGCATTTCTCTTCCTTCCGCCGGTTCCACACATCTCTGGAGGACACCGCTAACACTTCTTTGGTACATTTCGCAATTGATGATGGTGTATGCCTTGGATCTTCTCTGGATCCTCCTTGATTCAGTTTCGTCAACCGGCAAGATGCCATGGATCAGAAATTCCTTAATAGGTTTAACCCAGGATGGTGCTTCTCGAACCGTAAACACCGGTACATCTATCTCCATGTGGTCTACTATCATAGCTTCTTCCGGTTTAGATCCCGAAGTCCCCGGGTTTGACGGAACAACCCCCGTGCTTCCTTCATCCACATCCATGGGTACAACGTGGGACTCCGGTACGAAAATTGATTTAGATTCCAGACTCGGTGTGATCGATGGTTTTCTCAGGTGAGCCAAGGCTATTCCGGAAGGAATTTCTTGCCTAGATGAGCCCAACTTGGACAAAGTATCTGCGGCTTCATTTTCTGCCCGCGGCACATGGTGAAACTCACATCCTTCAAAGAATCCGGCAATCTTTTGCACATGGAACCGGTACGAGGCCATGTTGGCATCCTTCGCATCCCAGTCTCCGGAACATTGTTGCACCACCAAGTCTGAATCACCATAACAAATGATCCGGTGCACTCCAACTTCCTTTGCCACTTTTAGCCCATGGACCAAAGCTTCATACTCAGCGACATTGTTTGATCCCCTGAAGTGTATTTGCAGCACATATCTCAAGTGAACCCCCTTCGGTGAGGTGAGAACCACTCCGGCACCTAAACCCTCCTTGAGTTTGGATCCGTCAAAGTGCAGCTTCCAGTAGTCTCGCTCCGGTTTTGGCGGCTTGTACTGCATTTCAGCCCAATCAACCAGGAAATCCGCCAAAGCTTGTGACTTGATGGCGTCCCTTCTCTCAAATGCCGGTACATACGGAGATAGCTGAATTGCCCATTTTGCAATCCGGCCGCTAGCATCTTTGTTGCCTATGATTTCCGAGATGGGTGCCTCACTCACCACTTTCATCGGATGCTCTTCAAAATAGTGCTTGAGCTTTGTGGCAGCCATGAACACGCCGTAGGTCATTTTCTGAAAGTGCGGGTAGTTTTGCTTTGAAGAGGAGAGCACTTCGCTCAGGTAGTATACCGGCCTCTGCACGGTTTTTCCTTCCTCATCTCGTTCTACCACAACCACAACACTTACCACCCGGTTTGTTGCCGCTATGTAAAGCAACATGGGTTCCCTTTCCAAAGGTGAAGCCAGTATAGGAGCTGTCGCGAGCATGTTTTTTAGCTCTTTGAAAGTTGTATCTGCCTGGGGTGTCCAGACAAAAGTATCTAATTTTCTCATTAGGGCGTAGAGAGGTAAGGCCTTCTCCCCCAACCGGCTGATGAACCGGCTTAATGACGCCAAGCTACTGGTAAACTTCTGGACATCTTTTAGTTCCTGAGGTATGGTCATTCTCTCAATTGCTCGAATCTTTACCGGGTTCACTTCTATACGCGGCTAGATACCAAGAAACCGAGAAGTTTCCTGGCTGGCACACCGAAGGTGCATTTTGCCGGATTGAGTTTCATCCGGAACCTTCTCAGGTTGTCAAATGTTTGCCTCAGATCATCGATCAAGGTATCTTTTAGCTTAGTTTTTATCACAACATCATCCACATAGACTTGCACATTTTTACCGATCTGATCGAACAAGCATTTTTGCATACAGCGCTGGTACGTTGCGCCAGCATTTCTCAAACCAAAAGGCATAGTGACATAGCAATAAGCCCCGTGCGGGGTAATGAATGTAGTCTTTATTTGATCTTCCTTTTTCAGGGGAATTTGGTGGAATCCGGAATAAGCATCCAGAAAATACAGCAGTTCACAACCAGAAGTGGAATCGATCACTTGATCAATCCTAGGTAAAGGGAAAGGATCTTTAGGGCACGCCTTGTTCAGGTTGGTGTAGTCGATGCACATGCGCCACGCCTTTGGAGCTCTGGGGTCTTCTTCTTTTTTCTTTTCGACCAGCACCAGATTGGCTAGCCACTCAGTATGCAGTACCTCCACGATGAAACCGGAAACAAGTAACTTGGTAACTTCTTCTCCAATGATTTTTCTCCTATCTTCAGCGAACCGGCGCAAAGGTTGTCGTACCGGTTTTGCATCCTTCCGGACATTCAGAGAGTGCTCAGCCAACTCCCTCGGCACACCCACCAAGTCATCAGTAGACCAGGCGAAGATGTTCCGATTCTCACGGAGGAAGTTGACGAGCGCGCTTTCCTATGCTTGGCTCAAGCCGGCACCGATACGAACGGTGCGCTCAGGACATGCCGGATCCAGCATGATGTCCTTGGTCTCTTTTGACGGCTGAAATATCGGTGTGCCCAAGTTTCCACTCATGGCCGCTAAGTTTAGCTGGGAGGATTGAGCCAGCGCCACATCAGTTTGCATTCTTTTCTTTTCTTCAGCTATCACCAGCGACTCAGCCAGGTTTGACCCGACAGAAGCAGTTTCCAATGATATTTTGTAGTTTCCCACCATGGTCAGTGGTCCATTAGGTGCCGTCATCTTCATCTTGACATACGCGGTGTGAGTTGAGGCCATGAAGGCCGCCAGTGCCGGTCTCCCTAGCAGTGCATGGTACGGGCTGTCCAGATCAACCACCTCAAATAGAACATTTTCCACCCGGCAATTGTCACGTCCACCGAAAGACACATCCACCCGGACTTTTCCCAGGGGCGACCAGGATAATCCCGGAACAATGGCGTGGAAAGTGGTGTGCGTTGGCTGGAGCATGTTCTCTTTTATGCCCAGCGTTATCACAGTGTGCCGGTAAATGATGTTTATGCTGCTTCCGTTATCGATCAGCACCTTGCTGAACTTAACCCGGCTGATTGGCCCATGCATGATTGGATCCATAACCAAGGCATATCCGCCCGCATTCGGCATGATTTTCGGATGATCTTTGATCGACCAAGTGAGCTCCTGATCTGACCACGGCATGTACCTTGGTACTGCCGGCATCACTGCGTTCACCTCCATGGAACGGCGGTAGACACTTGGCCTATTTGTTGGCTCAGTAACGAACACAACACAGTATATATATCTGGGTCCTGGTAAACGTTCCGGCCCACAGGTGCCGGTGGTGGTGGCTGGTTGTTATTGTAAGCCACCTGATGAATCTCTTGTTGCTGCTGCGGCAGGTTTTGCTGAACAAAAACGGGCTACGCATTTGTGCCGGTAAGTGGCGGTGGTGGTGGCAGTTTGTCTCTGGCATCCTTTGCATTGCCTCTTTCTAATAACCTTTTGGTCCAGGAGCAATCTTTTATCAAGTGGTTCGCCGGACTTGCCGGATTCGGTGTGTGCCACCGGCATGGTTGATCCATTGCGGATTCCATGGTGTACCTTTCCTGATCTTGCCACGGCTTTTTCTCAACCCATTGCTTCTTTTGACCGACCCAAGGTGGGGTTCCGGTCCTTTGTCTCTGGCTTCCGCCGGCACCGGCATTATCCTGTACCGCGGCTACTTGCAGCGGACCATACCTCCGATCCGGAAAGTCTTCCCTTCTTTTGTTATGCCGATCTTGCCGGTTATCCCGGTGCTGATCCTGGCGCGGCTGGTTGGTTTGAGCCGGCACAGCTTGAATTGCCGGTTGCATTGGGTCTCCCAACGCGTAATTGTCTGCCACCCGGATCATTTCTGCCAGTGTGGTTGGCATGTTTCTTTGTAACCTCTGCCACAGCAGAGATCCTCTCCGGCATCCATGGCAAAACCAAGCAATTGCTTGCGCTTCTATCACCCCTTCACATGTATTCCTTGTGGAGTTCCATCGGGTTAGGAAATTGATGCGTGCAATTAACACACGTCCGTTGGGAACCCCAAGAGGAAGGTGTGATGCAGACAGTAGCAAGTTTTCCCTCAGAAAGAAACCAAGGTTTATCGAACCAGGAGGAGCCAAGAAGCACGTTGAAGGTTGATGGCGGCGGGATGTAGTGCGGCGCAACACCAGGGATTCCGGCGCCAACGTGGAACCTGCACAACACACCAAAGTACTTGCCCAACGAAACAAGTGAGGTTGTCAATCTCACCGGCTTGCTGTAACAAAGGATTAACCGTATTGTGTGGAAGATGATTGTTTGCAGAAACAGTAAAGAACAAGTATTGCAGTAGATTGTATGCGATGTAAAGAATAGGACCGGGGTCCACAGTTCACTAGAGGTGTCTCTCCCATAAGATAAATAGCATGTTGGGTGAACAAATTACAGTCGGGCAATTGACAAATAGAGAGGGCATGACAATGCACATAAATGATATGATAAATATAGTGAGATTTAATTGGGCATTACGACAAAGTACATAGACCGCTATCCAGCATGCATCTATGCCTAAAAAGTCCACCTTCAGGTTATCATCCGAACCCCTTCCGGTATTAAGTTGCAAACAACAGACAATTGCATTAAGTATGGTGCGTAATGTAATCAACAACTACATCCTTGGACATAGCATCAATGTTTTATCCCTAGTGGCAACAACACATCCACAACCTTAGAACTTTATGTCACTGTCCCAGATTTAATGGAGGCATGAACCCACTATCGAGCATAAATACTCCCTCTTGGAGTTAAGAGCAAAAACTTGGCCAGAGCCTCTACTAATAACGGAGAGCATGCAAGATCATAAACAACACATAGGTAATAGATTGATAATCACCATAACATAGTATTCTCTATCCATCGGATCCCGACAAACACAACATATAGCATTACAGATAGATGATCTTGATCATGTTAGGCAGCTCACAAGATCCAACAATGAAGCACATAAGGAGAAGACGACCATCTAGCTACTGCTATGGACTCATAGTCCAGGGGTGAACTACTCACTCATCACTCCGGAGGCGACCATGGCGGTGAAGAGTCCTCCGGGAGATGATTCCCCTCTCCGGCAGGGTGCCGGAGGCGATCTCCTGAATCCCCCGAGATGGGATTGGCGGGAAGGTTTTCCGTATCGTGGCTCTCGGTACAGAGGGTTTCGCGACGAAGGCTTTAAGTAGGCGGAAGGGCAACGCGGGGGGCCACACGAGGGCCCCAACGCTAGGGCCGCGCGGCCAGGCCTGGGCCGCGCCGCCCTAGTGTGGCGGCGCCTCGTGGCCCCACTTCCTTTCCCTCGGTCTTCTGGAAGCTTCGTGCAAAAATAGGACCCCGCGTTGATTTCGTCCAATTCCGAGAATATTTCCTTACTAGGATTTCTGAAACCAAAAACAGCAAAACAACAACTGGCTCTTTGGCATCTCGTTAATAGGTTAGTGCCGGAAAATGCATAATAACGACATATAATGTGTATAAAACATGTAGATATCATCAATAATGTGGCATGGAACATAAGAAATTATAGATACGTTTGAGACGTATCAAGCATCCCCAAGCTTAGTTCCTACTCGCCCTCGAGTAGGTAAACGATAACAATGATAATTTCTGAAGTGACATGCCATCATAACCTTGATCATACTATTGTAAGCATATGTAATGAATGCAGCGATCAAAACAATGGTAATGACATGAGTAAACAAATGAATCATAAAGCAAAGACTTTTCATGAATAGTACTTCAAGACAAGCATCAATAAGTCTTGCATAAGAGTTAACTCATAAAGCAATAAATCAAAGTAAAGGTATTGAAGCAACACAAAGGAAGATTAAGTTTCAGCGGTTGCTTTCAACTTATAACATGTATATCTCATGGATATTGTCAATGTAAAGTAATATAACAAGTGCAATATGCAAGTATGTAGGAATCAATGCACAGTTCACACAAGTGTTTGCTTCTTGAGGTGGAGAGAAATAGGTGAACTGACTCAACATAAAAGTAAAAGAAAGGTCCTTCAAAGAGGAAAGCATCGATTGCTATATTTGTGCTAGAGCTTTTATTTTGAAAACATGAAACAATTTTGTCAACGGTAGTAATAAAGCATATGTATCATGTAAATTATATCTTACAAGTTGCAAGCCTCATGCATAGTGTACTAATAGTGCCCGCACCTTGTCCTAATTAGCTTGGGTTAACACTGATCATCATTGCATAACATATGTTTCAACCAAGTGTCACAAAGGGGTACCTCTATGCCGCCTGTACAAGGGTCTAAGGAGAAAGTTCGCATTGGATTTCTCGCTTTTGATCATTCTTCAACTTAGACACCCATACCGGGACAACATAGACAACAGATAATGGACTCCTCTTTTAATGCTTAAGCATTCAACAACAGTTAATATTCTCATAAGAGATTGAGGTTTTATGTCCAAACTGAAACTTCCACCATGATTCATGGCTTTAGTTAGCGACCCAATGTTCTTCTCTAACAGTATGCATACTCAAACCATTTGATTGTGAAAACCGCTGATGCGCGTAAATGTACACATCCGTTGGGAACCCCAAGAGGAAGGTATGATGCGCACAGTGGCAAGTTTTCCCTCAGAAAGAAACCAAGGTTGAATCGAACCAGGAGGAGCCAAGAAGCACGTTGAAGGTTGATGGTCGCGAAATGTGATGCGGCGCAACACCAGGGATTCCGGCGCCAACGCGGAACCTGCACAACACAACCCAAGTACTTTGCCCCAACGAAACAGTGAGGTTGTCAATCTCACCGGCTTGTAACAAAGGATTAAGCGTATCGAGTGGAAGATGTTTGCAAAGAAAACAGTAAAACACAATTGCAGATTGTATGCTATGTAAAGAATAGGACGGGGTCCACAGTTCACTAGAGTGTCTCTCCCATAAGATAAAAGCATGTTGGGTGAACAAATTACAGTCGGGCAATTGACAAATAGAGAAAGGCATAACAATGCACATACAAGGCATGATAAATATAGTGAGATTTAATTGGGCATTACGACAAAGTACATAGACCGCCATCCAACTGCATCTATGCCTAAAAAGTCCACCTTCAGGTTATCATCCCCCCTCCAGTATTAAGTTGCAAAGCAACAGACAATTGCATTAAGTATGGTGCGTAATGTAATCGACAACTACATCCTTAGACATAGAATCAATGTTTTATCCCTAGTGGCAACAGCACATCACAACCTTAGAACTTTCTGTCACTGTCCCGGTGTCAATGAAGGCATGAACCCACTATCGAGCATAAATACTCCCTCTTGGAGTTAAGAGCAAAAACTTGGCTAGAGCCTCTACTAATAACGGAGAGGATGCAAGATCATAAACAACACATAAACAATAGATTGATAATCACCATAATCATAGTACTCTCTATCCATCGGATCCCGACAAACACAACATATAGTATTACAGATAGATCTTGATCATGTTAGGCAGCTCACAAGATCCAACAATGAAGCACAACAAGGAGAAGACGACCATCTAGCTACTGCTATGGACCCATGGTCCAGGGGTGAACTACTTACTCATCACTCCGGAGGCGACCATGGCGGTGTAGAGTCCTCCGGGAGATGAATCCCCTCTCCGGCAGGGTGCCGGAGGCGATCTCCTGAATCCCCCGAGATGGGATTCGCGGCGGCGGCGTCTCTGGAAGGTTTACCGTATCGTGGCTCTCGGTACTGGGGGTTTCGCGACGGAGGCTTTAAGTAGGCGGAAGGGTAGGGGGGGCCACACGAGGTGCCCAGGGGTAGGGCCGCGCGGCCAGGGCTTGGGCCGCGCCGCCCTCCCCTGGCTGCCTCGTGGCCCCACTTCGTTATCTCTTCGGTCTTCTGGAAGCTTCGTGCAAAAATAGGACCCTGGGCGAAAGTTTCGTCCAATTCCGAGAATATTTCCTTACTAGGATTTCTGAAACCAAAAACAGCAGAAAACAACAACTGGCTCTTCGGCATCTTGTTAATAGGTTAGTTCCAGAAAATGCATAAATATGACATATAATGTGCATAAAACATGTAGGTATCATCAATAAAGTAGCATGGAACATAAGAAATTATCGATACGTTGGAGACGTATCAGCATCCCCAAGCTTAGTTCTGCTCGTCCCGAGCAGGTAAAACGATAACAAAGATAATTTCTGAAGTGACATGCCATCATAATCTTGATCATACTATTTGTAACCATATGTAATGAATGCAGCGATCAAAACAAAAGTAATGACATGAGTAAACAACTGAATCATAAAGCAAAGACTTTTCATGAATAGTACTTCAAGACAAGCATCAATAAGTCTTGCATAAGAGTTAACTCATAAAGCAATAAATCAAAGTAAAGGTGTTGAAGCAACACAAAGGAAGATTAAGTTTCAGCGGTTGCTTTCAACTTATAACATGTATATCTCATGGATATTGTCAACATAAAGTAATATAACAAGTGCAATATGCAAGTATGTAGGAATCAATGCACAGTTCACACAAGTGTTTGCTTCTTGAGGTGGAAGGAGATAGGTAAACTGACTCAACAATAAAAGTAAAAGAATGGTCCTTCAAAGAGGAAAGCATCGATTGCTGTATTTGTGCTAGAGCTTTTATTTTGAAAACATGAAACAATTTTGTCAACGGTAGTAATAAAGCATATGAGTTATGTAAATTATATCTTACATGTTGCAAGCCTCATGCATAGTATACTAATAGTGCCCGCACCTTGTCCTAATTAGCTTGGACTACCGGATCTTTGCATGCCATGTTTCAACCAAGTGTCACAAAGGGGTACCTCCATGCCGCCTGTACAAGGGTCTAAGGAGAAAGTTCGCATTGGATTTCTCGCTTTTGATCATTCTTCAACTTAGACACCTGATACGTCTCCAACGTATCGATAATTTCTTATGTTCCATGCTACTTTATTGATGATACCTACATGTTTTATGCACATTATATGTCATATTTATGCATTTTCTGAACTAACCTATTAACAAGATGCCGAAGAGCCAGCTTTTTGTGTTTTTGGTTTCAGAAATCCTAGTAAGGAAATATTCTCGGAATTGGACGAAACTTTCGCCCGGGTCCTATTTTTGCACGAAGCTTCCGTAAGACCGAAGAGATAACGAAGTGGGGCCACGAGGCAGCCAGGGCATAGGGCGGCGTGGCCTGGCCCTTGGCCGCGCCGACCTGCCCCCTGGGCCCCTCGTGTGGCCCCCTGACCTACCCTTCCGCATACTTAAAGTCTCCGTCGCGAAACCCCCAGTACCGAGAGCCACGATACGGAAAACCTTCCAAGACGCCGCCGCGAATCCCATCTCGGGGATTCAGATCGCCTCCGCACCCTGCCGGAGAGGGGATTCATCTCCGAGGACTCTACACCGCCATGGTCGCCTCCGGAGTGATGAGTGAGTAGTTCACCCCTGGACCATGGGTCCATAGCAGTAGCTAGATGGTCGTCTTCTCCTTGTTGTGCTTCATTGTTGGATCTTGTGAGCTGCCTAACATGATCAAGATCATCTATCTAATACTATATGTTGTGTTTGTCGGGATCCGATGGATAGTGAGTACTATGATTATGGTGATTATCAATCTATTGTTTATGTGTTGTTTATGATCTTGCATGCTCTCCGTTATTAGTAGAGGCTCTGGCCAAGTTTGTACTCTGAACTCCAAGAGGGAGTATTTATGCTCGATAGTGGGTTCATGCCTCCATTGAATCTGGGACAGTGACAGAAAGTTCTAAGGTTGTGGATGTGCTGTTGCCACTAGGGATAAAACATTGATTCTATGTCTAAGGATGTAGTTGTTGATTACATTACGCACCATACTTAATGCAATTGTCTGTTGCTTAGCAACTTAATACTGAATGGGGTTCGGATGATAACCTGAAGGTGGACTTTTTAGGCATAGATGCAGTTGGATGGCGGTCTATGTACTTTGTCGTAATGCCCGGATTAAATCTCACTATATTTATCATATCATGTATATGCATTGTTATGCCTTTCTCTATTTGTCAATTGCCCGACTGTAATTTGTTTACCCAACATGCTTTTATCTTATGGGAGAGACACCTCTAGTGAACTGTGGACCCCGGTCCTATTCTTTACATAGCATACAATATACTGCAATTGTGTTTTACTATTTTCTTTGCAAACATCTTCCACTCGATACGCTTAATCCTTTGTTACAGCAAGCCGGTGAGATTGACAACCTCACTGTTTCGTTGGGGCAAAGTACTTGGTTTTGTTGTGCAGATTCCACGTTGGCGCAGGAATCCCTGGTGTTGCGCCGCATCACATTTCGCGACCATCAACCTTCAACGTGCTTCTTGGCTCCTACTGGTTCGATTAAACCTTGGTTTCTTTCTGAGGGAAAACTTGCTACTGTGCGCATCATACCTTCCTCTTGGGGTTCCCAACGAACGTGTGAGTTACACGCCATCAAGCTCTTTTTCTGGCGCCGTTGCCGGGGAGATCAAGACACGCTGCAAGGGGAGTCTCCACTTCTCAATCTCTTTACTTTGTTTTGGTCTTGCTTTATTTTATTTACTACTTTGTTTGCTGCACTAAATCAAAACACAAAAAAATTAGTTGCTAGTTTTACTTTATTTATTGTCTTGCTCTCCATATCGAAAACACAAAAAAATTAGTTACTTGCATTTACTTTATCTAGTTTGTTTTATTTACCGTTGCTAAAATGAATACCCCTGAAAATACTAAGTTGTGTGACTTCACAAATGCAAATAATAATGATTTCCTATGCACACCTATTGCTCCACCTGCTACTACAGCAGAATTCTTTGAAATTAAACCTGCTTTACTAAATCTTGTCATGAGAGATCAATTTTCTGGTGTTAGTTCTGATGATGCTGCTGCCCATCTCAATAATTTTGTTGAACTTTGTGAAATGCAAAAGTATAAGGATGTAGATGGTGATATTATTAAATTGAAAGTGTTTCTTTTCTCATTAAGAGGAAGAGCTAAAGATTGGTTGCTATCTTTGCCTAAGAATAGTATTGATTCATGGACTAAATGCAAGGATGCTTTTATTGGTAGATATTATCCTCCCGCTAAAATTATATCTTTGAGAAGTAGCATAATGAATTTTAAGCAATTAGATACTGAACATGTTGCTCAAGCATGGGAGAGAATGAAAACTTTGGTAAAGAATTGCCCAACCCATGGACTGACTACTTGGATGATCATCCAAACCTTCTATGCAGGACTAAATTTTTCTTCGCGGAATTTATTGGATTCAGCTGCAGGAGGTACCTTTATGTCCATCACATTGGGGGCGGCTACAAAACTTCTTGATGATATGATGATAAATTACTCTGAATGGCACACGGAAAGAGCTCCACAAGGTAAGAAGGTAAATTCTGTTGAAGAAACCTCTTCCTTGAGTGATAAGATTGATGTGATTATGTCTATGCTTGTGAATGGTAGATCTAATGTTGATCCAAATAATGTTCCTTTTAGCTTCATTGGTTGCTCAAGAAGAAAATGTTGATGTGAATTTCATTAAAAATAATAATTTCAACAACAATGCTTATAGGAACAACTCTGGTAATAACTATAGGCCATATCCTTCTGCTAATGGTAATGGTTATGGTAATTCTTATGGGAATTCTTACAACAATAATAGGAGTGTACCCTCTGGTCTTGAAACCATGCTTAAAGAATTTATTAGTACACAAACTGCTTTTAACAAATCTGTTGAGGAAAAGCTTGATAAAATTGATACTATCGCTTCTAGAGTTGATAGACTTGCCTCCGATGTTAATCTTTTAAAATTGAAAGTTATGCCTAATAATGATATTGATAGTAAGATTACTACTACAGCAAATGCCATCCAAGTTAGAATTAATGAGAATATAAGATTAATGGCTGAACTGCGTGCTAGGTGGGATAGAGAAGAAAATGAAAAACTAGCTAAAGAGAATAATATAGCTAAAGTTTGGACTATTACCACCACTAGTAATGCTAATTCTTCACATGTTGCTGCACCTCCTACTATCAATGGTAAAATAATTGGTGTTGGCAATGTTTCTACTCCTAGTGCAAAGCGTACAAAACTGCCTGAAACTGCTAAAACTGCTGAAACTGCTTGTGATAAAACTGCTGAAATTTTTTCCAACCTTGGGAACAATGATCCCATTGCTGTAGCTCATAATGATTTAGATTTTGATGATTGTCACATCTCTGAAGTTATAAAGTTCTTACAAAAACTTGCTAAAAGTCCCAATGCTAGTGCTATAAATTTAGCCTTTACAAAACATATTACAAATGCTCTCATAAAAGCTAGAGAAGAGAAACTAAAACTTGAAACTTATATTCCTAGAAAGTTAGAAGATGGTTGGGAGCCCATCATTAAAATGAAATTCAATGAATTTGAATGTAATGCTTTATGTGATCTTGGTGCAAGTATTTCTGTTATGCCTAAAAATATTTATGATATGCTTGACTTGCCACCATTGAAGAATTGTTATTTGGATGTTAATCTTGCCGATAATGTTAAAAAGAAACCTTTGGGGAGGATTGATAATGTGCACATTACGGTTAACAATAACCTTGTCCCCGTTGATTTTGTTGTTTTGGATATCGAATGCAATGCATCTTGTCCTATTGTGTTGGGAAGACCTTTTCTTCGAACTGTTGGTGATGTTATTGATATGAGGGAAGGTAATATTAAATATCAATTTCCTCTCAAGAAAGGTATGGAACACTTCCCTAGAAAGAGAATGAAGTTGCCTTTTGATTCTATTATTAGAACAAGTTATGATGTTGATGCTTCATCTCTCGATGTTACTTGATTTGCACTTTCTGCGCCTAGCTGAAAGGCGTTATGTAACACCCCAACTTTTGCAACCTTGTTTAGTTGTCCAGAATGCAAAAATCAGGGGGAACAAAAACTTTTTAAGTTTTGCTTGTGCTTCCATGGGTTTGATTGAAGTGTTGTCTGACTTGTTTGATGAGTGGTGTTTGATGAATATTATTAAGTGAAGTACCTCAACCCACATCTTCTTATCTCGAGAAAACACTCATGCTATGGCCACTCTCTGTATCGCCTGAATCTCCTCTCTTCAAAAATATTTGAACCTTATGTCAAATAACAGAACCTCTTTTGTTTTGTCTTACGACCCAAACTTTGAATTCAAAGAATCTTGCCAAGAACCTTTTATTTTAAAGTGGCTATGGTCACCTCCCATCCTAGTATCACAAAAAGAGTTTCTGAAGTTACTTTGTTCTGAGGTAAAGTATTTGCCAAATGTCTTACCCTTACCTTGTGTAGCTTAAAAATTATTTTTATAAAAGTTTTTATATGCATTTTGGTTGACCAAATAAAATGGAATGATCCATATTTCCTTTTTACTAAAACCTTGGGTCATTCAACTCTTTCTAACACCCTAAACCCATATTTCTTCTCTAGTTAAATACTATGATATTTCTAGTCCTTGCCATTCTATTTTCAAAACCTTTCCTCTAATAAAAGTAGGAAAAATTTATGATATGTTGTATCCCATCGTTTCCATTCAAAAATAATTTCTAGAAAATTATTTTCTTTATCTTATTTCCTATTTACCAAAATGCATGTAAATGGTGTATATGCCATTTCTCGCACCTTTACTCTCCTAATGATTTTGGGAGCATTCCACCAAAGTATCCTATGATAGTAGGACCCTATGGTACCAAACCTTACTTTTCTACTTTCTAAGTTTTCAAAACCCATAAAAATAATTTTTGGGGACTTCTTTGACACAAAACCCCAATTGGCTTTGAGCAAACTTTTTCAATGCTAATCATCAACGTATAGATTTGATCTACTAAATTTTGCTACTGAACCTCATCCTTACGCTTCTAAAAAAATATATTCTAAAACAAAAATACGGGAAACCTCCCACTCCTCTCTATCTTTCAAATAGAACCAATTGAACTCAAACCTATCTGGTGGTATCCAAAACTTTCAAGATCTTGTCAAAACCGTTATAAACATTTTCACCCTCATCTCTGATCCATTCACACGTCTTAGTGCATGGAACTAACCTCACCAAGCTTCTTCTAATCTAAACTTAAATTATCACATGCATGACTCTCTATCCAACTCTCCCTCGCTTCTATTCTTTTTGCCAACCACCAATCCATTTGAAACTTCACCGATCCATCATGAGGACCTCTCCAGCACTCCTCCCCCTCTCATGGTCGACCTGCACTCCTCCAATGCCATCTCCTTGTCATCTTCTTGTTGGAGGCATGGTGGGAGCCGGCCGCACATTGCATGCTAGGAGAGGTATGCATGCACCATCTCTCCCTCTCCTCCAATTGTTTTTGGATCACTAGCTACTCCAGAACCCTACCATTCTCTCTCTCTGGACGACCTAGCTATGTGGCATGCTACAGTACCACCCTCACTTGGATGCTAGCGTTTGGAAAGAAAGGAGAAGAAGACCGATGCTTTTCCTTGAGGTTCCTACTCTCTTTTTCTTCACTCCCTGCTGCAACCTGTCGACTGGAACCCTCCCTCACGAGTGTGGACACTCCAGCACCGCCACCATCACCCAATGGTTGGCCATGGACACCACCCTCTTCCCTCCTTCTTTCTTTCCGTCGGTGGTCACCCATTTCTTGGTCAGCATGGACGTGACCACTCCTGCTCGCATGGTCGCGCCGTAGTACTCCTCTATCATCCCTCTCTGTAACCTGCGCAGTCCCGAGGCCATCCGTGCCCCACAATGGGCTCGCCGTGCTTGCCAAGCTCCTGGTCACCGCGACCGTGACAAGCCGATGCGTTCCCAGACAAATCCTCCTCTCTGGTCTCCTTCGATACCACCAACCTACAAGGCACCGTACCCTAGCTCGTCTAGCATGCCTGCATCTCTTCGTATCTCCCTCTTTGAGCACTGAGAACATATCAAACACCTGCAGCTTACCACTGGACCCCTCGGATTCTCGGCGATCCAGCTCCCTCCTGAGCTAGCCGTGGCTCGCGTAGCACTCTCCTATCCACGGCACACCCCTCAGCACCGCCAGCCTGGCCAATGAACGCTCGAGATCGTCACCGTGGACGTGGTGCACACCGCCATCCGAGCACCGGCGTCTCGGCCATAAAGGGGCACCCCGTGCTCTCCTCTCACTCAAACCACTTCTCAGCCCGTCCCCTCTCTCCGCATCTGCCAGAGAACACATCAAGAGAAGCCCTGATTCGTCTCCTTCGTCGCCGAGGAACCATGCCGAGCCGAGCTCGCCGTGTGCATGTCGCCGGGCAGCACGTCGCCGTGCTCATCGCCGTCACCTCTCCCTTTCTCTCTCTGTCTCCCCATTTTTCCTCGCACTCCTGCGCTTCTGACCTATCCCCATTTTCGTGTAGTAGCGCTGGAGGAGACCGTCGCCGTCGAAGCCGTGGCGGAGCTCACCTTCGTCGTCAACCACGCCCAGGACGTCGACCGAGAGCTCGCGTGCACACTCATGAGGATACCCTGCACGGCACAGAACCACCCCACCGCCCACTGACTCACCTCCACCATCGGACAACCGCCGGCGAGATCCGTCGCTCGGCATCGCGCTGTCCCAGCGCTGCACGACGCTGACGACCTGGAGCTCCGCATGCACGTCCTCGACGCTGCTCACGTCGTCGTCACGTGGGAGCTCGTTGGCTCGTGCACACGGCCGAGACGAGCAGCTGCGGGACCTCCCCACCTTCCTCAAGCCTACGGTAAGCCCAGGTTCTTTTTTTTTCCCCCATCACCGAGACGTGATCGCACCGCGTCGTCCGTCGCTCTGCATGCCGGCGAGCACGTCGTCGCCGTCACCAGGCCCCTCTCCGCCCCTTTTTCCTTGCTCAGATCTTGATGCATGCCTTCGTAGGCCGAACCCTGCCCTTGGTATTGCCAGAAGCGCGCCGGAACGCCGCCGTGGACGCAGGATGTCCGACTCCGCACCGGCCGCGGAGTTCTCGCCGCTTCCCGTCCACGCCCTGGAACTTCGCCCGCTTGGCGAAGGCGCTTGGGGAAGCCGCCTCGAGCCCCTCTTCCTTCCACACATCGCGGTCCACGCCTCGTCGCCCCAAGGTGAGCCTCCAAATCTTCCCATCGTCGTCCAGTTCACGGCGTCACTGATCTCGTGTGCGGCTCGGAAGAAAACGACCCCGACTGTTGGATCACAATCCAACCGCCGCATGCAGGCCTGGCCATGCATGGCCACGGGACCGGCGGGCCCGCCCAGGCCGTTTGACTCTGCGGTCTCCCGCCAAGGGGACGCGCAACCGGGCCGGCCCATCCCAGATCTGGCCGGATCCCGTTGGTTTCGGCCCGTTTCCTTTTCCTTTTTAGTTCATGTTTTAATCTGCCAGTAAATCCCTGCTCAGTAATTAAATCACCAAAAATTCTTCGAGTGACCAAACAAATTGATTCAAGTTTCTAGGTGCTCCCAGATGTTTTCTCTAGCACTAGAACTAGCATGCATGTGATTTAGTGCTGCAAGAATGTGCCAACAAATTAAACCCTAAAAAGTTACAGATTAGGCATTTTAATTCGTGTGATGTCTATATTGGCCGTTTTTGAATGAGGTGAATTCGGTAGTGCTGTGCATGTTGTTACCTATCTTTTGGCACTGGTCCCTTTTGCAAAAGCCTCCTAGATTTTGCTTGCTAAATAAATTAAAAACTGACCAGAGAGCTCTTTGCTGATTTTTAATTCAAAAACCACACATGCTCTTGAAGCAAATCCAAAGGCTACCAGTAGATATAATGATAGGGTATTTCTTTACCAAAGTACATAATTGTTAGAGTTATATTTAAGTCCTGGTGAATTTATATCTGAAACAGGGAACCTTATCAGTATTTCATTTTTGTAAATTCTTTTACAAATCAGAAAAATACCAAACCAGTGGGGTTAGTTCAAATTTAGTCTCACCTATCCAGGGGTATGTTTGGTGTTGTTTTGTGATGCTCTGATACTGGTGTGGCTAGCTGTTTATGTTCTCTGGATTCTGGATTGTTTAATTTGTCTAGGTTAATTAAAAATTAATCTGCAAGTGATTCTTGTGTAAGTGTGTTCTAAATGTTGTTAGCTTTCTGTAGGTATGCTGCATGCATTTTTGTGACTCACAGAAAGATTTAGAACATTTAATTGGTCCATAAGTTATTTCTAGTTTTATAAAAGTCATAACTTTTGTTTTAAAAAACCCAAATTTAGTAAATCCAATTTATGTAGCTTTATAAAATCAAGCTTTACTCTCTGTGATTTTACCAAAAAAATTGTGTGCATTATTCTGGAGTGGCTGGTTAAATTGTTGCCGGTGCTTAATTTACCCATAGTGCAATTGGGTTGTTTTTGTTTAAGATGGTTTGTAATGAACTTTGGCACCAGACCCTTTCTGGTGGTTTCCAATATTCATTACCTACCAGTATTAGTGCGGATTATATCTTGGTATGCGCTAGAGCCTTTTTAAGTTATAGTTGTTATGTTAAGGCCTTTTCGAGTAGCGGTAAAATCAGCCCCTTTATAAATAAAATGACCATCTGGCCCTAGGTGCTATTTATTTTGTGTGTTTAGTGCCTCTAATTGAGTGGTTTGATACTGATTTTGTATGAGTGTTTTTGCTATGACTATGTGTTGATTGTTCGTCTTTTATTTTGCGACGTTAGAATGCGAACTCTACCGGAGAAGGAGAGGATCTTGATGAGGATTTCGAAGAGGAGGGAAGAGCAGAGATTCGTGAAGAAGAAGTCCAGGGACAAATAGCCAACCAAGGCAAGCCACCTCTTGATGCATACCTCATCCTAAATTATCTTGCTCTTGCATTATTAGCAGTCTTATAAATTGCATGGTTTATTTTTTTGTGGGTGGTTATTGCCACCCGGAGTTTTATTATTCCACCCTTAGGGTGTAGCCCTCATTGGTACCTACTGATCCAAATCCTAATAGTGATATGGTGCATACCACCTTATCATCTTTGTCGCCGCATTTCAGGAAAAGATGGACTATAGGTTGGGAGCCCTTTCGGAAAAGTATTTGGAAAAATGTTTCGGATAAAGATGTTTTTCTGGAAAACCTTGGGATGGGGTAGCCCTGCCCGAGTGTGGTTTTATAAAAGACAAAAAGGTTTACGAAAGATATTGCTGGAGGCAAATGGAGATGAAAAGTTGTTTTCGAAAAACCTTGGTGACCATAGTACGAAACCGGACCTAGCCAGTACAACCACATTACCCTTTAGTGGGACGGGGCGTAGCGTAGTAGTTTGTCTCGCCTTAGTTTGAGTCCTGCAAGTGTAGTGGCAGTCCGACCATGGACGCTTCGACCGGGGTTCTTCCCATGAGAAGGGACGCAACCCATTTGCCTTTTTAGGTACGCGGGGTACAACTTATGAGCTCCCATTGAAAGATGCCGAAGTGGTTGGATGGCATTCCGGAGGGTCGGGTGTCGGGGACTTTGCAACTCCTGGGTAAACGGCATCCCGGACTCTGGTGTTGGGAGGCACAACTCATTCGGCATGTCTTAGGCTAAGGCGAGCAAGCGAAAAACTACGATCGGTTATCCGAGCCTCGCGTTGTGACGCATGGCGAACCAGGGATGATCCCGGCGGATTTATCGGATCTTGTGGGGAAAGTGTACAACCTCTGCAGAGTGTAAATCTATTCGAATAGCCGTGTCCGCGGTTATGGACATGGGAATGGCGGTACGTGGCATTAGAGGAAAGTTTTGGTTTATAAAAGTGTTTTCTCAAAAATGTTTCGGGAAAATGATGCCAGTGGGACTGGTGGAAATGTACCTGGGAGGTACGGTGGAAAGTTGGAAAAGTTGTTTTGGCCATATGAGATGGCCGGAAAGGAAAATGGGTCACCCTTACCTATTAGTCTTCAAAAGAAAACTTGTTTTCAAAAACGTTTTCAACAAAGATATAGAGGTGTCATATTCTCGAGAGAAACTATCTCTCACTCCTTGTAACCTTAGAATAGTGCCTATTCCTTGCTACTGCCAAATTGCATATCCTTTACTTCTCTCTAAGGTGGTTTGCGAGTACAATTCATAATGTACTCATGGCTTTGTCCCTGGCTATTTACTTGGCCAGACTTGGTGGAGTTCGACAGATGAAGAAGGACTTGACGACGTCTATGCGAGCTAGGAACGTCTTCCCAGTCAGTTGCCTGTTGGGTTATGGCATGACTTGGGCCATGCGAACGCTTTTCGTTTGAAGAAATTCCGCTGTGTGATTGTTGATCTCCTGCCATTGCGGCTCTTATGTAAGTATTGGTCATGTGACCTGTTGTAATCCTTTTATTCGGTACTGTAATGGATGATGTAATTGATACCAGTTCGGTTATGCTTTCACGACACACTGATCATGGGATCGTGAATGTATATGCATAACGGGTGTTTCGGACAACTAGTCCGGGGCCCCACAGAGCTGGTATCAGAGCCATCCTGACTGTAGGAGACCCTAGTTAGCATGGACGTTAGTTAGGAAACAAGCACTTCGGGAAAAACTATTTACGAAACAAATTTTTCTTTAGTAAACGAAGCATAGCTTCTAATTTTCTTATCCCTTCAAAATTTCAAATTCTTACCTCACTCTCTGATTGCCAAATACTTTGTAAACCTTTTACTCTACTACCTCATCCTCTTCCATACCTATATATTGGACGATGTCCCAAACTCAAACTCATAGACTCGAAGTCGAAGATGGATCAACCCTTCAGGAAGTCTCAAGTATCTCCGACTGCAGCTATTGAAGATTGGATGCCGACTTAGCAGTACGTGTATAGGGATAATAAGAACATGTCTTTGGTTTTCACCAAAGTCTGTCAAGGAGTTGACCATGTTCCTCTTTGGACTTGCACTTTTGCAGTCGTCAGGGATCAAGTCCTCAGTTCTTGACTAGTAATTTTTAGGCCCGTCACAAGAAGTTGTCATTCATGGAGCTCTTCATAAATTACACCTCCAAATTGAGACCAGAAGATCCTATGCAGTTTTCGCCCCCGACTCAACATAGACGGCTCAACATCAGGTCTACTCGCCACCAACTGCTACAAGAATCACTATTGAAGTCAGTATCAGCAAAATGAAGATGTCTGCATCTCTGACCAACCCATGCCTATAGGATGGATAGGACAAACTCATTTGTTTTTGATTGAGCTACCCCCGCGTATTAGGCATCCCTGGGTACTTGAAATACCTCGTGTGGTTTTCATGATTGCTTGTGGTGTTCTAAATTTGTTGCTTGAGTGCTTGTGATTGTTTGTTGTGTGTATGCTTGCTCTAGCCTTTCGGCCTGAAAACCCATTTTTGTGTGATAACCCAGTCTAGGAAACCCTCCCTAAGATGTTTTCCTCGCATCCGGTCAAAATTCTAGTAGAAATTCTAACTGTTAGTTTACAAAGTTCACGGGAAGCTCTAACTCTAACTTTGGTAACAGCTAGATGCAACCTTGTTTTCCTGAAATGCCAACTTTAGTACGACACTCAGCCAAAGACATCATGCGACGCCAATGAAGCAGAAGCCAGTACTTCAAGATTTACTGCAACCCCGCACAAAGATGAAGCCTACTAGCAGGGTCTAACCGTAGGGTTGAATGCCGCTAGCCATAAAGAAAACTTCTTAACATCGAACCATAGGGTACCATCTTCCCAGCGGAGCAGCCTAGCGAGAAGTCACATCGAAGCCAAGTTACTCTATAAGGGCCATCTAGTCCTCTTCAATTGAAGCCGTTGAAGACAACTCAAGACTCAAGATTTTGTGTACTTTAGTGAACACCAACCCTAAAGCTGAAGACTATTTTCGAAGACTGTTGTTGCAGCTTTATGAGAAGACCCACCAGAAGTTCCACTGACTTACTAACTTAACGAGCACCTTACAGAGCAGTACAACACCGCGCATGCCTCTTGAAGCTGCAGACTGCACGTCGCCCCCTGAAGATTCTTCAACGCAAGACGGGAGATCGAGGACTTCTTCAAAAGCGCCCGACATGACCCTATGGCAGAAGCTTTGACTTTTCCTAAAACCCCGTTGAACAATTTTAAGGGTGGAAGACTTCGTCTTCCACTAAAATTTAAGCTAACCTTAAAGTTTTCGATCTTTCTGAAGCACCTTTGGGATGCTCTAACTTTCAAAGAATCGAGGACCCCTCTAGTATGGTTAGGAAGCTACAGATCGAACACTGGCATAGAGAAGTCAACCTCTTCACGAAGCTTTTCCTCGGCATAAATCTACCGGGTCTCTCAGAAGCTGAAGTTGTGACCTTCCTGCAACGACACGTCTACCGGAGGATGGAGTCTAACCTAATTTAACTTCTAACAACTTCTCTAGTACTACGCTTAGTAATCTCGGGACGAGATTATTTTAAGGGTGGAAGGATCTGTAACACCCCAACTTTTGCAACCTTGTTTAGTTGTCCAGAATGCAAAAATCAGGGGGAACAAAAACTTTTTAAGTTTTGCTTGTGCTTCCATGGGTTTGATTGAAGTGTTGTCTGACTTGTTTGATGAGTGGTGTTTGATGAATACTATTAAGTGAAGTACCTCAACCCACATCTTCTTATCTCGAGAAAACACTCATGCTATGGCCACTCTCTTGTATCGCCTGAATCTCCTCTCTTCAAAAATATTTGAACCTTATGTCAAATAACAGAACCTCTTTTGTTTTGTCTTACGACCCAAACTTTGAATTCAAAGAATCTTGCCAAGAACCTTTTATTTTAAAGTGGCTATGGTCACCTCCCATCCTAGTATCACAAAAAGAGTTTCTGAAGTTACTTTGTTCTGAGGTAAAGTATTTGCCAAATGTCTTACCCTTACCTTGTGTAGCTTAAAAATTATTTTTATAAAAGTTTTTATATGCATTTTGGTTGACCAAATAAAATGGAATGATCCATATTTCCTTTTTACTAAAACCTTGGGTCATTCAACTCTTTCTAACACCCTAAACCCATATTTCTTCTCTAGTTAAATACTATGATATTTCTAGTCCTTGCCATTCTATTTTCAAAACCTTTCCTCTAATAAAAGTAGGAAAAATTTATGATATGTTGTATCCCATCGTTTCCATTCAAAAATAATTTCTAGAAAATTATTTTCTTTATCTTATTTCCTATTTACCAAAATGCATGTAAATGGTGTATATGCCATTTCTCGCACCTTTACTCTCCTAATGATTTTGGGAGCATTCCACCAAAGTATCCTATGATAGTAGGACCCTATGGTACCAAACCTTACTTTTCTACTTTCTAAGTTTTCAAAACCCATAAAAATAATTTTTGGGGACTTCTTTGACACAAAACCCCAATTGGCTTTGAGCAAACTTTTTCAATGCTAATCATCAACGTATAGATTTGATCTACTAAATTTTGCTACTGAACCTCATCCTTACGCTTCTAAAAAAATATATTCTAAAACAAAAATACGGGAAACCTCCCACTCCTCTCTATCTTTCAAATAGAACCAATTGAACTCAAACCTATCTGGTGGTATCCAAAACTTTCAAGATCTTGTCAAAACCGTTATAAACATTTTCACCCTCATCTCTGATCCATTCACACGTCTTAGTGCATGGAACTAACCTCACCAAGCTTCTTCTAATCTAAACTTAAATTATCACATGCATGACTCTCTATCCAACTCTCCCTCGCTTCTATTCTTTTTGCCAACCACCAATCCATTTGAAACTTCACCGATCCATCATGAGGACCTCTCCAGCACTCCTCCCCCTCTCATGGTCGACCTGCACTCCTCCAATGCCATCTCCTTGTCATCTTCTTGTTGGAGGCATGGTGGGAGCCGGCCGCACATTGCATGCTAGGAGAGGTATGCATGCACCATCTCTCCCTCTCCTCCAATTGTTTTTGGATCACTAGCTACTCCAGAACCCTACCATTCTCTCTCTCTGGACGACCTAGCTATGTGGCATGCTACAGTACCACCCTCACTTGGATGCTAGCGTTTGGAAAGAAAGGAGAAGAAGACCGATGCTTTTCCTTGAGGTTCCTACTCTCTTTTTCTTCACTCCCTGCTGCAACCTGTCGACTGGAACCCTCCCTCACGAGTGTGGACACTCCAGCACCGCCACCATCACCCAATGGTTGGCCATGGACACCACCCTCTTCCCTCCTTCTTTCTTTCCGTCGGTGGTCACCCATTTCTTGGTCAGCATGGACGTGACCACTCCTGCTCGCATGGTCGCGCCGTAGTACTCCTCTATCATCCCTCTCTGTAACCTGCGCAGTCCCGAGGCCATCCGTGCCCCACAATGGGCTCGCCGTGCTTGCCAAGCTCCTGGTCACCGCGACCGTGACAAGCCGATGCGTTCCCAGACAAATCCTCCTCTCTGGTCTCCTTCGATACCACCAACCTACAAGGCACCGTACCCTAGCTCGTCTAGCATGCCTGCATCTCTTCGTATCTCCCTCTTTGAGCACTGAGAACATATCAAACACCTGCAGCTTACCACTGGACCCCTCGGATTCTCGGCGATCCAGCTCCCTCCTGAGCTAGCCGTGGCTCGCGTAGCACTCTCCTATCCACGGCACACCCCTCAGCACCGCCAGCCTGGCCAATGAACGCTCGAGATCGTCACCGTGGACGTGGTGCACACCGCCATCCGAGCACCGGCGTCTCGGCCATAAAGGGGCACCCCGTGCTCTCCTCTCACTCAAACCACTTCTCAGCCCGTCCCCTCTCTCCGCATCTGCCAGAGAACACATCAAGAGAAGCCCTGATTCGTCTCCTTCGTCGCCGAGGAACCATGCCGAGCCGAGCTCGCCGTGTGCATGTCGCCGGGCAGCACGTCGCCGTGCTCATCGCCGTCACCTCTCCCTTTCTCTCTCTGTCTCCCCATTTTTCCTCGCACTCCTGCGCTTCTGACCTATCCCCATTTTCGTGTAGTAGCGCTGGAGGAGACCGTCGCCGTCGAAGCCGTGGCGGAGCTCACCTTCGTCGTCAACCACGCCCAGGACGTCGACCGAGAGCTCGCGTGCACACTCATGAGGATACCCTGCACGGCACAGAACCACCCCACCGCCCACTGACTCACCTCCACCATCGGACAACCGCCGGCGAGATCCGTCGCTCGGCATCGCGCTGTCCCAGCGCTGCACGACGCTGACGACCTGGAGCTCCGCATGCACGTCCTCGACGCTGCTCACGTCGTCGTCACGTGGGAGCTCGTTGGCTCGTGCACACGGCCGAGACGAGCAGCTGCGGGACCTCCCCACCTTCCTCAAGCCTACGGTAAGCCCAGGTTCTTTTTTTTTCCCCCATCACCGAGACGTGATCGCACCGCGTCGTCCGTCGCTCTGCATGCCGGCGAGCACGTCGTCGCCGTCACCAGGCCCCTCTCCGCCCCTTTTTCCTTGCTCAGATCTTGATGCATGCCTTCGTAGGCCGAACCCTGCCCTTGGTATTGCCAGAAGCGCGCCGGAACGCCGCCGTGGACGCAGGATGTCCGACTCCGCACCGGCCGCGGAGTTCTCGCCGCTTCCCGTCCACGCCCTGGAACTTCGCCCGCTTGGCGAAGGCGCTTGGGGAAGCCGCCTCGAGCCCCTCTTCCTTCCACACATCGCGGTCCACGCCTCGTCGCCCCAAGGTGAGCCTCCAAATCTTCCCATCGTCGTCCAGTTCACGGCGTCACTGATCTCGTGTGCGGCTCGGAAGAAAACGACCCCGACTGTTGGATCACAATCCAACCGCCGCATGCAGGCCTGGCCATGCATGGCCACGGGACCGGCGGGCCCGCCCAGGCCGTTTGACTCTGCGGTCTCCCGCCAAGGGGACGCGCAACCGGGCCGGCCCATCCCAGATCTGGCCGGATCCCGTTGGTTTCGGCCCGTTTCCTTTTCCTTTTTAGTTCATGTTTTAATCTGCCAGTAAATCCCTGCTCAGTAATTAAATCACCAAAAATTCTTCGAGTGACCAAACAAATTGATTCAAGTTTCTAGGTGCTCCCAGATGTTTTCTCTAGCACTAGAACTAGCATGCATGTGATTTAGTGCTGCAAGAATGTGCCAACAAATTAAACCCTAAAAAGTTACAGATTAGGCATTTTAATTCGTGTGATGTCTATATTGGCCGTTTTTGAATGAGGTGAATTCGGTAGTGCTGTGCATGTTGTTACCTATCTTTTGGCACTGGTCCCTTTTGCAAAAGCCTCCTAGATTTTGCTTGCTAAATAAATTAAAAACTGACCAGAGAGCTCTTTGCTGATTTTTAATTCAAAAACCACACATGCTCTTGAAGCAAATCCAAAGGCTACCAGTAGATATAATGATAGGGTATTTCTTTACCAAAGTACATAATTGTTAGAGTTATATTTAAGTCCTGGTGAATTTATATCTGAAACAGGGAACCTTATCAGTATTTCATTTTTGTAAATTCTTTTACAAATCAGAAAAATACCAAACCAGTGGGGTTAGTTCAAATTTAGTCTCACCTATCCAGGGGTATGTTTGGTGTTGTTTTGTGATGCTCTGATACTGGTGTGGCTAGCTGTTTATGTTCTCTGGATTCTGGATTGTTTAATTTGTCTAGGTTAATTAAAAATTAATCTGCAAGTGATTCTTGTGTAAGTGTGTTCTAAATGTTGTTAGCTTTCTGTAGGTATGCTGCATGCATTTTTGTGACTCACAGAAAGATTTAGAACATTTAATTGGTCCATAAGTTATTTCTAGTTTTATAAAAGTCATAACTTTTGTTTTAAAAACCCAAATTTAGTAAATCCAATTTATGTAGCTTTATAAAATCAAGCTTTACTCTCTGTGATTTTACCAAAAAAATTGTGTGCATTATTCTGGAGTGGCTGGTTAAATTGTTGCCGGTGCTTAATTTACCCATAGTGCAATTGGGTTGTTTTTGTTTAAGATGGTTTGTAATGAACTTTGGCACCAGACCCTTTCTGGTGGTTTCCAATATTCATTACCTACCAGTATTAGTGCGGATTATATCTTGGTATGCGCTAGAGCCTTTTTAAGTTATAGTTGTTATGTTAAGGCCTTTTCGAGTAGCGGTAAAATCAGCCCCTTTATAAATAAAATGACCATCTGGCCCTAGGTGCTATTTATTTTGTGTGTTTAGTGCCTCTAATTGAGTGGTTTGATACTGATTTTGTATGAGTGTTTTTGCTATGACTATGTGTTGATTGTTCGTCTTTTATTTTGCGACGTTAGAATGCGAACTCTACCGGAGAAGGAGAGGATCTTGATGAGGATTTCGAAGAGGAGGGAAGAGCAGAGATTCGTGAAGAAGAAGTCCAGGGACAAATAGCCAACCAAGGCAAGCCACCTCTTGATGCATACCTCATCCTAAATTATCTTGCTCTTGCATTATTAGCAGTCTTATAAATTGCATGGTTTATTTTTTTGTGGGTGGTTATTGCCACCCGGAGTTTTATTATTCCACCCTTAGGGTGTAGCCCTCATTGGTACCTACTGATCCAAATCCTAATAGTGATATGGTGCATACCACCTTATCATCTTTGTCGCCGCATTTCAGGAAAAGATGGACTATAGGTTGGGAGCCCTTTCGGAAAAGTATTTGGAAAAATGTTTCGGATAAAGATGTTTTTCTGGAAAACCTTGGGATGGGGTAGCCCTGCCCGAGTGTGGTTTTATAAAAGACAAAAAGGTTTACGAAAGATATTGCTGGAGGCAAATGGAGATGAAAAGTTGTTTTCGAAAAACCTTGGTGACCATAGTACGAAACCGGACCTAGCCAGTACAACCACATTACCCTTTAGTGGGACGGGGCGTAGCGTAGTAGTTTGTCTCGCCTTAGTTTGAGTCCTGCAAGTGTAGTGGCAGTCCGACCATGGACGCTTCGACCGGGGTTCTTCCCATGAGAAGGGACGCAACCCATTTGCCTTTTTAGGTACGCGGGGTACAACTTATGAGCTCCCATTGAAAGATGCCGAAGTGGTTGGATGGCATTCCGGAGGGTCGGGTGTCGGGGACTTTGCAACTCCTGGGTAAACGGCATCCCGGACTCTGGTGTTGGGAGGCACAACTCATTCGGCATGTCTTAGGCTAAGGCGAGCAAGCGAAAAACTACGATCGGTTATCCGAGCCTCGCGTTGTGACGCATGGCGAACCAGGGATGATCCCGGCGGATTTATCGGATCTTGTGGGGAAAGTGTACAACCTCTGCAGAGTGTAAATCTATTCGAATAGCCGTGTCCGCGGTTATGGACATGGGAATGGCGGTACGTGGCATTAGAGGAAAGTTTTGGTTTATAAAAGTGTTTTCTCAAAAATGTTTCGGGAAAATGATGCCAGTGGGACTGGTGGAAATGTACCTGGGAGGTACGGTGGAAAGTTGGAAAAGTTGTTTTGGCCATATGAGATGGCCGGAAAGGAAAATGGGTCACCCTTACCTATTAGTCTTCAAAAGAAAACTTGTTTTCAAAAACGTTTTCAACAAAGATATAGAGGTGTCATATTCTCGAGAGAAACTATCTCTCACTCCTTGTAACCTTAGAATAGTGCCTATTCCTTGCTACTGCCAAATTGCATATCCTTTACTTCTCTCTAAGGTGGTTTGCGAGTACAATTCATAATGTACTCATGGCTTTGTCCCTGGCTATTTACTTGGCCAGACTTGGTGGAGTTCGACAGATGAAGAAGGACTTGACGACGTCTATGCGAGCTAGGAACGTCTTCCCAGTCAGTTGCCTGTAGGGTTATGGCATGACTTGGGCCATGCGAACGCTTTCGTCTGAAGTATTTCCGCTGTGTGATTGTTGATCTCCTGCCATTGCGGCTCTTATGTAAGTATTGGTCATGTGACCTGTTGTAATCCTTTTATTCGGTACTGTAATGGATGATGTAATTGATACCAGTTCGGTTATGCTTTCACGACACACTGATCATGGGATCGTGAATGTATATGCATAACGGGTGTTTCGGACAACTAGTCCGGGGCCCCACACGTTAAAGAAAAGCGCTTATGGGACACAACCCATGTTTTTACCTGCAGCAATTTTTTGTTTTGTTGAGTCTTGGAAGTTGTTTACTACTGTAGCAACCTCTCCTTATCATGTTTTTGTGCCAAGTAAAGTTTCTATGTCAAAGTTGATGTTATATTTGGGATCGCTGCGCAGAAACAGCATTGCTGTCTGTCACGAATCTGGGCACAGTTCTCTGTAGAAAATTCGAAAAAATCTGCCAATTTACGAGCATGATCCCCAGATATGTACGCAACTTTCATTAGTTTTGAGTTTTTCCATTTGAGCAAGTCTGGTGCCATCTTAAAATTCGTCTTTACGGACTGTTCTGTTTTTGACAGATTCTGCCTTTTATTTCGCATTGCCTCTTTTGCTATGTTGGATTTATTTGTTTGATCCATTAATGTCCAGTAGCATTATGCAATGTCCAGAAGTGAAAATAATGACTGTGTCACCTCTGAATATGTGAATTATTAATTGTGCACTAACCCTCTAATGAGTTTGCTTGAAGTTTGGTGTGAAGGAAGTTTTCAAGGGTCAAGAGAGGAGAATGATATACTATGATCAAGAGGAGTGAAAGCTCTAAGCTTGGGGATGCCCCCGTGGTTCACCCCTGCATATTTTAAGAAGACTCAAGCGTCTAAGCTTGGGGATGCCCAAGGCATCCCCTTCTTCATCGACAAAATCATCAGGTTCCTCCCCTGAAACTATATTTTTATTCAATCACATCTTGTGTTCTTTACTTGGAGCGTCGGTTTGTTTTTGTTTTTGTTTTTGTTTGAATAAAATGGATCCTAGCATTCACTTTGTGGGAGAGAGACACGCTCCGCTGTTGCATATGGACACATGTGTCCTTAGGCTTTACTCATAATGTTCATGGCGAAGTTTCTTCTTCGTTAAATTGTTATATGGTTGGAATTGGAAAATGCTACATGTAGTAATTGGTAAAATGTCTTGGATAATGTGATACTTGGCAATTGTTGTGCTCATGTTTAAGCTCTTGCATCATATACTTTGCACCCATTAATGAAGAAATACATAGAGCTTGCTAAAATTTGATTTGCATATTTGGTCTCTCTAAGGTCTAGATAATATCTAGTATTGAGTTTTGAACAACAAGGAAGACGGTGTAGAGTCTTATAATGTTTACAATATGTCTTTTATGTGAGTTTTGCTGCACTTGTTCATCCTTGAGTTTGCTTCAAATAACCTTGCTAGCCTAAACCTTGTATCGAGAGGGAATACTTCTCATGCATCCAAAATCCTTGAGCCAACTACTATGCCATTTGTGTCCACCATACCTACCTACTACATGGTATTTCTCCGCCATTCCAAAGTAAATTGCTTGAGTGCTACCTTTAAAATTCCATCATTCACCTTTGCAATATATAGCTCATGGGACAAAATAGCCTTAAAAACTATCGTAGTATTGAATATGTACTTATGCACTTTATCTTTTATTAAGTTGCTTGTTGTGCGATAACCATGCTTCTGGGGACGCCATCAACTACCTTTTGTTGAATATCATGTGAGTTGCTATGCATGTTCGTCTTGTCTGAAGGATCTATCACCTTAATGATTGGAGCATGCAAATTGTTAGAGAAGAACATTGGGCCGCTAACTAAATCCATGAATCATGGTTGAAGTTTCAGTTTTGGACATATATCCTCTATCTCATATGAGAATAATAATTGTTGCTACATGCTTATGCATTAAAGAGGAGTCCATTATCTGTTGTCCATGTTGTCCCGGTATGGATGTCTAAGTTGAGAATAATCAAAAGCGAGAAATCCAAAATGCGAGCTTTCTCCTTAGACCTTTGTACAGGCGGCATGGAGGTACCCCTTTGTGACACTTGGTTGAAACATGGCATTGCGAAGATCCGGTAGTCCAAGCTAAGTAGGACAAGGTGCGGGCACTATTAGTATACTATGCATGAGGCTTGCAACTTGTAAGATATAATTTACATAACTCATATGCTTTATTACTACCGTTGACAAAATTGTTTCATGTTTTTAAAATAAAAGCTCTAGCACAAATACAGCAATCGATGCTTTCCTCTTGAAGGACCATTCTTTTACTTTTATTGTTGAGTCAGTTTACCTATCTCCTTCCACCTCAAGAAGCAAACACTTGTGTGAACTGTGCATTGATTCCTACATACTTGCATATTGCACTTGTTATATTACTTTATGTTGACAATATCCATGAGATATACATGTTATAAGTTGAAAGCAACCGCTGAAACTTAATCTTCCTTTGTGTTGCTTCAACACCTTTACTTTGATTTATTGCTTTATGAGTTAACTCTTATGCAAGACTATTGATGCTTGTCTTGAAGTACTATTCATGAAAAGTCTTTGCTTTATGATTCAGTTGTTTACTCATGTCATTACCTTTGTTTTGATCGCTGCATTCATTACATATGTTTACAAATAGTATGATCATGATTATGATGGCATGTCACTTCAGAAATTATCTTTGTTATCGTTTTACCTGCTCGGGACGAGCAGAACTAAGCTTGGGGATGCTGACGTCTCCAACGTATCGATAATTTCTTATGTTCCATGCTACTTTATTGATGATACCTACATGTTTTATGCACATTATATGTCATATTTATGCATTTTCTGGAACTAACCTATTAACAAGATGCCGAAGAGCCAGTTGTTTTCTGCTGTTTTTGGTTTCAGAAATCCTAGTAAGGAAATATTCTCGGAATTGGACGAAACTTTCGCCCAGGGTCCTATTTTTGCACGAAGCTTCTAGAAGACCGAAGAGATAACGAAGTGGGGCCACGAGGCAGCCAGGGCATAGGCGGCGGCTGGCCCTTGGCCGCGACCTGCCCCCTGGCCCCTCGTGTGGCCCCCGACCTACCCTTCCGCCTACTTAAAGTCTCCGTCGAAACCCCAGACGAGAGCCACGATACGGAAAACCTTCCAGAGACGCCGCCGCCGCGAATCCCATCTCGGGGGATTCAGGAGATCGCCTCCGGCACCCCGGAGAGGGGATTCATCTCCCGAGGACTCTACACCGCCATGGTCGCCTCCGGAGTGATGAGTGAGTAGTTCACCCCTGGACCATGGGTCCATAGCAGTAGCTAGATGGTCGTCTTCTCCTTGTTGTGCTTCATTGTTGGATCTTGTGAGCTGCCTAACATGATCAAGATCATCTATCTGTAATACTATATGTTGTGTTTGTCGGGATCCGATGGATAGTGAGTACTATGATTATGGTGATTATCAATCTATTGTTTATGTGTTGTTTATGATCTTGCATGCTCTCCGTTATTAGTAGAGGCTCTGGCCAAGTTTGTACTCTTAACTCCAAGAGGGAGTATTTATGCTCGATAGTGGGTTCATGCCTCCATTGAATCTGGGACAGTGACAGAAAGTTCTAAGGTTGTGGATGTGCTGTTGCCACTAGGGATAAAACATTGATTCTATGTCTAAGGATGTAGTTGTTGATTACATTATGCACCATACTTAATGCAATTGTCTGTTGCTTAGCAACTTAATACTGAATGGGGTTCGGATGATAACCTGAAGGTGGACTTTTTAGGCATAGATGCAGTTGGATGGCGGTCTATGTACTTTGTCGTAATGCCCGGATTAAATCTCACTATATTTATCATATCATGTATATGCATTGTTATGCCATTCTCTATTTGTCAATTGCCCGACTGTAATTTGTTTACCCAACATGCTTTTATCTTATGGGAGAGACACCTCTAGTGAACTGTGGACCCCGGTCCTATTCTTTACATAGCATACAATCTACTGCAATTGTGTTTTACTATTTTCTTTGCAAACATCTTCCAATCGATACGCTTAATCCTTTGTTACAGCAAGCCGGTGAGATTGACAACCTCACTGTTTCGTTGGGGCAAAGTACTTTGGTTTTGTTGTGCAGATTCCACGTTGGCGCAGGAATCCCTGGTGTTGCGCCGCATCACATTTCGCGACCATCAACCTTCAACGTGCTTCTTGGCTCCTACTGGTTCGATTAAACCTTGGTTTCTTTCTGAGGGAAAACTTGCTACTGTGCGCATCATACCTTCCTCTTGGGGTTCCCAACGAACGTGTGAGTTACACGCCATCAACACCCATACCGGGACAACATAGACAACAGATAATGGACTCCTCTTTAATGCATAAGCATGTAGCAACAATTATTATTCTCATATGAGATTGAGGATATATGTCCAAAACTGAAACTTCAACCATGATTCATGGCTTTAGTTAGCGGCCCAATGTTCTTCTCTAACAATATGCATGCTCCAATCATAAGGTGGTAGATCTCTCTTACTTCAGACAAGACGAACATGCATAGCAACTCACATGATATTCAACAATAGTTGATGGCGTCCCCAGAAGCATGGTTATCGCACAACAAGCAACTTAATAAAAGATAAAGTGCATAAGTACATATTCAATACTACGATAGTTTTTAAGGCTATTTTGTCCCATGAGCTATATATTGCAAAGGTGAATGATGGAATTTTAAAGGTAGCACTCAAGCAATTTACTTTGGAATGGCGGAGAAATACCATGTAGTAGGTAGGTTTGGTGGACACAAATGGCATAGTAGTTGGCTCAAGGGTTTTGGATGCATGAGAAGTATTCCCTCTCGATACAAGGTTTAGGCTAGCAAGGTTATTTGAAGCAAACTCAAGGATGAACCGGTGCAGCAAAACTCACATAAAATACATATTGTAAACATTATAAGACTCTACACCGTCTTCCTTGTTGTTCAAAACTTAATACTAGATATTATCTAGACCTTAGAGAAACCAAATATGCAAATCAGATTTTAGCAAGCTCTATGTATTTCTTCATTAATGGGTGCAAATCATATGATGCAAGAGCTTAAACATGAGCACAACAATTGCCAAGTATCACATTATCCAAGACATTTTAGAATTACTACATGTAGCATTTTCCAATTCCAACCATATAACAATTTAACGAAGAAGAAACTTCGCCTTGAACATTATGAGTAAAGCCTAAGGACACATGTGTCCATATGCAACAGCGGAGCGTGTCTCTCTCCCACAAAGTGAATGCTAGGATCCATTTTATTCAAACAAAAACAAAAACAAAAACAAACCGACGCTCCAAGTAAAGAACACAAGATGTGATTGAATAAAAATATAGTTTCGGGGAGGAACCTGATGATGTTGTCGATGAAGAAGGGGATGCCTTGGGCATCCCCAAGCTTAGACGCTTGAGTCTTCTTAAAATATGCAGGGGTGAACCACGGGGGCATCCCCAAGCTTAGAGTTTCACTCCTCTTGATCATAGTATATCATTCTCCTCTCTTGACCCTTGAAAACTTCCTTCACACCAAACTTCAAGCAAACTCATTAGAGGGTTAGTGCACAATTAATAATTCACATGTTCAGAGGTGGCACAATCATTCTTTACACTTCTGGACATTGCATAATGCTACTGGACATTAGTGGATCAAAGAAATAAATCCAACATAGCAAAAGAGGCAATGCGAAATAAAAGGCAGAATCTGTCAAAAACAGAACAGTCCGTAAAGACGAATTTTAAAATGGCACCAGACTTGCTCAAATGGAAAAACTCAAAACTAATGAAAGTTGCGTACATATCTGAGGATCACGCTCGTAAATTGGCAGATTTTTTCGAATTTTCTACAGAGAATTGTGCCCAGATTCGTGACAGACAGCAATGCTGTTTCTGCGCAGCGATCCCAAACATAACATCAACTTTAACATAGAAACTTTACTTGGCACAAAAACATGATAAGGAGAGGTTGCTACAGTAGTAAACAACTTCCAAGACTCAACAAAACAAAAAATTGCTGTAGGTAAAAACATGGGTTGTCTCCCATAAGCGCTTTTCTTTAACGCCTTTCAGCTAGGCGCAGAAAGTGCAAATCAAGTAACATCGAGAGTAGAAACATCAACATCATAACTTGTTCTAATAATAGAATCAAAAGGCAACTTCATTCTCTTTCTAGGGAAGTGTTCCATACCTTTCTTGAGAGGAAATTGATATTTAATATTACCTTCCCTCATATCAATAACAGCACCAACGGTTCGAAGAAAAGGTCTTCCCAACACAATAGGACAAGATGCATTGCATTCGATATCCAAGACAACAAAATCAACGGGGACAAGGTTATTGTTAACCGTAATGTGCACATTATCAATCCTCCCCAAAGGTTTCTTTTTAACATTATCGGCAAGATTAACATCCAAATAACAATTCTTCAATGGTGGCAAGTCAAGCATATCATAAATCTTTTTAGGCATAACAGAAATACTTGCACCAAGATCACATAAAGCATTACATTCAAAGTCATTGAATTTCATTTTAATGATGGGCTCCCAACCATCTTCTAACTTTCTAGGAATAGAAGTTTCAAGTTTTAGTTTCTCTTCTCTAGCTTTTATGAGAGCATTTGTAATATGTTTTGTAAAGGCTAAATTTATAGCACTAGCATTAGGACTTTTAGCAAGTTTTTGTAAGAACTTTATAACTTCAGAGATGTGGCAATCATCAAAATCTAAATCATTATGAGCTACAGCAATGGGATCATCATCCCCAAGGTTGGAAAAAATTTCAGCAGTTTTATCACAAGCAGTTTCAGCAGTTTTAGCAATTTCAGGCAGTTTTGTACGCTTTGCACTAGGAGTAGAAACATTGCCAACACCAATTATTTTACCATTGATAGTAGGAGGTGCAGAAACATGTGAAGAATTAGCATTACTAGTGGTGGTAATAGTCCAAACTTTAGCTACATTATTCTCTTTAGCTAGTTTTTCATTTTCTTCTCTATCCCACCTAGCACGCAATTCAGCCATTAATCTTATATTCTCATTAATTCTAACTTGGATGGCATTTGCTGTAGTAGTAATCTTATTATCAATATCATTATTAGGCATAACTTTCAATTTTAAAAGATTAACATCAGAGGCAAGCCTATCAACTCTAGAAGCAATAGTATCAATTTTATCAAGCTTTTCCTCAACAGATTTGTTAAAAGCAGTTTGTGTACTAATAAATTCTTTAAGCATAGCTTCAAGACCAGGGGGTACACTCCTATTATTGTTGTAAGAATTCCCATAAGAATTACCATAACCATTACCATTAGCAGAAGGATATGGCCTATAGTTATTACCAGAGTTGTTCCTATAAGCATTGTTGTTGAAATTATTATTTTTAATGAAATTCACATCAACATTTTCTTCTTGAGCAACCAATGAAGCTAAAGGAACATTATTTGGATCAACATTAGATCTACCATTCACAAGCATAGACATAATCACATCAATCTTATCACTCAAGGAAGAGGTTTCTTCAACAGAATTTACCTTCTTACCTTGTGGAGCTCTTTCCGTGTGCCATTCAGAGTAATTTATCATCATATCATCAAGAAGTTTTGTAGCCGCCCCCAATGTGATGGACATAAAGGTACCTCCAGCAGCTGAATCCAATAAATTCCGCGAAGAAAAATTTAGTCCTGCATAGAAGGTTTGGATGATCATCCAAGTAGTCAGTCCATGGGTTGGGCAATTCTTTATCAAAGTTTTCATTCTCTCCCATGCTTGAGCAACATGTTCAGTATCTAATTGCTTAAAATTCATTATGCTACTTCTCAAAGATATAATTTTAGCGGGAGGATAATATCTACCAATAAAAGCATCCTTGCATTTAGTCCATGAATCAATACTATTCTTAGGCAAAGATAGCAACCAATCTTTAGCTCTTCCTCTTAATGAGAAAGGAAACACTTTCAATTTAATAATATCACCATCTACATCCTTATACTTTTGCATTTCACAAAGTTCAACAAAATTATTGAGATGGGCAGCAGCATCATCAGAACTAACACCAGAAAATTGATCTCTCATGACAAGATTCAGTAAAGCAGGTTTAATTTCAAAGAATTCTGCTGTAGTAGCAGGTGGAGCAATAGGTGTGCATAAGAAATCATTATTATTAGTGGTTGTGAAGTCACACAACTTAGTGTTTTCAGGAGTATTCATTTTAGCAACAGTAAATAAAACAAACTAGATAAAGTAATGCAAGTAACTAAATTTTTTTGTGTTTTTGATATAGAGAGCAAGACAATAAATAAAGTAAAACTAGCAACTAATTTTTTTGTGTTTTGATTTAGTGCAGCAAACAAAGTAGTAAATAAAATAAAGCAAGACAAAAACAAAGTAAAGAGATTGAGAAGTGGAGACTCCCCTTGCAGCGTGTCTTGATCTCCCCGGCAACGGCGCCAGAAAACAGGCTTGATGCGCGTAAATGTACACGTCCGTTGGGAACCCCAAGAGGAAGGTATGATGCGCACAGTGGCAAGTTTTCCCTCAGAAAGAAACCAAGGTTGAATCGAACCAGGAGGAGCCAAGAAGCACGTTGAAGGTTGATGGTCGCGAAATGTGATGCGGCGCAACACCAGGGATTCCGGCGCCAACGCGGAACCTGCACAACACAACCCAAGTACTTTGCCCCAACGAAACAGTGAGGTTGTCAATCTCACCGGCTTGCTGTAACAAAGGATTAAGCGTATCGAGTGGAAGATGTTTGCAAAGAAAACAGTAAAACACAATTGCAGTAGATTGTATGCTATGTAAAGAATAGGACCGGGGTCCACAGTTCACTAGAGGTGTCTCTCCCATAAGATAAAAGCATGTTGGGTGAACAAGTTACAGTCGGGCAATTGACAAATAGAGAAAGGCATAACAATGCACATACATGGCATGATAAATATAGTGAGATTTAATTGGGCATTACGACAAAGTACATAGACCGCCATCCAACTGCATCTATGCCTAAAAAGTCCACCTTCAGGTTATCATCCGAACCCCTCCAGTATTAAGTTGCAAGCAACAGACAATTGCATTAAGTATGGTGCGTAATGTAATCGACAACTACATCCTTAGACATAGAATCAATGTTTTATCCCTAGTGGCAACAGCACATCACAACCTTAGAACTTTCTGTCACTGTCCCAGGTGTCAATGAAGGCATGAACCCACTATCGAGCATAAATACTCCCTCTTGGAGTTAAGAGCAAAAACTTGGCCAGAGCCTCTACTAATAACAGAGAGCATGCAAGATCATAAACAAAACATAAACAATAGATTGATAATCACCATAATCATAGTACTCTCTATCCATCGGATCCCGACAAACACAACATATAGTATTACAGATAGATGATCTTGATCATGTTAGGCAGCTCACAAGATCCAACAATGAAGCACAACAAGGAGAAGACGACCATCTAGCTACTGCTATGGACCCATGGTCCAGGGGTGAACTACTCACTCATCACTCCGGAGGCGACCATGGCGGTGTAGAGTCCTCCGGAGATGAATCCCCTCTCCGGCAGGTGCCGGAGGCGATCTCCTGAATCCCCCGAGATGGGATTCGCGGCGGCGGCGTCTCTGGAAGGTTTTCCGTATCGTGGCTCTCGGTACTGGGGGTTTCGCGACGGAGGCTTTAAGTAGGCGGAAGGGTAGGTCAGGGGCCACACGAGGTGCCCAGGGGTAGGGCCGCGCGGCCAGGGCTTGGGCCGCGCCGCCCTGTCCCCTGGCTGCCTCGTGGCCCCACTTCGTTATCTCTTCGGTCTTCTGGAAGCTTCGTGCAAAAATAGGACCCTGGGCGAAAGTTTCGTCCAATTCCGAGAATATTTCCTTACTAGGATTTCTGAAACCAAAAACAGCAGAAAACAAAGGCTCTTCGGCATCTTGTTAATAGGTTAGTTCCAAAATGCATAAATATGACATATAATGTGCATAAAACATGTAGGTATCATCAATAAAGTAGCATGGAACATAAGAAATTATCGATACGTTGGAGACGTATCAACCGCCCTTACTTCAGACAAGAAGAACATGCATAGCAACTCACATGATATTCAACAAAGAGTTGATGGCGTCCCCAGGAACATGGTTATCGCTCAACAAACAACTTAATAAGAGATAAAGTGCATAAATACATATTCAATACCACAATAGTTTTTAAGGCTATTTTGTCCCATGAGCTATATATTGCAAAGGCGAATGATGGAATTTTAAAGGTAGCACTCAAGCAATTTACTTTGGAATGGCGGAGAAATACCATGTAGTAAGTAGGTATGGTGGACACAAATGGCATAGTGGTTGGCTCAAGGATTTTGGATGCATGAGAAGTATTCCCTCTCGATACAAGGTTTAGGCTAGCAAAGTTATTTGAAACAAACACAAGGATGAACCGGTGCAGCAAAACTCACATAAAAGACATATTGTAAACATTATAAGACTCTACACCGTCTTCCTTGTTGTTCAAAACTCAATACTAGAAATTATCTAGACTTTAGAGAGACCAAATATGCAAACCAAATTTTAGCAAGCTCTATGTATTTCTTCATTAATGGGTGCAAAGTATATGATGCAAGAGCTTAAACATGAGCACAACAATTGCCAAGTATCAAATTATCCAAGACATTTTAGAATTACTACATGTAGCATTTCCCGATTCCAACCATATAACAATTTAACGAAGAAGATTCAACCTTCGCCATGAATACTATGAGTAAAGCCTAAGGACATATTTGTCCATATGCAACAGCGGAGCGTGTCTCTCTCCCACACAGAATGCTAGGATCCATTTTATTCAAACAAAAACAAAAACAAAAACAAACAGACGCTCCAAGCAAAGTACATAAGATGTGACTGAATAAAAATATAGTTTCAGGGGAGGAACCTGATGATGTTGTCGATGAAGAAGGGGATGCCTTGGGCATCCCCAAGCTTAGACGCTTGAGTCTTCTTAAAATATGCAGGGGTGAACCACCGGGGCATTCCCAAGCTTAGAGCTTTCACTCCTCTTGATCTTAGTATATCATACTCCTCTCTTGACCCTTGAAAACTTCCTTCACACCAAACTTCAAGCAAACTCATTAGAGGGTTAGTGCACAATTAAAAATTCACATGTTCAGAGGTGACACAATCATTCTTAACACTTCTGGACATTGCACAAAGCTACTGGAAATTAATGGATCAAAGAAATTCATCCAACATAGCAAAAGAGGCAATGCGAAATAAAAGGCAGAATCTGTCAAAAACAGAACAGTCCGTAAAGACGAACCTGGAAGGGGCACTTAACTTGCTCAAACGGAAAAACTCAAAACTAATGAAAGTTGCGTACATATCTGAGGATCACGCACGTAAATTTTCAGATTTTTCTGAGTTACCTACAGAAACTTCTGCGCGAATTCGTGACAGACAGCAATGCTGTTTCTGTGCAGCAATCCAAATCTAGCATCAACTTTACCATAGAGACTTTACTTGGCACAAAAACATGATAAGGAGAGGTTGCTACAGTAGTAAACAACTTCCAAGACTCAAATATAAAAAAAGTACTGTAGTAAAAACATGGGTTGTCTCCCATAAGCGCTTTTCTTTAACGCCTTTCAGCTAGGCGCAGAAAGTGTATATCAAGTATTATCAAGAGGTGAAGCATCGACATCATAATTTGTTCTAATAATAGAATCATAAGGTAACTTCATTCTTTTTCTAGGGAAGTGTTCCATACCTTTCTTGAGAGGAAATTGATATTTAATATTACCTTCCTTCATATCAATAGTAGCACCAACGGTTCTAAGAAAAGGTCTTCCCAATATAATGGGACAAGATGCATTGCATTCAATATCCAAGACAACAAAATCAACGGGGACAAGGTTATTGTTAACCATAATGCGAACATTATCAACTCTCCCCAAAGGTTTCTTTTTAGCATTATCAGCGAGATTAACATCCAAATAACAATTTCTCAATGGTGGCAAGTCAAGCATATCATAGACTTTCTTAGGCATAACAGAAATACTTGCACCAAGATCACATAAAGCATTACAATCAAAATCATTGACCCTCATCTTAATGATAGGCTCCCAACCATCTTCTAACTTTCTAGGAATAGAGGTTTCAAGTTTTAGTTTCTCTTCTCTAGCTTTTATGAGAGCATTTGTAATATGTTTTGTAAAGGCCAAATTTATAGCACTAGCGTTGGGACTCTTAGCAAGTTTTTGTAAGAACTTTATAACTTCAGATATGTGACAATCATCAAAATCTAAATCATTATGAGCTACAGCAATGGGATCATCACCTCCAATGTTGGAAAAAATTTCAGCAGTTTTATCACAAGCAGTTTCAGCAGTTTTAGTAATTTCAGGCAGTTTTGTACGCTTTGCACTAGGAGTAGAAACATTGCCAACACCAATTATTTTACCATTGATAGTAGGAGGTGTAGCAACATGTGAATCATTATCATTACTAGTGGTGGTAATAGTCCAAACTTTAGCTACATTATTCTCTTTAGCTAGTTTTTCATTTTCTTCTCTATCCCACCTAGCACGCAATTCAGCCATTAATCTTATATTCTCATTAATTCTAACTTGGATGGCATTTGCTGTAGTAACAATGTTATTATCAATGTCCTTATTAGGCATAACTTTCAATTTTAAAAGATCAACATCAGAGGCAAGTCTATCAACTCTAGAAGCAAGAATATCAATTTTATCAAGCTTTTCCTCAACAGATTTGTTAAAA
Source organism: Lolium multiflorum (assembly GCA_030979885.1). Lineage (NCBI taxonomy): Eukaryota > Viridiplantae > Streptophyta > Magnoliopsida > Poales > Poaceae > Lolium > Lolium multiflorum. The sequence continues at coordinate 126,395,442 of CM061749.1, forward strand.
GCAGTTTGTGTGCTAATAAATTCTTTAAGCATGGCTTCAAGACCAGGGGTACACTCCTATTATTGTTGTAAGAATTCCCATAAGAATTACCATAACCATTACCATTAGCAGAAGGATATGGCCTATAGTTATTACCAGAATTGTTCCTATAAGCATTGTTGTTGAAATTATTATTTTTAATGAAATTCACGTCAACATTTTCTTCTTGAGAAACCAATGAAGCTAAAGGAACATTATTAGGATCAACATTAGATCTACCATTCACAAGCATAGACATAATCACATCAATCTTATCACTCAAGGAGGAGGTTTCTTCAACAGAATTTACCTTCTTACCTTGTGGAGCTCTTTCCGTGTGCCATTCAGAGTAATTTATCATCATATCATCAAGAATCTTTGTAGCCGCCCCCAAAGTGATGGACATAAAGGTACCTCCAGCAGCTGAATACAATAGGTTCCGCGAAGAAAAATTTAGTCCTGCATAGAAGGTTTGGACGATCATCCAAGTAGTCAGTCCATGGGTTGGGCAATTCTTTACCAAAGATTTCATTCTCTCCCATGCTTGAGCAACATGTTCATTATCTAATTGCTTAAAATTCATTATGATACTTCTCAAAGATATAATTTTAGCGGGAGGATAATATCTACCAATAAAAGCATCCTTACATTTAGTCCACGAATCAATACTATTCTTAGGCGAACATAGCAACCAATCTTTAGCTCTTCCTCTTAATGAGAAAGGAAACAATTTCAATTTTATAATATCACCATATACATCCTTATACTTTTGCATTTCACATAGTTCAACAAAATTATTAAGATGGGCAGCAGCATCATCAGAACTAACACCAGAAAATTGCTTTCTCATAACAAGGTTCAGTAAAGCAGGTTTAATTTCAAAGAATTCTGCTGTAGTAGCAGGTGGAGCAATAGGTGTGCATAGGAAATCATTATTATTTGTGTTTGTGAAGTCACACAACTTAGTATTTTCAGGGGTATTCATTTTAACAGTAGTAAATAAAGCAAACTAGATAAAGTAAATGCAAGTAACTAATTTTTTTGTGTTTTTGATATAGAGAGCAAGACAGTAAATAAAGTAAAGCTAGCAACTAATTTTTTGTGTGTTTTGTTTAAGTGCAGCAAACAAAGTAGTAAATAAAATAAAGCAAGACAAAAACAAAGTAAAGAGATTGGATTGTGGAGACTCCCCTTGCAGCGTGTCTTGATCTCCCAACGGCGCCAGAAAAAGAGCTTGATGCGTGCAATTAACACACGTCCGTTGGGAACCCCAAGAGGAAGGTGTGATGCGACAGTAGCAAGTTTTCCCTCAGAAAGAAACCAAGGTTTATCGAACCAGGAGGAGCCAAGAAGCACGTTGAAGGTTGATGGCGGCGGGATGTAGTGCGGCGCAACACCAGGGATTCCGGCGCCAACGTGGAACCTGCACAACACAACCAAAGTACTTTGCCCCAACGAAACAGTGAGGTTGTCAATCTCACCGGCTTGCTGTAACAAAGGATTAACCGTATTGTGTGGAAGATGATTGTTTGCAAAAACAGTAAAGAACAAGTATTGCAGTAGATTGTATGCGATGTAAAGAATAGGACCGGGGTCCACAGTTCACTAGAGGTGTCTCTCCCATAAGATAAATAACATGTTGGGTGAACAAATTACAGTCGGGCAATTGACAAATAGAGAGGGCATGACAATGCACATACATGATATGATAAATATAGTGAGATTTAATTGGGCATTACGACAAAGTACATAGACCGCCATCCAGCATGCATCTATGCCTAAAAAGTCCACCTTCAGGTTATCATCCGAACCCCTTCCGGTATTAAGTTGCAAACAACAGACAATTGCATTAAGTATGGTGTGTAATGTAATCAACAACTACATCCTTGGACATAGCATCAATGTTTTATCCCTAGTAGCAACAGCACATCCACAACCTTAGAACTTTCTGTCACTGTCCCAGATTTAATGGAGGCATGAACCCACTATCGAGCATAAATACTCCCTCTTGGAGTTAAGAGCAAAAACTTGGCCAGAGCCTCTACTAATAACGGAGAGCATGCAAGATCATAAACAACACATAGGTAATAGATTGATAATCACCATAACATAGTATTCTCTATCCATCGGATCCCGACAAACACAACATATAGCATTACAGATAGATGATCTTGATCATGTTAGGCAGCTCACAAGATCCAACAATGAAGCACATAAGGAGAAGACGACCATCTAGCTACTGCTATGGACCCATAGTCCAGGGGTGAACTACTCACTCATCACTCCGGAGGCGACCATGGCGGTGAAGAGTCCTCCGGGAGATGATTCCCCTCTCCGGCAGGGTGCCGGAGGCGATCTCCTGAATCCCCCGATGGGATTGGCGGCGGCGGCGTCTGGAAGGTTTTCCGTATCGTGGCTCTCGGTACAGAGGGTTTCGCGACGAAGGCTTTAAGTAGGCGGAAGGGCAACACGGGGGGCCACACGAGGGCCCCACACGCTAGGGTCGCGCGGCCAAGGCCTGGGCCGCGCCGCCCTAGTGTGGCGGCGCCTCGTGGCCCCACTTCCTTTCCCCCGGTCTTCTGGAAGCTTCGTGCAAAAATAGGACCCTAGGCGTTGATTTCGTCCAATTCCGAGAATATTTCCTTACTAGGATTTCTGAAACCAAAAACAGCAGAAAACAACAACTGGCTCTTTGGCATCTCGTTAATAGGTTAGTGCCGGAAAATGCATAATAACGACATATAATGTGTATAAAACATGTAGATATCATCAATAATGTGGCATGGAACATAAGAAATTATAGATACGTTTGAGACGTATCAAGCATCCCCAAGCTTAGTTCCTACTCGCCCTCGAGTAGGTAAACGATAACAATGATAATTTCTGAAGTGACATGCCATCATAACCTTGATCATACTATTGTAAGCATATGTAATGAATGCAGCGATCAAAACAATGGTAATGACATGAGTAAACAAATGAATCATAAAGCAAAGACTTTTCATAAATACTACTTCAAGACAAGCATCAATAAGTCTTGCATAAGAGTTAACTCATAAAGCAATAAATCAAAGTAAAGGTATTGAAGCAACACAAATGAAGATTAAGTTTCAGCGGTTGCTTTCAACTTATAACATGTATATCTCATGGATATTGTCAATGTAAAGTAATATAACAAGTGCAATATGCAAGTATGTAGGAATCAATGCACAGTTCACACAAGTGTTTGCTTCTTGAGGTGGAGAGAAATAGGTGAACTGACTCAACATAAAAGTAAAAGAAAGGTCCTTCAAAGAGGAAAGCATCGATTGCTATATTTGTGCTAGAGCTTTTATTTTGAAAACATGGGCGGCGTTGTACTCACGTAGGGTTAGGTTCAGCTCGCGCTGCGCCTTGAGGATGTCCGCGCCTCCGGTGAGCAGCTTCTTCCGCTGCGCCTCCAGCTCCGCTTGGGTCATTACCGCATCGGCGTTGTGCGCGACGGGCGTGGCCAGCACGTTCATGGCCGCGTGCAGCGGGGTTGCCTTGGCCACGCGCGTGGACGTTGTTTGTCCAGCGCCTTCTCCAGCAGCTTCTTTGCCAGCGCCTACGACGCCAGCTATCATCACCTCCACGCTGCCGGCGGCGCGGCCAGCGCACAGCCATCTTGGCGGGTCCGGCGCCACCAGCACCGGCGAGAGGCGCTGGCGCACAGGGAAGGTGCCGAGGTAGACGCGGTGGCTGCCGAACTCGATGATGCGGCCGTTCTTGGGGAAGCTACCGCGGTTGGCGAAGCAGCCCGCGTTGTCGTTGATGAAGTCCAGACAGTAGATGCGCTGCACAAGCGCAGACACCAGCCGCTCGCCGGAGACGTTGAGGAGGCCCACCCGAATATGAACTCCAGCAAGCGCCGCTTCTGCCCCACGGTGGGCGCCAACTGTCGTCGTGGTGAACAGACAGATGCCATAGGATGGCTTAAGTTGGGGCCGAATGGACGCTAGAGGATTCGGGGGAGGGTTTGGTTAACAGTGGGATGGATCTCGGATGGATTCCGGTGTCTTTATTGATGAACTTGGCCTTGGCCAGAGGTTGAAGATGAACAGTACAGCTCTATGAACTAGGGTTTCTCTCTATGTGAATCGTCTTATCGTCCCCTGCGCAAGGGTGTGCCCCCTCTCCTTATATAGGGGAGAGGGTGGCTTACAAGGGAAGGAACCCTAATGGTATCTTTGACTAAACAAACTACTTTACAAAGCCTCTTTGGCCTCAGGTGACGCCGGTATGTCTTTAGTCAGGGAGCTGTGACGTCCTCCGGATGCTTTTACGTCATCATCTGCTTTGGCGCCAGGGCTTCGTTTAAAGCTACTTTGCTTAGCTCATCTTTGTCCTCTATTCTTGGAGAGAATCTTTGACCAGAGTGCCGACAGGCTACAGTGATATTCATACCGGTACTCCGGTACCTCTCTTGTTTCCTAACCTCCGGTATACCCCTCCTGGGATACCGGTAGGTTCTAACCTGGCTCTTTGCCAAACTCAGGAACCATCCGGATTGACCTACAATCCGGCACCTTTTAAGAAAGAATCATGACACCCTTTGCCCTGCCTTTGGCCTACCGGGGGCCATCCCCCAACACATAGGTATTTTAAAAGGATCCAATTGAGCTTGCGGTGGTTCATCTACTACCGTAACAGTGGTAGTAGTAATTCCAAACAGAGAGTCAAACGTAGACGCCTCCATAATGAAATAAAGCAGGAGCAGACAGAAATAAAAACAACACTTACAATAAAAGTTACCTTTACCAATTCCACTCTTCAATAGCGCTTCACTCCCAGGGAAACGACGCCAGAAAATAGTCTTGATGACCCACAAGTATAGGGGGTGTATCGTAGTACTTTCGATAAATAAGAGTGTCAAACCTAGCGAGGAGCAGAAGGTGTTGATGAGCAGTTTTGATCAAGGATTCACTCTAAACACTAGCAAACAGGTTTGCAGGGGTATTTGGTATTGTAGACAAATAAAGTACGAGTAAATAAAATGCATTAATAATAATTGCAGCGAGTGGCCCAATCCTTTTTGGAGCAAAGGACTAGCCGGTTGTTGTTCTTATGATGACCAAACGTTCCTGAGGACACACGGGAATTTCGTCAACTGCTTTCGCTTCACATAGCTGAATAATCTTCAATGGTTTGGTAAGTGTTGTGTGGGTGAACCTATGCTAATGCACTACCCCATACTTGGACTAATACATACTTGTGATTATACCTCTTGCAAGCATACGCAACTACAAGAAAGTAATTAAGATAAATCTAAACACAGCCTTAAACTTTGAGATCCTAAACTCCCTCATGCACCGGTTTCCTAACGGGGGTTTGGGTTTCTGTCGCTCCCGCAACCCCAAAATTAGTAGCCAAATACACGATGCATTACCCTAGGCCCCTAATGGTGAAGTATCATGTAGTCGACGTTCACATGACACCACTAGAAGAATAGCACCACAACTTAAATATCAAATCATTGCATATTACTCAACATAGTTCCACTACTAACAACATGACTTCTCCCATGTCCACAAGAACTAAACGAACTACTCACGAGACATCATATGGACCATAATTAGAGGTGATATAATGATGAATAACAATCTGGACATAAACCTTAATTCAAGGTTTCATTCAATATCATCAACTACAAGGAGTAATCAATACCAGGAAAGTTTTCCCTATGAACTAGACAAGTATCAAACCCAAGATGTTATAGCGGGACGGCGTGAAGACGGCGGTGATGATGGTGCTGGTGGTGGAGACGATGGTGATGATGATCCTGATGAAGTCCAGCTTGATGGCGGTGACGATGGCGTGATTTCCCCCTCCGAAAGGGAATTTCCCCGGCAGATTTCTGTCTCCCGGAGTGTTTTTCTTTCTCTCTGTTCTCAGCCCCGTAGCGGCGGCGAAATATTTCTCTGATCGCTTCCCCGATCTTAGGTTTCTCGAGAGGTTGAAATACGCGAGGGGGCGTCGTCAGAAGTGGGCCAGGGAGCCCAGACCATGCCTAGGCGCGGCCTGAGGCTGGCCCGCGCCTAGGGGTGGTCTGGCCCCCTCAGGGCCCATCTCGGCCTCCCCTTCTGGCTTCCCCCTTCATCTAGCAAATTAGGATTTTATGTATATTTTCTAGGAATTGTTGGTCTTCAGAAATATGGTATCTTGACGGTCCTTTTTCCAGCAGAATCGTGGCTCCGGTGGTTAATTCTCCAATAATCATCAAACATGCAACAATAGATGGAATGACATAAGTATCACCTCCAAAATGAAACATATCAATGAATAAAAGCAAATTATGATATAAAATGGTGATGCAAATTGGACACATCAGCAGGTTGTTCACACTTAGCTTAGTCGTTGACACAAAATTCTAGGTCTGTATCGGGGTACGCCAAACTTCGTCATGGGTAGCTTAGCGGGGTGGCTCCCCTTAAACTTTCTTGTAGCATTGGAAACGGTCTTGTTGTGAGACTCGCCTGTAGTAAATGTGTTGGAGCATGCGTATGGTTACATTTGAGCAACCCCCGTGTACATCTTATCGATAGCCATGTCCGCGGTTATGGAAGACTTGGAGCTCTCCTAGAGAACCCTCTGGGGTCATATATATAGAGCTTTTTAGGTCAAAAGAAGTTGGTTCAAGAAAGAATCAAGCGAATCACACGATCGACGGTGAAAAGAGCATAGGTGGCGCGCCCGCCTTGCTATGCGCGCCACCTGCCCTCTTTTGGGCCTCCAGGCACTCCAGGTGAGGTCTAAGTGTTGTAGGTGCTTCTCTTGATGAAAAAATAACGTCTCCGAAATTCTAGCTCAATTTTACTCTGTATAGGTTTCTGAATGTGAAAAATACACGAAACAGGTTTTCCTGTTCTGCAGAGTTATATCCCAAATAAAAGGGATAATTAGTAAATCCCCATAAATCAATTAAAAATAATGAAATAACATCATATATGTTACAAATATGTGGTAATATATGTTAATAAAGTATAAGTTCATGTATGCATTGTACATGCATCACATGTTCCTTTTGTGCATGCTAAAAAACATCAGAACCATTCGGCAGTTGCAGGCTTGCAATGTTGTTCCTCCTATGTCTCTCTGTAGCAAAGGACTGGGTATTTTCATCACCTAGTTTAGTCCACCAAATCGTTCAACTTTTCATCGAAGTACCGCCTCAAAAGATGCTTTTTAAGGATAAGTCCGGAAGTTTGTTCCGGCTGTGTTAGACTTCTTTTATCCCCAGTAATATCAATCTTCAGCAAGAGCCTTATTAGTATATTCAACACATATTTTCAGTTTAGATATTGACTTTCTCTATCATATATTAACCTTTTAAATTTTATACAACACTATTATTTTTCTAAGTAGGGTTTTACCAAGATTTCTGGACGGTCTCCATAAAGCTCGTGTGAGCCGTCCAAAAAGATTATAATCTAAAATTTTAGCTTTTGGTATACTAGTTTATATAGTCACAACACAAGGCGTGTGATCCGAGACTGGCTTGCCTTGTTTGACCACTTCACTGCCCAAATATGAGGAAGTCTAATGAACTGAAGTGAAAAACCAGTCAAGTTTCTCAAGGAATGGATTTTGTTGCATATTGCTCCAAGTATATCATCATCCTTTTAAATATAACTCTATCAAATGTTTATTTCTTATAATATCATTGAATAATGACATGTCAGCAGTAGATCCACTAGTTTTATTTCTATTGTAAGGAGATCTATTAAAACTAAAATCTCCTAGAATAAGCCAGTCTTCTTCATCAGGAATATTTAATTCATACATCCAGTGAACAAAAATATATCTCTAATCACCGGTACATGGACCATAAATATTAAAATAGACTAGAGGTAACATGGAAAAATAAAGCAAAATCCTCACAATGCATGGCCAAACCAGGTAACATAGAACTATCCCAGATAATGATCAAACCACTAGAAGCACCAATAGATGGGACATACACAAAATCATCAAATATTGTAGGACATCAAGATTTAACAAAAGCAGCATCAAAGTGAGATCTTTTGTTTCCTGGATACAAATAACAGAGCAGCCACTGATAGATATAGCATTAAACAAATCAAGTTGGTTTTCTTCAAGAGTTAAAGCCCCTAATATATTCAAACACAAAACACACCACTTTCTAATAAATTTCATCAAGCTAAGTAGAATTCATTGCATCCTCCTCCTGAAGGCTTGCTAGAAGCTTCTTGGTGTGGCGCCCCATAGAGGTTTGTGCCAATGCACAACATGAGAGGGATAGGGGTAGGAGGAGGCACATCTTGGTCCTTAGACAACAAGTCAGGCGCATCAGGTATATAAGATTCATACTCACTTTTGGCACTAGGATTTTGGAACCTTCCTGGGCTTGACTTCGCTCTTGGTGTGCTTTGCACCAGAAACAATTTTGGGCTTAAACCCATCATACTTGTTGGAGTAAATTCCAGTTTCTACCCCTACTTTACAATTTCCGACGCTAATTATCCAATTTAGCAAATTTTCATCCTAACTGGCCTATTTAGTGGCGTTTTTGTCACTTTTTACCCTCTATAAAATAATATTGCGAGCATTCTGATTACTGGGTTTTGGCCCAAGCATATTTGGCTGGCAGTTTTGTTCTCATAACGCGAAACACTTTCCATTTCGGCAGTTAGATTTTGTATGAAGCTACTGGAACGGTATTTTGTTGCTCAACTCACTTTTTTTTAGGTACGCCACTTTTTCTTAGTTCGGGAAGAACTGGACTACACTGCAGTCTACGACAATAGGGAACTTGTCAAGATGATTGCCAGCGCCAGATGGTCTAGGAGTACAAACAATGAGGGAAGTTGAGGACTGACTGTGAGAGAAGTTCAATCGTGTGAGCTCGTAGAGTTTGGAATCAAAATTCCTTGTTTTGGTCTGTCGGCCGACACTTTAGGCCAAAATATTTAAGCAATATGTCCACGGACAAAAATATATAGCTGCACTCTATGGAAGAAAAGACATTGGATTATGGAACAACTTGTTCATGATGTGGCTCACGGACAAGAGAAATCTCGTTTGATAATGGGTAAATTGCTGGTCTAACATGTTCCCATGCAAAAACGAAAAGAAAATGCTAGAGAAATACTGGGACGTGCGTCCCAAATATTCCAAGGGGGTAAACTTTGGCACAACTTTAACTAAATGAGGTAGTTAGGATAAAAATTTGCTAAATGGAGTAATTACTGTCAAAAATCCCAAAGTAGGGAGTAAAAACCAGAATTTACTCTACTTGTTGTTGTGAGTACTGCACCTCACAACAGAAGTGATAGTAGTTGGATCCTCATCAGGTGGAGCATCTTGGACAAAATTCATGGGCCCATTGACTAGTGCAGTTTCTGGTGCATGAAGGGCAAGGGGAGCCTTTCTCTTGGATCCCAAAAGAGGCGTGGTAGAGTTTGTTACATGAAAGGCGCTGCTCTCCAAGAGATTCACGGTTCCACTTAGCTGAAGTATCGAAGGACTTTAGTCTCTTACATGTTTGGGCAAGGGACTAGAATTCTCTAAAAAGTTCAAAACCATAGGAGCCGACATGGCAGTAGTAGGATGTACAATTAAATGTATGCAAGCAGCTGAAGGGAGCATAAAAGACCTGAAGAAGCTCATCACAATTGAAGATTTTGCTACTACCATAATGTTAGCCGTATCAAAGCAATCATTAGCATAAACCATGCAATTCAGAGATAACACGTTGGACACATCCATCATATCAATGTTGGCCGATGAAGAGACAGTGATATTGTTTGTCCAAGCCTGAAGTGGACTATCAATTACATTATTAGACCCTTATGGAAAACCATCTTGGTAATTAAATTCCTTGCTCAGCTAGAACTGCTTGGAAATTAAAGAGGGGAGGATCAGCCATTGGCAAGTCAGAAGCTTCAAACACATTAGCTGCATCCCGATGTGCAAAATTCTCATTCACAAATTGAACATGTTGGTGTCCATGGTTGTTTCCTGGAGCTCCATGTTACTGATTTTGTTGCAGCCACATAGCTAATTGATGCTGATAAATCTGCTTAGCTGAAAGGTCAGGGCAGTAGAGTGGGTGGAGATCACCATTAGCAGGTTCAGGATCCCCTGGGAGTAGCACATTTGTTTGATGGACATTCCAGTCCAAACTACGCAACATGATGACAAGAACAGTCCAGAGGCGAGCACATCCATGATGATGAATAACTAAGCTCTTTGGGACAAATTTTGGGTCCACAATCCATGCCTTAGCAAGGAATTTTTTTTTGTTGCCTCTAGGATTGTCCAAAATCGATAACTAATAAAAATCATTCCACATCACTCTAAATGTAATAACTAGTTTGATAATCCAATAAGAAACTTAAGTAGAGGATCTAGGTCTCCCTACCAAATGAAGTAAGTCTCACATTCTTCGCTTCATTCTGTAAAAAAATGATAGTTGTAATTTCATATAAATCAAAGGTGTGCCCCGCAACATCATCATCAGCTAAAGTGTCCCGAAAGGTAAAAACGCCAAGTCAAAAAGGATGATCATCATGGTACATGACTATGTGCCTTGCCCCAGCTAACATATCTCTAACATCTTTCCGCATATACTCTCTGAGATGTATCGTTATGAACCGATTTGTTTCCGCAATTAGGATTCTATCATGATGCAGCGGAGCATTGGGCGGGACAACCAAGTGAGTGCGTACCTTTCGATTTGGAGGCCCTTGATCAATTTTTATCGCATTAGGCAAGAACGCAAGAGGGCTGACCGGAAAGTTGGCCATGGCGGCGTGCTTGTCGACAGGGAGAACTGTAGCAAGGGGAGGACACACAACGTCTAGGGTTGCTATTTATCTCTAACAACTCAAACTTCCCGACCAATTGAATGTGTCCATTCTCGATTGATGGGTAAATCCTTAACTTACAAAAATTTCCTTCCTATCTTCAGACATGTTCTTGCCCAGGGGCCCACCGGTTCCATAGTTTGCACCGAATGCCCACCATGCATGTAGAAGCAACATGGCCCTGACCTAGCACTTGGAGCAACAAACATAAGGGGCCACATTATCACACATACGGAATATTCAGCCCAAAATCTGACAGCCATAGCAAAAACCAGGGCAGTTAGCACGTAAAAGATCCTTGAGCCCACACTCATAGAAACTGCCAATATATTCAAAAACCATTTCCTTAGGCGGGATCAGGGGAATATTTCAAAATCCGCAATTTCCTCCAAGTGTTCCAAAGTTGAAATCGGTAAACACATGCATAACGTCCTGGCGCAATTTTCGCCAAAAAAGCGGCGAGTGAGAGTTCATTCCTTGTCCGGGGAATCATGATAAAGAAACTTCCAAAAGTCATCACCGGCGCCGGACATCACTGGAGAGGCACAAATGGCTTAGGGACTTGAGAAGAATCCAAAACTAGTCTCATTCCAGTAGATCCTTGACCAAAATTAACCACATAATTAAGTGGTGGTAATTGAAACCCAAATTTTGCAAGTTCTGCAGCTGATGAAGAACTATCACGGGAATAGCTATTGGCCAAGAAATCCATGTACGGTGAAAAACTAGTGGGACTACGATTAGCTACTTGCAAGATCTATGCTGTAGAGTGCCAAGAATTATCCTTAGAGTGGACAGATTCCATGATATTAGAGGTTTCACAACGATAAAGCGTGAGGTCCTTCAAACCATAGATGAAATGTCCCAATTTATTGGAAAAACTGAAAACCAGAATCATTGATCACTAAGTTTGAAAATTTAAAAACCCTCACAATCTCCTCCGATACAACTTTGCAGAGCTAGAGCGACCGAAACTTCATCAAGAGAGAACGAGGAAGAAGAGAAAGAAACCACCAAGAAGAACACCTTTGCATTGGGAGAAGGAGAAAAGTGCATGGGACAACAAAAACAGCGACCCACCTGATCGGCCACTACTAGGATGGCAGAGAAATCCCAGTGAATAAGCGCATCCATGAACTCTAGATCTGGATATCGCCATTTCTAGGGTTGGAGGTGGAGGTTGAGGTGGGGTGGAGATGGTAGGCGCCATAGGAGTTGAAAAGTTTTCGTTCTAGCTGGATTCTCTACAACAACTCATCGGTAACAACTCTAGTAAATGAATCCGCATCGTCGCCCGCCTCCATAACACTACCGACGTGATTTTTGTGGAGGTTCAGAATAGATAATTCCTTCACTTCAGTTGCACTAGTGGAAGGGAAGGGAAGACGCCAGGAGGGACATTCATCATAACAAGGCAGAGAAGATGACTGAAGCACGAGACCTCAAATCTAGTCTCAATCGTACGCTCCACTGCCGTTACACACTCATGGCGAATGTTAGAATATGTGTACATATAGGAGTTAAACATATACTAGGATTAGAAATCATATCACTAGTAGAGACACGGCCTTCGGTCCCGGCCCGTAACAGGCTCTAGTCATGGTTGGCCAACCGGGACTATCCAGGTTGGACTAAAGGCGGCTTTAGTCCCGGCCCGGTTACTAGCCGGGATGAATGGCCCTCCACGTGGCCGTGATACAGGGTTTGGGCTGGAGAACCTTTAGTCCCAGCTCGTAACTACAACCGGGACTAACTATTATTTTTAATAATTATGTTTTTCATTTTTCTAATTTCATTTTTCCAAATAATTAATATCTTTAAATCAAAAAACCGCAATTGGACAAATAATATATACATTATTATTAGAAAAATGTGAGGAATTTGAATATGAAATAATTAATTATTATTATTATTATCAAATAATATATGCATTATTCATATAATATGGCTAAATAATTAATATCTTTAAATCTGTAAACCGCAATTGGATAAATAATATATGCATTATTATTAGAAAAATGTGAGGAATTTGAATATGAAATAATTATGTTTTTTATTCATTTATTATTATTATTATCAAATAATATATGCATTATTCATATAATATGGCCAAATAAGTAATATCTTTAAATCTGTAAACCGCAATTGGACAAATAATATATGCATTATTATTACAAAAATGTGAGGAATTTTAATATTAAATAATTATGTTTTTATTCATTTATTATTATTATTATTATCAAATAATATATGTTAAATCTGTAAATGGCAATTGGACAAATAATATATGCATTATTATTAGAAAATGTGAGGAATTTGAATATGAAAGAATTATGTTTTTATTCATTTATTATTATTATCAAATGATATATACATTATTTATATAATATGGCCAAATAATTAATATCTTTAAATCTGTAAACCGCAGTTGGACAAATAATGGAGTCGCTGGCCTTACCTTATCGGCGTGCGAAAGGTTCGATATATTGAAAGATTCCTAGTTCATACAAATATAGAATGACACACAGTCCATACAAATATAGAAATTGATTTATAGAAAGGCACACAGTTCATACAAATATAGAAGACGATTTATAGAAAGACACATAGTTCATACACATAGTTCGATATATATTGAAGACGATTATAGAAAGACACATAGTTCATAAACATAGTTCTTTAAATGTTGAGACGATCAATATGGCTAGTGTAGCCAACTAGCTCCCAATAACTCCTAGCCATCTCCAAACCCAGGCGAGCGTCTAGAGCGGCACAACACACTTGCTCGTAGCTCAATGGAACATTGGCCCACCCAAAAATCAGTTCAACTTCTTTTTCTCCCGCGCTTCTTCTCAAGATTTGTCCCAATGATATAATTTGCCAGATCATATAGACTCAGAATGGGATTTTGGTGGGGTTCGGAAGTATCTTTTGGAGGTCGAACGCAGAAGTAATATCAATACCGTAGTGACTCGGCATTTCCACATCTTTGCCGATAGCCGCGCCGCAGAATCTAATGGTCTCCTCCAGCAAGAACTCCTTGAAAACTTGTGGAACTTCATCAGCCCAACAAATCTGGAATACCAAATTCTCGGTCGCCACCAAGAGTTGAAGGACGGCGGCGCGCTGATCACCCTCGCGAGGGTTGGTGAACTCGCAATCCAAGCCGATGCACTTGATTGGTGCGGCGTCGAGATAGTCCCTCTTGACGGCACGGATCCACTTCTCCACCCTTGAGGCACGGAGAGAGACCGTGATCTTGAAATACATCTCTTCGGCCATGAGGTGGTATATCCAAGATCGAGGAGCCGGGTCGCGCGCGAGGTGCTCCATTGGGGCCGAAACATCGTCAGAGAGAGAGAGCTTTTTGGTAGAGAATGATGGAGATGTGAAGAATGTGTGTGTGGCAATGGCGAAGGAGATGAGCATATAAAGGTAAGGAAGATGAAGATGAACAGGCCAGCCATCGGGTGATCAATTCCCGTAGCTGGCCGCCGGCGCCGGCGACCCAAATTCCCGTGGCCGCGCAGCGCATGACGCTTGATTTCAACGTCAATAATGGAAACACGACGATCGACTTCCGCGGGAATGAACCGTTTGACTTTAAGTCCCGACTCGTGTCACCAGCTGGGACTAAAGAGGGTACCGACAGGCGCAGCGGGCCGCAAAACCCTTTAGTCCCAGTTTGGAATACAAACCGGGACAAATGAATCCTAACGAACCTGGACCAATGGGTGTCGTACGCTTGGGCGGATTCGGGGCAACATGGCCAGGCCTTTGGTCGCGGCCCAGGACACGGCCGAGACTAAAGGGACCTAACGAATGGCATGTTTTTTTTCTTTTTTTTTTTGCGAAAGAAAAAGGCATATTTTCTACTAGTGTATTCTACCTTCCTCTATGTACTTCTATTTATCGGTTTTTCTATGTCACAGCAGAATTTGTTAAAGCTCTGTCACCCGAAAAAGGTGCAACTTCAATTTTAGAAAGTGCTTCTTTTTTTAGTTCCACTTTTGTCACATGACTGAGACTTAAGAAAATACACCGAGGTATAGACCAACACTGTATATATACACCATGAGGATCACCACAATAAGCATGAAACAAATATTAGGGTTATACAATTTGCACATAGTGTCCGCACAGTGATCTACAACGCCATTGTCGACACCGCAGGGGACATGTCCATGGGGTTCACCGTCTCTGATGGCACTGCCCCCGCACGTTACGTGGTCACCAGCTCCGACAGGTTCCAGCTCCGACAGGTTCTAGCTCATCAGCTATAATGTCACCGCGCGCGTCGGTGCTGCAGCATGTTTGTCCCTTCAAGTTTTTCATGCAGGGCGGCACCGGAGCCGAGGACTACGCGGCCTACTACTCGTGGGTGAGAGCGCAAATACATCGACTGAAATCAGCGAAGGAGACCTTACCCAAGATCTTGAGTTCCCATTAATACATTTCTCCGACATCGTTGCCGCCACGGAAACTTCTCCAAGACATTCATTATCGGCCAGGAAGGGTTTCATCAAGATTTACAAGGTACTGGTTCCACTCAATATTGCTCATTTTTCAGTCACCTGAGTTTTCTGTCCTAACAGTTTAGCTTAAAAATCTAGTCGGTGCGACCATAATTCATGAGCTGAATTGACATGTTTAGAGCAACTCCAGCCGTCGCGCTAAAACCTGGCGCTGTAAATCGCGTATGCAGCACGCTGCAACCTGATTTAGTGCGTGGCACAGGCGCATACTTCACCGGAGGATGCAAATTTCCGCGCGATCCTGAGCGATGTAGTGCGCTGTACTGGACACACCAAATATAGAGCTTTGGCTAGGGCAAAATAAAGCACGCGCCAATTTTTTTACAACGTGTCTTTATTTGCAGCGACTGCTAAGTGAGGAAAAAACGCGATCGGTGTGCTATATCGACGATTTTTACAGCGCAGTCGCGGTATACGACTGGTGGAGTTGCTCTTACTGAATCATTTTAAAGGGGACATTAGACAGCGGCAGGTGGTTGCTGCCGAGAGAGTAAGAGCATCTCCACCGGTACCTCTTAAATAGGCGCTGGCAGGGATGCCGGCACAGTCATATGGGGGACGCCGGCACATCATCCTCTATTTGGGGTGCTGCTCTCACATCGGCGCTCGCCAAACCGGCTACCCGATAGATCATTTGAATAAAAAGTCATAAAACATGCATAGAAATTCGACTAGATTTTCATGTATGAAGTTTGGGCCAACATACGACTACCAAATTCCAATAGGTTTTCAAATATGAAGTTTGGACCATTATACGACCGCCGAATCGCCGTCATAGTCTGGCTGCAAAAACAACTTGGGCTTCCAGGCCAAATGATCAGATGAACGGGGTCATGGGCGGCTGAGCCTCGGCGGACGTCCTCATCGTTGGCGAGCACCGGCGGAACCTCCATCGTGGGAACCGGCTCCACGGGTGATGAGGGAGGCATGAACGTTGACGGTGCCGAGGAAGGCATGAACGTCGATGGTGTCGACGCTATGATGGACGCTGACGCAGCTCGCGCCGCCAGCACCTCTTGACCAATGCGCTCGCGGTACATCTCGTGCCACGCCCTCCCCAACGGGTCCATCCTAGCCATGTCCGCCATCAAGATCTTGGATTCTTGAGTCATCTTGGGCAACGAAAGCAGTGTTGCTTCGTTGGTGGCTTTCATGGCAGCGGCGTGAGCTTCTATCTTCGACGCCTCCACCTTTTCCCTCTCCACCTTTTCCCTCTCCAACGCAATCTTCATATCTTGCTTCTCGAGTATTGCCTTCCACACAACGGCAGCCCTATCGGCCGCATCAATGTTCTCCGTTGAGAAGAAGGATAGCATCTTCTCGAGAGGAGGCGTCCGTGGCGGCCAATGACGGTGCCGCGTTCCTCTCGGCCTTGGCCTTCTTGTTGCCAATGGAGCGCCCGGTGGAGGCGCCGGCGGGATCAATATGCCCATCTTACCCGACGCCGCCCTTGTTGAGAGTGAGGCGGATGGCGTCCCATTTTTTGCAACCCTCTATTTTCTTAAAACAGTGCATGAAGAGGAAATCTTTGTGGTCGTTTTGGCTCTTGTACATCTTGAGGGCCCCGATTATCTAACGATGCATGATTATATTAACAAGATATACTAGGATGCATTATGAAGTAGACATCATCAAATGGACACAGAACATACCCAATCCACCATCGTCTTGCCGCTCTACTTCGGAGCCTTAATCTTCTCATAGTAGCCATGGAACTTGCTGCACGCTGCCTTGATGATGTTCCAACGGTGAGAGAGCGCGCCCTCGTTCTGGATCATGTGCATGGTTGCTTAGACACCATAGTTCTTCTTCTCGTTGAATGAATCAAGGATGCGCTTGTAGTACTTGCCGGCGGATTGATTGGCCCCGGTGATGGGGCAAAAGATCACTTCCTTCCACGCGTAGATGAAGCATTCATCCTCCTAAGACTTCCACCTAGGACCACGAGTGCTGCTGACCCGCCTGTTCCTCTTCGCCGTCGTGGTCACGCCGGTGTCGGCGTCGATCAGCTCCTCCCCGGCCTCCTCCTCCTCTGCATCATCTTCGTCCTCGTCGGCCTCTTCTTCATACTCTTCGATGGGGGGTTCGTAGCCGTGGCCATGGCGTATGAAGCTGGTGAGGATCTCGGCACCGTCAATCTATACAACAAATAACCTACTTTGAGTCGCCGACGGTGTCTACAATGCACATGAAACATAAAGAGAAGGAAAATTCACGTCATCTTCGTCCATGGACACGCCGGACGCGCTACCGAACACCTGGTGGGTGCTCCTGCTCTCGTCGCCGAAGAGGGTGCGGGGGAGGCCGGTGCCGTTAGTCACGTGGCAGGAGGTGCTTCCCGGGAGGCGCATATCTGGCTACGATTTTAGGTTGACGGGGAAGCGAAAGGCGCATCTGCCCCTCGGCGTCGAATCCGGCGAGAACGGCGCGTTGGGGTCGAAGGTCGTGTCATCGTCGGTGTACTCGGAGGAGTAGAGGGCGCGGCCGCCCATCTGCGACAGACGCATCTGCGAGAGCGATGGACCCTCCGCGTAGTACCCCGGCGACGAGGGTGAGCTCGAGAACCTGCCGCCCTAGTTGCGGCCGGTGAGTTGCTGGCTTCCTTCGGGTTGACCGCCGCCCAAGCTGAGGCACACGTCGGCGGCAGCCGCCGCATTCGCGGCTTTGGCTTTCAACGCCTCAGTGGTGCCTTCTATAGTCGGCCGTCACCATGGTGCAGCGGCGTTTCTCTTCATCCCACGCCTCCTGCGACATGGTCGCCGGCTTCTCATTCGGTGCCACGGTGCGCGGCTTCACCGGCGCCATCGCTGCCTTCACCGGAGCCTTTTTCTTCGGCGGCATGGCGACGGCGAGGGTTTTTCGCGTTGGAGCCTGGATGAGAGATGGAGCGGCGGGCAGGAGAAATGAGCGGCGGAGGCAAAGGGGTTTTGGGGGACGCCCAAAATCATTCGCTGCGTAAGGCGCCGGCGCGTCTGATTTGTGCCCTTTGCGAATGGGCCGGCACGGGATTGCAGGTACTTCCATTGGGCTCGAAAACGCACCGGCGCTTTTTGGGGCGCGCTGGTGTGAGCGCATTTTCGATGCCGCCCCAAAAATGCACCGGTGGAGATGCTCTAAGGGCATCTCCAGCGGCACGACGCAAACGGACGATGTGCGACCGTTTGCGTCCGCACGGACCGGAAATGCGTCTGCACCCTGCTCCAGCGGGGCGACATATCGTGTCCGGAGAGTCCGCAGCGACGCAAATATGCGTCACGTTTGCGTCTCCGCGGACGCTACGCGGTCGCGCCTAGCGTCCGCTCGCTTCCCCCCGGGCCCTCATGGCAGCGACCCTGGTTCGATCGGCCTCGAATTCACAGCAAGTGCGCAAATGTCAACCGCCGGTGTGGCAGCCGCGCCGATCAACCCGCCAACCGCCGCAATGGAGCGCCGAACCGCCGCGGAAGAGCAACCGCCGGCCTCTTCGTTATATGCACCGCCGTTAATCCCCGCAGATTATAACCCCTGCGTCTACGGTAATTCAAGTCAAACCGCCTCCTTCTTCTTCCTCTTCTTCTTCTCCAACACCGGCACGCCATGAGTGACTACACGCTGTCGTCGGACTCGGAGAGCGAGGGCAAGTCGCCCGGATTTCTGCATTGGTGGGAATCCCCTACGATGCCAAGCGATCCGGGCTCCATGCCCAGCGAACCTACCTCCACGACGAGTGAGGAGGAGAAGGAGGAGGACGGAGACGGCAATGCCAGCGAAGGCCAGGAGGAGGACGGAGGCGGCGCTGGAGCGACGCCGAGGACGAGGAGGAGGGGCAGGAGGAGGAGGACTCCGACGCCAAGTTCGCCCGGCTGGAGGCGCAGGAGGCAGCGGACACAAGGCGGCGGCAAGGAAGAAGTCCAGGGCCCGGGCAAGGGCGCAGGCGCGGGCGGCGCGTCGTCGTCGTCCGTTCACCGACGACGACGACGAAGACGACATTTCTTCAAGTTCCAACTCCTCGACGGGCGCGTCGTCCTCCGGTTCCTCTTCCGACGAGGAGGTGGCAAGCAAGAGGCGCAGGAGTTTGGACGACGAGGCAGGATCTTCTAACAAGAAGGCCAAAAATTAGGTTTTAGTTTATATATGTTTTAAAATTTGTTCTTATTTGTATGTTAAATATGTTTGAACTTTTTCAGTTCGAGCAACAAGACATTCAGTACTACTTGTTTTGCCGTTTAAACTTGCTCATTCAACAAAAAAGAAAAAAATAAGCAAGGAAACAAAGCACTGGGATGTCCAAAATGCGTCGGACCGCTAGAGGTAGCCCCCGACGCAAGCGGACATTTTGCCCCTCACGGTCATTTTGGTGTCCGCCTGGCGACAGCCGCGGACAATTTAGCGTCCGAAATGCGTCGCGCCGCTGGAGATGCCCTAAGCCATAAGCCAAGATTCAGACCAATGAGGAGTACAGTAAGGAGGCCATTCTAGCAAGTCACTAAAGAAAAAAAAGAAAAATGATACAATTACTGAACTTTGACATGTTATTTGTTTCAGAAAGTGCAAATATGGCTCAGTATGGCGGTGCCATGGTCGACCGCCAATAGGATGAAGCAATTAATACACAGACCAATCTGACCATGGTCGGTATATTTCTTTCTTTTTTACAATGGGTATATGAGTATACGCTAACTAATCTGACAATCTGTTGCGCTGATTTCATGCCATCTATATATTAGTCTGACTATTATCCCTTCTCTTCTTTTACGATGATAGCTACTAACTAATCGGATTATTTAGTTGATTTCTTTCCAGCTTTATATTAATCTAACTATTGCAGCGTGATCTCTTTCCCAATGAAAATTGATGGAAACCAATCAGGCGAATCGATATGTACATGGAATCGTTTTTTTGTGAACACACATGTAATTTGTGAAAAGGATACATGCATCGTGCTTGTTATGGTATAGAATTCTGTTTAACCGATTGTATCGGGCGAGCTGAAAATTTATATTAATGCATGATTTGGTCCAGTCGATTCAAGTTTTCACGGTTTGGCGCCAGCCTTGATCTACTCTTCCCGCCAATCCAATTAGCAGCGCTAAATTGCTCCAGCGCCTCCTCTAGCATATAAATAGAAGAGGCCCGATGCTCTACCACCACCATTTGCCGTGCTCTACCACCACCATTTGCCGCAGTATGGCCCCCACCCTCCCACTCTTTAATCCTCGTGCCTTCTCTGACAATCTGATCGTCATCTCTGACGACGAGGATGATCAATCCCAACAAATCATCGATCTGTCCGACGATGATGTCGACGTGATAATGGTCGAAGCTGACGACCAAATCGTCAATCTCTCTGACGACGAGGATGACGAGACGATCTCCGGCGACAGAACTGGTATAGAAGTGTTGGGTTCAAACCTTTACTAGTTTGCTCTTTAACTTGTCTCATTTGTAGATGATTATTACATAACTAGTAGAGCTGAACCCAATGATCTTTTCGTCCAGCTTCGCCCCTATCCGGCGACTCACCTGAGGATGGCGACACCAACTACGCCGACTCACCTGAGGATGGTGACACCAACTCCGGTGACTCACCCGACGACACCTCCACCAAGAGGTCCAAGAGGCCCAAGAAGTACAACACATGGTGCAACCAGGACAAACTCAAACTGGTGAAAACCATCATGAAGCTGCGTGAGAACAACTCAGGAACAATGCCCTCGGTGTTGGAAGTCCTTACGGCGCTAGAGGAGGATGGCTCCCCGCTCCTGCAGACCGGCAAACTTGATAAGAATACCATCTACCAGAAGATACGGCATCTTAAAAAGAAGTTCAAAACAAAATTGCATGGTCGTAGGTTCCGCGGGCCGCGTGCTCTACATGAAAAAAACATACATGAAGGCTCCATGAAGATATGGCCAGAATTGGTTGTCGAGAAGGAGTGAAATAGACTGAATAAAAACTTCTTTGAAAGCAATGATGATGTTTTCTATCTCTTTGTACAAACAGATAGCTGGTGGCTTTTAGATGTTTGAAGTCAACATTGTGTTCTTATTTCAATAGATGCTGGATATGGGAGTGAAATTGACATCTTATACCTTGAATTACTTTGTATTTTTCATTACCCTTCATGGATCTACATGTTAAATCTTTTATTCCTATTCTTTTTTGTGGTTGGTATTCACGGTATGTGGCTTGAGTTGAGGAAAAAGATTCATGTGTGCAGCTAGATGGTGCTCCAGACTGTTTTTCTTGCATTTGCTCCTGATGTTGTTCTAAAAGGCATATTTGTTTCGTTGCTAGGTTTATTATAGGTTGGCTTGGTGAGATGGGCATGCCCTTTGTCTGGTCGCCCTGCTCCGCCTCAAGTGGCCTCCCACACTGTGTTCAGCCCTGGTTCGTCATGGTCACGAAAGACATGGATTTCTGTAACTCATGCTGCTTGGTTCATGGCCTCTTCGTAACAAGAAATGAGTGATATGGCCTTTCTTTGTATCATTCACTATGTATTCATTCCCTTATATACACGACTAGATTTGTTTAAGAAGTTGGTGTGCTCATGTAAAATTGAGTGTTTGCATGTGGTATATTTATTTAGACCAGCTCTAGATATGATGTGTTTTCTTTTCTTATGACAGGCACTCACTTCACTTATGAATAGTAGATGCCACCCTTTAGAAATATGCTGCTTATTCATTTCTGTTGCTCCTGTTGTCAAACTCTCCTACGTTCATTCATAGATTATAAATACTCCAGTGATTTTGAACGTAAGCGAGTAGTACCTAGGATAGGCGAATACGATCCGTATTCATTATTTATTCAGAAAGGCAAAAGATGTTGGTCATATGATTTTGAAGTGGTCAAACCTTTAGTTCTTTTATTTAGATTCACATGTGATTTCCCACTTTTAACTACTTGACGGCATTATTTAAGAATGTACAATCAGTTTTGCTTTCCCCGCTACTCTATGTTAATATATTGCCTTAGCTTTCCTCTACTCACACATACCATTTAGATTTGTTTTCTCTGATTCTTATTAACCTGCATCAGATTCATGGCCACTGAAATTCGACTGTTTTTCATGCGTGGAACAATTTCTTTTATGTACCTTGGTAAAATTTACTTGAGCAAATCAATTACAGTTTGGACATTAGAGCCCACCTTTCAATGATGATCAGCCTTATGTTAAAGCATACATACAAATTTTTGTAGGCTATTATTTATTTCATTTGCTTTCTTTCGTTATATTTATCACATGGAAAAATTGTCACAATTCTTCTTTTTTTGAACCTGTGTGTATTAATAGTGAGGCTATGGTACCGACATTTTCTGAGCACAGAGCCTTCCTTGTGCAAAATCAACCGCTGCCGTCGGCCACCACCTAAGCGGTAAGCGCTCGCCTTCCTCTTAGCGTTCCTCACAGCACAGCAGCCGCACCAAGCACAGCAGCCGCCTTCTCTGCCACCATTTTCTAAAGAGAGCACCGGATTATTTTTGTTTTTTTGGAGTAAACTTTGGACCGGAGGAGTTGATTTTGAGTACTCCATCCGTAGATGACTCACATACATTCGTATATAAGAAAAGTTTAGATAAAAAGTTAAGATACTTGTACTTCTTTAGAGTAAAATATTTTGAAGCTGGGGGATGTACTGTAGCATTTTTGGGTCTATTTTGCGCAATTATTAGCAGTAGTTTTTTTTTCCTTATAGGCTTTTGCCCTGCTATAATAATATATCAATCATATGGTACAACTGAGGCCTTAGCACAATCAAGCAAAAACCAAACAAAAAAGGAAAAAATGAAAGGAATGCCAACACCCATCGGATCGACGAAAACGATGATGATCCGTGACCCCTGCATCCTCCGAAGAATTCCCGCCACGCTTTTGGTACTCCAAAATGCCGCATACCAAGCAACACCTTCAACAAGGGATGCTACTTGGACTGGTCCTAGGTTTCCCCCGGTACGTGGAGTGTGGGGAAGGGGTACCCCTTGTGCCCTTCAAGAAGGAATGGCGGTGCTCGCGCATGTCACCATGTCGATGCCGACAATCTGACAGGATTTCCCTGACCCTAACTCACGCACCACGGTCTTGCAATCACCATCACCGTCTCACCATGGACAAAGTAACGAGACTGACGATATCGAGAAGAGACAGCCGGGAACGAGGAGCGGCTAAACAGTGGCCACGCGGGAGGGCACAACCTCCTCCGACATTAGCGGTAACCACCGAACGCAACATCAGGAGCAGACCAAGCCCTGCAGGCCCAGCCGAGCCTAAGTGGGCTCGTGAAGCTCCCGTCACCATGCTACAGTAGGCGTGTCGCTGTCCAGGTCTCCACCATCTCGAGCCACTCCTTCGACCACCGAAGATGGCACAAACACCCCCGGGCCTACCCCGTCCGGACCTAGATGAGGCCTAGATCTAGGATGGGAGGGCACCTCCGAAAGCCACCGGCCACCACTCTGCCAAGCGGTCGCGTCATTGCCACCTCACCACCCAAGAAGGCGCGCCGCCTCTGGAACGTCGTTAACCTGAGAGAACTGATGCCGGCCGAGTAGAATCCAACGCCTCCCCCCTAGCATGCGGGTAGGGGCATGGCCGCTGCTGTCGGCACCGTGCGGGCTTGGCCCGACGGCCTGTGCCAACAACCGCGGTTGGGGCTGGGAGCTATGATTCGAGATCGCCCCGCCGTCCTGCGACAGCAAGCATGGATTGAGCGTGTAGTAGAGATGCTAAGACGTCCCTTTCCTTGGCTTCCAAGTTCTTAGCGGTAGTTTCCTATTCGACCAACATAATGCGTAGCTATATCGAGAAGCTGAAGCTGCTAGACCGACGTCGTAATGGGACAGAAGGTTATTTTAGACTTTGATTACTTCACGGCCAAAGCCTACTAGAATGTTTATGATAGATGTGGATACGATTTACAACATAACACTGATGCCAAATATATAAGTAGCAAGATCACAAATTGCCATTTTGTTTTTTAATCAAAAACTTCTTTCTAGGATGCAGCTATAAAAATATGAGATGTATTTGTGTATGGTTGGTCATATGGCTACACTGCTTCTGTTCTCGGTCCTAAGTTGTGGGTGCCGTAGTTTAATTCGTTAGAAGTACCAACACATCTTCTCATTTAAGTTTGACATATAGATAGTTGTTCTTATAGTATGCTAATTCTCTTGAAAGTTTATCCTAAAAATTACATCATTTTCTATTGTTGAAATTCAGGAGTTATGCAGTTTTTATCTTAATTGCTTTCAGTAAAACCTAAGAAATATATTATCGTAGTGGCAACTATTTTTATCACTATTATATGAAATAAACATTGACATGAGTTACACGGAATCGTGCGCCAAGGCACACATCTAAATTTAGTCTAAAGGTATAATAGATGCACCCCATGGGTGACTTATAGTGATTTGAGATTCTAGACCATCCAATCTTCCCGTCTGGCCAATCTCGTCCATCCAGGCGTATAAAAGAAGAACCCCACGGTGAGAAACCCTAGCTGCCTCCCGTCTCTGTGCCAATCCAGTCGCTCTCCTCCTCTCCAATCCCATCGCCTTCCTCTTTCTCCTCCTCCAATTGTTGTCTTCCTCCTCCCTAAGGGCATCTCCTCTTTCTCCCCCTCCAATTGTTGTCTTCCATCTCCTCCCTGAGGGCATCTCCAATGCAAAGACCCAAACGGATGGTGTATTTTATCCGTTTGGGTCGTCCGGTGGACACGCGAACATCGCGCGGACGTCCACAGACGCTCGCCTCGAACTTTCTTCCCCAACGCACAGCCATGACCCAAATCGGACAAGCCAAGAGGAGACGCGCGCACGCCGACTCCAGGCGTCGAGGGTGGCGAGGCGCAGGGCGGCCGGCGTCATGGCGCAGCACGGCCCGTGCTCGCGGCCGAGGCCCGCGCGGCCGGCGCTCGTGCTCGCGGCGGCGTGGCAAGGCGCGGCCGGCGTCCATGGTCGGAGCGCCCGTGTCCGCGGCGGCGTGGCGAGGAGCGGCCGGTGCTCGCAGCGGAGTGGCGAGACGGGCCGGCTCCCGTGCCCGCGCGGCCCGTTCTCGCAGCGGCGGGGCGAGGCGAGGCCGGTGCTTGCGGCGGCGTGGCTGCTGGGTCCAGCGCGACTCGGCTGCTGTCGAAGCGAGGCCGCCGTTCTCCGGCATGGGCGGCGGCACGTCGCCGACGAGGTTGGGCGGATTTGGTGGCCTTCTCCGGTGTGGGCGGCTAACATATGGGCCAGACGAGGACATGACCGGATGGAATAGCTCGTCTGTGGCTGTCCGTGGCCACGCAAATGGCTCCCAAATTTAAGTCAGGTTTGGGTCAGCCCGGACGTGCATGCCTTCCGGCTGGAAAATGGGTGTTCCTGTTGGGAGCTGGTTTTACCCAAACAGACACGGATGGACAATTTGGGTCAGTTTTAGGTCTCCCGTTGGAGATGGCCTAACCTCCTCTTCTCCTTCCCATGGACGCAAATCGCAGTGGATGCCCCGAGCTCCACCCAGCAGCTCCCCTTAATGGTCGGCCCGTGGGGAGGAGCACGAGAGTTCGCCGGCCGCCGCCATCCCCGGCTCCACACCGACCATGCCATGGCTGGGCAGAACGGTTGACCGCCGGCGGGAGAAGCGCCATCCATTAATGGCCGGCCCGTGGGAAGGAGCACGGGAGGTCGCCGGCCGCCGCCATCCCCGGCTCCACAGCGACCGTGCCACGGTTGACCTCCGGCGAGAGAAGCGCCGCCCATGGCTCGAACTACCGTCGTGTGCCATCTCGTCGCCGGGATGATGCTGGTGTGACTGCAGGGCTCCATCTATTCCCCTTGCTTTTCATTGTCTTGATCTCTCCATCCTCTCCTAATTGCCTTCACTTTTTTTTCGAGAATACACCATGGAAAGGTGTATCAATCACATAGAAGGGTGCCAAGATGGCAAAGTTTGCGCTACCACAGGGGGCAGCTCCCCAAACACACGCCTACTCTCCGTGCTGCCACGGTACAACGGTCGGATCAAGAAAAACAAAGAGAGTGTCACGGAAAAGCTTGGCTTGGCGCCATCGCTCGAACTCCTCTCGCACCTTGTCCCTGATGGTGCCATGCGAAGCCACCGCTCCGTTGAAGACCACGTCGTTCCTGTGCCTCCAAATGGACCAAAAGACCAGGATGATGGCAGTCCACATGTCCCATCGGTGAGCTGTCGGACAAGCCCGGGACGTCCACCACTCCAGCAGATCGGTGTCTGGGTCCGGGAGCCACTCCTCCTTGCCCCAACACCTAAGAGACCATGCACAGGTCTCCTGCACAAACACGCAACCCAGCAGCAAGAGCTGCAAGGTCTCCGGCTCCTAATCACAAAGCGGGCAGGCCGACGGACATGGCAAGCCACGACGTCGAAGCCTATCGGCCGTCCAACAGCGGTTCTTCGAGGCCAGCCATGCGAAGAACTTGCAACTGTACGGCGCCCTAGACCGCTAGATCTTCTCTGAGACGGAGGCCCTCACCTGGCCATCAGTCGACCACCTCCACAGCAGCACGTCCTCCCGCTCCGGGACCAGCTGGACGTTCGCCAGCTTCTGCCACATCATGAAGAACTCCGCGAGGGCTGCCTGATCCATGTCCAGCCCACAGTCTCTCAGCCATTGGCCGGCCAGGCCCTCTCTCACCGAGAAAGTGGTGACCCTCTTATGCGAGACCATCTTAGCCACATTTGGTGCAATCTCCGCCACTTTCGAACCATCTAGCCACCGATCGGACCAGAACCGAGCCCGCTCGCCATTGCCTAGAACATAGCAGGTGGCCGCATCGAAGATAGCGGTGCAGAGGCTGGGGAGCTGAATGTTAAACTCCGCCCAGGCCTTAGAGGTGTCCACCTTCTGTAGCCAGGCCCACGACAGCGGAGAGCAAGATTAAGCAAGCGGAGGTTCGGAATATCTAGACCGTCGAGGTCCTTCGGGGAGGTCACCTTGTCCCAAGCGACTAAGCAGTGACCGCCCTTGACCTCCTGCCGCCCTTTCCAAAGGAAGGCCCGGCAAATCTTGCGCAGCGCCTCAACAACCTTCGGCGGGATGTCGAGCGACATCATGGTATGCACTGGGATTGCTGAAAGCATGCTCTGGACAAGAATTGTCCTACCCCCACGGTTGAGGAGTTTGGTGCACCACGGTGGTAGCCTGCTAGCTTCGCTGTCCACGATCGGCTGAAGCTGGGCTGTCGTCACCTTTCTGACGCCACCCCAAAGTCCTCCACAATCTGGTGCAGTGCGCAGGTACTGGGTCTGATGAAGTTAACCACATCATCGGCATACATCGAGTGCGATACCACTAGTCGAGAGCTCGAGCAGACCCAGAAACATGAGCCCAGAGCCACTTGTTCCTGCGAGCACCGCATGGGTGGAGCGAGCACTTGGCCAGATTGGTGCACAGCCCTGACGCCATCGATCTGCTGCGGGCCAACCAGCTCCGGCATCCTAGGCGCAAGGCGAGAGGAGAGGACCTTGGCCATGAGCTTCGCCACGCTATGAATCAAGCTGATGGGGCGGAAATCCTTGACCTCCACGGCGTCGGCCCGCTTGGGGAGCAGGGAGACCAGGGCCTGGTTGGCCACGTGTAACCCCTTGAAGTCGCCCTCCCATAAGAACCGGAAGGCCTCCATCACATCGTGCTTGATGATGGACCAACATGCCACATAGAACCTCCCGGAGAAGCCATCTGGCCCCGGGGCTTTGTCCAACTCCTGTGAGCGTACCACCGCCCAAACCTCCTCCTCGGTGAACGGTTGATCCAACTTCAAGAGATCATGAGACTGAACCCCCAGAAAGTTAAGGTCAAAGGAGAACTCACGTTTCGGCGTCGTACCAAGCAAGTTGAAATAGAAGGCATCCACTGCATCGGCCTTCTTCTCCTGCTCGGCCTCCATGACGCCATCCACTGAGGTGAGCAATAAAATCCTTCCGCCTATAGTGATTGGCGTGGAGATGGAAGAAGTTGGTGCAGGCACCCCCCTCTGCAAGCCACGTGATCCTCGATCTATGCCGCGCAATAGTGCGCTCGAGTGATGCTAGCCCCAGCAGCTTGCGTTTGAGCAGCCGACGAAACCCCCTTTCTTCCACGGAGAGCGCCCTGGACTCCATAGCCACGTCGAGACGGAGGATGAGCTCATTGGCCAACAGGATTTGCTTCTTGTTGTTGCCAATGAAGCGATCATTCCAATTGGAAAGAGCTTTAGCGGTCGCCGCCAGCTTCCCCGCCAAACGCTTGAACGGGTTTGCCACCCCAAGTCCGGTCGACCAAGCATTCTCCACCGTCTCCAGGAAGCCATCAACCTTAGGCCAAAAGGCCTCGAACCGGAAGCGGCGACAGGCCCTTGCCTCTGTCGCGAGGCTCAGCAGCAAGGGCCAATGGTCAAAGGTGGAGGAGCCCATCGCCGAAAGGAAGGAGGAGGGAAAAAACACCTCCCAATCCACCATGGAGAAGACCCTATCGAGGCGCTCGAGGGTTGCCCACTCCCGCTCGTTCGACCACGTGAACCTACGACCATTGAGGTAGAGCTCCTTCAACTCTAGATCAGTCAGGACCCTCTTGAACTTGCCCATCATGCGCCTATTTAGGTTGTTGTTGCTCTTATCGGCCGCATCCACGATAAGATTGAAGTCCCCCGCAGTCGCCCACGTCCCCGGGTGGAGGCCCCGGATATCCTTGATCTCCTGAAGAAAAAGGCACTTGTCTGCATCCGACTGTGGGCCGTAAATTCCGGTGAGCCACCAACCCGTGTCGCCCTGCGCCCCCGCTCTAGCCGTAATGGCATTGCTAGAGTAGTGCGGGTTGGAGAGAGAGACCGCGACTGATTTCCATGCAAGGAGAATGCCCCCACGTGTACCATCAGCGGGGAGGAAAAAGAAGCAGTCGAATTCCCTCCCTAGGCATCTATCCACGGTAGCACGCGAAACCACTTGTCGTTTGGTCTCGAGGAAGCAAGCCACACTCGCTCCTGAGAGGAGAACCACTTGAAAAATCGAATCGCAACGAGCCAACGAATTGAGACCACGCACATTCCAAACCAACAAGGAGAAACACATGTCCATCATGTTACGAGGCTAGAGGTTCACATATCACAGCACAACAAACCACTTAGACCACAAGGTCATCATCAACCACTGGGAGGACATCCGGGTTCCAGCCAAACAAGGCGAGGCAAGCTGCGAGGTGATCCGTCCTCATGGGCTGCTCGTCGAAGTAGCGGAGGTAGGCCTGTAAGGCCTCATCACCGATGACTTCCCCCTCTCGCGCGATACTCAGCTGAATCATAAGAGTGTGCTGCTACACCTTGACCGACTTCCCAAGCGCAAATCTTCCTGCCACTCGTGCGCTCCTGCGGACCACAGAGGGGGGTGGCCGCTTCTTCCTCGTCTTCCTGGGCAGAGGGCGGGGGAGCAGGGCGGCCTTCTTCGCCCTGCACCTCTCGCGGAAAGCCGCCAAGCCACACTGGATGTCCGTCGATCCCGAGACGATGGACGTCGCGGCCAGCGAACCATCCAGCGGAGAGGCCGTCGCGCCTACCGGCGCGCCGCCCGGCGGGTCTGGAGCAGCGGGCGGCGTCGCTGCCGGGCCCCTCGCAACGGTCGCCGGCTCCACAATCTCGTCTTCCTCAACCTCCACCGCCGCATCCACCATAGAGGGAGTGAGCTCCAATGTGAACATAGAGAGAGGCGAGCCTTGGAAGCGCTCGTCGATGGTCCTCCAAGAGTCCAACGAACCCACAGAGCAGGTTGGCGAAAGCGGGCCGGTCGGGGAGAGGGCCTCGTCGCGGACCGTCCACGCCTTCGGGTTCCCGGATTGGATCGAAGCAGAGCTCGAGCAGATATCGTGGCCACCGGAGGAAGGCAGAGACAATCCTTGCCCAGAGAGGGCAAAGGTGCAATCCTCGCCCATAGTGCCAGCGTTCATGGCCGCCTGCGCTAGCTTTTCACGTCCAGGCCCTGGGTGCGAGTCAGCCCTTTGCTGTGCGTGCGAACCAGGGGAGGCACGAGCTGGGCAGTCGCTGCAGCATGCCCATCAGGAGGGGCGTCCACTCGATCCACCACCAGCGGCCAAGGCCGCACTGAGGCAGTGCCCCAGCGCGACACGCCTCTCGGCACCACCCCTTCACCGTCGAGCGGGAGAAGCTGCCGGCGCAACACCTGCACGGGTGTCCGGTGGCCGACGGCGATCATCTGGAGGAGGGCCACGCCTGCTGCCATTGCCCCAGCCACCGCTGTCTCCACTTGGGTCAGCACCGTGGCCACCGCCAGCCGAGAGTCGACCGGCCTCTCCACCTGTGTCCTCCACGCGAACAATATGGACCGTGGCGTCGTAGTCGAGCAGGGCGACTTCCTCCGGTATCAAGGCCTCCACCGGGAGCAGCAGATCATCGTCGTCGTCGTCAAAGACCAGAGGCTCTGCGAGCCAAAGCTGCTAGGAACGAGGGAGCCCGGCGAGGTTGTCCGTCCACGCCGTGATGCAAAAGGTCCCCAGGTCGGCGCGGTTGGCTATCTCCGAACCCATACGCTCTACCCAACCGGAAGAGCCCAGGATGCACCTAGCCGTGTCGAGGTTCCACGCGATCGGTGGGACGCCCACCACTTCCAGGTTAACACGGAAGCGGAAGCGGCGGCGCGTCGCCTGCTGGCGGTTCCACACGCCAAAGCGGAGGGTGAAGTCCCTTCCGTCGAACGGGTTGGCGGATGCGATGAGCAGGACGTCGCGGTTGGCCCTGGAGTCAAAGACCAGCAGGAGGTCCGCTGGCCAGAACCGGTGCACGGAGAAGTGCCCCTCGAGCTCGGGGAAGCGCTCGACAATGGCCGCCGTCGCCGCTGCACAGCTGACCGTCCGCCTCGTGCCGGAGACGAACGCCACCAGGCCCCACCGGAGGGCTCTCTCCGCAGACTCCACCTCCGGCGTGTGGTAAATGATTCCACGCTCACAGGCCAGCCGCGCCGCCTCCACCTCCACAGCCACCTCAGGAATCTGCATCATCACTCCATGAAGGAAGAAGAACATGGGCTACAAACGGGTTGGGGCCTGGTTTACCTCTTTGCACAACACAAATTTATGGTCTGGATGGTTCCTGATTGTTTTTTACCTCATGTATTTCCTACTTATGGTGCTCTGTGATAAGAATGTTCTGTTTTGAGGGGTTTTGGCTGTTGCTTAGTTCATTGTCTTGCAGATGTGTGCATCTGGCAGGAAGTACACAAATCCACAGCAGCGGCTCGCAAGGTAAGAGGATTGAGCGACGAGAGGCTGACGCTGCTAGTGCAACTAGGCTTGCGACATGCGTCGACCATGGCCAGGGTGAGCTAGCCATTCCTTGTGCAGTGGTCTATGTCAAAAAAAAATTACCTTACTCACTTGTCAGTGGAAGTTTCATTGGTTTGTGAAACAAGTATCGTGCATACTCAATTTTTCTATTGCAAGCTTATATTCGGTGGGAAAATAATGATAGAGAAAAATGTACAGGTGATTCTTACTTTTTTTTCGAAATGGGTTTCCCCAACCTCTGCATCAAAATGATGCATACGGCTGGAAATAGTTTAAGAATATTTTCCAAGGATAGTAGTTCCGTAGTTATAAAAATATTTCACGGCTGCTCTTGTGTAGGTTTATCTAAATGAAGTGTGATTCTATAGATCTATTAAGTATTCTCAGGCGATTCTAAGGTTTATATAGTGAATTAAAATATTCATGAAAATAATTGAAAGCTTTCTGAAGCTTTTGTCTCGACACTTTCCTCTCGACATCTCGACACTTTCCTATCATTGGTTCTACCATTTTGGTGTCACCTTGATTCTTAACTGCTTTTGTTCATCTCAGCTACCAACGACAGAAATTTTGAAGCTTACAAATTAACCATGATAGTGTGGCTCGCGGTGCATTGAAAAATACATGTCTTGGTATGTTCTAATTTTCGAAATCGTGCTCCAGCATGCGGGTTATGTTCCAGGCAATGTATCTTAATATATTCTCGTGAAATTTTTGCAGGTTATCTTTGTCACTGAACTTACAATGAATGAATACAACTCTGCTACTAATGTTAAAAGGCTAGCAAATTACTCCAAGATGCTTACAAATTATGCCTTCCTTATTACCTGTTCCAATTGCATTATGAATTTGTTTAAATTTTGGTAAAAAAGATTTGAACTATCCACACGAGCCTTTGATTCATTTCCTTGGTCATGATGGCGCTGGCATGATGCTACGATCTTGATTCTTGAACACTAGATATATGACCTCACAACATGTGCAGGCAATATAGATAACCCTATGCATTAGTTTAGATTGATAATTCTTGTGGTGGTTCGTTTACTCAATCAGTTCACACCAGATCTCCATAGTTATCTTGCAGGAAACCTAAGAAAGTAGCAACGGAGGCCACTCCAGTAAAAGATGTCTCACCTCGATTTTGACGGAATCCTCTTGTGTGTGCTTTGCGGATCTTGGAGAACAAGGACCAATAATAGAATGTGCATGAATTGGGGTTCATTATCGTTGACCAACTGGTACGTCCTGAACACTCAGTTTTTTGATCCCTCCATGGTGACCTACGCATAAGATTCATGCAGTTAGCTTAGCATTCTCATTCAATTATCTCTTGATATTTACTCAGCCTTCAGATGATGAAAGTCTATGACAATATTTTCATCTAAGCATTCGGATTTTTGGTTCCGTTGTTATCATCTACATATGAAATGCCTACAATTAGGTCAACCTGATCATCATCTTATTACTAGTTGCAACTACACAACATAAGCTTAAGTTTATTGTGTCAGTTCAACGAGAAGCTAAAAGAGGGCCAGATCTACAGGCTCTAATCTTTCATGGTTGTTGGTCCCCGAAACAAATACTGGACAGCAAACCACCTCCACAGAATCAGGATCACTCAGCATACAGGTTATGGAGGTTGTACCGGAGTCTGAAAACTTCCCCTATATGAATACGACGCAAACACATTTTATGCTATTCTACCACGCACAGGAAACAATGTGCTCTTATTAGGTTTCCAGCAAATATGTGCAACTTTGGGTCAGACTGAGGGAAGTCCAGCTATCGGAAGAACAAGACACGATGACCTGGTTATGGACAACGGACGGCCAGTACACCTCCCACTCTTGCTATGAAGCCCTCTTCCAGGGGGGGATCACCTCAGCATCATGGGAGTTGAACTGGAGATCATGGGCGCCTCCTAGGGTGAAATTCTTTCTTTGGCTGGCCTGTCTGAACAGGTGTTGGATGGGTGAGAGGCTGGGGCGTCGTGGACTACCACATGCACCCCGATGCCCGCTGTGTGACCAATCCGAGGAGACTATGACGCACCTGCTCACTGGATGCTCATTCTCCAGGACAATCTGGTTCGAGGTCCTTTCGTGGATCCGATCCACCTCGGGGCTTCCGGCTTCGGAGGGGACTTCGTGGAGTGGTGGTCACAGGCGGTGCGGACCGCTCCCCGCCAGTTGTGCAAAGGTACATCGTCAATAATCATGCTCACGGCGTGGTGGATCTGGAAGCACCGGAATGCTGCGATCTTTGACAACGCACAACCTTCGGTGCCTTCCCTGCTCAACGACATCAAGACCGAGGCGCAACAATGGGCGAGAGCGGGAGCCCGGGGTGTCCGGCACATCCTGCCTTAAACTAGGTCTCCTTTCCTGGGTCGAGTTGTAGCGCGGGGTGTTGGTCCCTTCGTGGACATGTACATATAACCTTTCTCTATCTATCAATGCATCGAAATGCAAGTCTTTTGCGTTTTCGCGAAAAAAAGGTTTCCAGCAAAAAAGTCTACTAATTAAAACCCGTATTACCTACCTCTCATGCTCATTCAGTTCTCTCCTTTACTGTCCATTTTGACATATTGTTGCAGTAGTGACCATGCTAACTGAACTTATTCACGTATAAGCTTAATGTCAACGCAATGGATATAGAATCAGATACTGAAAATATAGGTGCGACTATCCACTAACAGGCAAGGATGCAATTTTGCTTGCTGCAACTACTAAGGGTCGACCTAATTTTGTCCCTCCGACCGTTGTTGGCGTAGTGGGCAGGAAGTGCGCAGTCGTTGCTGAAGTCACACATGAGACTTATGACACTGACCCTAGAATAGTATTTCTCATTGTCTCAAAATCTCAGCTGATCAATAACGTAGCAACAACAGAGGCATCTTCTAGCCACTATAACCAAGCGATGACAACCTCAAGACAACCGTGCCGACTGATGCAGCTGGGAGCACGCAGAGCCAGCTTGAACATGTAATCAAAGCAGACACGGAAGAAGCAAATACTAACCTAAAAGGTCCTTTAGAGACAGGTAGTCCAATGTGTTCTAATGTTCTTTGTACCAAGACATGAGCCGGACGACCAAAAGTAAAAAAAGAGAGAAGGAGCTGTGTCTGCAAACAAAACCACAAACAGGAAGCTATATTTTCTTTTCAGTTCGTATTGCAGACCAAATCACGCTGGTCCAGCCAATGGGCTCTTTAGGGAGAAGCAGAAATCCTAGCTTTACATGGTGGCCTATCGGTTGCACACTATATATCACTGCAAAAGAACACTAACTGCACAGCCTATTCTTATTGAAACTACTGCCAAGACTGCAACCACAACACATGACCATATCAAACACACTAGCAAGAAGATCAACGATGAGGCTACAGATGTGATTTCCCATCAATTTGTTAACTTTTACATTCTGGACTACAATGTATCTATCTTATGTAATGGTACCTTTTTTATCTTATGTAATGGTACCTTAGATGGAAATCCTCAGAATCCTCTGAGATTGCTTACCTAAAACTTTATGTATAATTATCCAGTGCATGAAACCTTATGTATAATTATCCAGTACCTAGAACTTCATGTATAATTATCTAGCTTAGCAAGTGATGCAGTAGTTTATTAAATATGGAGTCTATCTGCTTTTTATTTCTTTCAAATGATGCAATACTAGGCATGAGCATTCACATATCTCTGTGCTCCTTATTTCTTCCAAATGATGCAGTCATAGGCATGAGCATTCACATATAATATAGGCATCTACTTCCTGCCAGAAGGCAGGCACATTTTGTGTATCTCTCCTCCCAGTAAAAGTACCATTTGTAATATGCATTTCAACTTGTAGACTACCTAAAAAGCGCATACGTACATGCAGAAGTAAAACAACCTGATAAGACAGGGAGCACTGCCACTGGATACAACATTTAACAGCCACTACTATTACTTCCTTAGATATGTACATGTAAAATAAACACTCAGTAAATAAGCGTATACATATAGCTTCTTGCTATCATCCATGTGTCATGCACACATGGAAGAGTAAGAGTTTAACAAATTATAATCCAGATATATGAAGAGGCCACAAAGAAATCAGTACTGTGGATAGGGAGCACTGCCTTTGTAGTTCATATTTGTATCTCTGCTTTTAGCACTTGGTGATCGAGTTGGACTGACCACTCTCTTCAGGCGGAAGCAGCCTTCGATGCATACTCCGCGCGCACTACCAAGCACTCAAGCAGTGCATCGGCTGCAGCCAGGGAACTGGTGCACGTCAGCATGAGGACCAGCTTGGTGGGAGACTGGGAACTAACACCTTTGACTGGTGCAGCACCATGGCTTAGGGCATCTACAATGCAGGCGCTTAATCCAGGTGCTAGGATCCTTTTCTTTGTAGTTATACCAAAACCCCGATCGATCTCAGGATTTAGTGTGTCGATGCGAAAAGTTGAGTCGGGCGCTAAGCCGAATTTTTTCCGCAGTACCTAGAGTGACGAGCGGCAGACATTAGGGAAAAAATAGAATTGGAGGGTCATAATACTCCTTCCTCAAATGGAGTAGACATGTAGAAGAGAGACAACAACAACATCAACAACATCAAAGCCTTTTTCCCATGCAAGTTGGGTAGGCTAGATATGAAACCCAACAGAAAAGAGGACCAAAACATCAACTTTGGGCGTACTCTACCCCTTCTAGTCTCATCCATACTCTTTAGAGTTCCACGGTTAACGGGAGCTTCTAGAGGCCTCCGCTGGATATGCCCAAACTACCTTAGTCGGTGTTGGACTAGCTTCTCATCGATCGGTGCTACCCCTAGCCTATCACGAATTAGCTCGTTCCTAATCCGGTCATTTCTTGTATGGCCGCACATCCAACGCAGCATGAGCATCTCCGCGACACTCATTTGTTGGATATGTTATCTTTTAGTGGGCCAACATACTGCCCCATAAAGCATCGCCGGTCTGACAACCATCCTATAGAACTTACATTTTAGTTTTGTAGGACCTTCTTGTCACATAGGATACCTGATGCCTGCCTCCACGTCATCCACCCTGCATTGATCCTGTGGCAAACATCCTCATCGATATCACCATTGCTTTGCAACATTGATCCCAAGTAACGGAAGGTGTCCCTCTTGGGCACTATCTTTCCTTCTAAACTGACATCTCCGTCTTCGCCACCAACACCACTAAATTCACATCGCATGTACTCAGTCCACATCGCATGTACTCAGTCTTGGTCCTGCTAAGTCTAAACCCCTTTGACTCCAAAGTTTGCCTCCATAGCTCTAACTTCCTATTCACGTCGGCCCTAGTTTCATCTACTAGCACCACATCATCAGCAAAGAGCATACACCAAGGAATATCTCCTTGTATATCCTTGGCCACCTCATCCATCACCAAGGAAAACATGTATGGGCTCAAGGCTGACCCTTGATGTAGAAAAAGGCAAAAATGATGGAACCGCACAAGATCAGGTGGACATTCCTAAGGAACCTTCACACTACTAAACATGTGGGCATTCCTAAGGAACCATCCCGAATGGGCGAGGATTTACAAGCGATGATTGCTTTTAGTATTCTTCTCAGTTTTTCCAATAAGATATGTTCATTTCTTTGCCTTCTTACAACTAGATTCATTTGTATTGAGAATTTTATGATGAGTGATCGATGTTCCTCTCGTTTGCATATAAGTTTCCATTTTATGTAACTACTATGTGGACAAAACAATGCTCACATTACTAGCATATATGCATTAGTTACAACAACTAAAATATGTAGTACGAAGTAGTGACTTTGTAGGACATGCACAGATTAATTAAGTCAATGAATCACCCAAACAGACCAACGGGAAAAGATACATAAAGTACATAAAGTTTATCCATTATACCTGATGAACGCTGACCTTGGTCGGAATCCAATTGAAGCAAAATCACAATAGCAGGCTTACTCTCTCTTCTCCTCATGACAGATAAGCATCGAGTTAAGTTATCTCCTCTTCTGCAGTGCAACAGTAGCACAATGCCGTGACCCACATCCCTTCTGCTCTGCTGCACAGATTTAACCAATTGTCGGGCGCTTGGATAATTTTCTTCCACACAACCCGTATCGGCGAGCATCGGGCGCTTGGAAAAGAAAACCATTGGAGACTCAACGAGCCTTTCCTCAACCGTTTAACGGAAATCCAGCTGAATCACAGGGAGGCGGAAGCTCTCCATAACACATTTAACCAATAGAATCCATCAAAAAAGTCTGTACTACAGCTGAATCAGCGGAAACTTGTTGTAGCGGTACTCTAAATCTCTGGACTTCTCCCAGCTGCAAACCTTAAACATGTGCACGAGTGAAAAAAAAGAGAAATTGGAATTGCCACAACCATACAAGATGCATCAGTTATGGCAGCTAAAAGATGTAGTAGAAAGTTGTAATTGCTCAATGAGCTGATGAGAGTAATTTACTGCTTCTCCATACCTTGCAATGGACTGACTCTGCTCGATGCCTAGCTGATGAGAGTAACTTACTGCTTCTCCATAACTTGCAATGGACTGTAATCTGCTTGATGCCTAGCTGATGAGAGTAATTTACTGCTTCTCTATAACTTGCAATGGAGATTTCATGAATTAGAGTCAGCATATACGGTGCATCAGTCATGAAAACATAATACATCTCTAAATGAGATACTAACTACTGATTTTAGTTTGGACATTAACAAATAATAATTCGATTGCATCTAGTGGCTGAACAAGCTATGAACAAGGAACAAGAAATAATCAATTGCATCATCATCGGTATATGTGAGAACAAATTCGTCACTGGGACTGAACTCAAAAGCATTTGCAATCTTTGACAAAAGTATCAGGAATTACAAAAATTGATAGTCCCCGTGTAAATCTGTAACAAGAGGGGAACTATAGATGAGGAGGAGGGAACCTGCACTTGCTCCAAGGATGGCAGGGCCATGGAGTCGAGCCTGGGCGGCCGCCGAGCCCTATTTCCCGCGTGAACGTGCGCATCAGCCCGCCGAGCGCGCCACCCTGCACGGCCCCGAACACCGTGGCCTCGATGTGGGTGGGCAGCTTCTCCATCCACGCTCGCACCCCCATCTCCAGCGACCTGAAGCGGCCGACTCCACCGCCGCGGTCGACGAGGAGGCCATCGCCACCAGCGTCTGCCTCTTCTGCCCCACGCTTACCTTCTCGAAGCTGCCCGCTGCTCCGGCGAGGTTGCTCGGCGGTGATGATTTATCCCCTTCCTCGGACGCGAGGAATCGACCGGAATGGGTGAAAAATTGCGAACTGGAGTGCAGGGTCACGCCGAATCGCGAAACCAACACTAGGGGACACGGCGCACCACCGGCGAGAGGGGTTGACAGGGCCGGTCTACAAATATTCGGGGCCATGGGGCAAGACGGCGAGAACGGGCCCTTGTTGACATTTTTTAGAATGCTTTAACTCACATAACATATATCGAACTACATGTTGCAAGTAAGGAAACAATACAGTTATAGGAAAGACCGCTCTCTTTTTTCGAAAAGCCTACTCAATCTATCCATATTTCTCAACGGGCAGTGCAAAAAAATTCAATAGTAAAAATTAGAAATAGCGAAGACTACAAACACTACTTAAACGGGGCAAAGATGCGTCTAAGTTTGACAATAAAACCATAATTGGAGCGGGGAGGCAGAGAAGCGGGCGGCAACTAGACGCACTGACAAGCAACAGTTGTGGCCGCCATGTATTCGGCCTCACAAGAAGAGATGGCCACCACCCTCTACTTCTACAATTGCAAGCACACCGGAATGGTGCCGAGGAAGAAGATGACTCCAGTCGTGTTCTTCCGATCGTCCGTGTCCCCGGGGTGATTGTCCATGTCCCCGATCTGAACGACTGTAGCCCACCTGATCCAGATCACTTTTGCCTCGTGTGTATGCGCAACCATGAACCATCATTCGCGCGATGTACCTCACTACGTGTGTCACGGCTGTGTAGTGATCAGTTGATGGACCCTCCATAAACCTGCTCAAATAACCGACGGGAAGGCAATGTCAGGTCGTCTGTGAGTCAGGTGTCGAAGGGCTCAGATTATTTTTCAAAACAGTGTCTTGTCCACGACATCATCGGCGCCCTGCTTGTTCAGTTTGAGCTATGCTTCCATCGGTGTGGTGCAAGCGTTGCACTCAGACAAACATACTAGCTGCAGCAGCTTTCTGGCGTACGCTTCATGACAGAGCGTGATGCGTGGCTCCTGAGAAACCTCAATGCCGAGATAGAAACTCAACTTTCCCAGGTCTCTCAGAGCATCTCTAGCAACCCCAAAAACCGCAAACCTCAAATTGACGTATCCATGCCACCCCAAACGCATTGTGCGGGCTGAAAAGGGCCGCGTTGGCGTGTCTGAAAATGCCATCCATATGCTTGTTTGCATCCTGCATTATGTGGCAACATGATTGTTGTGCATGTGCACCTAATATAAGACCGAAGTATTTCGTAATCCGACAAGGGTTTTTCCCGCTGGTGAGAAAAGTCCACGTTTCTTTTTCTCTGTTTTCTGAAAATTGCCGAACATGATTAAATCTTGCAAATGCTATATTTTCTGAACCGTAACTCGGATCAAAATGAGTTTTGTATCAATTTCGATCAAAAAAATCCAATGAATATGAAAATGCCATCCATATGCTTGTTTGCATCCTGCATCATGTGGTGACTTGACAGTTGTGCATGTTCACCTAATATAATACCGGAGTATTTCGGAATTCGACAAGGGTTTTTCCCACTCCGTTTAATATTGAAGTAGCTCACCTTTGCCATGATATTTCCATGCTAATCAACATTTAACTTTGCCGGTAGATAAATAAATTGAACCTAATAATTGTGTGTCGGGATTTTGATTCCGCTTAGTTTGGATAAGTTGCATCGCATCATTGTTGTCATGCATATCATATCTTGATCATGCCGATTATTCTACCGTAGTAGTAAGACTTGCAGCCGTTGTGTCTTCCAGCATTTGCTTCTTCTTGGATATGATCGCAAAGTGATGATGTGAGATATGACAAGTTCTTCTATAGCTTTGCACGGGCGAGCCCTTCTTCACCTATTTTACATTTTGCTTTCCCCCTTTTCTGTTATCCTTATGTTGTGAATCTTATCGAGTCACGTGTCCTATTCCACATGTTTACCATATTATGCCTATATGTATCATTATGTACCTATATCCGTTGCTTGTTGTTTGAGCCTTGCAAGTCGTATGTGTGTTTAGGTTATGTTGTTTATCTCGATCTGTTATCGCGATATGTTGGGTTGTTGGGAAGTTATCACATGCTATATCACTTGTTGGAGATAATCACAGTTTAATTTAATGTTAACAACTAAAATTGCTAAGCAGTGCCATCTGTGAGCCTCTTTGCTAAAGCATCGGATCATTTGTCTCGCTGATGTCCCCTAGGACCCGAGTTCTTGTTATCTGTTTCGAGTTTGAGCGCTCTACGCGTACGTGGGGGAGTGGGACCCCCATCACCCACTTCCTTTCCTATAGTCTGGTTATTGGGAGCCACAACCTTGTTTTATTTGCTCATATGCACGATATGCACGATTTACTTCCTGTTGCCTTCGGGTGTTTATATTCTGTACTGTACATCATCTCGTGGAACGATTGGCGTCAGCAGGTGATGACCCACAAGTATAGGAGGTGTATCGTAGTACTTTCGATAAATAAGAGTGTCGAACCCAACGAGGAGCAGAAGGTGTTGGTGAGCAATTTTGATCGAGGATTCTGATACGTCTCCAACGTATCTATAATTTCTGATGTTCCATGCTAGTTTTATGACAATACCTACATGTTTTGTTCACACTTTATATCATTTTGATGCATTTTCCGGCACTAACCTATTAACAAGATGGCGAAGCGCCAGTTCCTGTTTTCTGCTGTTTTTGGTTTCAGAAATCTTACACAGGAAATATTCTCGGAATTGGACGAAACAAAAGCCAAACTTCATATTTTCCACGGAGGGTTCCAGAACATCGAAGGAGAGTCGGAGGCAGCCAGCAGGGGACCCACACCATAGGGGGGCGCGGGCCCACCCCTGGCCGCGCCGCCATGTGGTATGGGCACCCCCTGGCTCCTCCGAGGCCGCCCTTCCACGAAGAGTTCCGTAGCCGCCGCCATCGCGAAGACAAGTTTCGGGGGACATAAGTCTCTGTTCCGGCACGCCATCGGGACGGGGAATTGCCCCCGGAGTCATCTCCATCGACACCACCGCCATCTTCATCGTCGTTGCTGTCTCCCATGATGAGGAGGGAGTAGTTCTCCCCGAGGCTGAGGGCACTACCGGTAGCTATGTGGTTCATCTCTCTCTCCAATGGTGTGATCTTTATGAATATGTAGATGTTACTCTTGTCTATTATGCACTCTAGAGGTTACTTTAAATATGAACTCCGGATTCACTCTCCACGGTGTAATGGTGACAGTGTGTGCATCGTGTGTGTTTTCTTTATGAAGTTGTGGAGCTTGTTTACTCCGGCTTGAGGGAGCTCTTGTAGCCCTACACAATGAATGGTGTTTGTTATCCAACAAGAGAGTGTTTGAGAGTAGCATTTATTTGTTCATCTATGTGATCATAGGCTTTGCAATCGAGATGTCATATGCTATTCAAGTGTTTTATTATGTGAACTTTGGGGTTACTGTGACCTCGGCGTAAAGGTACAGTGTGTGCACCGTGTGTAACTCCCTTATGAATTGTGGTGTGTTAGTACCTCCTATGAATGCTCACGGTGACAGTGTGGGGTGTTTATTAGTACTTGGGAATACGCCTTTGAGGTGTGCTTTTGCACACTTGCCCAATGAATTTGAGTTCTTTATCCAACAGGAGAGTAGTATGATGAAATGCTTATATTTATATTCAATTATGATTGCAATGTTGAGAGTGGCCACTAGTGAAAGTAGGATCCCTAGGCCTTGTTTCCAAATAATGCAAACATCGCTTATTTACTGTTTTACTGCATCTTTACTTCCTGCAATATTTACTTCAGATCGCAATTATCATTTACTACCATCTATACCACCTGCGTTTTACTATCTCTTCGCCGA
Source organism: Lolium multiflorum (assembly GCA_030979885.1). NCBI lineage: Eukaryota > Viridiplantae > Streptophyta > Magnoliopsida > Poales > Poaceae > Lolium > Lolium multiflorum. The sequence continues at coordinate 126,438,195 of CM061749.1, forward strand.
ACTAGTGCACCTATACATCTGACAAGTGTATTAGGTGTGTTGGGGACACAAGAGACTTCTTGTATCTTAATTGCAGGGTTGCTTGAGAGGAATATCTTTGCTTGAGAGGTATTCACATCCTCCGACTACTAAGCTATTTCCTAGCACTGTTGCCGGTGTGTGAGTGCTCGAAGCTATTTCCTTTAGATCCTGCAATTATATCTTTTTGTTTCTTGTTTTTATTTTCACTAGTTAGGCTTAATGGAAAACAACAAAAAAAAATAGAGATCTTTATGAACTTTATATTGAATTAGGACATGATGTGTTTGAAGAGAGAATTAAAAAACCCATGGAACTTTGTTTGCAAAATAGTTGTAGCAATGTTATTAGCATGAACTCTTTGAATACTATTATTGCTAATGCTATGGAAGAATTTAAGCTTGGGGAAGGTGATATTTTTAGTCCCCCAAGTTTTGAGGAGAAAATTTTCTTTGATGATACTTTGCCTCCCATTTATGATGATTATAATGATAGTGGTATTTTGGTGTCACCTACTATGGAGGATAAAGTTTATTATGATTATACCATGCCTGCAATTTATGATGATTACAATGATGGTTATGACAGTTTTACTCCCACTATTACTAATAAAATTGATTATGCTTATGTGGAGAGTAATGGTACTTTTATGCATGTGAATAAGAATGCTTTATGTGATAGTTATATTGTTGAGTTTGTTCATGATGCTAAAAAATTATGAGAGAGGGAAACATGGTTGTATGCATCTTAATAATATTAAGTTTCCCTCTTTATGTTGAGAATCTTGAAGTTGCGCTTGTGTTACCTTTCTATGCTTGTTGCATTATGCTTACATGACTTGTTTATTTACAAGATTCCTTTTCATAGGAAGTGGGTTAGAAAAGTGTTTCTTATTTGCTTTTGATGCTCTCTTTTGCTTCAACTCTTATTTCTTGCGAGAGCATCATTAAAATTACTGAGCCCATCTTAATGGCTATAAAGAAAGCACTTCTTGCGAGATAACCCATGTTTTCATTTTGCTACTGTTTTGTTGTGTCTTGGAAGTTGTTACTACTGTAGCAACCTCTCCTTATCATGTTTATTTCATTGTTGTGCCAAGTAAAGTCTTTGATAGTAAAGTTGATACTAGATTTGGATTCCTGCGCAGAAACAGATTTTTACCTGTCACGAATTTGAGTAGATCTCTCTGTAGGAAACTCGTAAAATGCTGAAAAAAGTCATGCGTGATCCTCAGATATGTATGTAACTTTCGTTCAATTTGAGCTTTTTCATCTGAGCCTGTTAAGTGCCTCGAAAAAATTCGTCTTTACGGACTGTTCTGTTTGACAGATTCTGCATTTTATTTCGCATTGCCTCTTTTACTGTGTTGAGTGGATTCCTTTGTTCCATTAACTTTCAGTAGCCTTGGGTAATGTCCAGAAGTGTTGGGAATGATTGTGTCCTCGCTGAACATGTGAATTTTTGATTATGCACTAACCCTCTAATGAGATTGTTTTGAGTTTGGTGTGAAGGAAGTTTTCAAGGGTCAAGAGAGGAGGATGATATGATATAATCAAGAAGAGTGAAAAGTCTAGGCTTGGGGATGCCCCCGTGGTTCTTCCCTGCATATTTCAAGAAGACTCAAGCATCTAAGCTTGGGGATTCCCAAGGCATCCCCTTCTTCATCAACAACTTATCAGGTCACCTCTAGTGAAACTATATTTTTATTCCGTCACATCTTATGCACTTTACTTGGAGCATCTGTGTGCTTTTATTTTCGTTTTGTTATTTTCATTCTCTGAATAAAATCGGATCCTAAACATCCTTGTGTGGGAGAGAGACATGCTCCGCTTTTTCATATGAACACTAGTTTTCTTCGCTTTTACTTTTAATGTTCAATGGCGAAAGTTGATCGCTTCACTTATTGTTATTTGGTTGGAAACAGAAAATGCTTCATGTGGTAATTGGTATATTATCTTGAATAATTTGATACTTGGCAATTGTTTTGAGCTCTCAAGTAGATAACGTTTAAGCTCTTGCATCATGTAGTTTAAATCTATTAGTGGAGAACTACCGTAGAGCTTGTTGAAATTTGGTTTGCATGATTGGTCTCTCTAAGGTCTAGATATTTTATGGTAAAAGTGTTCGAGCAACAAGGAAGACAATGTAGAGTCTTATAATGCTTGCAATATGTTCTTATGTAAGTTTTGCTGTACCGGTTCATACTTGTGTTTGCTTCAAACAACCTTGCTAGCCAAAGCCTTGTACTGAGAGGGAATGCTTCTCGTGCATCCAAAACCTTGAGCCAAAACCTAGGCCATTTGTGTCCACCATATCTACCTACTATATGGTATTTCCTGCCATTCCAAGTAAATACTTCATGTGCTACCTTTAAACAATTCAAACACTATTATCTCTTATTTGTGTCAATGTTTTATAGCTCATGAGGAAGTATGTGGTGTTTATCTTTCAACCTTATCATTTACTTCTGACAGACTTTCATCAATGGACTAGTGGCATATACATCCGCTTATCCAATAATTTTGCAAAAAGAGTTGGCAACGGGGTGCCCAGCCCCAATTAATTAACTTGCATTAATAATTCTCTTCACATGTTTTGCCCTGATCTATCAGTAAGCAACTTAATTTTGCAAATAGACACTCCTCCATGGTATGTGAATGATGGAAGGCACCCGATTCGGTTAGCCATGGCTTGTGTAAGCAAAAGGATGGGAGGAGTGTCATCAATAATGAAACTAAAATACATGTGTAAACAAAAGAGAAGAGGGATGATCTACCTTGCTGGTAGAGATAACATCCTTCATGGGAGCCGCTCTTGAAAGTCTGGTTGATAAGGTAGTTAGAGTGCCCACTACCATTCGTTGACAACAACAAACACCTCTCAAAACTTTATTTTTATGCACTCTATATGATTTCAAAACTTAAAAAGCTCTAGCACATGATTTAATCCCTGCTTCCCTCTGCGAAGGGCCTTTCTTTTACTTTATGTTGAGTCAGTTTACCTATTTCTTTCTATCTTAGAAGCAAACACTTGTGTCAACTGTGCCCATTGATTCTTACATACTTGCTTATTGCACTTGTTATATTACTTTATGTTGACAACTATCCGTGAGATATACATGTTACAAGTTGAAAGCAATTGCTGAAACTTAATCGTCCTTTGTGTTGCTTCAATGCCTTTCACTTTGAATCTATTGCTTTATGAGTTAACTCTTATGCAAGACTTTTTGATGCTTGTCTTGAAAGTACTATTCATGAAAAGTTTTTGCTATATGATTCAGTTGTTTAGTCATTATCTTTTTGTTAGTAAACTATAGACCATTGCTTTGAGTCACTTCATTCATCTCATATGCTTTACAATAGTGTTGATCAAGATTATGTTGGTAGCATGTCACTTCAGAAATTATCCTTGTTATCGTTTACCTACTCGAGGGCGAGTAGGAACTAAGCTTGGGGATGCTTGATACGTCTCCAACGTATCTATAATTTCTGATGTTCCATGCTAGTTTTATGACAATACCTACATGTTTTGTTCACACTTTATATCATTTTGATGCATTTTCCGGCACTAACCTATTAACAAGATGCCAAAGCGCCAGTTCCTGTTTTCTGCTGTTTTTGGTTTCAGAAATCTTACACAGGAAATATTCTCGGAATTGGACGAAACAAAAGCCAAACTTCCTATTTTCCATGGAGGGTTCCAGAACGTCGAAGGAGAGTCGGAGGCGGCCAGCAGGGGACCCACACCATAGGGGGGCGCGGGCCCACCCCTGGCCGCGCCGCCATGTGGTGTGGGCACCCCCTGGCTCCTCCGAGGCCGCCCTTCCGCCTATATATTCTTCCAGTCGCGAAACCCTAAAACATCCAGTCATATTCAACAAAGAGTTCCGTAGCCACTGCCATCGCGAAGACAAGTTTCGGGGACAGAAGTCTCTGTTCCGGCACGCCGCGGACGGGGAATTGCCCCGGATCATCCATCGACACCACCACCATCTTCATCGCCGTTGTTGTCTCCCATGATGAGGAGGGAGTAGTTCTCCCCGAGGCTGAGGGCTCTACCGGTAGCTATGTGGTTCATCTCTCTCAATGGTGTGATCTTTATGAATATGTAGATGTTACTCTTGTTTATTATGCACTCTAGAGGTTACTTTAAATATGAACTCCGGATTCACTCTCCACGGTGTAATGGTGACAGTGTGTGCATCGTGTGTGTTTCCTTTATGAAGTTGTGGAGCTTGTTTACTCCGGCTTGAGGGAGCTCTTGTAGCCCTACACAATGAATGGTGTTTGTTATCCAACAAGAGAGTGTTTGAGAGTAGCATTTATTTCATCTATGTGATCATAGGCTTTGCAATCTAGATGTCATATGCTATTGAAGTGTTTTATTATGTGAACTTTGGGGTTACTGTGACCTCGGCGTAAAGGTACAGTGTGTGCGCCGTGTGTAACTCCCTTATGAATTGTGGTGTGTTAGTACCTCCTATGAATGCTCACGGTGACAGTGTGGGGTGTTTATTAGTACTTGGGAATACGCCTTTGAGGTGTGCTTTTGCACACTTGCCCAATGAATTTGAGTTCTTTATCCAACAGGAGAGTAGTATGATGAAGTGCTTATATTTATATTCAATTATGATTGCAATGTTGAGAGTGGCCACTAGTGAAAGTAGGATCCCTAGGCCTTGTTTCCAAATACTGCAAACATCGCTTATTTACTGTTTTACTGCATCTTTACTTCCTGCAATATTTACTTCAGATCGCAATTACCGTTTACTACCATCTATACCACCTGCGTTTTACTATCTCTTCGCCAAACTAGTGCACCTATACATCTGACAAGTGTATTAGGTGTGTTGGGGACACAAGAGACTTCTTGTATCTTAATTGCAGGGTTGCTTGAGAGGAATATCTTTGACCTCTACCTCCCTGAGTTCGATAAACCTTGGGTGATTCACTTAAGGGAAACTTGCAGCTGTTCTACAAACCTCTGCTCTTGGAGGCCCAACACTGTCTACAGGAATAGAATCGTGAGTAGACATCAGATTCACTCTAAACACTAGCAAACAGGTTTGCAGGGGTATTTGGTATTGCAGACAAATAAAGTACGAGTAAATAAAATGCAGTAATAATAATTGCAGCGAGTGACCCAATCCTTTTTAGAGCAAAGGACAAGCCGGATGTTGTTCTTATGATGACCAAACGTTCCTGAGGACACACGGGAATTTCGTCAAGTGCTTTCACTTCACATAGCTGAATAATCTTCAATAGTTTGGTAAGTGTTGTGTGGGTGAACCTATGCTAATGCACTACCCCATACTTGTACTAATACATACTTGTGATTATACCTCTTGCAAGCATCCACAACTACAAGAAAGTAATTAAGATAAATCTAACCACAGTTTTAAACTTTGAGATCCTACACTCCCTCGTGCACCGGTTTCCTAACGGGGGTTTGGGTTTCTGTCGTTCCCGCAACCCCACAATTAGTAGCCAAATACACGATGCATTCCCCTAGCTCCCCCATAATGTGCGCACTTGGAGAGTTTGCGTTTGAATGCAAAGTGCACCATTTGTATAATATGAGAAGCTCCCCCAATATCTTTAGGAAACAAGCATGATATGGACAGGCATATATCAAGATATAAGCATAAAGCATAATCATCCTACATAGAGATTAAGCATACAATAACTTGTCCATACACGAATTATTCAAAGTAGCAAATGGTTCCAGAAATGAAAAGCAAGCAAATAGCACAAGCCAAGTAAGAAGCAAATAAAGTGTCAAGCATGGCTTTGTGCAACATCCAAGGAACCCCGTGATCCTAGACTCTACTCTCTTCTCCCCCTTTGGCATCGAAAAACCAAAAAGGTGAAGAAAAGAGTAGGGATGCTAGTGCTCCCATCAGTAGAACTGTGTCCCAGAGGGTGTGGAGTCCTCATCACCATCCTCATCATCATCTTCTTCTCCATAATATTCATTTTCATCATCATCATCATCATCATCATCATCATCATCATCATCATCATCATCATCATCATCATCATCATCTCCATTTCCAGCAAACTCAGGAGCATCATCAGATCTAGTGGTAGGAGGAGGAGCACCACCATGAGAAAATAGGGAGAGATCAAAGTTCTGGAGCATCTCATCATCAATGGGAGGCATCTCCCAAGTTGGTGCAACCATAGGCTCCATATCATGTCCAGGTGGAGGAACATGATGGTTTCTTTCAGCCATGAACTCATTCTAGTGCCGCCTAGTCTCTTGGTTCAAGGCAAGGCTTTGATGAGCCACATCATTGGTATTCCTGCACATCTGCCATAGGCTAGCCAAGAAGCGAGAGGCACCCCGATTGGGGCGCATAGAGTAGCTGGAGCTAGCTGCAGGGTCATGCCTTTCCTTGGAACGGCGCTCAGAAGGCATCATAGATGGGACTTCTGGTTTATTTCCCTGTTGAGGAAACTTGAATCGTTCCATCTTGATCAGTTGATCTTTCTTGTTGAAAGGAGCCGGCACAACTTTATTGATGAGCTGCTGAACATACTGAGCATAGTTTGGAGGTATACGGCTGCGAACAGAGCACCTCAGCTCACAGTAGAGGAAGTCACAGTCATCAATCGTCCTAATGTTTTCAGGACGGCAGTAGTGCATGAGATTAAGATGGTAGGCTCGGCATTCACTTGAGTCCCCTGACTTGCTGATGAGACTCTCACGGAATATCTTGGAAAGCAACAAATAGGAGTAATACATCTCGGAGATGGTGGGAGGAGCAGTTGTAGGCTCCGGAGGATAGCAGAAGGCAATGTCCCCATGCGTGAATTGATCTTGAGAATGAATCTGAAAACCATGAGCACGACCGCTACCGAAACCCATTGTGTAACACCCCAACTTTTGCAACCTTATTTAGTTGTCCACAATGCAAAAATCAGGGGGAACAAAAACTTTTTCTATAGACTAATTGGATGAATTGCCTTGATCTGTTTGTTATAATAAATTGCTTTGATCTGCTGGTTGATGGCGTGTACAGCACACGTCCGTTGGGAACCCCAAGAGGAAGGTATGATGCGTACAGTAGCAAGTTTTCCCTCAGAAAGAAACCAAGGTTTATCGAACCAGGAGGAGCCAAGAAGCACGTTGAAGGTTGATGGCGGCGGGATGTAGTGCGGCGCAACACCGGGATTCCGGCGCCAACGTGGAACCTGCACAACACAACCAAAGTACTTTGCCCCAACGAAACAGTGAGGTTGTCAATCTCACCGGCTTGCTGTAACAAAGGATTAGATGTATACTGTGGATGATGATTGTTTGCAGAAAACAGTAAAACAAGTATTGCAGTAGATTGTATTCGATGTAAAAGAATGGACCGGGGTCCACAGTTCACTAGAGGTGTCTCTCTCATAAGATAAATAGCATGTTGGGTGAACAAATTACAGTCGGGCAATTGACAAATAGAGAGGGCATGACAATGCACATACATGATATGATAAATATAGTGAGATTTAATTGGGCATTACGACAAAGTACATAGACCGCTATCCAGCATGCATCTATGCCTAAAAAGTCCACCTTCAGGTTATCATCCGAACCCCTTCCGGTATTAAGTTGCAAACAAAAGACAATTGCATTAAGTATGGTGCGTAATGTAATCAACAACTACATCCTTGGACATAGCATCAATGTTTTATCCCTAGTGGCTACAGCACATCCACAACCTTAGAACTTTCTGTCACTGTCCCAGATTTAATGGAGGCATGAACCCACTATCGAGCATAAATACTCCCTCTTGGAGTTAAGAGTAAAAACTTGGCCAGAGCCTCTACTAATAACGGAGAGCATGCAAGATCATAAACAACACATAGGTAATAGATTGATAATTAACATAACATAGTATTCTCTATCCATCGGATCCCGACAAACACAACATATAGAATTACAGATAGATGATCTTGATCATGTTAGGCAGCTCACAAGATCCAACAATGAAGCACATAAGGAGAAGACGACCATCTAGCTACTGCTATGGACCCATAGTCCAGGGGTGAACTACTCACTCATCACTCCGGAGGCGATCATGGCGATGAAGAGTCCTCCGGGAGATGATTCCCCTCTCCGGCAGGGTGCCGGAGGCGATCTCCTGAATCCCCGAGATGGGATTGGCGGCGGCGGCGTCGGAAGGTTTTCCGTATCGTGGCTCTCGGTACAGGGGTTTCGCGACGGAGGCTTTAAGTAGGCGGAAGGGCAACGCAGGGGGCCACACGAGGGCCCCACACGCCAGGCCGGCGCGGCCAGGGCTTGGGCCGCGCCGCCCTATTGTGTCGGCGCCTCGTGGCCCCACTTCCTTTCCCCTCGGTCTTCTGGAAGCTTCGTGCAAATATAGGACCCTGGGCATTGATTTCGTCCAATTCTGAGAATATTTCCTTACTAGGATTTCTGAAACCAAAAACAGCAGAAAACAAATCTTCTTCGGCATCTCGTTAATAGGTTAGTGCCGGAAAATGCATAATAACGACATATAATGTGTATAAAACATGTAGATATCATCAATAATGTGGCATGGAACATAAGAAATTATAGATACGTTTGAAAGTCTTGCATAAGAGTTAACTCGTAAAGCAATAAATCAAATTAAAGGTATTGAAGCAACACAAAAGGAAGATTAAGTTTCAGCGGTTGCTTTCTACTTATAACATGTATATCTCATGGATATTGTCAATGTAATGTAATATAACAAGTGCAATATGCAAGTATGTAGGAATCAATGCACAGTTCACACAAGTGTTTGCTTCTTGAGGTGGAGAGGAATAGGTGAACTGACTCAACATAAAAGTAAAAGAAAGGTCCTTCAAAGAGGAAAGCGTCGATTGCTATATTTGTGCTAGAGCTTTGGTTTTGAAAACATGAAACAATTTTGTCAACGGTAGTAATAAAGCATATGTATCATGTAAATTATATCTTACAAGTTGCAAGCCTCATGCATAGTGTACTAATAGTGCCCGCACCTTGTCCTAATTAGCTTGGGTTAACACCGATTATCATTGCATAACATATGTTGCAACCAAGTGTCACAAAGGGGTACCTCTATGCCGCCTGTACAAGGGTCTAAGGAGAAAGTTCGCATTGGATTTCTCGCTTTTGATCATTCTTCAACTTAGACACCCATACCGGGACAACATAGACAACAGATAATGGACTCCTCTTTAATGCTTAAGCATTCAACAACAGTTAATATTCTCATAAGAGATTGAGGTTTTATGTCCAAACTGAAACTTCCACCATGATTCATGGCTTTAGTTAGCGGCCCAATGTTCTTCTCTAACAGATGCATACTCAAACCATTTGATTGTGAAAACCGCCCTTACTTCAGACAAGACGAACATGCATATCAACTCACATGATATTCAACAAAGAGTTGATGGCGTCCCCAGAACATGGTTATCGCACAACAAACAACTTAATAAGAGATAAAGTGCATAAGTACATATTCAATACCACAATAGTTTTTAAGGCTATTTTGTCCCATGAGCTATATATTGCAAAGGCGAATGATGGAATTTTAAAGGTAGCACTCAAGCAATTTACTTTGGAATGGCGGAGAAATACCATGTAGTAGGTAGGTATGGTGGACACAAATGGCAAAGTGGTTGGCTCAAGGATTTTGGATGCATGAGAAGTATTCCCTCTCGATACAAGGTTTAGGATAGCAAGATTATTTGAAACAAACACAAGGATGAACCGGTGCAGCAAAACTCACATAAAAGACATATTGTAAACATTATAAGACTCTACACCGTCTTCCTTGTTGTTCAAAACTCAATACTAGAAATTATCTAGACTTTAGAGAGATCAAATATGCAAATCAAATTTTAGCAAGCTCTATGTATTTCTTCATTAATGGGTGCAAAGTATATGATGCAAGAGCTTAAACATGAGCACAACAATCGCCAAGTATCAAATTATCCAAGACATTTTAGAATTACTACATGTAGCATTTCCTGATTCCAACCATATAACAATTTAACGAAGAAGATTCAACCTTCGCCTTGAATACTATGAGTAAAGCCTAAGGACATATTTGTCCATATGCAACAGCGGAGCGTGTCTCTCTCCCACACAATGAATGCTACGATCCATTTTATTCACACAAAAACAAAAACAAAAACAAACCGACGCTCCAAGCAAAGTACATAAGATGTGACTGAATAAAAATATAGTTTCAGGGGAGGAACCTGATGATGTTGTAGATGAAGAAGGGGATGCCTTGGGCATCCCCAAGCTTAGACGCTTGAGTCTTCTTAAAATATGCAGGGGTGAACCACCGGGGCATCCCCAAGCTTAGAGCTTTCACTCCTCTTGATCTTAGTATATCATACTCCTCTCTTGACCCTTGAAAACTTCCTTCACACCAAACTTCAAGCAAACTCATTAGAGGGTTAGTGCACAATAAAAATCCACATGTTCAGAGGTGACACAATCATTCTTAACACTTCTGGATATTGCACAAAGCTACTGGACATTAATGGATCAAAGAAATTCATCCAACATGGCAAAAGAGGCAATGCGAAATAAAAGGCAGAATCTGTCAAAAACAGAACAGTCCGTAAAGACGAACCTGGAAGGGGCACTTAACTTGCTCAAACGGAAAAACTCAAAACTAATGAAAGTTGCGTACATATCTGAGGATCACGCACGTAAATTTGCAGATTTTTTTGATTTTTTTACAGAGACTTCTGCGCGAATTCGTGACAGACAGCAATGCTGTTTCTGTGCAGCAATCCAAATCTAGCATCAACTTTACCATAGAGACTTTACTTGGCACAAAAACATGATAAGGAGAGGTTGCTACAGTAGTAAACAACTTCCAAGACTCAACAAAACAAAAATTGCTGTAGCAAAATAAACACATGGGTTATCTCCAAGAAGTTCTTTCTTTATAGCCATTAAGATGGGCTCAGTAATTTCAATGATACTCTCGCAAGAAATAAGAGTTGAAGCAAAAGAGAAGAAAATAAGAAACACTTTTAAGTCTAACCCACTTCCTATGAAAAGAATCTTGTACACAAATAAATTCATGAAGAACAAAGTGACAAGCATAGAAAGGCAACACAAGCGCAACTTCAAGATTCTCAACATAAAGAGGGGAAACTTAATATTATTAAGATGCATATAACCATGTTTCCCTCTCTCATAATAACTTTCAGTAGCATCATGAACAAACTCAACAATATATGTATCACATAAAACATTCTTGTCATGAGCCACATGCATAAACTTATTACTCTCCACATAAGCATAATCAATTTTATTAGTTGTAGTGGGAGCAAATTCAATAAGATAGCTATCATTATTATTCTCATCACCATAATCATCATATGTAGGAGGTATATTGTAATCATAATTAATTTTCTCCTCAATAGTAGGTGGACTGAAAATATCATATTCATCATTGCAAACATCATATATAGGAGGTAAAGTATCATCAAAGTAAAATTTCTCCTCCATGCTTGGGGGATTAAAAATATCACAACTAGCTTCCCCAAGCTTAAATTCTTCCATAGCATTAGCAACAATGGTGTTCAAAGCATTTATACAAATAACATTACCATTAGCATGCATATAAAGTTTCATAGGTTTTTTAATTTTCTCTTCAAACACCTCATGTCCTAACTCAAGATAAATACTATAAAGATCTCTAATTTTGTTGTTGTTTTCCATTAAGCCTAACTAGTGAAAATAAAAACAAGTACAGGACTAGACATGATAACAAAATAAATTAAATGCAAGTAACTAATTTTTTTGTGTTTTTGATATAAGAAAGCAAACAAGACAATAAATAAAGTAAAACTAGCAACTAATTTTTGTGTGTTTTGTTTAAGTGCAGCAAACAAAGTAGTAAATAAAATAAAGCAAGACAAAAACAAAGTAAAGAGATTGGATTGTGGAAACTCCCCTTGCAGCGTGTCTTGATCTCCCCGGCAACGGCGCCAGAAAAAATGCTTGATGGCGTGTACAACACACGTCCGTTGGGAACCCCAAGAGGAAGGTATGATGCGTACAGTAGCAAGTTTTCCCTCAGAAAGAAACCAAGGTTTATCAAACAAGGAGGAGCCAAGAAGCACGTTGAAGGTTGATGGCGGCGGGATGTAGTGCAGCGCAACACCAGGGATTCCGGCGCCAACGTGGAACCTGCACAACACAACCAAAGTACTTTGCCCCAACGAAACAATGAGGTTGTCAATCTCACCGGCTTGCTGTAACAAAGGATTAGATGTATAGTGTGGATGATGATTGTTTGCAGAAAACAGTAAAACAAGTATTGTAGTAGATTATATTCGATGTAAAAGAATGGACCGGGGTCCACGGTTCACTAGAGGTGTCTCTCCCATAAGATAAATAGCATGTTGGGTGAACAAATTACAGTCGGGCAATTGAGAAATAGAGAGGGCATGACAATGCACATACATGATATGATAAATATAGTGAGATTTAATTGGGCATTACGACAAAGTACATAGACCGCTATCCAGCATGCATCTATGCCTAAAAAGTCCACCTTCAGGTTATCATCCGAACCCCTTCCAGTATTAAGTTGCAAACAACAGACAATTGCATTAAGTATGGTGCGTAATGTAATCAACAACTACATCCTTGGACATAGCATCAATGTTTTATCCCTAGTGGCAACAGCACATCCACAACCTTAGAACTTTCTGTCACTGTCCCAGATTTAATGGAGGCATGAACCCACTATCGAGCATAAATACTCCCTCTTGGAGTTAAGAGTAAAAACTTGGCCAGAGCCTCTACTAATAACGGAGAGCATGCAAGATCATAAACAACACATAGGTAATAGATTGATAATTAACATAACATAGTATTCTCTATCCATCGGATCCCGACAAACACAACATATAGAATTATAGATAGATGATCTTGATCATGTTAGGCAGCTCACAAGATCCAACAATGAAGCACATAAGGAGAAGACGACCATCTAGCTACTGCTATGGACCCATAGTCCAGGGGTGAACTACTCACTCATCACTCCGGAGGCGATCATGGCGATGAAGGGTCCTCCGGGAGATGATTCCCCTCTCCGGCAGGGTGCCGGAGGTGATCTCCTGAATCCCCGAGATGGGATTGGCGGCGGCGTCTCTGGAAGGTTTTCCGTATCGTGGCTCTCGGTACAGGGGGTTTCGCGACGGAGGCTTTAAGTAGGCGGAAGGGCAACGCAGGGGGCCACACGAGGGCCCCACACGCCGGCGGCGCGGCCAGGGCTTGGGCCGCGCGCCTATTGTGTCGCCTCGTGGCCCCACTTCCTTTCCCCTCGGTCTTCTGGAAGCTTCGTGCAAAAATAGGACCCTGGGCGTTGATTTCGTCCAATTCCGAGAATATTTCCTTACTAGGATTTCTGAAACCAAAAACAGCAGAAAACAGCAACTGGCTCTTCGGCATCTCGTTAATAGGTTAGTGCCGGAAAATGCATAATAACGACATATAATGTGTATAAAACATGTAGATATCATCAATAATGTGGCATGGAACATAAGAAATTATAGATACGTTTGAGACGTATCACTGGTAGATGAATTGTCTTGATTTGCTTGTTGAGTTTTGTCTTGAGCTACCTCAAAGAAAAACACCTCTACTGGTAAAATCATCCTTGAATTCAAAACTTGGGATCATCTACCCCTTAATACATCCTTCTCTCTTACCCTAGTCAGAAACCCTCAACCATCACAAATTTTGGCTAAGTCCTAAATCTGTTCTCAGGTTCCATTTTGGAGCGTTTAGATTAAGCTATACCTTGCCATCTAAGGCAATGCACTTGGTCCTACACCTACCATGTCATGAGAACTTCCCAACCATGTCCTTGCCTTGAACCAGATCCCTCATACACCCACTTGTCCCTGTTGGTTTTGAAGCCAAGTCAATAACATGTTTTGGCAGGCTTAAAATGTCCAAACTTTGGCAGTTCATCTCTAATCACCCTCAACTGTTATTGGTAACCTCAATGCATGGATATCATCTATGCAACACCATCTACAACTTCCACGTCTTGCATGTCCCAATCTACCCCCACAATTCTTATTTTCACTTGGTCTTGCACCCTATCCACTATTTCAGCACTAGATCACTTCCTCCTGTTTTACCTCTTGCTTTTATTTTAATCCAAGTTTAATCTCCACAAAAACCAAGTGTGTACATGATTGTTACATAATGTGGTAATCATATACCCTTGAGATCACTTCTTCCAAAATATTTTATTTACCAAAAATCCTATTTAAGCTTCTTCTCCAATTATTTTCAATAAAAAGCCACTACTAGTTTTATTTAAGCATTTCAAATTATTTTCTCAAATAATAGGATTGTGGGTGGTATTTGGTATCACCCCATTTCCTTCAACCCAAAAATAATTTCTAATAAAAGTATTTATTTTATTCTTCCTTTTAAATACATATGTATGACACTTATGCAAACTCTTGCAGATTGTTGCACTTTTAAAATTGTGAGAAAACTCTACCTTGCTTCATAAAGTAAGTAGAAGATTTTAAACCATTTTGCCAAAAACCTTGAGAGTGAGACATAGGCCCTTCTTTCCCTTTATTCCCACAACTTGGCATCTCTATTTAAGAGTTTTTCCTTCTTTCTTCTACTTGGAAATGGTGGATCTTCCATCCCATTCTTCTTTCAAGAATCTCCATGAAGTGATCCAAGACCTTAGCTAGCCATAGTATCAAAACCCAAAAATCCTTCTTTATGTCACCACTATTACTTCTCACCAAAACTTTGTTTCTCTTTATTCAAAATTCAACTTGAATTCATTCTTATCCCATTTGGCCCATACAATTAAAAATCTTGGATCAAACCTACATCATCATCATCTCTACACCACCCCTCCCCCTTTTTCCACCTTCATTGTGCTATGCCTCCTCCTCCAAATTTTGGTTACATGCACACCCTTGCATGGCCCCTCTCTCCATCACTTTGACCCTGCCCTCCCTTCTCTCTTTTTCTCTCTTATTGCAAATACTAGGAGGGCATTACCCCCTCTCTTCTCCCTTCTCTCTTTTTCTTCTTGTGCATGGCCGGACCATGGTGCCCGTGCACCACATGACAATCCTGCACCCTCTTGGCCCGAACCAAACCCATCTTGGACGAGCCTGGACCCCTGTCCCTTCCTCACCTGGCCCAAAGGCCACACACACTCCTTCCCCCGACCCAAACCATAGCCCTGGAGACGTGCACGCCCAGAGAGCCCTTCCCGCGCACGCCCGCTCGGCCTTCCCGCTCCTCGTCGCCTCGGTTCCCACCCAGCTGACGCCAGCCCTTGCGTCACGCTCCAGCACCGCCCCTACGTCAGCCCTCGCCTCTCCATTGGTCACTGCCACCGCTCGCTCGCCCTCCCGTTGGCCACGGCCACCACCCACGCGCCTCCCTCCGGCTATAAAAGCCCACCCCGCCCACTCCTCTCCACTCCACACCTCTCTCCCACCCCCAGAACCCACACCAAAGAGACGCCGAGGCGCTCCCCTTCTCCCGCTGCTGCCCGCCAGGAAGGCCGCTCCGCCACGGTCACCACGGGTGGCCAGAAGGATGACGACGCCGCCGGCCGTCCTCTCCCCTCCCTTTCCCTTCCAACTTCTCACCCACGTTCTGCCCGACCTCATCCACCTTTTTTCGCCGCCCAGGTTCGCCGGAACCGCTGATACGTCTCCAACGTATCGATAATTTCTTATGTTCCATGCTACATTATTGATGATATCTACATGTTTTATGCACACTTTATGTCATATTCGTGCATTTTCTGAAACTAACCTATTAACAAGATGCCGAAGAGCTAGTTGCTGTTTTCTGCTGTTTTTGGTTTCAGAAATCCTAGTAAGGAAATATTCTCGGAATTGGACGAAATCAACGCCCAGGGTCCTATTTTGCCACGAAGCTTCCGAAGACCGAAGGAGAGTCGAAGTGGGGCCACGAGGTGGCGACACCACAGGGGCGCGGCGCGGCCAGGCCCCGGCCGCGCCGACCTATGGTGTGGGCCCTCGTGCCGCCTGACCTGCCCTTCCGCCTACAAATAGCCTCCGTCGCGAAACCCCCAGTACCGAGAGCCACGATACGGAAAACCTTCCCAGAGACGCAGCCGCCGCCAATCCCATCTCGGGGGATTCAGGAGATCGCCTCCGGCACCCTGCCGGAGAGGGGATTCATCTCCCGGAGGACTCTACACCGCCATGGTCGCCTCCGGAGTGATGAGTGAGTAGTTCACCCCTGGACTATGGGTCCATAGCAGTAGCTAGATGGTTGTCTTCTCCTTATGTGCTTCATTGTTGGATCTTGTGAGCTGCCTAACATGATCAAGATCATCTATCTTTAATACTATATGTTGTGTTTGTCGGGATCCGATGGATAGAGAATACTATGTTATGGTGATTATCAATCTATTACTTATGTGTTGTTTATGATCTTGCATGCTCTCCGTTATTAGTAGAGGCTCTGGCCAAGTTTTTACTCTTAACTCCAAGAGGGAGTATTTATGCTCGATAGTGGGTTCATGCCTCCATTGATACCTGGGACAGTGACAGAAAGTTCTAAGGTTGTGTTGTGCTGTTGCCACTAGGGATAAAACATTGATGCTATGTCTAAGGATGTAGTTGTTGATTACATTACGCACCATACTTAATGCAATTGTCTGTTGCTTTGCAACTTAATACTAAAAGGGGTTCGGATGATAACCTGAAGGTGGACTTTTTAGGCATAGATGCAGTTGGATGGCGGTCTATGTACTTTGTCGTAATGCCCAATTAAATCTCACAATATTTATCATGTCATGTATGTGCATTGTTATGCCCTCTCTATTTGTCAATTGCCCGACTGTAATTTGTTCACCCAACATGCTATTTATCTTATGGGAGAGACACCTCTAGTGAATTGTGGACCCTGGTCCTATTCTTTACATCGCATACAATCTACTGCAATACTTGTTTTACTGTTTTCTGCAAACAATCATCTTCCACACAATACGGTTAATCCTTTATTACAGCAAGCCGGTGAGATTGACAACCTCACTGTTTCGTTGGGGCAAAGTACTTTGGTTGTGTTGTGCAGGTTCCACGTTGGCGCCGGAATCCCTGGTGTTGCGCCGCACTACATCCTGCCGCCATCAACCTTCAACGTGCTTCTTGGCTCCTCCTGGTTCGATAAACCTTGGTTTCTTTCTGAGGGAAAACTTGCCGCTGTGCGCATCATACCTTCCTCTTGGGGTTCCCAACGGACGTGTACATCTACGCACATCAAGCCTGTGGCGCCGTTGCCGGGAGATCAAGACACGCTGCAAGGGGAGTCTCCACTTCTCAATCTCTTTACTTTGTTTTTGTCTTGCTTTATTTTATTTACTACTTTGTTTGCTGCACTAAAACAAAACACAAAAAAATTAGTTGCTAGTTTTACTTTACTTATTGTCTTGCTCTCTATATCAAAAACACAAAAAAATTAGTTACTTGCATTTACTTTATCTAGTTTGCTTTATTTACTGTTGCTAAAATGAATACTCCTGAAAATACTAAGTTGTGTGATTTCACAACCACTAATAATAATGATTTCCTATGCACACCTATTGCTCCACCTGCTACTACAGCAGAATTCTTTGAAATTAAACCTGCTTTACTAAATCTTATCATGAGAGATCAATTTTCTGGTGTTAGTTCTGATGATGCTGCTGCCCATCTTAATAATTTTGTTGAACTATGTGAAATGCAAAAGTATAAGGATGTAGATGGTGATATTATTAAATTGAAATTGTTTCCTTTCTCATTAAGAGGAAGAGCTAAAGATTGGTTGCTATCTTTGCCTAAGAATAGTATTGATTCATGGACTAAATGCAAGGATGCTTTTATTGGTAGATATTATCCTCCCGCTAAAATTATATCTTTGAGAAGTAGCATAATGAATTTTAAGCAATTAGATAATGAACATGTTGCTCAAGCATGGGAGAGAATGAAATCTTTGGTAAAGAATTGCCCAACCCATGGACTGACTACTTGGATGATCATCCAAACCTTCTATGCAGGACTAAATTTTTCTTCGCGGAATTTATTGGATTCAGCTGCTGGAGGTACCTTTATGTCCATCACTTTGGGGGCGGCTACACAACTTCTTGATGATATGATGATAAATTACTCTGAATGGCACACGGAAAGAGCTCCACAAGGTAAGAAGGTAAATTCTCCTCCTCCTTGAGTGATAAAATTGATGTGATTATGTCTATGCTTGTGAATGGTAGATCTAATGTTGATCCTAATAATGTTCCTTTAGCTTCATTGGTTGCTCAAGAAGAAAATGTTGATGTGAACTTCATTAAAAATAATAATTTCAACAACAATGCTTATAGGAACAATTCTGGTAATAACTATAGGCCATATCCTTCTGCTAATGGTAATGGTTATGGTAATTCTTATGGGAATTCTTACAACAATAATAGGAGTGTACCCTCTGGTCTTGAAGCTATGCTTAAAGAATTTATTAGTACACAAACTGCTTTTAACAAATCTGTTGAGGAAAAGCTTGATAAAATTGATATTCTTGCTTCTAGAGTTGATAGACTTGCCTCTGATGTTGATCTTTTAAAGTTGAAAGTTATGCCTAATAATGACATTGATAATAAGATTACTACTACAGCAAATGCCATCCAAGTTAGAATTAATGAGAATATAAGATTAATGGCTGAACTGCGTGCTAGGTGGGATAGAGAAGAAAATGAAAAACTAGCTAAAGAGAATAATGTAGCTAAAGTTTGGACTATTACTACCACTAGTAATGCTAATGCTCAACATGTTGCTGCACCTCCTACAATCAATGGTAAAATAATTGGTGTTGGCAATGTTTCTACTCCTAGTGCAAAGCGTACAAAACTGCCTGAAATTGCTAAAACTGCTGAAATTGCTTGTGATAAAACTGCTGAAATTTTTTCCAACCTTGGGGACAATGATCCCATTGCTGTAGCTCATAATGATTTAGATTTTGATGATTGTCACATCTCTGAAGTTATAAAGTTCTTACAAAAACTTGCTAAAAGTCCTAATGCTAGTACTATAAATTTGGCCTTTACAAAGCATATTACAAATGCTCTCATAAAAGCTAGAGAAGAGAAACTAAAACGTGAAACTTCTATTCCTAGGAAGTTAGAAGATGGTTGGGAGCCCATCATTAAGATGAGGGTCAATGATTTTGATTGTAATGCTTTATGTGATCTTGGTGCAAGTATTTCTGTTATGCCTAAGAAAGTCTATGATATGCTTGACTTGCCACCATTGAAGAATTGTTATTTGGATGTTAATCTCGCTGATAATGCTAAAAAGAAACCTTTGGGGAGAGTTGATAATGTTCATATTATGGTTAACAATAACCTTGTCCCCGTTGATTTTGTTGTCTTGGATATTGAATGCAATGCATCTTGTCCCATTATATTGGGAAGACCTTTTCTTCGAACCGTTGGTGCTACTATTGATATGAAGGAAGGTAATATTAAATATCAATTTCCTCTCAAGAAAGGTATGGAACACTTCCCTAGAAAAAGAATGAAGTTACCTTATGATTCTATTATTAGAGCAAATTATGATGTTGATGCTTCATCTCTTGATAATACTTGATATACACTTTCTGCGCCTAGCTGAAAGGCGTTAAAGAAAAGCGCTTATGGGAGACAAACCATGTTTTTACTACAGTACTTTGTTTTATATTTGAGTCTTGGAAGTTGTTTACTACTGTAGCAACCTCTCCTTATCATGTTTTTGTGCCAAGTAAAGTCTCTATAGTAAGGTTCATACTAGATTTGGATTACTGCACAGAGACAGATTTCTTCGCTGTCACGAATCTGGGCCTAATTTTCTGTAGGTAACTCATAAAATTATGCCAATTTACGTG
The DNA here is from genome assembly GCA_030979885.1 of Lolium multiflorum. Taxonomy (NCBI): domain Eukaryota; kingdom Viridiplantae; phylum Streptophyta; class Magnoliopsida; order Poales; family Poaceae; genus Lolium; species Lolium multiflorum. The sequence continues at coordinate 126,458,130 of CM061749.1, forward strand.
AGTGATCCTCAGATATGTACGCAACTTTCATGAGTTTTGAGTTTTTCCATTTGAGCAAGTCTGGTGCCATTTTAAAATTCGTCTTTACGAACTGTTCTGTTTTGACAGATTCTGCCTTTTATTTCGCATTGCCTCTTTTGCTATGTTGGATGAATTTATTTGATCCATTAATGTCCAGTAGCTTTATGCAATGTCCAGAAGTGTTAAGAATGATTGTGTCACCTCTGAACATGTAAACTTTTATTGTGCACTAACCCTCTAATGAGTTTGCTTGAAGTTTGGTGTGAAGGAAGTTTTCAAGGATCAAGAGAGGAGTATGATATACTATGATCAAGAGGAGTGAAAGCTCTAAGCTTGGGGATGGCCCCGTGGTTCACCCCTGCATATTTTAAGAAGACTCAAGCGTCTAAGCTTGGGGATGCCCAAGGCATCCCTTCTTCATCGACAACATCATCAGGTTCCTCCCCTGAAACTACATTTTTATTCGGTCACATCTTATGCACTTTGCTTGGAGCGTCGGTTTGTTTTTGTTTTTGTTTTGTTTGAATAAAATGGATCCTAGCATTCATTGTGTGGGAGAGAGACACGCTCCACTGTTGCATATGGACAAATATGTCCTTAGGCTTTACTCATAATATTCAAGGCGAAGTTTCTTCTTCGTTAAATTGTTATATGGTTGGAATTGGAAAATGCTACATGTAGTAATTCTAAAATGTCTTGGGTAATGTGATACTTGGCAATTGTTGTGCTCATGTTTAAGCTCTTGCATCATATACTTTGCACCCATTAATGAAGAAATACATAGAGCTTGCTAAAATTTGGTTTGCATATTTGGTCTCTCTAAGGTCTAGATAATTTCTAGTATTGAGTTTTGAACAACAAGGAAGACGGTGTAGAGTCTTATAATATTTACAATATGTCTTTTATGTAAGTTTTGCTGCACCGGTTCATCCTTGTGTTTGTTTCAAATAAACCTTGCTAGCCTAAACCTTGTATCGAGAGGGAATACATCTCATGCATCCAAAATCCTTGAGCCAACCACTATGCCATTTGTGTCCACCATACCTACCTACTACATGGTATTTCTCCGCCATTCCAAAGTAAATTGCTTGAGTGCTACCTTTAAACAATTCAAAATTTATCATCTCTTATTTGTGTCAATGTTTTATAGCTCATGAGGAAGTACGTGGTGTTTTATTTTTCGATCTTGTCATTTACTTCGGACAGACTTTCACAATGGACTAGTGGCTTCATCCGCTTATCCAATAACTTTGCATAAAGAGCTGGCAAAGGGGTTCCCAGCCCCAATTAATTAACTTCATTAATAATTCTCTTCACATGTTTTGCTCTGATTCATCAGTAAGCAACTTAATTTTGCAAATAGACACTCCTCCATGGTATGTGAAAGATTGGAAGGCACCCGAGGATTCGGTTAGCCATGGCTTGAGAAAGCAAAGGTGGGGAGGAGTGTCATCATAATAAAACTAAAATAAAAAGGCACTCCTTCATGGTATGAGATTGTTGGCAGGCACCCGAGGATTCGGTTAGCCATGGTTTGTGAAAGCAAGGTTGGAAGGAGTGCCACCCAAAAATAAATACACTAAAATACATGTGTAAACAAAAGAGAAGAGGGATGATCTACCACGGTGGTAGAAATAACGTCCTTCATGGGAGCCGCTCTTGAAAGTCTGGTTGATAAGGTAGTTAGAGTACCCATTACCATTCGTTGACAACAACAAACACCTCTCAAAACTTTACTTTTATACTCTCTTGATGTTTTTAAAACCAAAGCTCTAGCACAAATATAGCAATCGATGCTTTCCTCTTTGAAGGATCTTTCTTTTACTTTTATGTTGAGTCAGTTCACCTATCTCTCTCCACCTCAAGAAGCAAACACTTGTGTGAACTATGCATTGATTCCTACATACTTGCATATTGCACTTGTTATATTACTCTATGTTGACAATTATCCATGAGATATACATGTTATAAGTTGAAAGCAACCGCTGAAACTTAATCTTCCTTTGTGTTGCTTCAACACCTTTACTTTGATTTATTGCTTTATGAGTTAACTCTTATGCAAGACTTATTGATGCTTGTCTTGAAGTACTATTCATGAAAAGTCTTTGCTTTATGATTCACTTGTTTACTCATGTCATTACCATTGTTTGATCGCTGCATTCATTACATATGTTTACAAATAGTATGATCAAGGTTATGATGGCATGTCACTTCAGAAATTATCTTTGTTATCGTTTTACCTGCTCGGGACGAGCAGAACTAAGCTTGGGGATGCTGATACGTCTCCAACGTATCGATAATTTCTTATGTTCCATGCTACATTATTGATGATATCTACATGTTTTATGCACACTTTATGTCATATTCGTGCATTTTCTGAACTAACCTATTAACAAGATGCCGAAGAGCCAGTTGCTGTTTTCTGCTGTTTTTGGTTTCAGAAATCCTAGTAAGGAAATATTCTCGGAATTGGACGAAATCAACGCCCAGGGTCCTATTTTGCCACGAAGCTTCCAGAAGACCGAAGGAGAGTCGAAGTGGGGCCACGAGGTGGCGACACCACAGGGCGGCGCGACCCAGGCCCTGGCCGCGCCGACCTATGGTGTGGGCCCCTCGTGCCGCCTCTTGACCTGCCCTTCCGCCTACAAATAGCCTCCGTCGCGAAACCCCCAGTACCGAGAGCCACGATACGGAAAACCTTCCAGAGACGCAGCCGCCGCCAATCCCATCTCGGGGGATTCAGGAGATCGCCTCCGGCACCCTGCCGGAGAGGGGATTCATCTCCGGAGGACTCTACACCCCCATGGTCGCTCCGGAGTGATGAGTGAGTAGTTCACCCTGGACTATGGGTCCATAGCAGTAGCTAGATGGTTGTCTTCTCCTTATGTGCTTCATTGTTGGATCTTGTGAGCTGCCTAACATGATCAAGATCATCTATCTGTAATACTATATGTTGTGTTTGTCGGGATCCGATGGATAGAGAATTCTATGTTATGGTGATTATCAATCTATTACTTATGTGTTGTTTATGATCTTGCATGCTCTCCGTTATTAGTAGAGGCTCTGGCCAAGTTTTTACTCTTAACTCCAAGAGGGAGTATTTATGCTCGATAGTGGGTTCATGCCTCCATTGATACCTGGGACAGTGACAGAAAGTTCTAAGGTTGTGTTGTGCTGTTGCCACTAGGGATAAAACATTGATGCTATGTCTAAGGATGTAGTTGTTGATTACATTACGCACCATACTTAATGCAATTGTCTGTTGCTTTGCAACTTAATACTGGAAGGGGTTCGGATGATAACCTGAAGGTGGACTTTTTAGGCATAGATGCAGTTGGATGGCGGTCTATGTACTTTGTCGTAATGCCCAATTAAATCTCACAATATTTATCATGTCATGTATGTGCATTGTTATGCCCTCTCTATTTGTCAATTGCCCGACTGTAATTTGTTCACCCAACATGCTATTTATCTTATGGGAGAGACACCTCTAGTGAACTGTGGACCCCGGTCCTATTCTTTACATCGCATACAATCTACTGCAATACTTGTTTTACTGTTTTCGCAAACAATCATCTTCCACACAATACGGTTAATCCTTTGTTACAGCAAGCCGGTGAGATTGACAACCTCACTGTTTCGTTGGGGCAAAGTACTTTGGTTGTGTTGTGCAGGTTCCACGTTCGCCGGAATCCCGGTGTTGCGCCGCACTACATCCCGCCGCCATCAACCTTCAACGTGCTTCTTGGCTCCTCCTGGTTCGATAAACCTTGGTTTCTTTCTGAGGGAAAACTTGCCGCTGTGCGCATCATACCTTCCTCTTGGGGTTCCCAACGGACATGTACATCTACGCGCATCAACCGCCGCCGCCGTCGCCTTGCCGTGAGGAGCTGCAAGGACGGAGCTCTCGGGCGGAGCTGCTGCGCGCGGAGAAGGCACCGCGAGCTCGCCCCTGCACCGCCGCGCAACGCCACTGCGCCGCCCCGCCTCCGCCGACCCCTCCTCGTCGCCCCCAGGTGAGCCCCTAGAGCACCCGAGCTCGATCTCCATCCGCCGCGCGTGCGCCTGCGTACGTGGTCGCGAAGGAGAACAACGCCGAGCGTCTGCATGGGCTGCATGGCCACCTCGCCATGCAGGCCTGGCCCGCCCGGGCCCCTCTCCACTTTTCTATTTTTCCTTCTCTTTATTTCCTCACCACCCCCTGGAGAACCCACCTGGGCCGGCCCACTTCGCACCCCCGCGTGGCCCAGGATTTTCCCGCCCATGTAGGCCGTTTGAATTTTTAGAAAATGTTGTTAATTGCTAACAAACCAGTAGCACTCTTCTGTTAATAACTAGAGATCTACCAACCCAAATCGAGTGAAACAAATTTTGTTAGTTCAGAAATTTCAATACCTTTCCAATGCCTCTGAACTTATAGTTTTAGGATTTTTGTACGATTCTTGGTGCATTAAACATGATCACTGTATTCTGTCTAGTATTTGTAATTCCTAAAATTGTAGGATTAATATTTTTGGGTGAATCCAATTGGGTTAGTCTTGATTTAGTACTGGCCATCTAGGAAAAATATTTTTAGTCACTGTTCATGCATATTTGTTACTATTAGTAATATGTGTGTGTCACATGAATTGTTGAACCAAAACTTTTTGTTTATTTAAAAACTTTGCCCATCTCTTTTATTTAAAATGGTCAATCTATGTTTTATTTCTGAAAAACAAAACCTTTTTCAACTTAAACCAAGTGTTATTGTTTTGCTTAAGAATTCAAAAGGAGTAGTACCTTGGTTACTTCCTATTTTTGGTATAGTGTTATGTAAGCAAAATACAATAGGAAAATGATGTCCTGCTTTTTCAAAAATGTTTTATGAGGCCAAAGCATTGCACTTGTCTTCTTTTTGGTGTTATCTACCAGGGGATAATTAGTTTGTGCCATGGTGATAACAAGAGAGGCAATTGCTAAGTTGTAATGCTCTCATGCCTTCACTAGGTAAATAAATGGGGTTTTCTTAAAAATAGAATTTATAAAATTGTTTTGTAGTGACTTTAAGACCTTAGTATGTTAGCCCTTAGTTGCATGTCAAATTCTGATTGTTGAATGTTGTTTTGATTGGTGCAATGTGTTGATTGTGTTTCTTTTATATTTTCCGGCGATAGATGCGAACAATTCCGGAGAAGAAGAAGAAGTGGTTTGGACAAGGAGTTTATTTATATTGTGGGTATTCTTATTTGATGGAGTTGAAGAAGTCCAGGGACAAATAAGCTAACCAAGGCAAGCCATCTCTTGATCTCTGAATATTGAATCACATATTGTGGTTACTTTGTTATTATTATTGTCTCTCGATCTATCTTGTGTGATTTCTACTTTTGTTGTCGGAGCATGCTTACCGTGAGCATGTTTACTCTCTTTGGCACCTCGCCGACAAACCCCTTTTTGTGAATGGTGGTTGTCAACATCATGATCTTGGTGTACCCTCTAAATGTGATGGGTATGCCCACTTATCTTGTGTGTGTCGACCTCTTGACACCCTTCTTGAACCCCTTGTTGATGTTCTGCATACTTACTCTCGAGTATGTTGAACCCCTTGTTGATCTTATGCATGCACACCCTGAGCATGTATGCCCCCTTGACCATCTATATTATCATCTTCTTAGCGGTATGATGATTAACATCATGAACCTTGTTGAATCTTCCAACTTATGTTGATCATATACATGCTTACCCCAAGCATGTATGACCCCCTTTTGACACCGCAATAATCATCTCCTTAGTGGTATGATGGTTAGCATCACGCCCTTGTTGATAGCCTTGTTCTCCACAATAAAACTTTAGGTTGGGAAACCCCGATGTTTTATGTTTTGGAAAGACTTTGAAAACCTTGGGAAGATGTTGTCTTGCTCAAGTGTTGTTTCAAGAGAAAGGTCTTGATGTTTTCGGAAAGTGGGATATTGCTGGTTGTTGGCCGCAAAAGGATGTGTGAGTAACAAAAAAATGAATTTTCAAAAGAGCACTGCGTATAAGTGTTCGCCATCACAACCTTTACAGCGCAACCATGGCTACCCAAAGTGGGCACGGGCTTAACTTGACGTTTGTTCTTCTTAGCATGAGGCACCGCACAACTATACAAGGGTACGGTTACCCCCGAGTCCGGGTTGTCGAGGTTGGGACAATAGTATAACGGGAGGCCTTCGGGGCTGACCCGTCCGGAAGACACTATGGGTCTCCTGGCTTGGCGGTGGAGCCACGCTCAAAAGGAGGTGAGCTGCCACGGTGCCGGGGAGGTACATACTCCATAGGGTAGGACCTCGTGTTAAGTCGAATGGGCGAAAGGTTATGTCCGGGTATCCGTCGTGGCATATGTCGTTATGCGGGGATGATGCCCACACGATAGGTATCCGGATAGTTGTGGTGAAAGTGTGCAAACTCTGCAGAGTCAAAACTATTCGAATAGCCGCGTCCGCGGTCATGGACGGGATGAGATGGCCATACTTAACCGGGGCTAGTTTTGTTTTAGAAAAGCTTTACAAAGAAAAAGAGAAAGTTGTTTTCGGAGTACCGGAAGGGTACGGGAAAGTGGTTGACCATGTGAAGATGGTCGGAAAGGAAATAAAAAGGGCTACTCCCATCCTAGTGTTTTATGTTGTAGAACTCTTTTGAAGTATCTTCTTTAACAAAGATATAGAGATGTCATAGAACCCTCTTAGTGTCCCCTTCAACTGCGATGTTGGGATGCTATATCCACAAGAGAAACTGATTCTCTTTCACATGCTATATCCACAAGAGAAACTGATTCTCTTTCACATGCTATATCCACAAGAGAAACTATCCTTCCTCTCTTGTCTCTTTTAGTTAGCATTGTTAGCACCTTTCTTGATGGTTTGCGAGTACAATTCCAATGTACTCACGGCTTTGTCCCTGGCTATTTACTTGGCCAGACTTGGAGGAATTCGACAGATGAAGAAGGAGTTGACGATGTCTATGCGAGCTAGGAACGTCTTCCCAGTCAGTTGCCTGTAGGGTTATGGCAGATGACTTGGGTTCTACGCTGATTGAAGTGATTCCGCGACTCTGATGATTAGATTAGGCCCTTTGAGGCTATTATGTAAAGTTTGGTCATGTGACCTTATTGTAATTCTCTTATTCCATTTTGTAAAGGATGATGTAATTTGATATCAGTTCGGTTATGTGTTCACGGCGCACTGATCATGGGATCGTGAACTATATACATAACAGGGTATTTCGGACAGTTAGTCCGGGGTCCCCACAGAGCTGGTATCAGAGCTATCCTGACTGTAGGAGACCTTAGTTAGCACGGATGTTAGTTAGGAAACAAATACTTGGGAAAAACTATTTACGAAACCAATTCTTTCTTTAGTCGGAAGCATAGCTTCTACTCCTCTTATTTCTTCGAAACTTCTAAATTCTTATCTCTCCGCTTTATAAAAAGGTTTGAAAATTCTTACTCTATTGTCTCATCCACTTCAAACCTACATATTGGACGATGACCCCAACTCAGACCGGAGTCTCAAACTCAAATATGGATCAATCCCTCAAAAGGACTTATGTATCTCCACCAGCAGCTATTGAAGATTGGATGCCGACTTAGTCATGCACATAAAGAGATAATTAGATCATGTCTTTGGTTGTCACCAAAGCCTGTCAAGGAGCTGACCTTGTTCCTCCATGGACTTGCACTTTTTGCAGTCGTCAGGGACCAAGTCCTCAGTTCTCGACTAGCAATTTTTAGGCCAGCTACAAGAAGTTGTCGACTTTGGGAGTACATCAACAATTACCCTACGAAGACCTCACTTCCCCCGGGATGTTGAGCAAGAAGACTACACAGTTTTAGCCTCTGCCACAACATAGACGACTCAACACCAGGCCGCATCACCACTTTCTGCTTCGAGAATCCTTGTTGAAGACGATGACAACAAACTGAAGACGCCAACATATGTGACCAGCCCCAAACCAATAGGATGGATAAGAAAAACTCAATCGCTTTGATTGAGCTACCCCCGCGTATTAGGCATCCGTGAGGTACTTAGAGTACCATGTCATGTTTGATGATTGCTTGTTCCCTAAAGTGTGTTGCCTTGAGTGTTTTTTTATCTATTTGTTGTGTGTATGATTGTCTTGCTCTTTAGGTCAGAAAGACACTCTTAGTGTGATAACCCAGTGTAGAAAGCCTCTCTAATATGTTATCACCCACATCTACCTCGCCGTTAGAATACTAACTATTAGTTAATTAGGTAGATTAACGGAAGGCTCTAACTCTAACCCCGTTAGCAGTTGTTCTCAACCGTCAGGAAAAACTAACCCAGACCCCTCTCTACGCTAACTACTTTCAAGATCAGCTGAAGCATCTCTACTACGCCAAGAAAGCAGAAGCCGATACCTTCAGGAGCTGCACCTCTGCGAGAAGACATACTAACCTTGTCTAACCTTGGAGTATAATCGCGCTAACCTCGAGGATATCTTCTTGAAACTACCCTCTAAATACACCGTCTAACAAGCTGAGAAACAATAGCGTCAAAGCCAAGTTACATCACATGGTTCATCTGGTCCTCATCAAGTGAAGCTCATGAAGATACCTCCAGACTCAACATTAGGTGTAATTTACCCGCTCACTTATTAACAGGGATAAGTTAGCACTGACCCTCAAGCTGAATACCGCCTCTGACAACCGTTGTTGCTGCTTCACATGGAGACCAACCAGGCGTGCCATCGACATAGTAACTTACTGATACGCGTAGATGCACACGTCCGTTGGAAACCCCAAGTGGAAGGTATGATGCGTATAGAAGCAAGTTTCCCTCAGTATGAAACCAAGGTTTAATCGAACCAGTAGGAGCCAAGAAGCACGTTGAAGGTTGATGGTCGCGAAATGTGATGCGGCGCAACACCAGGGATTCCGGCGCCAACGCGGAACCTGCACAACACAACCCAAGTACTTTGTCCCAACGAAACAGTGAGGTTGTCAATCTCACCGGCTTGCTGTAACAAAGGATTAAACGTATCGAGTGGAAGATGTTTGCAAAGAAAACAGTAAACACAATTGCAGAGATTGTATGCTATGTAAAGAATAGGAACGGGTCCACAGTTCACTAGAGGCGTCTCTCCCATAAGATAAAAGCATGTTGGGTGAACAAATTACAGTCGGGCAATTGACAAATAGAGAAAGGCATAACAATGCATATACATGATATGATAAATATAGTGAGATTTAATTGGGCATTACGACAAAGTACATAGACCGCCATCCAACTGCATCTATGCCTAAAAAGTCCACCTTCAGGTTATCATCCGAACCCCCTCCAGTATTGCAAAGCAACAGACAATTGCATTAAGTATGGTGCGTAATGTAATCAACAACTACATCCTTAGACATAGCATCAATGTTTTATCCCTAGTGGCAACAGCACATCCACAACCTTAGAACTTTCTGTCACTGTCCCAGATTCAATGGAGGCATGAACCCACTATCGAGCATAAATACTCCCTCTTGGAGTTAAGAGTAAAAACTTGGCCAGAGCCTCTACTAATAACGGAGAGCATGCAAGATCATAAACAACACATGAACAATAGATTGATAATCACCATAATCATAGTACTCTCTATCCATCGGATCCCGACAAACACAACATATAGTATTACAGATAGATGATCTTGATCATGTTAGGCAGCTCACAAGATCCAACAATGAAGCACAACAAGGAGAAGACGACCATCTAGCTACTGCTATGGACCCATGGTCCAGGGGTGAACTACTCACTCATCACTCCGGAGGCGACCATGGCGGTGTAGAGTCCTCCGGGAGATGAATCCCCTCTCCGGCAGGGTGCCGGAGGCGATCTCCGAATCCCCCGAGATGGGATTCGCGGCGGCGGCGTCTCTGTAAGGTTTTCCGTATCGTGGCTCTCGCGGGGGGTTTCGCGACGGAAGCTTTAAGTAGGCGGAGGGTCAACGCGGGGGCCACACGAGGGGCCCAGAGGCCAGGTCGGCGCGGCCAAGGCCTGGGCCGCGCCGCCCTGCCCTCTGGCCGCCTCGTGGCCCCACTTCGTTATCTCTTCGGTCTTCTGGAAGCTTCGTGCAAAAATAGGACCCTGGGCGAAAGTTTCGTCCAATTCCGAGAATATTTCTTTACTAGGATTTCTGAAACCAAAAACAGCAGAAAACAGCAACTGGCTCTTCGGCATCTTGTTAATAGGTTAGTTCCAGAAAATGCATAAATATGACATATAATGTGCATAAAACATGTAGGTATCATCAATAAAGTAGCATGGAACATAAGAAATTATCGATACGTTGGAGACGTATCAGCATCCCCAAGCTTAGTTCTGCTCGTCCCGAGCAGGTAAAACGATAACAAAGATAATTTCTGAAGTGACATGCCATCATAATCTTGATCATACTATTTGTAAACATATGTAATGAATGCAGCGATCAAAGCAAAGGTAATGACATGAGTAAACAACTGAATCATAAAGCAAAGACTTTTCATGAATAGTACTTCAAGACAAGCATCAATAAGTCTTGCATAAGAGTTAACTCATAAAGCAATAAATCAAAGTAAAGGTGTTGAAGCAACACATAGGAAGATTAAGTTTCAGCGGTTGCTTTCAACTTATAACATGTATATCTCATGGATATTGTCAACATAAAGTAATATAATAAGTGCAATATGCAAATATGTAGGAATCAATGCACAGTTCACACAAGTGTTTGCTTCTTAAGGTGGAAGGAGATAGGTAAACTGACTCAACAAAAGTAAAAGAATGGTCCTTCAAAGAGGAAAGCATCGATTGCTGTATTTGTGCTAGAGCTTTTATTTTGAAAGCATGAAACAATTTTGTCAACGGTAGTAATAAAGCATATGAGTTATGTAAATTATATCTTACAAGTTGCAAGCCTCACGCATAGTATACTAATAGTGCCCGCACCTCGTCCTACTTAACTTGGACTACCGGGTCTTCGCATGCCATGTTTCAACCAAGTGTCACAAAGGGGTACCTCCATGCCGCCTGTACAAAGGTCTAAGGAGAATGCTCGCATTTCGGATTTCGCTTTTGATTATTCTCAACTTAGACATCCATACCGGGACAACATGGACAACAGATAATGGACTCCTCTTAAATGCATAAGCATGTAGCAATGATTATTGTTCTCATATGAGATTGAGGATATATGTCCAAAACTGAAACTTCCACCATGGTTCATGGCTTTAGTTAGCGGCCCAATGTTCATCTCTAACAATTTTGCATGCTCCAACCACTAAAATGATAGACCTTCAGACAAGACGGACATGCATAGCAACTCACATGATATTCAACAATAGTTGATGGCGTTCCCCAGAAGCATGGTTATCGCACAGGCAACTTAATAAAATATAAAGTGCATAAGTACATATTCAATACTACGATAGTTTTTAAGGCTATTTTGTCCCATGAGCTATATATTGCAAAGGTGAATGATGGAATTTTAAAGGTAGCACTCAAGCAATTTACTTTGGAATGGCGGAGAAATACCATGTAGTAGGTAGGTATGGTGGACACAAATGGCATAGTAGTTGGCTCAAGGATTTTGGATGCATGAGAAGTATTCCCTCTCGATACAAGGTTTAGGCTAGCAAGGTTATTTGAAGCAAACTCAAGGATGAACAAGTGCAGCAAAACTCACATAAAAGACATATTGTAAACATTATAAGACTCTACACTGTCTTCCTTGTTGTTCAAAACTCAATACTAGATATTATCTAGACCTTAGAGAAACCAAATATGCAAATCAAATTTTAGCAAGCTCTATGTATTTCTTCATTAATGGGTGCAAAGCATATGATGCAAGAGCTTAAACATGAGCACAACAATTGCCAAGTATCACATTATCCAAGACATTTTTAGAATTACTACATGTAGCATTTTCCAATTCCAACCATATAACAATTTAACGAAGAAGAAACTTCGCCTTGAACATTATGAGTAAAGCCTAAGGACACATGTGTCCATATGCAACAGCGGAGCGTGTCTCTCTCCCACAAAGTGAATGCTAGGATCCATCTTATTCAAACAAAAACAAAAACAAAAACAAACCGACGCTCCAAGTAAAGAACACAAGATGTGATTGAATAAAAATATAGTTTCAGGGAGGAACCTGATGATGTTGTCGATGAAGAAGGGGATGCCTTGGGCATCCCCAAGCTTAGACGCTTGAGTCTTCTTAAAATATGCAGGGGTGAACCACGGGGGCATCCCCAAGCTTAGAGCTTTCACTCCTCTTGATCATAGTATATCATTCTCCTCTCTTGACCCTTGAAAACTTCCTTCACACCAAACTTCAAGCAAACTCATTAGAGGGTTAGTGCACAATTAATAATTCACTCATTCAGAGGTGACACAATCATTATTTTCACTTCTGGACATTGCATAATGCTACTGGACATTAGTGGATCAAAGAAATAAATCCAACATAGCAAAAGAGGCAATGCGAAATAAAAGGCAGAATCTGTCAAAAACAGAACAGTCCGTAAAGACGAATTTAGAAATGGCACCAGACTTGCTCAAATGGAAAAACTCAAAACTAATGAAAGTTGCGTACATATCTGTGGATCACGCTCGTAAATTGGCAGATTTTTTCGAATTTTCTACAGAGAATTGTGCCCAGATTCGTGACAGACAGCAATGCTGTTTCTGCGCAGCGATCCCAAATATAACATCAACTTTGACATAGAAACTTTACTTGGCACAAAAACTTGATAAGGAGAGGTTGCTACAGTAGTAAACAACTTCCAAGACTCAACAAAACAAAAATTGCTGTAGGTAAAAACATGGGTTGTCTCCCATAAGCGCTTTTCTTTTTTCAGCTAGGCGCAGAAAGTGCAAATCAAGTAACATCGAGAGATGAAGCATTGACATCATAGCTTGTTCTAATAATAGAATCAAAAGGCAACTTCATTCTCTTTCTAGGGAAGTGTTCCATACCTTTCTTGAGAGGAAATTGATATTTAATATTACCTTCCCTCATATCAATAATAGCACCAACAGTTCGAAGAAAAGGTCTTCCCAACACAATTGGACAAGATGCATTGCATTCGATATCCAAGACAACAAAATCAACGGGGACAAGGTTATTGTTAACCGTAATGTGCACATTATCAATCCTCCCCAAAGGTTTCTTTTTAACATTATCGGCAAGATTAACATCCAAATAACAATTCTTCAATGGTGGCAAGTCAAGCATATCATAAATCTTTTTAGGCATAACAGAAATACTTGCACCAAGATCACATAAAGCATTACATTCAAAGTCATTGAATTTCATTTTAATGATGGGCTCCCAACCATCCTCTAACTTTCTAGGAATAGAAGTTTCAAGTTTTAGTTTCTCTTCTCTAGCTTTTATGAGAGCATTTGTAATATGTTTTGTAAAGGCTAAATTTATAGCACTAGCATTAGGACTTTTAGCAAGTTTTTGTAAGAACTTTATAACTTCAGAGATGTGGCAATCATCAAAATCTAAATCATTATGAGCTACAGCAATGGGATCATTATTCCCAAGGTTGGAAAAAATTTCAGCAGTTTTATCACAAGCAGTTTCAGCAGTTTTAGCAATTTCAGGCAGTTTTGTACGCTTTGCACTAGGAGTAGAAACATTGCCAACACCAATTATTTTACCATTGATAGTAGGAGGTGCAGCAACATGTGAAGAATTAGCATTACTAGTGGTGGTAATAGTCCAAACTTTAGCTACATTATTCTCTTTAGCTAGTTTTTCATTTTCTTCTCTATCCCACCTAGCACGTAGTTCAGCCATTAATCTTATATTCTCATTAATTCTAACTTGGATGGCATTTGCTGTAGTAGTAATCTTATTATCAATATCATTATTAGGCATAACTTTCAATTTTAAAAGATTTACATCAGAGGCAAGTCTATCAACTCTAGAAGCGATAGTATCAATTTTATCAAGCTTTTCCTCAACAGATTTGTTAAAAGCAGTTTGTGTACTAATAAATTCTTTAAGCATGGCTTCAAGACCAGAGGGTACATTCCTATTATTGTTGTAAGAATTCCCATAAGAATTACCATAACCATTACCATTAGCAGAAGGATATGGCCTATAGTTATTACCAGAGTTGTTCCTATAAGCATTGTTGTTGAAATTATTATTTTTAATGAAATTCACATCAACATTTTCTTGAGCAACCAATGAAGCTAAAGGAACATTATTTGGATCTACATTAGATCTACCATTCACAAGCATAGACATAATCACATCAATCTTATCACTCAAGGAAGAGGTTTCCTCAACAGAATTTACCTTCTTACCTTGTGGAGCTCTTTCCGTGTGCCATTCAGAGTAATTTATCATCATATCATCAAGAAGTTTTGTAGCCGCCCCCAATGTGATGGACATAAAGGTACCTCCAGCAGCTGAATCCAATAAATTCCGCGAAGAAAAATTTAGTCCTGCATAGAAGGTTTGGATAATCATCCAAGTAGTCAGTCCATGGGTTGGGCAATTCTTTACCAAAGTTTTCATTCTCTCCCATGCTTGAGCAACATGTTCAGTATCTAATTGTTTAAAATTCATTATGCTACTTCTCAAAGATATAATTTTAGCGGGAGGATAATATCTACCAATAAAAGCATCCTTGCATTTAGTCCATGAATCAATACTATTCTTAGGCAAAGATAGCAACCAATCTTTAGCTCTTCCTCTTAATGAGAAAGGAAACACTTTTAATTTAATAATATCACCATCTACATCTTTATACTTTTGCATTTCACAAAGTTCAACAAAATTATTGAGATGGGCAGCAGCATCATCAGAACTAGCACCAGAAAATTGTTCTCTCATAACAAGATTTAGTAAAGCAGGTTTAATTTCAAAGAATTCTGCTGTAGTAGCAGGTGGAGCAATAGGTGTGCATAAGAAATCATTATTATTTGCATTTGTGAAGTCACACAATTTAGTATTTTCAGGGGTATTCATTTTAGCAACGGTAAATAAAACAAACTAGATAAAGTAAATGCAAGTAACTAATTTTTTTGTGTTTTTGATATGGAGAGCAAGACAGTAAATAAAGTAAACTAGCAACTAATTTTTTTGTATTTTGATTTAGTGCAGCAAACAAAGTAGTAAATAAAATAAAGAAAGACAAAAACAAAGTAAAGAGATTGAGAAGTGGAGACTCCCCTTGCTTGATCTCCCGGCAACGGCGCCAGAAATTTAGCTTGATACGCGTAGATGCACACGTCCGTTGGAAACCCCAAGTGGAAGGTATGATGCGTATAGAAGCAAGTTTCCCTATGAAACCAAGGTTTAATCGAACCAGTAGGAGCCAAGAAGCACGTTGAAGGTTGATGGTCGCGAAATGTGATGCGGCGCAACACCAGGGATTCCGGCGCCAACGCGGAACCTGCACAACACAACCCAAGTACTTTGTCCCAACGAAACAGTGAGGTTGTCAATCTCACCGGCTTGCTGTAACAAAGGATTAAACGTATCGAGTGGAAGATGTTTGCAAAGAAAACAGTAAACACAATTGCAGTAGATTGTATGCTATGTAAAGAATAGGACCGGGGTCCACAGTTCACTAGAGGCGTCTCTCCCATAAGATAAAAGCATGTTGGGTGAACAAATTACAGTCGGGCAATTGACAAATAGAGAAAGGCATAACAATGCATATACATGATATGATAAATATAGTGAGATTTAATTGGGCATTACGACAAAGTACATAGACCGCCATCCAACTGCATCTATGCCTAAAAAGTCCACCTTCAGGTTATCATCCGAACCCCCTCCAGTATTAAGTTGCAAAGCAACAGACAATTGCATTAAGTATGGTGCGTAATGTAATCAACAACTACATCCTTAGACATAGCATCAATGTTTTATCCCTAGTGGCAACAGCACATCCACAACCTTAGAACTTTCTGTCACTGTCCCAGATTCAATGGAGGCATGAACCCACTATCGAGCATAAATACTCCCTCTTGGAGTTAAGAGTAAAAACTTGGCCAGAGCCTCTACTAATAACGGAGAGCATGCAAGATCATAAACAACACATGAACAATAGATTGATAATCACCATAATCATAGTACTCTCTATCCATCGGATCCCGACAAACACAACATATAGTATTACAGATAGATGATCTTGATCATGTTAGGCAGCTCACAAGATCCAACAATGAAGCACAACAAGGAGAAGACGACCATCTAGCTACTGCTATGGACCCATGGTCCAGGGGTGAACTACTCACTCATCACTCCGGAGGCGACCATGGCGGTGTAGAGTCCTCCGGGAGATGAATCCCCTCTCCGGCAGGGTGCCGGAGGCGATCTCCAGAATCCCCCGAGATGGGATTCGCGCGGCGGCGTCTCTGTAAGGTTTTCCGTATCGTGGCTCTCGGTACTGGGGGTTTCGCGACGGAAGCTTTAAGTAGGCGGAGGGTCAACGCGGGGGCCACACGAGGGGCCCAGAGGCCAAGTCGGCGCGGCCAAGGCCTGGGCCGCGCCGCCCTGCCCTCTGGCCGCCTCGTGGCCCCACTTCGTTATCTCTTCGGTCTTCTGGAAGCTTCGTGCAAAAATAGGACCCTGGGCGAAAGTTTCGTCCAATTCCGAGAATATTTCTTTACTAGGATTTCTGAAACCAAAAACAGCAGAAAACAGCAACTGGCTCTTCGGCATCTTGTTAATAGGTTAGTTCCAGAAAATGCATAAATATGACATATAATGTGCATAAAACATGTAGGTATCATCAATAAAGTAGCATGGAACATAAGAAATTATCGATACGTTGGAGACGTATCACTTACCGCGCGTTTTATGGTTTAGTCAACACCGTGAATGCCTCTTGAAGTTGTGGTCTGCACGTCGCCCATGAAGATCCTTCAACTGATTATGGAAGACCGACGACTTCTTCAGAAGCCCCAGACAGGACAACAAGGCAGAAGCTCTGAGTTTTTCCAAAAACCCGATGAAAAATCTTAAGGGTGGAAGACTTCGTCTTCCACTAAAAATTGGAGCTGACCCTAAAATTTTAAACCTTTCTAAAACACCATTGGAAACTTGGGATGCACTAACTCCCCTTGAAGCTATGGACTGCACCTCGCTCCCTGAAGATGCTTCAACTCAAGACGAGAGATCATTGACTTCTCCAAAAAAGCGCCGGACAAGACCCGTGGCAGAAACTTAGAGTTTTCAAACCCCCTCCCCGATGAATAATTTTAAGGGTGGAAGACTTCATCTTCCACTAAAATTTTAAGCTAACTCTAAAAAGTTTTCAACCCTGCTAAAGCACCGCTGGAGTGCACTAACTCTCCCAGAATCTTGAACCCCCGCTAGGATCGCTTAGAAGCTACAGATCTAACACCTACATGGAGTAGTCAACCTCTTCATGAAGCTCGCCATCGGCAGGAATCCATCATGTCTCCCAGAAGATGAAGCAACGACCTTCTCAACAATGGCACATCTACAGAAGAATGGAGTCTAACTTTAGTTAAACTTTACAACCCCTCTAGTCCTACGCTTAGTAATCTCGGGACGAGATTATTTTAAGGGTGGAAGATCTGTAACACCCCAACTTTTGCAACCTTATTTAGTTGTCCACAATGCAAAAATCAGGGGGAACAAAAACTTTTTCTATAGACTAATTGGATGAATTGCCTTGATCTGTTTGTTATAATAAATTGCTTTGATCTGCTGGTAGATGAATTGTCTTGATTTGCTTGTTGAGTTTTGTCTTGAGCTACCTCAAAGAACAACACCTCTAGTGGTAAAATCATCCTTGAATTCAAAACTTGGGATCATCTACCCCTTAATACATCCTTCTCTCTTACCCTAGTTAGAAACCCTCAACCATCACAAATTTTGGCTAAGTCCTAAATCTGTTCTCAAGTTCCATTTTGGAGCCCCTGGATTAAGCTACCCCTTGCCATCTAAGGAAATGCACTTGGTCCTAGACCTACCTTGTCATGAGAACTTCCCAACCATGTCCTTGCCTTGAACCAGATCCCTCATACACCCACTTGTCCCTGTTGGTTTTGAAGCCAAGTCAATAACATGTTTTGGCAGGCTTAAAATGTCCAAACTTTGGCAGTTGATCTCTAATCACCCTCAACTGTTATTGGTAACCTCCATGCATGGATCTCATCTATGCAACACCCTCTACAACTTCCACGTCTTGCATGTCCCAATCTACCCCCACAATTCTTATTTTCACTTGATCTTGCACCCTATCCACTATTTCAGCACTAGATCACTTCCTCCTGTTTTACCTCTTGCTTTTATTTTAAACCAAGTTTAATCTCCACAAAAACCAAGTGTGTACATGATTCTTACATAATGTGGTAATCATATACCCTTGAGATCACTTCTTCCAAAATATTTTATTTACCAAAAATCCTATTTAAGCTTCTTCTCCAAAAAATTTCAATAAAAAGCCACTTCTAGTTTTATCTAAGCATTTCAAATTATTTTCTCAAATAATAGGATTGTGGGTAGTATTTGGTATCACCCCATTTCCTTCAACCCAAAAATAATTTCTAATAAAAGTATTTATTTTATTCTTCCTTTTAAATACATATGTATGACACTTATGCAAACTCTTGCAGATTGTTGCTCTTTTAAAATTGTGAGAAAACTGTACCTTGCTTCATAAAGTAAGTAGAAGATTTTAAACCATTTTGCCAAAAACCTTGAGAGTGAGACATAGGCCCTTCTTTTCCCTTTATTCCCACAACTTGGCATCTCTATTTAAGAGTCTTTCTTCTACTTGGAAATGGTGGATCTTCCATCACATTCTTCTTTCAAGAATCTCCATGAAGTGATCCAAGACCTTAGCTAGCCATAGTATCCAAACCCAAAAATCCTTCTTTATGTCACCACTATTACTTCTCACCAAAACTTTGTTTCTCTTTATTCAAAATTCAACTTGAATTCATTCTTATCCCATTTGGCACATACAATTAAAAATCTTGGATCAAACCTACATCATCATCATCTCTACACCACCCCTCCCCCTTTTCCACCTTCATTGTGCTATGCCTCCTCCCTCCAGATTTTGGTTACATGCACACCCTTGCATGGCCCCTCTCTCCATCACTTTGACCTTGCCCTCCCTTCTCTTTTTCTCTCTTATTGCAAATCCTAGGAGGGCATTACCCCCTCTCTTCTCCCTTCTCTCTTTTTCTTCCTGTGCATGGCCGGAGCATGGTGCCCGTGCACCACATGACAATCCTGCACCCTCTTGGCCCGAACCAAACCCATCTTGGACGAGCCTGGACCCCTGTCCCTTCCTCACCTGGCCCAAAGGCCACGCACACTCCTTCCCGACCCAAACCATAGCCCCGGAGACGTGCACGCCCAGAGAGCCCTTCCCGCGCACGCCCGCTCGGCCTTCCCGCTCTCGTCGCCTCGGTTCCCACCCAGCGACACCAGCCCTTGCGTCACGCTCCAGCATCGCCCCTACGTCAGCCCTCGCCTCTCCATTGGTCGCTGGCACCGCTCGCTCGCCCTCCCGTTGGCCACGGCCACCACCCACGCGCCTCCCTCCGGCTATAAAAGCCCACCCCACCCACTCCTCTCCACTCCACCTCTCTCCCACCCCAACCCACACCAAAGAGACGCCGAGCGCTCCTTCTCCCTGCTGCCCCGCCGGAAGGCCGCTCCGCCACGGTCACCACGGGTAGCCAGAAGGATGACGACGCAGCCGGCCGTCCTCTCCCCTCCCTTTCCCTTCCAACTTCTCACCCACGTTCTGCCCGACCTCATCCACCCTATTTCGCCGCCCAGGTTCGCCGGAACCGCCGCCGCCGTCGCCTTGCCGTGAGGAGCTGCAAGGACGGAACTCTCGGGCGGAGCTGCTGCGCACGGAGAAGGCACCGCGAGCTCGCCCCTGCACCGCCGCGCAACGCCACTGCCGCCCCGCCTCCGCCGACCCCTCCTCGTCGCCCCCGGGTGAGCCCCTGGAGCACCCGAGCTCGATCTCCATCCGCCGCGCGTGCGCCGTACGTGGTCGCGAAGGAGAACGACGCCGAGCGTCTGCATGGGCTGCATGGCCACGTCGCCATGCAGGCCTAGCCCGCCCGGGCCCCTCTCCACTTTTCTATTTTTCCTTCTCTTTATTTCCTCACCACCCCCTGGAGAAGCCACCTGGGCCGGCCCACTTCGCGCCCCCACGTGGCCCAGGATTTTCCCGCCCATGTAGGCCGTTTGAATTTTTAGAAAATGCTGTTAATTGCTAACAAACCAGTAGCACTCTTCTGTTAATAACTAGAGATCTACCAACCCAAATCGAGTGAAACAAATTGTGTTAGTTCAGAAATTTCAATACCTTTCCAATGCCTCTGACCTTATAGTTTTAGGATTTTTGTACGATTCTTGGTGCATTAAACATGATCATTGTATTCTGTCTAGTATTTGTAATTCCTAAAATTGTAGGATTAATATTTTTGGGTGAATCCAATTGGGTTAGTCTTGATTTAGTACTGGCCATCTAGGAAAAATATTTTTAGTCACTGTTCATGCATATTTGTTACTGTTAGTAATATGTGTGTGTCACATGAATTGTTGAACCAAAACTTTTTGTTTATTTAAAAACTTTGCCCATCTCTTTTATTTAAAATGGTCAATCTATGTTTTATTTCTGAAAAACAAAACCTTTTTCAACTTAAACCAAGTGTTATTGTTTTGCTTAAGAATTCAAAAGGAGTAGTACCTTGGTTACTTCCTTTTTTTGGTATAGTGTTATGTAAGCAAAATACAATAGGAAAATGATGTCCTGCTTTTCCAAAAATGTTTTATGAGGCCAAAGCATTGCACTTGCCTTCTTTTTGGTGTTATCTACCAGGGGATAATTAGTTTGTGCCATGGTGATAACAAGAGAGGCAATTGCTAAGTTGTGATACTCTCATACCTTCACTAGGTAAATAAATGGGGTTTTCTTAAAAATATAATTTATAAAATTGTTTTGTAGTGACTTTAAGACCTTAGTATGTTAGCCCTTAGTTGCATGTCAAATTCTTGATTGTTGAATGTTGTTTTGATTGGTGCAATGTGTTGATTGTGTTTCTTTTATATTTTCCGGCGATAGATGCGAACAATTCCGGAGAAGAAGAAGAAGTGGTTTGGACAAGGAGTTTATTTATATTGTGGGTATTCTTATTTGATGGAGTTGAAGAAGTCCAGGGACAAATAAGCTAACCAAGGCAAGCCATCTCTTGATCTCTGAATATTGAATCACATATTGTGGTTACTTTGTTATTATTATTGTCTCTCGATCTATCTTGTGTGATTTCTACTTTTGTTGTCGGAGCATGCTTACCGTGAGCATGTTTACTCTCTTTGGCACCTCGCCGACAAACCCCTTTTTGTGAATGGTGGTTGTCAACATCATGATCTTGGTGTACCCTCTAAATGTGATGGGTATGCCCACTTATCTTGTGTGTGTCGACCTCTTGACACCCTTCTTGAACCCCTTGTTGATGTTCTGCATACTTACTCTCGAGTATGTTGAACCCCTTGTTGATCTTATGCATGCACACCCTGAGCATGTATGCCCCCTTGACCATCTATATTATCATCTTCTTAGCGGTATGATGATTAACATCATGAACCTTGTTGAATCTTCCAACTTATGTTGATCATATACATGCTTACCCCAAGCATGTATGACACCCTTTTGACACCGCAATAATCATCTCCTTATTGGTATGATGGTTAGGATCACGACCTTGTTGATAGCCTTGTTATCCACAATAAAACCTTACACTACAAGAAAAGTTCTGATAGACAACGTCTCAAAATCGTCCGCTAAGGGGTATTTTTCGTCGCCTATGGGCCTAACCCGACGATATGGGTTATGTTGTGGAAACTGCGTCAGGCAAAGTCCAACGACGATTTTTTCGGTCCGTCGCGCTTGGGCGCCCTTCCGCCACGGAAAATCGGACCGTTGCCCAAGTGTTTCCGGGAGCCCGTTGACTGCTGACGTCATGCAAACTGACACGTGGCAGACGCCGTTAACGGCGTTAACCGGCTGAAACCCCGTGGTAGATGGTAGGCCCACATGAGGCCTGCCACGTCTTAAGCGGGCCGGCCCATTAAGTTTGCGGGCCGGGCCAGCTGACTTAGTTTGACCGGTCAACTATATAGCTGGGCTGGTCCATTAGTTACGTGGGCCGGGCCTAACCTCTAAGGTTGACTGGTCAAAACTTTAATGGGCCGGCCCACTAAGCATGTGGGCCGACCAAATGCACTCGTTTGACCGGTCAACAGGCAAAAGGGCCGGCCCACAAGACATCTGGGACCCACTTTCCTGTTATCGGGCCGGCCAATTTAACTAGTGGGGTCCACCTTAAAACAACTGGGCCGACCCAAGAAGTTATTGGGCCGGCCCAATTAGCATGTGGGTGCCACTTTCCTGCTATCGGGCCGGCCCATTTAGTACGTGGGGTCCACAATAGATCAAACGGGCTGGCCCAACAAGAAAGTGGGCCAGGCCAAAAACACAGGTGGGTCCCACTTTCCTGTTAAAGGGCCGGCCCATTTCGTACGTGGGGTCCACAATAGATCAAACGGGCTGGCCCAACAGGATAGTGGGCGGCCAAAAACACAGTGCGTCACTTTCTGTTAAAGGGCCGGCCCATTTAGTATGTGGGGTCCACCATATAGAAAGTGGGCCGGCCCAACAAGATAGTGGGCCGGGCCAAAACACAGTGGGTCCCACTGTTAAAGGGCCGGCCCATTTAGTATGTGGGGTCCACCATCTAGCAAGTGGGCCGGCCCAACAAGAGCCGGGCCAAAAGCACAGGTGGGCCCCACTTTCTGTTAAAGGGCCGGCCCAATTAGTATGTGGGTCCACCATATAGCAAGTGGGCCGGCCCAACAAGATAGTGGGCCGGGCCCACAGTGGGTCCCACTTTCCTCTTAAAGGGCCGGCCCATTTAGTATGTGGGGTCCACCACAAAAGCAATTGGGCTGGCCCAACTAATTAGTGGGCCGGCCCAGTGTGGGTGGGGTCCACCTTAAAGCAAGTGGCCAGCCCAATTAGAGTGTGGGGTCCACCGTAAATCAAATGGGCTGGCCCAATAAGTAAGTGGGCCAGCCCGTTTAGTTGCTGTTTATATGGCATAATAGGCGCTTTAGGATTTTGCGGGCAGGCACATATGTGATTTCTCTTAATTGGGCCGTTTAAGGGATGGGAATTCGTGATTTAGATACTGAGAATATTTACGCAGCATTGATTTCTGTCGGATAGCCTCACTTACCACAAGCACCAAAGAAAAAATGCGCGAAAGAACTATAAAAACTAACTAAATATTACATCAGCTGCAAGGCATTGAAAAAATATTACAGAACCCAGAGAAATTGAATGGTAATTAAACCTAGCAATACAATGAAGCGATCCGGCAATCTTTTAAGTTGTCCATGCAGCACCTATATCTGAAACAAAGACATTACAAGTTAAGACAGCAACAATGGAAAGGCAAAGACACTACAATATTGTTTGCCAAAGAATTTGGAACTCATCATTTCGTCGTTATAACAAGATCATTGTAATGCGCACAATAAGCAAACAAAGAGTGCATGCCGCATACCAACAGCCAATATAACAGAGCATGTTAGAATGAAACAGCAGACTTACTACTGTCGAGTCCCATGCAAACCAACATGTTCAGGGAGTACAAAATTGGCATGAACAACATAGTAGCAGGCTATAAATTTTGTAACAACGACTGAGCAAGATGAAGTTATGATGGCTACATCTACAGAGCAGGGAATGTAAACCAAAAATAGAAGTTACGATGGCAAAAGCTAAAGAGGAGGGAATGTGAACCAACATGTGCCAAGTGCAATTACTTCATTTTGGTCGTGAACTAAATAATACTCCTGAACTTATAGTGAAGGGGATGCAAATCAAGATGTTTCGGGATATAAACTTGTAATGAGCAACACATAGAGGATAGTTAATGCTGGAGCTTAGGATGGACCAGATACAGAATATAGTGGGATCACCTGTGAACTTGTATAAGAGGGAATGCAAACCAATATGTTCAGCTTTCCATATGTGAGCGTCATGCCAAGTCAGAGAAACAAGTCAATAATGCAGCTTTTGAAGAACAAGATGGCACGCAAAATTATTATCTAGTAGTATGACAAGTTTATTTGTACTACAGGCTAGATAGCAGAGTGATAGCATGCCAAACTAAGTCCTTACTTTGTTAGCTTACAATGAACTAGATACAAAACAATGGCATCACCTGTAGTACAGGGAATGCAAGCCAACATGTTCATGGAGTAAAAAATTGGCACAAACAACATAGTAGCAGGCCATAATTTTTGTAACAACGACTGAGCAAGATAAAGTTATGATGGCTAGATCTACAGAGCAGGGAATGTAAACCAAATATAGAAGTTACGATGCCAAAAGCTATAGAGCAGGGAATGCGAACCAACATGTGCAATTACTTAAAATTGGCCATGAACTAAATAATAGCAGGATGTTACTATAATACCTATAATTTTTGTAACAACGACTGAGCAAGATAGAAGTTATGATGGCTACATCTACAGAGCAGGGAATGCAAACCAAAATGTTCAATCGCTTAAAGTTAGCAATGAAGTAGAAAATAGCAAGGTGTTACGGTCATAGCTAGGAATGAACTAAAAGAGCTTCAGACAAACAAGCATCTGAACCCAGAACATGGCGCTAAAACAAGGGACTTACATTAGGAGAAGCACTCTGTGGGAGTCACAGCAGATCTTCCTGGGGTTGATAGATCCGGTGATGAAGTACGCTACATGTGCTACTTGGGGTTGGAGAGACGGCCATTACACTTCATGGTTACTCATCTCATCTGCAAAAACGTAACGGCGCGTCGTTAGCACAAACAGGTTCCCCCAAGATTAAACAAGAACTTGCAGGCAAGCAATAGAAAAGCGACAGTAGAAGAGTTTAGATCATGCACGGCGCCGGTGAAGCAGATCCGGTTCATGCACAGCGGTGTCGGTGAGCAAGATCCGATGCGGTGGACGACGGATCCGGCGAAGCGGCTCCGGTGGGGTGGACGATACCGCAGCTGAAGCGACTGCGGTAGACTGCTGGATGAGCATATGGTTTCGAGGTTCGGCGGGGATGATCCGGTCCGGTTGATGACGGCGTCGATGAAGCGGCTCCGGCAGGCAGCCGGATGACGAGGATCGCGAGGGCTCGGGTAGGCCAGGGAAGTCCGGCGGGGATGTTCCGGTGCGGTGGTCGTGGAGGTGGGAGAGAGGGACTTGGGAAGTTCCGGTGGGTGGTCTGAGGGAAATGAATTTTTTTGGGAGGGTTTCCGGGCTAGGGAGGTGGTGATCCAAAAAATGACGGGCAGACCCCCCCACCAACCGACTTTGCTGTCATCTCCACAGGGGTAGAATCGGAATTTGGAAGCGTGTGAAATTTTTGTATTTTGTGGGCGGGAAGTTTTGCCGCTATGAGATTTTGAATTTCGCTAAGGTCCAAGTATAATGATAAAAAATTGTGAGACCGTACTAGTACCTCTGTTCAAGGCCGACTGTAAAATCAAATCATCATCAAGTTGAACATCGGTTACTACCATGATCATCATCGGACACAGATCTGGTGACATGCACCTGAAATTGGTGCATCCGTTGCAAAGTATAATGCTAAAATTTTGAGTGACCGTACTAGTACTTCTGTTCAAGCCCGAGTGCAACATCAAATCATCATCACGTTGAAAATTTGTTACCATGATCATGATCTATCTCTAAATTTGGCGCATCCGCTAAATCTGGCAAAGTATAATGATAAAGAAATTGTGAGACAGTAGTAGTACTTCTGTTCAAGGTCGAGTGCAACATCAAATCATCATCACGTTTAAAATTTGTTACCATGATCATGATCTACCTCTGAAAATGGGCGCATCCGCTAAAACTTGCAAAGTATAATGATACAAAATTGTGAGACCGTACTAGGACTTATGTTCAAGGTCGAGTGCAACATCAAATCATCATTACATTGAAAAGTGTGTTACCATGATCATGATCTATCTCTGAATTTGGCGCATCCGCTAAATCTCGCAAAGTATAATGATAAAAAAATTGTGAGAATGTACTAGTACTTATGTTCAAGGCCGAGTGCAGGATCAAATCATCATCACGTTGAAATTCGTTACAACGATCATGACATATCTCTAAAATTGGCGCATCCGCTAAATCTCGCAAAGTATAATGATAAAAAAAATTGTGAGACTGTACTAGTACTTGTGTTCAAGGCCGAGTGCAGGATCAAATCATCATCACGGTGAAATTTGTTACAACGATCATGACATATCTCTGAAATTGGCGCATCCGCTAAATCTTGCATGTGGCGCATCTCAGTGCGGAGCAACAGGCCGGTGCTATCAAGGTTGAGGCGTCAGTAGCGTCATCGGGCTCTCCTCTTTTGATAGATCTTCTACATGGCGCGGCGCACCGCCCGTCGAGAAGCAGTCACATGTGATACCGAGGTGGAGACGTCGCCGGCATCCTCGAGGCGCGGCCGCCCTTCTACGAGCCAGCGTCGACTCAAGGTATGAATCCATGCGTTGTCGCGCCCCTTCTTCCGATGAAGTGGGGTGCCTTAGATTTATTGTTCTTCTCTTACGATTATTTCGAGCCGAACATGTGTGCTCTTTCTCTGAATATATTGCTTGAAAAGCTAACCAAGTTAATTAAATTCACTTCGTTCTTAATCTTGCGTGCTAATTTTGTTATTTTTGCTGACAGTGGTGCGCGCAAGGAGATTTATTTGTGGGTGTGCTGAGCTGTTAGGCCTAAGTCGAAATCCTCAGCTAAACGAGGCCTCAGCTTAACACATAAAAAAGGTGTTCAATCTCGCCCACAATGTCCTCTTCTTTCCTCTTCCTTTATTGGAACTTGTTTTGCAGACAAGGAAAGTGGCACGTGTAATGTGAGTAAAACCCTCTTAGCCAAAATCAGCTACAAGCAAGATTTTCTGTATTGTAGATGCCCCAATTGACTCTAATCCCCAATGTAGTCTTTTTTTATGTCAGTATAGACTTCTTTACATGGCATGCATTTGCCTAATGAGCAGCATTGTATTGCCATTCTAGCCAACCTGATCGATATGTCAAGCTTCATGCACGAGATGCCATGTTTAATTTACTCCCTCACTCCGATCCATATTTCTTGGTGTAAAATGAATGTGAATCGAAGGGAGTACTTTTCTTAGATAGTACTATACCATTTCAAAAAAAATACTAGTACTACTACATCACAAATGCATCAAAAGAGTACTACCATCACAAGACCACCACGGTTGTACTAGTAGAGTTTAATACTGAACTTCCAAAGGGAATAAGATTACACATATGAACTTTAAACAGGACCAGGAGCATGAGGGCCAGCAGCAGGGGCGTTGACTGGGAACAAGCCAGGCAAGACGTAATTCTGGAGGAAGAGGCCATATGCTGCGTGCTTGGCCTTGGTTGCAGGGCGGTGCTTCCCCGATGTACTTAGGCCTACACCCGTCGCATGCTGGATCAGGCTGCGGATGTCCTTCTGGAGGATTTTGCCACAGAATGGGCAAAATAGCTCCCCGCGCATGCGGAAACGAATTTCACCACCCTTCAGCCGCTTCAGAACGTAGCGGCTCTTCTGGTCCCTGCGCTCCTTGTTGTCGTCCATGTCATCAGAATATTCCTGTGAATTATAAAGTACATAATAATCAGGTGCTTAATGACAGATCGAATAAATACTGCACTATCATAAGCAAACCTTAGAAACCCTAAAATTAAATGTGTAGAACAAGTAAATGGCAGAAGAAATCATACTAAATCACGAGAAAACCCTATGAACAGCAATGAACATAAGCCACAACAATTGCAAGTCCACTAAGTATGAACACATAAATTAATTATATGACAAATCAAGCCAACTACATGGCAGATTAGTCGAAATTAAACTAGAATCTGACCGTACGAACCGTAGAATCAAGTACGTCTACAAGAACAAGGTAGGAGATCAAATCAATCAAGAACCAGGTTCGTGCAAACCACGTGAACAGTAATATGACACAAAAAGGATCGGGACAGTTTCGGTAAAAGAGCAGTACCTCCTCGTCGTCACCCTCGACATCCTCCTGGAACTGAACGTTTGGGCCGAAATCGTCGAAGGGGTCGAGGTCCGCGTCCAGCACCGGGTCTAGGAAGACCTCGCCGTGGTGGCCTGCAACGCCTTGCAGATCTTCGGCGGGAGCAACGGCGTTGCTATCCACCTTCTCCTCGACGGCCAGGACGCCCGTTTCGACCGAGGTCGAAGAATCAGACAAGCAGAGGAGACGAGCGGCCTGGGTGCCCGGTGAAGCCTCACCCGCCGCGACGGCCACTACCGCAGAGGCATCCTCTGCGCGAGCGGCCGCCGATTGCTCCGCCTCGTACGCAAGACCTGTCTTCATGCTGCTGCGGTTGGAAACGAGGAAGTCGATGCCTCGGAGGTGCGGTGAGTTGATGGGAGGGGAGAGGACGAGCTCGCGAGAGACGATGAGGCCGATTATTTTATAGCCTCTGACTCTCTGTATCAGAATGGCATTAGTTGTGGACGCGAGAGACGATGAGGCCGATTAGTTGTGGACGCGTGAAGTCGTGCATGTACTCGATTCTCACGTATACCAATACTTCCAAACGTCATAAGTAATTCACAATCATTCAGAATAATATGAGACCTTAACATTTTATTGTTTGTGTCAGATATTGTCCATGAAAAATAACATCCTTCAAAAAATAAATCCCCTATGCCAATCCGGTCATGCCCGTCTACTCCAACTAGCTTCCTCGAGTAATTTGTCACCTTACATTCTTAAAATGAACCAAAATTTGGCACAGGGGCATCACATGGAAAATGATGTTACCATTCTCTCTTCCCATTTTTGTTTGAATTTTTCAAAATTGTCATGCCCTAACGGAAAAAATGTATGTTCCTTCTATGAAGCATGTATCAGAATGGCATTACCAAAACCTGGGGGTGGCGGGGCACATGGTGGTGTGATGATACATCACATTTGGACCACACAACACAATTTGGACCAACCAAAAAAATTCAACCACCCTACACAAACCCTGGTCAAAACTAGTTTGACCAATATTACAAAAGTTGTACATAATTCAGAAACCGTCAGAAATATACGAAGCATTCAGGAGTCAATACTGAAGACAAAGCAATTATGCCAAAAGACGAAGGCAGAGGAGGAACAGGTCTTGCTATATTGCACAACAAAGCCAAATTCAACTTTTCATCGATTCCAAAATTCTGGCTGCAATTAGCACACCCTGGTCTCCTGATGTCGCAATAGTTGGCTGCTGGGAGCGGAGACACTCGACTTCCTTCTTCAACTTATCGCACTCTGTGCGAACTTTCAAGTACTTCGTCTCGAAATATTGCGCATGTTCAGCATGCAACTCCACTTCCTGTTGAAAACTTTCACAGTCACAGTTGCAATCACACTGACCAGCCTTGTCAGTGACCACACTCATCGGTGGCTGGGCGCGTAGTTCCTCGACTTCCTTCTTCAACTTCTTACACTCCGCGAGAACGTCTGAGTACCGTTTATCAAAAGAAGATTGCACGGAACGGGCATTCTCCTTCGATATGGCACGATTTAAAATGCACCTGCCCACGAGGTGGTGGATTTTCTTATGAAGGATGGTGTTGTGGCCCTTGATCTGGTCCAGTTTCGCGGAGAATCGTGTTATCACATCCTGCATTGCAAATTCAACAGCAATGAAGTATGCAGAGTGCAGATGAGGGGGGAGAAATAAACAAATGGAGTGCCAACCTCTTCAATATGCCTGAGAGCTGCAAAGTCCTTGTCCATAGGAACCTCTTCAACGATGGAACCGCCATCCCTGGAAGAAAGACATTTAAGTAGTTGGATCTGGCAGCCAGCAAGGAGGCGATGAAACTGCGGCACGGCAATGGAAACATACACGGCCGAAGATGCACACACGCGCACTGGCTGCTCCTCTCCCGGAGACTGAGCATTCGTCTCTGATTCTGCATTCAGGATACCAAACCTATGCAAGAGTTTGAGGTTTCTGTTCTGAAGGGTGGTGTTGTGGCCCTTTAATCTCATAATCCCTTCCTGCATGGAAAAATTCACCAGGAACGAATCAGGGATCCTTTTTCATTCACAGGATATGAAAATCATAAGATTAGGAAAAGCATAGGATTTTGTATACATTAGAGAGGGTGTATGCGCTATTTTATGGGCTATTTGGAATGTACAAAATGAAGTCGTGTTTAATAAACCCAAATCTCATCCCTTCTTGCAGGTTATCCCTATGATTATTCACTAGATCCGTATGTTTCTTATCTCCAGCCCGAGGATCAGCAGGATATCATGGAGTCTGGGTGCAACTGACTAGAGACAGCCGCACGGGATTTTTACAGCCAGGGTGGCTGGCAGTTTCCTCATAGAATTACTTACTGATGTGTTTTTGCCTTTTTGGCACCCGCTGTTTTCTATGTTTCGTTGGTGGATCTTTGTGTCGACTCTAGCTGATCCGTGAGAAGTTGTCATAATTTGTGTATGAACTGAAGAAAGCAATAAAGCAGCCATATACATCATTTTGATGCAGAGGCTGTGATATGTCCCCCATTTCGAAAAAAGGAACAAACATAGGATATATTTCTATAAATCAAACAACTAATGTAGGAAAAAAACCCATAGGATCTAAATGCTACACAATTCTTATAGAAGTCCTACGAATTAAAGAAGCCCTCATGCAGTACGGAGATGAAGAGGAAGAAAAAAAAGCAATGGATATATATTATATAGTGCATACATTATTAATGCTCTTGAGAGCTAACAAGTGCTCATCAAACAACGGGTCCTCGATAGCTAAGTACGAAGTGGATCCTGCGGTAGAAAGCACGAGCCTGGAACCGTCGGCCCTGGAAGATGATAGCCGGTTTAGTTGGCACCGCCTGCCAGCAAGGACTCAACGAAAATCCGGCATGGCGATGGAAACATACCCAGGAGCTTCGTACCCACCAGGTTGGCGAGAAACGAGCGATTTCTCAACTTGGGTAGGAATGGCGCTGAAACCAGCCGCCATGGAAGAAAGACGGTTAAATTGTTTGATCCGCTAGCCAGCCAGAAGGCAGAGAAACTTCGGCATGGCGATGGAAACATACCGGGGAGCTTCGTACCCACCATCTTGGCGAAACACGGTCGATTTCTCGGCATCGGTAGGAAGGGCGACACTTGAACGGGCGGCCCTGGAAGAAAGACGGTCAAATAGCTGGTTCTCCCGGGTAAAAAAATAGTTGGATCTGTTTGCCTTGCTGTAATCTGCGTTCATGGGGGCAAAGAAAGCACATGGCGATAAAAACCTACCAGGACTCTTGCTGGATTACTCTGCCCTGACCCAACAAGCCCGAAGCAGACTGAGCTTGCGATGGAAGCGCAGACTGAGCTTGCGATGGAAGCGCAGACTGAGCTTGCGATGGAAGCGCAGACATGCCTGTCCGCCGGCGCCGCTGGTACACTTTCAAAGTCGGAGTTTGCAGGACTTTCAGCGGGATGGATTTCACCGCGGATTTAGTCTCAGACAACAACGCCTCCTTCCTCTTCTTACACTTCTTCATGTTCTTCTTAGACAACTTGTTGAACGATGGATGAATCGCTGGAGGAAGAAGGAAGGGACAAGCAGGTGGGGATAGAAGGGGTCGGTGTAGAGCTCTCCGGGGAGGGTTCCCCGGGGAGGAGGATGAAAACTGGAACGAACAGGACAGGGATGGGACTGGGCAATCTTGTCCGTCCATCCAAAATCAAAGGGCGGGAGCACATAAGACTTTGGGCCATTGACAGGCTGGTCCTGCCACAGGCGGACCCCAAGTTTCAGCGATTCAATGTCAGTGAAAAGATGGGCAATGTAAAAGAATCTTGTTCGGGGTCGGCCGCGGAAGCCAAATCTCTGTGTCCCAAAGTCTACTAGTAGTCTACTCCTATATAGGTATAGCTGCATAGCCATCATACCATTGCATTGATCGAGCTGTACGCCTTTACCACTCTGATTCAGGTCCAAAATATTAGTGTTCTCTTGTCAAATCAAAGGCCATGTCAGTTTGACGAAATGGACGTTCTTTAACTCACAAACTACTCCAAGGACATCATTTACGGACTACTCAGTTCGGCAAAAAGATTCTTGAAGCCATGTACATATTTTCTGGATCGATTTAGTAATTTGCTACAACTGTAATATTATTTCCAATTTTCAGCAATTTATTTGAATTTTAGGATTTTACTTATAAATTTCGCTAATTGACATGTGTAGGAAAGATAGAAAACAACTAGTGTATGCATGACCAATTAATCTGACTAAATAAATCTTATAGTGGCCACTTTGCATCACTCAAACTGAGAGGGCATGTTAGATTCATATGATAGAATAATGGAGAATCGCTATGACATATGCCTCCTTGAATCCTACGGGAAAGAAATCTACGGGAATTGGTAGAGCTAGGTGTGTGATGGTATCATAGGAAAGACAAAGGAAATTTCTATAGAGATTGAGAGTGCATAGCATAGTTGTCACAGATGCATATGAATTTTTCCAAGAGGTCTAACCTCTTATTAGAAATCCCATAGGGTTGTACTAGTATAAGAAAACAATACATAGAAATTTTGGAGGATTCAATTCTTCAAATCAAACAAGCTATATAGGGGGAAAATCATATCCTTTGATTCGTACAATTTGTATAGGAGTTATGTAGGATTTGACTATAGGAGTTATGTAGGATTTGACTATAGGATTTGAATATTTGTACGGTTGTGTAATATTTTTACCCAGATCAATTCACATACCACCGGTTATGTATTTTTTTGGGCTATAAAAATAGGAGGTGTGGTATATTTGATGTGTGTAGAGATAATCTCACCATCTTATAGCCACCCCTAACATTTCGAGCAAACAAAAAAAATCTATACCACTACCCACCTCTCGTCCTACACTCAATTCCTACACAACCAAACAACAAAAATTGGCTATCCCTAGCCAGGTGGTTGGGGATACTCTCATCCCATAAACCTATCCCCTAAACCAAACAACCCCTAATATGGAGGGAAGGAAAACCTAGTATCTGATACTGTACAAAAACACATAAAGCAATCTGGAACCGTCCACATAGAATCAACGGGCCAGAGCAGATGCCTTCTTTGGGAAGGGTCTTGCGCGGAAGCCAAGGAATCCTCTGCGTCGACAATCTGGTGTAGCAGTAAAATACACCATCATAGCGGAACATTGATGGAGTCACTACAATGCGTCCGAATCCGGGTATAGTCTTGTCATATCAATGGCCATGTCAGTTTCTCCAGATATAATCTATCCGTTAGCTAGTACTACTACTCTAGAGGCTGACGCCACATGCAGAAGTTGTACAGTACTACGACTACTATCGAGTATCGACTAGTCCGATCACGTCCAGGTCGCAACTACTCAAAAATGGCCGTAAAGAAAATGCAGAAGTAGGATGGGGCCACGACAAAAGACATACATCTATTTATGGACAGAGGTAGTATCATATCAGCATGCATTAGCATCTCATTTGCAACTAGTTGCACTCGCATCCTATTATCGGATATCACACTTCTGCACTTTTAAAAAATATGAAGAAAAACAAAACTGGGACACATATTATGTTGTGTATTGCTCCACAGGTCACAGATGAGTATGTAAAAAAAATTCTAGCTTGCACAAAAAAGACAAATGATATGTGAATAGTTAAGGAATATTATTCACTTTGGTCTTTTCTTTTTTCCACAGCTCACATATGGTCACTTTTTGAAACAAATGTTTAGATGTGCGAAAGATACAACATAACCCGTGACTATGATTTGAATTTACATTTTTTTACAAACTCGAAATGTGACATCCGACAATAAGATGAGGGATCAACTAGTTGCGAAATGTTTGCACTCCTGACCATGCATCTGAATCTATCTACTAGACTACTACAACAACATACAAAATGCACCAGTTTTGAACTAGACATGTAACAGCAGTACTAACCGTTGGTTTCCAAAATCTAACGCTTGTGATTAGAGGGATTCGCGTCAAGAGATACCACAACAGCATACACTTCTTTCTAGAACCATCATGTAGCCATTATGTAGAAGAAGAAAAAAGCAGGGTCACACCAATATCACACGTCCCACTCGATAGTAAGAAAGGTTCCAAGTTATTGTTCCCATTTCTCAACTGGTCATACCTATTTCGATGGTGTAACCTACGTAGTATAAGTTATATATTAGTTGTATGGAAAGTTTGAGCAACATTTAGAACATAATTTTGTACTCCTAATTGGTCCAACATGCATGCTAAGATTGGGGTCTTCACCTTGAAACGGCGAGCGCCGAAAAGCGGGTCAAAATCGCCCAGATCCTCGAAGATATCTACAGGCGCAGCCGCTGTATGAGAGACGGAGTGGGAAACGAGTGGGGCGATGTATGAGAGACGGAGTGGGGGTGTAGTATGTACTATAGTAAGACGGCGAGACGGCGAGGTCAGAGTGATTAAGACTAGTCACAATGGGAAGTACGTAGTACGTAGTATCATACACTACTAGTTTGTGATACTACCTCCACAATGCATAGTATCATAATATGGTTCATACTTATGTCATATTTAAAGTTTTGTAGAATCTCAATGCAAATGTGTGTACATGATGTATTTGTCATGAAGTTTTCTAAGTTTTCTAGGTTTATGTGTTATAATACTACTCTCATCTCTCACCTCATAATTGATGTGACACATTAGATTTTTGCCAACATGGCATGTATGATACTACTTACGAGCCTTAAAAGCACTTTTTTGTGATGTTGATCAAATTGTACTCTAAAATTGTCACTGGACAACAGGTCGGCCTATTGCAAACTTGTTTGAATGAGCTAAAATAGTTAGAAATCTAGAAAATTTGTCACTTCAATGAATTTTCATCCTATAACGTTTACTTAATTTGAAAAACGAATGGGGACGTTTGCCATAATGGGACAATCATTTCTACAAAAAAGAATAAGATGGAAAGTCTCGCAATGTTATTTATCATGACAACATTGACAATGTCACAACCGTGGGGTGATTAGGGAATCCACTCCGCTAGAAAAAACAAACTTATATAAGGCATGTGTGGCAATGCAGTTTGTCTACCTTATACACATATCTCGATGTGTAGCTATATATGGATTTTATTTTCCAACTTTAGATGATCAGTTTATAGTTCACCATTTAATTAGAATTCATAATTTTTGGGAATAAAATACTTGGAGGTACCCTGCAAGTGTGGTACCACAAACAAAGCCCAAACATGGGTCCCAATAGTACAACATAGCGCGCATAGGAAGTTTGAGCAAATTTGAAACCAACCAAATGAGGTAGAAACAAATCAAAAAAAAGTTGTGAAACATGTGCATGGAGCCATCACATGACATGTACTTACTACTAACAAGTAAAAAATATAAAACCCTATCATACATAGAGGTTTGGGGTGAAGAGTTATTATTCACACACATATAGAATAAATATGGACTGCTTTTGGCTTTCTACCCATTAATTTGAGCAAGCTTCATGCAGTGTCCACTTCAAACTTGACAACATTGGAACCATAGCTGCTTGAGTTCGCCTCGCTAGCCTCTTCCCATATGTAAGCTTAATTAATTGGTTACACTACGAAAACCACAATCAACTTCTGAATAATGCATGCATTGCCCCCCTTTTGCACATATGCAACTTTGCAAAGTAGGGATTTTTGGTTTACCACACATTAGTGTGTTGTTTTCTTTTTATTAGGACCCATGTTTGGTAGCCACATTTTTCCAAAGCCAAAGTGTGGTTAGCCAAAAAAAAAGCTAGTATGGCTAGCCACCAAATTGTGGCTTAAAATATTAAAGCCAAACTTTGTCAAAACTTTGTAAAAAAAAGTTGAGTCTATGACAAATGGACCATATATACATGCAATGAAGTGTGATAAGCCAAATTGTGGCAAAAACCAAACACATGCCAAATAAACTATATGCATGGCTGCCAAATTTTGGCTTCTTGACAAATTGTGGCTAGGAACCAAACATGCCCTTGCTGGCCAAAGGGGTCCAAATATGTGTTTTGTTTATTCGCTATCATGTGCAGTGTGTGCACAATACCACAAATCAAAATTTCACGGGTAGGCCAAACATGCATGCATGGTAGGCGAATCGCCATTTCGAAGGCTAATTTGTCAAACTAGCTTACCATGAAACCATCATTTGTACTCCAATTAATTAAGTTCGGATATGAATGGTGGTCATCAACCAAACTAATAAGAATTCAAAATTTGGGATGATATAGGGATGTGCCCTATTGTTGTGGAATCAGAAAACATTAATTAGCCAACGAAAATGTGGGTTGCATCCAAGTATAGTAGCTCACAAAGTCGATTGCCAAGAAGTTTTTGCCTAAATTTGAAATAAAGCCAAAATGAGGTTCAAACTTATTGAAATCAGCAAGCAAGGCAATCACGAAGTCACCAATTACTACTTTTATCTAGGAAAAATAACAAACATGATGGCATGCAAATATTCTTGAGAAGCAGAATCATTCTGTAAATATATATTTTTGGAACCATGCATGTTGGACATTGATTCGCTTCTTGCCACATGGGTGAGCTAGCTTGGTTACCGCAAGAACCATGCATGGCGAACTTTCGAATCATGACCCCTTTTTTAAGAGATCAATGAAAAACTTCTTATTTTCGACTATACTTTGCCAAATACAGTTTTTTTGGTTTTCCACATAAAGTCTTTTCATTTTTATTGGCCGAATTAAGGGGGGCAAAATTAAAAGGATGTATTTGTGAAGTGGCTACCGCGTGTATTGCGCACACTACCACCTATACAATTTTCACAAGCGGGTGACATGGTTGGATGGCCATGCATTTCCATGGTTTGTTGGATTATCTCATCATGTAGTATATAATAAATTAATTTTGTAAATATTTTTCAATTCAAGTATTAACGATGGTTATATTACAACTCAAATAAATTGGGAAAATACTGGGATTCGCCTCCCTAGAATCAATCTTGCCCGTCCATTTCCTATCAACTGACTATAGGGAGTACTAGATTTAAATGGCGGTTGGAGTTAATTCCTCAACCTCATCGCAGTATTATTCCCATCTGTCCCCACTAAACAACCCCTGGCGGTTCGTTCTCCCCTGCATTTCGGCAAGTTCCAAAAAACCCCATTGTTTGCAGTTGCTCTCCCTCCCTCCCCCTCAATCCCTCCGATCAGTTCGACGTGCTTCAGCGCTGCCATGGCCGACGGCGGCCTGTTTACGCTGAAGAGGAGCGTCGTTCCCCATGGGACGACCAAGGTGAACGTGGTCTACACGAATGACCCTTCCGTTCTCGAGCACACCCTCAAGATGTACGAACAAAAGCTACTAGAGGACAGGCCCAGGTTCGTCGGCCTCGACCTAGAATACACTGCGGACCAAGTAAGTACCGCCGTCGTTCAGTTGGCCATGGACGACCACGTCCTGGTGTACCATTTCTGCAGGTATGTTCTTCACATGCCTTCCTTTATCCTTTTGTTTTTTAATATAGAAACTCTTCCTTTATCTTGGATCTGCTTTTTTATTTCGAAATAGACTAGGTTCTAACTTGTATGAAAACACGAACAAACTAACTTGTATGAAAAATGTGGTCTGGAACGTAATATCCAACATACTTGTATAATTTTTTTGGATTGACCACGATATCTAGTTTCATGATTTTGGTACTCAAAATTTGCACAAATTTCATGTACTCATACTCACCGATAATCGGCATGGATGTCAAGATATTAACATATAGTAACTGAATCTTAACTTGACACTTAAATAATTAGATCATATAGTCGCAACAATAATTCATGTTATTTTGATGTGTATCACTGATGCAAAATCATTGTTTCACTGCAACAAGTATACAGTTTACTGGAAGAAAAATATGTGTACTATTTCAGCATATACGATCTTACAAGATTGATTTGTGTTAACATGCAGGAGTCCTGATAATCTGGCACTGCAAGAATTCCTTCAACATAAAGGAATTTGTTTCACAACTGTTGACATCAGGGGTGACTCTAGCAGGTTTGCTAGAGATGGCATTAAAATTCCTAAACATAATTGGATTGACATTCAGGATATGATCAATTTCAATGGTCCTGGCAATAGGACTGGCATGGGTGATTTGGCAGCCGCCATCATTGACCCATCTTACAAAGACATGAAGACCAAGTTCCCTACTAGCAGCCACGATCAATGGGAGTGCATGCCATTGCCTGAAGTAAACTTGAGGTATGCTGCGATTGATGGGTATGTCAGTTTTGAGTTGTACAGGCGACTCAAAAAAATCAATGATGGGCAGCGTCAAGCACAACCAATTCCAAGGGAAGTGGTTTGCCCGGATTGCAAGGAAGCGGCTAGGTTGGCCGCTCTTCCCCCTGCCTGGCGCGACGAGAAGAAGCAGTGTGTCGGGACAACCTACTGGGAATTTGTATCTTATTGCTTTAGGCACAACATACCATTTGATCCGAAGAATATGCCACCATGGATAAAGGACCCGTGCGAGCCTACTTCGGGGTCTCCGTGGGATGGCGGTTCACATGGTGAGCAAGCTAGGGCAACGGCTGGATGTGGTGAGCTAGCAAGGGCAGGGCCTGTATCTGGTTGGGAAGCTCCAACAAGGATTCCCGACACACGAAGTGCGAACGAGTGCAGAACTTGGACTGCCAACCCATGGGAGGCAGGTACAAGCGGCACCGGCAAGCGCATCAAGAGGGATGATGATAATTGGTGAACTAGGCTGGCGTTATATGTTTCCAAGATTGTACATAAGTTTAGAATTATGAACTGGTAGTATTGTTTAGGTGATGTAATTACTTTTGCAACAATGTGTATGAGGTTTCAGAACCACGCATCCTTATTTAAACATGTTTAAAACATGAAAATGAAAAGGTAAGCCTGCATCCTTCTTAGTCACTCCAAAATGAAGCTTTTGGGAAGGTATTTGAAATTTCCATGTTTGAAACCCAAAACGACTTCTCTTCGTGATTGACTTCATAAGACAAAGTTCAGGCTTAGGGGTAGATACATGATTTTTCTGGTTTGAATATGACTAGACCTTGTTTATCAACTTGAGTGCTTACTATATGACATAAGAAGGCTATGTGCTTTGGTTTTTTTTTTTGAAATTTTATGCCCATTTGAATCTTGGTCAAATCCTAGGTACGGTTTGACCAAGATTTGAACAAGTTTAAAATATGAAAATAAAATGTAAGCCCGGTCTGGATCCATGTTTGAAACCCAAAACCACTTCTCTTCATGCTTGACTTCGTAAGATAGAGTTTAGGGTTAGGGGTAGATACGTACATGATTTTTCTAAGTATTTTTATGCCCATTTGAATCTTGGTCAAATCATAGGTTTGACCAAGATTTAAACATGTTTAAAATATGAAAATGAAAAGGTAAGCCTGCATCCTTCTTAGTCACTCCAAAATGAAGTTTTTGGGAAGGTTTTTGAAATTTCCATGTTTGAAACACAAAAACGACTTCTCTTCGTGCTTGACTTCATAAGACAAAGTTTAGGGTTAGGGGTAGATACATGATTTTTCTGGTTTGAATATGTCTAGACCTTGTTTATCAACTTGAGTGCTTATTATATGACATAAGAAGGTTATGTGCTTTGTTTTTCATTTTTTATACCCATTTGAATCTTGGTCAAATCCTAGGTTTGACCAAGATTTGAACAAGTTTAAAAAAAATAAAAGGTAAGCTCGACCTGGATCCTTCTTAGTCACTCTAAAATGAAGCTTTTGGGGGGTTCTTGAAATTTCCATGTTTGAAACCCAAAACCACGTCTCTTCATGCTTGACTTCATAAGACAGAGTTTAGGGTTAGGGTAGATACATGATTTGTCTGGTTTGAATATGTCTTGACCTTGTTTATCAACTTGAATGCTTAATATATGACATAAGAATACTATGTGCTTTGGTTTTCATTTTTTGATTTTTTCTGAATTTTTATGCCCATTTGATCTTGGTCAAATCCTAGGTTTAACCAAGGTTTAAACAAGTTTAAAACATGAAAATGAAAAGGTAAGCCTGCATCCTTCTTAGTCACTCCAAAATGAGGCTTTTGGGAAGGTTTTTGAAATTTCCATGTTTGAAACCCAAAACGACTTCTCTTCGTGCTTGACTTCATAAGACAAAGTTTAGGGTTAGGGGTAGATACAAGATTTTTCTGGTTTGAATATCTCTAGACCTTGTTTACCAACTTGAGTGCTTACTATATATGACATAAGAAGGCTATGTGCTTTGGTTTTTCAGTTTTTTTGAATTTTTATACCCATTTGAATCTTGGTCAAATCCTAGGTACGGTTTGACCAAGATTTGAACATGTTTAAAACATGAAAATAAAAGGTAAGCATGGATCCTTCTTAGTAACTCTAAAATGAAGCTTTTGGGAGGTTTTTGAAATTTCCATGTTTGAAACCCAAAACCACTTCTCTTCATGCTTGATCGACTTCATAAGACAGAATTTAGGGTTAGTGGGTAGATACATGATTTGTCTGGTTTGAATATGTTTAGACCTTGTTTATCAACTTGAATGCTTACTATATGACATAAGAATACTATGTGCTTTAGTTTTCATTTTTTTGATTTTTTCTGATTTTTTTGCCCATTTGATCTTGGTCAAATCCTAGGTTTAACCAAGATTTAAACAAGTTTAAGACATGAAAATGAAAAGGTAAGCCTGCATCCTTCTTAGTCACTCCAAAATGAAGCTTTTGGGAAGGTTTTTGAAATTTCCATGTTTGAAACCCAAAACCACTTCTCTTCATGCTTTACTTCATAAGACAGAGTTTAGGGTTAGGGGTAGATATACGTGATTTGTCTAGTTTGAATATGTCTAGACCTTGTTTTATCAACTTGAATTCTTACTATATGACATAAAAAAACTATGTGGTTTGGTTTGATAGTTCATTGTTCATAATT
This sequence comes from Lolium multiflorum, assembly GCA_030979885.1. Classification (NCBI taxonomy): domain Eukaryota; kingdom Viridiplantae; phylum Streptophyta; class Magnoliopsida; order Poales; family Poaceae; genus Lolium; species Lolium multiflorum. Next base: position 126,499,220 of record CM061749.1, read on the forward strand.
CATAGTTGATCATACATACGGATCATACATACAGAATTGCGCGATCCTTATCGCGACTTCTAACCTATCTAGTCGTCGAGGAAGATGATGGTCGCGTTCTCCTCCGCATCCCGCGCCTCCTTCTCCTTCACGGCGGCGATGGCCGCCGCCTTGTCTTCTTCCTCCGCCCTCTTCTTGTCGGCATCGTCCTTGAGGGACGCGGCCAGCGCCTTCAAGAAGAGGGGGTCTTCCCCTTCCTCCGCCTCCTCCGCCTCCTCGCCGGCTGGCGGCGCGAATCCGCCGCTGGTGCTCGCCTCCCACGCCGCCTTCGACCGGCGGTTCCTCTCCCGGTCGGCGCGCCATTTGTTGAAGACGGGGCCGCTCATCGGTTTGAGCGGCGGATCCGCCTTGTACCAGAGCCCGCCCGGGGCGAACTCGCGGAGCGACGACGGCATGTACAGGGAGCCTCTGTACCTGCACGCCGCGCGCCGACTCCCGGCGGCGGACTGCTTGCACTGGAGCCGCCACGCCTCCTCGAGCGTGTCCGGCGCGCGGGATCGCTTCGATCCGCTCGCGGGCGACGCGGAACTGGTACGGCGTGAATACATGGCGAGCGGCGAAGAATCACCACCCTGCAATCAAGGCCAAGCACGCAGCATATGGCCTCTTCCTTACGTCTTTTGCCTGGTTTGTTGCCGGTCAACGCCCCTGCTGCTGGCCCTGATGCTCCTGGTCCTGTTTAAAGTTCAGCATTAAACTCTACTATACAACTGTCGTGGTCTTGTGATGTACAGTAGTACTCTTTTGATGCATTTGTGATGTAGTAGTACTGTACTTTTTTTTGAACTGATATAGTACTATCTAAGAAAAGTACTCCCTCCGATTCACATTCTTTTTAGCACCAAGAAATATGGATCGGAGCGAGGGAGTAAATTACCCTTTTGTTGTGGCTTATTTTGGCTTTGGCAAAAGCCAAAAAAAAAGCACCTAAATAGGTGCTTTTTGGGCTTTTGGATTTTGGAAGCCAAAAGAATAGAATCTTTGTTCTTGGCTTCCAAAATCCAAAAGCCCAAAAAAGCACCTATTTACGTGCTTTTTTTGGCTTTTGCCAAAGCCAAAAGCCAAAAAAAGCCACAACAAAAGGGCCATAAACATGGCATCTCGTGCATGAAGCTTGACAGATTGATCGGGTTGGCTAGAACGGCTAAACAATGCTGCTCATTAGGCAAATGCATGCCATGTACGATAGTATACATCCAGTAAAGAAGTCTATACTGACATAAAAAAGACTACATTGGGGATGAGAGTCAATTGGGGCATCTACAATACAGAAAATCTTGCTCGTAGTTGATTTTGGCTAAGAGGGTTTTGTGCCCATATTTGTATCTTGGTCAAATCCTAGGTTTGACAATGATTTAAACAAGTTTAAAATATGAAAATGAAAAGGTAAGCATGGATACTTCTTAGTCACTCTAAAATGAAGCTTTTGGGAGGTTTTTGATATTTCCATGTTTGAAACCAAGAACCACTTCTCTTCATGCTTGGCTTCATAAGATAAAGTTTAGGGGTTAGGGGGTAGATACATGATTTGTTTGGTTTGAATATGTCTAGACCTTGTTTATCAGCTTGAATGCTTACTATATGACATAAGAAGACTATGTACTTTGGTTTTTCATTTTTTTGTTTTTTATTTTATGCCCATTTGAATCTTGGTCAAATACACTAGCTATGACCAAGATGTAAACAAGTTTAAAACATGAAAATGAAAAGGTAAGCATGGATCCTTCTTAGTCACTCTAAAATGAAGCTTTGGGGGGTTCTTGAAATTTCCAAGTTTGAAACCCAAAACCACTTATCTTCATGCTTGACTACATAAGACAGAGTTTAGGGTTAGGGGTAGATACATGATTTTTCTTGTTTGAATATATCTAGACCTTGTTTATCAACTTTAATGCTAACTATATGACATAAGAAAACTATGTGCTTTGGTTTTTAATTTTTCTAATTTTTTTATTTTGATGCACATTTGAATCTTTGTCAAATCCTAGGTTTGACCAAGATTTAAACAAGTATAAAACATGAAAATGAAAAGGGGAAGCATGTATCCTTCTTAGTCACTCTAAAATGAAGTTTTTGGGATGTTCTTGAAATTTTCATGTTTGAAACCCAAAACCACTTCTCTTCATGCTTGACTTCATAAGATATAGTTTAGGGGCTAGGGGATAGATACATGATTTGCCTAGGTTTGAATATGCATGTCCAAGACCTTGTTTATCAACTTGAATGCTTACTATATGACATAAGAAGACTATATGCTTTTGTTTTTCATTTTTCTGATTTTTTTTAAATTTTATGCCCATTTGAATCTTTTGGTCAAATCCTTGGTTTAATTTGACACGGATTTAAACAAGTTTAAAATATGAAAATGAAAAGGTGGTAAGCAGGCATGGATCCTTCTTATATATATTAGTCACTCTAAAATGAATCTTTTGGGAGGTTTTTGAAATTTCCATGTTTGAAACCCAAAACCACTTCTCTTCATGTTGTTGACTTCATAAGATAGAGTTTAGGGATATAGATACATGATTTGTCTTGTTTGAATATGTGTTTAGACCTTGTTTATCAATTTAATGCTTACTATATGACATAAGAACACTATGTGCTTTAATTTGGTTTTTAATTTTTATAATTTTTTTTGAATTTTGATGCACATTTTGAATCTTGGTCAAATCCTAGGTTTGACCGAGATTTGAACAAGTTTAAAACAAGAAAATAAAAGGTAAGCCCGCCAGACTGGATCCTTCTTAGTCACTCTATAATGAAGCTTTTAGGGGGGTTGTTGAAAATGTAAGCATGTATCCTTCTTAGTACGTCACACCACAATGAAGCTTTTGGGAGGGTTTTTGAAATGTCCATGTTTGAAACCCAAAACGACTTCTCTTCGTGCTTGACTTCATAATTAAGACAAAGTTTAGGGTTAGGGGTAGATACATGATTTTTCTGGTTTGAATATGTCTAGACTTTGTTTATCAACTTGAGTGCTTACTATATGGCATATATAAGAAGCTAGGCTATGTGCTTTGGTTTTTCATTTTTTTTGAATTTTTATGCCCATTTGAATCTTGGTCAAATCCTAGGTACGTACGGTTTGACCAAGATTTGAACATGTTTAAAACATGAAAATAAAAGGTAAGCATGGATCCTTCTTAGTCACTCTAAAATGAAGCTTTTGGGAGGTTTTTGAAATTTCCATGTTTGAAACCCAAAACCACTTCTCTTCATGCTTGGCTTCGTAAGATAGAGTTTAGGGTTTGGGGTAGATACGTACATGATTTTTCTAAGTATTTTTACGCCCATTTGAATCTTCGTCAAATCCTAAGTTTGACCAAGATTTGAACAAGTTTAAAACATGAAAATGAAAAGGGTAAGCCTGGATCCTTGTTTAGGGTTAGGGGGTAGATACATGATTTTTGTGGTTTGAATATGTCAGACCTTGTTTATCACCTTGAATGCTTACTATATGACATAGGAAGACGGCGTGCTTTTGTTTTTCTTTTTTTTTTTTTTGAATTTTTATGCCCATTTGAATCTTGGTCAAGTCATAGGTTTGACCAAGATTTAAACATGTTTAAAACATGAAAATGAAAAAGTAAGCCTGGATCCTTCTTAGTCACTCCAAAATGTACCAATTGATAAATGAGTTAACTTGGCTTCATGGAAAAAATAATGTCATGTAAATGATTTAACTTGGCTTTCGTACCCTTGAATCCATAGGAAACTTTGTATAAATGTAGTAGTATAATAATCAACCGAGTTTTTACATCAACAGGTCTGTCACTTACGTGTGGTGCCCATGCGTGAGGTCCCACACTTCAGTGAGCACAAGTCACGTGCAATAGGTACGCAAACTCCCAGCCATTTTCTTTGTCAAGAGAAGACGCATCAGGATGCGTATTGGAAGTATGTGGGTCCTTCTGGATCCTTCGGTTGTCCCTCTCACAAAAAAAACAAATATCTCTCATTCTCGGCCTCGCTCGACTCGCTCACTCGCTCGCTCGCTCCTGCTCACTGACAAACCCACAAAAGTCAACATCATCACCCGAAAAAGGGGAGACACCATAATTCTCTCCCTTCTTCTCTCCTTCCGAGTGATCCCTCTTCCTCCGAGTTTCACTCGACGGGCAAACACACATGTGCTGCATAGTAATAATAAAAAAGTAGAAAAATCGACCTATGAATCTATGATTAAATAGGTTAAACTAGGGTTTTGCCCACTACTACAGATCAAGTTCAAAAATATCCAACTACTAGTTCGATTTTGGGCTACTAATATAAAATTAAAATAAGTTGAACTAGTATTCCTCTAAAAAATCATTTTGGTATGCATTGTTTGATACTTTTCATAGCTATAGTGCATCACAAATTTATGATTTCATGCTTTGCTTTGCCAATTTCGATTTTTTCTAACCACCTTCTCTTTGATTTCAAATTTAGGTCAAACTATCGATGCCTACTATGTGTTCTACTTGAATTGGATGCAGCGTGCGCACATGTTTTGCCATTGTTTTGGGCTTCCACACATCTTTGGGGCATCCAAGTATTTAAGTTACCTTGTTTTTTTGAATTGTAATTCATACCCTTCCTCCCAATTTTTATGCCCATTTGAATCTTGGTCAAATCCTAAGTTTGACCAAGATTTGAACAAGTTTAAAACATGAAAATGAAAAGGTAAGCCTGAATCCTTCTTAGTCACTCTAAAATGAGAAGCTTTTGGGAGTTTTTTGAAATTTCCATGTTTGAAACCCAAAACCACTTCTCTTCATGCTTGACTTCATAAGACAGAGTTTAGGGTTAGGGGTAGATACATGATTTGTCTAGTTTGTTGTTTAGACCTTGTTTATCAACTTGAATGCTTACTATATATATGACATAATAATACTATGTGCTTTGGTTTTCATTTTTTTTGATTTTTTCTGAATTTTTATGCCCATTTGATCTTGGTCAAATCCTAGGCTTAACCAATATTTAAACAAGTTTAAAACATGAAAATGAAAAGGTAAGCCTGTATCCTTCTTAGTCACTCCAAAATGAAGCTTTTGGGAAGGTTTTTGAAATTTCCATGTTTGAAATCCAAAACGACTTCTCTTCGTGCTTGACTTCATAAGACAAAGTTTAGGGCTAGGGGTAGAAACATGATTTTTCTGGTTTGAATATGTCTAGACCTTGTTTATCAACTTGAGTGCTTACTATATGACATAAGAAGGCTATATGCTTTGGTTTTTCATTTTTTTGAAATTTTATGCCCATTTGAATCTTGATCAAATCCTAGGTACGGTTTGACCAAGATTTGAACAATTTTAAAACATGAAAATAAAAGGTAAGCCCGACCTGGATCCTTTAGTCACTCTAAAATGAAGCTTTTGGGGGTTCTTGAAATTTCCAAGTTTGAAACCCAAAACCACTTCTCTTCATGCTTGACTACATAAGATAGAGTTTAGGGTTAGGGGTAGATACATGATTTTTCTTGTTTGAATATATCTAGACCTTGTTTATATCAACTTTAATGCTAACTATATGACATAAGAAAACTATGTGCTTTGGTTTTTAATTTTTCTGATTTTTTATTTTGATGCACATTTGAATCTTTGTCAAATCCTAGGTTTGACCAAGATTTAAACAAGTATAAAACATGAAAATGAAAAGGGGAAGCCTGTATCCTTCTTAGTCACTCTAAAATGAAGTTTTTGGGATGTTCTTGAAATTTTCATGTTTGAAACCCAAAACCACTTCTCTTCATGCTTGACTTCATAAGATAGAGTTTAGGGGCTAGGGGATAGATACATGATTTGCCTAGGTTTGAATATGCATGTCCAAACCTTGTTTATCAACTTGAATGCTTACTATATGACATAAGAAGACTATATGCTTTTGTTTTTCATTTTTCTGATTTTTTTTAAATTTTATGCCCATTTGAATCTTTTGGTCAAATCCTTGGTTTAATTTGACACGGATTTAAACAAGTTTAAAATATGAAAATGAAAAGGTGGTAAGCAGGCATGGATCCTTCTTATATATATTAGTCACTCTAAAATGAAGCTTTTGGGAGGTTTTTGAAATTTCCATGTTTGAAACCCAAAACCACTTCTCTTCATGTTGTTGACTTCATAAGATAGAGTTTAGGGGTTAGGGGTATAGATACATGATTTGTCTTGTTTGAATATGTGTCTAGACCTTGTTTATCAACTTTAATGCTTACTATATGACATAAGAACACTATGTGCTTTAATTTGGTTTTTAATTTTTATGCACATTTTGAATCTTGGTCAAATCCTAGGTTTGACCGAGATTTGAACAAGTTTAAAACAAGAAAATAAAAGGTAAGCCCGCCAGACTGGATCCTTCTTAGTCACTCTATAATGAAGCTTTTAGGGGGGTTGTTGAAAATGTAAGCATGTATCCTTCTTAGTACGTCACACCACAATGAAGCTTTTGGGAGGGTTTTTGAAATGTCCATGTTTGAAACCCAAAACGACTTCTCTTCGTGCTTGACTTCATAATTAAGACAAAGTTTAGGGTTAGGGGTAGATACATGATTTTTCTGGTTTGAATATGTCTAGACTTTGTTTATCAACTTGAGTGCTTACTATATGGCATATATAAGAAGCTAGGCTATGTGCTTTGGTTTTTCATTTTTTTTGAATTTTTATGCCCATTTGAATCTTGGTCAAATCCTAGGTACGTACGGTTTGACCAAGATTTGAACATGTTTAAAACATGAAAATAAAAGGTAAGCATGGATCCTTCTTAGTCACTCTAAAATGAAGCTTTTGGGAGGTTTTTGAAATTTCCATGTTTGAAACCCAAAACCACTTCTCTTCATGCTTGGCTTCGTAAGATAGAGTTTAGGGTTTGGGGTAGATACGTACATGATTTTTCTAAGTATTTTTACGCCCATTTGAATCTTCGTCAAATCCTAAGTTTGACCAAGATTTGAACAAGTTTAAAACATGAAAATGAAAAGGGTAAGCCTGGATCCTTGTTTAGGGTTAGGGGGTAGATACATGATTTTTGTGGTTTGAATATGTCAGACCTTGTTTATCACCTTGAATGCTTACTATATGACATAGGAAGACGGCGTGCTTTTGTTTTTCTTTTTTTTTTTTTTTGAATTTTTATGCCCATTTGAATCTTGGTCAAGTCATAGGTTTGACCAAGATTTAAACATGTTTAAAACATGAAAATGAAAAAGTAAGCCTGGATCCTTCTTAGTCACTCCAAAATGTACCAATTGATAAATGAGTTAACTTGGCTTCATGGAAAAAATAATGTCATGTAAATGATTTAACTTGGCTTTCGTACCCTTGAATCCATAGGAAACTTTGTATAAATGTAGTAGTATAATAATCAACCGAGTTTTTACATCAACAGGTCTGTCACTTACTTGTGGTGCCCATGCGTGAGGTCCCACACTTCAGTGAGCACAAGTCACGTGCAATAGGTACGCAAACTCCCAGCCATTTTCTTTGTCAAGAGAAGACGCATCAGGATGCGTATTGGAAGTATGTGGGTCCTTCTGGATCCTTTGGTTGTCCCTCTCACAAAAAAAACAAATCTCTCTCATTCTCGGCCTCGCTCGACTCGCTCGCTCGCTGACAAACCCTGCACAAAAGTCAACATCATCACCCGAAAAAGGGGAGACACCATAATTCTCTCCCTTCTTCTCTCCTTCCGAGTGATCCCTCTTCCTCCGAGTTTCACTCGACGGGCAAACACACATGTGCTGCCTAGTAATAATAAAAAAGTAGAAAAATCGACCTACGAATCTATGATTAAATAGGTTAAACTAGGGTTTTGCCCACTACTACAGATCAAGTTCAAAAATATCCAACTACTAGTTCGATTTTGGGCTACTAATATAAAATTAAAATAAGTTGAACTAGTATTCCTCTAAAAAATCATTTTGGTATGCATTGTTTGATACTTTTCATAGCTATAGTGCATCACAAATTTATGATTTCATGCTTTGCTTTGCCAATTTCGATTTTTTCTAACCACCTTCTCTTTGATTTCAAATTTAGGTCAAACTATCGATGCCTACTATGTGTTCTACTTGAATTGGATGCAGCGTGCGCACATGTTTTGCCATTGTTTTGGGCTTCCACACATCTTTGGGGCATCCAAGTATTTAAGTTACCTTGTTTTTTTGAATTGTAATTCATACCCTTCCTCCCAATTTTTATGCCCATTTGAATCTTGGTCAAATCCTAAGTTTGACCAAGATTTGAACAAGTTTAAAACATGAAAATGAAAAGGTAAGCCTGAATCCTTCTTAGTCACTCTAAAATGAGAAGCTTTTGGGAGTTTTTTGAAATTTCCATGTTTGAAACCCAAAACCACTTCTCTTCATGCTTGACTTCATAAGACAGAGTTTAGGGTTAGGGGTAGATACATGATTTGTCTAGTTTGTTGTTTAGACCTTGTTTATCAACTTGAATGCTTACTATATATATGACATAATAATACTATGTGCTTTGGTTTTCATTTTTTTTGATTTTTTCTGAATTTTTATGCCCATTTGATCTTGGTCAAATCCTAGGCTTAACCAATATTTAAACAAGTTTAAAACATGAAAATGAAAAGGTAAGCCTGTATCCTTCTTAGTCACTCCAAAATGAAGCTTTTGGGAAGGTTTTTGAAATTTCCATGTTTGAAATCCAAAACGACTTCTCTTCGTGCTTGACTTCATAAGACAAAGTTTAGGGCTAGGGGTAGAAACATGATTTTTCTGGTTTGAATATGTCTAGACCTTGTTTATCAACTTGAGTGCTTACTATATGACATAAGAAGGCTATATGCTTTGGTTTTTCATTTTTTTGAAATTTTATGCCCATTTGAATCTTGATCAAATCCTAGGTACGGTTTGACCAAGATTTGAACAATTTTAAAACATGAAAATAAAAGGTAAGCCCGACCTGGATCCTTTAGTCACTCTAAAATGAAGCTTTTGGGGGTTCTTGAAATTTCCAAGTTTGAAACCCAAAACCACTTCTCTTCATGCTTGACTACATAAGACAGAGTTTAGGGTTAGGGGTAGATACATGATTTTTCTTGTTTGAATATATCTAGACCTTGTTTATATCAACTTTAATGCTAACTATATGACATAAGAAAACTATGTGCTTTGGTTTTTAATTTTTCTGATTTTTTTATTTTGATGCACATTTGAATCTTTGTCAAATCCTAGGTTTGACCAAGATTTAAACAAGTATAAAACATGAAAATGAAAAGGGGAAGCCTGTATCCTTCTTAGTCACTCTAAAATGAAGTTTTTGGGATGTTCTTGAAATTTTCATGTTTGAAACCCAAAACCACTTCTCTTCATGCTTGACTTCATAAGATAGAGTTTAGGGGCTAGGGGATAGATACATGATTTGCCTAGGTTTGAATATGCATGTCCAAACCTTGTTTATCAACTTGAATGCTTACTATATGACATAAGAAGACTATATGCTTTTGTTTTTCATTTTTCTAATTTTTTTAAAATTTGATGCCCATTTGAATCTTTTGGTCAAATCCTTGGTTTAATTTGACACGGATTTAAACAAGTTTAAAATATGAAAATGAAAAGGTGGTAAGCAGGCATGGATCCTTCTTATATATATTAGTCACTCTAAAATGAAGCTTTTGGGAGGTTTTTGAAATTTCCATGTTTGAAACCCAATTTCTCTTCATGTTGTTGACTTCATAAGATAGAGTTTAGGGGTTAGGGGTATAGATACATGATTTGTCTTGTTTGAATATGTGTCTAGACCTTGTTTATCAACTTTAATGCTTACTATATGACATAAGAACACTATGTGCTTTAATTTGGTTTTTAATTTTTTTTAATTTTGATGCACATTTTGAATCTTGGTCAAATCCTAGGTTTGACCGAGATTTGAACAAGTTTAAAACAAGAAAATAAAAGGTAAGCCCGCCAGACTGGATCCTTTCTTAGTCACTCTATAATGAAGCTTTTAGGGGGTTTGTTGAAAATGTAAGCATGTATCCTTCTTAGTACGTCACACCACAATGAAGCTTTTGGGAGGGTTTTTGAAATGTCCATGTTTGAAACCCAAAACGACTTCTCTTCGTGCTTGACTTCATAATTAAGACAAAGTTTAGGGTTAGGGGTAGATACATGATTTTTCTGGTTTGAATATGTCTAGACTTTGTTTATCAACTTGAGTGCTTACTATATGGCATATATAAGAAGCTAGGCTATGTGCTTTGGTTTTTCATTTTTTTTGAATTTTTATGCCCATTTGAATCTTGGTCAAATCCTAGGTACGTACGGTTTGACCAAGATTTGAACATGTTTAAAACATGAAAATAAAAGGTAAGCATGGATCCTTCTTAGTAACTCTAAAATGAAGCTTTTGGGAGGTTTTTGAAATTTCCATGTTTGAAACCCAAAACCACTTCTCTTCATGCTTGGCTTCGTAAGATAGAGTTTAGGGTTTGGGGTAGATACATACATGATTTTTCTAAGTATTTTTACGCCCATTTGAATCTTCGTCAAATCCTAAGTTTGACCAAGATTTGAACAAGTTTAAAACATGAAAATGAAAAGGGTAAGCCTGGATCCTTGTTTAGGGTTAGGGGGTAGATACATGATTTTTGTGGTTTGAATATGTCAGACCTTGTTTATCACCTTGAATGCTTACTATATGACATAGGAAGACGGCGTGCTTTTGTTTTTTTTTTTTTTTTTGAATTTTTATGCCCATTTGAATCTTGGTCAAGTCATAGGTTTGACCAAGATTTAAACATGTTTAAAACATGAAAATGAAAAAGTAAGCCTGGATCCTTCTTAGTCACTCCAAAATGTACCAATTGATAAATGAGTTAACTTGGCTTCATGGAAAAAATAATGTCATGTAAATGATTTAACTTGGCTTTCGTACCCTTGAATCCATAGGAAACTTTGTATAAATGTAGTAGTATAATAATCAACCGAGTTTTTACATCAACAGGTCTGTCACTTACGTGTGGTGCCCATGCGTGAGGTCCCACACTTCAGTGAGCACAAGTCACGTGCAATAGGTACGCAAACTCCCAGCCATTTTCTTTGTCAAGAGAAGACGCATCAGGATGCGTATCGGAAGTATATGGGTCCTTCTGGATCCTTCGGTTGTCCCTCTCACAAAAAAACAAATCTCTCTCATTCTCGGGCTCGCTCGACTCGCTCGCTCGCTCCTGCTCACTGACAAACCCGGCACAACAGTCAACATCATCACCCGAAAAAGGGGAGACACCATAATTCTCTCCCTTCTTCTCTCCTTCCGAGTGATCCCTCTTCCTCCGAGTTTCACTCGACGGGCAAACACACATGTGCTGCATAGTAATAATAAAAAAATAGAAAAATCGACCTACGAATCTATGATTAAATAGGTTAAACTAGGGTTTTGCCCACTACTACAGATCAAGTTCAAAAATATCCAACTACTAGTTCGATTTTGGGCTACTAATATAAAATTAAAATAAGTTGAACTAGTATTCCTCTAAAAAATCATTTTGGTATGCATTGTTTGATACTTTTCATAGCTATAGTGCATCACAAATTTATGATTTCATGCTTTGCTTTGCCAATTTCGATTTTTTCTAACCACCTTCTCTTTGATTTCAAATTTAGGTCAAACTATCGATGCCTACTATGTGTTCTACTTGAATTGGATGCAGCGTGCGCACATGTTTTGCCATTGTTTTGGGCTTCCACACATCTTTGGGGCATCCAAGTATTTAAGTTACCTTGTTTTTTTGAATTGTAATTCATACCCTTCCTCCCAATTTTTATGCCCATTTGAATCTTGGTCAAATCCTAAGTTTGACCAAGATTTGAACAAGTTTAAAACATGAAAATGAAAAGGTAAGCCTGAATCCTTCTTAGTCACTCTAAAATGAGAAGCTTTTGGGAGTTTTTTGAAATTTCCATGTTTGAAACCCAAAACCACTTCTCTTCATGCTTGACTTCATAAGACAGAGTTTAGGGTTAGGGGGTAGATACATGATTTGTCTAGTTTGTTGTTTAGACCTTGTTTATCAACTTGAATGCTTACTATATATATGACATAATAATACTATGTTCTTTGGTTTTCATTTTTTTTGTTTTTTCTGAATTTTTATGCCCATTTGATCTTGGTCAAATCCTAGGCTTAACCAATATTTAAACAAGTTTAAAACATGAAAGTGAAAAGGTAAGCCTGTATCCTTCTTAGTCACTCCAAAATGAAGCTTTTGGATGGTTTTTTGAAATTTCCATGTTTGAAATCCAAAACGACTTCTCTTCGTGCTTGACTTCATAAGACAAAGTTTAGGGCTAGGGGTAGAAACATGATTTTTCTGGTTTGAATATGTCTAGACCTTGTTTATCAACTTGAGTGCTTACTATATGACATAAGAAGGCTATATGCTTTGGTTTTTCTTTTTTTTAAATTTTATGCCCATTTGAATCTTGATCAAATCCTAGGTACGGTTTGACCAAGATTTGAACAATTTTAAAACATGAAAATAAAAGGTAAGCCCGACCTGGATCCTTTAGTCACTCTAAAATGAAGCTTTTGGGGGTTCTTGAAATTTCCAAGTTTGAAACCCAAAACCACTTCTCTTCATGCTTGACTACATAAGATAGAGTTTAGGGTTAGGGGTAGATACATGATTTTTCTTGTTTGAATATATCTAGACCTTGTTTATATCAACTTTAATGCTAACTATATGACATAAGAAAACTATGTGCTTTGGTTTTTAATTTTTCTGATTTTTTATTTTGATGCACATTTGAATCTTTGTCAAATCCTAGGTTTGACCAAGATTTAAACAAGTATAAAACATGAAAATGAAAAGGGGAAGCCTGTATCCTTCTTAGTCACTCTAAAATGAAGTTTTTGGGATGTTCTTGAAATTTTCATGTTTGAAACCCAAAACCACTTCTCTTCATGCTTGACTTCATAAGATAGAGTTTAGGGGCTAGGGGATAGATACATGATTTGCCTAGGTTTGAATATGCATGTCCAAACCTTGTTTATCAACTTGAATGCTTACTATATGACATAAGAAGACTATATGCTTTTGTTTTTCATTTTTCTGATTTTTTTTAAAATTTTATGCCCATTTGAATCTTTTGGTCAAATCCTTGGTTTAATTTGACATGGATTTAAACAAGTTTAAAATATGAAAATGAAAAGGTGGTAAGCAGGCATGGATCCTTCTTATATATATTAGTCACTCTAAAATGAAGCTTTTGGGAGGTTTTTGAAATTTCCATGTTTGAAACCCAAAACCACTTCTCTTCATGTTGTTGACTTCATAAGATAGAGTTTAGGGGTTAGGGGTATAGATACATGATTTGTCTTGTTTGAATATGTGTCTAGACCTTGTTTATCAACTTTAATGCTTACTATATGACATAAGAACACTATGTGCTTTAATTTGGTTTTTAATTTTTATATTTTTTTGAATTTTGATGCACATTTTGAATCTTGGTCAAATCCTAGGTTTGACCGAGATTTGAACAAGTTTAAAACAAGAAAATAAAAGGTAAGCCCGCCAGACTGGATCCTTCTTAGTCACTCTATAATGAAGCTTTTAGGGGGGTTGTTGAAAATGTAAGCATGTATCCTTCTTAGTACGTCACACCACAATGAAGCTTTTGGGAGGGTTTTTGAAATGTCCATGTTTGAAACCCAAAACGACTTCTCTTCGTGCTTGACTCGGGGGGAAGACCCCGGGTAGGGCAATGGACGCGGAGCGGCCGGCTTGAGGTTGGCCGGCTCGCGGCAAAGGCCGGCTGAGGAGCAGCCGGCTGGAGCCGTGGCCGGCTGCCTCGGGAGCCGGCTGGCTCTAAGTCCTAGTCGGCCTGGCTGCGGCCTTCAACGCTGTAGCTGGGCCGGCTTCTACAAGCCATATCCGACTGGGGTTTATACCTAGACCGACTCGAGGCTGGCGAGTCTTGCACGAAGGAACCGGGTAGGTGGTCCGGGTTCAAAGGTCCACGCTGACCTCATCTCCCGTAAAGCGCGGGGCACTGTGGAGCAACAGTGCCACGCGGCGGACAGGCCATCATGGCGGGCGCCGGTCCGTACCGGCTATAGAGCATGATGGTGACAGGACACTTCCTCGCCATACCGCTGACCACCAGGCGGATGGGACAGGCCATGAGGCCCCAACGGCTCCATGACGTCAACGCCTCGGGAAGGAGCGGAAGCCGGAGCCGGCCAAGCCGGCCGCTAGACTCTAGGGACTTCTCTGTAAAGTGCCAGCGCCTATATAAGCTGGGCTACCCCCTCGTGCGGGGGACGATCGATCACTTCTCATTTTCCTCTAGTCTTAGCGCTGCCCCGTGAGAGAGACCTTCGTCTACCTTAGCCTCCCGGGAGCAGCCGGACACAGCTCTAGGAGCACCATTGTACTGAGATATCATCATATACACATAGCAGGAGTAGAGGTGTTACCTCCATCGGAGGGCCTCGAACCTGGGTACGTCGCCGTGTCGCTCGTGCCCATACCCGCATCCGGATACCGCCGTGAGTCCATTAGGAACCACCTCGATTAGCCACCCTATGGCATATGCCGTGACGATACCACGACATTTGGCGCCCACCGTGGGGCCTTCAGCGTCCGCGGCCGGTGTCTTCATCCGGACGGGCCTCACCATCACCACCGGCGAGCGGGTCGCTTCAGGCTTGATCTGGAGATTCGGCTCCCTCGACTGCATCAGCGACAACGCTGGCTGCTTCGCCGACCGGCCATTCCCTGCCGGCGGCAACATCATCAGCTTCGGCGGCTTCGACGTCTACGTCGCCACCGTCGCACCACCGCGCTACCCGCGCGAGATCTGCGCTGCGCAAGCCCTCCCCCTGGAGCCGGCGCCAGCCTCACCACCGCCGGCCCCTGCATCATGCAGGAGGTCATGGCCCCCGGCGACGACGCCGGGGCCAAGTCCACGCGCGTCCGTGGCCCAGAGCTGGAGTGCCATGCCGCGGCCGGCGCGTCCGCCTCGGGCGCAAAGGCGCCGCCACCACCATCCCGGCTGGAGGAAGTTCGGGCAAAGCTGAGCACCCCGCTCACACCTGGCGCTGACCCCACCACCATCGAGGCAGCGTTGGAGGCGCACCGCCAGCTCCTCCTCAAGCAAACCGAAAAACTGCTGCTGCAAAGCGCCAGTGGGAAATCACCCAGCGCGAGTTCAACCGCGCCCACGGCCTCACTCCAGGCGGCGACGGCCCTAGCCGAGCCGGCCAGATCCGCCGCAGGGGCCGCGACCTTGGCGCCGAGATCGCCCGCGACGGCGCTCCCTCGCCGGCTCCGTCCGCGGAGCAACCCGTCTACAACACCCCCGACAAGAACATGCTCGCGGCCGAAGCCGCCGGAAGAGCTGCACCGCCTCGAAGGCGAAGAGCTACGCCGCCAAACTGAGCGGGTGACTGAGCTGCTGAAGGCGGCCAACCAGCAGTCGAAAGACCCCAGGTACGCCCATGCCCCCAGAGCTTCTCACGCTCGTGGCGCTGCAGGCAACGACCGGGAAGGCGCCAGGGACACGGCCGAGTCCGCCTCCCCAGCACCAAGCCGGCACCGCGACTCCCGGGCCACGCACACCAACTCGAGCCGGCCGAGCCGCCCGCCGAGTGGCATCAGTGGCCGCAGCCGCCCACCTCCAAGCCGGCATCAGGAGCAAGACTCCGAGCCCCGCCGCCAACACCGGCCGGCCCCAGAGGCAAGCGGCTACCGCCAGCCGGCCCACTCCCGGCTGGGCCCGCGCATCGAGCCAACCGACGCTCGGGACCGCCTCGACCGGCTGGTTCAATCCCGCATCGCGGAAGAAGAAGGGCCAGCCGGCCCAAAGTGCTTCGGGCCGCGGATCCTCAACGAGCCCATGGTCGACGGCTTCCAGCTCCCGCGCGACACCCCCAAGTACGACGGCACCGCCAAGCCGGAGGACTGGCTGCTGGACTACTCCACCGCAGTCGGCATCGCCAAAGGCAACAAGCGCTGGGCCGTGCGCTACTCCCCCCTCATGCTGCTCGGCTCCGCCCGCACATGGCTCAACAACCTGCCAGCCGGCAGCATAAACGGCTGGCTGGACTTCGAAGCCGCCTTCATCAGCAACTTCACCGGCACCTACCGCCGGCCGGGTCGGCCCCAACAGCTTGAGATGTGCAAGCAGGGCCCGGACGAGACGGATCGCGCGTACCTGACGCGCTGGTGCGAAATGCGCAACTCCTGCGAGGGCGTGCACGAGATGCAAGCCATCAGCTTCTTCATGGGAGGCTGCCGGCCCAACACCATGCTGTGGCACAAGCTGCGCCGCAGCGAGCCCAAGTCGATGGCCGCCTTGATGGTCATCGCAGACAAGTACGCGCTGGCTGAGGAAGCCGGCAAGGCGCCAGCTGAGATTTCGCCGGCCCATCCAGGACAACAACAACAAGCCGGCCGAGGGCGGCTCGCATGGCAGCCGGCGGGACAACTACCGCGGCAAGCGGCACAGCGACCAGCCGGACCGCCGGTACGGTTCCGCCCATGTGGCAGCCGTGTCGGACCATGCGGCGGCTGGCGGAAGCCGGCGCCAGAAGCAAGACCGGCCCTGGAAGCCGAAGTACACCTTCGAGCAGATGCTCGACTCGCCGTGCAAGTACCACAGCGGCAAGAACCCCTCCAACCACACCACCCGCGACTGCCACTTCATGAAGCGGCTGACAAGCGGTGAACCTCTCCCGCCTCCACCCCCGCCTCCACCAGCCGGCGGGCCGGGTGGCCAAGCCGGCGCAGAGAACGCCAACCTCGAGCACCACGAGGCTAACCAAGTGCACCATGGCGGCCGATACTGGCCCAAGACGCCACCTACATCATCTTCACCTCCGAGCCCGAGGACAAGACGAGCCAGCAGAGCCGTTCCCTCGAGGTCAACGCGGTCATACCGCCGGTCCCCCAGTACCTAAACTGGTCAGAGCAGGCCATCACATTTGATCGCCGCGACACACCGGCTGTCCTGCCGAAGCCGGGCAGCTACGCCATGGTCCTCGACCCCACCATCGGCACAACCCGGCGCAGCGTGCGTTTCTCGCGCGTCCTCATCGACGGCGGCAGCAGCATCAACATCCTCTACCGCGACACCGCCCGCAAGCTGGGCATCCAGGAGGCCGAGTTGCGCCCCACCCCCACCGTCTTCCATGGCATCGTGCCAGGCCACTGCTGCCAGCCGATCGGCCGGATCACGCTGGAGGTGATGTTCGGGAAGCCGGATCACTTCCGCACCGAGAGAATCGAGTTCGAGGTGGTGGACCTCGTGAGTCCCTACCACGCGCTCCTGGGCAGGCCGGCCCTGACCAAGTTCATGGCGGTGCCCCACTATGGGTACCTGAAGATGAAGCTACCTGGCCCTAAAGGGGTCATCACCGTAGCCGGCGACTACCGCCGCTCCATGGACTGCGCCACGCAGAGCTCCAAGATGGCCCAGACGCTGGTCATCGCCACCGAGAAGCAGCTCATCCACGACGCCGTCGCCTTGGCTAAGGCCGCGCAGGCGGACATGCCGGCTGTGGGCAACCCGGCTGGGACGACTCACTTCCAGCCGGCCGACAACACCAAGAAGATCCTGCTCGACCCGGCGCAGCCGGACAAGTACGTCACCATCGGTGCCGGCTTGAGCAGCAAATAGGAAAGCGAGCTCACCAGCTTCCTCCGTGAGAATCGGGACATCTTCGCATGGTCTCCAAGGGACATGCCGGGTGTGCCGAGGGAGTTGGCTGAGCACCACCTCCACGTCAGGCCTGAAGCCAAGCCGGTGAAGCAGCCTCTCAGGCGCTTCGCCGAAGAACGAAGGAAGGCCATCGGTGAAGAAATCGCCCGGCTCCTAGCTGCCGGCTTCATCATGGAAGTGCTGCACCCGGACTGGTTGGCGAACCCGGTCCTGGTTTTGAAGAAGAACGGCTCCTGGCGCATGTGTATCGACTACACCAGCCTCAACAAGGCGTGCCCGAAGGACCCCTTCCCCCTGCCGCGCATAGATCAAGTCATAGACTCGACTGCCGGCTGTGAACTGTTGTCTTTCCTAGATGCCTATTCAGGCTACCACCAGATTCCTTTGAATCCGGCTGATCAAATAAAGACTTCGTTCATTACCCCGTATGGGGCTTACTGCTACACGACTATGCCATTCGGCTTGAAAAACGCAGGCGCCACCTACCAAAGGTGCATGCAAAAATGTTTGCAGGATCAAATCGGCAGAAATGTTCACGCATATGTGGATGATGTCGTTGTAAAAACCAAGGAGATGCCTACCCTCCTTGATGACCTGAGAGAAACCTTCACCAATCTGCGAAGATTCCGGATGAAGCTCAACCCGGCCAAGTGCACGTTCGGCGTGCCAGCCGGCCAACTCCTGGGCTACCTCGTCTCTCAGCGAGGAATCGAAGCCAACCCGGAGAAGATCAGTGCCATTGAGAAGATGGAGCTGCCGCAGTGCCTCAAGGACGTCCAGAAGTTCACCGGATGCCTGGCCTCCTTGAGCCGCTTCGTCAGCCGGCTGGGGGAGAAGGCACTGCCCCTGTACCAGCTGCTGAAGAAATCGGACAAATTCGTCTGGTCACCGCAGGCGGATGAAGCCTTCCGTGACTTAAAGCGCGTGCTCTCGACCGCGCCCATCCTCGCATCGCCGGCTTCAATGGAGCCGATGCTGTTGTACATCGCTGCCACCAATCGTGTGGTTAGCGTCGTCCTGGTGGTGGAGCGCAAGGAAGCCGGCAAGGAGCAGTCGGTCCAGCGCCCAGTCTACTATCTCAGCGAGGTGCTGTCCCAGTCGAAGCAGAACTACCCCCACTACCAGAAGGTCACCTACGGCGTGTACATGGCGGCCAAGAAGCTCAAGCACTACTTCCAAGAGCACCCCATCAAGGTGGTGGCCACAGCGCCCCTGGCGGAAATCATCGGCAGCAAGGACGCCAATGGCCGGGTTGCCAAGTGGGCCCTGGAGCTAGCCGCCCACACCATCATCTACGAGCCACGCACAGCCATCAAGTCGCAGATCCTCGCGGACTTCTTCGTCGACTGGGCCGAGATGCAATACCTGCCGCCTGTGCCTGACTCCACGCACTGGAAGCTGCACTTCGACGGCTCGAAGATGCGAAACGGCTTGGGAGCCGGCATCGTCATCACCTCTCCCAAGGGAGATCGGCTGGACTACGTCCTGCAGATCCACTTCGCCGCATCCAACAATGTGGCGGAGTACGAAGCGCTCATTCATGGGCTGAAGCTGGCCAAGGAGATTGGCGTGCGTCGCATACTCTGCTTCGGCGACTCCGACTTGGTCATACAACAAGCATCTGGCGACTGGGACGCGAAGGACGCCAACATGGCCTCGTACCGCTTCCACGTCCAGCAGCTATCCGGCTTCTTCGATGGCTGCGAGTTCCATCATGTGCCGCGAGCAAACAACGAGGCGGCTGATGCGCTGTCCAAGATAGGCTCAACCCGGCAAGCAATTCCGCCTTGCCTTGGTTCTCAAGAAGCCGTCCATCATACCGTCACCGGACTCGGATTCCATATTCGTGCCGGCTGACCCGGGGGCTTCTCAGCCGAACCCGGGGGCTTCATCGCCCAAGTCGGGGGCTCATCAGCCAAACCCGCCGGCTCCACAGCCGAACCCGGGGGCTTATCAGTCCAACCGGGGGCTTCTCAGCCAAACTCGGGGGCTTCTCAGCCAAACCCGCCGGCTTCACAGCCGAACCCGGCGACCACGCAGTCGAAACCGGAAGCTCCGAAGATGGAGGCCTTGGTGGTTAGCGTGTTTGAAATAAAATGCGTACCATCATGGGCACAAGAATTCCTCTCCTACCTCACCGATGGTGTGCTGCCCAATGACAGGGTCCAAGCCAGGCAGATTGAGAGAAGGGCCAAGGCCTATACAATCATCAACCACGAGCTGTACAAACGCAGCGTAAGTGGGGTGCTCCAGCGGTGCGTCGAGCCGGCTGAAGGGATTGAACTCCTACGGGAAATCCACCAGGGAGAGTGCGGCCATCACGCCTCCTCCAGAGCCATAGTGGCCAAAGCCTTCCGGCACGGTTTTTACTGGCCGACTGCGCTCAGAGACGCAGAAGAACTGGTGAAGAAGTGCAACGGCTGCCAACGCTTTGCCAAGCAAAAGCACACGCCGGCTTCCGCCTTGAAAACCATCCCCATTACCTGGCCGTTTGCCGTATGGGGCTTGGATATGGTGGGCCCATTCAAGACAGCCCGAGGCGGCATGACACATCTCTTGGTGATGATTGATAAATTCACTAAGTGGATCGAAGCCAAGCCAATCAAGAAGCTGGACGGCTCCACAGCCGTCACATTCCTCAAGGAGATAATCGCGAGATACGGCTACCCGCATAGCATCATCACCGACAACGGCAGCAACTTCGCCGAAGGCATTTTCAAGCGCTACTGCGGGGAGATGGGGATCCGAATGGACCTATCATCCGTAGCACACCCGGAGACCAACGGCCAAGTGGAGAAGGCAAATGGCTTGATCCTAGCCGGCATCCGGCCCCGGCTGGTGGAGCCGCTTGAGCGCTCAGCCGGCTGCTGGATTGAAGAGCTGCCCAGCGTGCTGTGGAGCCTGCGCACAACACCAAACCGCTCAGTCGGCTTCACACCCTTCTTCCTCGTATACGGGGCCGAAGCCGTCCTGCCGACTGACATCGAGCACGACGCGCCAAGAATCAAGCTATACACAGAAGCTGAAGCCAAAGAAGCTCGTGAAGATGGAGTCGACCTGGTTGAAGAGGTCCGGCTGATGGCCGAATCCAGGTCCGCCGTATACCAGCAAAGCCTCCGTCGCTATCACAGCCGGAAGGTCAAGTCCTTAGCATTCCGAGAAGGAGACCTAGTGCTCCGGCTGATCCAACGGACAGCCGGACAGCATAAACTGTCATCCCCATGGGAGGGTCCCTTCATCGTGAGCAAGGCGGTAGGCAATGATTCCTACTATCTCATAGATGCCCAAGAGGCTAAGAAAAACAAGGCGAACAAAACTGACGAGGAGACTAAACGTCCCTGGAATGTCAGGTTGCTTCGACCATTTTACACTTGAGAGCAGGAATGTATGTATCCCTTGTATCCCTTTTGTAAGCTATGAAAAAGCATGCGCTAAGAGCGCCGATTTCGACAAGTTTTTCGCGTACTCTATTGTTTTCGCCAATTGGCTAACACCCTCTCACGCGGCCGGCTCAGTAACGTGATCCGGTTTCCGACAGCCGGCTTCCGACCAGCTACAGACCGCAACCCGGCTGTCCGGCTGGCGGGAGTAAGTGCCTAGGGAGCCGGCACGCGAAAGACGGCTAAGGGAAAGAGTGAAAGCGAATTGACTTGCACAACCTTTCATAAGTGTCGGATTGCCGAATTCGACTCGTTCGACTGAAGTACTGTCGGCCTCACCCAGCGGCCCGCTCTTGATCCGGCGACGGACCGCAAGTCGGACGTACGATCGGCAAGAGCAAAGCCAAAGAGTGGGGCGGATGGGAAAAAGCGAACAAGTTGAAAGAAAGCAAGCCGGCACACAAATGATTAACTAACACATTAAAGTGTGCCATAATAAAAGGATAATAATATTGTCTTACATATGCACCCGGCATCCCGGGGATTTAACGAATCTGTCTTGTCAAAAGCAACATCTTTAAACAGATACATTTAAGCACCGGCTGGATCAGGACCAGCCGGGGAGCATCAACGTTGCCGGCCGCCGGGTCGGCTCGAGGCGCGTCCGCGTCGCCTCCGCCTCCTCCTCCTCCTCGTCATCAGAAGGCGGATTCGGATCCTCGATGAAGACGCGCTTGTCGACAAAGTCGGCGATGGCGCAGGCGCGGCGAGCCGGGCGGTTTGTTCTCCGAGACCTTCCTCCACATCAGCCCTCCGGCACTCCAGCTGGTCAAGATTGACCTCGTCGTACCAAGAGAGCACGAAGGAAAGGGCCATGTCGGCTCCGGCACGTGCGGCCGACTCCTTCCAGTCGAGGAAGCGGTCGGGAGCCATCTCCAGCCACTTGATGAGATTGGATAGGTCTTGCGGCCGCGTCTCCGTCGGCCACAGCAGCCGGATCAGCTCCTCCGCCGCCTTCCGAAGCTCCCAGCCGAGCTTGGTGATTGGCTCCACGCGGGCGGCCATGGACGCCGGATAGTCATCCATGGTGAAGAGCGCTCCTCGGGCTTGCCGGCGCGCCTCCCGCACCTTGCCAACCACCGTCAATGCCGCCTCCTACGCCTCAGGGAAGGCCGCTGCAAGGAAGAAACATGTCAAAGATCTGTCGAAGGCCGGAAAACGCAAATTTTCGAAATTTAAAAGTAAGCCTGGCGGCAGCCGGCAAGGACCGACTGCCCCCAGCCTGAAGATGGAGATTGCGAAGCTCTAAAAAGTAAGCCTGGCGGCAGCCGGCAAGGACCGACTGCCCCCAGCCTGAAGATGGAGATTGCGAAGCTCTAAAAAGTAAGCGGCGGCAGCCCAAGGCCCCCAGCTGAAGATGGAGATTGCGAAGCTCTAAAAAGTAAGCCTGGCGGCAGCCGGCAAGGACCGACTGCCCCCAGCCTGAAGATGGAGATTGCGAAGCTCTAAAAAGTAAGCCTGGCGGCAGCCGGCAAGGACCGACTGCCCCCAGCCTGAAGATGGAGATTGCGAAACTCTAAAAAGTAAGCACTGGCGGCAGCCGGCAAGGACCGACTGCCCCCAGCCTGAAGATGGAGATTGCGAAGCTCTAAAAAAGCTGGCGGCAGCAGCAAGGACCGACTGCGGCCTGAAGATGGAGATTGCGAAGCTCTAAAAAGCGGGCAGCGGCAAACCTGCCCCCTGAAGATGGAGATATCAAAAGAAATCAGTTTCTGCCGCCGGCTGCCAACCTAAGCCGACAGCCGACAGCCGAAAGCCGGCAGAGGGGAAAGAAAGAAAAAATAATAAGACTCACCCGCCAAGCCGCGGTCGAGCGCGCTAATTTCCTCCACCCACCGCTTGGCGGTGGCCGACAGCTCCTTGGACTTGGAGTTCACCTCGTCGCGAAGGGCAAGCCGCTGCCGTTCCACCTCCTCCAGCCGCTTGCTCAGTCCCTCCAGCTTTTCCTCCCCATCCTTTTTGAGGGCGGCCAGCTCCTTGAGGTGGTTGGCCTCAAGCTTGCGCAGCCGGGTCAGCTCTCCATCAGCCACCTTCAGCTTGGCAGCAGCAGCCCGGCCCGCCTCCTCGCTCTCGGCGCATTGGGCGCGGGCGGCCCGAAGGTCCGACTCCAGCTGCGGGACCCGGGCAGCCTCAGCTGCAAATCGACAAAACAAGTCGTTAGCCATACGAAATCAAAGGAAAAGAAGCCAAGTCGAAAGGAAGAAAACCTTACCCTTGGCAACCTCCAGCTCGCGAGCCAAGCCGGCTCGCTCAATCTTGGCCTTGTGGTAGCTGGTCACCACTTGGTTGTACAAGACGGTGCGTCGCTCGTCAACCGCCTGAAAAGATCAGATGTTAGACGAAACCCGGACCGGCTCCAAGCAGCCGGCCCATGCCTCGGAGGGCTACCAGGATAACAACAAAATTGCAAAAGATAAGATGAGAGGCCACCTACCTTGTCAGAATCCTCCAGCGTGGCTAGCTGGGCAAGAGCCTCGGCAGCCTTGTTCTTAAGGCTGGCCCGGTAGCCGGAGAAGAGCATCTTCATAGGCGCCGCGCCAGGCTGCCCCTCCCGGCTGATCACCTCGCAGGAATCCGCCTGGTGCCAGGCTTTCTCCATGGTGCCAGCCGAGCCAAGGCTGGAGTCGGAGGCGGACGGCACGTGCAGCAGCCGAGCCCCCTTGGCCACATGGAGGCCCTCGGACGGGTCCGATGGGCCTTTCCTCCTCACCAACGCCCGGGAGTCGGCATCCTTCGGGCGCGCCGGCTCCTCCCTTGCCGGCTCCTTCCTGGCTGGCTCCTCCCTCGTCGGACCGGTGGGGGCTGCTTTCTCCGGCGTCGGGTGCATTCCCTCCAGCGGCGCAGTCCCGCCGGCTCCAGCTTCAGGCGGCGCAGCCCCGCTGGCCCCAGCTCCGCCGGGCAGCGCAGCCGGCCCCAGCTCCGGTGTCAGGCGGCGCAGCCCCGCCGGCTCCAGCCCCGGTCGCTGGCGGCGCACCCAAGCCGGCCCCGGCCGCAGGCCCCAACGGCGGAGCGTGGCGCGGAAACATGTCATCCAAAGTAGGCCGGCGAACCGGCTCACCCTGGGTACCGCGGCCAGGTGCCGCAGAAGGAGGCGCAGCCGAGGATGTGCCCGCAGGCGGCACGATCACGACGGGCGGCGCACGCATCAACGACTGCGGGGTCGACTCCTCCTGCGCGAGAGCGTTGGCTCGGCACGGGAGGCGGCCGAGCCGCCTGGGTAAACTTGATGGCAGCCCTAGTCGAACAAACAGGAAAAGATAAATACAAAGAGAGGAAAGAAAAGGAATCAAACGACAAAGAAAAAGACTCACCCGGCCTCCGGAACCTTCTTGGGCCAGAGCCGGCGCTGTTTCTTCACCTTGGCCTCCAGCTTGGCCGTGGATCCGCCGCCAGCTCGCTTCTGCCCCCTTGGTGCAGAAGTCGCCGAGGCGCCAGGCGGCCTCGAGCGCAGAGGCACCGCAGGGATAGGTCCCGTACCGGACTCCGCCGGCTCCTCCGGCTCCAGCTCTTGCTCCGGTGAAGGCGGCGGGTTGTGCTCCCCCTGGCCGCCTTGGTCCGGCACCTCCGGCAGATCATCGTCGCCGGCTTGGTCGCCGGCTTGGTCAGCTGGGTCAGCATGATCCGGCGTCCAGATCTTCTGCGCCAGGTCGCCGTCCTCAATACCTTGGCGGTTGAAAAGCTGAAAACAAAACAAAGTAAATATCAAGTCGGCCACGCAGCCGGAAGTCGAAAAACACAAGCTAAAAGTACAACTTACCCGCGGCCCGGTCGTAAGGCGGCAGCCCCCAATCCCAGGCTTCCGGCATGTTGGCCTTGGTGATGTTGTTCACCCGGTGGGCACCTGGGCCTTGGTGAGCGCCTTCGACGTCCGGGTCGGATCAAGCCGGCCGGACATGTGCCCAATCTTGTGGACACGCCGCTGGAGTGGCAGCACCCGGCGCTCGACGTAAGTGCAGAGGAGATCCTCGGCGCTAAGCCGGCCCCCCGTGACGCACTCCGACAAGAAGTCCATCAGAAGGTTCACCTCCGCGTCCGGGTCCGCTGACTTGAAGTTGTGGCCCCAGTTAAGCCGGCCGACTGGCGGAGCCGGGTTGTATTCCGGCAGATTGAGCCGGTCGAAGGCAGGGTTCTCGTTCCGCACATAGAAGAACGACATTTGCCAGTTCTTCACAGAATCCACAGTTGGGATCTTCGGAAAAGACGTACCCGTGCGAGGATATATGGAGGCGGCGCCGCAGGTCCTTAGATGGCCTTCAGTCGTCTGCGCCTTGATGTAAAAGAGCCGGCTCCAGAACTCCACGTCCGGCCACAAGCCGGCGTAGCCCTCCATGAAGGCCACATAGCAGCTGAGGAGGACGCAGGCGTTGGCCGGCAAGTGGTGAGGCTGCAAGCCGAAGAATTCGAGGAAGCGGCGGAAGAAGTTTGAAGCCGGCAGGCCCAACCCACGGTCAAGGTGCGCCCCGAAGACTACACGCTCGCCGGGTTCCGGCCTGGGCTCCATCTCCTCGCCGGGCGCCCTCGTAATCACCCCCGCTAGAATGCGGCGGAGGCGCACGAACCGCTGGATGTCGTCCTCCCGCATGTAGGAGCACCTCCAAGAGCCGCTCGGCTGGGCCATCGATGAAGAGGAGGAAGAAGTAGTCCACGAGAGGCGAAACGGCGAGGAAGAACCGCTCCTCACCAGAGGAGATCGCGGTGGAGAGGAGCGCGCCGTCGACACGCGCGGTCCCGTGGCGCTGGAGTGGCGGAGCGGCGACGCCGGCTCGGCGAAGGAACGTCGGGACGGCTGCCCGCCGGAGTTCGCCAGGGAAGCAGTGGAGTAGCCGCGCCGGAACGGTGAAAGGCTCGAACGAAAGAAAGAACAAAGTGGGAGCACGAGGAAGAAGAAGGGTGCCTCGGTACCGCTCCAGGGGCATTTATAGCCGCCTGGCGCGCCAGTTGCGCGGCCACGTGGCGATCGTGGGCCACGATCGGGATTCACTGCGGCCTTAACTGCCCCCACGACGGCAGCGGTTACCGGAAACGGACGCGCCACTTTCTCCACGACCGCACCGGATCCGGCGGAAACACCGATGTGACCATACGTAACGGCAAACAGGAGCCAGCCGTCAGAGCGGTCAAGTCGGGCGTGGGGCCCGAGGCGGCGGAAACGCCGACGCACCCAAGCCGGAGCCGGATATTAAAATCCATTCGGCCCCAAAACTCTCTCAGCAAGGCGGAGGCGTCACCAACACTTACGAAAAAGCGAAAATTGCAGAAGCAAAAATAGCGTTCGGCTGGAGGCAGCCGGACAAAGCAAGCCGGATAAGGGCGCAGCCGGCTGAATGAAAATTCTCAGTCGGCCCCTTCAAGTGCTGCTGAAACATAAGAGATTTAAAGCCAGGAAAACCTGCCTAGGTCCCTCTAACGCAGGACCTTGCCAGCTTCGGGGGCTAATGTCGGGGGGAAGACCCCGGGTAGGGCAATGGACGCGGAGCAGCCGGCTTGAGGTTGGCCGGCTCGCGGCAAAGGCCGGCTGAGGAGCAGCCGGCTGGAGCCGTGGCCGGCTGCCTCGGGAGCCGGCTGGCTCTAAGTCCTAGTCGGCCTGGCTGCGGCCTTCAACGCTGTAGGCTGGGCCGGCTTCTACAAGCCATATCCGACTGGGGTTTACACCCAGACCGACTCGAGGCTGGCGAGTCTTGCACGAGAAGGAACTGGGTAGGTGGTCCGGGTTCAAAGGTCCACGCTGACCTCATCTCCCGTAAAGCGCGGGGCACTGTGGAGCAACAGTGCCACGCGGCGGACAGGCCATCATGGCGTACGTCGGTCCGTACCGGCTACAGAGCATGATGGCGACAGGGACACTTCCTCGCCATACCGCTGACCACCAGGCGGATGGGACAGGCCATGAGGCCCCAACGGCTCCATGACGTCAACGCCTCGGGAAGGAGCGGAAGCCGGAGCCGGCCAAGCCGGCCGCTAGACTCTAGGGACTTCTCTGTAAAGTGCCGGCGCCTATATAAGCTGGGCTACCCCCTCGTGCGGGGGACGATCGAGCACTTCTCATTTTCCTCTAGTCTTAGCGCTGCCCCGTGAGAGAGACCTTCGTCTACCTTAGCCTCCCGGGAGCAGCCGGACACAGCTCTAGGAGCACCATTGTACTGTGTGATCATCATATACACTCATAGCAGGAGTAGAGGTGTTACCTCCATCGGAGGGCCTCGAACCTGGGTACGTCGCCGTGTCGCTCGTGCCCATACCCGCATCCGGATACCGCCGTGAGTCCATTAGGAACCACCTCGATTAGCCACCCTATGGCATATGCCGTGACGATACCACGACATTGACTTCATAATTAAGACAAAGTTTAGGGTTAGGGGTAGATACATGATTTTTCTGGTTTGAATATGTCTAGACTTTGTTTATCAACTTGAGTGCTTACTATATGGCATATATAAGAAGCTAGGCTATGTGCTTTGGTTTTTCATTTTTTTTGAATTTTTATGCCCATTTGAATCTTGGTCAAATCCTAGGTACGTACGGTTTGACCAAGATTTGAACATGTTTAAAACATGAAAATAAAAGGTAAGCATGGATCCTTCTTAGTCACTCTAAAATGAAGCATTTGGGAGGTTTTTGAAATTTCCATGTTTGAAACCCAAAACCACTTCTCTTCATGCTTGGCTTCGTAAGATAGAGTTTAGGGTTTGGGGTAGATACGTACATGATTTTTCTAAGTATTTTTATGCCCATTTGAATCTTCGTCAAATCCTAAGTTTGACCAAGATTTGAACAAGTTTAAAACATGAAAATGAAAAGGGTAAGCCTGGATCCTTGTTTAGGGTTAGGGGGTAGATACATGATTTTTGTGGTTTGAATATGTCAGACCTTGTTTATCACCTTGAATGCTTACTATATGACATAGGAAGACGGCGTGCTTTTGTTTTTCTTTTTTTTTTGATTTTTTTTTGAATTTTTATGCCCATTTGAATCTTGGTCAAGTCATAGGTTTGACCAAGATTTAAACATGTTTAAAACATGAAAATGAAAAAGTAAGCCTGGATCCTTCTTAGTCACTCCAAAATGTACCAATTGATAAATGAGTTAACTTGGCTTCATGGAAAAAATAATGTCATGTAAATGATTTAACTTGGCTTTCGTACCCTTGAATCCATAGGAAACTTTGTATAAATGTAGTAGTATAATAATCAACCGAGTTTTTACATCAACAGGTCTGTCACTTACGTGTGGTGCCCATGCGTGAGGTCCCACACTTCAGTGAGCACAAGTCACGTGCAATAGGTACGCAAACTCCCAGCCATTTTCTTTGTCAAGAGAAGACGCATCAGGATGCGTATCGGAAGTATGTGGGTCCTTCTGGATCCTTCGGTTGTCCCTCTCACAAAAAAAAACCAAATCTCTCTCATTCTCGGCCTCGCTCGACTCGCTCGCTCGCTCCTGCTCACTGACAAACCCTGCACAAAAGTCAACATCATCACCCGAAAAAGGGGAGACACCATAATTCTCTCCCTTCTTCTCTCCTTCCGAGTGATCCCTCTTCCTCCGAGTTTCACTCGACGGGCAAACACACATGTGCTGCATAGTAATAATAAAAAAGTAGAAAAATCGACCTACGAATCTATGATTAAATAGGTTAAACTAGGGTTTTGCCCACTACTACAGATCAAGTTCAAAAATATCCAACTACTAGTTCGATTTTGGGCTACTAATATAAAATTAAAATAAGTTGAACTAGTATTCCTCTAAAAAATCATTTTGGTATGCATTGTTTGATACTTTTCATAGCTATAGTGCATCACAAATTTATGATTTCATGCTTTGCTTTGCCAATTTCGATTTTTTCTAACCACCTTCTCTTTGATTTCAAATTTAGGTCAAACTATCGATGCCTACTATGTGTTCTACTTGAATTGGATGCAGCGTGCGCACATGTTTTGCCATTGTTTTGGGCTTCCACACATCTTTGGGGCATCCAAGTATTTAAGTTACCTTGTTTTTTTGAATTGTAATTCATACCCTTCCTCCCAATTTTTATGCCCATTTGAATCTTGGTCAAATCCTAAGTTTGACCAAGATTTGAACAAGTTTAAAACATGAAAATGAAAAGGTAAGCTTGAATCCTTCTTAGTCACTCTAAAATGAGAAGCTTTTGGGAGTTTTTTGAAATTTCCATGTTTGAAACCCAAAACCACTTCTCTTCATGCTTGACTTCTTAAGACAGAGTTTAGGGTTAGGGGTAGATACATGATTTGTCTAGTTTGTTGTTTAGACCTTGTTTATCAACTTGAATGCTTACTATATATATGACATAATAATACTATGTGCTTTGGTTTTCATTTTTTTGATTTTTTCTGAATTTTTATGCCCATTTGATCTTGGTCAAATCCTAGGCTTAACCAATATTTAAACAAGTTTAAAACATGAAAATGAAAAGGTAAGCCTGTATCCTTCTTAGTCACTCCAAAATGAAGCTTTTGGGAAGGTTTTTGAAATTTCCATGTTTGAAATCCAAAACGACTTCTCTTCGTGCTTGACTTCATAAGACAAAGTTTAGGGCTAGGGGTAGAAACATGATTTTTCTGGTTTGAATATGTCTAGACCTTGTTTATCAACTTGAGTGCTTACTATATGACATAAGAAGGCTATATGCTTTGGTTTTTCATTTTTTTGAAATTTTATGCCCATTTGAATCTTGATCAAATCCTAGGTACGGTTTGACCAAGATTTGAACAATTTTAAAACATGAAAATAAAAGGTAAGCCCGACCTGGATCCTTTAGTCACTCTAAAATGAAGCTTTTGGGGGTTCTTGAAATTTCCAAGTTTGAAACCCAAAACCACTTCTCTTCATGCTTGACATACATAAGACAGAGTTTAGGGTTAGGGGTAGATACATGATTTTTCTTGTTTGAATATATCTAGACCTTGTTTATATCAACTTTAATGCTAACTATATGACATAAGAAAACTATGTGCTTTGGTTTTTAATTTTTCTGATTTTTATTTTGATGCACATTTGAATCTTTGTCAAATCCTAGGTTTGACCAAGATTTAAACAAGTATAAAACATGAAAATGAAAAGGGGAAGCCTGTATCCTTCTTAATTAGTCACTCTAAAATGAAGTTTTTGGGATGTTCTTGAAATTTTCATGTTTGAAACCCAAAACCACTTCTCTTCATACTTGACTTCATAAGATAGAGTTTAGGGGCTAGGGGATAGATACATGATTTGCCTAGGTTTGAATATGCATGTCCAAACCTTGTTTATCAACTTGAATGCTTACTATATGACATAAGAAGACTATATGCTTTTGTTTTTTTTTTTTTTTTAAAATTTTATGCCCATTTGAATCTTTTGGTCAAATCCTTGGTTTAATTTGACACAGATTTAAACAAGTTTAAAATATGAAAATGAAAAGGTGGTAAGCAGGCATGGATCCTTCTTATATATATTAGTCACTCTAAAATGAAGCTTTTGGGAGGTTTTTGAAATTTCCATGTTTGAAACCCAAAACCACTTCTCTTCATGTTGTTGACTTCATAAGATAGAGTTTAGGGGTTAGGGGTATAGATACATGATTTGTCTTGTTTGAATATGTGTCTAGACCTTGTTTATCAACTTTAATGCTTACTATATGACATAAGAACACTATGTGCTTTAATTTGGTTTTTAATTTTTATATTTTTTTGAATTTTGATGCACATTTTGAATCTTGGTCAAATCCTAGGTTTGACCGAGATTTGAACAAGTTTAAAACAATAAAATAAAAGGTAAGCCCGCCAGACTGGATCCTTCTTAGTCACTCTATAATGAAGCTTTTAGGGGGTTGTTGAAAATGTAAGCATGTATCCTTCTTAGTACGTCACACCACAATGAAGCTTTTGGGAGGGTTTTTGAAATGTCCATGTTTGAAACCCAAAACGACTTCTCTTCGTGCTTGACTTCATAATTAAGACAAAGTTTAGGGTTAGGGGTAGAGATACATGATTTTTCTGGTTTGAATATGTCTAGACTTTGTTTATCAACTTGAGTGCTTACTATATCAAGTTGTGTCTGAGTCGAGTCAATGTTGAGTCGTTGAGTCACCTAGTATTATTATTATGGTGGTGTACTTGTGTTCATGTACTTGTTTCAGACAGGTATTGCTGTTTTGGTGAAGGAGACATGCATCATCCATTTTTGGTGGGGTTAATTGGTTCTAGGGTTAATTGGTTCTATGCCACTCCTCAATTCACAAGTTGTGTTTATGCCATTCCAAAAACTGAAGTTGTGTTTATGCCACTCTCAATTCTCAATACCCCCTTCTATGCCATTTTCAACAATACAACATGAAAACGGTTCAATAAATAGTCGTATTTCAGTTTATACTTTCGTATTGACCAAAATAAACCTGTGTTCAGATTTGGAGCGACTTTTGGGTGTTTCGGGCACACAAGAAATCCAAAATTTTCAAATTCTGGCAAAAATTAGAACTTCTCAGAAAAATCTAATTTTTTTATAGGAAATCAAAAACACTGAAACGAGTATACTATTTTAACTAGTTCAATACCCGTGCGTTGCTACGGGATCACAGCAAATTAAAAATCTTTAACATGTGGCGTGAAACACGATACATGTAGTTTTAAAACATAACAATGATGGTTTGTGTTATTTGTTCTACCACTTCTTGTAACCAACGCATGAACCCTCTCGCTCCCTCTATCTTTCTTTGTTTCTTGTCTATGAGTTCCTCTGTTTTGATACATGAACTTGTATATCTATTTTTTGGATTCGTTTGGTCGCCACTTCCATGGAGTGATGGATCTCGCTATTCTTCATGCTTCGAGTCTGCATGCACTGAGATAAACCTTCGGGACCATGCAAGTTGAGATGGTTGGATTTTTTTTTGTGGCACCATTACGTTTGGAGTTTTTTTCTCGAGTTCATCTTTTGAAGATTAGTTTTTCGTTGTGGCATATTTTTCGAGACAAGAGCCAAATTTTCTTAGTAAGGGCAGTGTTGTGCGATGGATATTTTTGTGCTAACCCGCGTTGGCGGATCAGCCCCCACGCGAACTCGAGGAGCTCCTTGTGCCATCAAAATGTTGATCAATCGATATACTCAGGCTGATCTACAGATTAAATGTCTAAAGGTGTTCACGGTCGCAGCATGGAGATGCTCCAAAATCCCATAGATGACTACACAACAAGGCATATGCGTTTTTCTTCAGTTTACATAAGAGAATAGGGACACTTCACTGTCATGGGTCAAGCCTCAAGCGCAAACGTTAGGTCACCTCTACTTGCTGAAGCAAAAGGACGACTCCTAGCAACCCATATTGCTATAGCCCTCAGCTTCCAAGCCATACTTCCTCACATACACCATAATCTTGGCACGTGCAACAGCTAACAGTCAAGGCTCTTCATCAGTTGTCAATTGCGATATTCAAGCAGACCTCGCAGATTTCTTCTATATTTTCGAAGATCTTCAGCCAAGAGTCTACCACATACACAGAAGCTTCAATGGTGTAGCACGAATATGTGCGCCGGCAACCTCCTGTACATCAACCCTTCTTAGAACCTTTCGCAAATCCTCCACAAACATCTCACTCCGCTCTGCTCCCATGACACAGTGGCATGGTCGATTAGGCGGCCACACGGTTCTGGTAGCAAAAGAGTTTTTTTACCCTGCAAAAAAAGAAGCACTTCATCCCCTGCGTTGTCTAGCAGCGCTGCGACATGGTGGCACAAACGAAGACGACCTCGAGCGGTCTCTGAGTGTGTCTAATTTCTAGTATAGTACCTCGGCTCGGCTGGATTAAAAGTGGCGGGTGATGGCTGATTGTCAACTCGGCAGATGGTCGATGCCTTGTAGGAGGCTGAATCGCAGGCCTCAGGCTGTAGCATCTTCATCCGGCCATGGACTGTAGTCGTCGTGGGGTTTCCAGGAGTTGAGGAGGAGACGTCGGCAGAAGTGCGGAAAAAATGCTTTCTTTGATCGATCGTTCGATGGCGTATAGCTCTATGTGTCGTCACGCGGATACAACGAACACACAAAAGAACAGCCGCACTGGTTGCAGCCTCCACCTACACCGCAGTCAGCCACCACCGCAAGCAGCCAGGTGCGGATAGCGGGGCTTCAAGCTCCGGTGTCACGAGCAGCAGCGTGGGCGGCTCCGCCGCCAGCGCCCGGGGTTGGTCCGCCCTTGTCGAGCACGCATTGAATAGCGCTTGCAAGCGCCGCCGCTCGGTGCGGTTGCTGCCGTCGGGCGTGGGCACTCAGGGGCGCGTTATAAGGTGGCGCGGAAACGGGCAGAGCGTCGGCCCCTTGCAGCACCGGAACGACGTGGAGGCTGAGCGTGACCTCATCATAGCGGCACACTCCATGTCTGGTTGTATGAATGCCTACACCCTACAGCCACGGATCGACGTAGCCACTGCAGGCTCGGATCGGCCTGGCGGTCGTGCGTAGGCTCGTCGTCGCAGACCGAAGGGGACGGTGCTCGCGGCGCACCGGAAACGGTGCATCACCACGGAGTTCCACCTCGTAAGATCCGACGTCTTCTATGACCTCCTCCCGCGCCCTCTGTCCCCGTCTGTTCCTTGGACGAGGAGGATCTTGTAATGCCAAGAACGGAAGGAAGGGTGTGAGTTATACTCGTTTCCGATTGTTGGCTGCCCAGGTTTGAGCCTGGACGTCTAATGCACGATCGAGACCGGGAAGATTTTGTGCGTCACCAGGTTTTCTTGTCGCTAGAGTTTGTTTCGGGCCAGGAGGGACGACGGATCAAAACATAAAACGGGGTTGGACGAAAAGGTAACTGTTCGTACTTTACTATTCGGTACGTTGGGCATAGAAATAAAATATTTTGGCCCGTTTGTGACACCAGGCAGTCACCTATTGCAATTTAATAGTAAAGATTTGAGCCATTTATGTGCAGATTTGCATAAAAAGGCTGACATTTTCTGTTCTGTCTAGAAATTGGTAAAATTTTGTCCAAAAAATCAAACTTCTTCGAAAAATCTGATAATTTTACAGAATGTCAAGAACACTAATATGAGTCATCCAAGTATTTAAGTTACCTTGTTTTTTTTGAATTGTAATTCATACCCTTCCTCCCAATTTTTATGCCCATTTGAATCTTGGTCAAATCCTAAGTTTGACCAAGATTTGAACAAGTTTAAAACATGAAAATGAAAAGGTGAGCATGAATCCTTCTTAGTCACTCTAAAATGAGAAGCTTTTGGGAGTTTTTTGAAATTTCCATGTTTGAAACCCAAAACCACTTCTCTTCATGCTTGACTTCATAAGACAGAGTTTAGGGTTAGGGGGTAGATACATGATTTGTCTGGTTTGTTGTTTAGACCTTGTTTATCAACTTGAATGCTTACTATATGACATAATAATACTATGTGCTTTGATTTTCATTTTTTTGATTTTTTCTGAATTTTTATGCCCATTTGATCTTGGTCAAATCATAGGTTTAACCAATATTTAAACAAGTTTATAACATGAAAATGAAAAGGTAAGCCTGCATCCTTCTTAGCGCATCCACAATGTTGCTATTGCCAAATCTGATACGATGGTGAATTTGGCTTTGGTGTGAAATATAGCAATAGCTCCACAATGTAGTGGTTCCAAATATTTATAACGTGGGTCCCGCCATCAAGCTAAAACAACACATAAAGCCAATATGGAACTACTCTCACAATGTAGGGAACTAGTTCCAAATGCCAAAAGTGAAATTTGGCATCGGAGCACCTACTTGCTCCGGTTCCCTGTTTTTCTGGTTTTGGAACTACCTCTACAATGTATGGAACTAGTTCCAAAAGCCAAAAATCAAATATGGAACCACTTTTGGCTACACGTTGTGGATGCTCTTAGTCACTCCAAAATGAAAGCTTACATATACTCTTGGAATACTGTTTTGGGTGATTTGTCATTCAAAAATTTGGTATCATTCGGATCGGAGGAAGTATAGTTGGAGATGAATGGCCCACCAAGTCTCTGCCTTGAAGTTTGCTCTTTGACCAGATAAGTATTACTACTCGCGAGGTGCCGAGGAGACGGGGAGGCCAAATTTAAGGACTAACCTTTGCTCTTGCCGTCTTCCTCAGTTCACCACTTTGTTTACCTCTTGGAATACTACTTCGCCACCATGACCGGGAGCAAGTCTCGCCACAGAAGGGCTCGTGCGGCTGCGGCGAAGCTGAGGGAATCCCAGCAATGGCGTCCCTGTGCTGCTGTCGAGGTGCCTTCTGCGCAAGAGTCTTCAAGGGCGTCGCAGCCCGCGACTGCTACCTTCAGGCGATCCTCCGTTCTTGCGCATCTTTCTATGTCTTTCACAACTTATCATCCCCTCCTTTTCTTACCTTCTCTCAATCGTATATTCAGGTCGGGCGGCCTTAGTTTTCCCGCAGCCCTCCTGCCTGCGGAAACATCTTCCACGGAGCCAAGTTCTCAAAGCAGCGAGGTATAGACATTCGTGCAAATTGGGATTCCCATTTTCTCTTTCTTGGTACTTCTCTGGGTACACTTCTGATTTTGTGCTCCATCCCCATCTGATAGAAGCCCCGCTACGAGATCGGGCCCATTTTAGAAATGGTTATGGGCGATTTCTGCGTCGAGACGGCGGACAGAAGCGCCCTCGCCGATGAGTGCATGAGACTTTATTCTGAGCTCGCCACTGAGAAGATCCGGATTCGCATTCTCGACGATATCGCCATGAAATCGTTCACTGCGAGTAATGAGATCCAGCGGCGGAGCCTCGGCCAGGCGGAGACCATGGACAAACTCGCCGGACTGATCCTGAACCTCACGGTTAGGACGGACAAACTAGAGGCCGAGCTGTCACAGGAGAAGGCTCTCAACTCCGAGCTGAAGCGTCAAGCAGGCTCAAGGTAGATCTTGACCAGGTCACTGTGTACCACTAGCTGCAATCCTTGATGACTGCTGTGTCACCTGGCTTCCGAGTTTCTGAAGGTTAATTTTCGAAATTTTGTTCGTAAAATTGGCCTGTGGAAATGTAAACAAACTAGTACTCTTACTTTATTATATTAGTACTTGTGTCAATGTAGTAGTTGTGTCTGAGTCGAGTCAATGTTGAGTCGTTGAGTCACCTAGTATTATTATTATGGTGGTGTACTTGTGTTCATGTACTTGTTTCAGACAGGTATTGCTGTTTTGGTGAAGGAGACATGCATCACCCATTTTTGGTGGGGTTAATTGGTTCTAGGATTAATTGGTTCTATGCCACTCCTCAGTTCACAAGTTGTGTTTATGCCATTCCAAAAACTGAAGTTGTGTTTATGCCACTCTCAATTCTCAATACCCCCTTCTATGCCATTTTCAACAATACAACATGAAAACGGTTCAATAAATAGTCGTATTTCAGTTTATACTTTCGTATTGACCAAAATAAACCTGTGTTCAGATTTGGAGCGACTTTTGGGTGTTTCGGGCACACAAGAAATCCAAAATTTTCAAATTCTGGCAAAAATTAGAACTTCTCAGAAAAATCTAATTTTTTTATAGGAAATCAAAAACACTGAAACGAGTATACTATTTTAATTTGAGCCATTTATGTGCAGATTTGCATAAAAAGGCTGACATTTTCTGTTCTGTCTAGAAATTGGTAAAATTTTGTCCAAAAAATCAAACTTCTTCGAAAAATCTGATAATTTTACAGAATGTCAAGAACACTAATATGAGTCATCCAAGTATTTAAGTTACCTTGTTTTTTTTGAATTGTAATTCATACCCTTCCTCCCAATTTTTATGCCCATTTGAATCTTGGTCAAATCCTAAGTTTGACCAAGATTTGAACAAGTTTAAAACATGAAAATGAAAAGGTGAGCATGAATCCTTCTTAGTCACTCTAAAATGAGAAGCTTTTGGGAGTTTTTTGAAATTTCCATGTTTGAAACCCAAAACCACTTCTCTTCATGCTTGACTTCATAAGACAAAGTTTAGGGTTAGGGGGTAGATACATGATTTGTCTGGTTTGTTGTTTAGACCTTGTTTATCAACTTGAATGCTTACTATATGACATAATAATACTATGTGCTTTGATTTTCATTTTTTTGATTTTTTCTGAATTTTTATGCCCATTTGATCTTGGTCAAATCATAGGTTTAACCAATATTTAAACAAGTTTATAACATGAAAATGAAAAGGTAAGCCTGCATCCTTCTTAGCGCATCCACAATGTTGCTATTGCCAAATCTGATACGATGGTGAATTTGGCTTTGGTGTGAAATATAGCAATAGCTCCACAATGTAGTGGTTCCAAATATTTATAACGTGGGTCCCGCCATCAAGCTAAAACAACACATAAAGCCAATATGGAACTACTCTCACAATGTAGGGAACTAGTTCCAAATGCCAAAAGTGAAATTTGGCATCGGAGCACCTACTTGCTCCGGTTCCCTGTTTTTCTGGTTTTGGAACTACCTCTACAATGTATGGAACTAGTTCCAAAAGCCAAAAATCAAATATGGAACCACTTTTGGCTACACGTTGTGGATGCTCTTAGTCACTCCAAAATGAAAGCTTACATATACTCTTGGAATACTGTTTTGGGTGATTTGTCATTCAAAAATTTGGTATCATTCGGATCGGAGGAAGTATAGTTGGAGATGAATGGCCCACCAAGTCTCTGCCTTGAAGTTTGCTCTTTGACCAGATAAGTATTACTACTCGCGAGGTGCCGAGGAGACGGGGAGGCCAAATTTAAGGACTAACCTTTGCTCTTGCCGTCTTCCTCAGTTCACCACTTTGTTTACCTCTTGGAATACTACTTCGCCACCATGACCGGGAGCAAGTCTCGCCACAGAAGGGCTCGTGCGGCTGCGGCGAAGCTGAGGGAATCCCAGCAATGGCGTCCCTGTGCTGCTGTCGAGGTGCCTTCTGCGCAAGAGTCTTCAAGGGCGTCGCAGCCCGCGACTGCTACCTTCAGGCGATCCTCCGTTCTTGCGCATCTTTCTATGTCTTTCACAACTTATCATCCCCTCCTTTTCTTACCTTCTCTCAATCGTATATTCAGGTCGGGCGGCCTTAGTTTTCCCGCAGCCCTCCTGCCTGCGGAAACATCTTCCACGGAGCCAAGTTCTCAAAGCAGCGAGGTATAGACATTCGTGCAAATTGGGATTCCCATTTTCTCTTTCTTGGTACTTCTCTGGGTACACTTCTGATTTTGTGCTCCATCCCCATCTGATAGAAGCCCCGCTACGAGATCGGGCCCATTTTAGAAATGGTTATGGGCGATTTCTGCGTCGAGACGGCGGACAGAAGCGCCCTCGCCGATGAGTGCATGAGACTTTATTCTGAGCTCGCCACTGAGAAGATCCGGATTCGCATTCTCGACGATATCGCCATGAAATCGTTCACTGCGAGTAATGAGATCCAGCGGCGGAGCCTCGGCCAGGCGGAGACCATGGACAAACTCGCCGGACTGATCCTGAACCTCACGGTTAGGACGGACAAACTAGAGGCCGAGCTGTCACAGGAGAAGGCTCTCAACTCCGAGCTGAAGCGTCAAGCAGGCTCAAGGTAGATCTTGACCAGGTCACTGTGTACCACTAGCTGCAATCCTTGATGACTGCTGTGTCACCTGGCTTCCGAGTTTCTGAAGGTTAATTTTCGAAATTTTGTTCGTAAAATTGGCCTGTGGAAATGTAAACAAACTAGTACTCTTACTTTATTATATTAGTACTTGTGTCAATGTAGTAGTTGTGTCTGAGTCGAGTCAATGTTGAGTCGTTGAGTCACCTAGTATTATTATTATGGTGGTGTACTTGTGTTCATGTACTTGTTTCAGACAGGTATTGCTGTTTTGGTGAAGGAGACATGCATCACCCATTTTTGGTGGGGTTAATTGGTTCTAGGATTAATTGGTTCTATGCCACTCCTCAGTTCACAAGTTGTGTTTATGCCATTCCAAAAACTGAAGTTGTGTTTATGCCACTCTCAATTCTCAATACCCCCTTCTATGCCATTTTCAACAATACAACATGAAAACGGTTCAATAAATAGTCGTATTTCAGTTTATACTTTCGTATTGACCAAAATAATCCTGTGTTCAGATTTGGAGCGACTTTTGGGTGTTTCGGGCACACAAGAAATCCAAAATTTTCAAATTCTGGCAAAAATTAGAACTTCTCAGGAAAATCTATTTTTTTATAGGAAATCAAAAACACTGAAACGAGTATACTATTTTAATTTGAGCCATTTATGTGCAGATTTGCATAAAAAGACTGACATTTTCTGTTCTGTCTAGAAATTGGTAAAATTTTGTCCAAAAAATCAAACTTCGAAAAATCTGATAATTTTACAGAATGTCAAGAACACTAATATGAGTCTACTATTCTAATATGAGCCATTTCTGGGCACATATGATCCATTAAACATAGGTGCAAAGTACGGTCCAGATTATCTGAGAGTATGTACAAACTGTAGTATAGAGAAGTCGTTTTGGGTTTCAAACATGGAAATTTCAAGAACATCCCAAAAAGCTTCATTTTAGAGTGAGTAAGAAGGATCCAGGCTTACCTTTTCATTTTCATGTTTTAAACTTGTTTAAATCTTGGTCAAACCTAGGATTTGACCAAGATTCAAATGTGCAGAAAATTAAAAAAATCATAAAAATGAAAAACCAAAGTACATAGTCTTCTTATGTCATATAGTAAGCATTCAAGTTGATAAACAAGGTCTAGACATATTCAAACCATACAAATCATGTATCTACCCCTAACCCTAAACTCTGTCTTATGAAGTCAAGCATGAAGAGAAGTGGTTTTGGGTTTCAAACATGGAAATTTCAAAAACCTCTTAAAAATTCATTTTAGAGTGACTAAGAAGGATATGATGCAGGCTTCCCTTTTCATTTTCTTGTCTTAAACTTGTTTAAATCTTGGTCAAACCTAAGATTTGACCAAAAGATTCAAACGGGCATAAAATTCAAAAAAATCAGAAAAATGAAAAACAAAAGCATATAGTCTTCTTATGTCATATAGTAAGCATTCAAGTTGATAAACAAGGTCTAGACATATTCAAACCAGAAAAATCATGTATATATCTACCCCTAACCCTAAACTCTGTCATGAAAAGAAGTGGTTTTGGGTTTCAAACATGGAAATTTCAAGAACCTCCCAAAAGCTTCATTTTAGAGTGTGACTAAGAAGGATCCAGGCTTACCTTTTCACTTTCATGTTCTAAACTTGTTTAAATCCTAGTCAAACCTAGGATTTCACAAAGATTCAAATATATGGGTATAAAATACAAAAAAATAGAAAAATGAAAAACGAAAGCACATAGTCTTCTTATGTCATATAGTAAGCATTAAAGTTGATAAACAAGGTCTAGACATATTCAAACTAGCACTACAAGAAAAGTTCTGATAGACAACGTCTCAAAATCGTCCGCTAAGGGGTATTTTTCGTCGCCTATGGGCCTA
This sequence comes from Lolium multiflorum, assembly GCA_030979885.1. Taxonomy (NCBI): domain Eukaryota; kingdom Viridiplantae; phylum Streptophyta; class Magnoliopsida; order Poales; family Poaceae; genus Lolium; species Lolium multiflorum. The sequence goes on from CM061749.1 coordinate 126,539,805, forward strand.
ACCCGACGATATGGGTTCTGTTGTGGAAACTGCGTCAGGCAAAGTCCTACGACGATTTTTTCGGTCCGTCGCGCTTGGGCGCCCTTCGCCACGGAAAATCGGACCGTTGCCCAAGTGTTTCCGGAGCCCGTTGATGCGACGTCATGCAAACGACACGTGGCGGACGCCCGATTAACGGCGTTAACCGCTGAAACACCGTGGTAGATGGTAGGCCCACACGAGGCCTGCCACATCTTAAGCGGGCCGGCCCATTAAGTTTGCGGGCCGGGCCAGCTGACTTAGTTTGACCGGTCAACTATATAGCTGGGCTGGTCCATTAGTTACGTGGGCCGGGCCTAACCTCTAAGGTTGACTGGTCAACACTTAAATGGGCCGGCCCATCTAACATGTGGGGTCCACCTTAGAGCAACCGGCCCAAGAAACAAGTGGGCCGGGCCAAAACACAGGTGGGTCCCACTTTCCTTTTAAAGGGCCGGCCCATTTAGTGTGTGGGGTCCACCGTATAGCAAGTGGGCCGGACCAAAAACACAGGTGGGTCCCACTTTCCAGTTAAAGGGTCGGCCCATTTAGTATGTGGGGTCCACCATATAGCAAGTGGGCCGGCCCAACAAGAGAGTGGTCCGGGCCAAAAACACAGGTGGGTCCCACTTTCCTGTTAAAGGGCCGGCCCATTTGGTGTGTGGGGTCCACCATATAGCAAGTGGTCCGGCCCAACAAGATAGTGGGCCGGGCCAAAAGCACAGGGTCCCACCTTCCTGTTAAAAGGCCGGCCCATTTAGTATGTGGGGTCCACCATATAGCAAGTGGGCCGGCCCAACAAGATAGTGGGCGGGCCAAAACTCGTGGGTCCCACTTTCCTGCTAAAGGCGGCCCATTTAGTATGTGGGGTCCACCGTATAGCATGTGGCGGCCCAACTCGCTAGTGGGCGGGCAAAAACCCGTAGGTCCCACTTTCGTCTTAAAGGGCCGGCCCATTTAGTATGTGGGGACCGCTATATAGCAAGTGGGCCGGCCCAACAAGATAGTGGGCCGGGTCAAAAACACTGGTGGGTCCCACTTTCGTCTTAAAGGGCCGGCCCATTTAGTATGTGGGGTCCACTATATAGCAAGTGGGCCGGCCCAACAAGATAGTGGGCCGGCCCAACAAGATAGTGGGCCGGGCCATAACACTGGTGGGTCCCACTTTCGTCTTAAAGGGCCGGCCATTTAGTATGTGGGGTCCACCACAAAAGAAATGGGCTGGCCCAACTAGTTAGTGGGCCGGCCCAGTAGTGGGTGGGGTCCACCTTAAAGCAAGTGGGCCGGCCCAATTAGAGTGTGGGGTCCACGGTAAATCAAATGGGCTGGCCCAATAAGTAAGTGGGCCAGCCCGTTTAGTTGCTGTTTATATGCCGGCGTAAAAGGCGCTTTAGGATTTTGCGGGCCGGCACGTATGTGATTTCGCTTAATTGGGCCGTTTAAGGGATGGGAATTCGTGATTTAGATACTGAGAATATTTACGCAGCATTGATTTCTGTCGGATAGCCTCACTTACCACAAGCACCAAAGAAAAAATGCGCGAAAGAACTATAAAAACTAACTAAATATTACATCAGCTGCAAGGCTTTGAAAAAATATTACAGAACCCAGAGAAATTGAATGGTAATTAAACCTAGCAATACAATGAAGCGATCCGGCAATCTTTTAAGTTGTCCATGCAGCACCTATATCTGAAACAAAGACATTACAAGTTAAGACAGCAACAATGGAAACGCAAAGACACTGCAATATTGTTTGCCAAAGAATTTGGAACTCATCATTTCGTCGTTATAACAAGATCATTGTAATGCGCACAATAAGCAAACAAAGAGTGCATGCCGCATACCAACAGCCAATATAACAGAGCATGTTAGAATGAAACAGCAGACTTACTACTGTCGAGTCCCATGCAAACCAACATGTTCAGGGAGTACAAAATTGGCATGAACAACATAGTAGCAGGCTATAAATTTTGTAACAACGACTGAGCAAGATGAAGTTATGATGGCTACATCTATAGAGCAGGGAATGTAAACCAAAAATAGAAGTTACGATGGCAAAAGCTAAAGAGGAGGGAATGTGAACCAACATGTGCCAAGTGCAATTACTTAATTTTGGCCGTGAACTAAATAATACTCCTGAACTTATAGTGAAGGGGATGCAAATCAAGATGTTTCGGGATATAAACTTGTAATGAGCAACACATAGAGGATAGTTAATGCTGGAGCTTAGGATGGACCAGATACAGAATATAGTGGGATCACCTGTGAACTTGTATAAGAGGGAATGCAAACCAATATGTTCAGCTTTCCATATGTGAGTGTCATGCCAAGTCAGAGAAACAAGTCAATAATGCAGCTTTTGAAGAACAAGATGGCACGCAAAATTATTATCTAGTAGTATGACAAGTTTATTTGTACTACATGCTAGATAGCAGAGTGATAGCATGCCAAACTAAGTCCTTACTTTGTTAGCTTACAATGAACTAGATACAAAACAATGGCATCACCTGTAGTACAGGGAATGCAAGCCAACATGTTCATGGAGTAAAAAATTGGCACAAACAACATAGTAGCAGGCCATAATTTTTGTAACAACGACTGAGCAAGATAAAGTTATGATGGCTAGATCTACAGAGCAGGGAATGTAAACCAAATATAGAAGTTACGATGCCAAAAGCTATAGAGCAGGGAATGCGAACCAACATGTGCAATTACTTAAAATTGGCCATGAACTAAATAATAGCAGGATGTTACTATAATACCTATAATTTTTGTAACAACGACTGAGCAAGATAGAAGTTATGATGGCTACATCTATAGAGCAGGGAATGCAAACCAAAATGTTCAATCGCTTAAAGTTAGCAATGAAGTAGAAAATAGCAACATGTTACGGTCATAGCTAGGAATGAACTAAAAGAGCTTCAGACAAACAAGCATCTGAACCCAGAACATGGCGCTAAAACAAGGGACTTACATTAGGAGAAGCACTCTGTGGGAGTCACAGCAGATCTTCCTGGGGTTGATAGATCCGGTGATGAAGTACGCTACATGTGCTACTTGGGGTTGGAGAGACGGCCATTACACTTCATGATTACTCATCTCATCTGCAAAAACGTAACGGCGCGTCGTTAGCACAAACAGGTTCCCCCAAGATTAAACAAGAACTTGCAGGCAAGCAATAGAAAAGCGAAGTAGAAGAGTTTAGATCATGCACGCGCCGGTGAAGCAGATCCGGTTCATGCACAGCGGTGTCGGTGAGCAAGATCCGATGCGGTGGACGACGGATCCGGCGAAGCGGCTCGGGAAGGCTGCGGTAGACTGCTGGATGAGCATATGGTTTCGAGGTACGGCGGGGATGATCCGGTCCGGTTGATGACGGCGTCGATGAAGCGGCTCCGGCAGGCAGCCGGAGACGAGGAGGAGGGCTCGGGTAGACCAGGGAAGTCCGGCGGGGATGTTCCGGTGCGGTGGTCGTGGAGGTGGGAGAGAGGGACTTGGGAAGTTCCGGTGGGTGGTCTGAGGGAAATGAATTTTTTTGGGAGGGTTTCCGGGCTAGGGAGGTGGTGATCCAAAAAATGACGGGCATACCCCCCACCAACCGACTTTGCTGCCATCTCCACAGGGGTAGAATGGGAATTTGGAAGCGTGTGAAATTTTTGTATTTTGTGGGCGGGAAGTTTTGCCGCTATGAGATTTTGAATTTGGCTACCGTCCAAGTATAATGATAAAAAATTGTGACACCGTACTAGTACCTCTGTTCAAGGCCGAGTGCAAAATCAAATCATCATCACATTAAATACCGGTTACTATCATCGTGATCTATCTTGTTATCCCATTCAAAAACCCGTCTGAAATATTTCAGGATTGGCGGGAGATTTTGCCGCCCGACTGAGATTTGATTTTGAATATGGCTATGGTCAAGTAATATAATATAATACTAATATAAAGACGGTACACCTGGTTAAGTACTAATTGCTCTGCTCCGGCAGTCAAGGCCAGCAGCCACATCAAGCCATCATCATTACAAACAAAATCAGTCAAATCTAGAAGCTAGTATAGGAAAAATCACAGCAGCATAATAAATCCAGAAAACTAAGTACGGAGTATAATACATCAACTGCATACAACAGCCAAAAGCAGCCAATAACAATGTTAATGTTCACGACAAACTAATCTGAAAATAATACAAGACGCAATGTATGGCCAACATGAAGATTAGGATACCCCAAGATGAATGAATCTGATCTTCATTCAGCATATATTTCTTCGTCACTCCGTTCTCTGATCTGAAGGAAATATTCATTGAACTCCTTCCGTCTGCAGTGTGCAGCCAATACATCCTCCAAACGGTATGGCCTTTGTTCATTTCTCATACCATAGTTTCCTAATCTATCCACACGTATTGGCCACTCATCCCAGGCCTTTATATCATCAAAGTACTCTCTGATATAACCCAAATCTGCGTAGTAGATGCAGCCAGGTCGAAGTGTCGGGTGCACTCTGGTGTCGACGGAGATACACCGGATATAATGGACGAAGAAGGCACGACTGCCAATGTTATTGACGGCATGGAGAGAGCGGCTCTCAGTGTCCACACGGTACACCAATGGTTGACCTTCCTCCAAATGCTTGTTGTCCAACAACACAAGCAGCAGAGCACCATCCGACTTCACAAGGTAGAACTTGTTATTTCCAAGTTCTGGAAATGAAAATAGTGTATCCATGTTGACACTGCTCGCGCGCTGCTCCAACTGGACATTGTTGGTGCACACTAATTTTCCGAACTCAAAATTGTTCACAGCTATTGCATACAGTTCACCATTGAACGGGGTAATGCAACGCAGAGAATGGTGCTCGGTCGAAAATCTTCCTTCTCCCCAGTCTTCATCTATACCCTTAGTTGGAGTGCTCTCATCGACCCAAGCAATTTCCGCCGGGTAATCTTTGGAAACGAAGACCATAGTCGGGGACTTCATTACAGCGACTGACTTCAGAATAACATATGGCATATGCGCCTCAAACCTAGTATTCAATGTCTTTGTGAGTGGGTTCAAAAGCCGTATCTTGTGCGGCTGGTTCTTCTGGGCAAGGACGATGACGCCACGGTAAAAGCCGACGAAGTAGTATCTAAAATATATTGATGAAGATAACATTCAGCACTAAGATGTTTACGATTGAAAATAAAAATAGATTAACTCTATAGATATGGAGGAATTTGAACCTTGCATGAACTTCCGTTAGATCGATGGTGACGTAGCGGGATGTGCGGAGGTGGAGGAAGGTGAAATCAGCAGCGCGTGGAAGGACGTGTTCTACCATGATCCATTCATGCAGGTGCACGTCGGGCTCAGGTAAACCTGAGCGCCAATTTCTACAAACTTGCCTCAAAGCAGAGTAGGTGTCCATGTACTCCTCGTTCGCCAGTAAGCAGTCCCCGATCTTGTGAAGTGGTCCGTCAGCCCTGAGAGAGGCCCAGTCCACGGAGGCGCCGCGCTTGGATGCGCCGCCCTCGGAGGCGACGGTCTCGGGGGCGACGGCCGCCGGCGCATTCTTCTTGTCCATCGCCGGCAGGGAACGCGCGTAGGGCGGTTGGTGTTTTTTCATTCGATTTGGAGAAGTTGATGGGACGTGAGAGGCGTGGTTGCGTGCGTGAGTGAGAATGAGACTGTGTGCAGAGGGAGGGACAGAGGGGCTCTGTACAGGCAACGTGACGGTTGGTCTCGGCAGTTTCTCAAAAAAGCTAGACGTTTGGTCTCAACACGCGCACCGCCTAACCGCTGCGCACCACGACACGCGTCCGTGGTACTGCACGTCTGCACCGTTACGTGTACTCAGTTCTACCGTCGAGCCTTACACTGGAAAAATATATGTACTCCGTACTCAGTTTTCCCCTCGAGTATAGTGGCTAGTGCAATATACTCAGTTTTACCCTCAAGTGGCTGGTCAACAGAGAGTCAACAAATGGGATTAAGTTGTCTAATTGAGTAATTTCATGCGCAAAAAAATAAAATCATAGTGCCTCCTACTCATGGAGTCTTGTTAAGAAGAGGAGGTCTAACACGTGGAAAAGAGAATAGCACACCACAGGTCCGAAATGATGGAAAGGGCTAGGCAATCCACTTATTATAGATCTCAACAAAAACCACATGGAACTAGTATATTAAACTTATGCAGTAGCCAACGCAACCAAAAGTCAGAAGTGCAGGCTGAGTCCCAAAGGCACAACACAATACGGAAACTTGCAAACTTATATAAAAGGGGCTATGCAACCCACTTATACACACATTAACAGCCATCCTCCTGTGTGACAAGAGAAATTCAACACTGGATTCGGAGGTAGGCACATGAAGCTTTACAAGGGCCAATGGGGCACCAACAAATTAAGGATGAATTGAACCACACCATCAACAATTCAAACTCGAGACCTTGGCTCTAATACCATTTAAGTTCAAACTGATTGAAAAGGCTAGGCAACCAATTTATAAAACATCCACAGAGTTGATCCCAGCCGCAGATAAATGCATCCACCAACAAAATAGGAACATTGCCTCAGTCTCAGGAAAATTTCACAATACCAAGGTACTCACATGTCAATGTCAGTGTTCATCTCCAATTATCTATGGCATTTTATTAGTCTTTGAGAGATTATAACGAACTTGATTGGCCTCCTCCAGTAGGGCATCACATGCTTCTGATCTCGATCTCAACATATCAACTTGGTTTCTTAACACATCTGCTGCAGCTCGTTCTATTTGGAGTTGTTCCTCCAGAACTTGTGCAGAGAAAGACTTGGACTTGGACTTGGACTTGGACTGCAAAAACCCAGCATTTCGCAGGAAAGTGTTTTTGGTGATATCTTTATTTTTAAGTACCATGGTAAATGTCTCCATACATTCTTCTAGAGTTTTTTCCATACCGTCTTTCCCGGGTTTTGCCATCTCCAATTTCATATTTGCCTGAAAAAATTTCAGTCGTGTAAAAATTAAAGTTATTACAGAGAAACATGCAGACGGTAGATTTAATGTGTATGAACTACTTTTAATCCTACAAGTTGGTATGCCTGATTACACATCAAATGCATTTTCACAAAAACGCCTAAAAGATCATATTGACATGCGCATTATTGCTCCTACAAATTGGCAAGTGTGTCGTTAAAAAAATTAAATCATAAAGAAGACTTACAATAACACTTTCTGCAAGTTCTCCTATCACATTATGTTTGTTCTTCTGGCATGCCTCGAACTGCTCTGCCAGAGTCATCTCTTTGTCTGGTTGCATGTTGTTTGCATGATCTACTTTCTGCATTTTTGTACAATCATATAGAAATCAAATAACGTGGTTAAAATGGAGGATGGAAATATAACATGCACATGGAGTTCTACACAATTTACGAGTAACATATGTAGCAGTACAGACCAGCGGGGCATTACTTTTTGCCAGAGATGCCCAACCAAGTGACGAGATCCTGTACGGCTTGGTAAACGTTGTTTCAAGCGGTTAGCCTGGTTCCTTTTAGACAACGTCTGCAAAAGGAGACTAGTGAGACACTGGCGCAAAATAAGTATTCGGAATTTAATCTGGTTTCACGGTCCTCATAAGCCATACCACATTCTTTGGATCAGACCAATGCTTGACAAGATCTCCCCACTGCTCGTCAGTCATACAGGGTGCAGGAGACTTTGTTCGAACATTGGCAGTAATCTGGCCAGTGAAGTATGTCGCCTTAAGCTTATAGCGGTGCTGGCGCAACAATTCTTTGAATATGGAAGCGATGACAAACTTTACATCCTCATTATCCTCATCGAATTCAAACCTTAACTGCTCAGAACGGTGGAATGATTGGTGAGTTATATAGCATAGAAACAACAGTAAGCTACAAGAAATGGGACAGATCAATGTGGAATAATTTATCATTACCAGGAGAAGCATGACTTACATGTAAATTATGCACTAAACTCTCGAACTGTGAAGGGGTGTCAACGTGCTGCTTCCACAATGGGAAGGTAGGAAGTTCATTCCTGATAAAATAGCCAATATGTGATACAAGATATGAAGATTCATGCGGATGAAGTGGCCTTCTGCCACCTACAATAGATGTGATGCGAAATCTTGAACCCATTCCGGAAATCTTAGCTGCAAGTTTTCTTCCTACCGTTGGCCCCCTCGTTTTTATTGATCGTGGCGAACCTACCAAGTTAATCATTACATCAAGCTATCATGGTATATAGATACATAAGGGAGCATTAAACTACAAGTCTTGAAAAAAGTATTACCTTTTTTGGCGTGGGTCTCGTCATCGGGAGAGGAGTTGTCTTTCGCAGGACTAAGGGTCGGAGGGAGATCATCACCAGTTCGCTGGTGTTGTGGCAGCACTGTTTGGACATTTGAGGCTGTATCATCTGGGACTAGCATCATGTGTCCTTGGCCATTATTACCTACCACCACTCCTGATGATGCCAATTGTTGGCTCGAATTTGCTGTGGAAACTGGTTCTGTTGGCAATTGTTGCTGAGAAACAGTATTGGCAACTGGTGGTTGTGGAATGTGTGGGCTGGTACATGCTGGGGCTACTTCTGTCTGATTCGATGGTTTGTGGTTTTTACGAGACCTTTTACTGTTATCATTCTCGGCCTGTTCGCCACCTCGTGTCAGTCTTTTGTTAGACCTTGTAATAGGAGGAGCAGCACGAGCATCAGGCTTAACTCTTTTTTTATTACGCACTGTCACCCATCCTCCGGTATCAGCCTGAGGTTCCTGTTGAGTGTTCTTCCTCCTGTTCGTTCTTGAAAAGTTCTTGCCCGAATCTGCAGATGCCTGTCACACATAAATGATATTTCAATGTACAATATTATATGATGATGATATGCAGATGGAATGGAAAAACAGTAAGGCAACATATGCAAAAACATATATGATGCGTTAACTAAGCAGGAAAAATTGTAGTAATGAGATTGAACATGGCATGGGTAACATATTTGGTAGGACTGGGATACAACAAATGGAAGTTGGGACAAATAATTCGATGACAGGACAGAGAAAACTCACCTTGTTGTGTTGCAGAGGATAGTCGACCAGGGCATCTTCCTGAGTCAGCTCGCCATCACAATCAGCAGGATCAAATTCTGAATCAGAGGAATGTTCCGTATCCTTTGTGAGGGACGTGGGTGGCGTTTTTGCACTAGACCTTGTAGAAGGATGTAGTGTTAGGCCCAACGAGGCTGCAACTCGGCTATTATGCAGGATAGTTTGCCTCCGTTGCTCTTCGTACTCATTCTCGAGTGGAAGACCTAACATGCATTGGCGAGAAATGCAGATGAGATTTATCATGGAACTGTGCATGTAAGAACAAATTAATAGTAGCAGTGAGACTGCTCAAAAGGTGTAATGACAAACAAACTATGGCTAAAAAATAATTGATGTTCATATTGTCAAGCTTCATGCACTAGCCAACGCAACCGGAAGTCCGGACTGATGGAAAGGGCAAACAAATTATGGCTCAAAAATAATTTACGTTGGGCAACAGAGGGCAGCAGCAACAATTTTTAGGATAAGTATGAATGTCAAGCTTCATGCAGTAGCCAACGCAACCAAAAGTCCGAACTGATGGAAAGGGCTAAGCAATCCACATATACACTCAAACACATATAAGTGTCATTTCATGCCAATGGTTAACCATATGGAATGGCGTGTGCTTAATATAATTGCCTAGGGTCTTCCAAGTTCCAACAGATCGGTCTATTGGATGAACTTGCTAGAGCATGCAATTCGAAATGGTATCAGACCTACAAGGTCCTGAGTTCAAATCCTAGCAAGTAGCAACGCAGTATTCAAAATAAATATTTCCAGCCTTCCTAAAAAAATATCTAATGATACATGCCTAAGGCTCGGTCTATTGAATGAGCGGTTTATCACTTAGCACCACAAGTTGGGGATTTTTTATCACAAAACACCAACATTTGGGGAAATTATTTCACATAACACATTATTTGTCATTAGTTGGCTTGACAAGAGCATCACCCTACAGCGTGACACCAATTTACAGTACGTGAGCATGTTTGCTACAAACAAATGAATTTTGGTGTGAAATTTTGTAGACACTCTGTGGAAATGAGAATATGAGTCACACTTGTTACATATGCTACACACAAAATGAATTACCATATGACAAATATTCATTGAAATTATAACCACACAAGAACATGAGATTTGGGTAATATATTCTGTACCAGCATAAGGTTTTGATAATGTGTACCAATACAACTACCCTGGACATAAGATTTTTTTGAACTGTCTGGACATAAGATTAAACTACTAGTGTTGACAAACAGCTTTGTATTTAGCGTTTAACAGAAAATACCACAAAATAAAGTCTAATTGTCTTTCACCTGCTGTCACTCTTAAACTGACGGTGGCCTGAAGTCACTAATGGGCTATCAAACAGAGATCATGTATTCTGCGAAACAATTACCCCAAATGTTGGTGTTTTGTGATACAAATTTATAGGGTTGTGGTTCTGTGATAAAATAAAATCCCGAACTTCTGGTGTTAAGTGATAAAACCTCATTGGATGAACTGGCTAGAGCATGCAATTCCACATGGCGCACAAAGAGTTGCAAATAGAAAAAATACAGGCAGTTTAATACTATCAATAAATTGCTCTGCTAGCTTGACTGCTATCATAACCTTTGTAAAACGTACTACCACCATCCCGAAGTTTTTACCAAAAATCATTATTAACATGCAAAATACAAATTTAATATCATTAAATAGATAACGAATATATTTTCGTACGGTATCTACGAAATATTATATTTCTTGATAGATTGTTCTGAAAGTTTGGTCAAACTTTACTTGGTTTGACTTTTATAAATAAGCCTTCAGGTTTGGGGTGGAGGTAGTATACTTCAAACCCCAAAAAAGTACCGCACAGATGTGATATTTGGAAAAGAAAAGCGTAACGAAAGCGGACATAAGCTCTGCCTCTTCATCAGCAGATGTAAGGTTACGATCAGCAGAGTTCCGAGATAAAAAAAATACAGGCAGTTTAATACTATCAACAAATTGCTCTGCTAGCTTGACTGCTATCATAACCTTTGTAAAATGCATACTTCAAACCCCCAAAACATATCACACAGAAGTGATTCTCGGAAAAGAAATGCATAGCGAAAGCGGACATAACCTCGATCTTCCTCTCGATCAGCAGATGTAAGGTTGAGATCTCATATAGCTACGCGGCAAACAACTATCTACACTGATCTAATATCAGCAAGAATGCATTGCAAGAAAGCAACGAAAACTAGTGTCAGAAATCAAATGCATATAACAAAAGCGGACATGTAAAGTATTCATCAACCTTCGTCTGAGGCCAGGGCGGATTTACTCTTTGGTTGGGGGTGGTCGACTTTGGGGCCGCGTTTTTTGCCCATCTCGATCTCCGGTGAGGTGGACTACAGAGTCGGGGAAGCAGATCCGGAGCAGATATGGCGCGGTCAACGTCGGCGTCGAGGAAGCAAATCCGGCTTGCTAGACAGCAAGGGAGGTCCGCCGGTAAAACGTGGTCGGTCACTACGGTGGCCGGTGAGGAGGCAGTGATGGTGAGGAGGGGCGGTAGGCACGGCCGTCGTCGTGGGAGTGTGCCTGGTAGAAGCATGAGAAAGATGTGGTGTTCGAATTGTGCTCTGCAGGGAAATATCCTCTGTTGACCGAAGTTTTATAGGCCGACGGGCAAACCGCAGGTTTTGGGGTAGCTTGAAAATGGGACGCGCCAACAATTTCGGCGCGTGTTTTGCGGCAGAGACGAAAGTCACCCATAAGAAACTTTCCTCATGGAATACCTTTTGCTTGTTGGTTGGTCGTGTGGACAACATATATAGTGGGAGATGCCCATAGCTAGCTAGGCCATTCATATCAAACTCGAGTGATTATCACTAAGTTTACAATGAATATATTTCATGACACTCGCTATTGGCCGGATAGTAGAAAATATATTTCATGAATATCCCATATTAGTTAATTTATATTATTTCAATTGCTAAAATATTTTCATATTCTTTTAGAGTTCTAAAAACACACTACACAATGACAATGGATATTACCACTACCTTCTAGGTCCCGGCCATCAGATTTAGGGCTCCTTTGATTCATAGGATTTGCATAGGAATTGTGTAGGATTTGGTTCCTATGGAAAATTTTCCTATACATGTTGTTTGATTCATACGAATATATCCTATAGGAAAAATTCATTAGCTCATACCTCATGAAAAATTCCTTTTTGCTTCAATCAAACATACTTCATCTTCCTATGGGATTCAAATAGACATGCCATTTAATCCTATGACTTTCCTATTCCTATGCTTTTTCTATCCTTTGAATCAAAGGAGCCCTTAGAGAAAAGTAGCTTAGCCAGAGATTTAGACCTTTGTGCAACAAATACATGAGTTGGTGATATGTGCAAAAGAACAGGTTAACTGAGTGTTCTGTGCAACAATGACAACAATAAGTGGAGTTTCGTGCAAAGGATAAAAGGTGCAAAAGGGATCACACGGAAGGAGAAAGAGAAAGGGAGAGCAGTGCCTCACGGGGCCGCTGTTATTTATGGTGAAAAGAAATGCTTCACTTTTTTCGGTGAGTGATGTTGACTGGCACACAGGGTTTCAGTTCTGTAGACCTGCAGTGCAGGCTACGCGCCCGTCTAATATTCTTTTTTTTTCAGCGACAAATGGGAGAGAGAGAGAGAGTCTTGACGATGCGTCTTTACTTGACAAAGAAGATTGCTGGGAGTTTAACTACCTACCGCACGTGACTTGTGCTCACTGATGTGTGGGACCTACACGCATGGGAACCACACGTAAGTGACCGGCCTACTTTATTCTAGGGGTGCCCGTCAAGCTAATACATAGTCTGCAACATGAAACTCTATTCGCTTATAAAATCTGAACTTTGAAATCCAATTTAATTTAAGTCTATTATTGGTCATATCAAGTATAAAATTACATTCTGAAACTTGTTCAACGCTTTCTCATAAATTATTATGGTAGTTTTTTAAAATCAAATGCTAATTGATTTGAGATAAAAACATATATTATTGCACAACAATGGGATATTAAAATATCTATTTGTAAATAAAATTAAGAAGTCAATGTTGTGGTAAGTTAGGAGGTTCAAAGGGTAAACCAAATATAACGTTTTGTTCAATCTCATAGTTAATATTACCAAGTTTGATTCTCCCTGGACAGCTTTGTTATAGTGTTCCCTAATTGGGCATGGTGGTGCATCTTGCCATTTCTAACACTGTTGATGACTAGACTTTTCAAGTTTTCGGTATAAAAAATCGTTTTTCATTTTCTAGATGATAAAATATGTTTATTTTGTGCATGGGGTAGATAAAATATGGGTCAAAATGGCGCATCTACATTTTTAAAATAAATTAGGCCATATTTTAATGTCAATTCCCAAATTTACGGTTTTTAGTGCTTTCTAGCTAGTTTCGCACATTTAAATGACTGTATGCTGATTTATTGAAAGTAAATCAAATTTGAATTGTAGGTGTGTTATAACTTGGTCCTACAAGTCCCCACAAATCATTTTTAGATACATATTACTTACTATATATAGAAACCAGTGATAGTACTAAAATATTCAACCCCTTTGCAAGGATAATCATGTCGACCATTTTGACCTGGTTTAGAAATAAATAAATGAAAATGAATAAAACCTCAAAAATGAAACCCTTCCGCATGGAGTGTGCTTGTATGTGTTAGTTGACAGGGAAAATAATAAACATGTGATAGGGTAGTGAAAAACAAAATGTCTTCACACAAAGCAGACTATCGTGTATGAAGATTCCTGGTTTGCAAGCCAAATGATATAGTTATGGCCATATTTGTGGCATAGTTTGTTACAATGTGCCCAAATTGGGCATGGTGGTGCATCTTGCCATTCCCAACAATGTTGCTGACTAGACTTTTCAACTTTTCGGTATATAAAACTCATTTATCAATTTCTAGATGACAAAATAGGTTTATTTTGTGAATGGGGTACATAAGATATGGCTCAAAATGGCGCCTCTGCATTTTTAAGATAAATAAGGCCACATATTAGTGGAAATTCCCAACGCTTTACGTTTTTTAGTGCTTTCTAGCTAGTTTCACACATTTAAATGACTTTATGCTGATTTATTGAAAGTAATTCCAATTTGAAATGTAGGTGTGTTATAACTTCGTCCTATAAATCCCCAAAAATCATTTTTGGATACATATTACTTACTATATACAGAAACATGTGATAGGGTAGTAAAAAACAAAATGTCTTCACAAGACGGACTATAGTGTGTATGAAGATTCATGTGCTTTGGTTTTCAATTTTTGATTTTTTTCTGAATGTTTATGCCCATTTGAATCTTGATCAAATCCTAGGTTTGACCAAGATTTAAGCAAGTTTAAAACACATGAAAATGAAAAGGTAAGCCTGGATCCTTCTTAGTCATTCTAAAATGAAGCTTTTGGGGGGTTTTTGAAATCTCAATGTTTGAAACCCAAAACCACTTCTCTTCATATGGTTGGCTTCATAAGAAAGAGTTTAGGGTTAGGGGTAGATACATGATTTGTCGGGTTTGAATATGTCTAGTACTTGTTTATCAATTTGAATGCTTACTATATATATGACTTAAGAATACTATGTGCTTTGGTTTTTCTTTTCTATTTTTTTGATTTTTTTCTGAATTTTTATGCTCATTTGAATCTTGTTGGTCAAATCCTAGGTTTGACCAAGATTTAAACACGCATAAACATGAAAATGAAAAGGTAAGCTTCGATCCTTTTTAGTCACTCTAAAATTAAGCTTTTGGGATGTTTTTGAAATTTCCATGTTTGAAACCCAAAACCACTTCTCTTCATGGTTGACTTCATAAGACATATATAGTTAAGGGCCAGGGGTAGATACATGCTTTTTCTGTTTTGAATATGTCTAGACCTTGTTCATATCGATCAACTTGAATGCTTACTATATATATATGACATAAGAAGGCTATGTGCTTTGGTTTTCATTTTTTGATTTTTTCTGAATGTTTATGCCCATTTGAATCTTGGTCAAGTCCTAGGTTTGACCAAGATTTTAGCAAGTTTAAAACACATGAAAATGAAAAGGCAAGCCTGGATCCTTCTTAGTCATTCTAAAATGAAGCTTTTGGGGGGTTCGATCTTGAAATCTCAATATAATGTTTGTAACCCAAAACCACTTCTCTTCATGCTTGACTTCATAAGACAAAGTTAAGGGTTAGGGGTAGATCGATACATGCTTTTTTCTGTTTTGAATATGTCTAGACCTTGTTGATCAACTTGAATTCTTACTATATATGACATAAGAAGGCTATGTGCTTTGGTTTTCATTTTCTGTTTTTTTTAAATTTTATGCCCATTTGAATCTTGGTTGAATACTAGCTAGGTTTGATCGAGCATTTAAACAATTTTAAAACATGAAAATGAAAAGGCAAGCATGGATCTTTTTTAGTCACTCTAAAATGAAGCTTTTGGGAGGTTCTTGAAATTTCCATGTTTGAAACCAATAGACTTCGTAAGATCGACCGACTTTATGGTTAGGGGGTAGATACATGCTTTTTCTGTTTTGAATATGCCTAGAACTTGTTCATCAATTTGAAATTTCCATGTTTGAAACCCAAAACCCCACTTCTCTTCATGCTTGACTCCATAATACAGAGTTTAAGGTTAGGGCCAGGGTAGATACATGATTTTTCTAGTTTGAATATGTCTAGACCATGTTTATCAACTTGAGTGCTCATGCATTATATGACATAAAAAGGCTATGTGCGTTTTTTTATTTTTTATACCCATTTGAATCTCGTTCAAATCCTAGTTTTGACCAGGATTTAAACAAGTTTAAAACATGAAAATGAAAAGGTAAGCCTGTATCCTTCTTAGTCACTCTAAAATGAAGCTTTTGGGAGGTTTTTGAAATTTCCATGTTTGAAACCCAAAACCATTTCTCTTCATGCTTGACTTCATAAGATAAAGTTTAGGTTAGGTGTTGATACATGATTTGACTGGTTTGAATATGTCTAGACCTTGTTTATCAACTTCAATTCTTACTATATGACATAAGAAGACTATGTGCTTTGGTTTTTCATTTTTTTTTTTTTTGAACCCTGGCTATTTAAATTGGGGGACATGCTTTTCGATTGCCTTTTTTGATACACCTTTGGGGGTCTTCCATGTAAAAGTTAGGGATTTAGATGAAATTTCCTGTTTATTCTGTGTCTTGTTGTAAACTGTGCTCTGGTGCGTATTGGAAGTCTGAGTCCTTCAGGATCCTTCGGCCTACGGAGTTGGGAGAGGAAGAGGCGGCAGTGGCGGCTGGGTTGGGAGAGAGAGAGTGAGACAGGGGAGAAAGTTGCTTTTGGTATAGGACATTTTGGGGTGGGTGGGGCAAAATGGCACCCACTGATGTGTGGGGCCATCTAGCAGTAGAAACCACTGGGTTGGGCCATTTCCGGTAATTTTATGTGGATTAGGGGCCAGCAGGTAAAATGGATTTCCGGTAATAAATTCTGCATCCTCCGCCTCTCCGCTTCTTGACGGTTCCACTCCCACTATACGAAAAACCCTCTTCTTCCTCCTCTGTTCCTCCGCGCCATTCTTGACAGTTCTTGCCGCTTCTTCATTCTCGCCGCTTCATTCTCTGCGCCATGGACGCTTCTTCTTCCTCTTCCTCTGTTCCGCAACCGCTTCTGCCTCCTCCGCCGTCAGCCATCCAGCCCTTTACTCAGATTAGGACCTTCACCGTCCATGGTGGCAAGGAGATCGATGTTGTCTACACAAACGAGGAGCAGACGATGAGCAACTACCTGGAGATGTACGCGCGGTGGTATGCGGAAGAAAACGAGAACAAATTTGTAGGATTGGATCTCGAGTACACTCCGGAGGACCCCAACCACGAACTAGAAAACTACCTCGCCGTCGTTCAACTCTCCATGAAGAACCACGTCCTCGTCTGCCACTATTCCTGGTTTGTAGACCTTAATCTTGCTCTGATTTAGTTAATCTTGCTCTGATTTAGTTAATCTTGCTCAGATTTTAGTTAATCGCTAGTGCATGATGAACCAAGTCACCCTCGACTAGCATGTACTGGATTTCATTATACCAAATTAATTATCACAAAGCAAATTTCCGGAGTCCCGATCTTGCATTTAATAGACTTTTGTTAGTTTCAAAATTATATGATGCAAATTAAATGATATTTCAGTGACTAAAAAATTGCAATTACACATTTCATAAAAGTGTTGGTCATGCATTCTTTTAGTACCAAATGGATTATGACTAGATAATTTTCAGACTCTTGATCATGCACTTACTAAACTCATGTCAATTTTATTCAAGTTATGAGATTGCATAGACTAAACATTCGTATTCCCAAATTTTATTCAAGTGTTGATCTCGGAAGTACTAAATTTTTGCATCAAATTGAATCTATCCATATGCTCATCTAGCATGTACTGGATTTCATTATACCAAATTAATTATCACAAGCAAATTTCCGGAGTCTTGATCTTGCATTTAATAGACTTTTGTTAGTTTCAAAATTATATGATGCAAAATGAAATTTCAATGACTAAACAAATGCACTTACACATTTCATAAAAGTGTTGTTCATGCATTCTATTAGTACCAAATGAATTATGACTAGATAATTTTCAGACTGTTGATCATGAACTTACTAAACTTATGTAGTTTCAAATTTTATATTCAAGCTATGAGATTGCATAGACTAGCTTCGTAGTCCCAAATTTTATTCAAGTGTTGATCTCACAAGTACTAAATTTTTGCTTTCAGGACCAACGGGGAATGTAAGGCGCTGCTGCGCTCATTCTTTCAAGATCAAGGAATTGTGTTCTGCACCGTTGACAAGAGACAAGATTTTGTAAAGTTATATTTCGAGAATATTATAATTCCAAGTAAGAACTGGATCGATATCCAGGAATTGGTCCACGTCAAAGGTCGCAACGACAGAGGATATTTAATGAGGGATGGAATGGCTAGTCTTGCAACTAGCATCATCGACGAGTCGTACAGCGAGATGAAGAACAAATTCCCTACAGAGAGGCACAATTACTGGGAAGAGCGGCCGTTGTCTGATTTAAACCTGGAGTATGCAGCTAAAGATGCTTACGTGAGCTACCAGCTCTACGTTAAGATATGGTTCTTCCTGCGTTACCTTGTGTTTTGCCCCGGTTGCAAGAAGGAAGACACGCTGAGGGGAAAAGTGTGTTACAAATGCAATGCAGCAGAGATCAAAGCTGAACGTGCACAGAAAAATGCTGCAGCTGAAATAGCAAGGTTAAATGCTGAACTTGCAAGCGTGCAGGCTGAACTAGCAAGCTTGAAGGCACCAGCTTCCAGCGACAACACCCAGCAGGCAAGTCCCCCTCATGGCATGCGGAGGAAGATGAATGATGAGCACTGGCTGGAGAGTACTGATGCGCCGAAGAGTAGTGATTATTGGCGGAGGAAGTGGACTGATGATGAGCAGAAGAGTGATGATCCGTGGACGACGAAGAAGAGTGATCAGCAGAGCCCGAAGAATGATAATCCGTGGCTGACGAAGCCAGGCAATTACTGACGAAGTTAATCTCCAAGTTTGAATATGTCTACACATGCTTGTTTATCAACTTGAATGCTTACTATATGACATAAGAAGACTATATGTGCGTTCGTTTCTTATTTTTAAATTTTTGCTGAATGTTTATGCCCATTTGAATCTTGGTCAATCCTATGTTTGACCAAGATTTAAACAAGTTAATTTAAAACATGAAAATGAAAAGGTAAGCATTGAACCTTCTTAGTCACTCTAAGATGAAGTTTTTGGGAGGTTATTGAAATTTCCATGTTTGAAACCCAAAACCACTTCTCTTCATGTTTGACTTCATAAGACAGATCGAGTTTAGGGTTAGGGACATGGTAGATACATGATTTTTCTTGTTTTAATATGTCTAGACCATGTTTATCAACTTGAATGCTCATTATATGACATAAAAAGGCTATGTGCTTTGTACATTTTCTGGTTTTTTGAATTTTTATGCCCATTGAATCTTGGTTAAATCCTAGGTTTGACCAAGATTTAAACAAGTTTAAAACATGAAAATGAAAAGGTAAGTCTGGATCCTTCTTAGTCATTCAAAAGTGAAGCTTTTGGGGGGTTCTTGAAATCTCAATGTTTGAAACCCAAAACCACTTCTATTCATGGTTGACTTCATAAGACATAGTGTTTAGGGTTAGGGGGTAGATCGATACATGATTTGTCGGGTTTGAATATGTCTAGACATGCTTGTTTATCAACTTGAATGCTTACTATATGACATAAGAAGACTATATGTGCGTTGTATTTTCATTTTTTGTTTTTTCTGAATTAATGTTTATGCCCATTTGAATCTTGTCAAATCCTAGGTTTGACCAAGATTTAAACAAGTTTAAAACATAAAATGAAAAGGTAAGCCTGGATCCTTCTTAGTCATTCTAGAATGAAGCTTTTGGGGGTTCTTGAAATCTCAATGTTTGAAACCCAAAACCACTTCTCTTCATGGTTGACTTCATAAGACAGAGTTTAGGGTGTTAGGGGTAGATACATGATTTGTCGGGTTAATTTGAATATGTCTAGACATGCATGCTTATTTATCAACTTGAATGCTTACTATATGACATAAGAAGACTATATGTGTGTTGGTCAAATCCTATGTTTGACCAAGATTTAAACAAGCATAAATCCTGAAAATGAAAAGGTAATTAAGCTTGGATCCTTCTTATTCACTCTAAAATTAAGCTTTTGGCGGGAAGTTTTTCAAATTTCCATGTTTGAAACCCAAAACCACTTCTCTTCATGCTTGACTTCATAAGACATATATAGTTAAGGGCCAGGGGTAGATACATGCTTTTTCTGTTTTGAATATGTCTAGACCTTGCTCATATCGATCAACTTGAATGCTTACTATATATATATGACATATATAAGAAGGCTATGTGCTTTGGTTTTCATTTTTTGATTTTTTCTGAATTAATGTTTATGCCCATTTGAGTCTTGGTCAAATCCTAGGTTTGACCAAGACTTAAGCAAGTTTAAAACACATGAAAATGAAAAGGGTAAGCCTGGATCCTTCTTAGGGTTAGGGCCAGCAGGGTAGATACATGATTTTTCTAGTTTGAATATGTCTAGACCATGTTTATCAACTTGAGTACTCATGCATTATATGACATAAAAAGGCTATGTGCGTTTTTTTATTTTTTATACCCATTTGAATCTCGTTCAAATCCTAGTTTTGATCAGGATTTAAACAAGTTTAAGACATGAAAATGAAAAGGTAAGCCTGGATCCTTCTTAGTCATTCTAAAAATGAAGCTTTTGGGGTGTTCTTGAAATCTCAATGTTTAAACCCAAAACCACTTCTCTTCACGGTTGACTTCATAAGACAGAGTTTAGGGTTAGGAGTAGATACATGATTTGTCGGGTTTGAATATGTCTAGACCTTGTTTATCATCTTGAATGCTTACTATATATATGACGTAAGAAGACTATGTGCTTTGGTTTTTTTTGTTTTTTTCTGAATTATTATGCTCATTTGAATCTTGTTGGTCAAATCCTAGGTTTGACCAAGATTTAAACAAACTTGAAACATGAAAATTAAAAGTTAAGCCTGGATCCTTTCCTAGTCACTCTAAAATTAAGCTTTTGGGAAGTTTTTGAAATTTCCATGTTTGAAACCCAAAACCACTTCTCTTCATGCTTGACTTCATAAGACAGAGTTAAGGGTTAGGGGTAGATACATGCTTTTTCTATTTTGAATATGTCTAGACCTTGTTTATCAACTTGAATGCTTATTTTGAATATGTCTAGACCTTGTTTATCAACTTGAATGCTTACTATCTATATGACATAAGAAGCTAGACTATGTGCTTTTGTTTTTCATTCTTCTATTTTTTTAATTTTATGCCCATTTGAATCTTGGTCAAATCCTAGGTTTGACCAGGATTTAAACAAGTTTAAAATATGAAAATGAAAAGGTAAGCCTGGATCCTTCTTAGTCACTCTAAAATGAAAGCTTTTGGGGGGTTCGATCTTGAAATCTCAATATAATGTTTGTAACCCAAAACCACTTCTCTTCATGCTTGACTTCATAAGACAGAGTTAAGGGTTAGGGGTAGATCGATACATGCTTTTTTCTGTTTTGAATATGTCTAGACCTTGTTGATCAACTTGAATTCTTACTTTATGACATAAGAAGGCTATGTGCTTTGGTTTTTCATTTTTCTGATTTTTTTGAATTTTATGCCCATTTGAATCTTGGTCAAATCCTAGGTTTGACCAAGATTTAAACAAGATTAAAACATGAAAATGAAAAGGTAAGCCTGAATCCTTCTTAATTAGTCACTCTAAAATGAAGCTTTGGGGGGGTCTAGAAATTTCCATGTTTGAAACCCAAAACCATTTCTCTTCATGCTTGACTTCATAAGACAAATCTAGTTTAGGGTTAGGGGTAGATACATGATTTGTCGGGTTTGAATATGTCTACACATGCTTGTTTATCAACTTGAATGCTTACTATATGACATAAGAAGACTATATGTGCGTTCGTTTCTTATTTTTAAATTTTTGCTGAATGTTTATGCCCATTTGAATCTTGGTCAATCCTATGTTTGACCAAGATTTAAACAAGTTAATTTAAAACATGAAAATGAAAAGGTAAGCATTGAACCTTCTTAGTCACTCTAAGATGAAGTTTTTGGGAGGTTATTGAAATTTCCATGTTTGAAACCCAAAACCACTTCTCTTCATGTTTGACTTCATAAGACAGATCGAGTTTAGGGTTAGGGACATGGTAGATACATGATTTTTCTTGTTTTAATATGTCTAGACCATGTTTATCAACTTGAATGCTCATTATATGACATAAAAAGGCTATGTGCTTTGTACATTTTCTGGTTTTTTGAATTTTTATGCCCATTGAATCTTGGTTAAATCCTAGGTTTGACCAAGATTTAAACAAGTTTAAAACATGAAAATGAAAAGGTAAGTCTGGATCCTTCTTAGTCATTCAAAAGTGAAGCTTTTGGGGGGTTCTTGAAATCTCAATGTTTGAAACCCAAAACCACTTCTATTCATGGTTGACTTCATAAGACATAGTGTTTAGGGTTAGGGGGTAGATCGATACATGATTTGTCGGGTTTGAATATGTCTAGACATGCTTGTTTATCAACTTGAATGCTTACTATATGACATAAGAAGACTATATGTGCGTTGTATTTTCATTTTTTGTTTTTTCTGAATTAATGTTTATGCCCATTTGAATCTTGTCAAGTCCTAGGTTTGACCAAGATTTTAGCAAGTTTAAAACACATGAAAATGAAAAGGCAAGCCTGGATCCTTCTTAGTCATTCTAAAATGAAGCTTTTGGGGGTTCGATCTTGAAATCTCAATATAATGTTTTGTAACCCAAAACCACTTCTCTTCATGCTTGACTTCATAAGACAAAGTTAATTAAGGGTTAGGGGTAGATCGATACATGCTTTTTTCTGTTTTGAATATGTCTAGACCTTGTTGATCAACTTGAATTCTTACTATATATGACATAAGAAGGCTATGTGCTTTGGTTTTCATTTTCTGTTTTTTTTAATTTTATGCCCATTTGAATCTTGGTTGAATACTAGCTAGGTTTGATCGACCAAGATTTAAACAATTTTAAAACATGAAAATGAAAAGGCAAGCATGGATCTTTTTTAGTCACTCTAAAATGAAGCTTTTGGGAGGTTCTTGAAATTTCCATGTTTGAAACCAATAGACTTCGTAAGATCGACCGACTTTATGGTTAGGGGGTAGATACATGCTTTTTCTGTTTTGAATATGCCTAGAACTTGTTCATCAATTTGAAATTTCCATGTTTGAAACCCAAAACCCCACTTCTCTTCATGCTTGACTCCATAATACAGAGTTTAAGGTTAGGGCCAGGGTAGATACATGATTTTTCTAGTTTGAATATGTCTAGACCATGTTTATCAACTTGAGTGCTCATGCATTATATGACATAAAAAGGCTATGTGCGTTTTTTTATTTTTTATACCCATTTGAATCTCGTTCAAATCCTAGTTTTGACCAGGATTTAAACAAGTTTAAAACATGAAAATGAAAAGGTAAGCATGTATCCTTCTTAGTCACTCTAAAATGAAGCTTTTGGGAGGTTTTTGAAATTTCCATGTTTGAAACCCAAAACCATTTCTCTTCATGCTTGACTTCATAAGATAAAGTTTAGGGTTAGGTGTTGATACATGATTTGACTGGTTTGAATATGTCTAGACCTTGTTTATCAACTTCAATTCTTACTATATGACTATTGGTTTTTCATTTTTTTGATTTTTTCTGAATGTTTATGCCCATTTGAATCTAAAGGTGAGAGAACACGTTAAAGGTTATTCTAACAAAGGTCATGCTTGGAATCTTACCTATGTATTATTGTACATCACAAATGTGAAATGAAAATATGTGCATCTCTATAAACCATAAACCCTAACCCTAACTATATAGAAAAAGATGAACAATCCATGCTTTTCGATTGCCTTTTTTGATACACCTTTGGCTGGATTTCAAATTGGGGGGGGGGGGACGAGTGTGTTTCTTTGGATGCCTCTCTCGTATTTGCTAGTTTTTGGGGGTCACAAAAATTCAGGGTAGCATCATGCCCACCCCCTCCCTTCACGCGCGGAAAAAGTGGTAGGCGAGTAGTAAAATGGCATGAACAACAAGTTTCAAGTAAAATTTCGAATATAACCAGAATGTACCAATTGATAGATGAGTTAACTTGGCTTCATGGAAAAAATAATGTCATGTAAATGAGTTAACTTGGCTTTCCTACCCTTGAATCCATAGGAAACTTTGTACTAATACAGTATAATGATCACCCTAGTTATTACACCAACAGGTCTGTCACTTACGTGTGGTTCCCATGCGTGAGGTCCCACACTTCAGTGAGCACAAGTCATGTGCGGTCGGTAGGCAAACTCCCATCTTCTTTGTCAAGAGAAGACGCATCAAAACTCCCCCTCTCTCTCTCTCTCTCTCTCTCTCTTATCCACCTCCGCTGGCTGCTGGTTTTGGCATTGCGTTTCTACCTCAGCTCGGAGGCCATGGTGTGCACGCACAGTAGGCCATGGCGATTTGGTCGCGCTAAGTGGTTCGTCCCCGGCTGCGACGAGGATCAATCTGGGCGGTGGCTGTTAAGGACCCGATCGCATTTCTTGCTTTCAGCGTGGGGTCTTCCATGTAAAAGTTAGGGATTTAGATGAAATTTCCTGTTTATTCTGTGTCTTGTTGTAAACTGTGCTCTGGTGCGTATTGGAAGTCTGAGTCCTTCAGGATCCTTCGGTTGTCCCTCTCTCTCTCAAAAAAAGAAAAAACATCTCTCTCATTATCGGCCTCGCTCGCTCGCACCTCCTGCGCACTGACAAACCCTGAAAAAGGTCAGACACCATAAATAAGAGGGCCCCACTCACTTCTCTCCCTTCGTCTCCTTCCGTGTGATCCCTCTTCCTCCGAGTTTCACTGGACGGGCAAACACATGTGCTGCCTAGAAATATTCGACCCCTTTGCATGGATAATCATGTCGACCATTTTTACCTGGTTTTGAAATAAATAAATGAAAATGAAGAAAACCTCAAAAATGAAACCCTTCCGCATTGAGTGCTTATAGGTGTACTAGTTGACAGGGAAAATAAGAAACCTGTGATAGGGTAGTAAAAAACAAAATGTCTTCACAAGACGGACTATAGTGTGTATGAAGATTCATGTGCTTTGGTTTTCGATTTTTGATTTTTTTCTGAATATTTATGCCCATTTGAATCTTGGTCAAATCCTAGGTTTGACCAAGATTTAAGCAAGTTTAAAACACATGAAAATGAAAAGTTAAGCCTGGATCCTTCTTAGTCATTCTAAAATGAAGCTTTTGGTTTTTTTTTGAAATCTCAATGTTTGAAACCCAAAACCACTTCTCTTCATATGGTTGGCTTCATAAGAAAGAGTTTAGGGTTAGGGGTAGATACATGATTTGTCGGGTTTGAATATGTCTAGAACTTGTTTATCAATTTGAATGCTTACTATATATATGACTTAAGAATACTATGTGCTTTGGTTTTTCTTTTCTATTTTTTTTGATTTTTTTCTGAATTTTTATGCTCATTTGAATCTTGTTGGTCAAATCCTAGGTTTGACCAAGATTTAAACAAACTTAAAACATGAAAATGAAAAGGTAAGCATGTATCCTTCTTAGTCACTCTAAAATGAAGCTTTTGGGAGGTTTTTGAAATTTCCATGTTTGAAACCCAAAACCATTTCTCTTCATGCTTGACTTCATAAGATAAAGTTTAGGGTTAGGTGTAGATACATGATTTGGCTGGTTTGAATATGTCTAGACCTTGTTTATCAACTTCAATTCTTACTATATGACATAAGAAGACTATGTGCTTTGGTTTTTCATTTTTTTGATTTTTTCTGAATGTTTATGCCCATTTGAATCTAAAGGTGAGAGAACACGTTAAAGGTTATTCTAACAAAGGTCATGCTTGGAATCTTACCTATGTATTATTGTACATCACAAATGTGAAATGAAAATATGTGCATCGATCTCTATAAACCATAAACCCTAACCCTAACTATATAGAAAAAGGTGAATGTTTATCGGGTTTGAGTTTTTATGCCCATTTGAGTCTTGGTCAAATCCTAGGTTTGACCAAGACTTAAGCAAGTTTAAAACACATGAAAATGAAAAGGGTAAGCCTGGATCCTTCTTAGGGTTAGGGCCAGCAGGGTAGATACATGATTTTTCTAGTTTGAATATGTCTAGACCATGTTTATCAACTTGAGTGCTCATGCATTATATGACATAAAAAGGCTATGTGCGTTTTTTTATTTTTTATACCCATTTGAATCTCGTTCAAATCCTAGTTTTGATCAGGATTTAAACAAGTTTAAGACATGAAAATGAAAAGGTAAGCCTGGATCCTTCTTAGTCATTCTAAAAATGAAGCTTTTGGGGTGTTCTTGAAATCTCAATGTTTAAACCCAAAACCACTTCTCTTCACGGTTGACTTCATAAGACAGAGTTTAGGGTTAGGAGTAGATACATGATTTGTCGGGTTTGAATATGTCTAGACCTTGTTTATCATCTTGAATGCTTACTATATATATGACGTAAGAAGACTATGTGCTTTGGTTTTTTTTTGTTTTTTTCTGAATTATTATGCTCATTTGAATCTTGTTGGTCAAATCCTAGGTTTGACCAAGATTTAAACAAACTTGAAACATGAAAATTAAAAGTTAAGCATGGATCCTTTCCTAGTCACTCTAAAATTAAGCTTTTGGGAAGTTTTTGAAATTTCCATGTTTGAAACCCAAAACCACTTTCTCTTCATGCTTGACTTCATAAGACATAGTTAAGGGTTAGGGGTAGATACATGCTTTTTCTATTTTTAATATGTCTAGACCTTGTTTATCAACTTGAATGCTTATTTTATATGACATAAGAAGGCTATGTGCTTTGGTTTTTCATTTTTCTGGTTTTTTTTTTTATGCCCATTTGAATCTTGGTCAAATACTAGCTAGGTTTGACCAAGATTTAAACAATTTAAAAACATGAAAATGAAAAGGCAAGCCTGGATCTTTTGTAGTCACTCTAAAATGAAGCTCGTGGGAGGTTCTTGAAATTTCCATGTTTGAAACCAATACGACTTCTCTTCATGCTAGACTTCATAAGATCGACCGAGAGTTTATGGTTAGGGGGTAGATACATGATTTGTCTGGTTTGAACACATGTCTAAACCTTGTTTATCAACTTGAATGCTTACTATCTATATGACATAAGAAGCTAGACTATGTGCTTTTGTTTTTCATTCTTCTATTTTTTTGAATTTTATGCCCATTTGAATCTTGGTCAAATCCTAGGTTTGACCAGGATTTAAACAAGTTTAAAATATGAAAACGAAAAGGTAAGCCTGGATCCTTCTTAGTCACTCTAAAATGAAGCAGCTTTTGGGGGGTTCGATCTTGAAATCTCAATATAATGTTTGTAACCCAAAACCACTTCTCTTCATGCTTGACTTCATAAGACAGAGTTAAGGGTTAGGGGTAGATCGATACATGTTTTTTTCTGTTTTGAATATATCTAGACCTTGTTGATCAACTTGAATTCTTACTTTATGACATAAGAAGGCTATGTGCTTTGGTTTTTCATTTTTCTGATTTTTTTGAATTTTATGCCCATTTGAATCTTGGTCAAATACTAGCTAGGTTTGACCAAGATTTAAACAAGTTTAAAACATGAAAATGAAAAGGTAAGCCTCGGTCCTTCTTAGTCACTCTAAAATGAAGCTTTTGGGAGGTTTTTGAAAATTCCATGTTTGAAACCCAAAACCACTTCTCTTCATGCCTTACTTCATAAGACATAGTTTAGGGTCGTTAGGGAGTAGATACATGATTTGTCTGGTTTGAATATGTCTAGACCTTGTTTATCATCTTGAATGCTTACTATATGACATAAGAAGACTATGTGCATTGGTTTTTCATTTTTTCCGTTTTTTTATTTTCCTGCCCATTTGAATCTTGGTGAAATCCTAGGTTTGAGCAAGATTTAAACAAGTTTAACACGTGTAAACGAATAAGTAAGCATGGATCCTTCTTAGTCACTCCAAAATGTACCAATTGATAATGTGTTAACTTTGCTTCATGGAAAAATTAATGTCATGTAAATGAGTTAACTTGGATTTCCTACCCTTTAGTCCATAGGTAACTTTGTTCTAATGCACTATAATAATCAACTGAGTTTTTACACAACAGGTCTGTCACTTACGTGTGGTGCCCATGCGTGAGGTCCCACACTTGAGCACAAGTCACGTGCGTAGGTACGCAAACTCCCAGCCATCTTCTTTGTCAAGAGAAGACGCATGAGGATGCGTATTGGAAGTCTCTGGGTCCTTCAGGATCCTTCGGTTGTCCCTCTCACAAAAAAACCTCTCATTCTCGGCTCGCTCGACTCGCTCGCTCGCACCTCCTGCTCATGACAAAACCTGCATCAACATCATCACCCGAAAAAGGGGAGACACCATAATGCACTCCCTTCTTCACTCCTTCCGAGTGATCCCTCTTTTTCCTTCGAGTTTCACTCGATGGGCAAACACACATGTGCTGCATAGTAATACTAAAAAAGTAGAAAAATCGACCTATGAATCTATGATTAAATAGGTTAATCTAGGGTTTTGCCCACTACTACAGATCAAGTTCAAAAATATCCAACTACTGGTTCGATTTTGGGCTACTAATGTGCGTTGGTTTTTTATTTTTTATTTTTTCTGAATGTTTATGCCCATTTGAATCTTGGTCAAATCCTATGTTTGACCAAGATTTAAACACGCATAAACATGAAAATGAAAAGGTAAGCTTCGATCCTTTTTAGTCACTCTAAAATTAAGCTTTTGGGATGTTTTTGAAATTTCCATGTTTGAAACCCAAAACCACTTCTCTTCATGCCTGACTTCATAAGACAGAGTTAAGGGTTAGGGGGTAGATACATGATTTGTCTGGTTTGAACACATGTCTAAACCTTGTTTATCAACTTGAATGCTTACTATCTATATGACATAAGAAGCTAGACTATGTGCTTTTGTTTTTCATTCTTCTATTTTTTTTAATTTTATGCCCATTTGAATCTTGGTCAAATCCTAGGTTTGACCAGGATTTAAACAAGTTTAAAATATGAAAACGAAAAGGTAAGCCTGGATCCTTCTTAGTCACTCTAAAATGAAGCAGCTTTTGGGGGGTTCGATCTTGAAATCTCAATATAATGTTTGTAACCCAAAACCACTTCTCTTCATGCTTGACTTCATAAGACAAATCTAGTTTAGGGTTAGGGGGTAGATACATGATTTGTCGGGTTTGAATATGTCTACACATGCTTGTTTATCAACTTGAATGCTTACTATATGACATAAGAAGACTATATGTGCGTTCGTTTCTTATTTTTAAATTTTTGCTGAATGTTTATGCCCATTTGAATCTTGGTCAATCCTATGTTTGACCAAGATTTAAACAAGTTAATTTAAAACATGAAAATGAAAAGGTAAGCATTGAACCTTCTTAGGCTCAGTTCTTTTGACGGCTTCTCCGAGAAGCTGCCCTGACTTCCTAGAGAAGCCACACACAAAATTTAGGGAGGCTTTCGGACTAGTCTAGGCTCGATCATTTGGGAAGCCGTCCTAAATTTTGGGGCGGCTTCCCGAGGGGAGGGGGAAAGCCACCAAAAGAACTGAGCCTTAGTCACTCTAAGATGAAGTTTTTGGGAGGTTATTGAAATTTCGATGTTTGAAACCCAAAACCACTTCTCTTCATGTTTGACTTCATAAGACAGATCGAGTTTAGGGTTAGGGACATGGTAGATACATGATTTTTCTTGTTTTAATATGTCTAGACCATGTTTATCAACTTGAATGCTCATTATATGACATAAAAAGGCTATGTGCTTTGTACATTTTCTGGTTTTTTGAATTTTTATGCCCATTGAATCTTGGTTAAATCCTAGGTTTGACCAAGATTTAAACAAGTTTAAAACATGAAAATGAAAAGGTAAGTCTGGATCCTTCTTAGTCATTCAAAAGTGAAGCTTTTGGGGGTTCTTGAAATCTCAATGTTTGAAACCCAAAACCACTTCTCTTCATGGTTGACTTCATAAGACATAGTGTTTAGGGTTAGGGGTAGATCGATACATGATTTGTCGGGTTTGAATATGTCTAGACATGCTTGTTTATCAACTTGAATGCTTACTATATGACATAAGAAGACTATATGTGCGTTGTATTTTCATTTTTTGTTTTTTCTGAATTAATGTTTATGCCCATTTGAATCTTGTCAAATAATAGGTTTGACCAAGATTTAAACAAGCTTAAAACATAAAATGAAAAGGTAAGCCTGGATCCTTCTTAGTCATTCTAGAATGAAGCTTTTGGGGGGTTCTTGAAATCTCAATGTTTGAAACCCAAAACCACTTCTCTTCATGGTTGACTTCATAAGACAGAGTTTAGGGTGTTAGGGGTAGATACATGATTTGTCGGGTTAATTTGAATATGTCTAGACATGCATGCTTATTTATCAACTTGAATGCTTACTATATGACATAAGAAGACTATATGTGTGTTGGTCAAATCCTATGTTTGACCAAGATTTAAACAAGCATAAATCCTGAAAATGAAAAGGTAATTAAGCTTGGATCCTTCTTATTCACTCTAAAATTAAGCTTTTGGCGGGAAGTTTTTGAAATTTCCATGTTTGAAACCCAAAACCACTTCTCTTCATGCTTGACTTCATAATACATATATAGTTAAGGGCCAGGGGTAGATACATGCTTTTTCTGTTTTGAATATGTCTAGACCTTGCTCATATCGATCAACTTGAATGCTTACTATATATATATATGACATAAGAAGGCTATGTGCTTTGGTTTTCATTTTTTGATTTTTTCTGAATGTTTATGCCCATTTGAATCTTGGTCAAGTCCTAGGTTTGACCAAGATTTTAGCAAGTTTAAAACACATGAAAATGAAAAGGCAAGCCTGGATCCTTCTTAGTCATTCTAAAATGAAGCTTTTGGGGGGTTCGATCTTGAAATCTCAATATAATGTTTGTAACCCAAAACCACTTCTCTTCATGCTTGACTTCATAAGACAAAGTTAAGGGTTAGGGGTAGATCGATACATGCTTTTTTCTGTTTTGAATATGTCTAGACCTTGTTGATCAACTTGAATTCTTACTATATATGACATAAGAAGGCTATGTGCTTTGGTTTTCATTTTCTGTTTTTTTTAATTTTATGCCCATTTGAATCTTGGTTGAATACTAGCTAGGTTTGATCGACCAAGATTTAAACAATTTTAAAACATGAAAATGAAAAGGCAAGCATGGATCTTTTTTAGTCACTCTAAAATGAAGCTTTTGGGAGGTTCTTGAAATTTCCATGTTTGAAACCAATAGACTTCGTAAGATCGACCGACTTTATGGTTAGGGGGTAGATACATGCTTTTTCTGTTTTGAATATGCCTAGAACTTGTTCATCAATTTGAAATTTCCATGTTTGAAACCCAAAACCCCACTTCTCTTCATGCTTGACTCCATAATACAAAGTTTAAGGTTAGGGCCAGGGTAGATATACATGATTTTTCTAGTTTGAATATGTCTAGACCATGTTTATCAACTTGAGTGCTCATGCATTATATGACATAAAAAGGCTATGTGCGTTTTTTTATTTTTTATACCCATTTGAATCTCGTTCAAATCCTAGTTTTGACCAGGATTTAAACAAGTTTATAACATGAAAATGAAAAGGTTTATCCTTCTTAGTCACTCTAAAATGAAGCTTTTGGGAGGTTTTTGAAATTTCCATGTTTGAAACCCAAAACCATTTCTCTTCATGCTTGACTTCATAAGATAAAGTTTAGGGTTAGGTGTTGATACATGATTTGACTGGTTTGAATATGTCTAGACCTTGTTTATCAACTTCAATTCTTACTATATGACATAAGAAGACTATGTGCTTTGGTTTTTCATTTTTTTATTTTTTCTGAATGTTTATGCCCATTTGAATCTAAAGGTGAGAGAACACGTTAAAGGTTATTCTAACAAAGGTCATGCTTGGAATCTTACCTATGTATTATTGTACATCACAAATGTGAAATGAAAATATGTGCATCTCTATAAACCATAAACCCTAACCCTAACTATATAGAAAAAGATGAACAATCCATGCTTTTCGATTGCCTTTTTTGATACACCTTTGGCTGGATTTCAAATTGGGGGGGGGGGACGAGTGTGTTTCTTTGGATGCCTCTCTCGTATTTGCTAGTTTTTGGGGGTCACAAAAATTCAGGGTAGCATCATGCCCACCCCCTCCCTTCACGCGCGGAAAAAGTGGTAGGCGAGTAGTAAAATGGCATGAACAACAAGTTTCAAGTAAAATTTCGAATATAACCAGAATGTACCAATTGATAGATGAGTTAACTTGGCTTCATGGAAAAAATAATGTCATGTAAATGAGTTAACTTGGCTTTCCTACCCTTGAATCCATAGGAAACTTTGTACTAATAGAGTATAATGATCACCCTAGTTATTACACCAACAGGTCTATCACTTACGTGTGGTTCCCATGCGTGAGGTCCCACACTTCAGTGAGCACAAGTCATGTGCGGTCGGTAGGCAAACTCCCATCTTCTTTGTCAAGAGAAGACGCATCAAAACTCCCCCCTCTCTCTCTCTCTCTCCAGTTATCCACCTCCGCTGGCTGCTGGTTTTGGCATTGCGTTTCTACCTCAGCTCGGAGGCCATGGTGTGCACGCACAGTAGGCCATGGCGATTTGGTCGCGCTAAGTGGTTCGTCCCCGGCTGCGACGAGGATCAATCTGGGCGGTGGCTGTTAAGGACCCGATCGCATTTCTTGCTTTCAGCGTGGGGTCTTCCATGTAAAAGTTAGGGATTTAGATGAAATTTCCTGTTTATTCTGTGTCTTGTTGTAAACTGTGCTCTGGTGCGTATTGGAAGTCTGAGTCCTTCAGGATCCTTCGGTTGTCCCTCTCTCTCTCAAAAAAAGAAAAAACATCTCTCTCATTATCGGCCTCGCTCGCTCGCTCGCACCTCCTGCGCACTGACAAACCCTGAAAAAGGTCAGACACCATAAATAAGAGGGCCCCACTCACTTCTCTCCCTTCGTCTCCTTCCGTGTGATCCCTCTTCCTCCGAGTTTCACTGGACGGGCAAACACATGTGCTGCCTAGAAATATTCGACCCCTTTGCATGGATAATCATGTCGACCATTTTTACCTGGTTTTGAAATAAATAAATGAAAATGAAGAAAACCTCAAAAATGAAACCCTTCCGCATTGAGTGCTTATAGGTGTACTAGTTGACAGGGAAAATAAGAAACCTGTGATAGGGTAGTAAAAAACAAAATGTCTTCACAAGACGGACTATAGTGTGTATGAAGATTCATGTGCTTTGGTTTTCAATTTTTGATTTTTTTTCTGAATGTTTATGCCCATTTGAATCTTGGTCAAATCCTAGGTTTGACCAAGATTTAAGCAAGTTTAAAACACATGAAAATGAAAAGGTAAGCCTGGATCCTTCTTAGTCATTCTAAAATGAAGCTTTTGGGGTTTTTTTGAAATCTCAATGTTTGAAACCCAAAACCACTTCTCTTCATATGGTTGGCTTCATAAGAAAGAGTTTAGGGTTAGGGGTAGATACATGATTTGTCGGGTTTGAATATGTCTAGAACTTGTTTATCAATTTGAATGCTTACTATATATATGACTTAAGAATACTATGTGCTTTGGTTTTTCTTTTCTATTTTTTTTGATTTTTTTCTGAATTTTTATGCTCATTTGAATCTTGTTGGTCAAATCCTAGGTTTGACCAAGATTTAAACAAACTTAAAACATGAAAATGAAAAGGTAAGCATGTATCCTTCTTAGTCACTCTAAAATGAAGCTTTTGGGAGGTTTTTGAAATTTCCATGTTTGAAACCCAAAACCATTTCTCTTCATGCTTGACTTCATAAGATAAAGTTTAGGGTTAGGTGTAGATACATGATTTGGCTGGTTTGAATATGTCTAGACCTTGTTTATCAACTTCAATTCTTACTATATGACATAAGAAGACTATGTGCTTTGGTTTTTCATTTTTTTGATTTTTTCTGAATGTTTATGCCCATTTGAATCTAAAGGTGAGAGAACACGTTAAAGGTTATTCTAACAAAGGTCATGCTTGGAATCTTACCTATGTATTATTGTACATCACAAATGTGAAATGAAAATATGTGCATCGATCTCTATAAACCATAAACCCTAACCCTAACTATATAGAAAAAGGTGAATGTTTATCGGGTTTGAGTTTTTATGCCCATTTGAGTCTTGGTCAAATCCTAGGTTTGACCAAGACTTAAGCAAGTTTAAAACACATGAAAATGAAAAGGGTAAGCCTGGATCCTTCTTAGTCATTCTAAAAATGAAGCTTTTGGGGTGTTCTTGAAATCTCAATGTTTGAAACCCAAAACCATTTCTCTTCATGCTTGACTTCATAAGACAAATCTAGTTTAGGGTTAGGGGGTAGATACATGATTTGTCGGGTTTGAATATGTCTACACATGCTTGTTTATCAACTTGAATGCTTACTATATGACATAAGAAGACTATATGTGCGTTCGTTTCTTATTTTTAAATTTTTGCTGAATGTTTATGCCCATTTGAATCTTGGTCAATCCTATGTTTGACCAAGATTTAAACAAGTTAATTTAAAACATGAAAATGAAAAGGTAAGCATTGAACCTTCTTAGTCAATCTAAGATGAAGTTTTTGGGAGGTTATTGAAATTTCCATGTTTGAAACCCAAAACCACTTCTCTTCATGTTTGACTTCATAAGACAGATCGAGTTTAGGGTTAGGGACATGGTAGATACATGATTTTTCTTGTTTTAATATGTCTAGACCATGTTTATCAACTTGAATGCTCATTATATGACATAAAAAGGCTATGTGCTTTGTACATTTTCTGGTTTTTTGAATTTTTATGCCCATTGAATCTTGGTTAAATCCTAGGTTTGACCAAGATTTAAACAAGTTTAAAACATGAAAATGAAAAGGTAAGTCTGGATCCTTCTTAGTCATTCAAAAGTGAAGCTTTTGGGGGTTCTTGAAATCTCAATGTTTGAAACCCAAAACCACTTCTCTTCATGGTTGACTTCATAAGACAGTGTTTAGGGTTAGGGGTAGATCGATACATGATTTGTCGGGTTTGAATATGTCTAGACATGCTTGTTTATCAACTTGAATGCTTACTATATGACATAAGAAGAATATATGTGCGTTGTATTTTCATT
Organism: Lolium multiflorum; assembly: GCA_030979885.1. Classification (NCBI taxonomy): domain Eukaryota; kingdom Viridiplantae; phylum Streptophyta; class Magnoliopsida; order Poales; family Poaceae; genus Lolium; species Lolium multiflorum. The sequence continues at coordinate 126,574,776 of CM061749.1, forward strand.
TTTTTTGTTTTTTTTCTGAATTAATGTTTATGCCCATTTGAATCTTGTCAAATCCTAGGTTTCACCAAGATTTAAACAAGTTTAAAACATAAAATGAAAAGGTAAGCCTGGATCCTTCTTAATTAGTCATTCTAGAATGAAGCTTTTGGGAGGTTTTTGAAAATTCCATGTTTGAAACCCAAAACCACTTCTCTTCATGCCTTACTTCATAAGACATAGTTTAGGGTCGTTAGGGAGTAGATACATGATTTGTCTGGTTTGAATATGTCTAGACCTTGTTTATCATCTTGAATGCTTACTATATGACATAAGAAGACTATGTGCATTGGTTTTTCATTTTTTCCGTTTTTTTATTTTCCTGCCCATTTGAATCTTGGTGAAATCCTAGGTTTGAGCAAGATTTAAACAAGTTTAACACGTGTAAACGAATAAGTAAGCATGGATCCTTCTTAGTCACTCCAAAATGTACCAATTGATAATGTGTTAACTTTGCTTCATGGAAAAATTAATGTCATGTAAATGAGTTAACTTGGATTTCCTACCCTTTAGTCCATAGGTAACTTTGTTCTAATGCACTATAATAATCAACTGAGTTTTTACACAACAGGTCTGTCACTTACGTGTGGTGCCCATGCGTGAGGTCCCACACTTCAGTGAGCACAAGTCACGTGCAATAGGTACGCAAACTCCCAGCCATCTTCTTTGTCAAGAGAAGACGCATGAGGATGCGTATTGGAAGTCTCTGGGTCCTTCAGGATCCTTCGGTTGTCCCTCTCACAAAAAAACCTCTCTCATTCTCGGGCTCGCTCGACTCGCTCTCGCTCGCTCACCTCCTGCTCACTGACAAAACCTGCACAACAACATCATCACCCGAAAAAGGGGAGACCATAATGCACTCCCTTCTTCACTCCTTCCGAGTGATCCCTCTTTTTCATCGAGTTTCACTCGACGGGCAAACACATGTGCATAGTAATACTAAAAAAGTAGAAAAATCGACCTATGAATCTATGATTAAATAGGTTAATCTAGGGTTTTGCCCACTACTACAGATCAAGTTCAAAAATATCCAACTACTGGTTCGATTTTGGGCTACTAATGTGCGTTGGTTTTTTATTTTTTATTTTTTGAATGTTTATGCCCATTTGAATCTTGGTCAAATTTTGACCAAGATTTAAACACGCATAAACATGAAAATGATAAGCTTTTTTAGTCACTCTAAAATTAAGCTTTTGGGATGTTTTTGAAATTTCCATGTTTGAAACCCAAACCACTTCTCTTCATGCTGACTTCATAAGACAGAGTTAAGGGTTAGGGGGTAGATACATGATTTGTCTGGTTTGAACACATGTCTAAACCTTGTTTATCAACTTGAATGCTTACTATCTATATGACATAAGAAGCTAGACTATGTGCTTTTGTTTTTCATTCTTCTATTTTTTTAATTTTATGCCCATTTGAATCTTGGTCAAATCCTAGGTTTGACCAGGATTTAAACAAGTTTAAAATATGAAAACGAAAAGGTAAGCCTGGATCCTTCTTAGTCACTCTAAAATGAAGCAGCTTTTGGGGGGTTCGATCTTGAAATCTCAATATAATGTTTGTAACCCAAAACCACTTCTCTTCATGCTTGACTTCATAAGACAAATCTAGTTTAGGGTTAGGGGTAGATACATGATTTGTCGGGTTTGAATATGTCTACACATGCTTGTTTATCAACTTGAATGCTTACTATATGACATAAGAAGACTATATGTGCGTTCGTTTCTTATTTTTAAATTTTTGCTGAATGTTTATGCCCATTTGAATCTTGGTCAATCCTATGTTTGACCAAGATTTAAACAAGTTAATTTAAAACATGAAAATGAAAAGGTAAGCATTGAACCTTCTTAGTCACTCTAAGATGAAGTTTTTGGGAGGTTATTGAAATTTCCATGTTTGAAACCCAAAACCACTTCTCTTCATGTTTGACTTCATAAGACAGATCGAGTTTAGGGTTAGGGACATGGTAGATACATGATTTTTCTTGTTTTAATATGTCTAGACCATGTTTATCAACTTGAATGCTCATTATATGACATAAAAAGGCTATGTGCTTTGTACATTTTCTGGTTTTTTGAATTTTTATGCCCATTGAATCTTGGTTAAATCCTAGGTTTGACCAAGATTTAAACAAGTTTAAAACATGAAAATGAAAAGGTAAGTCTGGATCCTTCTTAGTCATTCAAAAGTGAAGCTTTTGGGGGTTCTTGAAATCTCAATGTTTGAAACCCAAAACCACTTCTCTTCATGGTTGACTTCATAAGACAGAGTTTTAGGGTTAGGGGGTAGATCGATACATGATTTGTCGGGTTTGAATATGTCTAGACATGCTTGTTTATCAACTTGAATGCTTACTATATGACATAAGAAGACTATATGTGCGTTGTATTTTCATTTTTTGTTTTTTCTGAATTAATGTTTATGCCCATTTGAATCTTGTCAAATCCTAGGTTTGACCAAGATTTAAACAAGTTTAAAACATAAAATGAAAAGGTAAGCCTGGATCCTTCTTAATTAGTCATTCTAGAATGAAGCTTTTGGGGGTTCTTGAAATCTCAATGTTTGAAACCCAAAACCACTTCTCTTCATGGTTGAGTTCATAAGACAGAGTTTAGGGTGTTAGGGGTAGATACATGATTTGTCGGGTTAATTTGAATATGTCTAGACATGCATGCTTATTTATCAACTTGAATGCTTACTATATGACATAAGAAGACAATATGTGTGTTGGTCAAATCCTATGTTTGACCAAGATTTAAACAAGCATAAATCCTGAAAATGAAAAGGTAATTAAGCTTGGATCCTTCTTATTCACTCTAAAATTAAGCTTTTGGCGGGAAGTTTTTGAAATTTCCATGTTTGAAACCCAAAACCACTTCTCTTCATGCTTGACTTCATAAGACATATATAGTTAAGGGCCAGGGGTAGATACATGCTTTTTCTGTTTTGAATATGTCTAGACCTTGCTCATATCGATCAACTTGAATGCTTACTATATATATATGACATAAGAAGCCTTGGTTCTCGTAGTAACATGTGCACGTGGGAAATTGAAGAAGCAAGGCAAACTCCAACATATATGAATGGTGAGAGAACATGTTAAATGTTATTCTAACAAAGGTCATGCTTGTTTAATTAATTTCTTACTTATGTAGTATTGTACATCACAAGCGTGAAATCAAAATATGTGCATCATCTCTATAAACCCTAACCCCTAACCCTAAACACTTATAAATCTATATATCACTACAACAAAAAATCAGTCATGGGATTCAAAGGTTTGCCATTGTTTTCTTGTAGTACTTAATACAATGCTCACACACTTTTGGGAAGTGAGTGGAACTTGTACTCAAACACACATGTGGTGCCGAAAACTGTGCAGGGTTCTTCTAAAAGAGGATATACAAGTGTGTATATATATGCCACACGTTCATTTGGTATTGTCATATATATATAGAGGTAGTATGTAAACCACAAATGATATGACTCAATATTCATGCTTTGTTTCGAGCTTTTTTATATCGAGCCCCACAATAACTTTGGCATGTTCTGAAATTGATGTCGATCAATCTCATGACGCTCACCCTTGTTTTGTGCTAGCTAGTTGGACGAAGGGGCTCGTGTGGTTAGCCATTATATCTCTTGTACCATGGCTCCAGACATTCGGGTCACACACCTCTGTATTTTTTTCAGTTATTTGTTTGATATGTACTTCATCTATGCACTGTTCAAATTTGCATTTAAGCAATTTAGCCCCCAAAAATGGTACATATATGGATTCACATTGAGATAATTCATGAAACTTTGGAAATGGCCATCTAGTGTCATGTTTCCCCACAAATGAGAATTGGATTAATTGGTGGCAGACAAGTAAAAGCACATTTATGCGCGACAACCCAAAATGCACAAGTAAAAGCTCTCTTTTCTAAAACATTGGTATGGCATGTCTGCTATTTTCCCTAGCTATATAGAAAAAAGACGCACAATCCATGCTTTCCGATTGCCGGTTTTGAACCACCTTTGGCTTGATTTCAAATTTAGGTCAAAATCATGGGGTGGTGGTGGTGGTAGGGGACACGAGTGTGTTTCTTTTGGATGAAGCGCTCGTATTTGCAAGTTTTTTGGGGTCCCACAAATTTAGCTCGTATTTGCAAGTTTTTTGGGGTCCCACCATCCCTTCACACGCGGAAAAGTGTTAGGCGAGTAGTAAAATGGCATGACCAACAAGTTTCAAGTAAAATTTCGAATATATAACCAAAATGTACCAAGTGTTAGATGAGTTAACTTGGGTTCATGGAAAAAATAATGTCATGTAAATGAGTTAACTTGGCTTTCCTACCCTTGAATCCATACGAAACTTTGTACGGAGTTCTAATACAGTATAATGATCACCCGAATTATTACACCAACAGGTCTGTCACTTACGTGTGGTTCCCATGCGTGAGGTCCCACACTTCAGTGAGCACAAGTCACGGACAATTTTTTGCAAATGTTGCAAAGGATAAAAGGTGGAAGAGGGTCACACGGAAGGAGAAGAGGAAGGGAGAGCAGTCACGGCCTCGAAATGCTTCAACCTTTCCGGGAAGTGATGTTGACTGGCACGCAAGGTTTTTCAGTGCTGCAAACCTGCAGTGCGGCGATTTTGACAGAAATAACCCTTTTGGCAAAGAAAAACACGGACTGAGCCTCTGAGCAATCTATTTCACTGGACTAACCTTTTTGTGTGGCTCATTCTGTGTTTTTCTTCGCCAAAAGGGTTACTTTGTCAAAATCGCCCCCTGCAGTGCAGGCTACGCGCCCGTCTAATATTCTTTTTTTTTCAATGACAAAAGGGGGGAGAGAGAGAGAGAGAGTCTTGACGACGTGTTTTCACTTGAGTACTTGACAAAGAAGATTGTTGGAAGTTTGCCTACCTACCGCACATGACTTGTGCTCACTAAAGTGTGGGACCTGCATGTATGGGACCCTGCAGCCCTCTTAGGGCAAAATAGGGCCGAGGCGGGGCGGCCGTCCGCCATTTTTATACCTTACGCCCCTCACACCTCGTTTCATTTGTCATGTCTACCAAGGAAGAGCTCGGAGGAGAAGATGCAGTCCTAGCTTCTCGACCCCCTGGCGCCCCACGCATAAATACTACTACCAGAAGTACACTGTCTCTAACAATCCTGCCTCCGAAGGGAGATCTCGGAGGAGACGATGCGGGCTCAGCGTCCCCGCCGTTGATGAGCCAGGACACAAGGGTTACTACGCCTCTTTTAATTACCTTCGTTTTGCTGCTAATACTCGGACTTATATCTGTTATCTTCCGCAGGAGAGTGTCGATATCGCCGGAGAAGATGATGTGAGGCAGATGATCAAGCTCGCAGGAGAAGATGATGTAAAGGAGATGGTCAAGCTCGGAGAAGATGTGGTGGCATTGGACCAACCGCGGTCGTTGGGCGAGATCCCGGAGATTCACTTACCTCGTTTGCACTGGTAATGATATGCCTGATCTGTAACATTTTGAACGTTTTTCGTCGGCTTACACAGGAGCTATCTCGGCTTAGGGTCAACAAGGCCCCGGGAGCGGAACTTCCGCATCTCGGCGCCGAGAACTCCGAGTTACGCCAGAAGCGCCCTGGTGAATCGCACGCGCAGGCGCAGCACATCCGTTCGCAGGATCTCTCATCCTTCGACGTCAGGTTCCAGCGAGAGGTCGTAGAAGAAGATAAGTTGCCAGCTTCCCCGCCGTTCAAGAGGATGAAGGAGCTGAAGACGGAGGTTAATATTAGCTGACTTTGGGTTGCTGGTTTTTGGGTACTTCGAGTCACTGACATGTAGACACCACTTAAGTCTGTCCTACATGTTTGTGACCACATTCGTTAATCAGCCAATTTGTGCCCTTCGTTTGCCGGTAACGCTCGATATGTTTGTTGTTACCTTTGGCAGGATCACTCCCCTTGCTTATCCTGTCGAAGGATGAAGTTGGATCTTGCCAGCATGCGGGAGGAGAACAGAGAGTTAGGGATCAAGATATTTCGGTACAGGCAGGCGGTGTCTTTCCTAGAAGTGGATGAGATCACGGCCTGTGCTCGTAGGAGTTGTGACGAGGCCATTCATCTGGGAGAACGGATCAAAGCTCAGCTTGTCTCTTTGATGGAAGTCGCAGAACGCGTGATTTTCAATGCTAGAGAGGCGCGGGAACGACTTCTGGTGGCTGAAGATCTCGCATAGCAGTTTAATCATGTGCGCTTATTAGTTGCCTACTACTTTTGTAATTATTCACAATTAAGTATGTATCAATGGCTTGCCTTTTGTGTGACGGAGGAAATTGCACATACCACCACTTGTTGGTGCAGTTTTTGCACATAACACAATTTGAGATTCTTTTTACACAAATAACCAGATTTTGACGTAAACTTTTGCACAAAAAACAACCTTACTCCATGTTTTCTTTTGTCTTCTAAAGACATGTAGGTGCTTCGAAAAATACCTCCGTTCCAATGCTTAAAGCTTAGTATATTTATCTTGAAAAGTCAAACCAAGTAAAGTTCGACAAAACTCTTAAAAGAATCTATCAGCACATATAATATTTTGTAGACACCATATGAAAATATAATTTATTTTCTATCTAATAATATTGATTTTGTATCTTGCATATTAATGCTTTTGGTAAAAACTTAGTCAAACTTAACTTAGTTTGACTTTCGAAAAATCAATTTAATCCTTAAGCTTTGGGACGGTGGTTCTAGACGTGGTCTAGACGTGTTTCAACATATTACCTTCGCATTTTCTAAACGCATGGAGTTTCTTACAAAGTTTATTTTTCGAAATATTTTCGACTTTGTATTATTTTTATTCATTTCCCCCCTGGTTGTCATGTTTTCTGTCCGGCTTCCCCAGCCCATCCATCCGTAACCCACATGCGCGCGTGACACGAGTAGTGGGAGACATGGTGCCCAAAGGGATAGCTTTTATTAATGGTGGCGACGGTTCCCTAGGCCAATGCTGGCGATACGTCTCATCGTCGCTAGCTGTGCCTTCCCCATGCGGCCGTATTAATGCACACCACTGCTCCTTTAGTCCTTTGCGCCTCCGCGGCTGATCAAGTAAGTTTGATCATAAAAGATGATCACATAAGCTCGATGATTACCTATAACCTAAAAATTATCTTAATTTGTAAACGAAGACATAAAATAACTAGTTGTTTGATTAGGAAAGACAAAGGAAATTTCTATTGAGATTGAGTTCATTTCATAGTTGTTATAGACACATAGCAATATTACCAAGAGATAGGATTGTAGAGAAAGCAATCCATAGGTATTTTGGAGGGTTACTCCGTACAAGATACCTTTAGAAATCCTTTGAACCAAACAAACTCCGATTCATATTAGTAGACTATAATATGGATATATCTAGACACATTTTAGTTCAAGATTCATCCATATCATTTGACAAGTAATATGAATCGGAGTGAGTATATTAAATGGATTAGTATATATTGTTCGAAAAAATTAAGTTATACTGTACTAATAAAGAAACCATTTCTGTGGTCAAACTGATTTGACGGGACAGTAACTGCACCAGGACGTAGTGGCGTGCTATCCTAGCCGAAGTTTTACTCGGCGCATCGATGCAGCTGCTGAAGAATAAAAAAAGTCATATCCACTCCTACTCTTCACCTCCATCGTTTCCATCCTTGGCTCTCCACTTCCATCATCGTTCTCCACTCGCCAAGCGCTGCTAGCAAATTTTTTCATCCTCTAGATCTCCCATTTGCATAGCTTTCTCTCCTCACCCCTCCGCAGAACCGCAGCACTCCTCCTTCCCGCTCGACTCTCCTACAAATCTCCAATCACACATACTTGCTTCCGCCCTCTTAAATCCATCTCGTCTCCATGGCGGCATCGAACGACGACCAGCTGTATGGCGACTGGGGGAAGCTCCCCGCCGAGCTGTTCAATCTCATTGCCCAGAGTCTGGACGTTACAGTCGACGTCCGGCTGGCCGCATGCTCCAAAACGCTGTGCCGCCATGTCGCCGACAACATGAATCTACACCATTGGGATGGACCCTGCTTGCTGATGCCCGATTCTGCCCATTGGCACTATGATGATAGTAGTGCGCACCACACGGTGTACCACGTTGTGCCCCTCGACCATCCTCGGCGCACAGCCATCCTGCCGTTCATGGACAATAGATTCTGGGTTGGCATGAACGGCGACTGGATCGCCGGCGTGGACAGTGGTGGGAACTGGTTCCTCGCGAACATCTACACGCACCAAGAAATCTCCCTACCATCGTCGGAAACTTGCAACATTTTTCGGGAGGAATGGATTGGCTTCCCCGACTTGCCTCCTGAAAGGTACATGACGTATGGGCGTGCCATGTTTTTGTTGAAGATTGTAATTTGCGAAGTGCCCACAAAAGCTGGACATTACTCAGATTACAAGCTCATCGCTCTATTCAATTCTGGACTCGCTTACCTGGCTAATGGTAGCCAGGAGTGGAGGTTATTCTCTCTTGCTAGTTGGGGTGTAGTTTGGGAGCCCCCACAGCCTTTTATTGCTTATCAAAAGAAAATATGTACAAGAGTCTAAAAAATATATATACAACAACTACCTACCTACTAATTACAACAGGTTGTCAATCCATGATGACAAAAGACCTACAGAGCTCTCCTTTACCCTATGCTTAAGAAGGGTAACATCTGTAATGAAGCCAGTTTTCCAACTCTGAAAGATGGCTGCATGCCTCTAAAGATCTTATTGTTCCTTTGCTTCCAAATATTCCAGCATGCAAGAATTATAATTTCTGTAAAACAGGGGCCTTTGAATCTTCTCTTAGTCCCCTTTAACATCTCTGAGAACCATGTACCCAATTAACTTGCAGATATATCCAAATTCTCACACTGAACATACACTCAAAAAATAAGTGTGACCAATCTTCTAATGCATGGGTACTACATAACACACAACTGTGATCTGATGTGACATTCCAGTGTCTTCTTTTAAGCATATCCTTTGTATTGATACGATCATGCACAATGAGCCAAGCAAAAATTTTGTGCTTTGATGTACACTTACTTTTCCAGATCCATTGAGATGGAAAATGAGAGGGAATATGTTGGTAGGTTAATCTGTAGACTTGACTTGGAACAAAATCTCCATTTTTGTTACATGAAATAAGCCATTGGTCTTGATTCTCCGATGTGACAACACCTCTCAAAATGCTCTGTAACATTCTGAACTCATCGAAGCTTCATTTGATAGAGGGAGATGAAAAGCTTGTGCAGGATCAGAGATCTGTAACGCCTCATTTACCGAGATAAGTTTATCCTTGACAAAGAAAAAAGTCTTGGAAACCTTTCATCAAAGAGCATATTTTTCCAGTTATCCGTCCAAAATAGAATTGTCTCTCCATTCCCCAAATTGCAATGTGTCATTTTCCTATAAATATCCATTAGCTTCATAATATTCCTCCACCAAAAGGTTATTCTCTCTTGCTAGTTGGGGTGTAGATTACAGTGACGCCATCGAGCACAACGGCTTCATTGTTGCGGTGGATGGGTGGACCGGCACCACATATTGCTGGGATCAATCACAGGCCGGTAATTCTTCAATCCATATGATATACTTCGCAATAAATTTTAATATCAAGCGCATTCATGATATATTGTAACTGAATTAACTAATTGCTCAATAAGATTTTTTTCACCTTTCAAATGACTGTGCACCATTTAATTATCCAAACCTGACTGAACCATTGCTACAAACGAATTACAGTACTATATGCAGTGCACTAATCTGTCAACCCAAACCAGATTATTGCAGTATATGAATGCATTCCTGAATTAGTTACTGCATGCTCTTGTCAGAATATGAATAAGGAGCTTAGCCCTGGCCTCTTCATCAATTGATGCATGCAAACTTTCAATTTATTTGAATATTCGATGTACTCAAAGCTTTACAATCATGGATCAGATAAGGTTGAGACATGTATCTACCATCAATGAATATGAGTGTAATTAACATACATCTCAAATGGGAACAATTTTATTTCTTCGAGTTTTTATACAAGTATAATGACTGCATCTTCCATTTGATCCTACAAATGTGAAGTTGCAGCTACTGGTATTATTGTCTTCCTGAGCCATTCAAACACTAATTTTTTTTGGTCTCCGTTTACAATGCAGATGCACACCTTGCCCTGCCATTCGTGATCCCATCACCGATGGAGGATCCATTTGGCAGATGGTTTTTAGCTCGATCAGCCGATGGCAAGCGCTTGATGATCATCCATGAAGATCGGTATATACGTAGCAATGATCACCTTGAGCCTGCAGAAGTTCTGCATGATGGTAATGGCCTTATCCTGCGGGAGTGTCCTGCCCCTGTCATACATATTTTTGAGAAAGATCTATCCCTGATTGGACCCAATTGGAGTCGAGTTGACAGCCTTGGCACACACTCTCTGTTCATTGGACTGAATTATCCAATGAACCTGAAGATAAATGATGGCAATGCTCCTGATGGAACATTGACTCCATTCATGAGGTCAAATTGTGTGTACATCGCGTACTATGCATTTCGGGAACCAGCATTTAGTTGTATTTGTCGTTGTAACCTGCAGCAAGGGGAAAATGAGCTCATGGGAGTTATCACCCTTCCAAAAGAAGGTTGGGGATTTCCCCGACAGGCGACAATGTGGTTTAAGCCTAGTCTGAAAAATATCCGCATGTTGATGCAACCCTAAACTGAGCCATGAATCTTTCTGGAGAAAATAATCTTTTTTGTACGATATATTTGAACAATTCAGTAACCTGTTCCGTATCTTAATATGCTCTTCCTTTTTTCTGAATCTTATATACCTTGACCCATTTCAGTGTGTCTGTTTACTCATTTTAGTGTGTATGTAGCCCACATTGAAGTAATCTAATCTTATTTAAACGGATGGTGATGAACTCTGTATTTCCATCCTTCGTAAACCGTGCATGTCTGTTTATTTTTAGTTTCATTTCAGCAACTAAGGGCATTACAATGCTATATACTATATGGCGCTAATAGAGAACAAATGAATGTGAAAAGATTGTAAAATCCTCCAGGTACTCTCCTTACAGCGCTAATTGCTGATGGCAGACTGACTTCCTGTTGGTTCCGGTGCTGTAGCTAGGACTGGTGAAAAGAGTTTCACGCCCCTTGCAGTAGCGCCTGTGTTGGACGTGCCCTAATGTTTTCCTGCTAAAAGTTGCAATCTTTTAAGCACTTGGGTACGGTATTTCCCCACCAGCCTGGATGCAGGCCGCCAAACGCGTCTTAACCAATGTTTAAAATAGCGTGTTAAATGAATTAGCGGCAGCCTCCTTCAAACGATATGAACGCTATATCGTGGTAATAGTGTGGTATATTTTAAATAGCATTTTCAAAATAATACTAAATATAGCCTAAAAATAAATAATTTTACTAGAGCGAATAGATATATATAGTCCAAAAGTGACTGAATCATACATACATAACCACATATAGAAATAGATCTCAAGTATTTTAGAAGGCTAACATCAACATTTCACAAGGCAACAACATAGTATAAATTATTTATTAAAACATATTAGCATGAGCGATATTATCTTCTGACTTAGAAGTGGAACCAACAGATTGTAGTTCATCACCACGAAAAAGTGAAAGCAACTTGCCTGAAAAAAATAGCGCGCTAACACTATGAAGTAGGGCGATATAGCATGCTGTTTCGCAAATAGCGCCACAGCGTGCAAAATTACTAAGCGTGGACCCTCTAGATATGCTATAGTGCGCTTTTAGCGGAGAAATAGTTAACTGGGCTTCATTGAGGCCCTGGTTTGACAAAGCAGCCTGAGTACGCATCTAAAAAAAATCTGCCTGAGGACGCATGCTTGTAAAAATGAGAGAGCAGACTACAATTACTTCAGTCCCGAACCCTCTATCTCTCCCACCTACTTCACCTCTTTTACACTAATGACTGCCATGAACGGCTCGCCTCCTCCCTCCACCGGCAGCTGCCTGGCGGTAACGGCCGCCGACACAGATGAACATCGCCGATATTTCCTGAACTCAGCCGATTTGATCCACCGCATCCTCCAGCAGCTTGATGGACGTCCAGTCTCTTCTATCCAGATCGTGACTAGAGAAGGATCTACGAGTACATCCGTTTCTTACCCTTTGGCAGCGTCGGTTCCATCTCTCGCGGTACTTTCTTCTCCGCTGGAAGCACCATCTGGCTCGGCACTGATTTCCCTGGCGGCGGCACCAGCTTCTCCGGCTGCGCCGACCCCAACCCCCGCGGCACGGTCTTCTCCGGTGGCGGCACCACCAAAAGTGGCTGTAAGTTGTCCTGAACTCACTAGGATGCAGGTGTAAGTAGTCAATGATAGTTGGGGTTTTAAACAAGTTCTTTTTTCTTTAATGATGGGAAACTAGTATTCTTCTGCAAATGTTTTTTTAATGACGGGAAACAGTAGATGTTAAGTACTAGTTCTGGCAAAAAAAGATGTTAAGTAATAGTATCCATCACAGAGCAGGGTTTGGCAGTCTGAACATACAAATATATGCTCCATGTTACCTGTTTCAGAAAGTCTGAAAGCTTGCTCAGTACCTGTAAAATCAAATTGTCTTGCTGCTGCTAGATTTTGTGCAAACTAATTAAAGAGATAGCTAGATGCATTTTCTCCATGTATGTTACGTTCTGATTTATATGCTGTTGATTGATATATACCGTGCTTAACTAGATGCAGAAGCAAACTCGCTCCAACGTCAATGAGCAACTACGTCTTAGGACTGTCGATTGTACATGTCCTCTGCACCCCCCCGAGTTCAGAATTCAAAGAAACTCACTAGCCAAAAAGCCGAAGGTGACGGGCAGGCGTGATGCAGCAATTCAACGTTTTATATTAAAAGGGCGAGGGAAAGGCCGCCCTAAACGGGTTGGTCACTCGGCGGACCCTCCTCAGCCCTCGCGCTTCTATGTGCAACTGGATGGCAACGATGACATGTATATGTTGGTCATCCCCAGAGAATTCAAGCAATGTCTGAAAGGGATTCTTCCCAGGCCTATCAAGCTCAAGACGAGCGTAGGCTGCGCCTGGTATGTGCACATCGATGAGTACCAGGGTGAACTGGTCTTGAAGGATGGTTGGTTCGGGTTTGCAGAGGCGCATGAACTGCAGCTCGATGACATTCTCGTCTTCGAGGTGAAAGACACTTCCTTGATGAATGTGTTGATCTACGACAGTAACACCTCCACCCAGAGGGTAATATTTTGTGCTGATCACCCTTAGTTGCATGCATGATCTGCAGTGCTTTTAGGAAGAGGGGATCAGAAACACCTCAATATTTTATTGAATTAACTAGATGCTGCTTTTGGACCTGGGGTAGTGCCCTGCTGATGTTCATGCTGAACTTGGTTTTTGTATTAAGCTGAACTGGGGATCAGATACACTGTGATGAGACTTTGTTAATTAGCTAATATAGTATATGTTAGACATGTTTTATTTTACTTTAATTTACTGTGATATGCTGCGGTAGTTTCAATGTGCGGTCTGATGATTTGTATTATACCTAGCTACATGGAGCTCAACATTTTGAAATATTCATAGATTTGTAAGTGTAAATGTGATATATCCCATATGTAGTCAATGCTTTCTTGTACGAGCTTGTAAAATCTCAGGGAAAAATACATTTTATTTTAGGAAGTGTAAAAGTGACCAATTTTTTTGATCTGATTGTAGCGAACACAAGTGCAGATGGTCAAACCCCCAAAACTTCTCATATTCATTGTTACATGGTCGAGATATAAAGGTATTTTACGCACTGGTTTAATACTCAACTGCTTACATCCATGTTTGTTTGCAGTTTTTTTTGACACCTCTTAATGCTCCCTCCGATCCATTTGTTGTAGAGACATCCATTTTATCATCAAGTAATGAGGATCAGATGGAGTATCGTTTTCATTTTACCAAAAGAAACGGATATACTGTATAGTACAACGTAGTCTGAGGCCCTTAGCTCTGAATGCAATTTCTGTGTGCACACTGATCGGATCATAACCCACACGACCTGTCTCACTGGTATGTAGGTCCGGGCCCCACCAGATACTGATAAAGCCCAGTGACCCGCCGGGTGAAGTTTTCTGTGTGGATTCCTGCGTACCTGGCTTCGTTCCTCCAAGAAACGCGCATTTTTTTGACCGGGGGGACACGCGCATTTATTCCCTTGCTGATGTATCATTCTCAGTTTCTCACAGCCCCCTCATGTTCAGATCTCCCCAGATCCCTCGCCGTCCATCTCCCCTGAGTCCTCTCCCTACACCACCGGCGTCCACCACCGCTCGGACTACGCGGCTTGGACTCCGTCCTCTACGGATGCGGCGACGTCGCACCTAAAAACTCCACTAAGGCGGCGCGGCATCCCCGATTCTCTCGGTCCATGGCTGCAATGGCGGTATGTTTCCCCCGAATCACTAGGGTTGCCGGTCACATCTTTATTATATCTAAGCTGTATTGCCGGTTGCTTAGCATTGTTTGATATAGACTATTTCTCTCATCCAGTGTATATATTAATCCTCTGGTAAAGACTCGGGCTACACATGCACGCATGCTAGCTAGGTTGGGACTGGATCTAATGTGTGCAATAATAATCGTTCAAATATGATATTGGTCAATCCACGGCCGATAATCACATATGAGGACACCGAGCATGCATGTCTGGCTTATGGACTCTTTAGGCCGACGCTGATTTTTTTTTGTTTGCTTGGTCGATCTGTACTGGCGGATGATGAACTGCAGATGCATTACTCTGATGCTAGACCTAGCCAGCAAGCATGCATGGCTCATGCTAGCTTGATTTCTATTCTCATAGCTACTATTTATATCGATTTGGCTTCTGCGATACAATGATACACTATGCTGAATAATTTGATGATACAAGGTTGTACATATCAGCCTAGCTAGATTCAGAAGCTTATTGTTCAGACTGTGTGTTCGATAAGAACAATGATCCGCTGACTTTGCTAGGTGCCTTTGATTATGCATTTGCTTGGAATTACGGTCAGAAGCTAGAGGCATTATCTAATTGAGGCCTCTTTTTTGCAGTGTTCAAACAAGAAGCTCAAGCTTGGAGAGAGCTTATCATGGAAGGAGACATCTGTAGAGCCAGCCCCAGTGTGCAAGGTGTTTAGGCGCATCGATGAGGAGAATACCGCTGACAGCTTCTGCAAGGTACTATGTACATCGGAGTTAGAGGTGATTACCATCCCCAGTCGTGTTCTACCCTGGTTTTACGGTGGGTGTCCAGAGTCCATCAACCTGAAGATGTCCACTGCATGCACCTGGATTGTGGACCTGAAGCAACAAGATGGCAATGTTTTAATGGACGCAGGATGGCCAGAGTTTGTCAAAGCACATGACTTGAAGGTAGGATACCTCCTGACCTTCAAGAAGATTGACACCAAATCATTGCAGGTGCTCATATTTGGTTACAATTGCTGTGAGAAGGTTATATGGTGTTCAGGTTATCACCCATCGCTGGGGCAACAAAATGAATCACAGCTGTATTAAGTTGTCTTACAAATGTTCTGTAGTATAATGATGATGTATTGTGGTGAACATGATGGTACCATTACTGGATTGTGGTCACATGTGAGGGGGGGATGTTGATATGTATAAGTGGATTGCCTAGCCCTTTCCATTAGTTCGGACTTTTGGTTGCGTTGGCTTGTGTATGAAGCTTGGCATGGTATCAGAGCCCAGGGTCTCGAGTTCGAGACCTGGCTTTCGTAATTTATCCTAAAAATTGGTGCTGCCCTCCGTTGCCCTCCTCGGAGTCCACGTATATGCCTCTTGAGAGTCTCCTTGTGTTGACCTCTTCCCTTCTTCCGGTCACACGTGAGGAGGGGTGTTCAGATGTATAAGTGGATTGCCTAGCCCTTTCCATCAGTTCGGACTTTTGGTTGCGTTGGCTAGTGCATGAAGCTTGACAAACCTTATTTATATGTACAGCTCTCTAGTTGTACTATTAATTATTATGTGCTTATGTTGGCTGGATTGTGATGAACATGAGATGTTCTGTTGTTTCCGTAAAGAAAAAAACGTGTTGTTTTTTCGAATCCTGCGCTGGATATGTTTTGCACAAACTAGTGAAGTGCCCGCTGACAAAACATATTATGCGCAAATAGGCAACCCTCAGTAACGATCATGGGTTCAAGCGTCCAGGATCCAGTGCCTTGACATCAGCAAGCACAGATGAACAGTTGGTTGACTTGTAGATTTGGACGTTGGATCGAAAATAGATAGCTAAGAACTAAGTACTGTAGCATGTAGCATATGTACTGTTCATGGTCTCATTCCGGGTTCAAGTGCTACCCCATGTAGCACCACTTTTTTTTTGGGTTAGCCAGACAACCTTCCCAATAAAAAAAAGTACTACCTTCCCTGCATGGGCCAATTGTTTGTACTTTTGGGCTGCCGCCGGCCATGTACATGGTGATTGCTGTCAGCCTGCTTGCTTCGCTGATAACAATCCAAAAACATTTAATGGGCCTCCGACTCATGCCATTGGGGCCCTTCCTAATTTAAACACGGAGATCCTATGATTGGCCCTCAAGAAACCGAGATTCTAAATATAAAGTTATTTTTATTTCGTATCAATTATGATTATGATTCTTTTTTAAATGCGCATAGCCAGTATGCGCATCTACATGGGCTCTATATTTTGATATATTCATATAGTTGATTTCAAAATTTTCATAAATTATTTAAAGTTCCAAGATTTATTCTATCAGTTTGCAAGATCTTAGAGTGTATTTGTAGTTTAAAAAAATGACAAACCTCTTCATCAGATTGTTGTTAACAAGTGTAGTGTTGTGAACCCAAAATATATTACATACTTCCTCGTAGATCAAATTTGAACTAATTAAGTTGAACTAAAACCCGGATCAACAGTTAGTATGGATTATGTGCATGGAGTACGAAAAACAAATGAATAGGCAATATTTCAGTTTTTCCTTCAGTTGAGAATGCTAGAGCAGGACCCATTTGCCAGTAGCGTCCCTCAACATTTGAAGGTAAAGACAAACAAAAGGGATCGAAAAAAGCAAGTATCCTACATATCTCGGGTTAAAACATATCGAGAAATCACATATTTCTTGTACATAGAGGCTGACATCGTGGACCCATCGGCCAGCCGTGGAAAAAAATCCAAGAAAGGAAACAATTATCGTACAGAGAAGCTGACATGTGGGACGCATTTTGCAGCAGCGTCCTCAACTTTAACAAAGGCGGCAGGGGATCGAAAGAAAAAGCAAAGTTCCCAGAAATCAGCGGTCAAAAATAAATCCAAGAAATGAAATGTTTATTGTTCATAGAGGCTGACATGTGGGACCCACGAGCCAGCAGCGTCCTCAACGTTTCAAAGGCGGCAGGGGATCGAAAAAAAGGCAAGTGACCATATATCAGGTGCCAAAAATAATCCATGGAAAGAAACTTTTATTGTACATAGAGGATGACATATGGGTCCCGTTTTGCAGGAGCGGTCTCACATTTTCCAAGGCGGCAGGGGATGTGGGACCCATGGGCCAGCAGCGTCCTCTTAGTTTCAAAGGCGGCAGGGGATAAAAAAGGCAAATAGCCAGTAATTAGGGTCAAAAATAAATCAAACAAAGGAAACTTTTACTGTTCATAGAGGCTGACAGGGACCCATGAGCCAGCAGCGTCTCAACGTTTCAGAGGCGGCATGAGATCGAAAGAAAAAGGCAAATACCAAGAAATTATGGGTCAATAATAAATCAAACAAAAGGTTTATTGTTCATAGAGGCTGACATGTGGGACCCCTGAGCCGGCAGCGTCCCCAACGTGTTAAAGGCGGCAGGAGATAGAAAGACAAAGGCCAAAAATCAGTTGGTAAAAAAATCCAAGAAAAGAAACATTTACCGAGGCTGACATGCGGGACCCATGAGGCAGCAGCATCCTCAACGATTCCAAGGCGGCAGGGGATCAAAAGGGGTCAAAAATAAATCCATCAAAGGAAACTTTTATTGTTCATAGAGGATGTGGGACCGACCTGCCAGTAGCGTCCTCATCGTTTCAAAGGGGGTAGGGGATCAAAAGAAAACGGTAAATAGCCAGAAATTAGGGGTAAAAAATAAATCCAATGAAGGACACTTTATTGTTCATAGAGTATGACATGCGGGACCCATGAGCCAGCAGCTTCCTCAACGTTTCAAAGGCGGCATGAGATCGAAAGGAAAAGGAAAGTGACCAAATATCAGGAGCCAAAAATAATCTAAGAAAAGAAACTTTATTGTGCATAGAGAATGACATGCGGGTCCCATTTTGCAGCACCGGTCTGAAGGTTTCAAAGTCGGCATTAGATCGAAAGAAAAAGACAAGTGCCAAATATCAGGAGCCAAAAATAATCCAAGAAAAGAAACTTCTATTGTACATAGAGGATGACATGCGGGTCCCATTTTGCAGCAGCGGTCTCAATGTTTCCAAGGCGGCACATGACCAAAAGAAAAAGGAAGTAGCCAGAAATAAGGGTGTCAAAAAATCCAAGAAAAGGAATATTTCAATTGGGCTGCTTCTGGCCATCTGGGCCTTCAAACTATCCCGCTGGACGCCTTTTGATTCGTACAATTTCAGCCCATTCCAAAACAGGAAAGTCCTATGCCTCGCAAAGACAAAAAAACAAGGAGATTCAGCATATAAGTTTGTTTATGTAAAAATAAAGATTTAATTTATCCCTTTGCAATAGCTCAGAGCAAAATACACTGTTTATTGTCTGCAAAATAATCAAGATATCACATGTTTCTTATACGGGGAGGCTGACATCGGGGACCCATGCGCCAGCAGCGTCGTCAACATTTTAAAGGCGGCAGGGATGGAAAGAAAAAATAAATTAAAAATCTGTTGGTACAAAATCCAAGAAAAGAAACATTTTCGTTCTGAGAGGATAACATGCGGGACCCATGAGGCAGCAGCATCCTCAGCGTTTAATGTTAGAGGCTGACATGTGGGACCCGTGAGCCAGCAGCGTCCTCAACATTTTAAAGGCGGCAGGAGATCGAAAGAAAAAATAAGCCAAAAATCATTTGGTATTCAAAATCCAAGAAAATAAACATTTACCGTTCTGAGAGGATGACATGCGGGACCCATGAGGCAGCAGCATCCTCAACGATTCCAAGGCGGCAGGGGATCAAAAGAAAAAAGGAAATATCCAGAAATTAATTAGGGGTTCAAAATAAATCCATCAAAGGAAAGTTTTATTGTTCATAGAGGATGACATGTGGGACCGACCTGCCAACAGCGTCCTCATCCTTTCAAAGGGGGCAGGAGATCAAAAGAAAAAGGCAAATAGCCAGAAATTAGGGGTAAAAAATAACTCCAAGAAAGGAAACTTTTATTGTTCGTAGAGGATGACATGCGGGACCCATGAGCCAGCAGCTTACTTAACGTTTCAAAGGCGGCATGAGATCGAAAGAAAAAGGCAAATGACAAAATATCAGGAGCCCAAGATAATCCAAGAAAAGTAACTTTATTTACATAGAGGATGACATGCGGGACCCATTTTGCAGCGGTCCCAACGTTTCAAATGCGGCTTGAGATCAAAAGAAAAAGAAAGTAGCCAGAAATTAGGGGGTCAAAAAAATCCAAGAAAATAAAGTTGATGGACATAGAGGATGACATGCGAGTCCCATGAGCTAGCAGCTTACTCAACGTTTCCAAGGCGGCAGGGGATCAAAAGAAAAAGGAAATAGCCAAAAATCAGAGGGTGAAAAAAAACAAAGAAAATGAACTTTTATAGTACATAGAGGATGACATGCGGGTCCCATGAGCCAGCAGGTTCCTCAACGTTTCAAACGTGGCATGAGATCGAAAGAAAAAGGCAAGTGACCAAATATCAGGCCAAAAATAATTCAAGAAAGAAACTTGATTGTACATAGAGGATGACATGCGGGTCCCAATTAGCAGCAGCGGTATCACCGTTTGAGAGGCTGCACGGGATCGAAAGAAAAAGGCAAGTGACCAAATATCAGGAGCCAAAAATAATCCAAGAAAAGAAATTTTATTGTACGTAGAGGATGACATGCGGGTCCCATTTTGCAGCAGCTGTCTCAACGTTTCCAAGGCGGCACAGAACCAAAAGAAAAATGAAGTAGCCAGAAATCAGGGGTGAAAAAAATCCAAGAAGAAATATTTCAATTGGGCTGCATCTGGACATCTGGGCCTTCGAACTATCCTGCTTGGCCTTTTGACTCGTACAATTTCAGCCCACTCCAAAACAGGAAAGTTCCGAATTTTCTAAAAAAACAGGAAAGTCCTATGCTTCGCAAAGACAAAAAAACAAGGAGATTCAACATATAAGTTTGTTTATGTAAAAATAAAGATTTAATTATCCATTTGAAATAGCTCAGAGCGCAATACATTGTTTATTGTCTGCAAAATAATCAAGATATCATATGTTTCTTGTACGGGGAGGCTGACATCGGGGACCCATGAGCCAACATCGTCGTCAACGTTTTAAAGGCGGCAGGGGATGGAAAGAAAAAATAAACCAAAAATCTGTTGGTAAAAAATCCAAGAAAAGAAACATTTTCGTTCTGAGAGGATGACATGCGGGACCCATGAGGCAGCAGCATCCTCAGCGTTTATTGTTCATAGAGGTTGACATGTGGGACCCGTGAGCCAGCAGCGTCCTCAACGTTTTAAAGGC
This sequence comes from Lolium multiflorum, assembly GCA_030979885.1. NCBI lineage: Eukaryota > Viridiplantae > Streptophyta > Magnoliopsida > Poales > Poaceae > Lolium > Lolium multiflorum. The sequence goes on from CM061749.1 coordinate 126,595,532, forward strand.
TGCAGGTGATCGAAAGAAAAAATAAGCCAAAAATCGTTTGGTCAACAAAATCCAAGAAAATAAACATTTACCGTTCTGAGAGGATGACATGCGGGACCCATGAGGCAGCAGCATCCTCAACGATTCCAAGGCGGCAGGGGAAATATCCAGAAATTAATTAGGGGTTCAAAATAAATCCATCAAAGGAAACTTTTATTGTTCATAGAGGATGACATGTGGGACCGACCTGCCAACAGCGTCCTCATCGTTTCAGAGGGGGCAGGAGATCAAAAGAAAAAGGCAAATAGCCAGAAATTAGGGGTAAAAAATAACTCCAAGAAAGGAAACTTTTATTGTTCGTAGAGGATGACATGCGGGACCCATGAGCCAGCAGCTTACTCAACGTTTCAAAGGCGGCATGAGATCGAAAGAAAAAGGCAAGTGACAAAATATCAGGAGCCAAAGATAATCCAAGAAAAGAAACTTTATTTACATAGAGGATGACATGCGGGTCCCATTTAGCAGCAGCGGTCTCAACGTTTCAAATGCGGCTTGAGATCAAAAGAAAAAGAAAGTTGATTGTACATAGAGGATGACATGCGGGTCCCATGAGTCAGCAGCTTACCCAACGTTTCCAAGGCGGCAGAAAAAGGAAATAGCCAAAAATCAGAGGGTGAAAAAAATATAAAGAAAATAAACTTTTATAGCACATAGAGGATGACATGCGGGTCCCATGAGCCAGCAGGTTCCTCAACGTTTCAAACGTGGCATGAGATCGAAAGAAAAAGGCAAGTGACCAAATATGAGGAACCAAAAATAATTCAAGAAAAGAAAGTTTTATAGTACATAGAGGATGACATGCGGGTCCCATTTAGCAGCAGCGGTATCACCGTTTGAGAGGCGGGGATCAAAAGAAAAAGAAATTGCCAAAAATCAGAGGGTGAAAAAAAACCAAGAAAATGAACTTTTATAGTACATAGAGGATGACATGCGGGTCCCATGAGCCTGCAGGTTCTTCAACGTTTCAAACGTGGCATGAGATCGAAAGAAAAAGGCAAGTGAAAAAATATCAGGAGCCAAAAATAATTCAAGAAAAGAAAGTTTTATAGTACATAGAGGATGACATGCGGGTCCCATTTAGCAGCGGTATCACCGTTTGAGAGGCGGCAGGGGATCGAAAGAAAAATGCAAGTGAAAAAATATGAGGAGCCAAAAATAATTCAAGAAAAGAAAGTTTTATAGTACATAGAGGATGACATGCGGGTCCCATTTAGCAGCAGCGGTATCACCGTTTGAGAGGCGGCAGGGGATCAAAAGAAAAAGAAATTGCCAAAAATCATAGGGTGAAAAAAAACCAAGAAAATGAACTTTTATAGTACATAGAGGATGACATGCGGGTCCCATGAGCCTGCAGGTTCCTCAACGTTTCAAACGTGGCATGAGATCGAAAGAAAAAGGCAAGTGAAAAAATATCAGGAGCCAAAAATAATTCAAGAAAAGAAAGTTTTATAGTACATAGAGGATGACATGCGGGTCCCATTTAGCAGCAGCGGTATCACCGTTTGAGAGGCGGCAGGGGATCGAAAGAAAAAGGCAAGTGACCAAATATGAGGTGCCAAAAAAATCCAAGAAAAGAAAGTTTTATAGTACATAGAGGATGACATGCGGGTCCCATTTAGCAGCAGCGGTATCACCGTTTGAGAGGCGGCAGGGGATCGAAAGAAAAGGCAAGTGACCAAATATGAGGTGCCAAAAAAACCAAGAAAAGAAAGTTTTATAGTACATAGAGGATGACATGCGGGTCCCATTTAGCAGCAGCGGTATCACCGTTTGAGAGGCGGCAGGGGATCGAAAAAAAGGCAAGTGACCAAATATGAGGTGCCAAAAAAACTCCAAGAAAAGAAAGTTGATTGCTCATAGAGGATGACATGCGGGTCCCATTTAGCTGCATCGGTCTCAACGTTTCCAAGGCGGCAAGGGATCAAAAGAAAAAGGAGTAGCCAGAAATCAGGGGGTCAAAAAATCCAAGAATAGAAAGAATTTTGGTTCATAGAGGATGACATGCGGGACCCATGATCCTGCATCGTAAACGGCTCGATCGGAGAATGTTGAACGAGATGGCGCGATCGAGAAAAAACAAAGCCAGAGAGGCTGCCATCTGGGCCCTACATCCCTCGGCGGTGCGGATTTGCGTTGACTCGGCCGGCGAACCCGAGAATTCGCGATGCACCACGTCCCGGGCCACCATACGATACGTTTTGGCTGCTTTCGTCGGGCTAGGTGGCCTCAAAAACGAGAAAAAAAAGTTTTGACATGCACCACGGAGGGACCCAAAATCGTCGGCCATGGTACACCAGCAACCACGGCGCGACTTCAACTTCGTCGGCCATGGCAACTTTTCTTGTAGTGTAGACAAATCATGTATCTCCCCCCTAACCCCTAAACTCTGTATTATGAAGTCAAGCATGAAGAGAAGTTTTTTTGGGTTTCAAACATGGAAATTTCAAAAACCTCTTAAAAATTCATTTTAGAGTGACTAAGAAGGATGCAAGCTTCCCTTTTCATTTTCATGTCTTAAACTTGTTTAAATCTTGGTCAAACCTAAGATTTGACCAAAAGATTCAAACAGGCATAAAATTCAAAAAAAATCAGAAAAATGAAAAACAAAAGCATATAGTCTTCTTGTGTCATATAGTAAGCATTCAAGTTGATAAACAAGGTCTAGACATATTCAAACCAGAAAATCATGTATATATCTACCCCTAACCCTAAACTCTGTATTATGAAGTCAATCATGAAGAGAAGTGGTTTTGGGTTTCAAACATGGATATTTCAAGAACCTCCCAAAAGCTTAATTTTAGAGTGTGACTAAGAAGGATCCAGGCTTACCTTTTTCATTTTCATGTACTAAACTTGTTTAAATCCTGGTCAAACCTAGGATTTCACAAAGATTCAAATATATGTGTATAAAATATAAAAAATAGAAAAATGAAAACCAAAGCACATAGTCTACTTATGTCACATAGTAAGCATTCAAGTTGATAAACAAGGTCTAGACATATTCAAACTAGAAAAATCATGTATATATCTACCCCTAACCCTAAACTTTGTCTTATGAAGTTAATCATGAAGAGAAGTGGTTTTGGGTTTCAAACATTGGAATTCCAAGAACCTCCCAAAAGCTTCATTTTAGAGTGTGACTAAGAAGGATCCAGGCTTACCTTTTCATTTTCATGTTCTAAACTTGTTTAAATCCTGGTCAAAACTAGGATTTCACAAAGATTCAAATATATGGGTATAAAATTAAAAAAATAGAAAAATGAAAAACCAAAGCACATAGTCTTCTTATGTCATATAGTAAGCATTAAAGTTGATAAACAAGGTCTAGACATATTCAACCTAGACAAATCATGTATCTACCCCCTAACCCCTAAACTCTGTCTTATGAAGTCCAACATGAAGAGAAGTGGTTTTGGGTTTCAAACATGGAAATTTCAAAAACCTCTTACAAAATTCATTTTAGAGTGACTAATTAAGAAGGATGCATGCTCCCCTTTTCATTTTCATGTCTTAAACTTGTTTAAATCTTGGTCAAACCTAAGATTTGACCAAAAGATTCAAACGGGCATAAAAAATCAGAAAAATGAAAACCAAAGCACATAGTTTTCTTATGTCATATAGTAAGCATTCAAGTTGATAAACAAGGTCTAGACATATTCAAACCAGAAAATCATGTATATATCTACCCCTAACCCTAAACTCTGTCTTATGAAGTCAATCATGAAGAGAAGTGGTTTTGGGTTTCAAACATGGAAATTTCAAGAACCTCCCAAAAGCTTCATTTTAGAGTGACTAAGAAGGATCCAGGCTTACCTTTTCATTTTCATGTTTTAAACTTGTTTAAATCCTGGTCAAACCTAGGATTTGACAAAGATTCAAATATATGGGCATAAAATTCAAAAAAATAGAAAAATGAAAAACCAAAGTACATACACTACTAGAAAAACAGGCTTCCGGTGAGCCCCATAAGTCGCGAAGGTAAAGGAACCGCGACTAATGGTACCTTTAGTCGCGGTTCGGGAGGCGAACCGCGACCAAAGGCCTGGGCCCAGGGCGCTCGGTGGCCAGCCGGTGCACGTGGGGGGCTTTAGTCGCGGTTGGCCAGGCCAACCGCGACTAAAGGTTTTAGTCGCGGTTGGCCAGGCCAACCGGGACTAAAGCCCCTCCCCTATATATACCCATCCAGCAGCCAACACTTAGCCATTTGGTGCCATTCTCTTCACAAGCTTCACAAGTGGGTGTTAGGTTTGCTTTTGGTTCCTCTTATGCACATAAGGTGTTTGATGAAATGCCCCAAGAGCATGAAACAAACATGATATGAAGTGTTGGAGCCACACTTGAGCTTTCTCATTTATTTTTTCCTCCTCGATCGCGGTTAGCAACTTGAACCTTTGATGTGTCGTTGATAAAATGTGCATGTGTGTGTAGTTCATTGTTTAATTTATATTGTTTGTAGCTAGTTAGTTTAACAAATGCATGATGGTTAATTATATATTTTATATTATAATAATGCAGATGAATCGACAATGGATGTACGGTAACCGACTCTCCGGCGAGTTCAGTACGGGTTTGAAAGATTTCCTCGTAGTGGCTAATGCGAACAAGCAGGGGGGTTTTGTTATCTGTCCATGTGTTAAATGTAAGAATCAGAAGGGTTACTCTTCCTCAAGAGATGTTCACATGCACCTGCTTCGGCACGGTTTCATGCCAAGCTATAATTGTTGGACCAAGCATGGAGAAAGAGGGGTTATAATGGAAGAAGATGAAGAAGGGGATGATTTCATCGATGAAAGCTATCTTGCTCATTTCGGTGATACTTTCATGGAGGATGCTGAAGGTGAAGGGGAAGGTGAAGGGGAAGGTGAAGAAGAGGCACGTGATGATCCCGTTGATGATCTTGGTCGGACCATTGCTGATGCACGGAGACGCTGCGAAACTGAAAAAGAGAGGGAGAATTTGGATCGCATGTTAGAGGATCACAGGAAGGCGCTGTACCCCGGATGCGATGATGGTCTGAAAAAGCTGGGCTGCACACTGGATTTGCTGAAATGGAAGGCACAGGCAGGTGTAGCTGACTCGGCATTTGAAGACTTGCTGAAAATGTTGAAGAATATGTTTCCAAAGAATAACGAGTTGCCCGCCAGTACGTACGAAGCAAAGAAGGTTGTCTGCCCTCTAGGTTTAGAGGTTCTGAAGATACATGCATGCATCAACGACTGCATCCTCTACCGCGGTGAATACGAGAATTTGAATGAATGCCCGGTATGCACTGCATTGCGTTATAAGATCAGAGGCGATGACCCTGGTGACGATGTTGAGGGCCAGAAACCCAGGAAGAAGGTTCCCGCCAAGGTGATGTGGTATGCTCCTATAATACCACGGTTGAAACGTCTGTTCAGGAACAAAGAGCATGCCAAGTTGTTGCGATGGCACAAAGAGGACCGTAAGTCGGACGGGGAGTTGAGACACCCCGCAGATGGAACGCAATGGAGAAAGATCGACAGAGAGTTCAAAGATTTTGCAGCTGACGCAAGGAACATAAGATTTGGTCTAAGTACGGATGGCATGAATCCTTTTGGCGAGCAGAGCTCCAGCCATAGCACCTGGCCCGTGACTCTATGCATCTACAACCTTCCTCCTTGGTTGTGCATGAAGCGGAAGTTCATTATGATGCCAGTGCTCATCCAAGGTCCGAAGCAACCCGGCAACGACATCGATGTGTACCTAAGGCCATTAGTTGATGAGCTTTTACAGCTGTGGGGCAGACCTGGTGTCCGTGTGTGGGATGAGCACAAAGAAGAGGAATTTGACCTACGAGCGTTGCTTTTCGTAACCATCAACGATTGGCCTGCTCTTAGTAACCTTTCGGGACAGTCAAATAAGGGATACAATGCATGCACGCACTGCTTACATGAGACTGAAAGTGAACATTTGCCAAATTGTAAGAAGAACGTGTACCTTGGGCATCGTCGATTTCTTCCGAAAGGTCATCCAGTAAGAAAGAAAGGCAAGCATTACAACGGCAAGGCAGATCACCGGCCGAAGCCTGCGGAACACACTGGTGCTGAGGTATTTGATATGGTCAAGGATTTGAAAGTCATCTTTGGAAAGGGTCCTGGCGGACAATCAGTTCCGAAGGGAGCTGACGGGCACGTAGCCATGTGGAAGAAGAAATCTATATTCTGGGAGCTAGAATATTGGAAAGTCCTAGAAGTCCGCTCTGCAATCGACGTGATGCACGTTACGAAGAATATTTGCGTGAACATCCTAAGCTTCTTGGGCGTGTATGGGAAGTCAAATGATACAAAGGAAGCACGGCAGGACCAGCAAAGTTTGAAAGACCCTGATGACCGGCATCCGGAACGGTTTCAAGGTCGTGCCAGCTACGCTCTGACCAAAGAAGAGAAGGTCATCTTTTTTGAATGCCTGAGCAGTATGAAGGTCCCGTCTGGATTCTCGTCCAATATAAAGGGAATAATAAACATGGCGGAGAAAAAGTTCCAAAACCTGAAGTCTCACGACTGCCACGTGATTATGACGCAATTGCTTCCGATTGCTTTGAGGGGGCTCCTGCCGGAAAATGTTCGAGTAGCCATTGTGAAGCTATGTGCATTCCTCAATGCAATCTCTCAGAAGGTAATCAATCCAGAAGTTCTACCACGGTTACAGAACGATGTGGTCCAATGTCTTGTCAGTTTCGAGTTGGTGTTCCCGCCATCCTTCTTCAATATTATGACGCACCTCCTGGTTCACCTAGTCGATGAGATTTCCATTCTCGGTCCTGTATTTCTACACAATATGTTCCCCTTCGAGAGGTTCATGGGAGTATTAAAGAAATATGTTCGTAACCGTGCTAGGCCAGAAGGAAGCATCGCCAAGGGCTATGGAAATGAGGAGGTAATTGAGTTTTGTGTTGACTTTGTTCCTGACCTTAAGCCGATTGGTCTTCCTCAATCGCGGCACGAGGGGAGACTAAGTGGAAAAGGCACGATCGGAAGGAAATCAACGATATGTATGGACGGCCATTCTCTGACTGAAGCACACCACACAGTTCTGACCAATTCCAGCTTGGTGGCTCCGTACTTTGAGAAACACAAGAATATTTTACGCTCGGACAACCCGGGGAAGCCTGAATCCTGGATTAGGAAGGCCCACATGGAGACTTTCGGCAGTTGGTTGAGAAAACATTTAATGAGTGACAATAAGGTTGTAGATCAGCTGTACATGTTGGCCAAGACACCATCTTCGACTATAACGACTTTCCAAGGGTACGAGATAAATGGGAATACATTTTACACGATCGCCCAAGATAAAAAGAGCACCAACCAAAACAGTGGTGTCCGCTTTGATGCAGCAACCGAGAATGGGCAAAAGGTCACATATTATGGTTACATAGAGGAGATATGGGAACTTGACTATGGACCCTCCTTTAGGGTCCCTTTGTTCCGGTGCAAATGGTTCAAGCTAACAGGAGGTGGGGTAAAGGTGGACCAGCAATACGGAATGACAATGGTGGATTTCAACAATCTTGGTTACCTTGACGAACCATTCGTCCTAGCGAAAGATGTCGCTCAGGTTTTCTATGTGAAGGACATGAGTAGCAAACCGAGGAAACGGAAAGATAAGAAAACGATCAGTACATCATGCGATGATCCAAAGCGCCACATTGTTCTTTCAGGGAAAAGAAACATCGTGGGAGTGGAGGACAAGACAGACATGTCAGAAGATTATAATATGTTTGCTGAAATTCCGCCCTTCAAAGTGAACACCGACCCAAGCATTAAGTTAAATGATGAGGATGCTCCATGGATACGGCACAATCGTAAGCAAGCAGGGACACAAGGGAAGAAATGATGTGTAATAATTTATTATTGTACCAAACTTTGTTGAATGAATCATGTGAATTATATTACCCGTGATGTGTTTGGTGTCCATTTTCGAATGATTCAATTGACTCGAGATAGCACTGATGATACATGAAATTTGGAGTGACTAAGTCATACTCCTGCATACATGAAATTTGGAGTGACTAAGTCATACTCCTGCATACATGAAATTTGGAGTGACTAAGTCATACTCCTGCATACATGAAATTTGGAGTGACTAAGTCATACTCCTGCATACATGAAATTTGGAGTGACTAAGTCATACTCCTGCATACATGAAATTTGGAGTGACTAAGTCATACTCCTGCATACATGAAATTTGGAGTGATTTAGTCATACTCCTGCCTAGGCGTATAATATGCATACTCGTAGTCTTCATAGCCGCCGCCGTTGTACTGGTAGTCGTCGCCTTCTAAGTTGCCGGCGTCGTCGTCGCTGCTGTCGTCGCTGTCGTCGGGCGGCGCTCGTGGCTCGAACTGAGGGTAGCGCAGGCGGGGGATATCGCCGGCCGTGATGTAGTCCATGACGCTCTGCAGAGTCCGGCCGTACCACCATAGCCGACGGCCGGCCTCGTGGAAGTTTCCAGGAGGCAGACCGTCCTCCTCATACCTGGCGAGCGCCCTCTCACGCCGATTGATGAAGAAGGCGTCCCAAGTATGCTGGTTATCGGGATGCCAGCGGGGATTCATCCGCTGCTCCGGCGTGAGGTCGAGGTAGTAGTGGTTCGTGATGGCCGCCCGGCGCGCAGTACCCTGAGGGACGGGAGGGACCGGCACGCCGCCGGCGCTTAGGCTCCAGCCGGCAGGGACGCGGTAGCCCGGAGGGCAAGGGTAGTTCGAGGCGCAAAGCTCCTCCACCTGCTGGTAGGTTAGAGTGGGTGCGGTGGAAGCCATGAGAGAGTGATGAGAGATTGTAGAGATGTGATAATGCTGGCCAAGCCGGGCTACCTATATGTAGTGACAAATGGCGGGAAAAATGGGAGCGGGAAGACAGGAGGCGGGAAGAAAGAGGCGGGAAGAAAGTGGCGGGAAGAAAGAGGCGGGAAGAAAGTGGCGGGAAGAAAGTGGCGGGAAGAAAGTGGCGGGAAGAAAGAGGCGGGAAGAAAGTGGCGGGAAGAAAGTGGCGGGAAGAAAGAGGCGGGAAGACAAGGAAGAAATGGCGGGAAGACGAGGCGGGAAGAGGGGGTCGGCGGAAAGACAGAGGCGGGAAGAGGGGGCGGCGGAAAGACAGAGGCGCCCGGGAAGAACTGGTGGGAAGATTTTATTTTTCTGAATTTTTTGATATATTACTTGTATTTTTAAGATTTTTAAATGAATTAGTTTTATTTTTCTGAATTTTTTGATATATTACTTGTATTTTTAAGATTTTTAAATGAATTAGTTTTTTTTTCTGAATTTATTGATATATTACTTGTATTTTTAAGATTTTTAAATGAATTAGTTATATTTTACTGAATTTTTTAATATATTATTTGTATTTTTAAGATTTTTAAATGAATTAGTTTTATTTTTCTGAATTTTTTGATATATTATTTGTATTTTTAAGATTTTTAAATGAATTAGTTTTATTTTTCTGAATTTATTGATATATTATATGTATTTTTCAGATTTTAAATGAAAACTAATTTGAAAAATAGCCTTTGGTCGCGGTTGGGGTCACCAACCGCGACTAAAGGGTATTTTCCGCGAAACGAAAACCCGCGAAAATACCCTTTGGTCGCGGTTGGGGTCACCAACCGCGACTAATACCAAGTCGCGGTTGGTGACCCCAACTGCGACCAAAGGTCGATTTCTATAAATAGCGCGCGCCGCCTCGCGGTTTCCACTTCATCTTCTTCGACTTCACCGCCTGCCTCGACGCCGACCGCTGCCGCGCCTCGACGCCGCCGCCGCGCACCCTTCCTCGCGCGCCGACCGCGCGCGGCCCCTCCTCCTCTCGCCGACCGCCGCCGCGCCGCACACGCGCGCCCTCGATCGACGCCGTCGCCGCCGAAGCCCCGCCGCGGCCGGATCGAGATCGATCTCAGTACGTGTGCCGCCCCGCCCCTGCTCCTCGCCGCGCCGCGCCGCCGCTGTTTCCTCGCCGGCATGCAGAGAGAGGAGGTCGCCGACCGCGCGGAGGGAAGAGAGGGAGGAAGGCGCGCGCCACCGGCGGCGCGCCGCGTGGGAGAGAGAGGTGGGCCGGGGCGCCCTGCCTCGATCTCTTTTTTTTTTTAAACTTAACAAAATAACTTAGCAAAAAAATAACTTAACATGAATATATGATATAAACAAAAATTTAAACTTAACAAAAATTTAAACTTAACAAAAAATTTAACAAAATTTAACAAATATGTAATATATATAGTATAATGTATATAATTTTGGATACTTAACAAAAAATTTACTTAACAAAATTTTGACTTAAGAAAATTTAACAAATATGTAATATATATAGTATATTAATGTATATAATATTGTATACTTAACAATAATTTTACTTAACAAAATTTTGACTTAATGAAAAATTTTAACGAACCGTACTTACCGCCACCGCTCTCTCGGTCACCGCCACACCGGTCTCTCGGTCACGCGGTTGCGTCCCCGCTTTCAATTCGCCACCGCCACCGGTCTCTCGGTCACGCGGTCACTGCGTCCCCCCTTTCGCCACCGCCACCGGTCTCTCGGTCACGCGGTCACTGCGTCCCCCCTCTCGCCTCCATCGTCGCCCTCTCTCTTTATATGTAGAAGAGATGTGATAATGCTGGCATATACACAATTAATTTGTTTTGACTACATGTTTTCAGGACTGACATATGGCGGACGATAGAGCTGACCCGATTCTGGACAACTATGATCCGGACGCTGAAGACCATATGTTCGGCATCATAAAAGGCGATATTCTATATGTGCCGACCGGACAAGAAGAAGATGATATCTCTTCTTATCTGAACCTGGACGGTGAAGATGAAGGGCGCCGTCAGCAAGATGATGCCGAAGAAACGTCGATAAACGACGATCTTGAATTGGAAGTAGCAACCACCTCCGGCGCCGAGGTATATATATACATTGAGCCTCTGGTGATACAAACTAACTGATTTGAATAAATATGTGTGTACTAACGCGCGCGACTCTCTTTCTTATTTTAGCCCTCGGCCGGATCGTCGAAAAAATCGAGTACGTCGTCAAAGCGTGGCGCAACCAAGACGATGAAACCAAACGAAACATGCACCATCGAGGTTGTCGAGGAAGCAACCGGCAGGCCGCTGGAGCCCAGCAAGAACGCCACCAAGTTTATCAGCCAATGCGGAGCCGTTGTTAGAGACAACGTCTCGATCACCGTCCAGGAGTGGAATGAGCCAAAGAAGGCACGTCTTGGTTTCACTTTTGTCGATAAGAGAACAAAAAAAGATTGCTTCAAGAAGCTTATAGAACATTTCGTTCTACCTCCGGAATACCGCAGATACGATGAGGCGGGTAACAAGATTCAGGAAAACAAGGAGAGGTGCAAGCTAGTCAAACAGTTCGCTCTTTCTAAGATGGCCGACGCATTCCGGAAATACAAGCAAAAACTAGGCCATGACTTTGTCAAGCAGGGCAAGACTCCGGTTTTCGAAGGACAATATGAGAAACTGCAACATGATTGGCCAGAATTTGTGAAGCAAAAGAAATCGGAGCAGTTCCTTGAAATGTCGAAAAAAATAAGAAGAATGCGGCCAAGAAGGAGTACAATCATATTATGGGGCCAGGAGGGTATCGCTTTTGGCAGCCTAGGTGGGAGAAGATGGAGAACGAGCTGAGGACGCGAGGAATCCGTCCAGGTACGGAGGGATGGGACCCAAGGGCCAAAAGCTGGTGGTACGGGCATGGGGGATCGCTGAACCCGGAGACAGGGGAGTGTGTTTATCAGGGCAAAATAATTAAACCCACCCAAAAGCTTATTGAGGCAATGAGGGATGCTCAAGAGGGGAGGATCAAGTTCAACAGAGAGAACGACGCCCTGACAAAAGCCCTCGGGAATCCTGAACACGGAGGACGTGTACGAGGCATGCCCGGGGACATTCCGTGGAAAGTAGGGTTCCCCCAGAACGATGACCCGTACGGTTACAGAAGCCGTAAGAGAAAGATGGATCGGGATGCAGATGTTGTGGCGAAGTTGGTAACGGAAATGGATGTGATGAAGAAAACCGTGAGTGTACTAGTAGCCGAAAGAGATGCAGCTCGGGCGCAGCATGAAGATCATCCAATGGATCTCGGAAGCCAGCAGAGAAGAAGCAGCGTGGCTTCCACGGAGGCCTCACCGGCTGGTGCACCGACGATCGAAATTACTGCACCGGAGCCTCTGGTGGTCGAAATTACTGCACCGGAGCCTCCTCGCTACCCCGTGGACGATATAAAGGAGATGAAAGCATGTCATCTGTATTATCCTATCGGGAACATGTCCATGAAGGTAGCCACCGGCAGTGCTTTACCACCTGGAGCACTCCACCACAACAACCCCATTCCAGATGGCTATGCTCGTGTCACGGTGGAGGAGATAGTCCAAGGGTTTGAGGACCTGGACATTGACATTGCTACACCTGAAGGGGCGACAAGACTTGGAGATGTCAAGCGCCAGTTCATTCTGTGGCAGAAGAAGTTTATCAAGTTTCCAGGCGAGGCGCCAAGGCAAACAAGTCCACCCCCCTCCGGTGGTGGTGGCGGCGGCGGTGGTGGTGGTGGTGGCTCACCTACACCTCCGGCGGGTAAGCCGACGCCGCCCCCCAATTCACCTCCGGCGGGTAAGCAGACGCCGCCCCCCAGTCCTCGTCCGGCGGGTGATCAGACGCCGCCCCCCAATCCACCTCCGGCGAAGAAGCAGAAGCAGTCCTGGGTTATTAACCCGGACCCTTACGTACCTAGAACCACAAAGATACCGGAGCCATCACTGAAGCCTCTCCCCAAGAGGTCTTGGGAATGTAGTGCCGAGGAAGTCGCGGCGCGGCTGCTGATTTAGAGAAATGGAAGGCGAGCTGCAAGAAGAAAATAGAGGGCGAGCCCAAGCCAGTATTTTCTGATGAGCAAAAGAAGTGGGCTAAGTCATTTTTGAACACACCGTCCCAAGCCGCGAAGAATCTCCCTGACGACTATGAACGTGAACTTCGTAGGCAAGCACTCACGTTCAGGAGGAAGCAGGAGGAGGCGGAGAAGCAGGAGAAGAAAAAATTAGAAAGGGGGAAAGAAGTTGCCCAGCTCGGGGAACAAAGTAAACAATCGATCGCCCCGCTCATAGTGCAAGCCGCCGATCCGGATGACCCCCAAATCATAGCAGCTGCGGCAGCACATGGATTGACTGTAGCGAGTGCCACAGAACAAGCGGCCAACTTAGGTATCACTCTTCGTGCACTGTTAGGCCTTGATGAGGCGCCAATGAAGGACGTAGTATTTACATATGTGGAGAATGGGCCTCTCGTCGAGCCTGCGCAGGAAAAGGATCTACCTCGACAAATGAAAGGTCTGCTAATTTGGTACAAGGGTTACATAAAACTTAAAAACGCCAAAGACTATATTTATGCGGAAGTTAGACCTGAGCATCACTTCAAACATTACTCTATAACAATTCAACGGAATGAATTGTTCCAGCTGTTCAATCTGCGCGAGCTCGACAAATCTATCATCAGTTGCTATGTTCTGTAAGTGATTTATTAATTTCTACCCCATCTCGTTCATTGCCTGCACTATATATATATATATATTGTCCTAACTATCTTGTTGTGTACGCTATTATGCAGATTGAAGAAGCGGGAAATGCGAATAAGGCTCATCCATGATGTTGGGTTCATTGACCCACACATCGTTAATTCATATGTGTTAGAACACCACCCCGCCGACGTGGACGAAGACCTGTGGCGGTTTCTTATAAAACAGGAACTCAAAAGTGATATTCTATTTCCTTACCATTTTGGGTGAGTGTTTCTGTCTTGAGCACATTCTCTTTTGTTTACTCCATGCATGGTATGTGGCTAATCGATGAGTTATGCATGACTGTGCGTGTATCGTGTCCGCAGGTTCCACTGGATTCTGCTAGTAATTCAAATTCAGAACTCCACAGTTCTCGTCCACGACTCTCTGAATATGGATTCGGCGCTTTGGGCCGACATGAGAAAAATGATGCAAAAGTAATTATTTTCATTCATTTGCGCTCTATATCGATCGGCCTATTTCGTTCATCATTTCCTAATATCAAAAGTAATTATTAATAACTCTCTTGTTCATTTAATTTTCTTTGCCTCGTAGGGTTTGGAGACGGTTCGTAGATCAAAAGGTCGGTGAATTAAAAAAAGAGCTACAATTTAAAAGGGCAAAGACTGCGCCTGGGGATATTCAGCCACCGGGGACCAATCTATGTGGATACTATGTTTGTGAGAGGATCCGGAGATACACCACTGAGCGGGAGCCGTCTGAGAACAACCTCAAGAGGATTAACCTCCGGGCGACGCTTAGTCCAGAAGCTCGCTTCCGACCACTTCAAGAGGAACTAGCTGGATGGTTGGCGAACCAAGTCATCGATCCTAGAGGAGAACACTATGTAGAGGACGATGAACTTTATATGCACTAAATTATGTATGGAAACTTGTTCAAAATTGTATATGTGGTCATCCGATATTGAATATATATTGTATATTCCTCTTGAATTCTTTTTGGTTCTAATGTCAAATTTGTTTGAAATTGTACATTCATATGCATGTATACCGTAGAATATGTGAAACTCCTTCAAAATTAAAATAAAACACAAAAGAAATAAAACAATACAACTTAAAAAGTAACCAGGTTAGGGGAACCAGGTTAAACCTGGGCGGCCTTTAGTCGCGGTTGGCGAGAAGAACCGCGACTAAAGGTCCTCCGCCCTGGCGCTCGCCTGCCGCCCACGTGGACGGGCCTTTAGTCGCGGTTCGTAAGGAACCGCGACTAAAGGGGGGACCTTTAGTCGCGAATAATAGGTCGCGGTTGCGCAACCGCGACTAATGGCAGTTGCGCACCGCGAAAAACCAAAGTACATAGTCTTCTTATGTCATGTAGTAAGCATTCAAGTTGATAAAATGGTTCATGCCGGCGTCTTAGCTCCTAAAAAAAATTATACACCAATTGATTTGACGAATTGATGATTTACTCTAGTCTGCTTCTAGACCATGCAGCTAGCGAGTATTCATATGTACTGCATGGAGCCCCCAACTTTTGACTTCCCGTGTCGGAAAAGGCCTGTTTAATAATGTGGGGCAGTGAGGTATCCCGAAGTATCTAGAGGGTTCCAGTGTTTCAGGCTTTCAGCATCGCCAGTCCAAGGGAAGGATGGGTGACGAATCCGTGCATTCACAGCCGTTAGATCTGAAGAGTCCTTGTATGATGAGCGGTAGATAGCACCTCTAAGCTGCAAATCAACAGCTTCAATTACTTCAAATGAGCATTGGCCGGAAGGCTGACAGAGTGAAAAAATTCAAATTCAAAAACTCATGTATAGAATAGAAAAAAATAAAAAACATGTAGATAGATAGAGGTATAGATAGATTAGCCCAAAAAAGAAGAGGACGGGGAAATTTCGAACGCTCGCCTTTAACTCAGCAGACACCTCCCTCGCGCACCTAAACTTTCGAACGCGCGCCCAATATTTCGAACGCTCGCCTTTAACTCAGCACCCAGCCCACCTTGTTCTTCTCTAGACACCTCCTTCGGCGCCCTGTTCTTCTCTAGACACACCCTCGGTGAACCAGGCCGCGCACCAAAACTTCCCCACGCTGTCTATCAGCCGCGTCAGCCGGCGACTGCTGGTGGCGCCGTTCTTCTCCAGCCGCACCGGCAGGCGCGGTCAGCTGGTAGATCCTCACGGTATGCATGCTATCTTCAGGCCTGGGCAAGTACGATTCATTATAGCTCAATCGAAGTCAGTCGCCGTCGCCCAGCCCTTATAAGTTCGTTAGTTCGTTCGAATCGATCGGTTGATATTGTTTTCCTCTCGATGTGTTTGTTTGACATTGTTTTCCGCTTTACCTATTTGCTCGAATTCGTTCGTACTGTACACTGTACTGCTCACCATTGCCCAATGTCTGTAGTCGTCGCTTGGTGCCAGTCCTCTATGGACCTGTTTGTAATCTTATTACTTCTGGGTTCTTTGCACTGCTAATACATCGGTGGATTTACGGCCAAAAAGAAGAAAGAATTTGTTGGTATTATATTGCTTTCGATTGATCTGTTCGCCCCCAAGCTTTTACAGAAGCCGCAAGAGATTCAAGGATGAAATGGCTCTCCTTGTTTGCAGTGGCGGATCTACAGGGTATGCCGTATATGCCACGGCATACCCTGCGTCCAAGCCGTGCAAGATCTTTGATAGTTTAATGAGCTGAGCAATTAATCAAGATGAGTGATGTATATGTATACATGCGGTGCTAATACATGTGGCGTGCAGCCATGCGAACACTGAGCTAGTGCATGTAACCGATTGATTAGACATCCGATTGATTAATGCATTGGCTTTAGCCAACAGTCTACTTGCATGTTTTTCAAGATGTGCGATTTTGTCTCGCGTGTAAGCCTACAAGGCCAGCTATGGCCATGCACCATGACCTGATTAGATATCATGATTAATCAAAGGAAATATCTTGCTACTGTATATACGATTAATCAACTGATAATTAATCTTTGGTAGTCAAGTATATGATTAATTATATATATTTAGTGAGAATTCAGTTCAAAATTAGAGCACCCCGTCAACGGTGCATTTTTCAACAATTTACATTTTGATTATATGCAAAATCTGTTTTATTTAATCATTTTGACATACTCCCTTCAATCCAAATTAATTGACTCAACTTTGTCTAGATACTGATGTATCTTAGACAAGTTTGTTGAGTAGATACATTTATATCTAGACAAATTTGAGTTAATTAGTATGAATCCGAGAAAGTATTTTATTTAATTATTTTTATTAGGACAAAAGAAATTCAATAGAAACTCCAAAATTTTGTTGTGTCATACCCTTTCCTAAAATCCTAGGTCCGCCACTGCTTGTTTGTAAGGCAAAGAGGAAATCATATCATGGCTTATCATCATGGGTATAACCTTTTTAGCTAGATTTTGCTGTTTGGGATCTATGATCCTTTTAGTTGCTGCTCTCCAGTAACATTTTCCCTCTTTTTTATTACAGTGAAAAATACACAGCGAGGAAACCACTGTCCAGCCTAAAAAAATAGACCTCAGTTGGTTTGCTGAAATCGGCTCAAATAACGTGGCATTTAGTTATATAGTTTTATATTCGACCTGTTTGCTCAGATATGTTGGTTTACATTCATACGCAACCTGTTGGGCAAGTATGGACACAGCTTCAGTGACTTTCAGGTCAAAATTCCAGCGGTTGAGTGATTTTTGGTTGGATCCATTCCTGTGCGTTCGATCGGCTTTTGATGGCTGTTATTGAGACAAAGTCATGGCTGGACTTTTGACGCAGCTCCAGTGACGTTCAGGTCAAAAGCCCAGCGTTGACTTTGGTTCAATATCAGCCATCCAAAGCCAATCGAACACACATGAATGTATCCAACCAAAAATCACTCTACAATAAGTCGTTTCCAGACTAAAACAATGTTTATTCCCAAACTATTTTTTTTGAATCCGACCAATCTTTCCCGGAATGCAGAAGAAATATATAAGATTTACTGGAATGTTGTTCTTTTTACTGGACAGTTTGAATTTTAAGTTTAAAGTTGGTTGTAAAACATAAAATGAGGTTTATTGATAAACAATATGGCTGAATCTGATGAAACTCCCCCAGAATGCATAACCCGACATATAAGATTTACTGGATTTTTGTTTCAAAAACTTCTAGGCAGTACGAATTTTAAGTTTAAAATTTTCTCGTGAAACTTAAAATGGTAAATTTTGGATCCATTCTCGTGCGTTCGATTGGCTTTTGATGGCTGTTATTGAAACAAGTGTTAATTGGTTCTATGCCACTCCTCAATTCACAAGTTGTGTTTATGCCATTACAAAAACTGAAGTTGTGTTTATGCCACTCTCAATTCTCAATATCCCCTTCTATATATGCCATTTTCAATACTCCACTATAATAAATATAGCATATCTATGATAGTACTCTATGATACCACCCACTATGCACCCATGTTCCAAACACCACTCCCGCTGACTGTACCTTATTGTATCGAGCGATAAGCTTGATGAGCAACCCAAACAAACAAAAAAAGACTGTACCTTATTGTACTTGCTCTTACCCGTATCTTCTCTTTCTCTTTCATCGCGAGTGCAGCTAATTCAGTTAGTCTTCCAATGAATATTAATATTTTGTCTCAATGATGTCATGTTTCGACTAACAATTAGCACTTTTGAATTCTTAGATTGCTTTTTCACACGATGCACTTCTTTTAATTTATTTTACCACATTTCAATGTGAACCTTGACCAAATAAATAGGACAACAATATCACGATCATATAATACATAAGCAGCATTGTTAGAATCGTGTTGGAAAATACTTTCTAATGATACCAGTTTTATATCAATTTTTTTATATACTTCATCCTGAAAAATATGTTTCAACTTCATCAAAACTTGCATGTATCTGCAAACTAAACTCATCTAAATACATGTATATCTACATAAAATTGAAACATCATTTTTAAATAGAGAGATATAGATTAATATTTTTTCGAAGATAAAATACGAAAAACAAGGGTGCATTGTTTATTGAAATGGAGTGAGTAGTATATATAAAATCATTTTAGTTGCCAATGATCATGTTGAGGGCCTCTATTTCTTGTTTTGCTCAGGCCCTCCGTATTCTCAGGTACGGCCCTGGTGGTCTATGAACCTGTATGTAATCTTATTACTTTTGGCTTCTTTGCACTGCTAATAGATCGGCGGAATTACGGCAAAAAAGAAGAAAGAATGTGTTGGTATTGTATTGCTTTCGATAGATCTGTTCGCCCCTCCCCCCAAGCATTTATAGATGGCACAAGAGATTCAAGGATGAAATTGCTCTCCTTGTTCATAAGGCAAAGAGGAAATCATATCATGGGTAGAACATTTTATATATATTTTGCTGTTTGGGATCTATGATCCTTTTAGTTGCTGCTCTCCAGCAACTTTTGTACATATTTCCCTCTTTTTATTAATAAAAAAATACAAAGTGGGGAAACCCAGTGGTCAGCCTAAAAAAATCTGTTCGCTAGGTAGCCGTAGTTTTGCACTCAGTTCGTTTGCTGAAATCGGCTCAAATAATGTAGCATTTATAGTTTTATATTCGACCTGTTTGCTCAGGTATGTTTGCTTACATTCGTAGGTGACCTGTTTGTTGAAATAGCTTATCGCTTCTCTGACCATCTATCTCCTCAACAGATGGACAGAACTTGGATATTATTTCACTCATTAAACACACCAACATATTTGAGTGGTATTGAAGACTTCATGAAGCACGTTAGTGATTTTACTGACGGCGACAAGACAAAGGAAGTGATTTGTCCATGCCGCGTATGTTTGAATATTGGGTCCAAGCCTCAACATGTAGTCTCAGATCATTTATTCGTTTATGGGATGGACCAGACATATATCAGGTGGATTAACCATGGTGAACACTATGATCAGCCTGACATTATTGATCCTCTTTATTCTGATGGTTATCAGCCTGAAGATCTCGTCCAGGATGAGGCTACTGCTAATTTGTTACGGGATCTGTATCCATATGCAAGCCAACAGCCCCATGGTTATCACAAAAAGCCTCTTTTCCATGACCTGATAGAAGATGCTAAGCGCTTAGTGGCCCCTGGTTCTGTTGTGTCAAGATTCGAATTAATTGTGAAATTACTTCATGACAAGTCATACCAGGGGATTACCAATAAAGCGTTCAATGCAGTTGCGAAGACATACAGCGATGCACTCCCTGGGGCTGGACTGCCAAAATCCTTTTATGAGGTGAAGCAGTACATCAAGGTACTGGGACTTGGATATGAGAAGATTGATTTTTGCAAAAATAACTGTGCACTGTTTTGGATGGAGTATAATGACCTCGATGAATGTCCAGTATGTAAGGAATCAAGATGGAAACATGATGGAGCTGGTGGTAAGAAAAAGATTCCTTGGAAGGTTCTGAGATACTTTCCACTTGTACAAAGATTGCAGAGGTTGTTTGCTTCAGAACAAACATCTCGGGAAACAAGATGGCACAAAGAGATTCTCACGCCCGACCCTGATTTACTGAGGCATCCTGCTGATGGCGATGAATGGAAGCAATTCGACCTGGATCATCCAGATTTTGCTGCAGATCCAAGGAACCTGAGACTTGGCCTTGCTACAGATGGATTCAACCCATTTGGCAACATGAGCAACTCGTATAGCATGTGGCCAGTACTAGTTACACCTTACAACCAGGCTCCCTGGACATGCACCGATCAGTCGAACTGTATGATGGCCTTACTCATCCCAGGTCCCAAATCTCCTGGGAAGGATTTTGATGTGTTCATGCAGCCTCTTATTAGAGACTTGCAAACATTATGGGAGGGTGTCCCTACACGGGATGTGTGTCAACCTAAAGAACAAAATTTTCTATTACGTGCTGCTGTACTGTATTGCACCCATGATTATCCAGCTTTGGGCACTATGTCAGGCAGAGTAACATCAGGTTATAATGCATGTGTTCACTGTGATACTGATCAGCTGGCAGTGAGGATAATAAACAAGATATGCTATATGGGCCATCGCCGTTTCCTTCCATTAGATCACAGTTTCCGAAAAAATAGAAAAAAATTGCAATTTATTGGTGATCAGGCCTGTAAAAAGACTAAACCGCAGCACTTTAAGAGTCACGAGTTGGAGGCGCACCTAGAAGCGGTCAGAAATGTTAAACCAGGAAAACCACCAGCCGCCACAGCAGGTACAGCAGAGAAGAATACAGAAGATGCAGCAGCAGTAGTAGCAGATAGAAAAAGGAAGAAGAGAGGAGATGAACTGAGTCTAGCAGCTACCAAAAGGAAGATGGGAGGTGAAATAGCAGCATGTACCAAGAGGAAGGAAATGGAAAATGATAGACCGAGAATATTTTATAAGCGCAGGACCACTCTTTGGGACTTGCCGTATTGGGCTGGTAAGAAGCTTCGGCATAATATTGATATCATGCACATGGAGAAGAATATATGTGACAGCATTGTCGGCACATTACTCAACATTCCATCCAAGACAAAAGATAGCTCAAATGCTAGGATTGATTGTGCAACATTGAATGTTAACAGGCACTTGCAACTGGATCGTAATGACAAAGTGAACAAAGGCAAGGAAAAACATTATAAATTTCGAGGCGCGGAATTCACATTGCCGATGCCTAAAAGGAGATTATTTTGTGAGTACCTCCGAGGTGTGATGTTCCCGTTCGGATTTGCTTCCAACATTGCAAATTGTCTCAATGCTGAAGGAAACAAGCTCCAAGGGTTGAAAACTCACGATTGTCACATCCTGCTGCAAAGGCTTTTAGCTATTGGCATTAAAGATTTAGTGAAGCCAAATATGTACAACGTGATTGCAGAGTTGGGAAGGTTCTTTAGGGAAATATGTAGTAAAACTCTAAGCAGAGCTGTTGTAGAACGTCTTAAGGTGGACATAGCAGTAATCCTGTGCAAGCTGGAGCTGATATATCCTCCAGCCTTCTTTGATGTGATGGTGCATTTGGCTGTTCATCTACCTGATGAGGCACTTTTAAGAGGTCCGGTACAGTATGGATGGATGTACCCTATAGAACGTCGACTGTGCACTTTCAAGAATACAGTTAGGAACAAAGCTAGACCGGAGGCTTGCATTGCAGTGGCGTATATTGCTGCTGAAGCATATACATTTGCCTCAAGATATATTCCTGATATTGAGACCAGATTCAACCGGGGTCGCAGAATTTTGGAAGTTGGAGGATCTGTTTTTAATCATGGTGTTGAGCTAATAGGAAAGAGGACCGAAAAAACATTAGAGCAGTCTGAATTTGAACAGCTGTCTTGGTATGTGCTGAATAATGCTACAGAGGCTGATGAATATGTTAAGTGAGTACTATGCACACGAAATACTCAGTTCCTCGCATATACTATGAACTTGTATCAAAATGAAATATATTCAGCTGACTTGGCTATGTTTTGCAGGTTGTACATGGAAACGAATGGAAAGCTATCGGCACGTGGGAGTGGGTTTCAGGACTGGTTTGAGAAATATGTAAGATGTTCAATTGCACTCTGACTTGTCTATGTGTTTTCACATGAGATGACCTCTTGTCTATTTTGTAATCGTAGATCTCGAAACTCCATGCGGAGAATCCAGGCGCTGTTAGTGCTGATCTCCTTGTCCTATCACGTGGTCCAGATAAGAGGGTGTTGGTAGCTGCAGCTTGCAATGCCAATGGTGTCCATTACAGCTCCTATGAGCGTGAACAACATTTGAAGACACGAAATAGTGGCATCACAACCAGTGGAGATCACTTGACAACCAGAAAGAAGAGATCAGAGTCATTTGACCATTATGGTCACATAGAAGAGGTTATTCAGTTGTTCTATAGTGATAAGGTTACTGTCCGATCTGTGGTTCTATTTAAGTGTTATTGGTACAACCAAGATCCAAACAAGGGCAAAGGTGCCAGAAATGATGGGTATTTCATATCAGTTAATACTACTGCTCAGTGGTACAAGGATGATCCTTATATTTTGGTACCTCAAGCGGCCAAGGTACTTTTCTTGGAAGACAGATCTAGAAAAGGATGGCAGTATGTGCAAAAGTTTGTGGCAAGGAACATATATGATTTGGATGAGAATGCGGATCCAATAATTGGTGCCCAGCAAGATGATTTCGCTGGTTGTATGCAAACTAAAGTTGCTGACATTGATGAAACCTCGTTGGATACAGGTATCCCTGCACATGATGGAGAAGTAGATTTCACTGTTGAGGTTAGCATAGTCGACAAAGAGATGGATAAACTGAAGCTACCTGGTGAATCTCAGGAGGAGAATGGACACGACGAGCAGGATGAGACCATGCACGAATATCAGAATGAAGACGGAGGTGATGATGATGATGATGATGATGATGATGATGATAGACTCTTGTCTCTGTATCATGCTGTGAGATGAAGAACCATGATTTGTTTTGATTTTTCTATTTGGAAAATGTATGAGTCCTGAAGACAATTATCTGTTGGATTGTAATCCCATGATGACTAATTATTTATGTTTGTTGTCCTACTAAAAGTTGGTCAAACTTAATTGTGTGGAAGTAATCCCATGCTGTTTGATTCATAGGGTCATATCCCATAGGAAAATAGAATGATAATACAGTAGATCAAACTAATGCAGAATATCTTATAACCACAATCAAATAGAATTTCTCTTGACATAGGATTCAAGTTGGCATGGCATCCCTATCATACAGGGGTTTTATTCATACTATGCTACAAATCGAAAATAAGATGGGTCAGCACTTTATCGCGGCAGATAGGGCAGCTGGCGTTCGTTACAAACCAGGAGAAGATGCACTTCCTATGGAACGGGTGTTTGCATCCCCGGAGACGCACCGTTGTGCGCTGCGACAGCCCCAGCATGCATATGCTGCAGTGGCCGTCCTCCGGCGCAACTAGGACCCAACTGTCCTGCAGCGCCGGCAAGTTGACGATGAGCCGGTGGTCCACCCTAAGGGTGAGGTCGAAGTGGAGGCCACCGAGCCGACGACACGCCTGCTGCCACATCAGGTGCATAACATCGTAAGGCATGATGATGTCCCACTCCTCCTCCGTGAGGTTCAGGTTCTTGAGCAGCCATACACGGGCAAGAATCTCGCGCATAGTTCGCACGACATTGCCCCCACTACGCAGCTCCCTCGGAGGCAAGCCAAGATCCAGCACCACCTCTTCGCAGGGTGTAGTGGTGATATCGTCCTCATCCAGTGGGGCAGGGAGGGGGCCGGCCATCCTCCTGAGCTCGTACGTCCTCGAGAAGAAGATGTGCACTGTCATAGTGTACGGGGACGCCTCGCCCTCGCCCACGGCCGGCGGCTCGCCGACGGAGAAGTCGGTCGTGCTTGCCGACACACGGCAGGCACGGAAGACATGTGGGCCAGACTCGATGATGCGCTCGCGTGAGGAGCGCTCTAGTAGGGGCGTCGCCGCCATTGGGGATTCTTCGGAGGGCTGTAGACTGGCGGCTAGTCGACGGTGAGGTGGTTGGTGTGAGATCTCTGGGATGAGGCCAGGGGAAGTGGGCGAAGTGCTCGGGACTAGGGACTGCCCTCAACTTTCCGCAGTAGTATGATAATAATTGGTGGACGAGGGAGACTAGTCCAGAGACTACCCAAAGTTGATAAATCATGTTCGAGGGAAAATGCCCAAGATTTATTATCAAAATTCAAGCTAATTTCGCCGATTTTGTTCTGCCGTTCATTAGACATCATCCAACGGCCTTGGTCTCTGGGATTCGCTGCTACAGTGTCATCTACTATTTTCTACCCAATTCCAGAAACATCCATAAAGCTAGTAGATAGCTTTCCTGCTTGTTGGCCCCACCCCATTTTTTAATCTTTTCTTCCTTATCCCCTTCGCTCATGCTAGCAGCTACTTGCAGCCATTGCTACACCAGCGAGGTGATCTCTATGATAGGCACGGTTTTAGTAAGACAGCAAGTTGTAGATAGCTAACCATGAGACACATGCCTCTCTGGTTGAGACTGAGCTCGCTCTTGTGATTGGGCTCCAATGGTCGAGGTGAGTCACAGCTGCAATGACAGAGGTTTGTGCTGAATTAATTAGCACAGAGGCGTAACTAGCACTAGATGGAGAAGGCATAGTACACATATCGGACACGAAGTCGCGTCTGGCGAGCAGCTCGCATTCACTTGCATCAGTGCGGTACAACAAAGATGATGAAGAAGGATTGGAGCTTTGAAGGTAGTCAGAAAAGTTACAAAAAATAATACGTGCAAAACTTAACCTGTATAAACGCACATGCATGGATAATTTTACATTTCTGCATGAGAAAGACATGTCAATTTTCAGTACGACATGGTTTGATTTGTCAAATTTGATGCTCCTTAATGCATTTTAAGTGAAAATTACAGGTTTATTCATTATAATTGCCGATTTTTAACGTTACGTGCAGCTGACTAGCAAACTATAAGTGTGTGATTGCTTGCTTCCAAAATAAGGATATGTAATCATTTTGTATAAGGTAGTACCAATTAGTCGTTATATTGCAGAACTTAAAGAGTTTTGAGAGATTCAACTCGTTGCTACTCCATAAGAATGGTCATGTTGACAAATTTGATCCAGTGTTGAACAGAGCCAGAAACATTTCAAAAACTTGAGCATGGAAGAGGCTAGGGGTAAATGCCCCAAGGCCAGCCGAGCCTATCGTAGGTGCCGTCCCGAGGAGGAAGTACCTTAATTTGGGGCGCGCGCGGACGCTGCGGTACCCCGAGCTCGAGACGCCGCCGTACCGGTAGCTCGACCCGCGACGAGGCATGGCGGCGGCGGCGGAAGCGGAGCGGCGGCGGCGGAAGGTAAAGCTCCTGCTGACAAACATATTAGGCACAAATGGGCAACCTTCAGTAACCCATGTTCCATTTTTTTGTCAGGATAACCCCATGTACCACCTTCCCAATAGAAAAAGTACTGTTCAACCTTCCCCTGTTGGGCCCAATATTTCACTTTTGGGTTGCCAAGGAACATCTACATGGTAATTGTTATCGGTCTACTTGATCCGGCTGTCGAAGCCCAATAACTACAAATGGGCCTTTCTGCTCATGCAATTTCGGCCCTTTTCTAATGAAACACAGATCCTATGATTGGCAAATAAAAATACACGGAGATTCTACATAAAAGTTGTTTTTATTTATTTTGAATTATAGGGTTCCAATTTTTGAAACTGCTCATGCCCAATATGAAAATCCTTGATCGCTCCATACCCACATGGATAACGGTATTTTTAAAAATTCATAAAGTGGATTTGAAATTTAAAACATATCCTAATAATTCCTTGATTTAATCTATCAACTTGCAAGATCTTGGAGCCAAAGAGCTTGTATTAGTCTGCGAAAATAATACTGATAAACCTGTCGTTAACAAGAAATGAAGGTTTATCGTTCAGAGAGGATGCCATGTGGGACCCATGAGACAGTAGCGTCCTCAACGTTTCAAAGAAAAAGGCAAGTAGCCCGAAAATAGGGGTAAAAAATAAATCCTACAAAGGAAACATTTATAGTTCATAGAGGCTGACATGTGGGACCGATCTGCCAGCTGCATCCTCATCATTTCGAAGTCGGCAGGGATCAGAGCAAAAGGCAAATAGCCAGAAATTAGGGGTAAAAATAAATCCAAAAAGGAAACTTTTATTCTTAATACAGGATGACATGTGGGACCGACCTGCCAGCAGCGTCCTCATCGTTTCAAAGGCCGCAGGGGATCAAAAGAAAAAGGCAAATAGCCAGAAATTAGTGGTAAAAAATAAATCCAACAAAAGAAAGGTTTATTGTTCATAGAGGCTGACATGTGGGACCCATGAGCCAGCGGCGACCTCAATTTCAAAGGCGGCATATGATCGAAAAGAAAAAGGAAGTTAGCAAAAATCAGTGGGTAAAAAAATCTAAGAAATGAAACTTTATTGTACAGTCCCATGAGCCAGCACCTTACTCAACGTTTCAGTGGCGGCATGAGATAGAAAGAAAAAGGAAAGTGACCAAATATCATGAGCAAAAAATAATCCAAGAAAAGAAACTTTTATTGTACATAGAGGATGACATATGGGTCCCACTTATACAAGCTCTTTCGCTCCAAGATCTTGCAAGTTGATTGTACATAGAGGATGACATGCGGGCCCCTTGTGTCAGCAGCTTACTCAACGTTTCCAAGGCGGAAGGGGATCAAAAGAAAAAGGAAGTAGCCAAAAATTAGCGGTCAAAAATAACTCCAAGGAAGGAAACTTTTAGTGTTCATAGAGTATGACATGCGGGACCCATGCGCTAGCTGCTTCCTCAACGCTTCAAAGGGGCATGAGATCGAAAGAAAAAGACAAGTGACCAAATAACAGGAGCCAAAAATAATCCAAGAAAAGAAACTTTATTGTACATAAAAGATGACATGCGGGTCCCATTTTGCAGCAGCGGTGTCAACGTTTCAAATGCGGCTTGAGATCGAAGAAAAAGAGTAGCCAGAAATTAGGGGTAAAAAAACACCCGAAAAGAAAGTTGATTGTACATAGAGGATGGCATGCGGGTCCCATGACCCAGCACCTTACTCAACGTTTCAGAGGCGGCATGAGATCGAAAGAAAAAGGAAAGAGACCAAATACCAGGAGCAAAAAATAATCCAAGAAAAAGAAACTTTTATTGTACATAGAGGATGACATATGGGTCCCACTTATACAAGCTCTTCCGCCCCAAGATCTTGCAAGTTGATTGTACATAGAGGATGACATGCGGGCCCCTTGTGTCAGCAGCTTAATCAACGTTTCCAAGGCGGCAGGGATCAAAAGAAAAAGGAAACAGCCAAAAATAAGAGGGTGAAAAAATCCAAGAAAATAAACTTTTATAGTATCGAGGATGACATGTGGGTCCCATGAGCCAGCAGCTTCCTCAACGTTTCAGAGGCTGCATGAGATCGAAAGAAAAAGGCAAGTGACCAAAAATAAGGGGGTAAAAAATCCAAGAAAAGAGACTTGATTGTACATAGAGGATGACATGCGGGTCCTACCAATCAGCAGCTTACTAACGTTTCCAAGGCAGGTGATACGTCCAAAACGTATCTACTTTCCCGAACACTTTTGCTATTGTTTTGCCTCTAATTTGTGTATTTTGGATGCAACTAACACGGACTAACGCTGTTTTCAGCAGAACTGTTCTGGTGTCTCGTTTTTGTGCAGAAATCCAACTTTCGGAAAATCCTCGGAATTTATGCGAAGGTCCTATTTTCCCAGAATATTGGCGGAGCCAGAAGGGCAAGCCAGGTGGGGGCACGAGGGCCCCACACACTAGGCCGGCCCAGAGGGGCCCGCGCGGCCCTAGTGTGCGGCGGCCTCGGCTGGCCCCCGACGCCCTCCTTCGGACTACTTATTGCCTTCGACCTAAAAACGCATGGGGAGGAAGTCGAAGTCGCCAGAAACCATCCAGTACGCCGCCACATCGCGAAACTCCGCCTCGGGACCAGAAGTCTCCGTTCGGCACCTCGCCGGGACGGGGAATTGGAGGAGATCATCGCCATCATCACCACCGACGCCTCTCCATCGACCAGCCATGTTTCCCCCATCCATGTGTGAGTAATTCCCCCGCTGTAGGCTGAAGGGGATGGTAGGGATTGGATGAGATTGGTCATGTAATAGTCATAAGATTGTTAGGGCATAGTGCCTAGTATCCGTAGATGTTACTTTTATGATATTGTTGCAACTTGTTATGCTTAATGCTTGTCACTAGGGCCCGAGTGCCATGATCTCAGATCTGAACATGTTATTGATTCATGAAGATATTCGTTGTTTATGATCTTGCCTGCAAGTTGTATACACATGTCGCTTTCCGGAACCAATGGCCCCGAAGTGACAGAAATCGGGACAACCGGAGGGAATGGTAGTGATGTGAGGATCACATGTGTTCACGGAGTGTTAATGCTTTGCTCCGGTACTCTATTAAAAGGAGTACCTTAATATCCAGTAGTTTCCCTAGAGGCCCGGCTGCCACCGGCTGGTAGGACAAAAGATGTTGTGCAAGTTTCTCATTGCGAGCACGTACGACTATATATGGAACACATGCCTATTGATTGATTAGTACTTGGATACCGTTTTATTATTATCTGCAAATGCCCCTGCTTTGATCGTTACATGAGTTTCTCTCATCCATGCAACGCCCGTTCATCCGTCCCTGTGCCTACAGTATTTTAATCCTGCTGTTTACTATAATCACTACTGCTGTCTTTGTTACTCTGCTGTTATTTCGCTATCCACGCTATAAAACTTTACTGATAAACTCTTGCGAGCAAGTCTGTTTCCAGGTGCAGCTGAATTGACAACTCCGCTGTTAAGGCTTTCAAGTATTCTTTGTCTCCCCTTGTGTTGAATCAATAAATTGGGTTTTACTTCCCGCGAAGACTGTTGCGATCCCCTATACTTGTGGGTCATCAAGACTATTTTCTGGCGCCGTTGCCGGGGAACATAGCTTTATTTGGAAGTTCACTTGGATTGATATTGTTCGCTGCAAATTCTCCATCATGGGTAAACCTCGCGATACTAAGGTCGCCATATTACCATCCACTACAAGAAAAGGTACAACTCTGAGTACCTCTGCTGCTCTTGATTCACCATCTGTGATAAGTAAACTTGTTTCACCACCACAAGCTTCAAATGCTGGTACTTCTGCTGAATCTGAAAACTCCTCTTATAATTGTGATAATGCTTCTGCTGTGCTTGATAACGATGGTTCGTTAGGATATTTTCTAGATGCTACAATTGCTAGGTCTAGACAAATTGAAAATACTGAAACTCCTAATGAAAATGCTGCTACACCTGTTAATTCGCCTGAGTCTGTTGAATACTCTATTGATGATCTTGATGAAGATTATGTGGAACTTGATGATGATTTTATTGAAAAATGCAATGCTACTACTGATGCAAGAAAAATTAAAAAGTTGCTTGCAGAACATGCTGTTAGATATAAATTGTCTCCTGATCTTAAATTTGCCACATCTCCTATAAACATTAAGGATAAAGATTATGCTTTTTCTCTTGATCTATCTCATATAGCTATTGTTGAGAAAACACCCTTTTGTGGTACTGAAAAAGAAAGTGTTGTTGAACACATGATTGAGTTATCTACTCTAAGTAGCTTGTTTTCTGATGATGTTAAGAAGCGTACTTACTTTGTTGCTAAAATCTTTCCATTCTCATTAAAGGATGATGCTAAAATTTGGTATAATAGTTTGCCACCTGATTCTATTAAAAGTCCAAAAGAATTGCTTGATGTTTTCTTCCGGAAATACTTTCCTGCTAGTGCTCAACATATTGCTTTGCAGAGAATTTATAATTTTGACCAGGAAGATGGAGAGAAATTGCCTGAGGCTTGGGCGAGATTTTGCTCTCTTATTAGAGCTCGGCCTGATCATGATTTGGAAAAGCATGATTTACTTGATATATTTTATAGTGGACTAACCATTGAGTCTAGGGCATACCTGGATAGTTGTGCTGGTTGTGTTTTCAGGAAAAGAACTCCAGACGACGCTGAAGAATTATTGGCTAAAATAGGCCGGAATCATGATGATTGGACTACACCTGAACCAACCCCGACACCGATATTGAAGAAGAGGGGTATGATTAAATTAAATGATGAAGATATGAGGGAAGCTAAGAAGTCTCTTAAAGAGAAGGGTATTAAACCTGAAGATGTGAAGAATTTACCTCCGATAGAAGATTTATGTAAGATAGCTCCCCCTTCATCCATGATTGAGGTACACTCTCTTCAACGCTTTACTAGGGAAGATATTCCGTATTCGAAACCTCCTGCACAATGCTTAGATGAGTTTGATAATTATATTGTTAAGCAAGAAAATTTTAATATGAGAGTAGAGAATCATTTAATGGAAAATTCTCGAGCTATTAGTGAATTGCATGATATTGTGGAGAGAACCTCCAATGATGTTAAGATGCTTGTTAAACATTTTCATATGGTTCAAACTCAAATTGATCAACTCACTAAAGTGCAAAATGACTTGTTGGGAAATAATTCTAAAGAAAAACATGCTTATGAAGTAACAACTAGAGGTGGTGTTTCTACCCAGGATCCTCTATATCCTGAGGGGCATCCCAAAAGAGTTGAACAAGATTCTCAACGAACTAAAACTAGTGCTCCATCTAAGAAAAAGAAAAAGAAACATAAGAATGTTGTAGAATCCTCTGAACCTGTTAATGATCCTAATAATATTTCTATTTCTGATGCTGAAACTGAAAGTGGTAATGAACATGATAAAGATAATGATAAGAATGATACTCCTGATAAAGAAGAGGTTGAAGAAGAACCTGAAAAGCATGCTAAAAATAAAAAGTACACTAAAGAAGATTTTATTGCTGAGAAACATGGTAATGAAAGAGAACCTTGGGTTCAAAAGCAAATGCCTTTTCCTGCTAAGAAACTAAAATCAAAGGAAGAAGAACACTATAATAAATTTTGTGATTGGATGAAACATTTATTCTTGCAAATCCCTTTGACTGATGCTATTAAATTGCCTCCTTATTCAAAGTATATGAAAGATATTGTGTCTAACAAAAGGAAAATTCCTAATGAGGAGATTTCCACTATGCTTGCTAATTACTCTTTTAACGGTAAGGTTCCAAAGAAGCTTGGCGACCCAGGTATACCGACTATTCCTTGTTCTATTAAGAATAATTATGTTAGAACTGCTCTATGTGATTTGGGAGCGAGTGTTAGTGTTATGCCTTTTTCTCTTTATAAGAGACTTTATTTAGATAAGTTGATACCGACTGATATATGTTTGCAAATGGCTGATAAATCTACTGCTATTCCTATTGGTGTATGTGAGGATGTTCCTGTTCAAGTTACTCAAAACTGTTTGATATTAACTGATTTTGTTGTGTTGGAAATGCCTGAAGATGATAATATGACCATTATTCTTGGGAGACCCTTTCTTAATACTGCAGGGGCTGTTATTGATTGCAATAAAGGAAAAGTCACTTTTAATGTTGATGACAAGGAACATACTGTCTATTTCCCCAAGAAGACTGATAAAATATGTGGAGTTAATACAATTTCCAATTCAAGAACCGTCCAAGTGGGAGTTATTGATTGTCCTATATATGATCCTAAAGAAGGATATCAAACTATTATGATTGGATCCGCATCAATACAATATAAGGTAATATGATTGATTTGAGGTTTATTTCTTCTTATGACATGTAAAATTATTTGGTGGCAAGACTTGATCAACCTTGTTAACAAGTCTTTACTATTAAATTGCAATAGGTGACTGCCTGGTGTCACAAATAGGCCTCTTGATTTTTAGGCCTATGCCTCTTGATTTTTGGGCCCAGATTATTATTGGCCGAAAGTTTCCAGTAGCCCAATATGATCTGTGCCATAAAGACCACAAGAATTGAAAATAACCGAGGATCTCGCGATCTCTCCCGCTTCCGATTGGTAAAAGAAACCAATTGCCATGCCTTTTTCCAAATCCCGATCGGAGAGGTGCTGGCGGCGTGGCGCTGGCGTGTACAGCATACTTGGCTCCCTCCGTGAGTTTGTAGGTTTGGCCTACTTACGCGTTTGGGTCAGGTGTGTAAGCAATAGAAAAAGGTTCCCTAAAAAAAACAAGGGCTAGAGAAGGGACCTTGGCAATGACTTCATTTAGCAGCAAACTGGAATGGCGTACATAGCTTGCTCACTATCCTGGCTAGCTGTAAACGTTTAAGACATAATAAGGCCATCTTCAACTCGGTGATCCATCTCGGCCGCGTGTCTGGATGTGTCACGGCGGACAAAATCGCGACCCGCGGTGTTCGGAACAACCCAAACCTGGCCCAAAACTGGGTCAGGTTTGCGTGGCCGCGGATGACACACGGTGTCCTTGCGCGTACGTCTGCTCGCCTTCCTGGGCCCAACTTTCGGTGGGGTGCTTGTCTTATTAAATGTGGACTAGGAGGAGACTATCCGTGTCCAGTCCACTTCCCCACTAGCACACTCCAACTCCCCACGCACCCCACTCCGCCGCCATGGCCCAGAAGAGAGCTTTCGCTCCCGATGCCAACGACGACGAGGACGGCAGCAGCCGGCGGATCGCGCCGGCGTTGAGGGCTGCCGACCCTCGCGGCGGTCACTACTGGGGATGCGGGCCGCGTCGCCGCGGCATTGGCGCAACCCGCACCGCTGGTGCCGAAGCCGGAGGAGGACGACGACCCGGACATGCGTGCCGCTCTGGCGCTGTCCATCGCGGAGGAGGAAGCCAGTGGCCGTAGCTCGCGGCGGTGATCCGCACCTCCGTGATGGCGGAGGAGGCCCAGCAGGCGGTCGAGGACGCCGAGGCCTATGCATTGCTCGGCCAGGCCCACCGGGAGGAGGAGGCCAGGCGCCGGCGTGACGAGTCCAGGCTCTAGCTGGAGGAGGCCAGGCGCCGGCGGAGCAGAGAGGCAGCTCTGCCTCGCCTCGGGAGGAGGCGGAGCTACGGGCTGCGGCGGAGCAGCGGGCGGCCAGCCGGACCCCACTCGGCCTGGGAAGAGGCCCAGTGGTCGCCGTGGCCGGAGTCCCCGGCGCGCACGAGGCGGCGCACCGGCGGCCACCTCGTCCTCCTCAAACCCTAGGCTAGGTTTTTTTAGTTTAAAGCCCATATAGAGGGCTTTCTTTTGTAGTTTAAATTTTCCCAAAATAGGGCATGTGTATAAATTTGCTCAAAATAGGGCTTATGTTTAATGAACTATGTTTTAGGTTTAATTGTTTTCTTTTTTTTCTTTTCTTTTCTGGTGTATTTGACTTTTGCGGTGCGTCCGCCCGTTGGGGCGGATTTGACCCAAACTAACTATCGGCCAGGTCCGCGTGTCCGCGCGGCCACCCAAACTGCCCAATCCAAACGGGCCAACGCGTCCGGTTTGGGTCGTAGGGTTGGAGATGTCCTAAGACCGTTTTTACTGGTCCATGTATTGGCTGTTCAGACCTTCTTCGTCATGTATCTATGTTGATGTTTCCATGTTTGTTTGATTGGAATCACATGGCATTATCTTTACCAGGTGCAACCCATAAAAAATCTATCAGGTGTAGTAGCAGCATTGCAGCACTATGTAACATGGTCCATATATATCTATCTCTACGCATGAAGTGCATACTTTTTTTTTCTGGTTGTAAATTGTTTTTTTATCCGTGTCTGTAATGCGACAAAAGTCTATGTCAGGTGAAGGATTGTTGGACCCTTGAAATAAACGAAGTGGAGATGCTGGACTATTGGTGCATTGTTGACAACTTTATACCCTCCTAACAGTGTCTTAAGTTAATATTCGGTTGGAATGAATTTGCCTCAATTCGTCAGACACTTGTTCACGAATTAGAAATATAAAAACGAATCTCATAGCCATGATTGCCGAATCGTCTACTCATATCCAAACCACATTCTAAATAACAAATACAAATAATTATAGAGGCTGAGTCGGTCAAGGAGCAAAAAAATAGGAGATTTGCATCTATAATTATTTAGCCAAATGCCTAGACGAAGCGGCCCTCAATAGATTGGAACTTGTTATCCACGGATAAAGCCGGTGGAGTAAAGTAAGGCCAGCTGCTTCTCCTAACCGTTGGCGTGGTGAAACCACACGTGAAATATAATATTTCTACGTTAGAAAGACGATATGTTTTTTTTGTTTCCGCAGCAACGCGCGGGCACTTAGCTAGTATATTTTATATGCATAGAAGAGCTAAAAAACATTTCTTTCTTCCTCCACTTGATCTACTTGCTGTAGCACTTTTGTTTTGCAAAGTTCTTTAGTTAATTAGAGATTTCAATTTTTTTTTCTGCCCAGTAATAATAAATTTAACACCCAGAAATATGCATTTTTCAAAGTTTTCAAAAATTCACAAAAATTATACCAGTGGTCCTATTTTTTGGCGAAGCACCTGGGAACACCTAGGGATGACCAGTGGGGCACCCCAGGGTGGCACCCCACAGGCCGGCGCGGC
Source organism: Lolium multiflorum (assembly GCA_030979885.1). Classification (NCBI taxonomy): domain Eukaryota; kingdom Viridiplantae; phylum Streptophyta; class Magnoliopsida; order Poales; family Poaceae; genus Lolium; species Lolium multiflorum. The sequence goes on from CM061749.1 coordinate 126,630,127, forward strand.
CAGCAAGGGGGGCGCGCCACCCTGGTGTGTGGGTCCCCCTTTGCCCCATTTCAGCATCTCTTCCTCCCACTCTCTTCTCTCTCCCGAAAAAACTCGCACCAGGTTCTTCTCACTCGTGTTTTTGCTCAAGAGCTCCAGATTTCTCGATCTCTTTGCTCAACCCAGATTTCTGTCTGAAATTTGGCACATTTGCTGTCACACCCCACTTTTGCAACCTTGATTAATTGTCCTTATTGCAAAAATCAGGGGGAACAAAAACTTTTTCTTAAGACTAGATAGATGAATTGCCTTGATCTGTTTGTTATGATGCATTGCTTTGGTGTGTTGGTAGATGTATTGTCTTGTTTTGCTTGTTGAGTTTTGTCTTGAGCGACCCCAAAAGAACAACACCCCTAGTGGTAAAACAAGCAACTCACCCAATAAAACACATGTGTGGCTTAAGAAGAATTGTTTTCCTTCTTACTACATCAAACCTCTCTCCTGATGTCAACATGAGTGTGCCATCTTGATTTTTCTCTTTGTGGTACAAGATAGCTCAATCATCCTTAATTCAAAACTTGAGATCTTCTACCCCGAGCTACATCCCTTTCTTATACCCACTCATCCTTGTTGGTTTTGAGGCCATGTCGACCATCTGTGTTGACAGGCTTAAAATGTCCAGACTTTGGCAATTGATTCTCTAAGCACCCACAACTGTTATTGTTGACTTCAAGGCATGGATCCCATCTATGCAACACCCTCTTCAACCTCCACGTCCTGCATGTCTCAGTCAATCCTTGCAACTCATGTATTCAACTTGATCTGGTATCCTATCCCATGTTCCAGCACCAGATCACTTCTTCCTCTTTTACCTCTTGTTTTTGTTTTCATCCAAGTTTATCTTCACAAAACCAAGAGTGGGAATGATGGATACATTTTGTAGCCATCATCTACCCTTGAGAACACTTCTCCCTAAATTAGTTCTCTTTCTCAAAACCCTACTGTTTTTCTCTGGTGTCCACAAAACCACTTCTAGTTTTATTAAAGCTTCTCAAAATATTTCGTCAAAGAAAACAAGGAACTAAAATGGGTTTTGTTTTTCATCTCATTTCTGCCAAGTGCTGATTTCTAAAACATTATTTTCTATCTTGCTTTCTTTTCAGCAAAAGGCTTGTTTATGATACCCATACCATTTCTTGTTTTTCCTCTTGCTTATTTTACATTTGAGAAAACTCTACTTTACTTGAGGAAGTAAGTAGAACATTTTAAACTCCTATGTTCCAATTAGTTCTCTCAACATTTTCAAATTCCATTCCACTTGAGTTCATTCCCAATTGTCCCTAGACAATTGAGGTGTTTCAAATACTTTTCAAACAAGTTCTATTTCAAATGACAACTCTTGCACATCTTGTGTACATCTCTGATCTACCCCATGATGTTCCTTCATCCTCCAATTCTTGATCAAATGAATGATCATTTGATACTTTCAGATCACTCCCAATTGACCTCCTATTTGAAGAGCAACCTATTTTTCATCATACCTATCTCAATCCTCTATTCTTTTCCATTATCACATTGACCTCATGAATTGATGATTTATGTCGCCATATTCATCCTTGTGAGTGTATGGTTACTTCACTCACCATCTCTCATAGCCTTGATTTACCATTGTCTAAATCACCCTCACCACCATCATATCTTAGACACCTCTTTTATCAGGTTAGAATGCCACCACCATCTACTTAAGCACCCTTGTGCATTGTTATCACTTGCCTAAAATTCTATATCTCTTTAGGCCACCATTTTTGCAAAATGTGAGACACTCAACCTTGGGTGTCATGCATGTGTGGCAATACTCTCTAATGATCACATGTGCATGGCCACAAAACTTGGCCGGCCATGCCATGCATGGCACACATGCATCATGCCTCTCCATCTCTCTCTCTCACACATAATTATTTCACCTTGGGAAGCCTCTCCTCCTTTGTCCCTTCCCAATGCCACAAATAAATTCAGCTTGGGTCAAATATATCTTCCCCAAGCCAGCCACCCACCTTGGCCAATCAAAAAAAGGAGGCATCCACCCCTCTCCCTCTATTAAAGGGGCTTGGCCGGCCACCACCTCCACCTTTGGCTTCATTTTTCACTCCCCACTCACTCCTCCACCTTATCTACACCCTCATAACTCTCTCCTACCTCTCCCCCACGAAAATTGTGCTCCTCCTAGCTCCATGGCCGGCCATGGCCATGGAAAGCCACCAAGATGAAGCTCCCCTCCTCCCTCAAGCTTCCCCTCACCATGAGAGCATCCCTCTCACTTTCTTCTCCCTAACCCTAGATGGTTTTCTCTCCTCTTATTCTTCCTCCATGGCTAAGATTGGATCTTGATGCAGGTGCATGTTGGTCCAAGCATGGAGAAGCTTGAGCAATCCTCAGATCTGAAGTTCTTGAGCAAAGTTCGTCCAAATCCCTGCAGTAATTTCTGCTATCTTGCTGTTTCAGATTCTGGTACGAACTTGTAAAATCCACCAAATCCCGTGTGCAGATCAAAATCGAGTGATTCAAAGTTCCGCGGATAGGTATTCAAAAGATCTACAACTTGGCGTTTGTCTCATCCTCAAATTCGTTACAGATTCTTCCTGGTAAATAAAGTTCTGGCAACATGCAGATTCACTGTTTGTTAGATTTGTTCCGTTTTACAAAACCTTTTTGAGCAAACTCAACTGCGGGTGAAATCCCTCTTCAATACCTTCATTTTGGCGGTGGTTTCACTTCGATTGACCTCCTGAAACTGAAATGGTTCACAGATCAAGATCTGGACAGATGTGGCTTTGTCGAATTAAACCAGGAGCTTGGGAACGAATTTTTGAATGAAACAAATTGGGTAAGAACCAGCTTTTCAATACCTTCCCGATGCAGTTGACCTCATATTTTTATGAGTTGTGTACGATTTGTGGTGAATTAAACTTGTTCTGTGTGTTCTGCAGACATGGCTGTTAGCTTTTAAATCACCAAAAATCCATTTTTGAACCTAATTGAGTGATTCCAGTTCTGTAGGACTACGGAATGTTTTCTTAATCATCTCAAACAAGTTTCAAACCTTTATCTGTTCTGTAACTCTAGAGGTAAACCAAATGGTATAGACATGCAGTAATATTGTCAATCCATTTGTGAGAGTCTCAGAAACAATTTTAACCCAAATCCAATTGTGTATGCCTCTCTGTTTAAATACCTTTCAAATGCCAGTGGTCCCATATTTTTAGGATTTTTCTACGATTTATGGCTTACAGATCTTGTTTTCTGTACAGTCAGATTCAAACAAATTCCTAAATTTGTAGGTTTAATATTTTTGAGTGAATCCAATTGGGTTAGTCTTGTATTAGTACTGGCCATCTAGGAAAAATAGTGTTAGTCTCTGTTCATGCATTTTTGTTACTGTTAGTAATGTGTATGTGTGACATGGGTTGTTGTAGCAAAACTTTTTGGTTTATTTGGAAACCTTAACCACCTCTTTGCATTAAAAATTGGTCAACCAATGTTTTATTCTTGCAAAACAAAACCTCTGCAACTTAACCTTAGTTCTATTGTTGGCTTAAGTTTTCCAATGATGTGGAATATTGTTTACTTCCTATTCTTGTGTAGTGTTATGTAAGCTTTATAAAATAGAGAGAATGATTTCCCGCTTTTCCAAAAATGTTTCAAATTATAATATGAACGTTTGTGATGCCAAACTAATGCACTTGTCCTCTTTATGATGTTATCTACCAGGGGATATTTTGTTTATGCCATGGTGATAACCGAGAGAGGCAATTGCTAAGCATGGTACTCTCATACCTTTATTAGGTAAATAAAATGGCGTTTCTTCTAGATGCTTTGTAGTATCTATATGTCCTTAATATGTTAGCCTTAGTAGAGTGGTTAGTTTTTGATTGATGCTTGTTGCTTATTGTTTTGTTGGTGCAATGTGTTTGATTGTGTTCCTTTTATATTTTCCGGCGATAGATGCGAACAATTACGGAGAAGAAGAAGAAGTGGATTGGACAAGGTTTTTATTTATATTGTTGGAATTCTTTTGATGGAGTTGAAGAAGTCCAGGGACAAATAAGCCAACCAAGGCAAGCCATCTCTTGATCTCTAAATGTTGAATCACATACTGTGGTTACTTTGTTGTTATTATTGTCTCTCAATCTATCTTGTGTTGTTTCTACTTTTGTTGTTGGAGCATGCTCACCGTGAGCATGTTTAGTCTCTTTGGCACCTCACCGACAACCCCTTTAGTGACATGGTGGTTGTCATCATCATGATCTCGGTGTACCCTCTAAGTGTGATGGGTATGCCCACTTACCTTGAGTGTGTCGACCTCTCGACACCCTTTTTGCACCCCTTCGTGGTATGATAGTTAGTATCGTGCCCTTGTTATATCTTCTACTTTGAGTTATGCTATGCATACTTACTCCCAAGTGGGCCGAACCTCTTGTTGATGCTATACATACTTACTCTCAAGTATGTTACACCTTTGTTGATGTTCTGCATACTTACTCTCGAGTATGTTGAACCCCTTGTTGATCTTATGCATGCTTACCCTAAGCATGTATGCCCCCTTGACCGCCTATATTATCATCTTCTTAGTGGTACGATGATTAACATCATGACCCTTGTTTAATCATCCTACTTATATTGTCCCTACACATGCTTATCCTAAGTATGTATGATCCCCTTGACACCTCATTTATCACCTCCTTAATGGTATGATGGCTAGCATCATGCCATTGTTGTCTCTTAGTTCTTACATGAAACTATAGGTTGGGAACCCCTTGGAAAAATACCTTGTTGAAAAGAACTTTTGAAAAACCTTGGGTGAGTTGGACTTACCTAAGTGTGTGTTTATGAAAGAAAAGGATCTTGGCAAAGATGGTTGGAAAGAGAATCTTGTTTATGAAAACTTTGGCATCTAAGTATTCACCCGTGACAATTAACCCGCGCAACCACAGCTACTCCAACGTGGGCACGGAGCTTAGCTTGACGTTTGTTCTTCTTAGCATGAGGCACCGCACAACTATACAAGGGTACGGTTACCCCCGAGTCCGGGTTGTCATGGTTGGGACAATAGTATAACGGGAGGCCTTCGGGGCTGACCCGTCCGGAAGACACTATGGGTCTCCTGGCTTGGCGGTGGAGCCACGCTCAAAGGGAGGTGAGCTGCCACGGTGCCGGGGAGGTACATACTCCATAGGGTAGGACCTCTTGCTAAGTCGAATGGGCGAAAGGCTATGTTCGGGTATCCGTCGTGGCATATGTTGTTATGCGGGGATGATGCCCACACGATAGGTATCCGGATAGAGGTGGGGAAAGTGTGCAAACTCTGCAGAGTAAAATCTATTCGAATAGCCGTGTCCGCGGTCATGGACGGTTGGAATGGCTGTTGCTTAGCCTGATGAGTTTTGTTTTACAAAATTGTTTGACAAAGGAAAGGAAAGAACTTGTTTGAAGTACCGGAAGGGTACGGGAAAGGATGTGTCGACCATATGGAGATGGTCGGGAAGGATAAATAAAATTGGGTTACCCCATCCTAGTGTTTTATGTGGTAGAACTCTTTGAAGTATCATCTTCAACAAAGATATAGAGATGTCATAGGGTATCTTTTGAAGTATCTTCTTTAACAAAGATATATAGATGTCATAGAAATGTCTTATCACCCTCTTAGTGTCCCCTTCAACTGTGATGTGGGATGCTATATCCACAAGAGAAACTGATTCTCTTTCACATGCTATATCCACAAGAGAAACTGATTCTCTTTCACATGCTTTATCCACCAGAGAAACTATTCTTCCTCTCTTGTATTCTTTAGTTAGAATTGTTATCACCTTCTTGATGGTTTGCGAGTACAATTCAAATGTACTCACGGCTTTGTCCCTGGCTATTTACTTGGCCAGACCTGGAGGACTTCGACAGATGAAGAAGGAGTTGACGACGTCTATGCGAGCTAGGAACGTCTTCCCAGTCAGTTGCCTGTAGGGTTATGGCAGATGACTTGGGCTCTACGCTGATTGAAGTGATTTCCGCGACTCTGAGGATTACATTAGGCCCTTCGAGGATATTATGTAAAGAAGGGTCATGTGACCTTATTGTAATTTTCTTTTCCGTTTTGTAAAGGATGATGTAATTTGATATCAGTTCGGTTATGTGTTCACGGCACACTGATCATGGGAACGTGAACTGTATACATAACAGGGTATTTCGGACAGCTAGTCCGGGGTCCCCACAGAGCTAGTATCAGAGCTATCCTGACTGTAGGAGACCTTAGTTAGCATGGATGTTAGTTAGGAAACAATTACTTGGACAAAACTATTTACGAAACAAATTCTTTCTTTAGTCGGAAGCATAGCTTCTACTCCTCTTATTTCTTCAAAACTTCTAAATTCTTATCTCTCCGCTTTATAAATGTTTGAAACTTCATACTCTATTGTCTCATCCACTTCAAACAAACATATTGGACGATGTCCCCAACTCAGGCCGGAGACTCTAAGCCGAAGATGGATCAACCTTTTTGGAAGTCTCATGTACCTCCAACAACAGCTGTTGAAGATTGGATGCCAACTCATCAGTACACATAAAGGGGTGATAGCGTCATGTCTTTGGTTGACACCGAAGTCTGTCAAGAAGCTGACCTTGTTCCTCCGTGGACTTGCACCTTTTTGCAGTCATCTGGGAGCAAGTCCTCTGTTCTTGACTAGTAATTTTTAGGCCAGCCACCAGAAGTTGTTGACTTTGGGAGTACCTCAATAGCAACACCTCTGAAGACCTCACGTTCCCGGGATGTTGAGACTAGAAGATCTACACAGTTTTCGCCTCCGCCTCAACATCAACGAGTCAACATCAGGCCTGAGTCACCACCAACTGCTACAAGGGTCCTTATTGAAGCAGATGTCATCAAGATGAAAACGTCAGCAGATCTGACCAGCCCAAAACTATAGGATGGATAGGACAAACTCGATCGCTTTGATTGAGCTACCTCCACGTATTAGGCATCCCTAGATGCTTAGAGTGCCTTGTTTGGTGTGCTGATTGTTTGTTGTTTCCTAGTGTGTTGCCTTGAGTGTTTTTATCTGTTTGTTGTGTGCATGATTGTCTTGATCCTTCGGTTTGAAAAACACCCTCGGTGTGATAACCTAGCTTAGACAGCCTCCCTAAGATGTTTTTACCCTCATCAACCACGCCGTTAGAATACTAACTGCTAGTTACTGGATAAGTTAACTCTGTTAACCATCGATTCTCAACCGTCAGAGAAACTAACCCAGACCCCTATCCACGCCGACTACTTTCAAGATCAGCTGGAGCATCTCTACTACGCCAAGAAAGCAGAAGCCCGCACCTTCATAAGTGACTACACCTCTGCGAGAAGACATACTAACTTGGTCTAACCTTGGAGTATAATCGCGCTAACCTCGAGGATATCTTTTTGAAAACCACCCCCTAACACACCGTCTAACGAGCTGAGCGAACAATAGCATCAAAGCCAAGCTACATCACATGGTTCATCAGGTCCTCATCAAGTGAAGCTCCTGAAGATACTTCAAGACTCAAGAGTTTAGGCGTAGTTACCCGCTAACTTCTTAGCTGGTAGAAGTCAGCATCGACCCTCAAGCTGAAGATTGTCTTCGACGACCTCTATTGGTGCTTCAAATAGATACCAACCAGGCGTTTCGTCGACTTACTAACTCACCGCATGTCCCAAACGGTTTAGTTAACACCGTGAGTGCCTTTTGAAGTTGTGGTCTGCACGTCGCCCCTGAAGGTTCTTCAACTGAATACGGAAGATCGATGACTTCTTCAGAAGCCCCAGGCAGAACCACAAGGCAGAAGCTCTGAGTTTTTCCGAGAACCCGATGAAAAATCTTAAGGGTGGAAGACTCCGTCTTCCACTAAAAGTTGGAGCTAACCCTAGAATTTTAAACCTTTCTAAAAACACCGTTGGAAACGTGGGATTGCACTAACTCCCCTCGAAGTCGTGGACTACACAACGCTCTCTGAAGATGTTCGACTCAAGACGAGGGATCAGTGGCTTCTCCAAGAATCGCCCGACAAGACCCGTGGCCGAAGCTTACAGTTTTTAACGCCCCTCCCTGATAAACAATTTTAAGGGTGGAAGACTTTGTCTTCCACTAAAATCAAGCTAACTCTAAAAGGTTTTCAACCCTGCTAGAGCACCGCTGGAGTGCACTAATCTTGAACCCCCGCTAGGATCGCTTAGAAGTTTCAGGTCTAACACCTACATGGAGTAGTCAACCTCTTCATGAAGCTCGCCATCGGCAGGAATCCATCATGCCTCCCAGAAGATGAAGCCACGACCATCTCAACAATGGTGCATCTACAGAAGAATGGAGTCTAACTTTAGTTGAACTTTATAACCCCTCTAAGTAATCTCGGGACGAGATTATTTTAAGGGTGGAAGAGTCTGTCACACCCCACTTTTGCAACCTTGATTAATTGTCCTTATTGCAAAAATCAGGGGGAACAAAAACTTTTTCTTAAGACTAGATAGATGAATTGCCTTGATCTGTTTGTTATGATGCATTGCTTTGGTGTGTTGGTAGATGTATTGTCTTGTTTTGCTTGTTGAGTTTTGTCTTGAGCGACCCCAAAAGAACAACACCCCTAGTGGTAAAACAAGCAACTCACCCAATAAAACACATGTGTGGCTTAAGAAGAATTGTTTTCCTTCTTACTACATCAAACCTCTCTCCTGATGTCAACATGAGTGTGCCATCTTGATTTTTCTCTTTGTGGTACAAGATAGCTCAATTATCCTTAATTCAAAACTTGAGATCTTCTACCCCGAGCTACATCCATCTCTTATACCCACTCATCCTTGTTGGTTTTGAGGCCATGTCGACCATCTGTGTTGACAGGCTTAAAATGTCCAGACTTTGGCAATTGATTCTCTAAGCACCCACAACTGTTATTGTTGACTTCAAGGCATGGATCCCATCTATGCAACACCCTCTTCAACCTCCACGTCCTGCATGTCTCAGTCAATCCTTGCAACTCATGTATTCAACTTGATCTGGTATCCTATCCCATGTTCCAGCACCAGATCACTTCTTCCTCTTTTACCTCTTGTTTTTGTTTTCATCCAAGTTTATCTTCACAAAACCAAGAGTGGGAATGATGGATACATTTTGTAGCCATCATCTACCCTTGAGAACACTTCTCCCTAAATTAGTTCTCTTTCTCAAAACCCTACTGTTTCCTTCTCTGGTTTTGTCCACAAAACCACTTCTAGTTTTATTAAAGCTTCTCAAAATATTTCGTCAAAGAAAACAAGGAACTAAAATGGGTTTTGTTTTTCATCTCATTTCTGCCAAGTGCTGATTTCTAAAACATTCTTTTCTATCTTGCTTTCTTTTCAGCAAAGGGCTTGTTTATGATACCCATACCATTTCTTGTTTTTCCTCTTGCTTATTTTACATTTGGGAAAACTCTACTTTACTTGAGGAAGTAAGTAGAACATTTTAAACTCCTATGTTCCAATTAGTTCTCTCAACATTTTCAAATTCCATTCCACTTGAGTTCATTCCCAATTGTCCCTAGACAATTGAGGTGTTTCAAATACTTTTCAAACAAGTTCTATTTCAAATGACAACTCTTGCACATCTTGTGTACATCTCTGATCTACCCCATGATGTTCCTTCATCCTCCAATTCTTGATCAAATGGATGATCATTTGATACTTTCAAATCACTCCCTATTGACCTCTTATTTGAATAGCAACTTATGTTTCATCATACCCATCTCAATCCTCTATTCTTTTCCATTATCACATTGACCTCATGAATTGATGATTTATGTCGCCATATTCATCCTTGTGAGTGTATGGTTACTTCACTCACAATCTCTCATAGCCTTGATTTACCATTGTCTAAATCACCCTCACCACCATCATATCTTAGACACCTCTTTTATCAGGTTAGAATACCACCACCATCTACTTAAGCACCCTTGTGCATTGTTATCACTTGCCTAAAATTCTATATCTCTTTAGGCCACCATTTTTGCAAAATGTGAGACACTCAACCTTGGGTGTCATGCATGTGTGGCAATACTCTCTAATGATCACATGTGCATGGCCACAAAACTTGGCCGGCCATGCCATGCATGGCACACATGCATCATGCCTCTCCATCTCTCTCTCTCTCTCTCACATAATTATTTCATCTTGTTTTCTGTACAGTCAGATTCAAACAAATTCCTAAATTTGTAGGTTTAATATTTTTGAGTGAATCCAATTGGGTTAGTCTTGTATTAGTACTGGCCATCTAGGAAAAATAGTGTTAGTCTCTGTTCATGCATTTTTGTTACTGTTAGTAATGTGTATGTGTGACATGGGTTGTTGTAGCAAAACTTTTTGGTTTATTTGGAAACCTTAACCACCTCTTTGCATTAAAAATTGGTCAACCAATGTTTTATTCTTGCAAAACAAAACCTCTGCAACTTAACCTTAGTTCTATTGTTGGCTTAAGTTTTCCAATGATGTGGAATATTGTTTACTTCCTATTCTTGTGTAGTGTTATGTAAGCTTTATAAAATAGAGAGAATGATTTCCCGCTTTTCCAAAAATGTTTCAAATTATAATATGAACGTTTGTGATGCCAAACTAATGCACTTGTCCTCTTTATGATGTTATCTACCAGGGGATATTTTGTTTATGCCATGGTGATAACCGAGAGAGGCAATTGCTAAGCATGGTGCTCTCATACCTTTATTAGGTAAATAAAATGGCGTTTCTTCTAGATGCTTTGTAGTATCTATATGTCCTTAATATGTTAGCCTTAGTAGAGTGGTTAGTTTTTGATTGATGCTTGTTGCTTATTGTTTTGTTGGTGCAATGTGTTTGATTGTGTTCCTTTTATATTTTCCGGCGATAGATGCGAACAATTACGGAGAAGAAGAAGAAGTGGATTGGACAAGGTTTTTATTTATATTGTTGGAATTCTTTTGATGGAGTTGAAGAAGTCCAGGGACAAATAAGCCAACCAAGGCAAGCCATCTCTTGATCTCTAAATGTTGAATCACATATTGTGGTTACTTTGTTGTTATTATTGTCTCTCAATCTATCTTGTGTTGTTTCTACTTTTGTTGTTGGAGCATGCTCACCGTGAGCATGTTTAGTCTCTTTGGCACCTCACCGACAACCCCCTTTAGTGACATGGTGGTTGTCATCATCATGATCTCGGTGTACCCTCTAAGTGTGATGGGTATGCCCACTTACCTTGAGTGTGTCGACCTCTCGACACCCTTTTTGCACCCCTTCGTGGTATGATAGTTAGTATCGTGCCCTTGTTATATCTTCTACTTTGAGTTATGCTATGCATACTTACTCCCAAGTGGGCCGAACCTCTTGTTGATGCTATACATACTTACTCTCAAGTATGTTGCACCCTTGTTGATGTTCTGCATACTTACTCTCGAGTATGTTGAACCCCTTGTTGATCTTATGCATGCTTACCCTAAGCATGTATGCCCCCTTTGACCGCCTATATTATCATCTTCTTAGTGGTATGATGATTAACATCATGACCCTTGTTTAATCATCCTACTTATATTGTCCCTACACATGCTTATCCTAAGTATGTATGATCCCCTTGACACCTCATTTATCACCTCCTTAATGGTATGATGGCTAGCATCATGCCATTGTTGTCTCTTAGTTCTTACATGAAACTATAGGTTGGGAACCCCTTGGAAAAATACCTTGTTGAAAAGAACTTTTGAAAAACCTTGGGTGAGTTGGACTTACCTAAGTGTGTGTTTATGAAAGAAAAGGATCTTGGCAAAGATGGTTGGAAAGAGAATCTTGTTTATGAAAACTTTGGCGTCTAAGTATTCACCCGTGACAATTAACCCGCGCAACCACAGCTACTCCAACGTGGGCACGGAGCTTAGCTTGACGTTTGTTCTTCTTAGCATGAGGCACCGCACAACTATACAAGGGTACGGTTACCCCCGAGTCCGGGTTGTCATAGTTGGGACAATAGTATAACGGGAGGCCTTCGGGGCTGACCCGTCCGGAAGACACTATGGGTCTCCTGGCTTGGCGGTGGAGCCACGCTCAAAGGGAGGTGAGCTGCCACGGTGCCGGGGAGGTACATACTCCATAGGGTAGGACCTCTTGCTAAGTCGAATGGGCGAAAGGCTATGTTCGGGTATCCGTCGTGGCATATGTTGTTATGCGGGGATGATGCCCACACGATAGGTATCCGGATAGAGGTGGGGAAAGTGTGCAAACTCTGCAGAGTAAAATCTATTCGAATAGCCGTGTCCGCGGTCATGGATGGTTGGAATGGATGTTGCTTAGCCTGATGAGTTTTGTTTTACAAAATTGTTTGACAAAGGAAAGGAACGAACTTGTTTGAAGTACCGGAAGGGTACGGGAAAGGATGTGTCGACCATATGGAGATGGTCGGGAAGGATAAATAAAATTGGGTTACCCCATCCTAGTGTTTTATGTGGTAGAACTCTTTGAAGTATCATCTTCAACAAAGATATAGAGACGTCATAGGGTATCTTTTGAAGTATCTTCTTTAACAAAGATATAGAGATGTCATAGAAATGTCTTATCACCCTCTTAGTGTCCCCTTCAACTGTGATGTGGGATGCTATATCCACAAGAGAAACTGATTCTCTTTCACATGCTATATCCACAAGAGAAACTGATTCTCTTTCACATGCTTTATCCACCAGAGAAACTATTCTTCCTCTCTTGTATTCTTTAGTTAGAATTGTTATCACCTTCTTGATGGTTTGCGAGTACAATTCAAATGTACTCACGGCTTTGTCCCTGGCTATTTACTTGGCCAGACCTGGAGGACTTCGACAGATGAAGAAGGAGTTGACGACGTCTATGCGAGCTAGGAACGTCTTCCCAGTCAGTTGCCTGTAGGGTTATGGCAGATGACTTGGGGATCGTGCGAGAAGATGAGGGGATCGCCGCAAGAGCTCTTGAATCTCTACAAAATGATTTGCCACGGAAGAAGCTTCTTAGAGGATGGTGGTAAAATTAGTAGTATTCAATTCCCAGCTATTCGTTACTTTGCTTATTTCATCACCAAGTGCGTTCTAGCTAGAAAGAATGGTAGTAAATTATCTATTCAGGATTTAGCTTTTCTAGCTGCTGCATTGCAAGGTAATAAGACCTATAATTTGGGTGCTTTGATAGCCTCTAGACTTGCCACTAACCGTGAGAAGGGCGGAATTTGCTGAGGTCTCATCGCCTCTCGTTTATTAGCTATGCATGGTGTAGAACCTCACCATCTTGATATTTAGCTTTCCGTAGAAAAACTTGATATAGTCTCTATGATTAAACATGAATTTGTTTCCGATTCGTCTAACTTGAGTAACCTGTTTTACAAGATAACATTCTATAAGAAAACTTGGAGAACAACTAAGAAAACTGAAAAACTAGTAGGATTGCCTGCACCTGTTCTGTTTAACTTTGATTCCAGGAAGAATTGGTCAGTCACAGAAGGTGAACTGAATGCATACTTGGAGGGAGATGGCCACCAGGCAAGAGGCGGCACGGAGGAGGCCGAGGAACACCTCGACTCGTCATCCGATGCAGCGAGCTCCTCGCATCAACATTACGGTTATACGGAGCCTCCGCGTTATTCTTCTGCACAAGAACCTTATTATGATCATGCCATGTACGATTCGCCGGCGTGGAACCCTGACCCTCGCTGGGGTTGATCTCCACTTAGGCAAGAGCCTAAGCTTGGGGGGAGGTATACCGGCATCACTCATTCTTTGCATATTATGGTTGCTGGATACTTGTATATACTTGTTTAGCTTCTTGAAGTGGTTTTCTAATAAAAGGGAGATGATATTTGGGGAAGTGCTGCCTGAAAACAGATTCTGGGATGTTACTAAAAAAATTCGTGCGCATAGCCAGAACGTTATTTTGAGTTGCAAATTTTTGTGCATGTTCCCCAGGTTGTTATCTAACTTTCATTAGTTGAACACTTTTCGAACTGAGCAACGGAAGATTTTTGTAAAAATCGATTTCTGTACTGCTGTCAGGTTTTGGCAGATTTCTGCTATCCTTCTTTTCTGTGTTTCTTCTAGTTTTCATTCTCTTGTTTTTGTTTTGATTCTTTCCTAAAACACAAAAGACCAAAAATATTTCTGTTGTTCCTCTTCACCATTTGTTATCTTGGTTTCTTGCTTTCATCTTGCTTTATTTGCTATCGTTGGTTTGCTATAAGAAAACCCAAAAAGATTTTGCTTTGTTCGCTTGTTTCCTTTTGTTTTTGTTTCTAACCCGAAAACACCAAAAATATTTGTTGTTCTTCTTTGGTTTTGTAAAGTTCATTATGGAGTTCAGCGGTCTTCGGTGGTTGGAGCTGGGTTTTCATTCCATATTATTCAAGCTACACAAGTGAAAGGCAATAATGACGATCAACAACAACCCGACTGCGGTGAGAGGCTGGTATGAACTCTATTTGTTTTCATTTTTGTAAATATACTCATCCATGTGAGCATGCTTAGTTGGTTCATGTGAGGTATATGTCAATTAAGAAAGTCTAGTAGTTCACAATCTCTCATGATTAGCTCCAATGTATTAATATGAGTAGCATGCCATAAATATTTGCTTGCATTGCTTTATTCATGGATAGATATGACATTGTGGTATCCTCCTCTGAATAATTCACTTGAATCGACTTGGCACATGCTCACGCATGCATATGACTGAACAAAAGTCAATTAAGCCTCGATGATTTAGTTTGCTTCGGAGTTCTTGTATCACTTTTATGCCTCTGTTAATTTATTTTGCCGCAAGCATGATTATGACAGTTACTGCTCTCTTGATTGTCGCTTCCCAGTCTATTGCTAGCCTTCATTTGTACTGAGCGGGAATGCTGCTCGTGCTTCCAAACCCCTGAAAACCAAGTTATTCCATAGTGTCCACCATAAATACCTATGCATGGCATTTCAAACCATTCCAAGTAAATTCTCATGTGCTACCTTTAAAACCTTCAAAATGCTTCTCAATTTGTGTTAATGTTTTACAGCTCATGAGGAAGTATGTGGTGTTTATCTTTCGATCTTGTCATTTACTCCGGACGGACTTTCACCAATGGACTAGTGGCTTCATCCGCTTATCCAATAATTTTGCAAAAAGAGCTGGCAATGGGGTTCCCAGCCCCAATTAATTAACTCTCATAAATTTACAAATAGACACTCCTCCATGGTATGTGATTGTTGGTCGGCACCCGAGGATTCGGTTAGCCATGGCTTGAGAAAGCAAAGGTGGGGAGGAGTGTCATCTAAATAAAACTAAAATAAAAAGGCACTCCTTCATGGTATGAGATTGTTGGCAGGCACCCGAGGATTCGGTTAGCCATGGTTTGTGAAAGCAAGGTTGGAAGGAGTGCCACCCGAAAATAAAATTTCATGGGAGCCGCTCTTGAAAGTCCGGTTGATGAGGTATTTAGAGTGCCCATTACCATTCGTTGACAACAACAAACACCTCTCAAAACAATTTTACTTCTATCTTTATAAAAATGAAAAGCTCTAGCGCATGTTAATCCCTGCTTCCCTCTGCGAAGGGTCAATCTTTTACTTTTACATTGAGTCTCCATCCTTTCTTTGAGCACTTTCTTGAGAGCACAACTGTCATTCTTAGTATAATATGCTTGTCTCAAAATATGATTAATTTGTGGTATAACTTTGATGCTTTTATCTTTGATAATCTCTACTCTAGTCTTTCTATGAACTTCAAAGGTGCCCGAGCATTTATGTTTTGCTGTACAAATACGGGCAAGCGAGATACCATTTTATCATATCCTTTTATGAACATTGCAATCCTGCTTATAGACATTATTCATGATGCTTTTTATTTATTGTTGGTACCTTTCCATGATTGACATAGCTATTAGATGATCTTATTTGCATGTATCTTATTATGAACTGCCTAAGTGTTAGCCATAGCATGAGAATATTTACATCATATGAACAAATGTGTTCGTGAAAGTTCTTTTATCGCTCAGTTGTTAACTGAATTGCTTGAGGAAAAGCAATAAGCTAAGCTTGGGGGGAGTTGATACTGTAACGGCCCAGGGTAGCACCCCTATTAGATTTGTTTGTGTTTTTCTTTTGTGCATCATCATGGCATCATGCATCATCACATCCATGTTTTTAACAAATAAAATTATTTTATAAACCCTCCCTTACCTTTCACTCTAAATAAACCCTAATCTTCCTCTCCCATAGTTCTTATTTTATAATTAAGTTTTCTAACTAATAAAGTTTTGAAATATAAATGTGCTTTGTTTTGATTACAAATAAATTAAATATTTTAAAACTAGTTTTGATTCTTGACCCCATCCCTATTTCAAATTTAAAACTGAAAAGGAGTTTGATTTCAAAAGGTTTGAATAAAAACAGAAAAAGAAAACCCTTCCCCTATCTACCTGGGCTCCCTCTCTCCTCCTGGCCTTTTCCCTTCTCTCCGGCGGCCCAACTCAGCCCAGCACGCTGAGCCCAACCCATCCCCACCGAACCGGTACACGCCTCTTTTCCGTGTCGTCTTCCCCTTCACGCGCATGGCGTGACCGTGGTCCTCCACCGCGCCTCCCTCCTCCCCTTTTTAATCGTCTCCAAGCTTTCTCCAGAAACCCTAGAGCTCCTCTTCCTCCTCCCTCACGCCGCCGCCCCCATCTCTCCTCACGTTTTTATCTTCTTCTCTGTGAGCAAACGAAAAGGGGAAAACCCCACTGCCACAATCCTCTTCACCATGGCGTCGCCGCTACACACCATCCCCCGCCGTTCTGAGGGCACCGGCGGATGCGCCTCGTCGTCCTCTACCTCCTGGTGCGTGGAATCGTCCCAAGACGCCCGGACTAAAGCACAAACTCGCCAATTCTGCACTCCGGCCATCACCTTCCGGCGAAAAATCCGGCGGCCCTAGACTCCCCCGTGCCATTCCGAAGTCATCTACACGTTCCTGGTAACGATGCGCTTCTCATGGACCTCTTCTCCCTCTCCCTCCGCCTCTTGTTTGTTCACCCGGCGTTGACCGCCGTTTCTCCCCGCAGGTGCTCGTCGCCGGCGGCCCTCCGGTGGTTCCTCGGCGCCAAGACCGCCACCAGCGGGTTTCCCATGTTCTTCCGCGTCGAACGCGCCCTCTCGCTCGTCCCGGTTCGCCCAATATCTCCAGATCGACTTTTGTATGTAAGCTCCACCATGGCCGTTCTGGTCCTGATCTGCACGTTGACTGCGTTCAATTGGATACGCAGCTCCTTTTGGACACAATCAGAAACGCATCCCACTGGTTTGTCCCTTGTTCCTGTACGTGCTAGATCCAAGTTCAAATCACCAAAACACTGGATTTAATCCAGCCTTTTTCTGTCCCTTTTTCTATCAGATCCGCCACCAGTTGGGCCTCGGCCCGTCTTTTCTTCCGGCGCAGCCAACGCCCGCGTGGCCCGTAGCTTCCCGTCGCTGCGTGCACGCCAGAAGTGGGCCGGCCCACACGCGCCAGCTTTTCCTCCCGCCGGCCAGGTAGCGGGCCAATTTCCAGATCCAGCCCAATCCCTTTTACTCTATCTTTTCTTATTTTGCAAATCTGTCTATTTCATAACTTTTAAACTATAGCTCCAAATAAAATATGTTATATATGAAAAATGTTCAGAAAATTGCAAGGAACATTAATATGCCATCCATATGCTTGCTTGCATCTCTCATCATGTCGCGACGTGATAGTTTGTGCATTTCACCTCACATATATGCGGAGTATTTCGGGATTCCAATTAGTTTTTCCCCGCTCCGTTTAATATTGAAGTAGCTCACCCTTGCCATGTTATGCCATGCTAACCAACACTTAAATTTTCCGGTAGAAATGCAACTCCAAACCTAATTTGATTGTCCGGGGTCCCGACTCCGCTTAATTGGATAATTGCATCGCATCATCTTTGCCATGTCATGCATATTATCTTGATCATGCCGATTCTTCTTCCGTAGTAGTAAGATTGCATACGCTGTGTGTTCCAGCATTTGCTTCTTCTCGGATAGGATCACGAAGTGGTGATGTGAGATACGACGAGTTCTCCGACAAGTTCTTCTGCAGCTTTTCACAGGCGAGCCCTCTCTCTTCACCTACTCTCCCTCGCATTGCTATCCTTATGTTGCACTTCTCTATCGTGTCACGTGTCCTATTCCACTTGTTTACCATAATAAATCCTATATATATCATTCCTTACCCTTAGCCGTTGCTTGATGTTTGAGCCTTGCGAGTCGTAGGCGTGTTTAGGCTCTGTTGTTTATCTCGATATGTTATCGGGATATGTTGGGTTGTTGGGAGGTTATCACATGCTATATCAGTTGTTGGAGATACACATGCTTTACTTTATTGTTAACAACTAAAATTGTAAGCAGAGGCATCTGTGAGCCCCTTTGCGAAAGCATCGGAACTTTGACTCGCTAATGTCCCCTAGGACCCGAGTTCTTGTTATATGTTCCGAGACTGAGCGCTCTAACCACACGTGGGTATGCTTACTGGGTCTCCCCTTGACCACTGCCGGAATCTACAGCTTTGTCCAGTGGCCACAATTAGTTTGAATGTTTGTTTGAATCTCCCGGGCGTGCAAGCATGTTTCTTTGTGGTCAGATGATATGATGTTACTTTTGGGGCTTTGTACCCCGTTGTCTCTTGCACGTTCGTAGGTTGCGGTGCCACTGCGAAGTGGTCATCCCGCTGGGCACTGTCCACCTAGCACGCAGTCGCAATAGCTGAGTCCGTCTCGGAGAGTCGGCCGGACTTCGATACGGGTTAACTTAGTTAGGTGGCTTCCTGGACATTGTTGTAGTGAAGGAGAGTGCGAGTCGTGATATCCACCTGTCGCAAGTGGGTTGAGCGTGCGTGTGGCTACATTTGGGCACCCCTGCAGGGTTAAATCTTATCGATAAGCCGCGTCCGCGGTTATGGACGACTTGGAATTGTATAGCTTGATCATAGAACAACTTACACCTTTTACTTGTTGTTAATAATCTGGTAATAACTTGCGTAGTAATATAGCATTACTACAACCGATACCTAATAAAACTTGTCCACCGTTGAGTGCCTTTTACATTGCCTCTTCGCTTTGTTGAAGGGGATATGTGTATTTGGCTGGGTTATGTTTGTGTAGTATTTATCTGCTACCTTATGCGCTCTCTTATCTTATCTGAGTAGACGGATGTTGTAGCGTGTCTCTATTGGTTATAGTTTTGCTGCCGCTAAACCTACCATATAGCCCCAGGCGATATATTCGCCCGGCGAGCATAGCCATTTCTAGTCTCGCTAAGTACGTGCCGGAGTTCGTTCCTTGGTACTTACTCTCGCCTTTTCCCCTTTCTCTTTTGCTTCCTCCCTTTTGTCGGCAACCGATGGCCCGACTTTGGCAGGTACGAGATGACGACGTTAGCAAGGTTACCCTTCCGGCTTGGCCTGGGCAGGGTTATGGACGCCACTGGTTATCTTCAGGACTCTTAGTCCAATTTGTATCTTGTCCGTACTCGGACGTATTTGATCTTCTGTATGAGTTGGATCTTTGTATGTATCTATTTGTATCTTGACTCGTTGGAGTCGTTGTTGTAATATATGTTTCTTGTGGGCTCTATTGTAATCTTGTTGTAATGTTACCGCTCGTGTTAATTCCTCTGGCATCACGTGTGTGATTCTTCGCGCACGTCGTGTCGGAGGGCGTCTCTGAATCGATATCATGCGGATCTCGGCGGGATCGCTGGAATCCTCATGGTACCGGTTCCGGGGCGTCACAAGTTGGTATCAGAGCTCAGGTTGACGGTACCCCACTAGTCCGAGCCTGTAGGATAACCTTGCCAACGGACGTTGTTTTGTTTAGTGTGTCAAAACCTATTTTCGAAAATTCGTTGGATAGATCTGATTAGCTCTATTTTTCTCCTTATCTATATTCTTTCTCCTCTTACCTATGCGAGTTTTGAGTCTTCTCTCTTATCTGAGTTTTCTGAGTCTTAGGTCTCAACGCGGGTTGGACGATCTTTGCCCCTCACCTATTAGGTCCGATCTTCGGAGGATCCCGACAGAGGCGCATCATCAACAACGGAACAACGACTTCTTGTTGGTGGTGTCGACCGTTCAGCATGGAGCAAGAACTCTTGTTAGTGGTGTCGAGGAGATCGACACGTCTCCTGAAGATCCAATAGTTCCACCTCTCTCCCCCGTACCATGGCGTGGAACCTCGGGGCGAGGTTCCTTGTTAGTGGTGTCGATTGTAACGGCCCAGGGTAGCACCCCTATTAGATTTGTTTGTGTTTTTCTTTTGTGCATCATCATGGCATCATGCATCATCACATCCATGTTTTTAACAAATAAAATTATTTTATAAACCCTCCCTTACCTTTCACTCTAAATAAACCCTAATCTTCCTCTCCCATAGTTCTTATTTTATAATTAAGTTTTCTAACTAATAAAGTTTTGAAATATAAATGTGCTTTGTTTTGATTACAAATAAATTAAATATTTTAAAACTAGTTTTGATTCTTGACCCCATCCCTATTTCAAATTTAAAACTGAAAAGGAGTTTGATTTCAAAAGGTTTGAATAAAAACAGAAAAAGAAAACCCTTCCCCTCTCTACCTGGGCTCCCTCTCTCCTCCTGGCCTTTTCCCTTCTCTCCGGCGGCCCAACTCAGCCCAGCACGCTGAGCCCAACCCATCCCCACCGAACCGGTACACGCCTCTTTTCCGTGTCGTCTTCCCCTTCACGCGCATGGCGTGACCGTGGTCCTCCACCGCGCCAACCACCGCGCCTCCCTCCTCCCCTTTTTAATCGTCTCCAGCCTTTCTCCAGAAACCCTAGAGCTCCTCTTCCTCCTCCCTCGCGCCGCCGCCCCCATCTCTCCTCACGTTTTTATCTTCTTCTCTGTGAGCAAACGAAAAGGGGAAAACCCCACTGCCACCATCCTCTTCACCATGGCGTCGCCGCTACACACCATCCCCCGCCGTTCTGAGGGCACCGGCGGATGCGCCTCGTCGTCCTCTACCTCCTGGTGCGTGGAATCGTCCCAAGACGCCCGGACTAAAGCACAAACTCGCCGATTCTGCACTCCGGCCATCACCTTCCGGCGAAAAATCCGGCGGCCCTAGACTCCCCCGTGCCATTCCGAAGTCATCTACACGTTCCTGGTAACGATGCGCTTCTCATGGACCTCTTCTCCCTCTCCCTCCGCCTCTTGTTTGTTCACCCGGCGTTGACCGCCGTTTCTCCCCGCAGGTGCTCGTCGCCGGCGGCCCTCCAGTGGTTCCTCGGTGCCAAGACCGCCACCAGAGGGTTTCCCATGTTCTTCCGCGTCGAACGCGCCCTCTCGCTCGTCCCGGTTCGCCCAATATCTCCAGATCGACTTTTGTATGTAAGCTCCGCCATGGCCGTTCTGGTCCTGATCTGCGCGTTGACTGCGTTCAATTGGATACGCAGCTCCTTTTGGACACAATCAGAAACGCATCCCACTGGTTTGTCCCTTGCTCCTGTACGTGCTAGATCCAAGTTCAAATCACCAAAACACTGGATTTAATCCAGCCTTTTTCTGTCCCTTTTTCTATCAGATCCGCCACCAGTTGGGCCTCGGCCCGTCTTTTCTTCCGGCGCAGCCAACGCCCGCGTGGCCCGTAGCTTCCCGTCGCTGCGTGCACGCCAGAAGTGGGCCGGCCCACACGCGCCAGCTTTTCCTCCCGCCGGCCAGGTAGCGGGCCAATTTCCAGATCCAGCCCAATCCCTTTTACTCTATCTTTTCTTATTTTGCAAATCTGTCTATTTCATAACTTTTAACTATAGCTCCAAATAAAATATGTCATATATGAAAAATGTTCAGAAAATTGCAAGGAACATTAATATGCCATCCATATGCTTGCTTGCATCTCGCATCATGTCGCGACGTGATAGTTTGTGCATTTCACCTCACATATATGCGGAGTATTTCGGGATTCCAATTAGTTTTTCCCCGCTCCGTTTAATATTGAAGTAGCTCACCCTTGCCATGTTATGCCATGCTAACCAACCCTTAAATTTTCCGGTAGAAATGCAACTCCAAAACCTAATTTGATTGTCCGGGGTCCCGACTCCGCTTAATTGGATAATTGCATCGCATCATCTTTGCCATGTCATGCATATTATCTTGATCATGCCGATTCTTCTTCCGTAGTAGTAAGATTGCATACGCTGTGTGTTCCAGCATTTGCTTCTTCTCGGATAGGATCACGAAGTGGTGATGTGAGATACGACGAGTTCTCCGACAAGTTCTTCTGCAGCTTTTCACAGGCGAGCCCTCTCTCTTCACCTACTCTCCCTCGCATTGCTATCCTTATGTTGCGCTTCTCTATCGAGTCACGTGTCCTATTCCACTTGTTTACCATAATAAATCCTATATATATCATTCCTTACCCTTAGCCGTTGCTTGATGTTTGAGCCTTGCGAGTCGTAGGCGTGTTTAGGCTCTGTTGTTTATCTCGATATGTTATCGGGATATGTTGGGTTGTTGGGAGGTTATCACATGCTATATCAGTTGTTGGAGATACACATGCTTTACTTTATTGTTAACAACTAAAATTGTAAGCAGAGGCATCTGTGAGCCCCTTTGCGAAAGCATCGGAACTTTGACTCGCTAATGTCCCCTAGGACCCGAGTTCTTGTTATATGTTCCGAGACTGAGCGCTCTAACCACACGTGGGTATGCTTACTGGGTCTCCCCTTGACCACTGCCGGAATCTACAGCTTTGTCCAGTGGCCACAATTAGTTTGAATGTTTGTTTGTTTCTCCCGGGCGTGCAAGCATGTTTCTTTGTGGTCAGATGATATGATGTTACTTTTGGGGCCTTGTACCCCGTTGTCTCTTGCACGTTCGTAGGTTGCGGTGCCACTGCGAAGTGGTCATCCCGCTGGGCACTGTCCACCTAGCACGCAGTCGCAATAGCTGAGTCCGTCTCGGAGAGTCGGCCGGACTTCGATACGGGTTAACTTAGTTAGGTGGCTTCCTGGACATTGTTGTAGTGAAGGAGAGTGCGAGTCGTGATATCCACCTGTCGCAAGTGGGTTGAGCGTGCGTGTGGCTACATTTGGGCACCCCTGCAGGGTTAAATCTTATCGATAAGCCGCGTCCGCGGTTATGGACGACTTGGAATTGTATAGCTTGATCATAGAACAACTTACACCTTTTACTTGTTGTTAATAATCTGGTAATAACTTGCGTAGTAATATAGCATTACTACAACCGATACCTAATAAAACTTGTCCACCGTTGAGTGCCTTTTACATTGCCTCTTCGCTTTGTTGAAGGGGATATGTGTATTTGGCTGGGTTATGTTTGTGTAGTATTTATCTGCTACCTTATGCGCTCTCTTATCTTATCTGAGTAGACGGATGTTGTAGCGTGTCTCTATTGGTTATAGTTTTGCTGCCGCTAAACCTACCATATAGCCCCAGGCGATATATGTATTCGCCCGGCGAGCATAGCCATTTCTAGTCTCGCTAAGTACGTGCCGGAGTTCGTTCCTTGGTACTTACTCTCGCCTTTTCCCCTTCTCTTTTGCTTCCTCCCTCTTGTCGGCAACCGATGGCCCGACTTTGGCAGGTACGAGATGACGACGTTAGCAAGGTTACCCTTCCGGCTTGGCCTGGGCAGGGTTATGGACGCCACTGGTTATCTTCAGGACTCTTAGTCCAATTTGTATCTTGTCCGTACTCGGACGTATTTGATCTTCTGTATGAGTTGGATCTTTGTATGTATCTATTTGTATCTTGACTCGTTGGAGTCGTTGTTGTAATATATGTTTCTTGTGGGCTCTATTGTAATCCTGTTGTAATGTTACCGCTCGTGTTAATTCCTCTGGCATCACGTGTGTGATTCTTCGCGCACGTCGTGTCGGAGGGCGTCTCTGAATCGATATCATGCGGATCTCGGCGGGATCGCTGGAATCCTCATGGTACCGGTTCCGGGGCGTCACAAGTTGGTATCAGAGCTCAGGTTGACGGTACCCCACTAGTCCGAGCCTGTAGGATAACCTTGCCAACGGACGTTGTTTTGTTTAGTGTGTCAAAACCTATTTTCTGAAAATTCGTTGGATAGATCTGATTAGCTCTATTTTTCTCCTTATCTATATTCTTTCTCCTCTTACCTATGCGAGTTTTGAGTCTTCTCTCTTATCTGAGTTTTCTGAGTCTTAGGTCTCTACGCGGGTTGGACGATCTTTGCCCCTCACCTATTAGGTCCGATCTTCGGAGGATCCCGACGGAAGCGCATCATCAACAACGGAACAACGACTTCTTGTTGGTGGTGTCGACCGATCAGCATGGAGCAAGAACTCTTGTTAGTGGTGTCGAGGAGATCGACACGTCGCCTGAAGATCCGATAGTTCACCTCTCTCCCCCGTACCATGGCGTGGAACCTCGGGGCGAGGTTCCTTGTTAGTGGTGTCGATTGTAACGGCCCAGGGTAGCACCCCTATTAGATTTGTTTGTGTTTTTCTTTTGTGCATCATCATGGCATCATGCATCATCACATCCATGTTTTTAACAAATAAAATTATTTTATAAACCCTCCCTTACCTTTCACTCTAAATAAACCCTAATCTTCCTCTCCCATAGTTCTTATTTTATAATTAAGTTTTCTAACTAATAAAGTTTTGAAATATAAATGTGCTTTGTTTTGATTACAAATAAATTAAATATTTTAAAACTAGTTTTGATTCTTGACCCCATCCCTATTTCAAATTTAAAACTGAAAAGGAGTTTGATTTCAAAAGGTTTTAATAAAAACAGAAAAAGAAAACCCTTCCCCTCTCTACCTGGGCTCCCTCTCTCCTCCTGGCCTTTTCCCTTCTCTCCGGCGGCCCAACTCAGCCCAGCACGCTGAGCCCAACCCATCCCCACCGAACCGGTACACGCCTCTTTTCCGTGTCGTCTTCCCCTTCACGCGCATGGCGTGACCGTGGTCCTCCACCGCGCCAACCACCGCGCCTCCCTCCTCCCCTTTTTAATCGTCTCCAGGCTTTCTCCAGAAACCCTAGAGCTCCTCTTCCTCCTCCCTCGCGCCGCCGCCCCCATCTCTCCTCACGTTTTTATCTTCTTCTCTGTGAGCAAACGAAAAGGGGAAAACCCCACTGCCACCATCCTCTTCACCATGGCGTCGCCGCTACACACCATCCCCCGCCGTTCTGAGGGCACCGGCGGATGCGCCTCGTCGTCCTCTACCTCCTGGTGCGTGGAATCGTCCCAAGACGCCCGGACTAAAGCACAAACTCGCCGATTCTGCACTCCGGCCATCACCTTCCGGCGAAAAATCCGGCGGCCCTAGACTCCCCCGTGCCATTCCGAAGTCATCTACACGTTCCTGGTAACGATGCGCTTCTCATGGACCTCTTCTCCCTCTCCCTCCGCCTCTTGTTTGTTCACCCGGCGTTGACCGCCGTTTCTCCCCGCAGGTGCTCGTCGCCGGCGGCCCTCCGGTGGTTCCTCGGCGCCAAGACCGCCACCAGCGGGTTTCCCATGTTCTTCCGCGTCGAACGCGCCCTCTCGCTCGTCCCGGTTCGCCCAATATCTCCAGATCGACTTTTGTATGTAAGCTCCGCCATGGCCGTTCTGGTCCTGATCTGCGCGTTGACTGCGTTCAATTGGATACGCAGCTCCTTTTGGACACAATCAGAAACGCATCCCACTGGTTTGTCCCTTGCTCCTGTACGTGCTAGATCCAAGTTCAAATCACCAAAACACTGGATTTAATCCAGCCTTTTTCTGTCCCTTTTTCTATCAGATCCGCCACCAGTTGGGCCTCGGCCCGTCTTTTCTTCCGGCGCAGCCAACGCCCGCGTGGCCCGTAGCTTCCCGTCGCTGCGTGCACGCCAGAAGTGGGCCGGCCCACACGCGCCAGCTTTTCCTCCCGCCGGCCAGGTAGCGGGCCAATTTCCAGATCCAGCCCAATCCCTTTTACTCTATCTTTTCTTATTTTGCAAATCTGTCTATTTCATAAATTTTAAACTATAGCTCCAAATAAAATATGTTATATATGAAAAATGTTCAGAAAATTGCAAGGAACATTAATATGCCATCCATACGCTTGCTTGCATCTCGCATCATGTCGCGACGTGATAGTTTGTGCATTTCACCTCACATATATGCGGAGTATTTCGGGATTCCAATTAGTTTTTCCCCGCTCCGTTTAATATTGAAGTAGCTCACCCTTGCCATGTTATGCCATGCTAACCAACACTTAAATTTTCCGGTAGAAATGCAACTCCAAAACCTAATTTGATTGTCCGGGGTCCCGACTCCGCTTAATTGGATAATTGCATCGCATCATCTTTGCCATGTCATGCATATTATCTTGATCATGCCGATTCTTCTTCCGTAGTAGTAAGATTGCATACGCTGTGTGTTCCAGCATTTGCTTCTTCTCGGATAGGATCACGAAGTGGTGATGTGAGATACGACGAGTTCTCCGACAAGTTCTTCTGCAGCTTTTCACAGGCGAGCCCTCTCTCTTCACCTACTCTCCCTCGCATTGCTATCCTTATGTTGCGCTTCTCTATCGAGTCACGTGTCCTATTCCACTTGTTTACCATAATAAATCCTATATATATCATTCCTTACCCTTAGCCGTTGCTTGATGTTTGAGCCTTGCGAGTCGTAGGCGTGTTTAGGCTCTGTTGTTTATCTCGATATGTTATCGGGATATGTTGGGTTGTTGGGAGGTTATCACATGCTATATCAGTTGTTGGAGATACACATGCTTTACTTTATTGTTAACAACTAAAATTGTAAGCAGAGGCATCTGTGAGCCCCTTTGCGAAAGCATCGGAACTTTGACTCGCTAATGTCCCCTAGGACCCGAGTTCTTGTTATATGTTCCGAGACTGAGCGCTCTAACCACACGTGGGTATGCTTACTGGGTCTCCCCTTGACCACTGCCGGAATCTACAGCTTTGTCCAGTGGCCACAATTAGTTTGAATGTTTGTTTGTTTCTCCCGGGCGTGCAAGCATGTTTCTTTGTGGTCAGATGATATGATGTTACTTTTGGGGCCTTGTACCCCGTTGTCTCTTGCACGTTCGTAGGTTGCGGTGCCACTGCGAAGTGGTCATCCCGCTGGGCACTGTCCACCTAGCACGCAGTCGCAATAGCTGAGTCCGTCTCGGAGAGTCGGCCGGACTTCGATACGGGTTAACTTAGTTAGGTGGCTTCCTGGACATTGTTGTAGTGAAGGAGAGTGCGAGTCGTGATATCCACCTGTCGCAAGTGGGTTGAGCGTGCGTGTGGCTACATTTGGGCACCCCTGCAGGGTTAAATCTTATCGATAAGCCGCGTCCGCGGTTATGGACGACTTGGAATTGTATAGCTTGATCATAGAACAACTTACACCTTTTACTTGTTGTTAATAATCTGGTAATAACTTGCGTAGTAATATAGCATTACTACAACCGATACCTAATAAAACTTGTCCACCGTTGAGTGCCTTTTACATTGCCTCTTCGCTTTGTTGAAGGGGATATGTGTATTTGGCTGGGTTATGTTTGTGTAGTATTTATCTGCTACCTTATGCGCTCTCTTATCTTATCTGAGTAGACGGATGTTGTAGCGTGTCTCTATTGGTTATAGTTTTGCTGCCGCTAAACCTACCATATAGCCCCAGGCGATATATGTATTCGCCCGGCGAGCATAGCCATTTCTAGTCTCGCTAAGTACGTGCCGGAGTTCGTTCCTTGGTACTTACTCTCGCCTTTTCCCCTTTCTCTTTTGCTTCCTCCCTTTTGTCGGCAACCGATGGCCCGACTTTGGCAGGTACGAGATGACGACGTTAGCAAGGTTACCCTTCCGGCTTGGCCTGGGCAGGGTTATGGACGCCACTGGTTATCTTCAGGACTCTTAGTCCAATTTGTATCTTGTCCGTACTCGGACGTATTTGATCTTCTGTATGAGTTGGATCTTTGTATGTATCTATTTGTATCTTGACTCGTTGGAGTCGTTGTTGTAATATATGTTTCTTGTGGGCTCTATTGTAATCCTGTTGTAATGTTACCGCTCGTGTTAATTCCTCTGGCATCACGTGTGTGATTCTTCGCGCACGTCGTGTCGGAGGGCGTCTCTGAATCGATATCATGCGGATCTCGGCGGGATCGCTGGAATCCTCATGGTACCGGTTCCGGGGCGTCACATACGTCCAAAACGTATCTACTTTCCCGAACACTTTTGCTATTGTTTTGCCTCTAATTTGTGTATTTTGGATGCAACTAACACGGACTAACGCTGTTTTCAGCATAACTGTTCTGGTGTCTCGTTTTTGTGCAGAAATCCAACTTTCAGGAAAATCCTCGGAATTTATGCAGAAGGTCCTATTTTCCCAGAATATTGGCGGAGAAGGGCAAGCCAGGTGGGGGCACGAGGGCCCCACACACTAGGCCGGCGCGGTCCAGGAGGGGCCGCGCGGCCCTAGTGTGTGGCGGCCTCGGCTGGACGCCCTCCTTCGGACTACTTATTGCCTTCGACCTAAAAACGCACGGGAGGAAGTCGCCAGAAACCATCCAGTACGCCGCCACATTGCGAAACTCCGCCTCGGGGACCAGAAGTCTCCGTTCTGGCACCTCGCCGGGACAGGGAATTGGAGGAGATCATCGCCATCATCACCACCGACGCCTCTCCATCGACCAACCATGTTTCCCCCATCCATGTGTGAGTAATTCCCCCGCTGTAGGCTGAAGGGGATGGTAGGGATTGGATGAGATTGGTCATGTAATAGTCATAAGATTGTTAGGGCATAGTGCCTAGTATCCGTAGATGTTACTTTTATGATATTGTTGCAACTTGTTATGCTTAATGCTTGTCACTAGGGCCCGAGTGCCATGATCTCAGATCTGAACATGTTATTGATTCATGAAGATATTCGTTGTTTATGATCTTACCTGCAAGTTGTATACACATGTCGCTGTCCGGAACCAATGGCCCCGAAGTGACAGAAATCGGGACAACCGGAGGGAATGGTAGTGATGTGAGGATCACATGTGTTCACGGAGTGTTAATGCTTTGCTCCGGTACTCTATTAAAAGGAGTACCTTAATATCCAGTAGTTTCCCTAGAGGCCCGGCTGCCACCGGCTGGTAGGACAAAAGATGTTGTGCAAGTTTCTCATTGCGAGCACGTACGACTATATATGGAACACATGCCTATTGATTGATTAGTACTTGGATACCGTTTTATTATTATCTGCAAATGCCCTGCTTTGATTGTTACATGAGTTTCTCTCATCCATGCAACGCCCGTTCATCCGTCCCCGTGCCTAAAGTATTTTAATCCTGCTGTTTACTATAATCACTACTGCTGTCTTTGTTACTCTGCTCTGTTATTTCGCTGCTACTGCTATAAAACTGTTACTACTGATAAACTCTTGCGAGCAAGTCTGTTTCTAGGTGCAGCTGAATTGACAACTCCGCTGTTAAGGCTTTCAAGTATTCTTTGTCTCCCCTTGTGTCGAATCAATAAATTGGGTTTTACTTCCCTCGAAGACTGTTGCGATCCCCTATACTTGTGGGTCATCAGGGATGAAAAGAAAAAGGAAGTAGCCAAAGATCAGAGGGTGAAAAATCCAAGAAAAGAAACTTTTGTAGTACATAGAGGATGACATGCGGGTCCCATGGGCCAGCAGGTTCCTCAACGTTTTCAAGGGCGGCATGAGATCGAAAGAAAAAGGCAAGTGACCAAAAATCAGAGGGTGAAAAATAATCCAAGAAAAGAAACTTTTATTGTACATAGAGGATGACATGCTGTCCCAACGTTTCAAATGCGGCTTGAGATCAAAAGAAAAAGAAAGTAGCCAGAAATTAGGGGTAAAAAAACTCCAAGAAAATAAAATTGATTGTACATAGAGGATGACATGCGGGTCCCACGAGTTAGCAGCTTACTCAACGTTTGCAAGGCGGGGATCAAAAGAAAAAGGAAATAGCCAAAAATCAGAGTGAAAAAAAACCTAGAAAATAAACTTTTGTAGTACATAGAGGATGACATGCGGGTCCCATGAGCCAGCAGGTTCCTCAACGTTTCAAACGTGGCATGAGATTGAAAGAAAAAGGCAAGTGACCAAATATCAGGAGCCAAAAATAATCCAAGAAAAGAAACTTGATTGTACATAGAGGATGACATGCGGGTCCCATTGTGCGGCAGTGGTCCCAACGTTTCAAATGCGGCTTGAGATCAAAAGAAAATGAAAGTAGCCAGAAATTAGGGGTAAAAAAACTCCAAGAAAGGAAAGCTTTATCGTTCATACAGGCTGACATGTGGGACCTATGAGCCAGCAGCTTACTAAACGTTTCAAAGGCGGCAGGGATCAAAAGAAAAAGGAAATAGCCAAAAATCAGAGGGTGAAAAAAATCCAAGAAATAAAACTTTTATTGTACATAGAGGATGACATGCGGGTCCCATGAGCCAGCAGATTCCTCAACGTTTCAAACGTGGCATGAGAAAGAAAGAAAAAGGCAAGTGACCAAATATCAGGAGCCAAAAATAATCCAATAAAAGAAACTTTATTGTACATAGAGGATGACATGCGGGTCCCATTTTGCAGCAGCGGTCTCAACGTTTCCAAGGCGGCACAGGACCAAAAGAAAAATGAAGTAGCCAGAAATCAGGGGGTGAAAAAATCCAAGAAAAGAAAGATTTCAATTGGGCTGCATCTGGACATCTGGGCCTTCGAACTATCCTTCTGGGCCTTTTGAATCGTACAATTTCAGCCCACTCCAGAACATGAAAGTTCGGATTTTTCTCAAAAAAAAAAAGAAAGTCCTATGCTTCGCCAAAACAAAAAACAAGGAGATTCAAGATATAAGTTGTAAAAATAAAGATTTAATTTATCCGTTTGCAATAGCTCAGAGCGAAATACACTGTTTATTGTCTGCAAAATAATCAAGATATCACATGTTTCTTGTACGGGGAGGCTGACATCGGGGACCCATGAGCCAGCGCGTCGTCAACGTTTCAAAGGCGGGGGATCGAAAAATAAAAACCAAAAATCAGTTGGTAAAAAAATCCAAGAACAGAAAACATTTATCGTTCGAGAGGATGACATGCGGGACCGATGAGGCAGCATCCTCAACGTTTCCAAGGCGGCAGGGGATCAAAGAAAAAAGGAAATAGCTAGAAATTAATTAGGGGTAAAAATAAATCCACCAAAGGAAACTTTTATTGTTCATAGAGGATGACATGTGGGACCGACCTGCCAACATCGTCCTCATCAAGTCAAGAGGGATCAAAAGAAAAAGGCAAATAGCCAGAAATTAGGGGTCAAAAATAACTCCAAGAAAGGAAACTTTTATTGTTCGTAGAGGATGACATGCGGGACCCATGAGCCAGCAGCTTACTCAACGTTTCAAAGGCGGCATGAGATCAAAAGAAAAAGGCAAGTGACCAAATATGAGGTGCCAAAAATAATCCAAGATTTATTGTACATAGAGGATGACATGCGGGTCCCATTTTGCAGCAGCGGTCTCAATGTTTGAAATGCGGCTTGAGATCAAAAGAAAATGAAAGTAGCTAGAAATTAGGGGGTAAAAAATCCAAGAAAAGAAAGTTGATGGACATAGAGGATGACATGCGGGTCCCATGATCCAGCAGCTTAGTCAACGTTTCAAAGGGGGCAGGGATCAAAAGAAAAAAAATAGCCAAAAATCAGAGGGTGAAAATAAATCCAAGAAAATAAACTTTTATAGCACATAGAGGATGACATGCGGGTCCCATGAGCCAGCAGGTTCCTCAACGTTTCAAACGTGGCATGAGATCGAAAGAAAAAGGCAAGTGACGAAATATCAGGAGCCAAAAATAATTCAAGGAAACTTGATTGTACATAGAGGATGACATGCGGGTCCCATGAGTAAGCAGCTTACTCAACGTTTCCAAGGCGGCAGGGCATCAAAAGAAAAAGGAAATAGACAAAAATCAGAGAGTGAAAAAACCATAGAAAATAAACTTTTATAGCACATAGAGGATGACATGCGGGTCCCATGAGCCAGCCCTCAAAGTTTCAAACGTGGCATGAGATCGAAAGAAAAACGCAAGTGACCAAATATCAGGAGCCAAAAATAATCCAAGAAAAGAAAGTTTTATAGTACATAGAGGATGACATGCGGGTCCCATTTAGCAGCAGCGGTATCACCGTTTGAGAGGCAGCAGGGGATCGAAAGAAAAAGTCAAGTGACCAAATATGAGGTGCCAAAAATAATCCAAGAAAAGAAAGTTTTATAGTACATAGAGGATGACATGCGGGTCAAAGCAGCGGTATCACTGTTTGAGAGGCAGCAGGGGATTGAAAGAAAAATTCAAGTGACCAAATATGAGGTGCCAAAAATAATCCAAGAAAAGAAAGTTTTATAGTACGTAGAGGATGACATGCGGGTCCCATTTAGCAGCAGCGGTATCACCGTTTGAGAGGCAGCAGGGGATCGAAAGAAAAAGTCAAGTGACCAAATATGAGGTGCCAAAAAATCCAAGAAAAGAAAGTTTTATAGTACATAGAGGATGACATGCGGGTCCCATTTAGCAGCAGCGGTATCACCGTTTGAGAGGCGGCAGGGGATCGAAAGAAAAAGGCAAGTGACCAAATATGAGGTGCCAAAAAAACTCCAAGAAAAGAAAGTTGATTGCTCATAGAGGATGACATGCGGGTCCCATTTAGCAGCGGTCTCAACGTTTCCAAGGCGGCAAGGGATCAAAAGAAAAAGGAAGTAGCCAGAAATCGGGGGGTGAAAAAATCCAAGAAAAGAAAGAAATTTGGTTCATAGAGGATGACAAGCGGGACCCATGATCCTGCATCGTAAACGGCTCGATCGGAGAGCGTTGAACGAGATGGCGCGATCGAGAAAAAAACAATGCTAGAGAGGCTGCCATCTAGGCCCTACATCCCTGGGCGGTTTGCGTTGACTCGGCCGGCGAACCCGAGAATTCGCGATGCACCACGTCCCGGGCCACCATACGCGACGTTTTGGCCGCTTTCGTCGGGCTAGGTGGCCTCAAAAACGAGAAAAAAAGTTTTGACATGCACCACGGAGGGACCAAAAATCGTCGGCCATGGTACACCAGCAACCACGGCGCGACTTCAACTTCGTCGGCCATGGCAACTTTTCTTGTAGTGTTAGGTTGGGAAGCCCCGATGTTTTATGTTTTGGAAAGACTTTGAAAACCTTGGGAAGATGTTGTCTTGCTCAAGTGTTGTTTCAAGAGAAAGGTCTTGATGTTTTCGGAAAGTGGGATATGGCTGGTTGTTGGCCGCAAAAGGATGTGTGAGTAACAAAAAAATGAATTTTCAAAAGAGCACTGCGTATAAGTGTTCGCCATCACAACCTTTACAGCGCAACCATGGCTACCCCAAAGTGGGCACGGGCTTAACTTGACGTTTGTTCTTCTTAGCATGAGGCACCGCACAACTATACAAGGGTACGGTTACCCCCGAGTCCGGGTTGTCGAGGTTGGGACAATAGTATAACGGGAGGCCTTCGGGGCTGACCCGTCCGGAAGACACTATGGGTCTCCTGGCTTGGCGGTGGAGCCGAGCTGCCACGGTGCCGGGGAGGTACATACTCCATAGGGTAGGACCTCGTGTTAAGTCGAATGGGCGAAAGGTTATGTCCGGGTATCCGTCGTGGCATATGTCGTTATGCGGGGATGATGCCCACACGATAGGTATCCGGATAGTTGTGGTGAAAGTGTGCAAACTCTGCAGAGTCAAAACTATTCGAATAGCCGCGTCCGCGGTCATGGACGGGATGAGATGGCCATACTTAACCGGGGCTAGTTTTGTTTTAGAAAAGCTTTACAAAGAAAAAGAGAAAGTTGTTTTCGGAGTACCGGAAGGGTACGGGAAAGTGGTTGACCATGTGAAGATGGTCGGAAAGGAAATAAAAAGGGCTACTCCCATCCTAGTGTTTTATGTTGTAGAACTCTTTTGAAGTATCTTCTTTAACAAAGATATAGAGATGTCATAGAACCCTCTTAGTGTCCCCTTCAACTGCGATGTTGGGATGCTATATCCACAAGAGAAACTGATTCTCTTTCACATGCTATATCCATAAGAGAAACTGATTCTCTTTCACATGCTATATCCACAAGAGAAACTGATTCTCTTTCACATGCTATATCCACAAGAGAAACTATCCTTCCTCTCTTGTCTCTTTTAGTTAGCATTGTTAGCACCTTTCTTGATGGTTTGCGAGTACAATTCCAATGTACTCACGGCTTTGTCCCTGGCTATTTACTTGGCCATACTTGGAGGAATTCGACAGATGAAGAAGGAGTTGACGATGTCTATGCGAGCTAGGAACGTCTTCCCAGTCAGTTGCATGTAGGGTTATGGCAGATGACTTGGGTTCTACGCTGATTGAAGTGATTCCGCGACTCTGATGATTAGATTAGGCCCTTTGAGGCTATTATGTAAAGTTTGGTCATGTGACCTTATTGTAATTCTCTTATTCCATTTTGTAAAGGATGATGTAATTTGATATCAGTTCGGTTATGTGTTCACGGCGCACTGATCATGGGATCGTGAACTGTATACATAACAGGGTATTTCAGACAGTTAGTCTGGGGTCCCCACACATTGCTTCACAGAAGACAAGGTAGTTGCAAGTGTACTTCTCTTCTCCAGTCATCCAAGTCATGGTGCGAGCAGGATCGTCATGAAAGAAAATGGTGCAGTGGAATTGACGAACAAGTATTGGGTAATACAACCCAACTCCCTTTTTGCCGCCAGGCTTCAGACACACAAGATCAAGCAGCCCCATCCTCTGCAAGGTGTCAACCACAAAGCGGTACTTAGTGGCTTGGAGCATGGTAAGTTCTTCCTTGTTGATGGCCTTGGGCTGCACAATGACACCATTCTTCATACACTCTCGAGTTTGTAGAAATGAACCCATAGATGCATCTGAGTGTTGGTCCAGAATTCCCTATCTCCACCAAGATGTACTGTACCAACATTATATGTTGGCACTTGCTCAACATTTCCATCATGCCTTGTTTGCCTTTCCTTTTCTTGCAGTGACTTGGTCCTACCCCTCTCCCATCAACTGAGCTACTCTACGAGTACCAGTTCGGCACCCTGGGGGCCTCTCATTCCTGCCCCTCTTAGCAACACCACCACGTGTGTCATCACCAGAATCTCCTGTGAATAAGCAAGTAGAGCGAGAATAGCAGTGGGATAAGTGTACATGTCATCAAAAATAAGGAGTCCAAAGAGTATAACATATGTACAAGTGTTTTGACGAGATTGCTCGAAAAACTAGGCGAGCCGGCGCACCGGCCGGTTCAACCGGGCGAGAGACCGGACTGGCCGGTCTGACAGCCGGTCCGGCTGGTGTGAGGGCCGGTTGGCTGGGCTAGAGGCCGGGCACTGTCGATTTGTTTGGTGTTGCCCAGATTTTCAATCACAAAATCATGCAAAAACTCATATACTTGTAGATATATTACAACAATGTAGAGTGAAACATGTGCATAGTGGTGTGTGACACTCTAGTTGCATGAGGACTTAGACAAACCCTAACTCTAGTTTCTCAAATCCCCTCAACAAATGTGCAATGTATGAGGAAACCGAGACATATGAAGATGGGGAGGGAAATTACCCGAAGACATTGTCCTCCTTGCTCAAGGGAACAAGAAGAACAACAAGAGGAAGCTTGAGGGCCAGAAACCCAAAATCTCCAAATGTGGCTTGAGAGGGACCAAATCCCTTGGTGAAGATCCTCCAAGGTACCCGATCTATGGTGGAGAGGAGTTTGGAGGGAATTTAGTGGTGGGAAAGCCCTAGGGAGTGGTGGAGGTGTGAAGGGCGGCGCCAATGGTGGCTATGGAGGAAGGGGAAGTGAGTAAGAAGACCCCCAAGGGGTACCCTCCATCCCCGCTTAAGCTGTCGCACGACCGGCGCACCGTCCGGCTGACGGGGCTGGGGACCGGGTGGACCGGCGCTAGGGCCGGTCCAACCGGGCCAGGGATCGGACAACAATTTTCGCCTCTTTTTTCCCTATTCTTTATGCACTTGTGTGTGTATGATCAGAAGATGTCATGTACATATGGATAGATAGATGTATGATAAGAGGAGCACAGACATGGGGTAGAAAACAAAAGATTTTCTAGGCATACCCATTGGAGTGAAATCCAAACAAGATGTAAATAGCAACAATGGGCATGATTAGAAATATATCAAGAATCATAAATCATTTTGAAATAGTTTTGCAATAAGATCATTTAGCCTCATATAGTAAAATCATTTAGCAATTGAGGCTAATGAGGGGCGGAGGATTAATCCCCCTATGTTAAAGCGCAAATGTCATGAGACCTCGAAGAGACATGCTTGGGTCCATATAATGACATTGGGTCTATTTATGTTGCACACATAGGTATGCATCATACCAAGACATGGTAAGATGACTATCCCCATATGTGCTGCACAACTAAGCTAGATAGCAAGATAAATGCAAGAATATAGTGCAAGAAGTTATTCAATCTAAGTTGTTAGGATCAAGAATACCAAGTTCTCCTCTCAAGTTTACAAACCGGGCTTCATCCAAAGGCTTAGTGAAAATATCCACCAATTGGTACGTTGTTCCCACACGAGTGAGATCAATGTCCCCATTGGCAACATGATCACGTAGGAAGTGATGGCGAATGTCAATGTGTTTTGTGCGGCAATGTTGAACTGGGTTATTGGCGATCTTTATTGCACTTTCGTTGTCACATAGAAGAGGCACCGTACCAAGAGACACACCATAGTCTTTCAAGGTTTGCTTCATCCATAACAACTGAGTGCAACAAGATGTCGCGGATATGTATTCGGCTTCGGCGGTGGATAGGGCAGTGGAGTTTTGTTTCTTGGATGACCAACTCACCAATGACCGGCCAATGAATTGGCAAGCCCCGGAGGTAGACTTCCGGTCAACCTTATCACCAGCCCAATCGGAATCCGAATAGCCTATGAGTTCAAAGGTTGACCCCTTTGGATTCCATAGCCCGAGAGTAGGAGTGAGAACAAGGTATCTTAGAATCCGTTTGACCGCCACCAAGTGGCTCTCCTTAGGAGCAGATTGAAAACGAGCACACATCCCTACACTTAGCATGATATCCGGCCTAGAAGCACAAAGGTAGAGCAAGGATCCTATCATGGAACGGTATACCTTTATGTCCACATCCTTCTCACCATCACATGAGCCAAGTTGCTCCTTCACGGGATGTGTGTCTTCATTGGACTTGCTTTGGCCATGTCGAATTTCTTGAGCATGTCCTTTACATACTTTTCTTGAGAGATGAAGGTGCCTTTTGCAAGTTGCCTCACTTGGAAGCCTAAAAAGAACTTCAACTCCCCCATCATGGACATCTCAAATTTCCTAGTCATCAATAGCTCAAAAGCTTTGTTATGATTAGGGTTAGTTCCACCAAATATAATATCATCAACATATATTTGACATATAAATAGGCCACCCCCTTTAACCCGCTTGGTGAAAAGGGTGGAATCGACCGTACCCATGCTAAACCCATCCTTGAGTAAGAAATCCCTAAGGTACTCATACCAAGCACGTGGAGCTTGCTTGAGACCGTAGAGTGCCTTATGGAGTAAATACACATGGTTGGGATGGGTCTTCGAAACCCGGGGGTTGAGCCACATATGCAGTTTCTTTTAGGGGACCATTCAAAAATGCACTTTTCACATCCATTTGATATAGCTTGAAATTGTGAAAGGATGCAAATGCAAGCAAAAGACGAATAGCTTCAAGACGGGCAACCGGCGCAAAGGTGTCCTCATAATCCATACCTTCTATTTGGGCAAACCCTTGCGCCACTAACCTTGCTTTATTTCTGATGACGATGCCATCCTCATCTCGCTTGTTCTTGAACACCCATTTGGTCCCAATGACATTGATGTGATGATCTTTGGGTCTCTCAACTAGAGACCATACTTCATTACGGGTGAAACATTCCAATTCTTCTTGCATGGCAATTACCCAATCCGGATCAACCAAGGCTTCATGTACCTTGAGTGGCTCAAAACTAGACACAAAAGCATGATGTTGACAATAAGTGATAAGTAATGCATGGTGTCTACGAGTTACCACTCCTCTTGAGATGCTACCAAGGACTTGATCTACTTTCAAGTCACTTGCCCTTGAAGCAGCCTTGATCTTCCGAATGGTTCCTTCATGATCAATAAATTCATCTCTTGCTAGTACTCGATCATGAGGGACAACTTGAGCTTGAACATGAGTTGAGGATGTTTCTTGATCAGCATCATGGTCTTGCTCAGTGGGTTGAGGGCTTTCTTCTTGTTCTTCGGAATGTGGCTCATCTTGAGTAGAGGATAAGTCTTGAGCTGCACTTGATGGTTCAGCTTGAGTAGAGCTAGGCTCCACTTGGGCTGAGCTTGAGACTTCTATTCCATCATCTTGATCATCATTATGAACTTCCGTGGGCCGGATGTGTCCAATGCCCATAAGCTTGATGGCGTTAGAAGGATCATCATCACCTGCAGCACATGGAACAACTTGCTCCACTTGGGAGCCATTATCCTCCAAGAACACCACGTCACAAGATACTTCAATAGCCCCAGTGGACTTGTTGTAGTATCTATAGGCGTGGGAGTTCTCCGCATATCCAACAAATGTACCCTCTATAGTTCTAGTTTCAAATTTACCGAGCTTCCCTCTATTGTCCTTAACAAGACATTTGCATCCAAAGACACGAATGTACATGACATTAGGCTTGTTACCTGTGAGAAGCTCGTATGGAGTTTTGTTATGGAGGGGGCGGAGGAAGAGCCGGTTGGAGTAGTGGACAGCTGTAGAGATGGCTTCTCCCCAAAAGTTATGGGGTGACTTGAATTCACTCAACATGGTTCTTGCCATCTCGATGATAGTCCGCTTCTTCCTTTCAACAACACCATTTTGCTGAGGGGTGTATGGAGCTGAAAACTCATGTTTGATGCCCTCATCATCAACGAACTCTTGCATAGTGTAGTTCTTGAACTCGGTGCCATTGTCAGTCCTTATCGCCTTGATCTCAGATTCATACATACGTTGAGCCTTCTTGGCGAAGATGATGAATTCTCTATAGGTCTCATCCTTAGACTTAAGGAGAAAGACCCAAGAGTATCTTGAGTAATCATCAACAATGACCAGTCCATACTTGCTCCCACCAAGAGTATCATAATGTGATGGCCCAAAGAGATCCAAGTGAAGGAGCTCCAAAGGCCTAGAAGTGGTGACGATACTCTTGATAGGATGTCTCTTCTTGAGTTGTTTTCCAGCTACACATGCACTGCATACACGATCTTTCTCAAAGGAAATGCCGGTTAGTCCAACAATGTGCTCACCCTTTAGGAGTTGTTTAAGATTTCTCATATTGACATGACCAAGGCGGCGATGCCACAACCAACCTTCGTCATGTTTGGCCATTAGACATGTGGGAAGTGATGGGCTCTCTTTCGAGAGGTCAACCACGTAAAGGTTGTTCTCCACATATCCAACAAGGACCAATTTGAGATTATCACTCCTAAATACTTTCACACAATAATTAGTAAAATATGAATTATAGCCGGCATCTGCAAGGTGATATATAGAAAGCAAATTATAGCCAAGGGATTCAACAAGCATGACCGTCTCAAGGCACAAGTCCTTAGAGATTGCCACCTTGCCATACCCAACTACCTTTCCCTTTGAATTTTCACCAAAGGTGATGCTTGACTTCTTGTTAACATCCTCTATCACTACAAGAAAGGTTTCCATAGCCGACGAAGTTGAAGTCGCGCCGTGGTTGCTGGTGCACCATGGTCGATGATTTTTGGTCTCTCCGTTGTGCATGTCAAAACTTTTTTTTCTCGTTTTTGAGGCCACCTAGCCCGACGAAACGGCCAAAACGTCTCCTATGGTGGCCCGGGACGTGGTGCATCACGAATTCTCGGGTTCGCCGGCCGAGTCAACGCAAATCTGCACCGCCCAGGGATGTAGGGCCCAGATGGCAGCCTCTCTACCATTGTTTTTTTCTCGATCGCGCCATCTCGTTCAACGCTCTCCGATCGAGCCGTTTACGATGCAGGATCATGGGTCCCTGATGTCCACGTGTGCTTCTATTCTTGTAGACAGTGTTGG
This sequence comes from Lolium multiflorum, assembly GCA_030979885.1. NCBI lineage: Eukaryota > Viridiplantae > Streptophyta > Magnoliopsida > Poales > Poaceae > Lolium > Lolium multiflorum. The sequence goes on from CM061749.1 coordinate 126,670,266, forward strand.
GCCTCCAAGAGCAGAGGTTTGTAGAACAGCAGCAAGTTTCCCTTAAGTGAATCACCCAAGGTTTATCGAACTCAGGGAGGTAGAGGTCAAAGATATCCCTCTCAAGCAACCCTGCAATTAAGATAAAAGAAGTCTCTTGTGTCCCCAACACACCTAATACACTTGTCAGATGTATAGGTGCACTAGTTCGGCGAAGAGATAGGGAAATACAAGTAATATGGATGATTATAAGTAGCAATTGCAATCTGAAATAGAAATAGCAGCAAGCGAACATGTAGCAGAACTTGTTGGAAACGGTGTTTCAATGCTTAGAAACAAGGCCTAGGGATCATACTTTCACTAGTGGACACTCTCAACAATGATCACATAATTGAATAAATAAATGCTACTCTTAAACACTCTCTTGTTGGATGACAAACACCATTCATTGTGTAGGGCTACAAAAGCACACCTCAAGCCGGAGTAAACAAGCTCCACAACTTCATAAAGGAATCACACACGATGCGCACACTGTCACCATCACACCGTGGAGAGTAACTCCGGAGTTCATATTAAAGTAACCTCTAGAGTGCATAATAGATAAGAGTAACATCTACATATTCAACTAGCTCACAAAGCTCATGATCACATAAAGATCACACCATGGGAGAGAGATGAACCACATAGCTACCGGTAGAGCCCTCAACCTCGGGGGAGAACTACTCCCTCCTCATCATGGGAGACAACAACGGCGATGAAGATGGCGGTGGTGTCGATGGAGATGACTCCGGGGGCAATTCCCCATCCCGGCGTCGTGCCGGAACAGAGACTTCTGTCCCCCGAAACTTGTCTTCGCGATGGCGGCGGCTACGTAACTTTTCGTGGAGGAAGACCGATGCTCCTAGGGTTTTTACTTCTGGAAGAATATATAGGCGGAAGGGCGGCCTCGGAGGGGCCCCAGGGGGCCATCCCCACCTGGTGGCGTGGCAGAGGGGTGGGCCGCGCCCCCTATGGTGTGGAGGCCCCTTGGCCCCCTCTGGCCCTTCTCTGGCTCTCTGGGTCCGCCTCGGCAAAATATTGACTTCTGTCTTCGTGGGGTCCAATTCCGAGAATATTTCCTGTGTAGAATTTCTGAAACAAAAAAGAGCAGAAAACAGGAACTGGCGCTTCGGCATCTTGTTAATAGGTTAGTCCCGAAAAATGCATAAAAATGATATAAAGTGTGAGCAAAACATGTAGGTATTGTCATAAAACTAGCATGGAACATAAGAAATTATAGATACGTTGGAGACGTATCAAGCATCCCCAGCTTAGTTCCTACTCGCCCTCGAGTAGGTAAACGATAAAAAGAATAATTTCTGAAGTGACATGCTACCAACATAATCTTGATCAACACTATTGTAAAGCATATGAGATGAATGAAGTGACTCAAAGCAATGGTCTATAGTTTGCTAACAAATAGATAATGACTAAACAACTGAATCATATAGCAAAAACTTTTCATGAATAGTACTTTCAAGACAAGCATCAAAAAGTCTTGCATAGGAGTTAACTCATAAAGCAATAGATTCTTAATAAGAGGTTTTGAAGCAACACAAAGGAAGATTTAAGTTTCAGCAATTGCTTTCAACTTTCAACATGCATATCTCATGGATAATTGTCAACACAAAGTAATATAATAAGTGCAATAAGTAAACATGTAAGAATCAGTGCACATAGTTGACACAAGTGTTTGCTTCTAAGATAGAAAGAAGTAGGTAAACTGACTCAACATAAAGTAAAAGAAAGGCCCTTCGCAGAGGGAAGCAGGGATTAAATCATGTGCTAGAGCTTTTTATTTTGAAAACATGGAAACAATTGTGTCAACGGTAGTAATAATTCATATGTGATATGTATAAAACTTCCTATAAGTTGCAAGCCTCATGCATCGAATACTAATAGTGCCCGCACCTTGTCCTAATTAGCTCGGATTTCCATGGATTATCATTGCATTACATATGTTTCAACCAAGTGTCACAAAGGGGTACCTCTATGCCACATGTACAAAGGTCCAAGGAGATAAATCACATTTGATTTCTCGATTTTGATAGATCTCAACTTGAGGACATCCATACCGGGACAACATAGAAAACAGATAATGGACTCCTCTGAGGATTAATGTCCAAGCTGAAACTTCCACCATGATACATGGCTTTGGTTGGCGACCCAATGTTATTCTCTAACAATATGCATACTCAAACCATTTAACTCATGTAAATCTCCTTTACTTCAGACAAGACGAACATGCATAGCAACTCACATGATATTCAACAAAGGTGTGATGATGGCGTCCCCAGATAACATGGTTACCGCTCAACAAGCAACTTATAAGAACTAAGATACATAAGTGACATATTCCTTACCACAGTAGTTTTTAAGGCTATTTTCCCATGAGCTATGTATTGCAAAAACAAGGAATGAATTTTTGAAAGGTTCTAAAGGTAGCACACAAGCAATTTACTTGGAATGGCAGAAAAACCACATAGTAGGTAGTTATGGTGGACACAAATGGCATAGGTTTTGGCTCAAGGTTTTGGATGCACGAGAAGCATTCCCTCTCAGTACAAGGCTTTGGCTAGCAAGGTTGTTTGAAGCAAACACAAGTATAAACCGGTACAGCAAAACTTACATAAGAACATATTGCAAGCATTATAAGACTCTACACTGTCTTCCTTGTTGTTCAAACACTTTTACCAGAAAATATCTAGACCTTAGAGAGACCAATCATGCAAACCAAATTTCAACAAGCTCTACGGTAGTTCTCCACTAATAGATTTAAACTACATGATGCAAGAGCTTAAACATTATCTACTTGAGAGCTCAAAACAATTGCCAAGTATCAAATTATTCAAGACAATATACCAACTACCACATGAAGCATTTTCTGTTTCCAACCAAATAACAATAAGTGCTGCGGCTTTCAGCTTTCGCCATGAATATTAAAGTAAAACGAAGAACACAAGTGTTCAAATGAAAAAGCGGAGCGTGTCTCTCTCCCACACAAGCATGCTAGGATCCGATTTATTCAGAGAATGAAAATAACAAAACAAAAATAAAAGCACACAGACGCTCCAAGTAAAGTGCATAAGATGTGACGGAATTAAAATATAGTTTCACTAGAGGTGTGATGACCCACAAGTATAGGGGGTGTATCGTAGTATCTTCGATAAGTAAGAATGTCGATCCCAACGAGGAGCAGAAGGTGTTGGCAGCAGTTTCGATGAAGGATTCACTGTAAATGCTCACAGACAAGTATTCAGGGGGTTTTGATATTGCAGATAAATAAAGTACAAGTAAATAAAATGCGAGAGAAATAATTGCAGCGAGTGGCCCAATCCTTTTTAGCACAAAGGACAAGCCGGTTTGATTACTTATAATGACCAAACGTTCTGAGGACACACGGGGATTTTAGTCTAGTGCTTTCGCTACATACAGCTGATTAATCTTCATTGTTTTGATAAGTGTTGTGTGGGTGAACCTATGCTAATGCACCGCCCTTCCTAGGACTAATACATACTTGTGATTATACCCCTTGCAAGCATCCGCAACTACAAGAAAGTAATTAAGATAAATCTAACCACAGCCTTAAACTCTGAGATCCTGCGATCCCTCCGCATCGATATACTAACGGGGGCTTAGGTTTCTGTCACTCCGGCAACCCCGCAATTAGCAACCGAATACAAGATGCACTCCCCTAGGCCCATAAATGGTGAAGTGTCGTGTAGTCGACGTTCACACGACACCACTAGAAGAATGACACCACAACTTAAATATCATAACATTGAATATTACTCAACCATAATTCACTACTAGCATTTAGACTTCACCCATGTCCTCAAGAACTAAACGAACTACTCACGAGACATCATATGGAATACAATCAGAGGTGATATGATGATGAATAACAATCTGAACATAAACCTTGGTTCAATGGTTTCACTCAATAGCATCTACAACAAGTATAGAATAACACCGGGAGAGTTTCCCCTATCAAACAATCAAGATTTAACCCGAATTGCTACAGCGGTGACGAGGTGCAGCGGTGGTGATGGCGGTGTAGATGGTGGAGATGATGATGATGATGATGGAGATGATGTCCCGCTCGATGACGATGGCGATGGCGTCGATTTCCCCCTCCGGGAGGGAATTTCCCCGGATTCCTGCCCGCCGGAGAGCTCTTTTCTCTCTGGTGTTCTCCGCCCCGCAGAGGCGGCTGTAACCCTTCGTGAGGATCCCTCTGTGGCTTAGGTTTTCGGGACGAAGGAGTACGCGAAGAAAAGGAGGCGAAAAGGGTCGTGGGCCCCAGAGCATAGGGTGGCGCGGCCAGGCCCGGGCCGCGCCGCCCTATGGTCTGGGCCCACAGTGGCCCCTCTCTTCTTCCCCTTCTGCTCCCTCCGTCATCTGGAAAAATAGGAATTTTCGTGAAATTCCCTTCCACAGTTGATCTTCCGAAATATTGCGTTCTGACGGTGCTTTTTCCAGCAGAATCCTGGCTCCGGTGCTTGATCCTCCAATGATGATGAAACATGCAAAATAGATGAAATAACATAAGTATTGTGTCCCAATATGAAATATATCAATGAATAACAGCAAATTATGATACAAAATAGTGATGCAAATTGGACGTATCAACTCCCCCAAGCTTAGACCTCGCTTGTCCCCAAGCGAAACTGAGCTCGATAAACGAGACCACATGTTTATGGAGTGAAGAGTCGATAAATAAAATATGGACAAGAAGCATCATATTCATTTACACAAGACATTCTAGTAAACAACTTCCTCATATAACTCATCTCGAAATAAGTAAAGAGAAATCACAAGTAAAGGTGCATAAGAAATCATAGTTGGTGATGGCAAACTTTGTTCTTGGTCAGAGAACTACTAACGGATTGTACTTTTAAGCAAAGCTTTCATATTAGATTTTATAGCTGAGCTTTCATATTTAAGCATAACAATCTCCTCATAATCATTGATAACTTCAAAGTCATATTCATTCAGATAAAATTGGTACTAAACAAGAAAGTATAAAAGACATGATCAACTGAATCATAGCATAAATGATTGGTTCACAACAACTCAATTGCTTGCTTGAGATAGAGGGAAATAGGTTTACTGACTCAACATAAAAGTAAAAGATAGGCCCTTCGCAGAGGGAAGCAGGTATTAAATCATGTGCTAGAGCTTTTCAAGTTTTGAAATCATATAAAGAGCATAAAAGTAAGATTTTGAGCGGTGTTTGTTGTTGTCAACGAATGGTAGCGGGTACTCTAACCCCCTTGCCAAACGAACCTTCAAAGAGCGGCTCCCATGAGGGACGGTATCTCTACCAGCAAGGTAGATCATCCCCCTTCTCTTTTTTTACACATGTATTTTAGTTTTATTATGGGTGACACTCCCCCCAACCTTGGCTTTCTCAATCCATGGCTAACCGAATCCTCGGGTGCCTTCCAACATTCACATACCATGGAGGAGTGTCTATTGCAAAATTAAGTTGCTTACTGATGAATCAGAGCAAAACATGTGAAGAGAATTATTAATGAAGGTTATTAATTGAGGCTGGGAACCTCATTGCCAGCTCTTATTGCAAAGTTATTGGATAAGCGGATGTGCCGCTAGTCCATTGGTGAAAGTCCGCCCAACAAGATTGAAAGATAAAACACCACATACTTCCTCATGAGCTATAAAACATTGACACAAATAAGGAGTAGTATAGTTTGAATAATTTAAAGGTAGCACATGAAGTATTTACTTGGAATGGCAGAAAATACCATGTAGTAGGTAGGTATGGTGGACACAAATGGCATAGGTTTGGTCTAAGGTTATGGATGTATGAGAAGCATTCCCTCTCGATACAGGTCTTTGGCTAGCAAGGTTTGATAGCAAGCATAAAGGTTGAGGGAAACAAACAAATATACATATGATAGAAACAATCATGCATCTTTCTCATAAGCACAAGCAACTTTAACTTCAGAATACTAAGCATAGAGATAATAGTAATATATCTAAGTGTATTTCTATCTTCTATTAAACATTAAGATGTTGTTGCTATTGACCAATGCTAAGTTTGCCAAAACCAAATAGATTTACTTGATGCTCCCAAAGTGATATCAATACTCATGTCAAGAGTAATCATATAATGGAGATTGCAAACTAAAATAAGGTGTGCAAAAAGTAAATGATAAGACTTCTCATTAATATTCCATAACGATAACTCACACCAACGGATACATAGATAACTAACTAAGAGAGATACTTCCACATTGCATACTATTCCATATGATAACTTCCCTACTCATGATATGACACTACTTGATAGTAAAAGATAAAGGTAGTGGTGATGTGATACCGCGGCACTCCCCCAAGCTTGGAACAAACCAAGGGGATGCCAATACCGATGATGAATTACTCCTTCGGTGATGATGGTGATGGATTCCTCTCGCGCTTCATAAGGATCTCCTTCAGCTTCAGCTTCTCAATTTTGCAATTCTGCACCAAAACCTGAAGAGACTCATTGTTACCCGAGTGTGGCGGTGACGGCCTTGTGCTGGGATTTGAGTAATATTCCAGCATTCTGCGAAGTCGCTGGTTCTCCTCCTGAAGTATCTCCACTTCCCTTCTTAGAGCACGATATTGATCACAAAACTCATCAGCAACCCGTATTGCTTCCTCCACACAAGGGAAAGAGTCGAGGTCCAGAGCAGGCGGAAGAGCTCCCTGCAAGTTATGAGAAAAAGAACGCCCAGTGTTAACCGATCCCACCAAGATTGGCTTACTCTTCGTAGTTTCCCACTCTCCTTTTGCTGATGCTATCTTCTCCTTCTCCTTATTGATCCTTTCATCCATCTCTTCCCTCCAAGGCCCCTTGTCTTTGTTGTTGGAGACCATGGTGCTTCTAGATCAAAACAAATCTGGCAGAAAACAGCTCGAAACAAAACACGACGAGAAAACGATATTACGGACCTCCAGGGGTCCGGGAGATTATATAGCAAATATTTTTACGACAAAAGGAAGGTTCCAGATCGAACTAGAGTCGGAAAGGGGCAACGAGGCGGCCAGACCATAGGTCGGCGCGGGCCCAGGTCAGGCCGCGCCGGCCTATGGTGGCACCCCCTCGTGCGTCCTTTCCACTCCGTTTCGAACTCGTAATTTTTCATATTTTCTAAAAACAGCAGAAATAATGTTCGGAAAGGTAAACGCGGACTTTTTATTACCTATACTGTTACCTATTCAAAGTCCAGTTCTGGCGGACTGTCAATTTGTCCTTTGATGAAGGCCTCCGGTGTTTCCACTTGAATAATATCAACATCAACATTATAAGAATCGCCCGAGATATAATGCTTGAGTCTTTGTCCATTCACCACTTGTGTGGCATTGCCTTGGAGAGAGCTAATTTTAATTGCTCCTGAACGATACACCTCCTCAACAACATATGGTCCTTCCCACTTCGAGAGTAATTTCCCTGCAAAGAATCTGAGACGAGACCGATACAATAGAACTTGATCTCCAACATTAAATTCTCTTTTGATGATCCTTCTATCATGCCACTTCTTAACTTTTTCTTTAAAGAGTTTAGCATTTTCATAAGCTTCACTTCTCCATTCATCTAGAGAACTTAATTGCAACAACCTCTTATTACCGGCTAATTTAGGATCTTTATTTAATTCTCTAACAGCCCAATAAGCTTTGTGCTCTAGTTCTAGAGGTAAATGACAAGCTTTTCCATAAACCATTTTATAAGGTGACATTCCCATAGGATTTTTATAAGCAGTTCTATAAGCCCATAACGCTTCTTTCAATTTGCTAGGCCAATTCTTTCTAGATTTATTAACAGTCTTACCTAAGATAGCTTTAATCTCTCTGTTTGATAATTCTACTTGACCACTAGTTTGAGGGTGATAAGCAGAAGCAATTCTATGATTAATACCATACTTAGCAAGAGTTTTTCTAAAACCTCCATGAATAAAATGAGAACCTCCATCAGTCATAATATATCTAGGTACTCCAAATCTAGGAAATATAATATCTACAAGCATTTTTATAGAGGTCTCACCATCAGCACTTTTTGTAGGTATAGCTTCTACCCATTTAGTAACATAATCAACAGCGACAAGTATATGAGTGTTACCGTCTGAAGAAGGGAAAGGACCCATGAAGTCGAATCCCCAACAATCGAATGGTTCAATAACAAGAGTATAATTCATAGGCATTTCATTGCATCTGGAGATATTACCAACTCTTTGACATTCATCACAAGATAAGATAAACTTCCTTGCATCTTTGAAGAGTGTTGGCCAATAAAAACCTGATTGTAGAACCTTTTGCGCGGTTCTATCTCCAGCGTGATGTCCTCCATAAACACTTCCATGACATTTACTCAATATCTCCTGTTGTTCATATTCAGGAACACATCTTCGCATAATACCATCCACTCCTTCTTTATACAAGTGTGGGTCATCCCAAAAATAATGCCTCAAGTCATAAAAGAATTTCCTCCTTTGCTGAGCTGAAAAGGTTGGAGGCAAATACTTCGAAACAATAAAGTTAGCATAATCTGCATACCAAGGGCTCTCTCGCGAGCTCACCTTTATTACAGCCAATTGTTCATTTGGAAAACTATCATTAACAGGAACAGGATCATAAGCAATATTTTCCAATCTAGACAAATTATCAGCAACAGGATTATCAGCACCTTTCCTATCTATAATATGTAAATCAAATTCTTGCAACAGAAGTACCCATCTAATAAGCCTTGGCTTAGCATCTTTCTTTGTCATAAGGTATCTAATTGCAGCATGATCAGTATGAATTGTAACTTTCGAATCAACAATATAGGGTCTAAACTTGTCACAAGCAAAGACTACAGCTAACAATTCCTTTTCAGTTGTAGCATAATTTCTTTGAGCAGCATCAAGAGTCTTACTAGCATAATGAATAACATTTAATTTTTTATCTACCCGCTGTCCAAGAACAGCGCCTACAGCAAAATCACTAGCATCACACATAATTTCAAAAGGCAAATTCCAATCAGGAGGTTCAACTACAGGAGCAGTTGTTAAGGCTTTCTTTAGAGTTTCAAAAGCTTCCTTACAATCATCATCAAAAACAAAAGGTACATCTTTTTGAAGAAGATTAGTAAGAGGCTTTGAAATTTTAGAGAAATCTTTAATAAATCTCCTATAAAACCCAGCATGACCAAGAACACTACGAATACCTTTAACATCCCTTGGATAGGGCATCTTCTCAATTGCTTCAACTTTAGCTCTATCAACTTCAATACCTCTCTCAGAAATTTTATGTCCCAATACAATTCCTTCATTAACCATAAAGTGGCATTTCTCCCAATTAAGAACAAGGTTAGTTTCTTCACATCTCTGCAAAACTTTATCGAGGTTTCGCAGCAATTATCAAAAGAATTCCCATAGACAGAAAAATCATCCATGAATACCTCTACAATACTTTCGCAAAAACCATGAAAAATAGCAGACATGCATCTTTGAAAAGTAGCAGGAGCATTACATAAACCAAAAGGCATACGCCTATAAGCATAAGTTCCATAAGGGCAAGTAAAAGTGGTTTTCTCTTGATCTTTAGCTTTAACAGCAATTTGTGAAAACCCAGAATAACCATCAAGAAAGCAAAAATGAGTATTTTTAGACAACCTTTCTAACATTTGATCAATAAAGGGTAAAGGGTAATGATCTTTCTTAGTAACTTTATTAACTTTTCGAAAATCAATGCACATTCTATAACCTACAACTATTCTTTGAGGAATAAGCTCATCATTATCATTAGGCACAACAGTCATTCCTCCTTTCTTAGGAACACAATGAACAGGACTAACCCATCTACTATCAGCAATAGGATATATAATACCAGCTTCAAGGAGTTTTAATACCTCGTTCCTTACCACTTCCTTCATCTTCGGAATTAGACGACGTTGATGTTCAACAACAGGCTTTGCATCTTCTTCCATATTAATAGCATGTTGGCAAATAGAAGGAGAAATCCCTTTCAAATCATCAAGAGTATAGCCAATAGCTCCTCGGTGTTTCTTTAATATTTCCAATAACCTTTCTTCCTCAATCTCTGAAAGCTTAGAACTAATAATAACAGGATATATTTTCTTATCATCAATATGAGCATATTTAAGATTATCAGGTAAAGGCTTTAAATCAAAAACAGGATCTTCCTTTGGTGGCGGTGTTGTACCCAAATCTTCCACCGGTAAATCATGCTTGAGAATAGGTTGGCGACGAAAAATTTCCTCAAGCTCATCTCTTTCTTTCCTAAAAGCTTCACTTTCACTATTCTCCAGATGTTGCTGCAAAGGGTTATTAGGAACAAGAACAATAGATGCACACTGCTCCATTTTAAAATCATTACTAGGCAAGTCAGCTTTATAAGGAGTTTTGGTAAATTTAGAAAAGTTAAATTCATAAGGTTCACCAGCAAATCTAGTCAAAATTTTCTCTTTCTTACAATCTATAATAGCTCCACAAGTATTTAGAAAAGGTCTACCAAAAATGATAGGACAATGATCACTAGCAGCAGAACCAAGTACCAAAAAGTCAGCAGGATATTTAATCTTACCACATAAAACTTCCACATCTCGAACAATACCAATTGGAGAAATAGTCTCTCTATTAGCCAAATGAATAACCACATCAATATCTTCAAGTTCACAAGAACCAATTTCGTGCATAATCTCCGTGTAAAGCTCATAAGGAATAGCACTAACACTTGCACCAATATCACATAAACCATAATAGCAATGATCACCAATTCTAACAGATAGCATAGGAACACTAACTTGTTTGGATTTATTAGGATGTGAAACAATATTAGAAGCATCTTCACAGAAAATAATATGACCATCCTCCACATTTTCAGTCACAAGATCTTTAACTATAGCAACAGCAGGTTCAATTTTAATTTGTTCTTCAGGTTCTTTAGGTTTCTTTTCACTTTTATTAACCGCACTAGATATGACAGAGTACTCCTTCATTTTAGCAGGGAAAGGAGTTTTTTCAATATAAGCTTCAGGAATAACATTATCAACAGTTTCAACCACTACACATTTGTTTACAGATGAATCAACTTTATCTTTATACGGTTCATGATACTTATCAAAATTCTTCTTAGGCAGTTCATAATGAGAGGCAAAAGCTCTATAAAGATTTGCAACAACTTGGGAATCAAGACCATATGTAGCACTCATATTACGAAATTTATCAGTATCCATAAAAGTTTCAATGCATTTATAATCATAAATTATACCTGATTCTCTATCTTTGTCGTTCTCCCATCCTTCAGTATTTTCTTGGATCCGATCAAGAAGGTCTCTTTTAAACTCTTCATTCTTGCGTGTAAATGATCCAGAACAAGAAGTATCCAGCAAGGTCTTGTCTTGAAAAGAAAGTCTTGCATAGAAATTATCAATAATAACATTACCATGAAGCTCATGAATGGGGCATTTGAGCATTAAAGACTTCAATCTCCCCCAAGCTTGGGCGATACTCTCTCCATCATGAGGCCAAAAATTATATATGCGGTTCCGATCTTTGTGAATTTCACTTGGAGGATAAAATTTGGAATAGAATAAAGGCACAATGTCCTCCCAATCAATAGAATCACCATTCTTCAGCAATTTATACCAGTGCGCCGCTTTACCAGACAGCGATATAGTGAATAGCTTCTTTCTAACTTCATTCATAGAAATACCTGCACATTTGAATAACCCGCATAATTCATGCAAAAACAATAAATGATCACCAGGATGGACAGTTCCATCCCCTTCATAGCGGTTATCCATAACACGTTCAATAATTTTCATAGGTATTTTATATGGTACTACTTCCTCACCTGGCGCTTCATCCACTACCGTTGCAGTAGTAGTAGATTTCCCAAATAGAAATTGAAGAGAAGATCTCTCCATAATGATTTATAGCAGCAGGCAGAAATAAAATCAGCACAAACAGTAAATTTCCTTACCAATTCCGCTTACCAATAGCGCTTCACTCCCCGGCAACGGCGCCAGAAAATGGTCTTGATGACCCACAAGTATAGGGGGTGTATCGTAGTATCTTCGATAAGTAAGAATGTCGATCCCAACGAGGAGCAGAAGGTGTTGGCAGCAGTTTCGATGAAGGATTCACTGTAAATGCTCACAGACAAGTATTCAGGGGGTTTTGATATTGCAGATAAATAAAGTACAAGTAAATAAAATGCGAGAGAAATAATTGCAGCGAGTGGCCCAATCCTTTTTAGCACAAAGGACAAGCCGGTTTGATTACTTATAATGACCAAACGTTCCTGAGGACACACGAGGATTTTAGTCTAGTGCTTTCGCTACATACAGCTGATTAATCTTCATTGTTTTGATATGTGTTGTGTGGGTGAACCTATGCTAATGCACCGCCCTTCCTAGGACTAATACATACTTGTGATTATACCCCTTGCAAGCATCCGCAACTACAAGAAAGTAATTAAGATAAATCTAACCACAGCCTTAAACTCTGAGATCCTGCGATCCCTCCTGCATCGATATACTAACGGGGGCTTAGGTTTCTGTCACTCCGGCAACCCCGCAATTAGCAACCGAATACAAGATGCACTCCCCTAGGCCCATAAATGGTGAAGTGTCGTGTAGTCGACGTTCACACGACACCACTAGAAGAATGACACCACAACTTAAATATCATAACATTGAATATTACTCAACCATAATTCACTACTAGCATTTAGACTTCACCCATGTCCTCAAGAACTAAACGAACTACTCACTAGACATCATATGGAATACAATCAGAGGTGATATGATGATGAATAACAATCTGAACATAAACCTTGGTTCAATGGTTTCACTCAATAGCATCTACAACAAGTATAGAATAACACCGGGAGAGTTTCCCCTATCAAACAATCAAGATTTAACCCGAATTGCTACAGCGGTGACGAGGTGCAGCGGTGGTGATGGCGGTGTAGATGGTGGAGATGATGATGATGATGATGGAGATGATGTCCCGCTCGATGACGATGGCGATGGCGTCGATTTCCCCCTCCGGGAGGGAATTTCCCCGGCGGATTCCTGCCCGCCGGAGAGCTCTTTTCTCTCTGGTGTTCTCCGCCGCGCAGAGGCGGCTGTAACCCTTCGTGAGGATCCCTCTGTGGCTTAGGTTTTCGAGACGAAGGAGTACGCGAAGAAAAGGAGGCGAAAAGGGTCGTGGGCCCCCCAGCATAGGGTGGCGCGGCCAGGCCTGGGCCGCGCCGCCCTATGGTCTGGGCCCACAGTGGCCCCTCTCTTCTTCCCCTTCTGGCTCCCTCCGTCATCTGGAAAAATAGGAATTTTGTGAAATTCCCTTCCACAGTTGATCTTCCGAAATATTGCGTTCTGACGGTGCTTTTTCCAGCAGAATCCTGGCTCCGGTGCTTGATCCTCCAATGATGATGAAACATGCAAAATAGATGAAATAACATAAGTATTTTGTCCCAATATGAAATATATCAATGAATAACAGCAAATTATGATACAAAATAGTGATGCAAATTGGACGTATCAAGGTGACCTGATAAGTTGTTCATGAAGAAGGGGATGCCTTGGGCATCCCCAAGCTTAGACGCTTGATTCTTCTTGAAATATGCAGGGATGAACCACGGGGGCATCCCCAAGCTTAGACTTTTCACTCTTCTTGATCATATCATATCATCCTCCTCTCTTGATCCTTGAAAACTTCCTCCACACCAAACTCAAAACAATCTCATTAGAGGGTTAGTGCATAATCAAAAATTCACATGTTCAGCAAGGACACAATCATTACCAACACTTCTGGACATTACCCAAGGCTACTGAAATTTAATGGAGCAAAGAAATCCACTCAAACACAGTAAAAGAGGCAATGTGAAATAAAAGGCAGAATCTGTCAAAACAGAACAGTCCGTAAAGACGAATTTTTTCGAGGCACTTAACTTGCTCATATGGAAAAGCTCCAGTTGAACGAAAGTTGCGTACATATCTGTGGATCGCGCATGAATTTTTTCAGGATTTTACGAGTTTCCTACAGAGGGAAAAACGCAAATTCATGACAGCTAAAAATCTGTTCCTGCGCAAAAATCCAAATCTAGTATCAACTTTCTATGAAAGACTTTACTTGGCACAAAAACGAAATAAACATGATAAGGAGAGGTTGCTACAATAGTAAAAACTTCCAAGACACAACAAAACAGTAGCAAAATAAAAACATGGGTTATTTCCCAAGAAGTGCTTTCTTTATAGCCATTAAGATGGGCTCAGTAATTTTAATGATGCTCTCGCAAGAAATAAGAGTTGAAGCAAAAGAGAGCATCAAAAGCAAATAAGAAACACTTTTAAGTCTAACCCACTTCCTATGAAAAGGAATCTTGTAAATAAACAAGTCATGTAAGCATAATGCAACAAGCATAGGAAAACAAGACAAGCGCAACTTCAAGATTTTAAGCAAAAAGAGAGGTGTTTTAGTAACATGAAAATCCCTACAACCATATTGTCCTCTCTCATAAAGATTTTCAGTAGCATCATGAACAAACTCAACAATATAACTATCACATGAAACATTCTTATCATGAGCTACATGCATAAAATTATTACTCTCCACATAAGCATAGTCATTACTATTAATTGTAGTGGGAGCAAATTCAATAAGATAGCTATCATTATTATTCTCATCACCATAATCATCATATATAGGAGGCATATTATAATCATAATTAATTTTCTCCTCAATAGTAGGTGGACTGAAAATATGATAGTCATCATTGTAATCATCATATATAGGAGGTAAAGTATCATCAAAGTAAATTTTCTCCTCCATGCTTGGGGGACTAAAAATATCATGCTCCTCAAAACCAGCTTCCCCAAGCTTAGAATTTTCCATAGCATTAGCAACAATGGTGTTCAAAGCATTCATACTAATAACATTGCCATTAGCATGCATATAAAGTTCCATAGGTTTTTTAATTTTCTCTTCAAACACCTCATGTCCTAACTCAAGATAAATACTATAAAGATCTCTAATATTTTTGTTGTTTTCCATTAAGCCTAACTAGTGAAAATAAAAACAAGAGACAAAAAGATAAAATTGCAGATTCTAAAGGAGATAGCTTCGAGCACTCACACATCGGCAACAGTGCTAGGAAATAGCTTAGTAGTCGGAGGATGTGAATACATTTTACCTTACCTCCCCGACAACGGCGCCAGAAAATAGCTTGATGTCCACGTGTGCTTCTATTCTTGTAGACAGTGTTGGGCCTCCAAGAGCAGAGGTTTGTAGAACAGCATCAAGTTTCCCTTAAGTGAATCACCAAAGGTTTATCGAACTCAGGGAGGTAGAGGTCAAAGATATCCCTCTCAAGCAACCCTGCAATTAAGATACAAGAAGTCTCTTGTGTCCCCAACACACCTAATACACTTGTCAGATGTATAGGTGCACTAGTTCGGCGAAGAGATAGTGAAATACAAGTAATATGGATGATTATAAGTAGCAATTGCAATCTGAAATAGAAATAGCAGCAAGCGAACATGTAGCAGAACTTGTTGGAAACGGTGTTTCAATGCTTAGAAACAAGGACTAGGGATCATACTTTCACTAGTGGACACTCTCAACAATGATCACATAATTGAATAAATAAATGCTACTCTTAAACACTCTCTTGTTGGATGACAAACACCATTCATTGTGTAGGGCTACAAAAGCACACCTCAAGCCGGAGTAAACAAGCTCCACAACTTCATAAAGGAATCACACACGATGCGCACACTGTCACCATCACACCGTGGAGAGTAACTCCGGAGTTCATATTAAAGTAACCTCTAGAGTGCATAATAGACAAGAGTAACA
This sequence comes from Lolium multiflorum, assembly GCA_030979885.1. Taxonomy (NCBI): domain Eukaryota; kingdom Viridiplantae; phylum Streptophyta; class Magnoliopsida; order Poales; family Poaceae; genus Lolium; species Lolium multiflorum. The sequence goes on from CM061749.1 coordinate 126,686,156, forward strand.
TCTACATATTCAACTAGATCACAAAGCTCATGATCACATAAAGATCACACCATGGGAGAGAGAGATGAACCATATAGCTACCGGTAGAGCCCTCAGCCTCGGGGAGAACTACTCCCTCCTCATCATGGGAGACAACAACGGCGATGAAGATGGCGGTGGTGTCGATGGAGATGACTCCGGGGGCAATTCCCCATCCTGGCGGCGTGCAGGAACAGAGACTTCTGTCCCCCGAAACTTGTCTTTGCGATGGCGGCGGCTACGTAACTTTTCGTGGAGGAAGACCGATGCTCCTAGGGTTTTTACTTCTGGAAGAATATATAGGCGGAAGGGTGGCCTTGGAGGGGCCCCATGGTGCCCTCCCCACATGGTGGCGCGGTAGAGGGGTGGGCCGCGCCCCCCTATGGTGTGGAGGCCCCTTGGCCCCCCTCTGGCCCTTCTCTGGCTCTCTGGGTCCGCATCGGCAAAATATTGACTTCTGTCTTCGTGGGGTCCAGTTCCGAGAATATTTCCTGTGTAGAATTTCTGAAACCAAAAACAGCAGAAACAGAACTGGCGCTTCGGCATCTTGTTAATAGGTTAGTCCCGGAAAATGCATAAAAATGATATAAAGTGTGAGCAAAACATGTAGGTATTGTCATAAAACTAGCATGGAACACAAGAAATTATAGATACGTTGGAGACGTATCAGTCCCGCATGTCATCCTCTATGAACCAAAATTCTTTCTATTCTTGGATTTTTTTGACCCCCTGATTTCTGGCTACTTCCTTTTTCTTTTGATCCCGTGCCGCCTTGGAAACGTTGAGACCGCTGCTGCTAAATGGGACCCGCATGTCATCCTCTATGTACTATAAAACTTTCTTTTCTTGGATTTTTTGGCACCTCATATTTGGTCACTTGCCTTTTTCTTTCGATCCCGTGCCGCCTCTCAAACGGTGATAACGCTGCTGCTAAATGGGACCCGCATGTCATCCTCTATGTACTATAAACCTTTCTTTTCTTGGAGTTATTTTTCGCACCTCATATTTGGTCACTTGCCTTTTTCTTTCGATCCCCTGCTGCCTCTCAAACGGTGATACCGCTGCTACTAAATGGGACCCGCATGTGATCCTCTATGTACTATAAAACTTTTTTTTCTTGGATTTTTTTGGCACCTCATATTTGGTCACTTGCCTTTTTCTTTCGATGCCCTGCCGCCTCTCAAATGGTGATACCGCTGCTGCTAAATGGGACCCGCATGTCATCCTCTATGTACAATAAAAGTTACTTTTCTTATTATTTTTCACACCCTAATTTTTGGTCACTTGCCTTTTTCTTTCGATCTGATGCCGTCTTTGAAAACGTTGAGTAAGCTGCTGACTCATGGGAGCCGCATGTCATCCTCTATGTACAATCAACTTTCTTTTTCTTTTGATCTCAAGCAGCATTTGAAATGTTGAGACCGCTGCTGCTAAATGGGACCCGCATGTCATCCTCTATGTACAATAAAGTTTCTTTTCTTGGATTATCTTTGGCTCCTGATATTTTGTCATTTGCCTTTTTCTTTCGATCTCATGCCGCCTTTGAAACGTTGAGTAAGCTGTCTCCTGGGTCCCGCATGTCATCCTCTACGAATAATAAAAGTTTCCTTTCTTGGAGTTATTTTTTACCCATAATTTCTGGCTATTTGCCTTTTTCTTTTGATCCCCGCCCCCTTGAAACGATGAGGACGCTGTTGGCAGGTCGGTCCCACATGTCATCTTCTATGAACAATAAAAGTTTCCTCTGATGGATTTATTTTGACCCCTAATTAATTTCTGGCTATTTCCTTTTTTCTTTTGATCCCCGCCACCTTGGAATCGTTGAGGATGCTGCAGCCTCATGGGTCCCGCATGTCATCCTCTCAGAACGGTAAATATTTCTTTTCTTGGATTTTGTTTACCAACTGATTTTTGGCTTATTTTTTCTTTCGATCTCCTGCCGCCTTTAAAACGTTGTCGATGTTGCTGGCTCACGGGTCGCACATGTCAGCCTCTATAAACAATAAACGTTGAGGATGCTGCTGCCTCATGAGTCCCGCATGTCATCCTCTTAGAACGATAAATATTTTCTTTTGTTGGATTTTTTTACCAACTGATTTTTGTTTTTCTTTATTTTCGATCCCCTCCGCCTTTAAAACGTTGACGACGCTGCTGGCTCATGGGTCCCCGATGTCAGCCTCCCCGTACAAGAAACATGTGATATCTTGATTATTTTGCAGACAATAAACAGTGTATTTCGCTCTGAGCTATTGCAAACGGATAAATTAAATCTTTATTTTTCATAAACAAACTTATATGTTGAATCTCCTTGTTTTTTGTTTTTGCGAAGCATAGGAATTTCCTGTTTTTTTTGAGAAAAATCCGAACTTTCCTGTTTTGGAGTGGGTTGGAATTGTACGAGTCAAAAGGCCCAGCAGGATAGTTCGAAGGCCCAGATGTCCAGATGCAGCCCAATTGAAATCTTTCTTTTCTTGGATTTTTTTCACCCCTGATTTCTGGCTACTTCATTTTTCTTTTGGTCCTGTGCCACCTTGGAAACGTTGAGACCGCTGCTGCAAAATGGGTCCCGCATGTCATCCTCTATGTACAATAAAATTTCTTTTCTTGGATTACTTTCGGGTCCTGATATTTGGTCACTTGCCTTTTTCTCTTTCGATCTCATGCCGCCTTTGAAACGTTGAGGAAGCTGCTAGCGCATGGGTCCCGCATGTCATCCTCTATGAACAATAAAAGTTTCCTTTATTGGAGTTATTTTTGACCCCTAATTTCTGGCTACTTCCTTTTTTCTTTTGATCCCCTGCCGCCTTTGAAACGTTGAAGACTTTGCTGGCTCATGGGTCCCACATGTCAGCCTCTATGAACAATAAACATTTCCTTTCTTGGAGTTATTTTTTACCCCTAATTTCTGGCTATTTGCCTTTTTTTCTTTCGAAACCCCGTCGCCTTCGAAACGTAGAGACGCCTTGGCTCATGGGTCCCGATGTCAGCCTCTATGAACAATAAACCTTTCCTTTGTTGGATTTATTTTTCACCCTATGATTTTTGGCTATTTCCTTTTTCTTTTGATCCACTGCCGCCTTGGAAATGTTGAGTAAGCTGCTGACACATGGGGCCCGCATGTCATCCTCTATGTACAATCAACTTGCAAGATCTTGGAGCGAAAGAGCTTGTATTAGTGGGACCCATATGTCATCCTCTATGTACAATAAAAGTTTCTTTTCTTGGATTATTTTTGCTCCTGATATTTGGTCACTTTCCTTTTTCTTTCGATCTCATGCTGCCTCTGAAACGTTGAGTAAGGTGCTGGCTCATGGGACCCGCATGTCATCCTCTATGTACAATAAAGTTTCTTTTCTTGGATTATTTTTGGCTCCTGATATTTGGTCACTTGCCTTTTTCGATCTGATGCCGCCTTTGAAACGTTGAGGAAGCTGCTGGCTCATGGGTCCCGCATGTCATCATCTATGAACAATAAAAGTTTTCTTTGTTGGAGTTATTTTTTACCCCTAATTTTTGGCTACTTCCTTTTTCTTTTGATCCCCTGCCGCCTTTGAACGTTGAGGACTCTGCTGGCTAATGGGTCCTACATGTCAGCCTCTATGAACGATAAACCTTTCTTTTCTTGGAGTTATTTTCACCCCTAATTTCTGGCTATTTTGCTTTTTGTTTGGATCCCATGCCGCCTTGGAAATGTTGAGGATGCTGCTGCCACATGGGTCCCGCATGCACTACAAGAAAAGTTGCCATGGCCGACGAAGTTGAAGTCGCGCCGTGGTTGCTGGTGTACCATGGCCGACGACTTTTGGTCCCTCCGTGGTGCATGTCAAAACTTTTTTTTTCTCGTTTTTGAGGCCACCACTACAAGAAAAGTTGCCATGGCCGACGAAGTTGAAGTCGCGCCGTGGTTGCTGGTGTACCATGGCCGACGATTTTGGGTCCCTCCGTGGTGCATGTCAAAACTTTTTTTCTCGTTTTTTAGGCCACCTAGCCCGACGAAAGCGGCCAAAACGTCGCGTATGGTGGCCCGGGACGTGGTGCATCGCGAATTCTCGGGTTCGCCGGCCGAGTCAACGCAAATCCGCACCGCCGAGGGATGTAGGTCCCAGATGGCAGCCTCTCTGGCTTTGTTTTTTTCTCGATCGCGCCATCTCGTTCAACGTTCTCCGATCGAGCCGTTTACGATGCAGGATCATGGGTCCCGCATGTCATCCTCTATGAACCAAAATTCTTTCTTTTCTTGGATTTTTTGACCCCCTGATTTCTGGCTACTTCCTTTTTCTTTTGATCCCTTGCCGCCTTGGAAACGTTGAGACCGCTGCAGCTAAATGGGACCCGCATGTCATCCTCTATGAGCAATCAACTTTCTTTTCTTGGAGTTTTTTTGGCACCTCATATTTGGTCACTTGCCTTTTTTTTCGATCCCCTGCCGCCTCTCAAACGGTGATACCGCTGCTGCTAAATGGGACCCGCATGTCATCCTCTATGTACTATAAAACTTTCTTTTCTTGGATTTTTTGGCACCTCATATTTGGTCACTTGCCTTTTTCTTTCGATCCCCTGCCGCCTCTCAAACGGTGATACCGCTGCTGCTAAATGGGACCCGCATGTCATCCTCTATGTACTATAAAACTTTCTTTTCTTGAATTATTTTTGGCTCCTGATATTTTTTCACTTGCCTTTTTCTTTCGATCTCATGCCACGTTTGAAACGTTGAGGAACCTGCAGGCTCATGGGACCCGCATGTCATCCTCTATGTACTATAAAAGTTCATTTTCTTGGTTTTTTTTCACCCTCTGATTTTTGGCAATTTCTTTTTTCTTTTGATCCCCTGCCGCCTCTCAAACGGTGATACCGCTGCTGCTAAATGGGACCCGCATGTCATCCTCTATGTACTATAAAACTTTCTTTTCTTGAATTATTTTTGGCTCCTCATATTTGGTCACTTGCCTTTTTCTTTCGATCTCATGCCACGTTTGAAACGTTGAGGAACCTGCTGGCTCATGGGACCCGCATGTCATCCTCTATGAGCAATCAACTTTCTTTTCTTGGAGTTTTTTTGGCACCTCATATTTGGGCACTTGCCTTTTTCTTTCGATCTCATGCCACGTTTGAAACGTTGAGGAACCTGCTGGCTCATGGGACCCGCATGTCATCCTCTATGTGCTATAAAAGTTTCCTTTGTTGGATTTTTTTTCACCCGCTGATTTTTGGCTTGCCTTTTTCTTTTGATCCCCTGCCCCCTTTGAAACGTCGAGTAAGCTGCTGGCTCAAGGGACCCGCATGTCATCCTCTATGTCCATCAACTTTCTTTTCTTGGATTTTTTTGACCCCCTAATTACTAGCTACTTTCTTTTTCTTTTGATCTCAAGCCGCATTTCAAACATTGAGACCGCTGCTGCAAAATGGGACCCACATGTCATCCTCTATGTACAATAAATCTTGGATTATTTTTGGCTCCTGATATTTGGTCACTTGCCTTTTTCTTTCGATCTCATGCCGCCTTTGAAACGTTGAGTAAGCTGGCTCATGGGTCCCGCATGTCATCCTCTACGAACAATAAAAGTTTCCTTTCTTGGAGTTATTTTTGACCCCTAATTTCTGGCTATTTGCCTTTTTATTTTGATCCCCTGCCCCCTTTGAAACGATGAGGACGCTGTTGGCAGGTCGGTCCTACATGTCATCCTCTATGAACAATAAAAGTTTCCTTTGGTGGATTTATTTTTGACCCCTAATTAATTTCTGGCTATTTCCTTTTTTTTTTGATCCCCTGCCGCCTTGGAAACGTTGAGGATGCTGCTGCCTCATCGGTCCCGCATGTCATCCTCTCAGAACGATAAATGTTTTCTTTTCTTGGATTTTTTTACCAAATGGTTTTTTGTTTTTTTTTTATTTTCGACCCCTGCCTTTGAAACGTTAACGACGCTGCTGGCTCATGGGTCCCCGATGTCAGCCTCCCCGTACAAGAAACATGTGATATCTTGATTATTTTGCAGACAATAAACAGTGTATTACGCTCTGAGCTATTGCAAACGGATAAATTAAATCTTTATTTTTACAACTTATATCTTGAATCTCCTTGTTTTTTGTTTTTGCGAAGGGACTTTTGTTTTTTTTTTGAGAAAAATCCGAACTTCCATGTTCTGGAGTGGGCTGAAATTGTACGAATCAAAAGGCCCAGAAGGATAGTTCGAAGGCCCAGATGTCCAGATGCAGCCCAATTGAAATCTTTCTTTTCTTGGATTTTTTCACCCCCTGATTTCTGGCTACTTCATTTTTCTTTTGGTCCTGTGCCACCTTGGAAACGTTGAGACCGCTGCTGTAAATGGGACCCGCATGTCATCCTCTATGTACAATAAAGTTTCCTTTCTTGGATTATTTTTGGCTCCTGATATTTGGTCATTTTCCTTTTTCTTTCGATCTCATGCCACGTTTGAAACGTTGAGGAATCTGCTGGCTCATGGGACCCGCATGTCATCCTCTATGTACAATAAAAGTTTGATTTCTTGGATTTTTTTCACCCTCTGATTTTTGGTTATTTCCTTTTTCTTTTGATCCCCTGCCGCCTTTGAAACGTTTAGTAAGCTGCTGGCTCATAGGTCCCACATGTCAGCCTGTATGAACGATAAAGCTTTCCTTTCTTGGAGTTTTTTTTGACCCCCTAATTTCTGGCTACTTTCTTTTTCTTTTGATCTCAAGCCGCATTTGAAACGTTGGGAACGCTGATGCAAAATGGGACCCGCATGTCATCCTCTATATACAATCAAGTTTCTTTTCTTGGATTATTTTTGGCTCTGATATTTGGTCATTTGCCTTTTTCTTTCGATCCCATGCCACGTTTGAACCGTTGAGGAACCTGCTGGCTCATGGGACCCGCATGTCATCCTCTATGTACTACAAAAGTTTATTTTCTAGGGTTTTTTCACTCTCTGATTTTTGGCTATTTCCTTTTTCTTTTGATCCCCGCCGCTTGGAAACGTTGAGTAAGCTGCTAACTCGTGGGTCCCGCATGTCATCCTCTATGTACAATCAACTTTCTTTTCTTCGAGTTTTTTTTACCCCCTAATTTCTGGCTACTTTCTTTTTCTTTTGATCTCAAGCCGCATTTGAAACGTTGGGACCTCTGCTGCAAAATGGGACCGACATGTCATCCTCTATGTACAATAAAAGTTTCTTTTCTTCGATTATTTTTCACCCTCTGATTTTTGGTCACTTGCCTTTTTCTTTCGATCTCATGCCGCATGTCATCCTCTATGTACTATAAAAGTTTCTTTTGATCCCCTGCCGCCTTGGAAACGTTGTGTAAGCTGCTGACTGATGGGACCCGCATGTCATCCTCTATGTACAAACAAGTCTCTTTTCTTGGATTTTTTTACCCTCTTATTTTTGGTCACTTGCCTTTTTCTTTCGATCTCATGCAGCCTCTGAAACGTTGAGGAACTGCTGGCTCATGGGACCCACATGTCATCCTCTATACTATAAAAGTTTCTTTTCTTGGATTTTTTTCACCCTCTTATTTTTGGCTATTTCCTTTTTCTTTTGATCCCCTGCCGCCTTGGAAACATTGATTAAGCTGCTGACACAAGGGGCCCGCATGTCATCCTCTATGTACAATCAACTTGCAAGATCTTGGAGCGAAAGAGCTTGTATTAAGTGGGACCCATATGTCATCCTCTATGTACAATAAAAGTTTCTTTTCTTGGATTATTTTTTGCTCCTGATATTTGGTCAGTTTCCTTTTTCTTTTGATCTCATGCCGTCTCTGAAACGTTGAGTAAGGTGCTGGCTCATGGGACCCGCATGTCATCCTCTATGTACAATAAAGTTTCTTTTCTTAGATTTTTTTACCCCCTGATTTTTGCTAACTTGCCTTTTTCTTTTCGATCATATGCCGCCTTTGAAATTGAGGTCGCCGCTGGCTCATGGGTCCCACATGTCAGCCTCTATGAACAACAAACCTTTCCTTTGTTGGATTTATTTTTTACCCCTAATTTCTGGCTATTTGCCTTTTTTTTACACACTGGGACTGTACAATAAAGTTTCATTTCTTAGATTTTTTTACCCACTGATTTTTGCTAACTTGCCTTTTTCTTTTCGATCATATGCCGCCTTTGAAATTGAGGTCGCCGCTGGCTCATGGGTCCCACATGTCAGCCTCTATGAACAATAAACCTTTCCTTTGTTGGATTTATTTTTTACCCCTAATTTCTGGCTATTTGCCTTTTTCTTTTGATCCCCTGCGGCCTTTGAAACGATGAGGACGCTGCTGGCAGGTCGGTCCCACATGTCATCCTCTATTAAGAATAAAAGTTTCCTTTTTGGATTTATTTTTTACCCCTAATTTCTGGCTATTTGCCTTTTTCTTCTGATCCCTGCCGACTTCGAAATGATGAGGATGCAGCTGGCAGATCGGTCCCACATGTCAGCCTCTATGAACTATAAATGTTTCCTTTGTAGGATTTATTTTTTACCCCTATTTTCGGGCTACTTGCCTTTTTCTTTGAAACGTTGAGGACGCTACTGTCTCATGGGTCCCACATGGCATCCTCTCTGAACGATAAACCTTCATTTCTTGTTAACGACAGGTTTATCAGTATTATTTTCGCAGACTAATACAAGCTCTTTCGCTCCAAGATCTTGCAAGTTAATAGAATAAATCATGGAATTATTAGGATATGTTTTAAATTTCAAATCCACTTTATGAATTTTTGAAAATACCGTGATCTATGTGGGTATGGAGCGATCAAGGATTTTCATATTGGCCATGAGCAGTTTCAAAAATTGCAACCCAATAATTCAAAATAAATACAAACAACTTTTATGTAGAATCTCCGTGTTTTTGTTTTTTGCCAATCATAGGATCTGTGGTTCTTTAGAAAAGGGCCAACATTGCATGAGCAGAAAGGCCCATTTGTAGTTATTGGGCTTCGACAGCCGGAGCAAGTAGGCCTATAGCAAATACCTTGTAGATGGCCGTTGGAACCCAAAAGTATTTGTTGCCTAGACTTAGATGCCAAACTCAGCCTTATTGACATGAACCTTGCTATGCACACGACAATTTCAGTCCGATCCGTGTACGAAACACAAGATCCAACCCTTCGTGTGAGGAAGCAGGTGGCAGCACACCTCCAGATGCTCAATCGTACATACGCATATCATATAGGAGTTGTCGTATGTACATCAGTTCCGTATTGACATGTTTTTTTCTTTGGTTCACATGTGGGGTCCGCACAGTCACCTAGGTCGCACATCTACTTCCTTGCTCGTAGTTGATGCATGTTCGGTTTGGGGATGGGGTGGAACCGAACACACCCCCGTGCCAGTGGATGTACTTTACCCTTTAGCGGCGAAAAAAATAGGAATGGTCCTCTCATGAGTATGATCAACAAGAGGTGGCTATATTATAAAGGACGTACACACATTGTAATTATAGTGCTGAAATAAAGTCAATCCTAAAACAGCCATGCATGGGTTATAATATGAAGGCAACACGAAATACAAAAGCAGGGCAGTGTTCAAATAAACTGATTCAAACTAGTACATACTAAAAACAGTGTACTACTTCTCAACACTTCAAGCATAATAAAAAAGTGTCACTGTTTTTTTAAAGGTAACACCGAACGGGCAATGTTTAAAGCAGGCTTAAACCACATAGCCGCTTGTCGGACACTATCCCAACCATCCTTGGGAAGGCTGATAACTCCCACAGTCTCACCTTCATCTGGCTGGAGGTTGCAGCGCAAAATTTTAGGGTATTGATTATAACGAATATTCCGGTATGCTGTGTAGACGCAGTTTTTCCTCATGAATGGAACCAATGTGCCATCAGGAGCTTTGGATTCACGCTTCTTCAGGTTGGCAATGATTGGGTAATTGAGTCCGAGGAACAGAGAGTGGTCGCCGAGGCTGTTAACCTGCCTCCAAAGAAAGTCCCCTGCACGTGCAGTAGATAAGGGATCCAGCTCAAAGACGTAGGTGGCAACAGGAGGATACTGCCGTAGCTGAAGCCCATTAGCAGCATAGGGAATGTCAGGAGGTACTTCAGCATTGGCAATCCCAATCTTGTTTACTGTAAGGATGATCATCAATCGCTTGCCATCAGCAGATGGAGCGAGGAACCACGCGTACTGCTGATCATCCACCACCGGTGGCGGGATTACAAACGGGAGCATCGGGTTTTCTGCAATATTAGAAATGGAGACGAATAGGGTGTTACTGGCAACCATATTCAAACAGCAGCATTGTTCATCGTTCATGCTCACAGTATAAATACGACTATGTAAGCTAAGGACATTGGTCATTCATGTGTTCAAATCAAGTGTCCAATATATCAGTTATACTGCATCCATCCCACGAAACTAGTCTAAACTTCGCCAAAACTAGACACTAGTTAGTGTATACACAGTTATATACTACCTCTGTCCCACCGAAAGTGTCTGAGATTTGTCCAAATTCAGATGTATCTAGACAGTGAAAGCATATAGATACATTCAAATTTTGACAAATATATATCATCTTAAGTTTAAGTCCTGTGCTGTAGTTAATTCCCTTTGTCTTAAGTGAACAAATGAATTTCCCTATTTCCAAATTTTGGAACCAACAAAAACTTTTATTAAATTAAGGTTGATACATAATAATCTTGCTTAATTGTTGTGCTATGGCCATGATTGCTTGTTATAATAGTTTGAAATAAATCTTAAACCCTAATCCCCACCCCTCTTCTCACCATCCTAGTTAAAATAAAATAAAAGGAAATTAAATGAGAAAAAGGCCTATGTGCCTATGGCTATAATTATAAATCTTTACCCTAGACTTTTCCACTTTATTTAGAGGATTGGAAAAGCTTCATAAACCTTACATAGTACTTCTTAAATCATTTCCAAGTTGAAACCAAGGAAAATAAAAAGAAACTAAAAATGCCATAAAGGCATATGAGAGTAAAATAGCAAATATGGGAATTTAAGAAAATTGACCCTAGAACTTGTTGTGAATGGTTTGATCACCTCCATATACCATTTCAACACTCAACAACACCAATTGGGTCAAACCAAGTCAAATTAAAAATAAAATGCAACATATGCATAGAAGCTTATGTGACACATAGGCATTTCACCAAACATTGACCTATGACTTTAAACCTTGACCAAATGGTGTGAAACCATCTCTAAACCTAATATAACACTAAATGGACCCTAACCCATGCCCAAGTGAAGCAAGATCAACCACTTACAAGTTTAGTAAAATTTTGACACCTCATCTCTTATGTATTAAGGCCAAATTTGCAAATCTTTGAACAAGACCATTTGAATTGGTTTCAATGCTCTTAAAATGTTTCTAAACTAAAGTCAAATCAAATGGAGAGAATTCAAATAGTGAGAAAATCCCCAAAATTCCCTCACATACACTTAGCCAAATTTGCAAATCTTCAACCAAGGCCACCATTGCTTGATCTCTTGCTTGTAGAATACTTATATATGATAAACAAACACAAATGCATCAAAGAAACAAGAATCAAATCAAAGAAAATCTCAAATTCAATTCACATATGATAATGGTCATATGTCCCAATTTTATTATCTTCACCACTTTGCACCCATTTATCTTCTGATTCCTCAACCAAACTTAGTCAACTATGACCATGTCATCCAAGACCATGTCAAGTTCAACAACTTTCATGTTGACCATCTCTGCTGAAGTTGACCAGGTTGACCAGCATAAGATTGACAAGAGAGGACTTTAAATTAAAGAGAAGATGATCCACATTTTGAAATCTCACAAACCTTCATCAAAATGGACACCACCACCACCCTTCCATCACTTTAAATATAAGAATGCAGTGCACCAAAAAGAATTGCAAAATTCCACAAAAAGTTTCATGCGGCCATTGTGTCGAGCACCTTGTGTGCATAATCTGGAATTCATGTTACATGCTTTTATCCAGAGGATTTTGGCCTAAACCACCTTTAACTTGTGATGATCATCACCTCTCTACACCCCTGCACCTCTACACGTCCTTGCTCTTGCTGCTTTAAGCGTGGAAAAGCCCTAAACTATCCATGCCGTGTGCATGCCACCCACACTTGCACTCATTCTCTCTGGCCCTCCCCTCTCTCGATCAACATGTCCAGTACACTCTCCTGACCTCCCTGATCATCACGCAGCACGGCCCGAGCTCGTGTGACCACGGCATTGGCCGAACGAAGCGTGCCCAGACACGCCCAGAACGTGCCAGGCGCGCGGTGAGCACGCCCAGACGACGTTCTGGACGCCGCAGTACAACCACGCGACCCGTCGCCCTCGTCCTCCTCCTGCATCCCTACGTGCGCCGAGCACCACCTCCCTCGCCTCTACCCCATAGACAAGCTCCCTAGCCCGCGCAGGCACCATCATCACCGTCCTCCTCCGCTCGGCCGCGCACGCCGTGGCAAAAACCGCATGCGCCCGAGCGATCCTATCGCGCCCTGGACGCAACAGCTACGCCTTGAGCATCGCCTAGCCGTCGCCTACACGATGCACCCCCTAGCTTGCCCCTTCGCGCCCTGGACAGCCCTCGCCGTCGATGACCTCTCACAGCACCCGCCGGTCACCATCTCGCCTATAAATAGAGCCTCTCCCGTGCCTCAAGCTCCACACCAAACTTGCTCCACTCCTTCTCTGACCTCCTCAAACCCTCTCTCACCCACATTGCGCCAGCGCTCCAATTGAGCTCGAATCGCCGGAGCCGCGCAGATCAATCCGTTGATCCACGCCACCCCGAGCTCCGCCACGGTACCAGGGGCCTATTCACCCTCGCCAACGACGCCTCGACCACCGCCCTCGACCGCCGGCGACCTCCAGCGCTCTCCGACCCCCTACCTCACCGGCGCAGCGAGCTCCCCTCCCCCGTCGACAACGACGACTCTCAGCCGTGCGATCTCCATCTGATCCAACGGCGCACGTTGCAGTACCGATTCGGTTTAAGAGTCACTGACAGGCCCCACCTCGTCAGCGGCCCGCGCACACGGGCTGTGTTGCTGGGCCGTGCTACCCTGGTTATTTCATTTAGGCCCGTTAGGTTTTCCCGCGTGGCCCAGTAATTTAATTTTGGTTTAATCCATTTAGTTCAAATCCAATACTGCTGCCCACTTCAAATTTGAATAGTTCAAATTCTACAAACTCAAATTTAGCAAATCCAAATATTCTGGAAAGCTTATGAATTGCCCTAACTAACCCCACTGGTTTCAACCTCATACCTTGTGTAGTTTTTGAATAGCAAAAATAACAAAACAGATACTTTCCAGTATTCAAATAAATATTAAAAATCAACCAATTTGAATTTTGAAGTGAATCCAATTGCAATAATTCACATTTAACAAACCCTAATTTACTATGTAAAAATATGATATGGGTTCTGTACATGATCATGGGCTAGAATCAAAATATTGGCTATGTAGTCAATACTAGCTCATTTAAAACTATTTCAAGTTTTAGGAATTTAAATCTATGAGGTGTAGCACCTCATTTAAATCATTTTCTCAAGTATTATGAAGTAATATGATGACCTCTACTGCATAGGTTCATACTTGCTCACTTATAGAATTTAAATCAAAATAGTATTTAATATTGCCATGGTTATTTAAATCACATGAGATGATGAATCTCATTTAAATCCTTTCTCTCAAATAATAAGTGTGAAGTGTTGACCTTGGTCAACATGGGATCATCCCTGGTTATTTGAGAAGATTAAATCTTAAGAAGAATTCAATGAGAGGAAATTATTTCTCCCAAACCAAAGAGAAACCCTAATTCCAATTTTTAATGAGAGGAAATTATTTTCCTAATATTAAATAAGGAAACCCTAGAATAATTTTTGGATAAATGTTAAGTAGTGATGCTAGATCATTTGTGTGGGCCATTAAGGCTAATTAAGTTTACTTAAGTGTTGTTTGGTGATTATATCCTCGTATTCGTTTTTAGACGCTAGTACCGGAGACTATCAAGAGGAGGAGGTATTCTACCAAGAGGAAGAGCAAGAGAACTTTGATCACATCCCCAATCAAGGCAAGCTATTACCAATGCAAGCTAGACTAATGCAAGTTATAATGTTGCAAGCTAATATTCTTGCAAGATACCATAAGGCAAAGCTCTACAAGAGCAAGGCCTCATCCCCCTTTAATTTATGCTTAATGATCCTATCCCAAGTTTTTACCTTACAAGTTTTTGACTTTGGTTTATCAAAGCTTACTTTTTGATTCATGATTCACTTGGTTTAGATATAGAGTAGAACAAGAGCATCAAAGTTAGCCTAGAGCAAGACAAGCTGGTTAGCACCCCTCATGAATAGTTGCTAGTGCTAAACAAATAAAATTGATTACTCTAGATGGGAACATGTGACTTTGAAATGAAGTTGAAACCTTGGAATGATGGTTCATTCAATTGAATGGCTTTGAAGGTGAATATGACCAAGAGAAGATGGTGATTTTTGATATAAAACTGATGGTTGGGTTCGGATGCGATACCATTCCAATTTTGAAAGTACCCCCACAATACCCAAAATGGGTAAGGGCTTAACTAGAAATTTATGTGCTTTAGTATGGGTTCCCTCTAAACAAGCGTCATCGGGGTTATGCCGAGGGCTGCCTCTACAAAAGAAATGATGTGATATGACGTGAATGAGGTGAATTGTCCGGCCCAAGCCCTGTGCAGTTCCCAGGCTGACGGTGTGTCTTCACTGGGAGGCCAAGCTCATGGGGAGAGGTGCCTATACTAGAGTATATAAGTGAAAGGTTATGGTTGGTAGTCCGCATACGGAGTATGATAAATCAGGGCCAGTTAACCCTGACGGATTATTGCAAATATTGTGGCACAAGTGTACGACCTCTGCAGAGTGTAGAACTATTCGAATAGCCGTGTCCACGGTTACGGACGATTGGAAAGGCCATACTGTTCCGTCATCAGACCATTTTCAAAAATGTGACATGTGACTTGTGACTTGAATTTGAAAGGTGAATGGTGACTTTGAATTGAATCACAACAGAGTTGTGGGAATGACACTAATGTTCCCACTTGAGTTAGTCTAGTGATTCAAGCATCTTTACTAAATGTTTATGAAATAAACTTGGCTTTATGCAAATAAACCTAGAGCTTAGTATCCCCTTTACTACAATTGGTAATGATTACACTAGTATTAGTTTGCGAGTACTTTAAAAGTACTCATGGCTTTGTCCCTGGCTATTCAAATGGCCAGACTATGAAGGTGTTGACGTCAGAAACCCACCGGCGGGCAGCGACTGGTCAACACCGTAGAGCCGGGAACAACTAGGGTTGCGGCTGGCCCCAGTCCCTCAGAGCGACGGCCCGCAAAGCCTCCTGGTCGCGCGCCGATGCAAATTGCAAGGGCGTGCCACCTGACCTATACCTGGTCAGGAAGGTGTGGATGATGCCTCGCTTAGTTTCCTGCAGGGCACACACGTACACGTTAAATACGAGCCTCGATCGGCTCTCAGGTTATCCTGTGAATCGGCTCATGGAGCCGATCCACCCATGATTCGTCCAAGGTGGCCGAATATATGGTGGTCCTGCTTGATCAAGATAAAGCATATGAGATCCACGACGATTTAGGGTTTTCACCGCATAATCGGATCATCCTACTCACGATTGGGCCTCGCGCTCGCGCACGGTGATCGTAAACCAATCCTAGACAAGGCCTAAAAACCAACACGAGGTTGATCCTCGGAACGTCCTGTCTAGGGCCAGCAAACTACACCCTACACGCCGCTGGATCCTCCAACCCTTTGTAAGGCCTAACTATTGCAGATGTTAAACTAATCCTTGATGAATCAAGGAGCAACCGTAACGGATCAGATCTACTAAATAACGATCAAGCGGGGTGCCGCCCCTGCACCCATGATGAGGTACAAGGACGGCTAGATGCGCAAGGGTTGCACTACGACAGCATATGATACTAAGAACAATGCTAACCCTAACACATCTATGATAACTACGTTGCTCGCCATCAAAAAGGCTTCAGTACGAGCAACGCATGAACAACGTAGGCAGGCTCGTGCTGCCTAGATCGCAAGATGCGATCTAGGCAGCATGGTGCTTACCGGAGAAACCCTCGAGACGAAGGGGTTGGCGATGCGCCGAGATTGGTTTGTGTTGAACGTTGGTTGTTGTTTATTCCATAAACCCTAGATACATATTTATAGTCCAGGGGACTTTCTAATGTGGGCGTGCACCAAACCGTGCACGGGTAAAACTCTAACTTCTAAACTAAGATGCGATCTAATATGTTACAGATACATGAGCAGTTTAGCCCAACTTGGTATAAAAGGCCGATTCACGTATTTCTTCCATGTATAATCTTCACGCCAATCTTGATCACGGCCCACCTCTGGCTTGGTCAGATTCTGGTGATAACACATGCCCCCTGGTTTTGGAAATGACATTTCCAAAATCATTATGCTCTACTTTCGTCGGGTCATGTCGTGGCAAAACCGTTGCAGTATCCGTCATCATGATGCCCTGCCTTCTCAACTTCTCTGCGTGACCTGGCAGTTTTCTCTCTCCTTTTTTTTTAGGCACCACCTCCTCGGAAACTACTGTGGCATTAAATTTCCACTATATCCCCTTTCATTTAACCGCTCCGCACAGTTTATTCCTGCATCTCCTTCGCATTAGCACTCCAAAAGCCCTCCTGTGCCACCATGTCCTCTTCCTCCTCTGCTTCATCGGATCTTTCCACCCAGTCCTCTTCGTCTCGCGAGCCGACGCCGGAGCCGAACCCGGCGGAGGTCCACGCAGCCAACATCCGCCGCGCCATCGAGGCCGGGGAGGAGTCCAGCCACAACTTCTCTCTCTGGTCGGAGGATGACAAATCCCAAACCGGCGGGGAGAGCGACCTCTGCTTCCTCGCCGACGGGAAACGGAGGAGGAGATGACGATAGCTTCTCCTGTGACTTCACCTCTCCCGAAGAGGAGGAGGAGGAAGGAGGAGGAGGAGGAGGACGACACCTCCTCCGACGAGCCTCCGGCCAAGCGGTTCGCCTTGGCCGGGAACCTCAGCGACGAGTGACGACGCGACGAAGAAGACGAGGATAATGAGGGCCCGGTTGGCGGCCATTGGAGCGACGACGAGCCCGCCGGGAGCAGCGCCGACAGCGGCGACGGCGACGACGAGGGCAGCGACGGCCCGTAGATAGGACATCTAGCATAGGACCAGTAGCAGTAGATGGGGCAATGTATCCCCTAGACTGTCTTTTGAGAGCAATCAGCTCCTTATGTAAGAAATCTATCAATGAAGAACTTTTTCTTTTCCCCAATTTGATTTTGCCGATTCCTTTTAGCTTATCTTAGCCGATTTCCTCTCATACTGATCTTGCCGATTTGTCCCCTTTGCCAATGCATAACGACCGATAGCAACGCATCGGTCCTTCGACATTTACCCTTCCATCCTCTTGTTCTCCCGTAGCACCTTCATCTTCGCCTGCGTCAACCATGGTAACCACGCGCTTGAATTTGTCCTGGTAGACATCTGGGTGGCGCTGTTCATACGCTGACAGCTTCTGCACCATGTGTGCTAATGAAGGGTAGTCCGCTTGGGAGGCCACGTCCTTGATCGATGATGATAGACCCACCACCGCCAACTCGACTGCTTCTTTTTCGCTTACGTGAACCGAATAGCATCGGTTCCTAACGGTCCTGAAGCGCTGGATGTATTCCGACACTGTTTCCCCGCGCTTCTGTCGTACTTGTGCCAAATCGGCAATGCCAGCCTCGGAAGCCTCTGAGTGATATTGCTCATGGAACCGTTCTTCCAGCTGCTTCCAAGTCTGGACTGAGTTCGGTGGCAGCGACGTGTACCAACCGAAAGCCGATCCTGTGAGGGACTGTGAGAAGTACCTCACACGCAGCTCGTCTGACGCTGAGATCATGCCCAGCTGCGCCAAATATCGGCTCACATGCTCGATGGAGCTGGAACCATCTGATCCGCTGAACTTTGTGAAGTCCGGGAGCCGATATTTGGGTGGTAGCGGGATCAATTCGTACTCGTTGGGGTACGGCTTGGTATAGCCGACCGTCTTCCTTTTCGGCATCATGCCGAACTGATCTTTCAGAATCGTACAAATCTGATCCGCGGTGATGGCTGAAGGTGCCGAACCTTGAAGATTCGCCGGGGTGGCGTACTTAACCAGCCATGCTTGTTTTTCCGGTTCTGAGCCAACTGCAGGAGCTGGGCTCTGGAGTTTTGTCGGGGTGGCGTATTTAGCTAGCCACGTCTGCTTCTCGGGGTCTGCCTCCGACGTTCCTCCTGTTGTTCCAGAAGTCCCCGCTGTTGCAACCTGGTTCGAGAGTGCCCAGGTGCTGCAGTCTGGCACGTATGCGCATGCGTATCCGTGCGGGATCTCCTTGGGCGCGTCATGTAGGAATTGGTAGTCACTGGGGTCACCACCAATCTTGTAGACGACGTAGGCCGATGAGTTCGGCGCTTCGGGCGCTGCCAACGCGAACGGCAGCGGTGGACGGGACTGGAGTGGCAATTCTCCTTGGTGAGTCCCTAGAGCTGGTCCTGACGGAGAGTACTGACGGCTCATGATCTCCTGGATCACGCGCAGAGCGACGCGCTCCAACGTATTCACCAGGCTCTCAGAATGGCGGTGCAGCGAATGAGCCACCATGAAGTTGATCTCCTGACGCAGCGACCTGGTGCGTTCTTCTGACGGGGTGGATAGGTCCACTCCATCAAGCGCGCCTTCAGGTGAGAACCCCTTCCATCTGATGCCATGGGAGCGGGTCCTGTGGAAAGAGCCGATGAGGTCGGCTTCGAGGAGGACCTTGACCTCGTCATACTTCTTCTTGAGCTCGCCATTGAGATCCTCGTAAGTGACCGGAGTTTCTTCCGCCATCTCCGATGTAGACGGCGATGTGGTTGATGTTGAGGATGGTCCCACCGGGCGTGCCAGAATGTGTTGACGTCAGAAACCCACCGGCGGGCAGCGACTGGTCAACACCGTAGAGCCGGGAACAACTAGGGCTGCGGCTGGCCCCAGTCCCTCAGAGCGACGGCCCGCAAAGCCTCCTGGTCGCGCGCCGATGCAAATTGCAAGGGCGTGCCACCTGACCTATACCTGGTCAGGAAGGTGTGGATGATGCCTCGCTTAGTTTCCTGCAGGGCACACACGTACACGTTAAATACGAGCCTCGATCGGCTCTCAGGTTATCCTGTGAATCGGCTCATGGAGCCGATCCACCCATGATTCGTCCAAGGTGGCCGAATATATGGTGGTCCTGCTTGATCAAGATAAAGCATATGAGATCCACGACGATTTAGGGTTTTCACCGCATAATCGGATCATCCTACTCACGATTGGGCCTCGCGCTCGCGCACGGTGATCGTAAACCAATCCTAGACAAGGCCTAAAAACCAACACGAGGTTGATCCTCGGAACGTCCTGTCTAGGGCCAGCAAACTACACCCTACACGCCGCTGGATCCTCCAACCCTTTGTAAGGCCTAACTATTGCAGATGTTAAACTAATCCTTGATGAATCAAGGAGCAACCGTAACGGATCAGATCTACTAAATAACGATCAAGCGGGGTGCCGCCCCTGCACCCATGATGAGGTACAAGGACGGCTAGATGCGCAAGGGTTGCACTACGACAGCATATGATACTAAGAACAATGCTAACCCTAACACATCTATGATAACTACGTTGCTCGCCATCAAAAAGGCTTCAGTACGAGCAACGCATGAACAACGTAGGCAGGCTCGTGCTGCCTAGATCGCAAGATGCGATCTAGGCAGCATGGTGCTTACCGGAGAAACCCTCGAGACGAAGGGGTTGGCGATGCGCCGAGATTGGTTTGTGTTGAACGTTGGTTGTTGTTTATTCCATAAACCCTAGATACATATTTATAGTCCAGGGGACTTTCTAATGTGGGCGTGCACCAAACCGTGCACGGGTAAAACTCTAACTTCTAAACTAAGATGCGATCTAATATGTTACAGATACATGGCAGTTTAGCCCAACTTGGTAAAAAGGCCGATCCGTATTTCTTCCATGTATAATCTTCACGCCAATCTTGATCACGGCCCACCTCTGGCTTGGTCAGATTCTGGTGATAACAGAAGGTGACCAGCAGTACGAGGAAGATGGACAGCAGGACGTCTACGACAACTAGGACTACTCCTGACGTCAAGCGTTGGCCTGTGGATTAGATAGCCACTACTACTCCGCTTCCGCTATTTGTGATGTTCGTTGATCGATAGATCAACTACTATTGTAATTTTGGATCATGTGATCTACCTTTGTAAGACGATTATGTGTTGTAATAAATGATGACTCTATGATATTCAACTATTATGTCTCGCAACAACAATATTCCTGGGATTGCGATGTATGGCATAATAGGCATCTGGACTTAAAAATCCGGGTGTTGACAAGTTGGTATTAGAGCCATTGTTTGACCTTAGGAGACCCTAGTTAGAATGGACGTCTGAAAAATTTAGTTTCAAAACCAATGAAGTGAATATTTATGAAAATTTATTCTCACTCTTACCCTTGAGATCTTTTCAAAATAATAATCCATGCACTACTTTTCCTTGAAGTTTCTACATAAAAGTTTGCACACTTGATCACTTCATTAACTTACTTATCCTAATTGCTCACAGATGGAGTACCAATGGGAGTTCTATCAGCTTGGTCACGGAGGCGACCTAAGGTTCGAAAAGGATTTGAAGCAACTAGTGGAATATCTAGGACACCCGTATCCCGAGTTCTTCGGAATACCCCTCAACAACCACTCCGGAGAACCACCTCGGTGGGAAGTTTCTACTGATCTACGAAGAAAGCTTGGAGCCCCGGTATGGGAAACCATCTGGTTTTCTGTAACGGGAAACACTTGGAAGGAAGGACTAGTCAGAGCTATGCAAGAAGCAATTTTCCGTCTGTGCGGACAAAATGAGAACAAGATCAAGAACACTCGCTTCATCTACTACCCAAGACATGACTCCATGGGAAGATCGATGACCATGCCCCCACCCCCGGAGATGAACCCCTATGAAGCACCTCAGGACTTCAGGCAGTACAAAACCCGTAGGGATTTGGACAACGCCCTCGCCTCTCGCCAAGCACATTACCCGTGAAGACGAAGAATCCACCCGGAAGAGTAGTATCACCCCAGCACTTAAGTAGGTGTGAGTTGTATCAGGATCCCCTTGTATCGTAGAGCGAATGAATGGTTCTTCAAACCAACGGTGTGTTAGCTTTGTAATATGTGATGTTTGGTATGAATGAAAAAGTGTTGTTGGTTTTTACCCCCGCAACACTACTCAAGTTTTCAATTTATGAACTTCTTAAATTTTAACAAAACAAACCCTAGAAATTTCCCTCTTATCTTATCATCTACCTCAATGTTCAGATGGCCCCACCAACCCGCAACGCCACCCAGGATGCCATGATGCAACTGCTGCAGACAATGATGGCAGACCGAGAAGCCGAAAGAGCTGAACGTCAAGCCAACATAGCTGCACTGCAACAGATAGCTCAGAACAATCAAGGCCATGGAAACCATGACCACCCTGGGTCAAAGCTGAAGAATTTTCAGAACACCAACCCACCGATGTTCAACAAGACTGAAGAGCCCCTAGATGCTGATGACTGGCTCCAGACCATGGAGAACAACCTTGAAGTTGCGGGAGTTGAAGCCGCAGAAAAAGTACTGTTCGCCACCCACTACCTGGGACCTGCCAGAGCCTGGTGGACTAGTGCCCGTGCAATGAATGCGGGACAGATGATGACATGGGAAGACTTCAAGCTGAAGTTCAGCAAGTACCATGTGCCCCAAGGACTGATCAAGAAGATGAGAGACGAGTTCCGTGAACTCAAGCAAGGAAGGATGTCCGTGGTGGAATACCGCGACAGGTTTCTCACTCTGTCAAGGTACGCCCCGGACGAGACCGACACCAACGAGAAGAGGAAGGAAAGATTTCTGAACGGACTGCACGACGAGATGCAAACGGTGTTAGTGAATATTCCGTTCGCTGACCTCAAAGCCCTCGTGGACTCAGCCATACAGATGGAAGGAAAGATGCATCAGGCCAATGAGAACCGCAAGCGCAGAATGTGTTGACGTCAGAAACCCACCGGCGGGCAGCGACTGGTCAACACCGTAGAGCCGGGAACAACTAGGGCTGCGGCTGGCCCCCCTCAGAGCGACGGCCCGCAAAGCCTCCTGGTCGCGCGCCGATGCTTATTGCAGGGCGTGCCACCTGACCTATACCTGGTCAGGAAGGTGTGGATGATGCCTCGCTTAGTTTCCTGCAGGGCACACACGTACACGTTAAATACGAGCCTCGATCGGCTCTCAGGTTATCCTGTGAATTGGCTCAAGGAGCCGATCCACCCATGATTCGTCCAAGGTGGCCGAATATATGGTGGTCCTGCTTGATCAAGATAAAGCATATGAGATCTACGACGATTTAGGGCTTTCACCGCATAATCGGATCATCCTACTCACGATTGGGCCTCGCGCTCGCGCACGGTGATCGTAAGCCAATCCTAGACAAGGCCTAAAAACCAACACGAGGTTGATCCTCGGAACATCCTGTCTAGGGCTAGCAAACTACACCCTACACGCCGCTGGATCCTCCAACCCTTTGTAAGGCCTAACTATTGCGGATGTTAAACTAATCCTTGATGAATCAAGGAGCAACCGTAACGGATCAGATCTACTAAATAAAGATCAAGCGGGGTGCCGCCCCTACACCTAAGATGAGGTGTAAGGACGGCTAGATGCGCAAGGGTTGCACTACGACAGCATATGATACTAAGAACAATGCTAACCCTAACACATCTATGATAACTACGTTGCTCGCCATCAAAAAGGCTTCAGTACGAGCAACGCATGAACAACGGCAGGCTCGTGCTGCCTAGATCGCAAGATGCGATCTAGGCAGCATGGTGCTTACCGGAGAAACCCTTGAGACGAAGGGGTTGGCGATGCGCCGAGATTGGTTTGTGTTGAACGTTGGTTGTTGTTTATTTCATAAACCCTAGATACATATTTATAGTCCAGCGGACTTTCTAATGTGGGCGTGCACCAAACCGTGCACGAGATAAACTCTAACTTCTACGTAGCCTACTATATAAAGATACACGGGCTAACTAGCCCAAACTCTGCGCATAAAGGCCGATTCACCTATTTCTTCCATGTACATATCTTCAAGTTTATCTTGATCGCGGCCCACCTCTGGGTCTTGGTGATAACACATGCCCCCCTGGTTTTGGAAATGACATTTCCAAAATCATCATGCTCTTCTCTCGTCGGGTCATGTCGTGGCAGAGCAGAACCGTCGCAGAGTCCTTCATCATGATAACTTGCCTTCTCAACTTCTCTGCACGATTTGACAGTTTTGGCACTACCCCCTCGGAAACTGTTCGAGTATTTACTCCATGCCCTTTTATTTAACCGCATCGAACAGTTCTCCTCTTCGTCCCCTTTCGCATTGGCATCCCAAAAAACCCTCCTGAGCCACCATGTCTTCTTCTTCCTCCGCCTCATCGGGCTTTCCCATCGAGTCCTCCTCTTCCCGCGAGCCGACGCCGGAGTGGAACCCAGCGGAGGTCCACGCGGCCAACACTCGCCGCGCCATCGAGGCCGGGAATGAGCCCAGCCATGATTTCTCCATCTGGTCAGAGGACGACAAGTCCCTGACTGATGGGGAGAGCGATCTCCGCTTCCTCGTCGAAAGGGAAGCGGTGGAAGAAAGCGAGGACGATCGCTTTCCCTGGGATGGGGCCACCTCCTCTGCGGAGGCGGTGGAGGAGGAGGAAGAAGAGGACGACAGCTCCTCCGACGAGCCGCCGGCCAAACGCCACTGCCTCTGGCCTGGGAACCTCAGCGACGTCGACAGCGACGATGACGACGCTGATGATGAAGATGAGGACAACGAGGGTCCTGTTGGCGGTCGCTGGAGCAGCGACGACGAGCGGGCGGGGAGCAGCGCCAACAGCAGCGGCGACGGCGACAACGACGAGGGCAGCGACGGCCCCTAGATAGGATCGTAGCATAGGGCCAATAGTAGTAGGCGGGGCAATGTATCCCCTAGGACTTCCTTTTGAGAGCAATCAGCTCTTTGTGTAAGAAATCTCGTCCATCAATGAAGAACTTTCCCAGTTTGATTTTTCCTTTAGCCGATTTTCCTCCGTCATGATTTTGCCGACTGTCGACTCGGTCAATGCTTAATGAGTTCATCCGTCTCCCCTGATAAATTTCCGAATAGGTTCATCCGGACCTCCATACCCCCAGCCAGACAAGGCCAAGCCACAATCAAACCCCAGACCTTGGAAGCGGATCTAACTGAATAGAATGCTAGATTTAGCGGCAAAACTCCTGAAATAATGTCTAGTCTTCTTGTCAACTCTAAATTCCGACACTCTTCTCCTCATCCTTTTCCACACGAATCGTGATGTAGAGCAAAACCGATTCCAACGAAATCGGCTCCATAGGACAAGAAATCTTAAGGCGAGCTGCCCCGAGCTTCACCAAGGTGAAACAGTAACAAAGACCCGTGATTCAAACAAACAGATCCGGGCTTGATCAAGCCTGCAGCTCACCCTTCTTTCGTCGACAGCCGATACTGTGGATGATTACCCACAGCCCAATGAGCAAAAGGCCGACTCGCCTGCCAACATTCCTCTGATAGCATTGTCGAACCGGCAACCTGGCAATTTCGCGCACTTGTACTAAAGCTGACGACTGTGCATCGGCTCTGCATCATGAAACCCCTCCAAAGGGGATCCTTGAACCTGATTATGATTTTAGCTGGCCGGCCATCTGGCTTCAGGCAGGTGTCTATAATAGAGCTCTGGGCTTGTCGCTCAATCAACTTGCATGTGGGCATTGATAATTTTGCAACATCAGCACCATTCCTCAGACAACTGTGACGCAGCGCCAACCGATTTCGAACAAATCGGCTTTCTATAGTAAAGAATCCTTCAGGGCGAACTGCCCCAGTTTTGAATTGGCCAATTGCTTCACCATCGGCTGTCCTCATGGTCCTAGAAGGGATATGCTCCCTTCGTTGGGCTCATCAGAGCCTGATCTGCACGTCCACGCTGCTCTTGTTGTTGGTCAGGGTTATGATCCCTCGGACTTGCAGACAAATATCAGCGGCTTTCAATGAGACAAAAGTAGCTCTGGGCGCCAAAAGTAACGTCCCTGCCGGCGCCGCTGAACCTGAAGTCCTCATCCAGTAGAGCCTCTCCACGCAAGAATCGATGTCTACGCATCGGCTGTGCTTAAAAATTTCCAAATGGTCAAATTTTCTTCGGCCGGCCGATTTACTCATGTACCGGCTGTGTTTATCAGAGGAAATATCTTGACTTGTTTCAAACTCTGTACCCTCGTGTTCCATCCTTCTATGTGCCCCCCGAGCCGATTCTGTCACTGAATTGATGGTATCGGCTCTTCAGGCACCTGTTAAATATATGCTGAACTCAGACGAAACGTATGCCGAGGATAGTTTTCTTCAGCCGATCAATCTCATGAATCGGCTCTTCCTGGGTACATACTCCGTGGCCTTGGACTTCCTCTATGTATGTGCCCCCCGAGCCGATCCTTTCAAGTGGTTATCGGTTTCTCGGCCAATTTAAGCTTGTCGTACCACCCACCATGTTAATTAGTACAGCAGTGAACACACGTGGTGAGAACAATTTTAGCCGATTGCTGGGAATCGGCTTTCCTTGCAGTTGTCAATCTGACTACTCACCCTTCGGAGTAGCGTTGCTAGGGTCCCGGTCGTTTATAGCGATGCGCCATCGGCCATCCTTTCTCTTCATAAGTATAACATTGGGAATCCATTCAATGTGCCTGTGTGATGCGCCCGGCGTCCAACATTTTCCTGACCTCGCCTTTGACTTCCTCAATCTCTTCTAGCTCGTCAGCTGATGTAAACCCGTAACCTAGCTTCCCGTCGCCTGCTAAATCGGCGTTGAATACAGGTAAGGCATATGTTGGGGATAACACTGGCCGATCGCTAAAATCGGCCTTTCTTTTCGTTGCACTGCCCAACGAGGGTTTACCACTTCTTGGTCTCTCATCACGGCGACGTGACTCGCTGGAGGAAGGTTCACTACATCTTGGGTCATAAATCTCCGACGAGATCCTGCCACTGTGTTTATAACACCGATGCTACATCGGCATCAGGTGTATGTGTATCGACTTTCGCCTGTTTAGGGCGCCATACTCTCTTTTGCGGGCACACCTCTGTCTCCAATGTTTGTTGAATTTTCACGGCCAGATCGGGCCGTGCCTTCCTCAACGTGTACAGGTACTGTGCCTCGGCTTCTTCCAAGCTTCGCAGCCGCTGCACCCTACGCTTTTGAGAATGGCTGAGCCCATCAGGGCACCACCTTGGCCGGTGATACCTATCGTCTTCTCCATCTGACTCCTCAAAGTCTTCTTCTTGAGATGACTCAGCTCGTTTGCTCGAGGTGGGAGAGGTCCTAGACTCGAACATTGAAACCTCGTTCGCTTTCTTCATGAGTTGTTTGCATTCTGGGCAGCTCTCGATTGTCGGTAATCGGCTCATTCCTGAGTCCCAGCAGTGCTTGAAGAAAGGACAGTTCCAATGCCTATCCATGTTGTCTTGCTCCCTTGACCTCCCTCTCGCGTGACGTTCGTACCCGTCGTTGCCTCTGTCACGCTGACGGTACCTCCTGTCCTCTATATTAGACCGATGACATCTTTCATCGTCCTCGTCGTAGCGCCGACGTCGGTCATGTTGCTGTTCGTACTTGTTGAGGAGATGTGCGGAGCGTGGGCGTTGATACCACATGCTTTTCACCTCTTCTTCAGTTAGGTACCGTCTATCGTCGCCTCGGGGCCGGTCGCGTGGAGCGGCCTCCTCTTTATCTTCGCCACGGGAGTGGCTGCTTTCCGCCTTGTCTTTGTCATGGCGGCTTGCAAGTCCTGCCATGTTGACGCCAAAGGAGAACTCTGGCTTCCTGATGTGGTGGCTAAGGTCCGCCATGTTGACACCAGGCAACGGGAGCATGTCTCCGTTGAGCTTGGTGCCGTGCGAACGGGTCTTCTCACAGGAGCCGACGAGTTCGGTTTCGAGGACTGCCTTGATCTTGTCAACCAGCTCCTCGTACTTGACCGGAGTGCTTCCCGCCATCTCAGATGTAGATCGCGATGTGGTGGATGTTGAGGATTGTCCCACCGGGCGTGCCAGAATGTGTTGACGTCAGAAACCCACCGGCGGGCAGCGACTGGTCAACACCGTAGAGCCGGGAACAACTAGGGCTGCGGCTGGCCCCAGTCCCTCAGAGCGACGGCCCGCAAAGCCTCCTGGTCGCGCGCCGATGCTTATTGCAAGGGCGTGCCACCTGACCTATACCGGTCAGGAAGGTGTGGATGATGCCTCGCTTAGTTTCCTGCAGGGCACACACGTACACGTTAAATACGAGCCTCGATCGGCTCTCAGGTTATCCTGTGAATCGGCTCAAGGAGCCGATCCACCCATGATTCGTCCAAGGTGGCCGAATATATGGTGGTCCTGCTTGATCAAGATAAAGCATATGAGATCTACGACGATTTAGGGTTTTCACCGCATAATCGGATCATCCTACTCACGATTGGGCCTCGCGCTCGCGCACGGTGATCGTAAGCCAATCCTAGACAAGGCCTAAAAACCAACACGAGGTTGATCCTCGGAACATCCTGTCTAGGGCTAGCAAACTACACCCTACACGCCGCTGGATCCTCCAACCCTTTGTAAGGCCTAACTATTGCGGATGTTAAACTAATCCTTGATGAATCAAGGAGCAACCGTAACGGATCAGATCTACTAAATAAAGATCAAGCGGGGTGCCGCCCCTGCACCCATGATGAGGTACAAGGACGGCTAGATGCGCAAGGGTTGCACTACGACAACATATGATACTAAGAACAATGCTAACCCTAACACATCTATGATAACTACGTTGCTCGCCATCAAAAAGGCTTCAGTACGAGCAACGCATGAACAACGGAGGCAGGCTCGTGCTGCCTAGATCGCAAGATGCGATCTAGGCAGCATGGTGCTTACCGGAGAAACCCTTGAGACGAAGGGGTTGGCGATGCGCCGAGATTGGTTTGTGTTGAACGTTGGTTGTTGTTTATTTCATAAACCCTAGATACATATTTATAGTCCAGGGGACTTTCTAATGTGGGCGTGCACCAAACCGTGCACGAGATAAACTCTAACTTCTACGTAGCCTACTATATAAAGATACACGGGCTAACTAGCCCAAACTCTGCGCATAAAGGCCGATTCACCTATTTCTTCCAATAGATATCTTCAAGTTTATCTTGATCGCGGCCCACCTCGACTTGGTCAAATGGTGATAACCATGAGTGGACCCCACCATACCCAGAAGCACCGCAATAACTCCTCTGGAGGATTCACCCCCAGAAACAACAGGCCACCTGCTCAGACTTATCGCCCGAACTACACCAACAACAACGGAGGACCCCCGAAGCCCGGAGGCAACAACAACAACCACAACAGCAACAACAACAATGGGAACAACACCAACACCAACACTGGCCCGAGGACTGGAAGCAATGCCATCCCCGTCACCCCGAAGGACAAATCAACTGTAAACTGCTATGAATGTGGAGTTGTGGGCCACTACTCCAATGAGTGCCCCAAGAAGCTTGCCAAGATTGCCGCCAACACCGCTGCACCTGCCCAGCAACAGCGCCGCTTCGCAGGTAGAAGGAACCAGAACAACAACAACGGCCGTTTCTACCACATGACTGCCACTGAAGCTCAGGAAGCACCCCAGACCATGCCAAGTATGTCTTCCTGTTAATAAAATGCTCAATCTCTCTTAGGAACCTAACTTTTCTTAAAATCTCGGGACGAGATTTGTTTAAGGGGGAAGGGTTTGTAACATCCCAAAAATTCAAAACAAAACAAATGAATTTCCCTAGTTCCAAATTTTGGAACCAACAAAAACTTTTATTAAATTAAGGTTGATACATAATAATCTTGCTTAATTGTTGTGCTATGGCCATGATTGCTTGTTATAATAGTTTGAAATAATCTTAAACCCTAATCCCCACCCCTCTTCTCACCATCCTAGTTAAAATAAAATAAAAGGAAATTAAATGAGAAAAAGGCATATGTGCCTATGGCTATAATTATAAATCTTTACCCTAGACCTTTCCACTTTATTTAGAGGATTGGAAAAGCTTCATAAACCTTATATAGTACTTCTTAAATCATTTCCAAGTTGAAACCAAAGAAAATAAAAAGAAACTAAAAATGCCATAGAGGCATATGAGAGTAAAATAGCAAATATGGGAATTTAAGAAAATTGACCCTAGGACTTGTTGTGAATGGTTGGATCACCTCCATATACCATTTCAACACTCAACAACACCAATTGGGTCAAACCAAGTCAAATTAAAAATAAAATGCAACATATGCATAGAAGCCTATGTGACACATAGGCATTTCACTAAATATTGACCTCTGACTTTAAACCTTGACCAAATGGTGTGAAACCATCTCTAAGTTTAATATAACACTAAATGGACCCTAACCCATGCCCAAGTGAAGCAAGATCAACCATTTACAAGTTTAGTAAAATTTGACACCTCATCTCTTATGTATTAAGGCCAAATTTGCAAATCTTTGAACAAGACCATTTGAATTGGTTTCAATGGTTGGAAAATGTTTCTAAACTAATAAGAACCACATTAGAGTCAACCAAAGTCAAATCAAATGGAGAGAAATCAAATAGTGAGAAAATCCCCAAAATTCCTCACACATACACTTAGCCAAATTTGCAAATCTTCAACCAAGGCCACCATTGCTTGATCTCTTGCTTGTAGAATACTTATATATGATAAACAAACACAAATGCATCAAAGAAACAAGAATCAAATCAAAGAAAATCTCAAATTCAATTCACATATGATAATGGTCATATGTCCCAATTTTATTATCTTCACCACTTTGCACCCATTTATCTTCTGATTCCTCAACCAAACTTAGTCAACTATGACCATGTCATCCAAGACCATGTCAAGTTCAACAACTTTCATGTTGACCATCTCTGCTGAAGTTGACCAGGTTGACCAGCATAAGATTGACAAGTGAGACTTTAAATTAAAGAGAAGATGATCCACATTTTGAAATCTCACAAACCTTCATCAAAATGGACACCACCACCACCCTTCCATCACTTTAAATATAAGAATGCAGTGCACCAAAAAGAATTGCAAAATTCCACAAAAAGTTTCATGCGGCCATTGTGTCGAGCACCTTGTGTGCATAATCTGGAATTCATGTTACATGCTTTTATCCAGTGGGTTTTGGCCTAAACCACCTCTAACTTGTGATGATCATCACCTCTCTACACCCCTGCACCTCTACGCGTCCTTGCTCTTGCTGCTTTAAGCGTGGAAAAGCCCTAAACTATCCATGCCGTGTGCATGCCACCCTGCACTCATTCTCTCGGCCTCCCTCTCTCGATCAACCTATCCGTACCTCTCGACCTCCCGTCATCACGCGGCGGCCCGAGCTCGTGTAACCACGGCATTGGCGAACGAGCGTGCCGGACACGCCCGAGAACGTGCCGGGCGCGCGGTGAGCACGCCCGACGACGTTCGGACGCCGCGTACAACCACGCGACCGTCGCCCTCGTCCTCCTCCTGCATCCCTACGTTGCATCGAGCACCACCTCCCTCGCCTCTACCCCATAGACAAGCTCCCTAGCCCGCGCAGGCACCATCATCACCGTCCTCCTCCGCTTCGCGCCGCCGTGGCAAAAACCGCATGCTCCCGAGCGATCCTATCGCGCCCTGGACGCAACAGCTACGCCTTGAGCATCGCCTAGCCGTCGCCTACATGATGCACCCCCTAGCTTGCCCCTTCGCGCCCTGGACAGCCCTCGCCGTCGATGACCTCTCACAGCACCCGCCGGTCACCATCTCGCCTATAAATAGAGCCTCTCCCGTGCCTCAAGCTCCACACCAAACTTGCTCCACTCCTTCTCCTGGACCTCCTCAAACCCTCTCTCACCCACATTGCGCAGTAGGACGCTCCAATTACAAGCTCGCAATCGCCGGAGCCGCCGCAGATCAATCCGTTGATCCACGCCACCCCGAGCTCCGCCACGGTACCAGGGGCCTATTCACCCTCGCCAACGACGCCTCGACCACCGCCCTCGACCGCCGGCGACCTCCGACCCCCTACCTCGCCGGCGCCTCTCCCCGTCGACGACGACACACGGCCGTGCGATCTCCATCTGATCCAACGCGCCCTTCGCTCGTACCGCTTCGGCGTTTAAGAGTCACGACAGGCAGGCCCCCACCTGTCAGCGCGGCCCGCGCGCACCAGTTGCTTGCTGGGCCGTGCTACCTGGTTATTTCATTTAGGCCCGTTAGGTTTCCCGCGTGGCCCAGTAATTTAATTTTGGTTTAATCCATTTAGTTCAAATCCAATACTGCTGCCCACTTCAAATTTGAATAGTTCAAATTCTACAAACTCAAATTTAGCAAATCCAAATATTCTGGAAAGCTTATGAATTGCCCTAACAAACCCCACTGGGTTCAACCTCATACCTTGTGTAGTTTTTGAATAGCAAAAATAACAAAACAGATACTTTCCAGTATTCAAATAAATATTAAAAATCAACAAATTTGAATTTTGAAGTGAATCCAATTGCAATAATTCACATTTAACAAACCCTAATTTACTATGTAAAAATATGATATGGGTTCTGTACATGATCATGGGCTAGAATCAAAATATTGGCTATGTAGTCAATACTAGCTCATTTAAAACTCTTTCAAGTTTTAGGAATTTAAATCTATGAGGTGTGGCACCTCATTTAAATCATTTTCTCAAGTATTATGAAGTAATATGATGACCTCTACTGCATAGGTTCATACTTGCTCACTTGTAGAATTTAAATCAAAATAGTATTTAATATTGCCATGGTTATTTAAATCACATGAGATGATGAATCTCATTTAAATCACTTTTCTCAAATAATAAGTGTGAAGTGTTGACCTTGGTCAACATGGGATCATCCCTGGTTATTTGAGAAGATTAAATCTTAAGAAGAATTCAATGAGAGGAAATTATTTCTCCCAAACCAAAGAGAAACCCTAATTCTAATTTTTAATGAGAGGAAATTATTCTCCTAATATTAAATAAGGAAACCCTAGAATAATTTTTGGATAAATGTTAAGTAGTGATGCTAGATCATTTGTGTGGGCCATTAAGGCTAATTAAGTTTACTTAAGTGTTGTTTGGTGATTGTATCCTCGTATTCGTTTATAGACGCTAGTACCGGAGACTATCAAGAGGAGGAGGTATTCTACCAAGAGGAAGAGCAAGAAACTTTGATCACATCACCAATCAAGGCAAGCTATTACCAATGCAAGCTAGACTAATGCAAGTTATAATGTTGCAAATATTCTTGCAAGCAAAGCTCTACAAGAGCAAGGCCTCATCCCCATTTAATTTATGCTTAATGATCCTATCCCAAGTTTTTACCTTACAAGTTTTTGACTTTGGTTTATCAAAGCTTACTTTTTGATTCATGATTCACTTGGTTTAGATATAGAGTAGAACAAGAGCATCAAAGTTAGCCTAGAGCAAGACAAGCTAGTTAGCACCCCTCATGACTAGTTGCTAGTGCTAAACAAATAAAATTGATTACTCTAGATGGGAACATGTGACTTTGAAATGAAGTTGAAACCTTGGAATGATGGTTCATTCCATTGAATGACTTTGAAGGTGAATATGACCAAGAGAAGATGGTGATTTTTGATATAAAACTGATGGTTGGGTTCGGATGCGATACCATTCCAATTTTGAAAGTACCCCCACAATACCCAAAATGGGTAAGGGCTTAACTAGAAATTTATGTGCTTTAGTATGGGTTCCCTCTAAACAAGCGTCATCGGGGTTATGCCGAGGGCTGCCTCTACAAAAGAAATGATGTGATATGACGTGAATGAGGTGAATTGTCCGGCCCAAGCCCTGTGCAGTTCCCAGGCTGACGGTGTGTCTTCACTGGGAGGCCAAGCTCATGGGGAGAGGTGCCTATACTAGAGTATATAAGTGAAAGGTTATGGTTGGTAGTCCGCATACGGAGTATGATAAATCAGGGCCAGTTAACCCTGACGGATTATTGCAAATATTGTGGCACAAGTGTACGACCTCTGCAGAGTGTAGAACTATTCGAATAGCCGTGTCCACGGTTACGGACGATTGGAAAGGCCATACTGTTCCGTCATCAGATCATTTTCAAAAATGTGACATGTGACTTGTGACTTGAATTTGAAAGGTGAATGGTGACTTTGAATTGAATCACAACAGAGTTGTGGGAATGACACTAATGTTCCCACTTGAGTTAGTCTAGTGATTCAAGCATCTTTACTAAATGTTTATGAAATAAACTTGGCTTTATGCAAATAAACCTAGAGCTTAGTATCCCCTTACCACAATTGATAATGCTTACACTAGTATTAGTTTGCGAGTACTTTAAAAGTACTCATGGCTTTGTCCCTGGCTATTCAAATGGCCAGACTATGAAGGTGAACAGCAGTACGAGGAAGATGGACAGCAGGACGTCTACGACAACTAGGACTACTCCTGACGTCAAGCGTTGGCCTGTGGATTAGATAGCCACTACTACTTCGCTTCCGCTATTTGTGATGTTCGTTGATCGATAGATCAACTACTATTGTAATATTGGATCATGTGATCTACCTTTGTAAGACGATTATGTGTTGTAATAAATGATGACTCTATGATATTCAACTATTATGTCTCGCAACAACAATATTCCTGGGATTGCGATGTATGGCATAATAGGCATCTCATCTTAAGTTTAAGTCATGTGCTGTAGTTAATTCCCTTTGTCTTAAGTGATCTATTAGAGAGCTTCCCTGTGACCACCCGAAGGGTAAGAAATGTTTAACTGTATAAGTGGATTGCCTAGACCTTTCCATCAGTTCGGACTTTTGGTTGCGTTGGCTAGTCCATGAAGCTTGACATGGTGTCAGAGCCAGGGTCTCGAGTTCGAGTCCTGGCTTTCGCAATTTATCCTAAAATTGTTGTTGCCCCCTCGGAGTCCACGTATATGCCTCTTGAGCTATACCTCTGAGTCTTTCCACATGTTGACTTGTCTCCCATCACACGTGAGGGGGGGTGTTGAATTGTATAAGTGGATTGCCGCCCTTGCGATCAGTTCGGACTTTTGGTTGTGTTGGTAGTGCATGAAGCTTGACAAGAAAGAAATGCTCTTTGTAGCTAACCCCAAGTCTGGTAACATTTGCAAAATAGGTATCAGATGCAGCTATCCATTCAGTAGAAGAATTTGCATTTTAGAGTTGAAGGTTCATAATCTCTTCTCTACTATTGATAGTAAAGGGTACACATGGTATTTGTTTACCTCATTTTCGCGTTCTAAAAAAGGTACGCTATATGGTTGTGCTAAGTTAAACTGATTTAAGTCTGTTCAAGTTTATCGAAAATTATACTACCAACATCTAAAACATCAATATAGGTTCATATATTACAAAAGATATTTAGATTTTCTTTTCTCGAACACATGCCTAGTCGTGCATCATTATATATTAGAGCATACAGGGTTGTAGCAAGGCTACGAAAAACTGAGAAAGCAAAAAGAAAGAACTATACAGGGGACTAGAGGCAGCTAACTTTGTTAGGCCTGCAGGTGCTAAATCTTATATATATATGAGGTTGTAGATATTAATCGTAAACTTACTCAAACTTAAATATCATTGAATTAGGAAAAAGATAACCTGAGTTATTTTGAATGAGGGGACGTCACAATCACTAATGAAAGATAATTGTGGGAAACTGAAATCTATTCAAGAAAATGGGAGAAAAAATGTATCAAAAACAAAATTAATTATACCATTCTGCAGATTGTTCACCGATATAAACGAAGAACTGTTTGATCTGCATGTAGGTACATCCAATCAAGGCTTTTTCCCCGATCTCTAGAAAATATAAGCTACGCATGTAATTACAAACGATTTTCTTCTATTTTTCTGTTTCTACGTTAACATTTGAGATACTTGTTAATTACATCCATATTCTGCAGTTGCATAGAGTTACTAATTCAGGAATGCATTCACATACGGAGTATACTATGTTTGCTGATGACTGACTAGTACTAATTCATTGCAAGCAACGGTTCATTCATATTCAGATAAAGGATGTGATCGTTAAGTCATATACTTATGAAAGTCCTTATGCATCTCTCTGATGCAGATGGCGGGGGTCTCTCGTCCTCCTTTTGGAGGCAAAATCAATTAGTTATATATGAAACAATGGGTGTAAAAGGTTATCAAAAAGGGTGCCTTCATAGTGCCACGTTATCTTTTGAGATACTGGTTAATTACACCCATATTCTGCAGTGGCGTAGAGTTACTAATTCAGGAATGCAATCACATACTGAGCATACTATGTTTGTTGGTGACTAATTAGTACTACTAATTCATTGCAAGCAACGGTTCATTCATATTCAGCAAAAGGGGGTGTGATCATTAAGTCATATAAGAAAGGTAAAATATAAACAAGGTAGTTCATGAATAACTTCATTGGTTAAGGCAGTGTATCATGCAATGCAACATAAGGACTGAAAAAATACCATTTGCGGTGTCCCAGAAGTACGTGGAGCCGTCAGTTTCGTCCACCGCAAAAACGTGGCCACGGAGTTCAATGGCATCACAGTAATTTGGATAATCAGGTGCAGGTGTAAGGGCCTCCAGCATTCTCCAGTCGCCACCCCCTTCAAGGT
This sequence comes from Lolium multiflorum, assembly GCA_030979885.1. NCBI lineage: Eukaryota > Viridiplantae > Streptophyta > Magnoliopsida > Poales > Poaceae > Lolium > Lolium multiflorum. The sequence continues at coordinate 126,722,001 of CM061749.1, forward strand.
AGAAAATCGTTTTGTCGAACAAGGCGATGAGCTTGTAATCTGCGTACCTCCCACCTTTTGTGGGCACTTGGCAGATTACAATCTTCAACAAATCAATTGCTGGACCCCAGTTAAAAGAGTATGCAGGTCGATATGAAACAATACTATGATGAATCTTCGAATCAGGTAGGGATGGAAGGGGGATATGTCGCTCGGTGTAGACGTTCACGAGGCACCACTCATGATGATCGGCGGCGGCGATCCAGTCGCCGTTCGCGCCAAGCCATTTTCTGTCGTGCATGAACGGCAGGGCGACAGAACGGCGAGGATGGTCGAGGGGCACCAGGTCGTACACGGTATCATGCAGACGAGATGCTGTCGCCAGGTCCCAGTGTTCACCGAACCAATAAGCAGGCGGAGGCATCAGCAGGCAGGGTTCATCCCAATGGTGCATCTTACCTTCATCCTTGCTGATCATGTCGTAGAGCTCCCTGGAACATGCAGCAAGTCGGACGGTGTAGGTAACGTCCAGATGCGCAGCGATGAGGTCGATGTTGTCGCCGGTGAGAGCCTCCCAGTGGCCTTCCCCGCCGCCCCGGCAAAGCCTAGAATAATTCATCACGTGAAGATGGATTTAGGTGGATGGCGGATGCAACTGCGCTTGGGGTTTTCGGAGGAGAGGGCGAGCGCTATGGAAGGAACGATGCGGCGCGCGGCCGGCCGGGGTAAGGAGAGAAAGGTATACGGAGTAGTACTAGTGATGCGGCGTGGTGGGGATCGAGATCCTGCGCGTGCGCGTGATTCTGGGAGGGTGAAGAAGAAGATTTTTTTTTTGTAACGGGGTGAAGAAGAAGATGATAGACATGCAAGGGGCAAAAACTAGGTAGTACTCTAGGCTGCTGCTGCGACTGGGCGCCGATTTGACTGTTGGTAGACTAGCACGCCACCCATCTATAAATTTGCGACGACGTTTGGTGCAGTGATGTCTCGTCACATCAGGTTGACCAGAGAGGGCTTTTTTTTACAGTTTCCATTTCGATATATTTTTCGCCAATAATCGTAGTTCTCTACATGCCAGAGACACGTACCTTAACACGTGGGCAGCATGCAACCGCGCGAGCACCAAAATGGAATGAGAAATGTTTTAGAGCAGAACTTCATTTTCAATGCCTTTCCTAGCTTGGTTTGGAAACCGGACAGAGCTTCAGTGACTTGATGCTTCCAAGATACATTGTGACTGTGTCCCACCATCTACCATCCATTTGAGATCCAACGTTCCAAACTATCTCTTATTTCGAAGCTAAAAAAGAAAAACTATTCAGAAAATTTTGAAAAAAATCCAGTAATATGTAGATTCCTTGTTTTAAAATCTATGAATATTTCATCCCATTCGGATGACTAGCTTGTGATTAAATAGATTCTTACGTACTCGAGCACTAGTTTAAACTAAATATATATTTGCTCACAAACCTATGATTCAAATCGAATGAAACTTCACCAAAATATAAATCGAAATATGCATGATTTACTGGAAGTTTTTCAAAATTTTCATGGTCCATGGGGTCCTCCAAAGTGCAAGCTTTTTTTTCTTGGTTGGTACTTCAAAACCGAGTTTGGATGGTGGCAAGACTTGCACAAAGAGGATGTCAAAATTTTGGCCTTTGTGAACTTTGCAATCAACATCAAGTGTCGGACTCTCGAGAAAAAAATATGAGTTGGCGCCCACCTTTCTTTCAACCGTTGGTTCTCAATCCGAGGGTGGTCCAACTAGCTAACAAAATTGGCTTGGTATTCATGGTCTTGAACCAACGATTTGGCATGGCTTTCAATCGGTATGAGAGGTGATGTATGGAGGAGATTCATACGAGAGGGCAATAAAGAAATGTTTTGTCATCCTCGCAAAGCTAGTCTATTTGGAAAGAAATGAATAATTGGTTTTTCGCAACATTGCATGATACTAATTCATGATACTATGCATTGAAGGTGTTGTATCATAGACTAGTATCAGTCTACGATACTTCCCATTGTGACTAGTCTAAGTGCTTTTGCACCATGAACACTAGCTATGCACAGACCTCAAAAAACACTTCTCCATCATTCTACTATTCACACTTTCTTTTTCTAATAGAACTATGTACCATTGTTTTTAATATAATCTTGTGTCGAGAGTATATATTTCTAAAATAGTCATTTATGTTTCGCATAAGCTCAAAGAGGGGTACTTACTTATGAGAGATATCTTTCAACTAATACGTTGTAGGAGTACTTTAATTATGTGAGCTATAGTGTGAAATGCTTACTAGAACGAGTACAAAAGGTGTTTGATAACATTACAGGCCACACGCCCAGTGTAGCGTGCATTGTAGGAGCATTACATCAATTTAACAACTACGGAGGAGTAGCCTAGGTAGAGATAACATGCAAAGGAAATAGTTCAACAGATAGTACAACACAACTACGGAAAGGGAGTAGCCTAGGTAGAGATAAACATGCAAATGAAATAGTTCAACAGATACAAATCTTGCATTACAACACGAGTATTACATAAAGTACATCAGCCCTTCTTTCTGGACCTGTGACGCGAAGGCAAGTTTCCCTTAAGTGGATCACCCAAGGTTTATCGAACTCAGGGAGGAAGAGGTCAAAGATATCCCTCTCATGCAACCCTGCAATCACAAAGCAAGAAGTCTCTTGTGTCCCCAACACACCAAATACACTTGTCAGGTGTATAGGTGCACTAGTTCGGCGAAGAGATAGTGAAATACAAGTAATATGGATGTATATGAGTGGTAATAGCAATCTGAATAAAATATGGCAGCGAGTAAACATGCAACAGAACAGTAAGTAAACGGTGTTTTCAGTATTGGAAACAAGGCCTAGGGATCATACTTTCACTAGTGGACACTCTCAACATTGATCGCATAATAAATACTTCTTCTCAAATGTGCTACATACACTCTTGTTTGATAATGAACATCATTGCGTAGGATTACACGAACCCTCAATGCCGGAGTTAACAAGCTCCACAATTCCATGTTCATATTTAAGTAACCTTAGAGCATAATAGATCATTGCAAAATAAACCAAGAACTAACATAGTGCACACTATGAAGGAGGAATAGATCACATCAATACTATCATAATGATAATTAACTCCACAATCTACAAGAGATCGTGATCATAGCCTACGACAAGAACCACAGGGTGCACACACTAATCACCTTTACACCAAGTAGGAGGAATAGAACTACTTTAATAACATCACATGAGTAGCACACAACTAGTAGCGATACAAAGCTCATCATATGGATCTCAATCATGTAAGGCAGCTCATGAGATCATTGTATTGGAGTACAGAGAGAGAGATTAACCACATAGCTACGGTAGAGCCCTCAGCCCCAGGGGAGAACTACTCCCTCCTCATCATGGGAACAGCGATGGCGGTGAAGATGGCGGTGGAGACGGCTTCCGGGGGCAATTCCCCGTCCGGCGGGGTGCCGGAACAGAGAGTTCTGTCCCCCGAATCTTGATTTCGCGATGGCGGCGGCTCTGGAAGGTTTTTCTCCGTCTCGTGGTCTCTGGCGGTGTTTTTAGGTCAGGGAGGCTTAAATAGGCGCCGAGAGGGAGTCGGAGGGGCCACGGGGTGCCCAGACCATAGGGGGGCGCGCCCCCTGGCCCGCGCCGGGGTGTGGTCTGGGGCCCCCCTGGCTCCCCTCTCGTCCCCCTCCGGTGCTCTGGAAGCTTCCGGGAAAAATAGGAACTTTGGAGGTGATTTCGTCCGATTCCGAGAATATTTCGTTACTAGGATTTCTAAAACCAAAAACAGCAAAAAATAGCAACTGGCCTTTCGGCATCTCGTCAATAGGTTAGTTCCGGAAAACGCATAATAATGACATATAATGTGTATAAAACATGTAGATATCATCAATAAAGTGGCATGGAACATAAGAAATTATAGATACGTTTGAGACGTATCAAGCATCCCCAAGCTTAGTTCTGCTCGTCCCGAGCAGGTAAAACGATAACAAATGATAATTTCTTAAGTGACATGCCATCATAGCCTTGATCATACTATTGTAAAGCACATGAGATGAATGCAGAGATTCGAAGCAATGATGAGGATAATGAGTAAACAAATGAATCATATAACAAAGACTTTTCATGAATAATACTTTCAAGCCAAGCATCAATAAGTCTTGCATAAGAGTTAACTCATAAGCAATAAATTCTTGGTAGAAAGCTTTGAAACAACACAAAGGAAGATATAAGTTTCAGCGGTTGCTTTCAACTTTAACATGTATATCTCGTGGATAATTGTCAACACAAAGTAATATAACAAGTGCAATAGGTAAACATGTAAGAATCAATGCACACAATTTACACAAGTGTTTGCTTCTAGGATAGAAAGAATAGGTAAACTGACTCAACAATAAGGTAAAAGAATGGTCCTTCAAAGAGGAAAGCATTGATTGCTATATTTGTGCTAGAGCTTTGATTTTGAAAACACATAGAGAGCATAAAAGTAAAGTTTTGAGAAGTGTTTGTTGTTGTCAACGAATGGTAGCGGGTACTCTAACCCCCTTGCCAGACAAACCTTCAAAGAGCGGCTCCCATTTTATTTTGTTTTTGGGTGGCACTCCTTCCAACCTTTCTTTCACAAACCATGGCTAACCGAATCCTCGGGTGCCTGCCAACAATCTCATACCATGAAGGAGTGCCTTTTTTATTTTAGTTTTATTATGTTGACACTCCTCCCCACCTTTGCTTTCTCAAGCCATGGCTAACCGAATCCTTCGGGTGCCGTCCAACAATCACATACCATGGAGGAGTGTCTATTTTTGTTAATTAATTTGGGACTGGGAATCCCATTGCCAGCTCTTTTTGCAAAATTATTGGATAAGCGGATGAAGCCACTAGTCCATTGGTGAAAGTTGCCCAACAAGATTGAAAGATAAACACCACATACTTCCTCATGAGCTATAAAACATTGACACAAATCAGAGGTGATAAATTTTGAATGGTTTAAAGGTAGCACTCAAGCAATTTACTTTGGAATGGCTGAGAAATACCATGTAGTAGGTAGGTATGGTGGACACAAATGGCATGAATATTGGCTCAAGTGTTTGGATGCATGAGAAGTATTCCCTCTCGATACAAGGTTTAGGCTAGCAAGGTTATTTGAAGCAAACTCAAGTATGAAATGGTGCAGCAAGACTCACATATAAACATATTGTAAACATTATAAGACTTTACATCGTCTCCTTGTTGTTCAAACACCTCAACCAGAAAATATCTAGACTTAGAGAGACCAATCATGCAAACCAAATTTTAACAAGCTCTATGTAATTATTCATTAATGGGTACAAGGTACATGATGCAAGAGCTTAAACAAGATCTATATGAGCACAACAATTGCCAAGTTTCACATTATTCAAGACATTATACCAATTACTACATGTAGCATTTCCCGTTTCCAACCATATAACAATTAACGAAGCAGTTTCAACCTTCGCCATGAAAATTAAAAGCTAAGAACACATGTGTTCATACGAACCAGCGGAGCGTGTCTCTCTCCCACACAAGGATGAACTTATTCAGAGAACTAAGATAACAAAACAAAAACAAAAATAAAAGCACACAGACGCTCCAAGTAAAGTACACAAGATGTGACCGAATAAAAATATAGTTTCAAGAGAAGGAACCTGATACTTTGTCGATGAAGAAGGGGATGCCTTGGGCATCCCCAAGCTTAGATGCTTGAGTCTTCTTGAAATATGCAGGGGTGAACCACGGGGCATCCCCAAGCTTAGAGCTTTCACTCCTCTTGATCATAGTATATCATTCTCCTCTCTTGACCCTTGAAAACTTCCTTCACACCAAACTTCAAGCAAACTCATTAGAGGGTTAGTGCACAATTAATAATTCACTCATTCAGAGGTGACACAATCATTATTTTCACTTCTGGACATTGCATAATGCTACTGGACATTAGTGGATCAAAGAAATAAATCCAACATAGCAAAAGAGGCAATGCGAAATAAAAGGCAGAATCTGTCAAAAACAGAACAGTCCGTAAAGACGAATTTAGAAATGGCACCAGACTTGCTCAAATGGAAAAACTCAAAACTAATGAAAGTTGCGTACATATCTGAGGATCACGCTCGTAAATTGGCAGATTTTTTCGAATTTTCTACAGAGAATTGTGCCCAGATTCGTGACAGACAGCAATGCTGTTTCTGCGCAGCGATCCCAAATATAACATCAACTTTGACATAGAAACTTTACTTGGCACAAAAACATGATAAGGAGAGGTTGCTACAGTAGTAAACAACTTCCAAGACACAAATATAAAACAAAGTACTGTAGAAAAATAACACATGGGTTATCTCCCAAGAAGTTCTTTCTTTATAGCCATTAAGATGGGCTCAGCAATTTTGGTGATGCACCCGCAAGAAATAGTATTTGAAGCAAAAGAGAGCTTCAAGAGGCAATTCAAAACACATTTGAGCCTAACATGCTTCCTATGCAAAAGAATCTTATACACAAATGAATTCATGAAGAGCAAAGTGGCAAGCATAAGAGGATAAAACACGAGTAACTTAAAGATTCTCAACATAAAGAGGGGAAACTTAATATTATTAAGATGCATATAACCATATTTCCCTCTCTCATAATAACTTTCAGTAGCATCATTGATGAAATCCACAATATACCCGTCACTTAAAACATTCTTATCATGGTTCATATGCATAGAAGTATCATTAATTTTGGCATAAGAAGAGTTATTCTCATTAATAGTAATTGGAGCAAGATTATTATCAAGAATTTGAACATGGTAAACAAGTTGCATATTAAAAGAATTGTTTTTGGCAAGCCCATCATAACTATGACAAGTTTCATAAGGATAATTGTAGCATGTGTCATATACATCTCTACAGTAATTATCTAAACCTGAATATGTAATATCATCATTTTCACTAAAAGTAGAAGTCTCAAATATAGGATCTTCAAGCACAGCATCCCCAAGCTTAGGGCTTTCAATATCATCGTTTAAGGGGACATGAATAATGCTATCATCATTACTTTCATAATCAGTACCAAAGAGATTTCCAATATCAAAGGTAGTGTGCTCATTCAAATCATGATCGCTAATGTATGTAAAGGGCATAGGAAGATCATCGTATTCAGATTCATTATCACAATAATCATTAGGAGCAACATACTTACGGTTACCTAGCGTTATCTCGTTCACGCGGGGATACGCCGTTACCTCTTTCTTTTTATTCTCCTTCTTCTTCTTCTTCTTCTTCTTCTTCTTCGTTCCCTTCTTCTTCTTCTTCTTCTCCTTCTCCTCGTTCCCTTCTTTAGGAGGAAGAGGCTTGAAGGGTGGCTTGTCCGCATAACCTGATTTACTTTTAGAAACAATAGAAGAAACTTGGGAGGATCCCTCCTTTTCATTAATTAGTTGAAAACACACAGCGGTCCTATCATATTTCGGCAAGGTGTCATCTTCTAAAATATTTTGTATGTAAGTATTTGTATGGCTATTATCAATGCAATAAGAAAGACAACCATGCAGGACATCATCAATATCAAGATCGTTAATATTTAACAAAGAAATTTTTCTTGATAACTCTTCACACTTCAAAAATAAGGTAAGTTCATCATGCTGATTAGGAGTAATTTCATCATCACAATACAAATTTGCAGCACTTATGGGGTTCGAATTATCATTGGAGGAACATTGAAAATTAAAATGACCAACTCTATGGCAAAGTTCACAAATAAAAGGATAGAGGGCACACACTTTTTCTCCAAGATCATCTAGAGCTCTAGACCATTTTCTAGTTTTTTCATTTCTGTGATGGATACAATATTCATCTTCTATTTGATTAATTCCACAAGGTCTATGTATTCCACAAAAATTAACATGCTTATAAGAAATAGCATTCTTAGGAGTTTGAGCATGCTTATTGCAATCATTAACAACAATTTCATTCTTCATGCAAGCCTCTTTAAAAGGTTCATGATACTTATCAAAATTCTTTTTAGGCAATTCTAAATGAGAAGCAAAGGCTTTATAAAGATTTGCAGCAACTTGAGAGTCAAGACCATAAGTAGCACTCATATTTCGAAATTTATCAGTATTCATAAAAGTTTCAATGCATTCATAATCATAATTTATACCTGACTCTTTACCTTTGTCGTTCTCCCAATCTTCAGCGTTCTCCTTAATCCGATCAAGAAGGTCCCTTTTAAACTCTTCTTTATTGCTCGTGAATGATCCAGAACAAGTAGTATCCAGCAAGGTCTTATCTTGAAAAGAAAGTCTTGCATAGAAATTATCAATGATGATATTACCTGGAAGCTCATGATTGGGGCATTTGAGCATTAAAGTCTTCAATCTCTCCCATGCTTGGGCAATACTCTCTCCATCATGAGGCCAGAAATTATATATATGGTTTCGATCTTTGTGAATTTCACTTGGAGGATAGAACTTGGAATAAAATAGAGGCACAATATCCTTCCAATCAAGAGAGCGCCCGTCCTTCAGCAGTTTATACCAATGCGCCGCTTTACCAGACAGCGACATATCAAATAATTTCTTTCTAACTTCATCCATTGAAATACCTGCACACTTGAATAACCCGCATAATTCATGCAAAAACAGTAAATGATTACTAGGATGGACAGTTCCATCCCCTTCATAGCGGTTATCCATAACACGTTCAATAATTTTCATAGGTATTTTATACGGAATACTTTCAGCAGGTGGATTTAAAATATCAGAAGCATCATTAAAGTTATCGCATATGGGAGATAAAGCATTATCAGAACAAAATATTTCTTCCAAAGCGGAGGAGCTAAAAAGATTATTTTTATGTAAACCAGCTTCCCCAAGCTTAGACTTCTTCATAGCATTAGCAGTAATTGCATTCATACTAATAACATTGCTACTATCATGTAAATAAGGTTCCATAGGTTTTTTAATTTTTGTATCAAACCATCCATGTCTTAAATCAGGAAATAGAATAAGAAGCTCTTTGTTGTCCATTATGCCTAACTAGTGAAAATAAAAACAAGAAACAAAAAGATGCAATTGCAGGATCTAAAGGAAATAGCTTCGAGTACACACACAATGGCGCCAGAAAAGTACTGTTACCTGGAATCGGAGTGTGAGTACCTTTTACCTTTCCTCCCCGGCAACGGCGCCAGAAAAGTGCTTGATGTCTATGGGTGCTTCTATTCTTGTAGACAGTGTTGGGCCTCCAAGTGCAGAGGTTTGTAGAACAGCAGCAAGTTTCCCTTAAGTGGATCACCCAAGGTTTATCGAACTCGGGAGGAAGAGGTCAAAGATATCCCTCTCATGCAACCCTGCAATCACAAAGCAAGAAGTCTCTTGTGTCCCCAACACACCAAATACACTTGTCAGGTGTATAGGTGCACTAGTTCGGCGAAGAGATAGTGAAATACAAGTAATATGAATGTATATGAGTGGTAATAGCAATCTGAATAAAATATGGCAGCGAGTAAACATGCAACAGAACAGTAAGTAAACGGTGTTTTCAGTATTGGAAACAAGGCCTAGGGATCATACTTTCACTAGTGGACACTCTCAACATTGATCGCATAATAAATACTTCTTCTCAAATGTGCTACATACACTCTTGTTTGATAATGAACATCATTGCGTAGGATTACACGAACCCTCAATGCCGGAGTTAACAAGCTCCACAATTCCATGTTCATATTTAAGTAACCTTAGAGCATAATAGATCATTGCAAAATAAACCAAGAACTAACATAGTGCACACTATGAAGGAGGAATAGATCACATCAATACTATCATAATGATAATTAACTCCACAATCTACAAGAGATCGTGATCATAGCCTACGACAAGAACCACAGGGTGCACACACTAATCACCTTTACACCAAGTAGGAGGAATAGAACTACTTTAATAACATCACATGAGTAGCACACAACTAGTAGCGATACAAAGCTCATCATATGGATCTCAATCATGTAAGGCAGCTCATGAGATCATTGTATTGGAGTACAGAGAGAGAGATTAACCACATAGCTACGGTAGAGCCCTCAGCCCCAGGGGAGAACTACTCCCTCCTCATCATGGGAACAGCGATGGCGGTGAAGATGGCGGTGGAGACGGCTTCCGGGGGCAATTCCCCGTCCCGGCGGGGGCCGGAACAGAGAGTTCTGTCCCCCGAATCTTGATTTCGCGATGGCGGCGGCTCTGGAAGGTTTTTCCGTCTCGTGGTCTCGGCGGTGTTTTTAGGTCAGGGAGGCTTAAATAGGCGCCGAGAGGGAGTCGGAGGGGCCACGGGGTGCCCAGACCATAGGGGGCGCCCCCCCCCGCGCCGGGGTGTGGTGGGGCCCCGGCTCCCCTCTCGTCCCCCTCCAGTGCTCTGGAAGCTTCCGGAAAAATAGGAACTTTGGCGGTGATTTCGTCCGATTCCGAGAATATTTCGTTACTAGGATTTCTGAAACCAAAAACAGCAGAAAACAGCAACTGGCCTTTCGGCATCTCGTCAATAGGTTAGTTCCGGAAAACGCATAATAATGACATATAATGTGTATAAAACATGTAGATATCATCAATAAAGTGGCATGGAACATAAGAAATTATAGATACGTTTGAGACGTATCACATTACAACACGAGTATTACATAAAGTACATCAGCCCTTCTTTCTGGACCTGTGACGCGAAGGCAGGTTCCATTGCCGGGCGTTGGCGAAGCTTGGGATGAGCCACAACGGAACCTGCCGCCATGTCCATCTAATGTTGGTTTGGAAACCAACAGTACAGTCTTCAGAATTCAAACTGAAGCGGCAAATTTCTGGAGAAGGAGGATATGCAAGGCCTACTGCATGGTGCGATGTGTAAACAGAGTTGCTTCTCGCCATATTTGGACGGTCATGTTCTGCCCCGTCTTCTACTGGAATGATAATCGGATAGTTCACTCCAAGGAAGAGAGAATATGATCCAAGGGAAATAATCCTCCTCCATGGCCTCGGTGGCATCAACTGACTGGTGTCCATGCTGTACACCTCGCAGCCAAGTAAACCCTTACCATACCCGCGAATAGTGCGACCATGACGACCCTCAGAGGTAGCAGCAGCAGGTAAAATCCGAACCAGTCCAGTATAATCCCGCCCGTCAGTAACGCCCCAGGTATGGACCAGAAAAAGTCTAGAACCATCAGGAGATCGTGCTAACCACCAGGAGCCAAGATTGTACCGACCTTGTTCATCAAGTTCTGGCGGAATAGGTGCCGTGCTGATCAACAAAGGACCTTGCAAAGGAAAGCACAGCTTGAAGTCAGTTCAGCAAAACTTGATTAGTTCATTACATACATGAATAATGATGTAGCTAAAATACTGCCTCCGATCCAAATTAATTGACTCAACTGGATGTGTCTAGCTAGATATGCACAAATTAATTGACTCAAGTTTGTCTAGCTAGATGCACTGGCTAGACAAAGCTGAGTCAATTTGATTTGGATCGGAGGGAGTACTTTATTTTGACTCAAAGGCATATCGCTGCTGATTTTGATTGAATATAGAGGGGGAAAGGTACAGGCATGACACGAAAACTGCACAACAAAAAGAAAAAGGCTAAAGCTAAATCTGAAACTAGCAGGTAATAGCGAAAACACATCATATGAGATGAGAAAAATTACCCCAAGAAAGTTGATTCCATGCATAAACTTCGCCTGTCTGAGTTACAGCAAATACAATACCCTTGTGGATGATTGCATCGGAGTAGCCGTACGCTAAGAACTGGTTGTCAAGAACTGTCCATCTGCTAGAAGCACAGTGAAGGACTGCAATTGCCGCGTTGAAGATGGCAAGAACAGAGAAACTAGTATAATTTGAAGCAGCTGTTGGAACTCGGCAAATAGCTATCTTCAGCAGTTGAAGATGTTGATCATTAGACTCGAACACAAGTTTATCCGGGGTGGATTTAAACTCACTTATTGGTGGTAGAGGAATCCGGCGACCAGTGTACACATTGACAAGCTCCCAATTCCAGGGGAAGCCAAGAAGGGCGATCCAATCTCCATTCGCGCCTGCCCACATGCCCGTACCACCATCTGGAATCACGGCATCGGAAGAGATCCTGTCCAGCGGCGTCAGTTGGCACAAGGTACCCTTGCGATCTTTTGCATCATGCTGCTTGTCCTTCTGCGCACCCTGCTGCTTGAACTTGTGGACGCGGGAGAAGGGATTGTGCGCGGGCGGTACCTCAGTTTGGTGAGTATGAAGAACACAGGGCATGCCAAACGGCTGAGATGCAGGCAGAGCTACACTTTGTGTTGCTGAATCATGATAAAACTTGCATGAACCGACGAGGCTCGCGGCGGTGATGACATCGCATCGGGATGCGATTTCTTCAAGGGGGCCATCAGGAAACACCCAAGAACTGCCACTCTCATTGATCGATCTCGCCATTGGAAGGATGCGGTCAAGTGGGTGTGGGGGTGTGGGAGTGGGACGCTGGCGTTTGGGTATGAGGTATTGGAGGACAGTGCGAGCGGCAGCTGGTAGAGCGATATGGATAAAAGTCCACAACTCCTACTAGTACCATCAAACAGGTGGCTCGAGATGATCCGAAAAAGGCATGGCGGCGGTGGTGCAGGGGCTGCTGGTGTAGGCGGGGTCGCCAGAGAAGATGGAGATGAAGAAGACGGAGAAGCAGGCAAAAAAAAACAATTTGAATTGAAATCAATAATACGAGTACTACGGGCGTGCCTTCTCTCTCTGGTCTCTGCTGCACTACTGCACCTGTCGTGAAGGCGTGTGACCCGAGAAGAAGCTAATGTACTGTATACTGTCCTTGCACGCCGTGGAGCTGTATTTTGTCTCATCAAATCAGCTCTGGACAGTTTCAGCAGAGAAAAGATCCTTTGCCATCATCATGATATATTACCACGGGCCCACGGCAGTGCACATTCATCTTGTACTACCATATACTGTACTGCTCTATATGTTGCACAAACCACCACTTGGACATTTTTTTTGCAGTTTCCACCATGTGGTGGTCTAATATGTTGCAAATTTCACCACTTGGTTATCTAATCAGCTAGTTAGTCATGTTGATAGCAAAATCGACAAGTGGGTTCAACATGTCAATGCTCCAATTAATGTTTTAGAAAAAATAAATTTTTCAAAATTCATACTTCTTTTATTTAGCTATTTAAAAATGCTTATTCATTTATTTCAACAAATATTGTGCGGTCTTGAATTTTTTTCAAACAAATATTATGGCATCGGGTTCGGGACTCCTGAAAAGGACTGGCCGTGGTACGGGAACCCGAAATGATGCCCACAACATGGTCGAAAGTGGCAAGGAACCCATCGAGGTGGATGAACTCGGGAAACCTTGGTAGAGGTAGGGATCTTGAGGAGGCCATTAGGGTTAGCCTACCCCCCAATAAGCGTATGAACGAAAAAAATTCACATAAGTAGTAGCTATTATTAAAATTTCACAAATATTACGCGCTTTTGAATATTTCAAAAGTATTGTGGCGTCACGCTGGCCTTGCCCGAATTTTACCTTTCAGGCTGGATGTCACGAGCATGATCACTCAACCAACCGGGTCCAAACATATATATACAATTGGCCTCCTCGAGCCTACACCGACCAGATTGTCGCTGAAACTGGATCATATAGTTTCTATTGGATTGATGTCCTAAGGAAATATTCCAACAACGGAAGTTGTTTGATTCGTTGTATTATATTCCTTTGGAATCTTGTTGGGCTTGTTTGGTTCGAAGAAAATTCATAGAAATTTTGTGGGATTCAAATCTCAGTGGCTCCTTTGATTCTTGAATACATGATAATTCATACTAATTCACGTGTTTTTTGTGTAGCACTACAACCAAAGAACATGCAATTCAAATTTGTGTGATTTCTCTCATATAGGATTAATTCAACATGCAATCATATTCAATTCCTACATTATTTCTATTTTAACATTTTGTACACATCATGCATGCGACCCAAACAATGCGTACATGGTGGGGGGGTTGTTTCGTTGCAAAAGCAGTTGGTCACACCACAAACAAACATGCAACAATTAATCTAAATTCACGCGGTTTCCCCGCGATGCAACCAAACAATATTCGATGAAACTAAGCATGGCATAAACATATACAATACACACCATACATTTTGGCTGCTTTGATTATTCGCAAGATTTTCAAAGTGCGGGAATATGAAAATTGTATGATTAGAGAGTGATGATCATCTCCAAATATATAGGATTGAGAAACAACGGTATTTGGATCCAATAACATTTGATTGCGTGTGAAAACCAAAAGAAATACTAGTAGTAACATACGGTTACACAATGAAGGATTTTTTGTTTTTGTATAAAAATGTATTGTCAATGAATTCTGAAAATTGCAATCCTATGAATTAAACAATCAGAAATCGTGTCAGACTAATTCCTACGTTTCGAGATTCTAGTACGGAGTATGATTTCTTTGAAGGGGCGCAGAGGGACGTGGGTAGCAATGTCTAGTCCCTGTCTTGTCTGTATACACTGTACTTACGTCAGACTAGTGTTGCTCATGAAGTCTTAATCTGACGTACTCTGAAGCTAGATGCATCACCGTTTCCAGTCTCTGTCCTCGTTTTTTCGGCAAAATAGACAGAAATAACCCAAAGTCGAAAAGATTGGGAAAAACAAACTTTCGACATACTAGCAAGATTGGGTTATTTTTGTCCAAATTCTCGTTTTTTTCTCTTGGCTTCCCTACCCTTGAATCCATGTCACTTACGTGTGTTGCCCATGCATGCGTCATGTCCCACACTTCAGTGAGCACAAGTGACGTGCTGTACGTACGCAAACTCCCAGCGATCTTCTTTGTCAAGAGAAGACGCATCAAGATTCAAGACCCGATCGCATTTCTTGCTTTCAGCCTGGGGTCCTCCATGTAAAAGTTAGGGATTTAGATGTAATTTCATGTTTATTTTGTGTGCTGTTGTAAACTGTTGATTTTTTATGTCCATTTGAATCTTGGTCAAATCCTAGGTTTGACCTAGATTTAAACAAGTTTAAAACATGAAAATGAAAAAGTAAGCCTGGATCCTCCTTAGTCAATCCAAAATGAAGCTTTTGGGAGGTTTTTGAAATTTCCATGTTTGAAACCCAAAACCACTTCTTTTCATGCTAGACTTCATAAGACATAGTTTAGGGATAGGGGTAGATACATGATTTGTCTGGTTTCAGTATGTCTAGAGCTTGTTTATCCACTTGAATGCTTACTATATGACATAAGAAGACTATGTGCTATGGTTTTTCATTTATCTATTTTTTTGAATTTTATGCCCATTTGAATCTTGGTCAAATCCCAGGTTTGACCAGGTTTTAAACAAGTTTAAAACTTGAAAATGAAAAGGTGTAAGCATGGATCCTTCGTAGTCACTCTAAAATGAAGCTTTTGGGAGGTTCTCGAAATTTCCATGCATGCTTGAAACTCAAAACCACTTTTCTTCATGCTTGACTTCATAAGACAGAGTTTAATTAGGGTTAGGGGTAGATACACGATTTTTCTGGTTTGAATATGTCTAGACCTTGTTTATCAACTTGAATGTTTACTATATGACATAATTAAGAAGGCTATGTACGTGCTTTGGTTTTTCATTCTTTAGATTTTTGTCTGAATTTTTATGCCCATTTGAATCTTGGTCAAATCCTAGGTTTGACCAAGATTTAAATAAGTTTAAAACATGAAAATGAAAAGATAAGCATCGATCCTTCTTACTCGCTCTAAAATGAAGCTTTTGGTAGGTTTTTGAAATGTCCATGTTTGAAACCCAAAACCACTTCTCTTCATGCTTGACTTCATAAGACGAAGTTTAGGGTCGATAGGGGGTAGATACATGATTTGCCTGGTTTGAATATGTCTAGACCTTGTTTATGAACTTGAATGCTTACTATATGACATAAGAAGACTATGTGCTTTGGTTTTTTTATTTTTTTATGCCCATTTTAATATTGGTCAAATCCTAGGTTTGACCAAGATTTAAACAAGTTTAAAACATGAAAATGAAAAGGTAAGCCTGGATCCTTCTTAGTCACTCTAAAATGAAGCTTTTGGGAGGTTTTTGAAATTTCCATGTTTGAAACCAAAAACCACTTCTCTTCATGCTTGACTTCATAAGACAGAGTTTAGGGTTAGGGGTAGATACATGATTTGTCTTATTTGAATATGTATAGACCTTGTTTGTCAACTTTTGAATGCTTACTATATATATGTGACATAAGAAGACTATGTGCTTTTGTTTTTCATTTTTCTGATTTTTTTAATTTTATGCCCATTTAAATCTTGGTCAAATCCTGGTTTGACAATGATTTAAACAAGTTTAAAATATGAAAATGAAAAGGTAAGCATTGATCCTTCTTAGTCACTCTAAAATGAAGCTTTTGGTAGGTTTTTGAAATTTCCATATTTGAAACCCAAAACCACTTCTCTTCATGCTTGACTACATAAGACAAAGTTTAGGGTTAGGGAGTAGATACATGATTTTTCTTGTTTGAATATGTCTAGACCTTGTTTATCAACTTTAATGCTACTATATGACATAAGAAAACTATGTGCTTTGGTTTTTCATTTTTCTGATATTTTTTGGAATTTTGATGCACATTTGAATCTTGGTCAAATCCTAGCTAGGTTTGACCAAGATTTAAACAAGTATATATAGAACATGAAAATGAAAAGGGAAGCATGTATCCTTCTTAATTAGTCACCCTAAAATGAAGTTTTTGGAAGGTTTTTGAAATTTCCATGTTTGAAACCTAAAACCACTTATCTTCATGCTTGACTTCGTCATAAGACAGAGTTTAGGGGTTAGGGGGTAGATACATGATTTGTCTAGCTAGTTTGAATATGTCTAGACCTTGTTTATCAACTTTAATGCTTACTATATGACATATAAGAAGACTATGTGCGCTTTGGTTTTTCATTTTTCGGTTTTTTTATTTTATGCCCATTTGAATCTTGGTCAAATCCTAGATTTGACCAAGATTTAAACAAGTTTAAAACATGGAAATGAAAAGGTAAGCATCGATCCTTCTTAGTCGCTCTAAAATGAAGCTGAATTTTGGGAGGTTTTTGAAATTTCCATGTTTGAAACCCAAAACCACTTCTCTTCATGCTTGACTTCATAAGACGAAGTTTAGGGTCGATAGGGGGTAGATACATGATTTGTCTGGTTAATTTGGATATATCTAGACCTTGTTTATCAACTTGAATGCTTACGATATGACATAAGAACACTATGTGCTTTTTATTTTATTTTTTGTGCCCATTTGAATCTTGGTCAAATCCTAGGTTTGACCAAGATTTAAACAAGTATAGAACATGAAAATGAAAAGGGAAGCCTGTATCCTTCTTAGTCACCCTAAAATGAAGTTTTGGGAGGTTTTTGAAATTTCCATGTTTGAAACCCAAAACCACTTCTCTTCATGCTTGACTTCTTAAGACATAGTTTAGGGGTTAGCGGGTAGATACATGATTTGTATGGTTTGAATATGTCTAGACCTTGTTTATCAACTTTAATGCTTACTATATGACATAAGAAGACTATGTGCTTTGGTTTTTCATTTTTCTGTTTTTTTTGAATTTTCTGCCAATTTTGTTTGACCAAGATTTAGACAAGTTTTACACGTGAAAACGAATAAGTAAGCCTGGATCCTTCTTAGTCACTCCAAAATGTACCAATTGATAGGTGCGTTAACTTTGCTTCATGGAAAAAATAATGTCATGTAAATGAGTTAACTTGGATTTCCTACCCTTGAATCCATAGGAAACTTTGTTCTAATGCACTATAATAATCAACCGAGTTTTTACACCAACAGGTCTGTCACTTACGTGTGGTGCCCATGCGTGAGGTCCCACACTTCAGTGAGCACAAGCCACGTGCAATAGGTACGCAAACTCCCAGCCATTTTCTTTGTCAAGAGAAGACGCATCAGGATGCGTATTGGAAGTCTGTGGGTCCTTCTGGATCCTTCGGTCGTCCCTCTCACGAAAAAAAAACAAATCTCTCTCATTCTCGGCCTCGCTCGACTCGCTCGCTCGCTCGCACCTCCTGCTCACTGACAAACCCTGCACAAAAGTCAACATCATCACCCAAAAAAGGGGAGACACCATAATTCTCTCCCTTCTTCTCTCCTTCCGAGTGATCCCTCTTCCTCCGAGTTTCACTCGACGGGCAAACACACATGTGCTGCATAGTAATAATAAAAAGGTAGAAAAATCGACCTACGAATCTATAATTAAATAGGTTAAACTATATATATGTATGTGACATAAGAAAACTATGTGCTTTTGTTTTTCATTTTTCTATTTTTTTTAAGAATTTTATGCACATTTGATTCTGGTCAAATCCTAGGTTCAACCAATATTTAAACAAGTTTCAAGCATGAAAATGAAAACGTAAGCCAAGATCCTTCTTAATTAGTCACTCTAAAATATATGAAGCTTTTGGGACGTACTTGAAATTTCCATGTTTGAAACCCAAAACCAATTCTCTTCATGATTGACTTCATAAGACAGAGTTTAGGGTTAGGGGTAGATATACACATGATTTTTCTGGTTTGAATATGTCTAGACCTTGTTTATCAACTTGAGTGTTTACTATATGACATAATTAAGAAGGCTATGTGCTTTGGTTTTTCATTCTTTAGATTTTTTGTCTGAATTTTTATGCCCATTTGAATCTTGGTCAAATCCTAGGTTTGACCAAGATTTAAATAAGTTTAAAACATGGAAATGAAAAGGTAAGCATCGATCCTTCTTAGTCGCTCTAAAATGAAGCTGAATTTTGGGAGGTTTTTGAAATTTCCATGTTTGAAACCCAAAACCACTTCTCTTCATGCTTGACTTTCATAAGACGAAGTTTAGGGTCGATAGGGGGTAGATACATGATTTGTCTTGTTTGAATATGTCTAGACCTTGTTTATCAACTTGAATGCTTACTATATGACATAAGAGGACTATGTGCATTGGTATTTCATTTTTTGATTTTTATGCCCATTTGAGAATCTTGGTAAAATCCTAGGTTTGTTGAGCAAGATTTAAACAAGTTTAACATGTGAAAATGATAAGGTAATTAAGTCTGGATCTTTCTCTTAGTAACTCTAAAATGAAGCTTTTGGGAGGTTCTTGAATTTACCATGTTTGAAACCCAAAACCACCGTACTTCTGTTCATGCTTGACTTCATAAGACAGAGTTTAGGGTTAGGGGTAGATACATGATTTTTCTGGTTTGAATATGTCTAGACCATGTTTATCAATTTGAATGCTTACTATATGACATAAGAAGGCTATGTGCTTTGGTTTTTCATTCTTTCGATTTTTTTCTGAATTGTTATGCCCATTTGAATCTTGGTCAAATCCTAGGTTCGACCAAGATTTAAACAAGTTTAAAACATGACAATGAAAAGGTAATTAATCATGGATCCTTCTTAATTAACCAGCCAGTCTAATTAAAATGAAGCTTTTTGGGAGGTTTTTGAAATTTCCATGTTTGAAAACCAAAACCACACTTCTCTGCTTCATGCTTGACTTCATATATAATTAAGACAAAGTTTAGGGTTAGGGAGTACATGATTTGTCTGGTTTGAATATGTCTAGACCTTGTTTATGAACTTGAATGCTTACTATATGACATAAGAAGACTATGTGCTTTGGTTTTTTATTTTATTTATTTTTTAATTTATGCCCATTTGAATATTGGTCAAATCCTAGGTTTGACCAAGATTTAAACAAGTTTAAAACATGAAAATGAAAAGGTAAGCCTGGATCCTTCTTAACTAGTCACTCTAAAATGAAGCTTTAATTTTGGGAGGTTTTTGAAATTTCCATGTTTGAAACCCAAAACCACTTCTCTTCATGCTTGACTTCATAAGACGAAGTTTAGGGTCGATAGGGGGTAGATACATGATTTGTCTGGTTTGAATATGTCTAGACCATGTTTATCAAATCCTAGGTTTGACCAAGATTTAAACAAGTTTAAAACATGAAAATGAAAAGGGAAGCATGTATCCTTCTTAGTCACTCTAAAATGAAGTTTTTGGAGGTTTTTGATATTTCCATGTTTGAAACCCAAAACCACTTCTCTTCATGCTTGACTTCATAAGACAGAGTTTATGGTTAGGGGTAGATATACACATGATTTTTCTGGTTTGAATATGTCTAGACCTTGTTTATCAACTTGAGTGTTTACTATATGACATAATTAAGAAGGCTATGTGCTTTGGTTTTTCATTCTTTAGATTTTTTGTCTGAATTTTTATGCCCATTTGAATCTTGGTCAAATCCTAGGTAATTTGACCAAGATTTAAATAAGTTTAAAACATGGAAATGAAAAGGTAAGCATCGATCCTTCTTAGTCGCTCTAAAATGAAGCTGAATTTTGGGAGGTTTTTGAAATTTCCATGTTTGAAACCCAAAACCACTTCTCTTCATGCTTGACTTCATAAGACGAAGTTTAGGGTCGATAGGGGTAGATACATGATTTGTCTGGTTAATTTGGATATATCTAGACCTTGTTTATCAACTTGAATGCTTACGATATGACATAAGAACACTATGTGCTTTTTTTATTTTTTTGTGCCCATTTGAATCTTGGTCAAATCCTAGGTTTGACCAAGATTTAAACAAGTATAGAACATGAAAATGAAAAGGGAAGCCTGTATCCTTCTTAGTCACCCTAAAATGAAGTTTTGGGAGGTTTTTGAAATTTCCATGTTTGAAACCCCAAACCACTTCTCTTCATGCTTGACTTCTTAAGACATAGTTTAGGGGTTAGCGGGTAGATACATGATTTGTATGGTTTGAATATGTCTAGACCTTGTTTATCAACTTTAATGCTTACTATATGACATAAGAAGACTATGTGCTTTGGTTTTTCATTTTTCTGTTTTTTTTTTGAATTTTCTGCCAATTTTGTTTGACCAAGATTTAGACAAGTTTTACACGTGAAAACGAATAAGTAAGCCTGGATCCTTCTTAGTCACTCCAAAATGTACCAATTGATAGGTGCGTTAACTTTGCTTCATGGAAAAAATAATGTCATGTAAATGAGTTAACTTGGATTTCCTACCCTTGAATCCATAGGAAACTTTGTTCTAATGCACTATAATAATCAACCGAGTTTTTACACCAACAGGTCTGTCACTTACGTGTGGTGCCCATGCGTGAGGTCCCACACTTCAGTGAGCACAAGTCACGTGCAATAGGTACGCAAACTCCCAGCCATTTTCTTTGTCAAGAGAAGACGCATCAGGATGCGTATTGGAAGTCGAGGGTCCTTCTGGATCCTTCGGTCGTCCCTCTCACAAAAAAACAAATCTCTCTCATTCTCGGCCTCGCTCGACTCGCTCGCTCGCTCGCTCGCACCTCCTGCTCACTGACAAACCCTGCACAAAAGTCAACATCATCACCCGAAAAAGGGGAGACACCATAATTCTCTCCCTTCTTCTCTCCTTCCGAGTGATCCCTCTTCCTCCGAGTTTCACTCGACGGGCAAACACACATGTGCTGCATAGTAATAATAAAAAGGTAGAAAAATCGACCTACGAATCTATAATTAAATAGGTTAAACTATATATATGTATGTGACATAAGAAAACTATGTGCTTTTGTTTTTCATTTTTCTATTTTTTAAAGAATTTTATGCACATTTGATTCTGGTCAAATCCTAGGTTCAACCAATATTTAAACAAGTTTCAAGCATGAAAATGAAAACGTAAGCCAAGATCCTTCTTAATTAGTCACTCTAAAATATATGAAGCTTTTGGGACGTACTTGAAATTTCCATGTTTGAAACCCAAAACCAATTCTCTTCATGATTGACTTCATAAGACAGAGTTTAGGGTTAGGGGTAGATATACACATGATTTTTCTGGTTTGAATATGTCTAGACCTTGTTTATCAACTTGAGTGTTTACTATATGACATAATTAAGAAGGCTATGTGCTTTGGTTTTTCATTCTTTAGATTTTTTGTCTGAATTTTTATGCCCATTTGAATCTTGGTCAAATCCTAGGTTTGACCAAGATTTAAATAAGTTTAAAACATGGAAATGAAAAGGTAAGCATCGATCCTTCTTAGTCGCTCTAAAATGAAGCTGAATTTTGGGAGGTTTTTGAAATTTCCATGTTTGAAACCCAAAACCACTTCTCTTCATGCTTGACTTTCATAAGACGAAGTTTAGGGTCGATAGGGGGTAGATACATGATTTGTCTTGTTTGAATATGTCTAGACCTTGTTTATCAACTTGAATGCTTACTATATGACATAAGAGGACTATGTGCATTGGTATTTCATTTTTTGATTTTTATGCCCATTTGAGAATCTTGGTAAAATCCTAGGTTTGTTGAGCAAGATTTAAACAAGTTTAACATGTGAAAATGATAAGGTAATTAAGTCTGGATCTTTCTCTTAGTAACTCTAAAATGAAGCTTTTGGGAGGTTCTTGAATTTACCATGTTTGAAACCCAAAACCACCGTACTTCTGTTCATGCTTGACTTCATAAGACAGAGTTTAGGGTTAGGGGTAGATACATGATTTTTCTGGTTTGAATATGTCTAGACCATGTTTATCAATTTGAATGCTTACTATATGACATAAGAAGGCTATGTGCTTTGGTTTTTCATTCTTTCGATTTTTTTCTGAATTGTTATGCCCATTTGAATCTTGGTCAAATCCTAGGTTCGACCAAGATTTAAACAAGTTTAAAACATGACAATGAAAAGGTAATTAATCATGGATCCTTCTTAATTAACCAGCCAGTCTAATTAAAATGAAGCTTTTTGGGAGGTTTTTGAATTTTCCATGTTTGAAAACCAAAACCACACTTCTCTGCTTCATGCTTGACTTCATATATAATTAAGACAAAGTTTAGGGTTAGGGAGTACATGATTTGTCTGGTTTGAATATGTCTAGACCTTGTTTATGAACTTGAATGCTTACTATATGACATAAGAAGACTATGTGCTTTGGTTTTTTATTTTATTTATTTTTTAATTTATGCCCATTTGAATATTGGTCAAATCCTAGGTTTGACCAAGATTTAAACAAGTTTAAAACATGAAAATGAAAAGGTAAGCCTGGATCCTTCTTAACTAGTCACTCTAAAATGAAGCTTTAATTTTGGGAGGTTTTTGAAATTTCCATGTTTGAAACCCAAAACCACTTCTCTTCATGCTTGACTTCATAAGACGAAGTTTAGGGTCGATAGGGGGTAGATACATGATTTGTCTGGTTTGAATATGTCTAGACCATGTTTATCAAATCCTAGGTTTGACCAAGATTTAAACAAGTTTAAAACATGAAAATGAAAAGGGAAGCATGTATCCTTCTTAGTCACTCTAAAATGAAGTTTTTGGAGGTTTTTGAAATTTCCATGTTTGAAACCCAAAACCACTTCTCTTCATGCTTGACTTCATAAGACAGAGTTTAGGGTTAGGGGTAGATATACACATGATTTTTCTGGTTTGAATATGTCTAGACCTTGTTTATCAACTTGAGTGTTTACTATATGACATAATTAAGAAGGCTATGTGCTTTGGTTTTTCATTCTTTAGATTTTTTGTCTGAATTTTTATGCCCATTTGAATCTTGGTCAAATCCTAGGTAATTTGACCAAGATTTAAATAAGTTTAAAACATGGAAATGAAAAGGTAAGCATCGATCCTTCTTAGTCGCTCTAAAATGAAGCTGAATTTTGGGAGGTTTTTGAAATTTCCATGTTTGAAACCCAAAACCACTTCTCTTCATGCTTGACTTCATAAGACGAAGTTTAGGGTCGATAGGGGGTAGATACATGATTTGTCTGGTTAATTTGGATATATCTAGACCTTGTTTATCAACTTGAATGCTTACGATATGACATAAGAACACTATGTGCTTTTTTTATTTTTTTGTGCCCATTTGAATCTTGGTCAAATCCTAGGTTTGACCAAGATTTAAACAAGTATAGAACATGAAAATGAAAAGGGAAGCCTGTATCCTTCTTAGTCACCCTAAAATGAAGTTTTGGGAGGTTTTTGAAATTTCCATGTTTGAAACCCAAAACCACTTCTCTTCATGCTTGACTTCTTAAGACATAGTTTAGGGGTTAGCGGGTAGATACATGATTTGTATGGTTTGAATATGTCTAGACCTTGTTTATCAACTTTAATGCTTACTATATGACATAAGAAGACTATGTGCTTTGGTTTTTCATTTTTCTATTTTTTTTGAATTTTCTGCCAATTTTGTTTGACCAAGATTTAGACAAGTTTTACACGTGAAAACGAATAAGTAAGCCTGGATCCTTCTTAGTCACTCCAAAATGTACCAATTGATAGGTGCGTTAACTTTGCTTCATGGAAAAAATAATGTCATGTAAATGAGTTAACTTGGATTTCCTACCCTTGAATCCATAGGAAACTTTGTTCTAATGCACTATAATAATCAACCGAGTTTTTACACCAACAGGTCTGTCACTTACGTGTGGTGCCCATGCGTGAGGTCCCACACTTCAGTGAGCACAAGTCACGTGCAATAGGTACGCAAACTCCCAGCCATTTTCTTTGTCAAGAGAAGACGCATCAGGATGCGTATTGGAAGTCTGTGGGTCCTTCTGGATCCTTCGGTCTTCCCTCTCACAAAAAAAACAAATCTCTCTCATTCTCGGCCTCGCTCGACTCGCTCGCTCGCTCGCTCGCACCTCCTGCTCACTGACAAACCCTGCACAAAAGTCAACATCATCACCCGAAAAAGGGGAGACACCATAATTCTCTCCCTTCTTCTCTCCTTCCGAGTGATCCCTCTTCCTCCGAGTTTCACTCGACGGGCAAACACACATGTGCTGCATAGTAATAATAAAAAGGTAGAAAAATCGACCTACGAATCTATAATTAAATAAGTTAAACTATATATATGTATGTGACATAAGAAAACTATGTGCTTTTGTTTTTCATTTTTCTATTTTTTTTAGAATTTTATGCACATTTGATTCTGGTCAAATCCTAGGTTCAACCAATATTTAAACAAGTTTCAAGCATGAAAATGAAAACGTAAGCCAAGATCCTTCTTAATTAGTCACTCTAAAATATATGAAGCTTTTGGGACGTACTTGAAATTTCCATGTTTGAAACCCAAAACCAATTCTCTTCATGATTGACTTCATAAGACAGAGTTTAGGGTTAGGGGTAGATATACACATGATTTTTCTGGTTTGAATATGTCTAGACCTTGTTTATCAACTTGAGTGTTTACTATATGACATAATTAAGAAGGCTATGTGCTTTGGTTTTTCATTCTTTAGATTTTTTGTCTGAATTTTTATGCCCATTTGAATCTTGGTCAAATCCTAGGTTTGACCAAGATTTAAATAAGTTTAAAACATGGAAATGAAAAGGTAAGCATCGATCCTTCTTAGTCGCTCTAAAATGAAGCTGAATTTTGGGAGGTTTTTGAAATTTCCATGTTTGAAACCCAAAACCACTTCTCTTCATGCTTGACTTTCATAAGACGAAGTTTAGGGTCGATAGGGGGTAGATACATGATTTGTCTTGTTTGAATATGTCTAGACCTTGTTTATCAACTTGAATGCTTACTATATGACATAAGAGGACTATGTGCATTGGTATTTCATTTTTTGATTTTTATGCCCATTTGAGAATCTTGGTAAAATCCTAGGTTTGTTGAGCAAGATTTAAACAAGTTTAACATGTGAAAATGATAAGGTAATTAAGTCTGGATCTTTCTCTTAGTAACTCTAAAATGAAGCTTTTGGGAGGTTCTTGAATTTACCATGTTTGAAACCCAAAACCACCATACTTCTGTTCATGCTTGACTTCATAAGACAGAGTTTAGGGTTAGGGGTAGATACATGATTTTTCTGGTTTGAATATGTCTAGACCATGTTTATCAATTTGAATGCTTACTATATGACATAAGAAGGCTATGTGCTTTGGTTTTTCATTCTTTCGATTTTTTCTGAATTGTTATGCCCATTTGAATCTTGGTCAAATCCTAGGTTCGACCAAGATTTAAACAAGTTTAAAACATGACAATGAAAAGGTAATTAATCATGGATCCTTCTTAATTAACCAGCCAGTCTAATTAAAATGAAGCTTTTTGGGAGGTTTTTGAAATTTCCATGTTTGAAAACCAAAACCACTTCTCTGCTTCATGCTTGACTTCATATATAATTAAGACAAAGTTTAGGGTTAGGGAGTACATGATTTGTCTGGTTTGAATATGTCTAGACCTTGTTTATGAACTTGAATGCTTACTATATGACATAAGAAGACTATGTGCTTTGGTTTTTTATTTTATTTATTTTTTAATTTATGCCCATTTGAATATTGGTCAAATCCTAGGTTTGACCAAGATTTAAACAAGTTTAAAACATGAAAATGAAAAGGTAAGCCTGGATCCTTCTTAACTAGTCACTCTAAAATGAAGCTTTAATTTTGGGAGGTTTTTGAAATTTCCATGTTTGAAACCCAAAACCACTTCTCTTCATGCTTGACTTCATAAGACGAAGTTTAGGGTCGATAGGGGGTAGATACATGATTTGTCTGGTTTGAATATGTCTAGACCATGTTTATCAAATCCTAGGTTTGACCAAGATTTAAACAAGTTTAAAACATGAAAATGAAAAGGGAAGCATGTATCCTTCTTAGTCACTCTAAAATGAAGTTTTTGGGCGTTTTTGAAATTTCCATGTTTGAAACCCAAAACCACTTCTCTTCATGCTTGACTTCATAAGACAGAGTTTAGGGTTAGGGGTAGATATACACATGATTTTTCTGGTTTGAATATGTCTAGACCTTGTTTATCAACTTGAGTGTTTACTATATGACATAATTAAGAAGGCTATGTGCTTTGGTTTTTCATTCTTTAGATTTTTTGTCTGAATTTTTATGCCCATTTGAATCTTGGTCAAATCCTAGGTAATTTGACCAAGATTTAAATAAGTTTAAAACATGGAAATGAAAAGGTAAGCATCGATCCTTCTTAGTCGCTCTAAAATGAAGCTGAATTTTGGGAGGTTTTTGAAATTTCCATGTTTGAAACCCAAAACCACTTCTCTTCATGCTTGACTTCATAAGACGAAGTTTAGGGTCGATAGGGGGTAGATACATGATTTGTCTGGTTAATTTGGATATATCTAGACCTTGTTTATCAACTTGAATGCTTACGATATGACATAAGAACACTATGTGCTTTTTTTTATTTTTTGTGCCCATTTGAATCTTGGTCAAATCCTAGGTTTGACCAAGATTTAAACAAGTATAGAACATGAAAATGAAAAGGGAAGCCTGTATCCTTCTTAGTCACCCTAAAATGAAGTTTTGGGAGGTTTTTGAAATTTCCATGTTTGAAACCCAAAACCACTTCTCTTCATGCTTGACTTCTTAAGACATAGTTTAGGGGTTAGCGGGTAGATACATGATTTGTATGGTTTGAATATGTCTAGACCTTGTTTATCAACTTTAATGCTTACTATATGACATAAGAAGACTATGTGCTTTGGTTTTTCATTTTTCTGTTTTTTTTTTGAATTTTCTGCCAATTTTGTTTGACCAAGATTTAGACAAGTTTTACACGTGAAAACGAATAAGTAAGCCTGGATCCTTCTTAGTCACTCCAAAATGTACCAATTGATAGGTGCGTTAACTTTGCTTCATGGAAAAAATAATGTCATGTAAATGAGTTAACTTGGATTTCCTACCCTTGAATCCATAGGAAACTTTGTTCTAATGCACTATAATAATCAACCGAGTTTTTACACCAACAGGTCTGTCACTTACGTGTGGTGCCCATGCGTGAGGTCCCACACTTCAGTGAGCACAAGTCACGTGCAATAGGTACGCAAACTCCCAGCCATTTTCTTTGTCAAGAGAAGACGCATCAGGATGCGTATTGGAAGTCTGTGGGTCCTTCTGGATCCTTCGGTCGTCCCTCTCACAAAAAAAACAAATCTCTCTCATTCTCGGCCTCGCTCGACTCGCTCGCTCGCTCGCTCGCTCGCACCTCCTGCTCACTGACAAACCCTGCACAAAAGTCAACATCATCACCCAAAAAAGGGGAGACACCATAATTCTCTCCCTTCTTCTCTCCTTCCGAGTGATCCCTCTTCCTCCGAGTTTCACTCGACGGGCAAACACACATGTGTTGCATAGTAATAATAAAAAGGTAGAAAAATCGACCTACGAATCTATAATTAAATAGGTTAAACTATATATATGTATGTGACATAAGAAAACTATGTGCTTTTGTTTTTCATTTTTCTATTTTTTTTAAGAATTTTATGCACATTTGATTCTGGTCAAATCCTAGGTTCAACCAATATTTAAACAAGTTTCAAGCATGAAAATGAAAACGTAAGCCAAGATCCTTCTTAATTAGTCACTCTAAAATATATGAAGCTTTTGGGACGTACTTGAAATTTCCATGTTTGAAACCCAAAACCAATTCTCTTCATGATTGACTTCATAAGACAGAGTTTAGGGTTAGGGGTAGATATACACATGATTTTTCTGGTTTGAATATGTCTAGACCTTGTTTATCAACTTGAGTGTTTACTATATGACATAATTAAGAAGGCTATGTGCTTTGGTTTTTCATTCTTTAGATTTTTTGTCTGAATTTTTATGCCCATTTGAATCTTGGTCAAATCCTAGGTTTGACCAAGATTTAAATAAGTTTAAAACATGGAAATGAAAAGGTAAGCATCGATCCTTCTTAGTCGCTCTAAAATGAAGCTGAATTTTGGGAGGTTATTGAAATTTCCATGTTTGAAACCCAAAACCACTTCTCTTCATGCTTGACTTTCATAAGACGAAGTTTAGGGTCGATAGGGGGTAGATACATGATTTGTCTTGTTTGAATATGTCTAGACCTTGTTTATCAACTTGAATGCTTACTATATGACATAAGAGGACTATGTGCATTGGTATTTCATTTTTTGATTTTTATGCCCATTTGAGAATCTTGGTAAAATCCTAGGTTTGTTGAGCAAGATTTAAACAAGTTTAACATGTGAAAATGATAAGGTAATTAAGTCTGGATCTTTCTCTTAGTAACTCTAAAATGAAGCTTTTGGGAGGTTCTTGAATTTACCATGTTTGAAACCCAAAACCACCGTACTTCTGTTCATGCTTGACTTCATAAGACAGAGTTTAGGGTTAGGGGTAGATACATGATTTTTCTGGTTTGAATATGTCTAGACCATGTTTATCAATTTGAATGCTTACTATATGACATAAGAAGGCTATGTGCTTTGGTTTTTCATTCTTTCGATTTTTTTCTGAATTGTTATGCCCATTTGAATCTTGGTCAAATCCTAGGTTCGACCAAGATTTAAACAAGTTTAAAACATGACAATGAAAAGGTAATTAATCATGGATCCTTCTTAATTAACCAGCCAGTCTAATTAAAATGAAGCTTTTTGGGAGGTTTTTGAAATTTCCATGTTTGAAAACCAAAACCACACTTCTCTGCTTCATGCTTGACTTCATATATAATTAAGACAAAGTTTAGGGTTAGGGAGTACATGATTTGTCTGGTTTGAATATGTCTAGACCTTGTTTATGAACTTGAATGCTTACTATATGACATAAGAAGACTATGTGCTTTGGTTTTTTATTTTATTTATTTTTTAATTTATGCCCATTTGAATATTGGTCAAATCCTAGGTTTGACCAAGATTTAAACAAGTTTAAAACATGAAAATGAAAAGGTAAGCCTGGATCCTTCTTAACTAGTCACTCTAAAATGAAGCTTTAATTTTGGGAGGTTTTTGAAATTTCCATGTTTGAAACCCAAAACCACTTCTCTTCATGCTTGACTTCATAAGACGAAGTTTAGGGTCGATAGGGGGTAGATACATGATTTGTCTGGTTTGAATATGTCTAGACCATGTTTATCAAATCCTAGGTTTGACCAAGATTTAAACAAGTTTAAAACATGAAAATGAAAAGGGAAGCATGGATCCTTCTTAGTCACTCTAAAATGAAGCTTTTGATAGGTTTTTGAAATTTCCATATTTGAAACCCAAAACCACTTCTCTTCATGCTTAATTGACTACATAAGACAAAGTTTAGGGTTAGGGGGTAGATACATGATTTTTCTTTTTTGAATATGTCTAGACCCTTGTTTATCAACTTTAATGCTTACTATATGACATAAGAAAACTATGTGCTTTGGTTTTTCATTTTTCTAATTTTTTTGGAATTTTGATGCACATTTGAATCTTGGTCAAATCCTAGGTTTGACCAAGATTTAAACAAGTATATATAGAACATGAAAATGAAAAGGGAAGCCTGTGTCCTTCTTAGTCACCCTAAAATGAAGTTTTTGTGAGGTTTTTGAAATTTCCATGTTTGAAACCCAAAACCACTTAATCTTCATGCTTGACTTCGTCATAAGACAGAGTTTAGGGGTTAGGGGGTAGATACATGATTTGTCTAGCTAGAGTTTGAATATGTCTAGACCTTGTTTATCAACTTTAATGCTTACTATATGACATATAAGAAGACTATGTGCGCTTTGGTTTTTCATTTTTCTGTTTTTTTATTTTACGCCCATTTGAATCTTGGTCAAATCCTATATTGACTTCATAAGACAGAGTTTAGGGTTAGGGGTAGATATACACATGATTTTTCTGGTTTGAATATGTCTAGACCTTGTTTATCAACTTGAGTGTTTACTATATGACATAATTAAGAAGGCTATGTGCTTTGGTTTTTCATTCTTTAGATTTTTTGTCTGAATTTTTATGCCCATTTGAATCTTGGTCAAATCCTAGGTAATTTGACCAAGATTTAAATAAGTTTAAAACATGGAAATGAAAAGGTAAGCATCGATCCTTCTTAGTCGCTCTAAAATGAAGCTGAATTTTGGGAGGTTTTTGAAATTTCCATGTTTGAAACCCAAAACCACTTCTCTTCATGCTTGACTTCATAAGACGAAGTTTAGGGTCGATAGGGGGTAGATACATGATTTGTCTGGTTAATTTGGATATACCTAGACCTTGTTTATCAACTTGAATGCTTACGATATGACATAAGAACACTATGTGCTTTTTATTTTATTTTTTGTGCCCATTTGAATCTTGGTCAAATCCTAGGTTTGACCAAGATTTAAACAAGTATAGAACATGAAAATGAAAAGGGAAGCCTGTATCCTTCTTAGTCACCCTAAAATGAAGTTTTGGGAGGTTTTTGAAATTTCCATGTTTGAAACCCAAAACCACTTCTCTTCATGCTTGACTTCTTAAGACATAGTTTAGGGGTTAGCGGGTAGATACATGATTTGTATGGTTTGAATATGTCTAGACCTTGTTTATCAACTTTAATGCTTACTATATGACATAAGAAGACTATGTGCTTTGGTTTTTCATTTTTCTGTTTTTTTTTGAATTTTCTGCCAATTTTGTTTGACCAAGATTTAGACAAGTTTTACACGTGAAAACGAATAAGTAAGCCTGGTGTCAACACCCGGATTTTTAAGTCCAGATGCCTATTATGCCATTCATCGCAATCCCAGGAATATTGTTTTTGCGAGACATAATAGCTTGATATCACAACACATCATTTATTACAACACGAAATCGTCTTACAACAAAGGATCACATGATCCAGTCTTAATACAACATAGTGGATCTAGAGATCCTATTACAAAACACATAGCGGAAGCGAAGTAACGGTCGTGGTCCATCTGTTCCACAGGCAACTGTTGACGTCAGGAGCGGTCCTAGTTGTCGTAGACGTTCTGCTGTCCATCTTCCTCGTACAGCTGTTCACCTTCATAGTCTGGCCATTTGAATAGCCAGGGACAAAGCCATGAGTACTTTTAAAGTACTCGCAAACTAATACTAGTGTAAGCACTATTAATTGTGGTAAGGGGGTACTAAGCTCTAGGTTTATTTGCATAAAGCCAAGTTTATTTCATAAACATTTAGTAAAGATGCTTGAATCACTAGACTAACTCAAGTGGGAACATTAGTGTCATTCCCACAACTCTGTTGTGGTCCAACTCAAAGTCACCATTCACCGGTCAACTTCAAGTCACCAGTCATATGTCACATTTTTGAAAATGGTCTGATGACGGAACAGTATGGCCTTTCCAATCGTCCGTAACCGTGGACACGGCTATTCGAATAGTTCTACACTCTGCAGAGGTCGTACACTTGTGCCACAATATTTGCAATAATCCGTCAGGGTTAACTGGCCCTGATTTATCATACTCCGTATGCGGACTACCAACCATAACCTTTCACTTATATACTCTAGTACAGGCACCTCTCCCCATGAGCTTGGCCTCCCGGTGAGAACCAACCTGTTAACCCGGGAACTGCACAGGGCTTGGGCCGGACAATTCACCTCATTCACGTCAATTCGCAATATCTCATATTGCTTCGGAGGCAGCCCTTGGCATAACCCCTATGACGCTTGTTTAGAGGGAACCCATACTAAAGCACATAAATTTCTAGTTAAGCCCGTACCCATTTTGGGTATTGTGGGGGTACTTTCAAAATTGGAATGGTATCGCATCCGAACCCAACCATCAGTTTTATATCAAAAATCACCATCTTCTCTTGGTCATATTCACCTTCAAAGTCATTCAATGGAATGAACCATCATTCCAAGGTTTCAACTTCATTTCAAAGTCACATGTTCCCATCTAGAGTAATCCAATTTTAATTGATTAGCGATAGCAACTATATGAGGGGTGCTATCTAGCTTTGAGTGGTGCCAATCTGAATCAAGTATTGTTCTACTCTAGACCAAGTGAATCATGAATCAAAAATTAAGCTTTGATAAACCAAAGTCAAAAACTTGTAAGGTAAAAACTTGGGATAGGATCATTAAGCATAAATTAAATGAGGATGAGGCCTTGCTCTTGTAGAGCTTTGCCTTAGGGTATCTTGCAAGAATATTAGCTTGCTTGTAGGGGTAATATTACTAATAGCTTGCAGTAGACTAGCTTGCAAAGGTATTAGCTTGCCTTGATTGGTGAGGTGATCAAAGTATTCTTCTTCTTCCTCTTGGTAGAATACTTCCTCCTCTTGATAGTCTCCGGTACTAGCGTCTATAAACGAATACGAGGATACAATCACCAAACAATACTTAAGTACTCTTAATTAGCCTTAGTGGCTCACACAATGATCTAGCATCACTACTTAACATTTATTACAAGATTATGCTAGGGTTTCCTTATTTAATAATAGGAAAATAATTTCCTCTCATTGAATCTTCTTAAGATTTAATTTCTCTTATGAATACTATATGACCTAGGTTGACCAAAGTCAACCTCTTCATACTTATCATTTGAGAAAATGATTTAAATGAGGTTCCATACCTCATGTAATTTAATACTAACATGGTAGTGTTTTAATGCCACCAAATAATTTAAGGTGAGGTTACTTGGATTATGATTACTACCTCATATTGTATTACTTGAGAACAAGATTTAAATGAGAGGAGTATCTCTCATATGATTTAACACATATTTGTAACTAATTTAAAGGACTATTATTGAGGTGTTTTAATATTCTCAAATAACCAGGAATGATCCCATGTTGACCAAGGTCAACACTTCACACTTAGTATTTTGAGAAAGTGAGTTATATGAGATTCATCATCTCATGTGATTTAATTAATTTAATTATTATTTAGCTTTAAGATTTATAAGGGAGCAAGTATGAGCTTAGGGAATTAAAGGTCAACACATTACTTCCTATTATTTGAGAAAGATAATTTAAATGAGGTGAGCACCTCATACTATTTTAGTAACACCTTGTAATGGTTTACTATTATTAATTAATTAAAAGTGAATTTTACTTGACCATGGGATCTACTTCATATTAATTTGGTTGAGGTAAGATTTAAATGAGACCAAAGTCTATTATATGATTTAACTAATAGGTTTGAATTATTTAAATACTACTTATGAGAATGATTAAATATTTTCAAATATAAACCTATGGGTTATTAATTATGTATTATTAATTCTTATGTACCATTTGGATTAATGACTTATGTGAGAAACTATACCTCAATTAAGTTAAACTATCCTCTAAATGATTAACCTCTCTAATTAACCAATCATGAGACTTATTTGATCTAGGTCAGTACCTCTATTTGAATTATTTAAGATCACAATTTAAATGAGAGAGAAGCCCTCATACTATTTAAATAATTCTATGTGTATGTATTAAATGTTCCAGAAATGGTTCCATAGCCATTATTTAACTCTAGTCCATGATCATGCAAAACAACCATGCTATATTTTTGCATAAACAATTATATTATGTCAAATGTGATTTATTAGAGTTGGAATCAACTTAAAATCATTTCTAGATAATTTCTAATATTTATTTGAAGTCAGAAAAGTCCCTGTCTTGTTATTTTTATCATTTAAATTTACTTTCGAGTTTGGACCTGAGGCCAGTGCCATTATTCAGACAATTTCATGAGGTTTCCAAATATATAAAATTTGCTAAATTTGGTTCAGCAGAATTTAAACTATTTAAATATGAAGTTGGCACCAGTATTGAATTTTAACTAAATAGATTAAATAGTTTTTGAATCAATGGGCCACGCGGGAAAATGAAATGGGCCGAATAGATTTAAACAGAGTCACACGGCCCAGCACACAGCCCGTGTGCGCGGGCCGCCTGACGAGGTGGGAGCCACCCGTCGTGGCTCTTAACCGAGCGAACGGTACGAGCGACGGGATCCGTTAGATCAGAACATGATCGAACGGCCGTGGGGCTTCGTCGTCTCCGACGAGATGCCGGCGTGCTGGCGGCGTACCTAGGGGGTCGGAGGGCGCTGTAG
Source organism: Lolium multiflorum (assembly GCA_030979885.1). Taxonomy (NCBI): domain Eukaryota; kingdom Viridiplantae; phylum Streptophyta; class Magnoliopsida; order Poales; family Poaceae; genus Lolium; species Lolium multiflorum. The sequence goes on from CM061749.1 coordinate 126,756,871, forward strand.
GCCGCCGGCGGTCGATGGCGAGGTTCGAGGCGACGTTGGCGAGGTGGTAGAGGCTCCTGGTACAGTGGCGGAGCTTGGGGAGGCGTGGATCGATGGCGAGGATCTGCGGGCTCCGGCGGCTCCGAGCTTCGGGGGGCGACTCCGGCGAGGCTGGTGAAATTGATCGGTGGAGAAGGCTCAGTGAGAGGAGGGGAGTGAATGGTGTGCAGAGAGAAGGCGCCGATCGTCGCTATTTATAGCGTTGCTTGGTGGCCGTGGTGTGCTGAGAAGGGTCGACCATGGCGCGGGTCGTTCCAGGACGCGAAGGGGCAAGCTAGGATGCGCGCCGTGTAGGCGACGGCTAGGCGAGCTAGCGCGCTTGATGGCGCTCCAAATGATGGCCTGTGGCGTTCTGGCGACGGTGGTGTACTGGCAGTACCGTGGCGGTCGGCGATCATGGCGACGGCTAGATGGTTCCCGCGAGTCTAGTTGGTTGTCTAGCAGGTTTCGGGTGCGGTGTAGGGCGCGGGTGCACGAGGAGAGGGGGAGAGAAGGACGAGAGCGTCCAGGCGAGCGGCGGTGGCGTCCGTGACATGCCGGGCGCGCTCACCGCGTGCCTGCACGGGGCGTGGGCGCGCGGCTCGGCCAATGTGGTGCGTTTCTTTGCATAGGGATGGTACAGGCATGCTCGGGAGGTTCGGTGATGCTCCAGGACAAGGTGGATGTGGCCAGAGATGAGTGGAGAGGTAGGGTGGCATGGTGGTGTCTAGCATGGCCGGCATGGTGGGTTTCTTGATCATGGCTGTACTTTACTCGACCAAACCAGTACAGGTCTTGATGCAGGGGAGGTACAGGAGTGTGATGATCACCAAAAGAAAGTGGTGGAGGCTTTGGACCAGAGGTTTATAGCATGTTTCACATTTCCAGATTTGTGCACACAAGGTGCTCGACACAATGGCCGCATGAACTCAAAGTTGGAATTTTGGAAATCTTTTTGGTGGGGTTCATTTATATAATAATTATGATTGAATGGTGGTGGTGGTGGTCAAATTGGTCAAGGTTTACAAGAATTCCAAAATGGGGTCATCTTCACATAGATTCAAAGTCTCCACTTGTCCCTGTCTTTCTGGTCAACCTAGTCAACATTATCCATGATGGTCAACATGAAAGTTGTAGACCTTGATATGGTCTTGGATGACATGGTCATAGTTGACCAAGTTTGGTTGAAGAAAAGTCAAAGCCAGAGGGGTAAAGAGGGGAACATTTTATAAAGTGACAAAATGACCATTATCACATGTATGTTGAATTTGAGTTTTGCTTTGATTTAATTCTTGATCCAATGATGCAATTGTGTTAGTTTATCATATTGAAGTATTTTAGAAGCAATGGGGCAAGCAAATTTGGCCTTGGTGAAGGATTTGCATTTTGGCATATGTGTATGTGAGTGAATTTTGGGAATTCTCTCCCTATTTGATTTCTATCCATTTGATTTGACTTTGGTTGACTCTAATGTGGTTCTTATGAGTTTAGAAACATTTTAAGAGCATTGAAACTAAATCAAATGGCCTTGTTCAAAGATTTGCAAAATTGGCTTTAACACATAAGAGATGAGGTGTAAATTTTAATAAACTTGTCAAGGGTTGTATCTTGCTTCACTTGGGCATGGGTTAGGGTCCATTTAGTGTTATAATAGGTTTAGAGATGGTGTCACACCATTTGGTCAAGGTTTAAAGACCTAGGTCAATGTTTGGTGAAATGCCCATGTGTCACATATGCTTTTATGCATATGTGGTATTTTATTTTTACTTTGACTTGGTTTGGCCCAATTGGTTTTGTTGAATGTTGAAATGATATATGGAGGTGATCCAACCATTCATACCAGTCCTAGGGTTAGTTTTCTTAAATTCTTAGATTTGCTATTTTACTCTCATATGCCTCTATGGCATTTTTAATTTCTTTCTATTTTTTTGGAAACAACTTGATTTAGGTTTGATAAGTACTAGGTAGGGTGTGTAAGGGTTTTCCAAACCCCTAACCAAAGTATAGGAGCTTAGGGTAAAGATTTAGCCATAGGCACATATGCCTTTTTCCTATTTAATTTCCTTTTATTTTATTTTCACTAGAATGATGAGAGGAGGGGTGAGTCTTTAGGGTTTAATATTATTTCAAATACTAATAACAAGCAATCATGGCAAGAGCACAAGAATTATGCAAGCTTATTATGTATCAATCTTAATTTAATAAAAGTTTTTGTTGGTTCCAAAATTTGGAACTAGGGAACTTTGTTTGTTTTGTGTTGTATTTTCTGGGATGTTACAAACCCTTCCCCCTTAAACAAATCTCGTCCCGAGATTTTAAGAGGAGTTAGGTTCCTAAGAGAGATTGAGCATTTTGATTAACAGGAAGGCATACTTGTCAGGGTCTGGGGTGCTTCCTGGGCTTCAGTGGCAGTCATGTGGTAGAAACGTCCGTTGTTGTTGTTCTGGTTCCTTCTACCGGCGAAGCGGCGCTGTTGCTGGACAGGTGCAGCGGTGTTGGCGGCGATCTTGGCAAGCTTCTTGGGGCATTCTTTGGAAAAGTGGCCTACAACTCCACATTCGTAGCAGTTTACCGTTGATTTGTCCTTCGGGGCGACGGGGATGGCATTACTTCCAGTTCTCGGGCCAGTGTTGGTGTTGGTGTTGTTCCCATTGTTGTGGTGGCTGTTGGGGTTGCGGTTGTTATTGTTGTTGCCTCCGGGCTTCGGGGGTCCTCCGTGGTTGTTGCTGTAGTTGGGGCGATAAGTCTGAGCAGGTGGCCTGTTGTTTCTGGGGGTGAATCCTCCAGAGGAGTTATTGCGGTGCTTCTGGGTATGGTGGGGTCCACTCTGGTTCATCATTCTGCGCTTGCGGTTCTCATTGGCCTGATGCAGCTTTCCTTCCATCTGTATGGCTGAGTCTACGAGGGCTTCGAGGTCAGCGAACGGAATATTCACTAACACAGTTTGCATCTCGTCGTGCAGTCCGTTCAGAAATCTTTCCTTCCTCTTCTCATTGGTGTCGGTCTCGTCCGGGGCGTACCTTGACAGAGTGAGAAACCTGTCGCGGTATTCTACCACGGACATTCTTCCTTGCTTGAGTTCACGGAACTCATCTCTCATTTTCTTGATTAATCCTTGGGGCACATGGTACTTGCTGAACTTCAGTTTGAAGTCTTCCCATGTCATCATCTGTCCCGCATTCATTGCACGGGCACTAGTCCACCAGGCTCTTGCAGGTCCTGACAGGTAGTGGGTGGCAAACAGTACTTTTTCTGCGGCTTCAACTCCCGCAACTTCAAGGTTGTTCTCTATTGTCTGGAGCCAGTCATCAGCATCGAGGGGCTCTTCGGTTTTGCTGAACATTGGAGGGTTGGTGTTCTGGAAATTCTTCAGCTTTGACCCAGGGTGGTCGTGGTTTCCATGGCCTTGATTATTCTGAGCTATCTGTTGCAGTGCAGCAAGGTTTGCTTGGCGTTCAGCTCTTTCGGCTTCCCGGTCTGCCATCATTGTTTGCAGTAGTTGCATCATGGCATCCTGATTTGCGTTGCGGTTTGGTGGGGCCATCTAAACATGTAGATAGATCATGAGATAAGAGGGAAATTTTCTATGGCTTATTTTGAGTTAAGTTTAAACTTAAACTTAAGATATTTTCAGGATGAACATAACACATATTTTATTTATTCACAACAAACATCACACATTACAAGCTAAAGCACTAAGGGTTTTAAGAACCCTTTTTCCACAATCTACGATACATGGTGCGGGATACAACTCACACCTACGTAAGTGAAGCTAGTGAAACTATTCCTCAGGGTCTTCATCCACATCGATGGGAATGATCCCATCCTCTGCAGCCTCCAGAAACTCGTAGTCCTCCTCATCAGTGAACTCGTCATCCTCAAAGTCGTTGTCGTCACTCAGGAAATCATCGCCTCCTTGGATGTCTTCTCCATCCTCCTCCATCTCCTGGATCTGGTCCTGCTGTGTCCGGACAGTCACCTCTAAGGTGCGAATCTTCTCGCGAAGACGGGTGATAGTAGCGACATTCTTGGCGCGCTGCAGGCGGAGTGACCTGCGGTCCTTGGCGAGTAGCCTGATGGCGTCAGCATGATGAGCCAAAGCCATCTGAGCACGGTGGGAGTGAACACGTGTCAGCTCCAGATCCTTCCGGGTCTCGTGAAGCATAAAGTCCAAATGCTGCACATGGATCTTGAGCACCGGGTGCGAAGAGAGTGCCATGGGTTCCCCCATGGTGTCGTGCCTCGCGAAGTGGGCGAAGCGGCTTCCCCGGAGTGCGGCGATGTTCTGTCCACACACCCGAGCAAGTCCCTCCTGAAGGGCGTGAGCAAGACCGTCCACCCAGCTGTAGGCCTTGAAGGAGAAAAGGATCCTCTCCGAGATGGGAGGTTCCGAGCTTCCCTTCAAGTCAGCGGTGATCATCCACTGCTGTTCCCCAGCGGGGGTGTTGTGGATCCGGACTCCGTGGAACTTGGGAGGTGGGCGTTCGAGCCTCTCGGACACTAGGTACAAGTCGCGCTCAAACACCAGACTTCCTCCGTTTTCCAGATCGTAGGTCTCCGTCTGGACGTAGGGCTCCATCTGAAAGTGAAATGGATGAGTAAGTTAGAGATGTGAACAAGTGTGGCAAAATTTTAAATGGATTTATAAGGAGGTGCATGGCTTATTATTTTTAAGAAGATCTGGTAGAGAAGAAATGAATAAGTTTTTCACAAATACTTCTTTCATTGGTTTTAGAAACTAAAATTTTCCGAACGTCCATTCTAACTAGGGTCTCCTAAGGTCAAACAATGGCTCTGATACCAACTTGTCAACACCCGGATTTTTAAGTCCAGATGCCTATTATGCCATTCATCGCAATCCCAGGAATATTGTTTTTGCGAGACATAATAGCTTGATATCACAACACATCATTTATTACAACACGAAATCGTCTTACAACAAAGGATCACATGATCCAGTCTTAATACAACATAGTGGATCTAGAGATCCTATTACAAAACACATAGCGGAAGCGAAGTAACGGTCGTGGTCCATCTGTTCCACAGGCAACTGTTGACGTCAGGAGCGGTCCTAGTTGTCGTAGACGTTCTGCTGTCCATCTTCCTCGTACAGCTGTTCACCTTCATAGTCTGGCCATTTGAATAGCCAGGGACAAAGCCATGAGTACTTTTAAAGTACTCGCAAACTAATACTAGTGTAAGCACTATTAATTGTGGTAAGGGGGTACTAAGCTCTAGGTTTATTTGCATAAAGCCAAGTTTATTTCATAAACATTTAGTAAAGATGCTTGAATCACTAGACTAACTCAAGTGGGAACATTAGTGTCATTCCCACCACTCTGTTGTGGTCCAACTCAAAGTCACCATTCACCGGTCAACTTCAAGTCACCAGTCATATGTCACATTTTTGAAAATGGTCTGATGACGGAACAGTATGGCCTTTCCAATCGTCCGTAACCGTGGACACGGCTATTCGAATAGTTCTACACTCTGCAGAGGTCGTACACTTGTGCCACAATATTTGCAATAATCCGTCAGGGTTAACTGGCCCTGATTTATCATACTCCGTATGCGGACTACCAACCATAACCTTTCACTTATATACTCTAGTACAGGCACCTCTCCCCATGAGCTTGGCCTCCCGGTGAGAACCAACCTGTTAACCCGGGAACTGCACAGGGCTTGGGCCGGACAATTCACCTCATTCACGTCAATTCGCAATATCTCATATTGCTTCGGAGGCAGCCCTTGGCATAACCCCTATGACGCTTGTTTAGAGGGAACCCATACTAAAGCACATAAATTTCTAGTTAAGCCCGTACCCATTTTGGGTATTGTGGGGGTACTTTCAAAATTGGAATGGTATCGCATCCGAACCCAACCATCAGTTTTATATCAAAAATCACCATCTTCTCTTGGTCATATTCACCTTCAAAGTCATTCAATGGAATGAACCATCATTCCAAGGTTTCAACTTCATTTCAAAGTCACATGTTCCCATCTAGAGTAATCCAATTTTAATTGATTAGCGATAGCAACTATATGAGGGGTGCTATCTAGCTTTGAGTGGTGCCAATCTGAATCAAGTATTGTTCTACTCTAGACCAAGTGAATCATGAATCAAAAATTAAGCTTTGATAAACCAAAGTCAAAAACTTGTAAGGTAAAAACTTGGGATAGGATCATTAAGCATAAATTAAATGAGGATGAGGCCTTGCTCTTGTAGAGCTTTGCCTTAGGGTATCTTGCAAGAATATTAGCTTGCTTGTAGGGGTAATATTACTAATAGCTTGCAGTAGACTAGCTTGCAAAGGTATTAGCTTGCCTTGATTGGTGAGGTGATCAAAGTATTCTTCTTCTTCCTCTTGGTAGAATACTTCCTCCTCTTGATAGTCTCCGGTACTAGCGTCTATAAACGAATACGAGGATACAATCACCAAACAATACTTAAGTACTCTTAATTAGCCTTAGTGGCTCACACAATGATCTAGCATCACTACTTAACATTTATTACAAGATTATGCTAGGGTTTCCTTATTTAATAATAGGAAAATAATTTCCTCTCATTGAATCTTCTTAAGATTTAATTTCTCTTATGAATACTATATGACCTAGGTTGACCAAAGTCAACCTCTTCATACTTATCATTTGAGAAAATGATTTAAATGAGGTTCCATACCTCATGTAATTTAATACTAACATGGTAGTGTTTTAATGCCACCAAATAATTTAAGGTGAGGTTACTTGGATTATGATTACTACCTCATATTGTATTACTTGAGAACAAGATTTAAATGAGAGGAGTATCTCTCATATGATTTAACACATATTTGTAACTAATTTAAAGGACTATTATTGAGGTGTTTTAATATTCTCAAATAACCAGGGATGATCCCATGTTGACCAAGGTCAACACTTCACACTTAGTATTTTGAGAAAGTGAGTTATATGAGATTCATCATCTCATGTGATTTAATTAATTTAATTATTATTTAGCTTTAAGATTTATAAGGGAGCAAGTATGAGCTTAGGGAATTAAAGGTCAACACATTACTTCCTATTATTTGAGAAAGATAATTTAAATGAGGTGAGCACCTCATACTATTTTAGTAACACCTTGTAATGGTTTACTATTATTAATTAATTAAAAGTGAATTTTACTTGACCATGGGATCTACTTCATATTAATGTGGTTGAGGTAAGATTTAAATGAGACCAAAGTCTATTATATGATTTAACTAATAGGTTTGAATTATTTAAATACTACTTATGAGAATGATTAAATATTTTCAAATATAAACCTATGGGTTATTAATTATGTATTATTAATTCTTATGTACCATTTGGATTAATGACTTATGTGAGAAACTATACCTCAATTAAGTTAAACTATCCTCTAAATGATTAACCTCTCTAATTAACCAATCATGAGACTTATTTGATCTAGGTCAGTACCTCTATTTGAATTATTTAAGATCACAATTTAAATGAGAGAGAAGCCCTCATACTATTTAAATAATTCTATGTGTATGTATTAAATGTTCCAGAAATGGTTCCATAGCCATTATTTAACTCTAGTCCATGATCATGCAAAACAACCATGCTATATTTTTGCATAAACAATTATATTATGTCAAATGTGATTTATTAGAGTTGGAATCAACTTAAAATCATTTCTAGATAATTTTTAATATTTATTTGAAGTCAGAAAGTCCCTGTATTGTTATTTTTATCATTTAAATTTACTTTCGAGTTTGGACCTGAGGCCAGTGCCATTATTCAGACAATTTCATGAGGTTTCCAAATATATAAAATTTGCTAAATTTGGTTCAGCAGAATTTAAACTATTTAAATATGAAGTTGGCACCAGTATTGAATTTTAACTAAATAGATTAAATAGTTTTTGAATCAATGGGCCATGCGGGAAAACGAAATGGGCCGAATAGATTTAAACAGAGTCACACGGCCCAGCACACAGCCCGTGTGCGCGGGCCGCCTGACGAGGTGGGAGCCACCCGTCAGTGGCTCTTAACCGAGCGACACGGTACGAGCGACAGGATCCGTTAGATCAGAACATGATCGAACGGCCGTGGGGCTTCGTCGTCTCCGACGAGATGCCGGCGTGCTGGCGGCGTACCTAGGGGGTCGGAGGGCGCTGTAGGCCGCCGGCGGTCGATGGCGAGGTTCGAGGCGACGTTGGCGAGGTGGTAGAGGCTCCTGGTACGGTGGCGGAGCTTGGGGAGGCGTGGATCGATGGCGAGGATCTGCGGGCTCCGGCGGCTCCGAGCTGCGAATTGGGGCGACTCTGGCGAGGGCTGGTGAAATTGATCGGTGGAGAAGGCTCAGTGAGAGGAGGGGAGTGAATGGTGTGCAGAGAGAAGGCGCCGATCGTCGCTATTTATAGCGTTGCTTGGTGGCCGTGGTGTGCTGAGAAGGGTCGACCATGGCGAGGTCGTTCCAGGACGCAAAGGGGCAAGCTAGGATGCGCGCCGTGTAGGCGACGGCTAGGCGAGGCTAGCGCGCTTGATGGCGCTCCAAATGATGGCCTGTGGCGTTCTGGCGACGGTGGTGTACTGGCAGTACCGTGGCGGCAGGTCGGCGATCATGGCGACGGCTAGATGGTTCCCGCGAGTCTAGTTGGTTGTCTAGCAGGTTTCGGGTGCGGTGTAGGGCGCGGGTGCACGAGGAGAGGGGGAGAGAAGGACGAGAGCGTCCAGGCGAGCGGCGTCGGTGGCGTCCGTGACATGCCAGGCGCGCTCACCGCGTGCCTGGCACGTTCTGGGCGTGCATGGGCGCACCTGGCTCGGCCAATGTGGTGCGTTTCTTTGCATAGGGATGGTACAGGCATGCTCAGGGAGGTTCGGTGATGCTCCAGGACAAGGTGGATGTGGCCAGAGATGAGTGGAGAGGTAGGGTGGCATGGTGGTGTCTAGCATGGCCGGCATGGTGGGTTTCTTGATCATGGCTGTACTTTACTCGACCAAACCAGTACAGGTCTTGATGCAGGGGAGGTACAGGAGTGTGATGATCACCAAAAGAAAGTGGTGGAGGCTTTGGACCAGAGGTTTATAGCATGTTTCACATTTCCAGATTTGTGCACACAAGGTGCTCGACACAATGGCCGCATGAACTCAAAGTTGGAATTTTGGAAATCTTTTTGGTGGGGTTCATTTATATAATAATTATGATTGAATGGTGGTGGTGGTGGTCAAATTGGTCAAGGTTTACAAGAATTCCAAAATGGGGTCATCTTCACATAGATTCAAAGTCTCCACTTGTCCCTGTCTTTCTGGTCAACCTAGTCAACATTATCCATGATGGTCAACATGAAAGTTGTTGATCTTCATGTGGTCTTGGATGACATGGTCATAGTTGACCAAGTTTGGTTGAAGAAAAGTCAAAGCCAGAGGGGTAAAGAGGGGAACATTTTATAAAGTGACAAAATGACCATTATCACATGTATGTTGAATTTGAGTTTTGCTTTGATTTAATTCTTGATCCAATGATGCAATTGTGTTAGTTTATCATATTGAAGTATTTTAGAAGCAATGGGGCAAGCAAATTTGGCCTTGGTGAAGGATTTGCATTTTGGCATATGTGTATGTGAGTGAATTTTGGGAATTCTCTCCCTATTTGATTTCTATCCATTTGATTTGACTTTGGTTGACTCTAATGTGGTTCTTATGAGTTTAGAAACATTTTAAGAGCATTGAAACTAAATCAAATGGCCTTGTTCAAAGATTTGCAAAATTGGCTTTAACACATAAGAGATGAGGTGTAAATTTTAATAAACTTGTCAAGGGTTGTATCTTGCTTCACTTGGGCATGGGTTAGGGTCCATTTAGTGTTATAATAGGTTTAGAGATGGTGTCACACCATTTTGTCAAGGTTTAAAGACCTAGGTCAATGTTTGGTGAAATGCCCATGTGTCACATATGCTTTTATGCATATGTGGTATTTTATTTTTACTTTGACTTGGTTTGGCCCAATTGGTTTTGTTGAATGTTGAAATGATATATGGAGGTGATCCAACCATTCACACAAGTCCTAGGGTTAGTTTTCTTAAATTCCCATATTTGCTATTTTACTCTCATATGCCTCTATGGCATTTTTAATTTCTTTTTATTTTTTTGGTTTCAACTTGATTTAGGTTTGATAAGTACTAGGTAGGGTGTGTAAGGGTTTTCCAAACCCCTAACCAAAGTATAGGAGCTAGGGTAAAGATTTATAATTGTAGCCATAGGCACATATGCCTTTTTCCTATTTAATTTCCTTTTATTTTATTTTCACTAGAATGATGAGAGGAGGGGTGAGTCTTTAGGGTTTAATATTATTTCAAATACTAATAACAAGCAATCATGGCAAGAGCACAAGAATTATGCAAGCTTATTATGTATCAATCTTAATTTAATAAAAGTTTTTGTTGGTTCCAAAATTTGGAACTAGGGAACTTTGTTTGTTTTGTGTGTTGTATTTTCTGGGTAAGCCTGGATCCTTCTTAGTCACTCCAAAATGTACCAATTGATAGGTGCGTTAACTTTGCTTCATGGAAAAAATAATGTCATGTAAATGAGTTAACTTGGATTTCCTACCCTTGAATCCATAGGAAACTTTGTTCTAATGCACTATAATAATCAACCGAGTTTTTACACCAACAGGTTTGTCACTTACGTGTGGTGCCCATGCGTGAGGTCCCACACTTCAGTGAGCACAAGTCACGTGCAATAGGTACGCAAACTCCCAGCCATTTTCTTTGTCAAGAGAAGACGCATCAGGATGCGTATTGGAAGTCTGTGGGTCCTTCTGGATCCTTCGGTCGTCCCTCTCACAAAAAAAATCTCTCATTCTCGGCCTCGCTCGACTCGCTCGCTCGCTCGCTCGCACCTCCTGCTCATTGACAAACCCTGCACAAAAGTCAACATCATCACCCGAAAAAGGGGAGACACCATAATTCTCTCCCTTCTTCTCTCCTTCCGAGTGATCCCTCTTCCTCCGAGTTTCACTCGACGGGCAAACACACATGTGCTGCATAGTAATAATAAAAAGGTAGAAAAATCGACCTACGAATCTATAATTAAATAGGTTAAACTATATATATGTATGTGACATAAGAAAACTATGTGCTTTTGTTTTTCATTTTTCTATTTTTTTAAGAATTTTATGCACATTTGATTCTGGTCAAATCCTAGGTTCAACCAATATTTAAACAAGTTTCAAGCATGAAAATGAAAACGTAAGCCAAGATCCTTCTTAATTAGTCACTCTAAAATATATGAAGCTTTTGGGACGTACTTGAAATTTCCATGTTTGAAACCCAAAACCAATTCTCTTCATGATTGACTTCATAAGACAGAGTTTAGGGTTAGGGGTAGATATACACATGATTTTTCTGGTTTGAATATGTCTAGACCTTGTTTATCAACTTGAGTGTTTACTATATGACATAATTAAGAAGGCTATGTGCTTTGGTTTTTCATTCTTTAGATTTTTTGTCTGAATTTTTATGCCCATTTGAATCTTGGTCAAATCCTAGGTTTGACCAAGATTTAAATAAGTTTAAAACATGGAAATGAAAAGGTAAGCATCGATCCTTCTTAGTCGCTCTAAAATGAAGCTGAATTTTGGGAGGTTTTTGAAATTTCCATGTTTGAAACCCAAAACCACTTCTCTTCATGCTTGACTTTCATAAGACGAAGTTTAGGGTCGATAGGGGGTAGATACATGATTTGTCTTGTTTGAATATGTCTAGACCTTGTTTATCAACTTGAATGCTTACTATATGACATAAGAGGACTATGTGCATTGGTATTTCATTTTTTGATTTTTATGCCCATTTGAGAATCTTGGTAAAATCCTAGGTTTGTTGAGCAAGATTTAAACAAGTTTAACATGTGAAAATGATAAGGTAATTAAGTCTGGATCTTTCTCTTAGTAACTCTAAAATGAAGCTTTTGGGAGGTTCTTGAATTTACCATGTTTGAAACCCAAAACCACCGTACTTCTGTTCATGCTTGACTTCATAAGACAGAGTTTAGGGTTAGGGGTAGATACATGATTTTTCTGGTTTGAATATGTCTAGACCATGTTTATCAATTTGAATGCTTACTATATGACATAAGAAGGCTATGTGCTTTGGTTTTTCATTCTTTCGATTTTTTTCTGAATTGTTATGCCCATTTGAATCTTGGTCAAATCCTAGGTTCGACCAAGATTTAAACAAGTTTAAAACATGACAATGAAAAGGTAATTAATCATGGATCCTTCTTAATTAACCAGCCAGTCTAATTAAAATGAAGCTTTTTGGGAGGTTTTTGAAATTTCCATGTTTGAAACCCAAAACCACTTCTCTGCTTCATGCTTGACTTCATAAGACAAAGTTTAGGGTTAGGGGGTACATGATTTGTCTGGTTTGAATATGTCTAGACCTTGTTTATGAACTTGAATGCTTACTATATGACATAAGAAGACTATGTGCTTTGGTTTTTTATTTTATTTATTTTTTAATTTATGCCCATTTGAATATTGGTCAAATCCTAGGTTTGACCAAGATTTAAACAAGTTTAAAACATGAAAATGAAAAGGTAAGCCTGGATCCTTCTTAACTAGTCACTCTAAAATGAAGCTTTAATTTTGGGAGGTTTTTGAAATTTCCATGTTTGAAACCCAAAACCACTTCTCTTCATGCTTGACTTCATAAGACGAAGTTTAGGGTCGATAGGGGGTAGATACATGATTTGTCTGGTTTGAATATGTCTAGACCATGTTTATCAAATCCTAGGTTTGACCAAGATTTAAACAAGTTTAAAACATGAAAATGAAAAGGGAAGCATGTATCCTTCTTAGTCACTATAAAATGAAGTTTTTGGGAGGTTTTTGAAATTTCCATGTTTGAAACCCAAAACCACTTCTCTTCATGCTTGACTTCATAAGACATAGTTTAGGGGTTAGGGGTAGATACATGATTTGTATGGTTTGAATATGTCTAGACCATGTTTATCAACTTTAATGCTTACTATATGACATAAGAAGACTATGTGCTTTGGTTTTTCATTTTTCTGATTTTTTTAGAATTTTGATGCACATTTGAATCTTGGTCAAATCCTAGGTTTGACCAAGATTTAAACAAGTATATATAGAACATGAAAATGAAAAGGGAAGCCTGTATCCTTCTTAGTCACCCTAAAATGAAGTTTTTGGGAGGTTTTTGAAATTTCCATGTTTGAAACCTAAAACCACTTATCTTCATGCTTGAGCAAGATTTGACCAAGATTTAAACAAGTTTAAAACATGAAAATGAAAAGGGAAACATGTATCCTTCTTAGTCACTCTAAAATGAAGTTTTTGGGAGGTTTTTGAAATTTCCATGTTTGAAACCTAAAACCACTTCTCTTCATGCTTGACTTCATAAGACAGAGTTTAGGGTTAGAGGGGTAGATACATGATTTGTCTTATTTGAATATGTCTAGCTAGACCTTGTTTATCAACTTTTGAATGCTTACTATATATATATGTGACATAAGAAGACTATGTGCTTTTGTTTTTCATTTTTCCGATTTTTTTAATTTTATGCCCATTTAAATCTTGGTCAAATCCTAGGTTTGACAATGATTTAAACAAGTTTCAAATATGAAAATGAAAAGGTAAGCATGGATCCTTCTTAGTCACTCTAAAATGAAGCTTTTGATAGGTTTTTGAAATTTCCATATTTGAAACCCAAAACCACTTCTCTTCATGCTTGACTACATAAGACAAAGTTTAGGGTTAGGGGGTAGATACATGATTTTTCTTGTTTGAATATGTCTAGACCCTTGTTTATCAACTTTAATGCTTACTATATGACATAAGAAAACTATGTGCTTTGGTTTTTCATTTTTCTGATTTTTTTGGAATTTTGATGCACATTTGAATCTTGGTCAAATCCTAGGTTTGACCAAGATTTAAACAAGTATAGAACATGAAAATGAAAAGGGAAGCCTGTATCCTTCTTAGTCACCCTAAAATGAAGTTTTTGGGAGGTTTTTGAAATTTCCATGTTTGAAACCCAAAACCACTTAATCTTCATGCTTGACTTCGTCATAAGACAGAGTTTAGGGGTTAGGGGGTAGATACATGATTTGTCTAGTTTGAATATGTCTAGACCTTGTTTACCAACTTTAATGCTTACTATATGACATATAAGAAGACTATGTGCGCTTTGGTTTTTCATTTTTTCATTTTTTTATTTTATGCCCATTTGAATCTTGGTCAAATCCTAGATTTGACCAAGATTTAAACAAGTTTAAAACATGAAAATGGAAAGGTAAGCCTGGATCCTTCTTAGTCGCTCTAAAATGAAGCTTTTGGGATGATTTTGAAATTTCCATGTTTGAAACCCAAAACCAATTCTCTTCATGCATGCTTGACTTCATAAGACAGAGTTTAGGGTTAGGGGGTTAGATACATTATTTGTCTAGTTTGAATATGTCTAGACTTTGTATATCAACTTGAATATATTATTGTACCATGTCTCCACACAGCCCAAAATGCACATATTTTCAAAAGTTTTCATGCATGAGTACTTGTAACTAGTAAAAATAGAAAGTAAAAATAGGAACCCCATGTATGAAGGATACTAAAAAGAACTCTTTCACATTTTTTTGGTATAGATTATGAGTTTGCTTGGCTTCATACACAAGTGAGTACATGTCATGCAAAAATTAACACGAAATTTAGTTATCATGACCCATTTTTGGCAGGCATTGTGCATATCGCCTTGAGAAACATCTTTGCGAGCTAGTGTATTAAACGTTTATTCACATATAATGGATTTTTTACTTTATTAGTGCACACAATGACAGAATCGGCCAAATGTGTATGATTTTTGTGAAGGTGCTAGAAAAACAAGATGCACTACGATGAAGCATGAAAGGAGGCAAGGGGAGGGATAGTGAAGAGGTGGGAGAGACCGAGAGATGAACCGCAAGGTAATTAAAAAATTGGGGCCAAAACGATTCCAACTTCCTAGGCATTGACCAACTTTGCCCCTCTTAACCCAACGTGGCAGTGAACCCGTATAAGCAACAACTTCCTCTTACTCCGCTTCTCCGAAATGGTAAGAGAACCTCTCCAGCTTAAGTGACCAATCGACATAGCTATGGCCTTCCGACTTGGCTCTGGTCGCCGCGCGCGTAGTCCTACCACCGACGAGGAAGCGGAGCATCAGCGCCGCCTTCGCTTCGTCCATCGCGCACCAAGGCATAACCCGCCCGCTCTGCACTGGCCGGTTGTTCAGCCCGCGGCGGCGGCGCTGGCCGTGGAGCCCCTCGCCAGCCGCTTCCCGTGCGGGCCGATGGATGCAGAGGCAGGGATCTCCCACGCAACCCCGCATGCGACGCCCGCTCGGCCCTGGCCGGCTTTTCCGCCCGCGCATGCCGCATGGTTTTCTTTGCCAGCAGGTGAGATCCCCTTCCCGGCCGGCGCGAACGATGCGGAGGCAGGGAGCTCCCGTGGCCAGCCGCCTAATCCGACCGCACTTCAGGCGGTGCCGGCCGTGGAGCCAGGCCGTTCTTTCGAAGCGCATCACGGCGACGCCCTTTGCAGGAGCAACACCGCCAAGGAGCTCGTATATAACGTGATGTTCCCGGCACTCTATAGATGCCGGGATGCTCTGCAAGCTTTCGTGCAGGCTAAGAATGCGGCGGCTGCAAATCCCAGGGACGCAGCATTGCAGCGGCGCGCCGATGAGGCTAAGGTGGCGCACGCTTTCCACCAGGCGTGCCTCGACAGGCTTAACATCCAGCACGGCTTCGTGCAACCGCCAAACGCCGCTCCAGCTAAGATCCAAAAATACTCCGGTGAGCATATCACTCCGGAGTAGAACAATCCAATTTCTAGTACTGTAGGAGTACTTTATTAGTGCACAAACCTGGCGAAATTAAAGGTGTGTTCTTTGTGTGTGATGTAAATCTAAAAATTTGAAGGTTCTAGCAAAAACATTTCTTCACAAATATTCGATGTGTTTGCTTGGCCTTATCTATATATCCGGTGAGCATATATGGATGCCAAATCCTTTACAAACTTTATATTTTTTAAGAGATCGATGTGCATGCATCTATCTCGCCATGGTAAATTAATGAAACAAGTTGCATATTTGCCAGAATTCCAAACTTCGTGAGCAGTATAGAGATCGAGACCTTAATTAATTATTATGAGTAGGATGCATGCATGCATGGCCATTTTCTAGGGTTTTAAAGGATACTAGAGCTTTTCTAGGTTAATTTGCAACTATATGTATATTTGTTTTCTAGTTCTGGGCTGATCATTAAACTCAACATTGAGTTGTAGATTATGTGAAATTAGTACATGCCATAAAATATAGTAATTTTTTATGTACCCTACGAGGCAGTACGTGTGGTGTACCCTTAATTATTAATTGGTAGACATGTACCGTTGGCATGTTTGAAGAAAATTTGAATTTGGAAGAAGTTTTTTAAGTAAAATTAACGCAAGCACAAAATCATGTGTGATGGTGAAATTTCTAGAACAAATTAATACAAACCTAGTAATATGAGTTTGTTTGGCTTTCTGCCCACAAGTGAGTATTGTGCGCATGTACTTTGATGCAAAATCCCGCCATACAAAACTTTTTAGTTATCATATGACCTCAAGTTTGGAAGAGATCGTATTTTAAGCAACTTCACAAACAAGAGATTCTAACAATTATATGCATGCATGAAAGAATGATTTCCCTTTTTTATTACTGTACAAAAATGGCTAGATGTGTGTTAATTGTGAAGGAGGGCTACCAAATTTTAACAGTTGCACATTATTGTCATAATTCCACCTTTTGGAAGCAGTAGGGTAGACATGCTTTCCGCTTGGTAGGATGTGTTAGTGCCATCAATTTTGTAGATATAGGTTCAAGGATTTGTTCATCTTAATCTGCAACTATATATGGATTTTTAAGCTTTTGCCTAGTAATTAAACTCATAATTGAAATAATGTAGGTTATTTAACTACATACATGCCATAAATTCTGACAGGAAATACTTGGACGTGCCTTGCGAGGGTGGTAACAAACAAGAACACAATGACCAAACTTCAAATGCCAATCCACCCACCAAGCTATACGATTGGCATGTACAATCGATCGACTCCTTCTAATCAAATTTGAATACAATAGAAGAAGTTTAAAAAAATTTCAAAATGAGATCAACTTGTGCATTGAGTCATCCTTTGTTATTTATTTGCTTGTAAAAATAGAAACATAGGCATATGAATGTATTCGAAACACTTCACTTTTCAACGGGGAAGGGACCCGAAGGTCCCAGAAAAACAAAAAAAGATTACAATAGTAGTACTCCTTTGAGAAGGCAGTAGAAGAAGGATCCTCGAAGAGCCAAATGCTTTTATTATCCACAGCTGTTCGGCTCTTTTCCTTCTCGTGTAAGCTATCGCGCAATGATTATACTAATGGTCGGATGGTAGTACAACCATTTTCGCAAACTTCTGCGCCCTTCGTCATGTCAGCATCGTATCCCAGTGTGCAAGCAGTCTGCTCGAATGAAATACTCCTAAGTACGTACGGTATTCCCTCCAAAGACACACCACACGGTATTCCCTCCAAAGACGCACCGTCGCCCCGATCTGCTCGAATGAAATACTCCAAAATACTTCTGCGCCCTTCGTCATGTCAGCATCGTATCCCAGTGTGCAAGCAGTCTCCTATGAAATGGAGACGACATTTTGTTGAAAAGTGTCGGTGCATGCTATATACCACACTAGTATGAGAGTTTTTACAGCATTATTCCGATTTCCACAGAATGCATTAAATTTGGACGCGATGCCACACTGACAAGAGTGGTTTAAACAAGGCCATTATTTTTATTATGTTATATTACTACAATACTCCAAGGTAGCACTAGTAGCCTTCGGTTGTACTCTGCCGGTCGCGCTGCCTCATTCGACCAGACTTTATTCTTCTTCTCATATATATATACAAAATACTGTCTGCCGAGGTTCGATGACCGCACCGTCGCCCCTCTCCGCGCCGCCGTCTTGGGCCGCGCCACCATTCTCCCCGCCGAGTTCTCCCCCGTCCCCGACGCACCACCGTCAAGCACCACCGGACCGATCTTCGCAGGTATGTACATCTCCAACCTCCGGCGAGTACAGAGGTTCATCGGTCATTGTGTTCGATATAACCTTAATTTGGGGATTGCAATGTGAGTAACTTACTGGGTTTTCTAGGAAATGAAAACGGCGTCGCTCGATGCCTACACTGCGTCGGCGGATACATGGAAAGCGGAGACGGATGCTCTGCATGCATCGGCGGAGACATGTAAAGCGGATGCGGAGGAAAAGGCGAAGGCGGTGGCTAGGACGGGCCCGGGCGCTGTGGCGCTGGCAAATGCTCGTATCGAAGCTGCATTTTGTTGGAAAGTCTTGGCGCGTGCTTCGAGAGTTTTGGCGGCGCAGCCGGGAGAACCGTCGGAGGCTTCGAAGCTGGCTGCTTTGAACGCGTCGAGAGCTTGGATGGTGACTTCATCTAAGGCGGCGCTTGTTGCATATGATCGTGACTCGTCAACCCCTTTGTAAGTTCTACCTTCCCCAACTGCAATGAGGTTAGATCTGGTGGATTGGGTTTTTTGCCCAAACCAGACGTGATGATGCATTGAGATGTTTTTGTATTTTTGATGATGCATTCTGCTTCTTTTGTAATTTGGGTGATTCATTATGCTTTTTAGGTAGTAATTTTTCTGATGCACTCACCTCTTCAGGAATTTTTCATGGTTTTTTTTGTTTTTGTTTTTCTGTCAACCTAGCTAATGCTCTCTGCTGTTTAGCCAAAAGTTGGATGATGCATTGTACTGTTTACATATATTTTACTCTGATGATGCATTTTGCTCTTTTAGCCTTTTAGGTAATTTTTCTGATTCCTTGAACAGTGTGGGAAATTTCGATGAAGAATTTTGCTGTCAACTTAGATGATGTATTGTGCTGTTTACATTTTATTACCTATATCAAAGCTAACCCCATCTGATGTTACCACAGCGTTTTGGGTCCTGTAGAGGTCTCTTTTTCCTCCAATCGTGTTGACACGTTAGCAATTATTACTGTATATGCGAGATTGCCTTCCGTTGGTGCGTCCTATTTTTGTGGTGTTTTTTTTTGCAAATTAAGGGCTTCATTGATTATGCAACAGGATTACAATTGCATTGTCCTGTTTACAATATTTTGATTTTGCTGATGCATTGTGCTGTTCACATTATTTTGATTTTGCTGATGCATTGTCCTGTTTACATTATTTTGATTTTGCTGATGCATTGTGCTGTTTACACTATTTTGATTTTGCTGATGCACCGTGCAGTTTAGGAAACTTTGATGATGAATTAGATGATGCATTTTGCTGCTTAGTCAAATTAGATGTTGCATTTTGTTTAAAAAAATAGATGATGCAGTGTGCTGTTTACATAATTTTGACGATGCATCGTGCGATTTGCATAATCCTACCAGCTTCAGTCGAAGGACACCCACAACAATCAACGATCTGCCTGGAGATGTAGTCTCTCAGATTCTTGTCAGGCTTCCTCCCCATCCAACCTGCTTACTAGCTGCATCAGGCACCAAGAAAGCATGGAGGCAATGTATGGGAAGCAATTATTTCAGAAAGCTAACTGTGTCACACAACGGAGGAAACCCGTTGCTAGGGTTTTTCACCAACAACTCCGAGGACAATCGATTCATCACAGAGCATGATCTTCACCCGGCCATCTTGAAGATGCTGGCAATCCCGTCTCAAGTGAACGGTCCCAAAATCTATGTCCTGGGATGCCGCGATGGTATGGTGCTACTCCATTCTAATGTATCCAGTGGGTATATATCAGTCTGGGATCCAATTAGGCAAGTTCTCACAGCGATACCAGAACCACCATTGTGGCGCAATCACACAATTGAAAGCAGCGGCTCAATTCTCTGTTCGAGAAACAACTCTGAACCGTTTACACATTGTGGCAAGTTCTCGGTTGTTTGGATAACAACTAAACGTTACGATGCACAGGCTCATATCTACTCACCAGATTCAAAAGAATGGGAGTTTCTAGCTCGATCAACTCCGATGCTGTCAGAGATTGACCGTAGACCGGCAACTCTCATAGGGGGTATTTTGTACTGGCCAACGAAGTCTAGATATATCATTGAGCTTGACCATGCAAAGAAGGCTCTGAAATATATTCAGTGCCCTCATGAGACGCATGATATATTCATGCTTAACATTCACATCTTCAAGGGACATAATGGAGATGTTGCCCTTGCTGTTATAAGAGACTTCACCCTACAAACATGGGCCAGTACAAGATCATCAACAGGCGATCACGAGTCATGGACATGTCATATAAATTTTGAATTGGATACTTTTTTTGGCCTTGACACATCATTTCCATACAATTGGAAACATGCAGTAAGGTTACTCTGCGTATTTGAGGACAAAAATGAGCTGGTTGTACGGGCAAAGGAGGGAGTATTCCAATTAGATATGAGCAACTGGCAGTGGAGAAAGTACAATTCTGCTAGACGTTGGTGCACTTTACATCCCTACTCAGTTAGACCGGGTTAGTCATTCATATGTAACCTTTGCATTCATTTACATATGACTTTTGCTGATCAATTTGTTCATTTCCTGACAGTAACCGACCTGATCCAGAGTGCAACATCAAGGACACGAAAAAGAACGCGCTGTCAGGAACCCATCTAATTCAAAGTTCAACATCCATAAGAGAAAAGGAAGTCGCATATGAAGGAGCAAGGCTTGTTTGGGCAAGAAGTGATAGCCCAGCTTTTGTTTGGTCTGATGTCTTTTAGTTTTCGTTCTGGTGGAAATGTCGCTGCACCATTTGTTTGTACTGCAGCTCCATAGTGCTAGCTGCTAGTACGTTGGCGCTGTCCTACGTCTGCTTGTTTTGGGGGCATAAATATGCCACGAAACCTTTGTTTTATGTGATCAAACGGTCATCTCTGCATGTATATGTTCGGGTTCTGATGAAACCTTTTTTGTGATCTGTACATATATTTGAGTCAGTCTGTGTTTTGTTTTATGATGGGCAGGAGTATTTGTTTTACTACACCATTGTTTATCCGAATTGTATTACTCACTCTATTCAAAAAGTTAGCGGCTCACCTTTTTCCTTCAAGATACGGATGTATCTACACACTAAAAACATATATAGATGAAACCATCTTCAGACAAAGTTTAGTCACTTATGTATGGACGGGGGTAGTATTATTTATGTTGTGCTCCCAAACAAGCAGACATCGGACAGCGCCTGTTTAAAGTTCATATGTGTAATCTTATTCCCTTTGGAAGTTAAGCATTAAACTCTACTAGTACAACCGTGGTGGTCTTGTGATGTAGTACTCTTTTGATGCATTTGTGATGTAGTAGTACAGTACTTTTTTTTGAACTGGTATAGTACTATCTAAGAAGAGTACTCCCTCCGATTCACATTCATTTTACACCAAGAAATATGGATCGGAGCGAGGGAGTAAATTAAACATGGCATCTCGTGCATGAAGCTTGACAGATCGATCAGGTTGGCTAGAATGGCAATACAATGCTCCTCATTAGGCAAATGCATGCCATGTACGATAGTATACATCCAGTAAAGAAGTCTATACTGACATAAAAAAGACTACATTGGGGATGAGAGTCAATTGGGGAATCTACAATACATAAAATCTTGCTCGTAGCTGATTTTGGCTAAGAGGGTTTTACTCACATTACACGTGCCACTTTCCTTGTCTGCAAAACAAGTTCCAATAAAGGAAGAGGAAAGAAGAGGACATTGTGGGCGAGATTGAACACCTTTTTATGTGTTAAGCTGAGGCCTTGTTTAGCTGAGGATTTCGACTTAGGCCTAACAGCTCAGCACACCCAGAAATAAATTTCCTTGCGCGCACCACTGTCAGCAAAAATAACAAAATTAGCACGCAAGATTAAGAACGAAGTGAATTTAAGTAACTTGGTTAGCTTTTCAAGCAATATATTCAGAGAAAGAGCACACATGTCCGGCTAGAAATAATCGTAAGAGAAGAACAATAAATCTAAGGCATCCCACTTCATATGCAGAAGGGACGCGACAGCGCATGGATTCATACCTTGAGTCGACTCTGGCTCGTAGAAGGGCGGTCGCGCCTCGAGGATGCCGGCGACGTCTCCACCTCGATCTCACATGTGACTGCTTCTCGGTGGGCGGTGCGCCACGCCATGTAGAAGATCTATCAAAAGAGGAGAGCCCGATGACGCTACCGACGCCTCAACCTTGATAGCACCGGCTTGTTGCTCCGCACCGAGATGCGCCACGTGCAAGATTTAGCGGATGCGCCAATTTTAGAGATATGTCATGATCGTTGTAACAAATTTCAACATGATGATGATTTGATCCTGCACTCGGCCTTGAACATAAGTACTAGTACAGTCTCACAATTTTTTTATCATTATACTTTGCGAGATTTAGCGGATGCGCCAAATTCAGAGATAGATCATGATCATGGTAACACAATTTTCAATGTAATGATGATTTGATGTTGCACTAGACCTTGAACATAAGTACTAGTACGGTCTCACAATTTTGTATCATTATACTTTGCAAGTTTTAGCGGATGCGCCCATTTTCAGAGGATCATGGTAACAAATTTTCAACGTGATGATGATTTGATGTTGCACTCGACCTTGAACAGAAGTACTACTACTGTCTTACAATTTCTTTATCATTATACTTTGCAAGATTTAGCAGATGCGCCAAATTCAGAGATAGATCATGATCATGGTAACAAATTTTCAACGTGATGATGATTTGATGTTGCACTCGAACTTGAACAGAAGTACTAGTACAGTCTCACAATTTTTTTATCATTATACTTTGCGAGATTTAGCGGATGCGCCAAATTCAGAGATAGATCGTGATCATGGTAACACACTTTTCAATGTAATGATGATTTGATGTTGCACTCGACCTTGAACATAAGTACTAGTACGGTCTCACAATTTTGTATCATTATACTTTGCAAGTTTTAGCGGATGCGCCCATTTTCAGAGGTAGATCATGATCATGGTAACAAATTTTCAACGTGATGATGATTTGATGTTGCACTCGAACTTGAACAGAAGTACTAGTATGGTCTCACAATTTTTATTATCATTATACTTTGAAAGATATAGCGGATGCGCCAATTTCAGAGATAGATCATGATCATGGTAACAAATTTTCAACGTGATGATGATTTGATGTTGCACTCGGCCTAGAATAGAAGTACTAGTACGGTCTCACAATTTTTTTTATCATTATACTTTGCAAGATATAGCGGATACGCTAATTTCAGAGATAGATCATGACCATGGTAGTGACCAATATTCAAGGTGATGATGATTTGATTTTGCACTCGGCCTTGAACAGAGGTACTAGTACGGTCTCACAATTTTTTATCATTATACTTGGACCTTAGCGAAATTCAAAATCTCATAGCGGCAAAACTTCCCGCCTACAAAATACAAAAATTTCACACGCTTCCAAATTCCCATTCTACCCCTGTGGAGATGACAGCAAAGTCGGTTGGTGGGGGGGTCTGCCCGTCATTTTTTGGATCACCACCTCCCTAGCCCGGAAACCCTCCCAAAAAAATTCATTTCCCTCAGACCACCCACCGGAACTTCCCAAGTCCCTCTCTCCCACCTCCACGACCACCGCACCGGAACATCCCCGCCGGACTTCCCTGGCCTACCCGAGCCCTCGCGATCCTCGTCATCCGGCTGCCTGCCGGAGCCGCTTCATCGACGCCGTCATCAACCGGACCGGATCATCCCCGCCGAACCTCGAAACCATATGCTCATCCAGCAGTCTACCGCAGTCGCTTCAGCTGCGGTATCGTCCACCCCACCGGAGCCGCTTCGCCGGATCCGTCGTCCACCGCATCGTATCTTGCTCACCGACACCGCTGTGCATGAACCGGATCTGCTTCACCCGCGCCGTGCATGATCTAAACTCTTCTACTGTCGCTTTTCTATTGCTTGCCTGCAAGTTCTTGTTTAATCTTGGGGGAACCTGTTTGTGCTAACGACGCGCCGTTACGTTTTTGCAGATGAGATGAGTAACCATGAAGTGTAATGGCCGTCTCTCCAACCCCAAGTAGCACATGTAGCGTACTTCATCACCGGATCTATCAACCCCAGGAAGATCTGCTGTGACTCCCACAGAGTGCTTCTCCTAATGTAAGTCCCTTGTTTTAGCGCCATGTTCTGGGTTCAGATGCTTGTTTGTCTGAAGCTCTTTTAGTTCATTCCTAGCTATGACCGTAACACCTTGCTATTTTCTACTTCATTGCTAACTTTAAGCGATTGAACATTTTGGTTTGCATTCCCTGCTCTGTAGATGTAGCCATCATAACTTCTATCTTGCTCAGTCGTTGTTACAAAAATTATAGGTATTATAGTAACATCCTGCTATTATTTAGTTCATGGCCAATTTTAAGTAATTGCACATGTTGGTTCGCATTCCCTGCTCTATAGCTTTTGGCATCGTAACTTCTATATTTGGTTTACATTCCCTGCTCTGTAGATCTAGCCATCATAACTTTATCTTGCTCAGTCGTTGTTACAAAAATTATGGCCTGCTACTATGTTGTTTGTGCCAATTTTTTACTCCATGAACATGTTGGCTTGCATTCCCTGTACTACAGGTGATGCCATTGTTTTGTATCTAGTTCATTGTAAGCTAACAAAGTAAGGACTTAGTTTGGCATGCTATCACTCTGCTATCTAGCCTGTAGTACAAATAAACTTGTCATACTACTAGATAATAATTTTGCGTGCCATCTTGTTCTTCAAAAGCTGCATTATTGACTTGTTTCTCTGACTTGGCATGACGCTCACATATGGAAAGCTGAACATATTGGTTTGCATTCCCTCTTATACAAGTTCACAGGTGATCCCACTATATTCTGTATCTGGTCCATCCTAAGCTCCAGCATTAACTATCCTCTATGTGTTGCTCATTACAAGTTTATATCCCGAAACATCTTGATTTGCATCCCCTTCACTATAAGTTCAGGAGTATTATTTAGTTCACGGCCAAAATGAAGTAATTGCACTTGGCACATGTTGGTTCACATTCCCTCCTCTTTAGCTTTTGCCATCGTAACTTCTATTTTTGGTTTACATTCCCTGCTCTGTAGATGTAGCCATCATAACTTCATCTTGCTCAGTCGTTGTTACAAAATTTATAGCCTGCTACTATGTTGTTCATGCCAATTTTGTACTCCCTGAACATGTTGGTTTGCATGGGACTCGACAGTAGTAAGTCTGCTGTTTCATTCTAACATGCTCTGTTATATTGGCTGTTGGTATGCGGCATGCACTCTTTGTTTGCTTATTGTGCGCATTACAATGATCTTGTTATAACGACGAAATGATGAGTTCCAAATTCTTTGGCAAACAATATTGTAGTGTCTTTGCCTTTCCATTGTTGATGTCTTAACTTGTAATGTCTTTGTTTCAGATATAGGTGCTGCATGGACAACTTAAAAGATTGCCGGATCCCTTCATTGTATTGCTAGGTTTAATTACCATTCAATTTCTCTGGGTTCTGTAATATTTTTTCAATGCCTTGCAGCTGATGTAATATTTAGTTAGTTTTTATAGTTCTTTCGCGCATTTTTTCTTTGGTGCTTGTGGTAAGTGAGGCTATCCGACAGAAATCAATGCTGCGTAAATATTCTCAGTATCTAAATCACGAATTCCCATCCCTTAAACGGCCCAATTAAGCGAAATCACATATGTGCCTGCGCCGCATATAAAACAACTAAACGGGCTGGCCCACTTACTTATTGGGCCAGCCCACTTGATTTTGTGGACCCCACAATTTATTGGGCCGGCCCACTTGCTGTAAGGTGGACCCCACCCACTACTGGGCCGGCCCACTAACTAGTTGGGCCGGCCCATTTGCTATATGGTGGACCCCACATACTAAATGGGCCGGCCCTTTAACAGGAAAGTGGGACCCACCTGTGTTTTTGGCCCGGCCTACTATCTTGTTGGGCCGGCCCACTTGCTATATGGTGGACCCCACGTACTAAATGGGCCGGCCTTTTAAATGGAAAGTGGGACCCACCTGTGCTTTTGGCCCGGCCCACTATCTTGTTGGGCCGGCCCACTTGCTATATGGTGGACCCCACATACTAAATGGGCCAGCCCTTTAACTGGAAAGTGGGACCCACCTGTGTTTTTGCCCGGCCCACTATCTTGTTGGGCCGGCCCACTTGCTATATGGTGGACCCCACATACTAAATGGGCTGGCCCTTTAACAGGAAAGTGGGACCCGTGCTTTTGGCCCGGCCCACTGGCTTGTTGGGCCAGCCCATTTGATCAAATGTGGACCCCACGTGCTAAATGGGCCGGCCCGATAGCAGGAAAGTGGGACCCACATGCTAATTGGGCCGGCCCACTAACTTCTTGGGCCGGCCCAGTTGCTTTAATGTGGACCCCACTTTGTAAATGGGCCGGCCCGATACCAGGAAAGTGGGTCCCACATGTCTTGTGGGCCGGCCCTTTTGCCTGTTGACCGGTCAAACGAGTGCATTCGGCCCGGCCCACATGCTTAGTGGGCCGGCCCATTAAAGTTTTGACCAGTCAACCTTAGAGGTTAGGCCCGGCCCACGTAACTAATGGACCAGCCCAGCTATATAGTTGACCGGTCAAACTAAGTCAGCTGGCCCGGCCCGCAAACTTAATGGGCCGGCCCGCTTAAGACGTGGCAGGCCTCGTGTGGGCCTACCATCTACCACGGGGTTTCAGCCGGTTAACGCCGTTAACTGGCAGTTAACGGCGTCTGCCACGTGTCAGTTTGCATGACGTCAGCAGTCAACGGGCTCCCGGAAACACTTGCGCAACGGTCCGATTTTCCGTGGCGGAAGGGCGCCCAAGCGCGACGGACCGAAAAAATCGTCGTAGGACTTTGCCTGACGCAGTTTCCACAACAGAACCCATATCGTCGGGTTAGGCCCATAGGCGACGAAAAATACCCCTTAGCGGACGATTTTGAGACGTTGTCTATCAGAACATTTCTTGTAGTGCACCTAGCCCGACGAAAGCGGCCAAAACGTCGCGTATGGTGGCCCGGGACGTGGTGCATCGCGAATTCTCGGGTTCGCCGGCCGAGTCAACGCAAATCCGCACCGCCCAGGGATGTAGGGCCCAGATGGCAGCCTCTCTAGCATTGTTTTTTTTCTCGATCGCGCCATCTCGTTCAACACTCTCCGATCGAGCCGTTTACGATGCAGGATCATGGGTCCCGCATGTCATCCTCTATGAACCAAAATTCTTTCTATTCTTGGATTTTTTTGACCCCCTGATTTCTGGCTACTTCCTTTTTCTTTTGATCCCTTGCCGCCTTGGAAACGTTGAGACCGCTGCTGCTAAATGGGACCCGCATGTCATCCTCTATGTGCAATCAACTTTCTTTTCTTGGAGTTTTTTTGGCACCTCAAATTTGGTCACTTGCCTTTTTCTTTCGATCCCCTGCCGCCTCTCAAACGGTGATACCGCTGCTAAATGGGACCCGCATGTCATCCTCTATGTACTATAAAACTTTCTTTTCTTGAATTATTTTTGGCACCTCATATTTGGTCACTTACCTTTTTCTTCGATCCCCGCCGCCTCTCAAACGGTGATACCGCTGCTGCTAAATGGGACCCGCATGTCATCCTCTATGTACTATAAAACATTCTTTTCTTGAATTATTTTTGGCTCCTCATATTTTTTCACTTGCCTTTTTCTTTCGATCTCATGCCACGTTTGAAACGTTGAGGAACCTGCAGGCTCATGGGACACGCATGTCATCCTCTATGTGCTATAAAAGTTTATTTTCTTTATTTTTTTCACCCTCTGATTTTTGGCTATTTCCTTTTTCTTTTGATCCCCTGCCGCCTTGGAAACGTTGGGTAAGCTGCTGACTCATGGGACCCGCATGTCATCCTCTATGTACAATCAACTTTCTTTTTCTTTTGATCTCAAGCCGCATTTGAAACGTTGAGACCGCTGCTGCTAAATGGGACCCGCATGTCATCCTCTACGTACAATAAAGTTTCTTTTCTTGGATTATCTTTGGCTCCTGATATTTTGTCACTTGCCTTTTTCTTTCGATCTCATGCCGCCTTTGAAACGTTGAATAAGCTGTGCTATCACCCGATTTTGGCCAAATCAGGAGATAGGCCATAAGTGAAGATGGGCTTTGAAGATTACACATGAAGCGTCTCTGAAGCGGCCTTGCGCTAAGAGTTTGGGCTAGATTGCCCATGTATTTGTAATATAGTAGATCGCATCTTAGTATAGAATTAAAGATAGAGTCTGGCCCGTGCACGGTTAGGTGCACGCCTCAATTAGAAAGTCCCTAGGACTATAAATATGTATCTAGGGTTATCGAGAAAGAAGGACAATCATCGTTCAACAAACACAAATCAGGCGCATCGCCACCCCTTCCATCAAGGGTTTCTTCCGGGTAAGCACCATGCTGCCTAGATCGCATCTAGCGATCTAGGCAGTATACGTTTATTCGTCTACCTTGTGCTGCTCGTGCTGAAGCATTGTTGATGGCGAGCAGCACTACTTATCCTTAGGTGTTTAGGGGCTTGCATTGATGCTTTCGCGTGCATATCTGCGTGGCAATGCCGTCCCTCGACACCTAGCTGCCCTTACACCTATCTGGGTGTAAGGGCAGCATCTTGCTTGTTCGTTACTTAGTAGATCCAATCCGTTATAGTTGTTCCTTGTTCTTCAAGGATTAGTTTAATATCTGCATAGTTAGGCCTTATGTTGGGGTCGGACGATCCGGTAGTGCGTTAGGTGTTGTTTACCGTTCCTACGAGGGATGTTCCGGGAATTAACGTAATGTTGGTTTTTAGGCCTCTCGTAGGGGTAGTTTTCATCATCTTTCGTGTCTGCTAGGCCCGACTACGCGTAGGACGTTCCGGTTATGCGGTGAAAACACTAAACTGTCGTAGCACTCTATTTAATGTTTACGTCTCTACCATGCAGGAACAATCGAAGCACTCTAACACCTTCCTGATCGGGTCTAGGTCAGGTGGCACGCCCTAGCAACCGCCAGGTCGTGGCTGGAAGATTTGCGGGACGACGCGAGGTGCCAGGGTCCACTAAGCGGCCTTGGGAGCTTCCCGGCTCTTCGTGTTGCTTAACCATTGCCCGCCGGTGGGTTTTGGCAGGTAACACATTCTGGCACGCCCGGTGGGACCTCTTCTGCAACATCCACGTCAACACCGACACCCGAGATGGCAGAGGAACAGATCAAATACGAGGATCTCCCTGCGGAGCACAAGAAGAAATACGATGAGCTGAAGGCCATCTTGTTATCACCAGAATTTGGCCAAGTCAAAGGTGGGCCGCGATCAAGATGGACTTGAAGATATATGCGTGGACAGATATGTGAATCGGCCTTGTGTATCAAGTTTGGGCTAGTTGGCCCGTGTATCTTTATAGTAGGTTACGTAGAAATTAGAGTTTATCTCGTGCACGGTTTAGTGCACGCCCACATTAGAAAGTCCGCTGGACTATAAATATGTACCTAGGGTTTATGGAATAAACAACAACCAACGTTCAACACAAACCAATCTCGGCGCATCGCCAACTCCTTCGTCTCGAGGGTTCCTCCGGTAAGCACCATGCTGCCTAGATCGCATCTCGCGATCTAGGCAGCACGAGCCTGCCTAGTTGTTCATGCGTTGCTCGTACTGAAGCCTTTTTGATGGCGAGCAACGTAGTTATCGTAGACGCGTTAGGGTTAGCATCGTTCTTAGCATCATATGCTCGCGTAGTGCAACCCTTGCGCGTCTAGCCGTCCTTGTGCCTCATCATGGGTGCAGGGGCGGCACCCCGCTTGATCTTTATTTAGTAGATCTGATCCGTTATGGTCGCTCCTTGATTCATCAAGGATTAGTTTAATATCTGCAATAGTTAGGCCTTACAAAGGGTTGGAGGATCCAGCGGCATGCAGGGTGTAGTTTGCTGCCCCTAGACAGGACGTTCCGAGGATCAACCTAGTGTTGGTTTTTAGGCCTTGTCTAGGGCTGGCTTACGTTTACCGTGCGTGAGCGCGAGGCCCAATCGTGAGTAGGATGATCCGATTATGCGGTGAAAACCCTAGATCGTCGTGGATCTCATATGCTTTATCTTGATCAAGCAGGACCACCATATATTCGGCCACCTTGGACGAATCATGGGTGGATCGGCTCCATGAGCCGATTCACAGGACAACCTGAGAGCCGATCGAGGCTCGTATTTAACGTGTACGTGTGTGCCCTGCAGGAAACTAAGCGAGGCATCATCCACACCTTCCTGACCAGGTATAGGTCAGGTGGCACGCCCTTGCGACCCGCATCGGCGCGCGACCAGGAGGCTTTGCGGGCCGTCGCTCGAGGGACTGGGGCCAGCCGCAGCCCTAGTCATTCCCGGCTCTACGGTGTTGGACAGTCACTGCCCGCCGGTGGGTTTCTGACGTCAACACATTCTGGCACGCCCGGTGGGACACATCTTCAACGACAATCTTCAACATCCACCACATCGCCACCTACATCTGAGATGGCGGGAAGCATTCCGGTCAAGTGCGAGGACCTGGCTGACAAGCTCCAGAAGAAGCACGACAAGGTCAAGGCGGCCCTCGGAACCGAACTCGTTGGCTCCTGTGAGAAGGTCCGTTCGCACGGCATCAAGCTCAATGGAGACACACGTCCGTTGCCTGGTGTCAACACGATCGATCTCAGCCACTCCATAAGAGAACCAGGGTTCTCTTTCGATGCCAATATGGCGGGGTTCGTGATTCGCCATGACGCGGACAAAGCAGAGAGCAGCCACACTCGTGGCAAAGAGAAAGACGAGGCCGTTCCACGTGACCGGCCCCAAGACGACAATAAACGGTACCTGGCCGAGGAGGAGGTGAGAAACATACGGCATCCACGCCCATTACCTGAGCATCTCCTCAGCAAATATGATCAGCCATACGACCGACATCGCCGCTACGATAACGACATTGAGGGATATCGTCGGTTTGGTGCAAACAGGAGGTATCGTCAGAACAGCGGCCACGACGACGGGTCCGAACGTCGCGCCAGAGGGAGGTCTGAGGGACAACATGGATAGGCACTGGGACTGCCCCTTCTTCAAACTGCTGGGATTCCGGAATGAGCCGATTGCCAACAATCGGCAATTGCCCAGAATGTAAACAAAAGGAGAAGGGTACAGCTAAGGTGTCTGTGTTCGAGCGTCTAGGGCCTCTCCCGCCTCGGAGCAAGCATGCTGAGCCCGTTCAGATGGAAGATCACGAGGAATTAGAGGACGATGATGAAGAGGATAAGTATCATCGGCCAAGATGGTGTCCTGATGGGCTCAGCCGCTCCCAAAAACGAAGGGTTCAGCGACTACGTGCGTTGGAAGAAGCCGAAAGGTTATATCTGCACGCGCTGAGGAAGGCACGGCCTGACCTGGCCGCCAAAATTCAGCGAACCCTGGATGAAGAAGGTCGGCCACAAAGAAAAGAGTGGCGCCCTAAGCAAAGGAAAGCCGATGATGAAACATCGGCTGGCACAAACATGGTCTTCATCCTTCCTGCGGAATTTAGCGCTCCAAGGTTATATGAAGCACCTGTGGCACAACTGGACTGCGGCCCACGGCCGGTCATCTTCGAGAAGCCGCGAGAAAGGAGTTACAGGCATCTGAAGGCCCTGTACTTACGAGGTTACATCAATGGGCAGCTTGTCAATAAGATGTTGGTGGACACCGGAGCGGCAGTCAACATTATGCCATACTCCATGCTACGGCGGTTGGGACGCTCCAGCTCGGATTTAATCAAAACCAATGTAACATTGAGCGATTTCAACGGCCAAGCATCTGACGCGCAAGGTGTTCTAAACGTGGATCTGACCGTAGGAAGGAAGACTATCCCTACGACGTTCTTTGTTGTCGACAGCAAAAGCACCTATGCTGTAATATTAGGGAGGGATTGGATCCACGCCAACTGTTGCATCCCATCCACGATGCACCAATGCCTGATACAGTGGGATGGAGATGAGGTGGAGGTCGTCCACGCCGATGATTCAGCCGAGATTTCAACAGCCGGTATGGGCATTTGGGAGGCATCAGGTCAAGAGCCACTCTCGGGCATCAATTTGGACGACTGCGAACGCATCGATGTGACAAAGAACGGGGTAAGGCTGGTTCTATCCACCGGACTGACCGTATAACGAGAACAACATCGATGAGCAAAGGTGGTGAGGCTGATCCTTGCGATCGGCCCCAAAAATTTTGTGGAGGAACATTACAAAACCTTCACCAAGCGCGCAATGTGGAGGCCGATTCCAGCAATCGGCCAAAATTATCCCCACCATCTATTTTGCCTGGGAGCGACATTTGACCCAGCAGGGGCTACCTAAAAAGCCGATATCATCAATTTTCTTGACAGAATCGGCTCGGGGGGGCATCTAGATGGATTAAATACATGTGAGGCAACATTATCAAGTATGGGGGCCGACGCACAAGTTGGCCGTGGAAAAGTTGAAAATTTTTGAGCACAGCCGATGCACGGCCATCGACTTAAGGGCATCAACCACCTTGCGACCGTCACCAGGCAGCGAGGCTCCACTGAAGGGCGAATATGCCGGCGGCTCTTCTCAGTAGAATATGCCCCAAGCGGATCATGTGTCGACAATGTCGGGTCGCGGCCCCGCGAAGCAGTATGTCTCTTCTGGGACCAGGAGAATAGTCGATGATGAGGCGATCGGCTACGGCATGTCACGACCACAAGGTGGGAAAACATCAGGAGACGTCCTCACCAAGAGCTGCATCAGCCTGCCAAAGATAATGAGCCAATATTATCGACGAAACGCAGGACTTGAACGGGAGAAGCTCAGGGAGACAGTTGGCCCTGAAGGGTCCTTCACTATAGTAGGCCGATTTTTCCCAATCGGCTGGCCCTGCATCCCAGCTTGCCTGAAGAATGATGCTGAGGTCGCCAGAAACATCAGTTTCTACATACAAGCCAATTGAGTGACACGCACGGGGCTTTGTTGTGGGCACCTGCCCGGAACCAGATGGCCAGCCCGCTGGATTGGCTAGCAAGGCTCATGATCTTGCTTGAGGTCTCATGGGGCAAAGCCGATGCTAGACCGTTGACTCAAGGGGTATGGTGGTTACAGGCAAAGATCTCATGGAGCGTCCATCACCAAATCGGCAGTGTTCGCGCAAGCCTGCGGGTCAGTCTAGGGTCATGAGGACAACCGATGATCGTCCGATGATCTTGATGAGCCGAACCATTCGAGCCGAGCTATCTGCACCAGAAGCTGCATCAGTTCGCCCGAGATGATGAGCTAATTAGGACAGCAAGGTGGTTCCTCGGAGCTGCTGACCTTTCCAGAATCTGCCAGGGGCTGGCTCCTTGAGCCTAACACAGTGATACAGTCGGGAAACCGATGGTGGCCCAATCAGCTGGTCTGCTTTTATCCTCGCCTGGACTAAGGCTCGGGGGGCAGCTCGCCCCTTAAGGTTCCTTGTTCTATGGAGCCGATTTGGTTGAAATCGGCTTGCTCTGCATCATAACTCGTCAAGAGAGGGTGAATTATTGCAGACGGGAGTGGCTGGAGGTAGTGGAAGGAAGCAACGATCGCTGACGGACTTTGGACCAGGTGTGACTACGAAGAGATGAGGCATTATCAGGACAGTGGCAAAGAGGATCCGGTAGATGAGAATGCCGCTGAGGTCCATTAGTCCGTGTGGTTGAGTCTGCATTTCCAGGATCTAGGATTTGCGCGATTGCGGCTCGTCCTAGGGGTGGAGGTCTGGATGGATCTACCTCGAGTTTATCATGAGAGTCCGATGCATTGCCATCGGCTCCTTAAAGCACCGACCAGGTTGGCAATCGGCAAGCACGGTATAAAGGGCAATCGGCTAAATTATCATAAAAAAGGGCGACAAGATCGAGTTGGGGAAGTTCTCCATTGATTAACTAGAGTTCTTACATAAAGAGCTGATTGCTCTCAAAAGAAGATCCTAGGGGCTACATTGCCCGTCTACTACTGATGGCCCTGAGCTAAGATCCTATCTAGGGGCCGTTGCTGCCTTCGTCGTCGTCGCCATCATCGCCGTCGTCGGCGCTGCTCCCAGCCGGCTCGTCGTCGCTGCTGTAGCGACCGCCGGCAGGACCTTCGTTGTCCTCGTCTTCTTCATCAGCGTCGTCGTCGTCGCTGTCGAAATCGCTGAGATTGCCGGGCCAGGGGCAGTGGCGCTTGGCCGGCGGCTCATCGGAGGAGCTGTCATCTTCTTCCTCCTCCTCCGGCCTCTCCTCTTCGGAGGAGGGGGCCCCGTCCCAGGGAAGGTGGTCGTCGTCGCTTTCCTCCACCGCCTCCTCCCTGGCAAGGAAGGAGAGGTCGCTCTCCCCGTCGGTTAGGGACTGGTCGTCCTCCGACCAGGTGGAGAAGTCGTGGCTTGGCTCATTCCCGGCCTCGATGGCGCGGCGAATGTTGGCCGCGTGGGCTTCCTCCGGTTTCCATTCCGGCGTCGGCTCGCGGAAGGGGGAGGACTGCGCAGAAAGGTCTGACGAAGAGGAAGACATGGTGGCACAGGAGGGTTTTTTCTTTGGAAGTACTAGTGCCTGGAGGATGAGGAAGAAAGCTACAGGGAGTGGCCGAATAAAAGGGGGAATATCTGGTTTAATGCCTAAGCAGTTCCCGAGAACGTGGTGCCAGAACCGTCAGGTCGTGCAGAGAAGGCGAGGAGGCAAGACGTCATCATGAAGGAAACTGCGACGGTTCTGCCACGACATGACCCGGCGAAAGAAAGCGTAATGATTTTGGAAATGTCATTTCCAAAACCAGGGGGGCATGTGTTATCACCAGAATTTGGCCAAGTCAGAGGTGGGCCGCGATCAAGATGGACTTGAAGATATATGCGTGGACAGATATGTGAATCGGCCTTGTGTATCAAGTTTGGGCTAGTTGGCCCGTGTATCTTTATAGTAGGTTACGTAGAAATTAGAGTTTATCTCGTGCACGGTTTAGTGCACGCCCACATTAGAAAGTCCGCTGGACTATAAATATGTACCTAGGGTTTATGGAATAAACAACAACCAACGTTCAACACAAACCAATCTCGGCGCATCGCCAACTCCTTCGTCTCGAGGGTTCCTCCGGTAAGCACCATGCTGCCTAGATCGCATCTCGCGATCTAGGCAGCACGAGCCTGCCTAGTTGTTCATGCGTTGCTCGTACTGAAGCCTTTTTGATGGCGAGCAACGTAGTTATCGTAGACGCGTTAGGGTTAGCATCGTTCTTAGCATCATATGCTCGCGTAGTGCAACCCTTGCGCGTCTAGCCGTCCTTGTGCCTCATCATGGGTGCAGGGGCGGCACCCCGCTTGATCTTTATTTAGTAGATCTGATCCGTTATGGTCGCTCCTTGATTCATCAAGGATTAGTTTAATATCTGCAATAGTTAGGCCTTACAAAGGGTTGGAGGATCCAGCGGCATGCAGGGTGTAGTTTGCTGCCCCTAGACAGGACGTTCCGAGGATCAACCTAGTGTTGGTTTTTAGGCCTTGTCTAGGGCTGGCTTACGTTTACCGTGCGTGAGCGCGAGGCCCAATCGTGAGTAGGATGATCCGATTATGCGGTGAAAACCCTAGATCGTCGTGGATCTCATATGCTTTATCTTGATCAAGCAGGACCACCATATATTCGGCCACCTTGGACGAATCATGGGTGGATCGGCTCCATGAGCCGATTCACAGGACAACCTGAGAGCCGATCGAGGCTCGTATTTAACGTGTACGTGTGTGCCCTGCAGGAAACTAAGCGAGGCATCATCCACACCTTCCTGACCAGGTATAGGTCAGGTGGCACGCCCTTGCGACCCGCATCGGCGCGCGACCAGGAGGCTTTGCGGGCCGTCGCTCTGAGGGACTGGGGCCAGCCGCAGCCCTAGTCATTCCCGGCTCTACGGTGTTGGACAGTCACTGCCCGCCGGTGGGTTTCTGACGTCAACACATCTGTGAAGCCGAACTCATCGGCTCCTTTGAGAAGACCCGTTCACACAACATCAGGGTCAAAGGAGACATGCGTCAGTTTCCTGGCGTCGATATGGTGGATCTGAGCCACTCCATAGGGGAGCCAGAGTTCTCCTTTGGTGTCAACATGGCAGGGCTTGTGAGCCGCCATGGCAAAGATAAAGCAGAGAGCAGCCACTCCCGTGGCAAGGACAAAGAGGAGGCCGTTCCACGCGACCGGCCCCAAGATGATGATAGACGGTACCTGACCGAGGAGGAGGTGAGAAGCATACGGTATCAACGCCCACTCTCCGTGCATCTCCTCAACAAATATGAACAGCAGTACGACCGACGTCGGCGCTACGACGAAGACGGTGAAAGATGTCATCGGTCTGATGCAGAGGACAGGAGGTACCGTCAGCGTGAGAAAAACAACGACAGGTACGAACGTCACGCTAGAGGGAGGTCAAGGGAGCAAGACAACATGGATAAGCACTGGGACTGTCCTTTCTTCAAACATTGCTGGGATTCAGGAATGAGCCGATTGCCAACAATCGAGAATTGCCCAGAATGCAAACAGCAAGGGAGGAGGAAAAATGAAGTTTCAGTGTTCGAGCGTCTGGGACCTCTCCCACATCAGAATAAACAAGCTGAGTCGTCTCAAGAAGAAGACTTTGAGGAGTCAGATGGAGAAGAAGATAGGTATCACCGTCCAAGGTGGTGCCCTGATGGACTCAGCCATTCTCAGAAGCGTAGGGTGCAGCGGCTGCGAAACCTGGAAGAAGCCGAGGCACAGTACCTGTACACATTGAGGAAGGCACGGCCCGATCTGGCCGTGAAAATTCAGCAAACACTGGAGACAAAGGCGCGCCCGCCAAAGAAAGTATGGCGCCCTAAACAGCGAAAGCCGATGCACAGGCATCGGCTGATGCCGATGCAGCATCGGCTGTTATAAACACAGTGTCCAGGATCTCGTCAGAGATTTATGACCCAAGACATGGTGAACATACCCCCGGCGGGTCACGTCGCCATAATAAAAGACCAAGAAGTTGTAAACCCTCATTGGACAATGCAACAAAAAGAGAGGCCGATGTTAGCGATCGGCCAGTATATCCCCAACATACGCTTTGCCTGTGTTCAATATTGACCTAGCAGGCGACGGGAAGTTGGGTTACGGGTTTACATCAGCTGACGAGCTGGAAGAGATAGATATTGGTCCTGGGGATAAGCCGCGACCAACATTCATCAGCAAAAAGCTAGATCCGCAGCTGAGGGGCTTGATGATAGCCTTGTTGAAAGAGTACCCAGATTGTTTTGCCTGGGATTATACGGAGATGCCTGGATTAGACAGGAGCATCATTGAGCACAGGCTCCCTCTGAAGAAAGGATTTCGGCCGTTCCAGCAGCGAGCACGACAGATGAAGGCCGAAGTCTTGGAGGAAGTCAAGAAGGAGATCAAGAAGATGTTGGACGCCGGGTTCATCAGGCCATGCAGGTACGCTGAATGGATTTCCAATGTTGTACCTGTGGAGAAAAAGGATGGCCGATGGCGCGTCGCCATAGATTTTCGGAACCTCAACAGTGCCACTCCAAAAGACGAGTATCCGATGCCAGTAGCAGAGACCCTAATCAATGCCGCTGCTGGTCATAAAATTTTGAGTTTCATGGATGGCAATGCTGGCTACAACCAAATTTTCATGGCTCCAGAAGATATACACAAGACTGCATTCAGAGTGCCAGGCTCGGTGGGCTTGTTTGAATATGTAGTCATGACGTTTGGACTGAAGAATGCTGGCGCAACATACCAAAGAGCCATGAACTACATCTTCCATGATCTAATTGGCAAATTGGTGGAAATTTACATCGACGACGTGGTGGTAAAGTCCGTTTCAACGAACGGACACTTAGAGGATTTGCGACAAGTCCTGGACCGAACTCGGAAGTTCGGACTGAGAATGAATCCAAAGAAGTGTGCCTTCGGTGTGACGGCCGGTCAGTTCCTAGGGTTCTTGGTTCACGAACGCGGGATTGAGATCGGCCTGAAGAGTCAAGAGGCAGTGCGAACGATGAAGCCGCCCACCACGAAGAAGGAGCTCCAATGTCTCATCGGCAAAATTAACTTCGTCAGAAGGTTTATCTCCAACCTGTCAGGACGAATTGAGCCGTTCATGGGATTGGTTAAGATCAAGTCTGATGAGGAGTTCCGCTGGGGGGCAGAACAACAACAGGCATTTGACGATATTAAAGAATACCTAACCAAGCCACCTGTGTTAGTTCCGCCGCAGCAAGACAGGCCGTTCTACATTTACCTATCAGTGGCTGACACCTCCATCGCATCGGTGGTGGTGCAGGTTTATGATGGCCTAGAAAAAGTGGTTTTCTACCTCAGCAGAAGGATGTTGGATGCAGAAACAAGGTACCCTGAAATCGAGAAGTTGTGCCTCTGTCTATTTTTTACCTGCACCAAGATCCAGCACCTCCTGGTGTCGGCAGAAATCATCGTCATATGCAAATCGGATGTCATCAAGCACATGTTGTCGGCCCCTGTATTAAAAGGCCGACTCGGCAAATGGATGTTTGCATTATCGGAGTTTGAGATCCGGTATCAACCGGCGAAAGCAGTCAAGGGACAAGCGTTAGCCGATCTTATTGCTGAACGAATAAACACGGATGTAGCAGCACTATCGTGCGTGCATGGACCATGTTCTTCGATGGATCGGTCTGTGAAGATGGGTGTGGCATCGGCATGCTACTCGTGTCGCCTCGGGGGGCAACATACTCCTTCTATCAGGTTATCTACACCTTGCACTAACAATGTTGCTGAGTATGAAGCGATATGCAAGGGAATGGAGTTGCTACTGGACGCTGGGGCAGAGGCAGTGGAGATCTTTGGGGATTCCAAACTGGTGATTTCTCAACTCACGGAAGAATATAAATGCGAGAGCGAGTCACTTTTCCCATTATGGATGCAATGCCGTGAGCTATCAACTTCCATTGGATCCCAAGGACACAAAATACCGAGGCAAACGACCTCGCACAAACGGCATTAGGATACAAAGACGCAGTCGAGGAAGCTGACTTTCAGGTGCAGCTCATGGAGCCCGATGATTGGAGAGCCGATATCTTCAATTACTTGAAAGATCCGGCTCGGGGGGCACCTAAACGGATAAGATACAGCCATGAAGTACGTACTGATTGGCGATGACATGTTTTATAGAACATTGGAAGGATTACTTCTCAAATGTTTGGGACCAGCCGAGTCCAATCGGCTCTTGCACGAGGTGCATGAGTGTCAACACCCGGATTTTTAAGTCCAGATGCCTATTATGTCGTACATCGCAATCCCAGGAATATTGTTGTTGCGAGACATAATAGTTGAATATCATAGAGTCATCATTTATTACAACACATAAGCGTCTTACAAAGATGGATCACATGATCCAATATTACAATAATAGTTGATCTATTGATCAACGAACATCACAAATAGCGGAAGCGAAGTAGTAACGGACTATCTAGTCCACAGGCCAACGCTTGACGTCAGGAGCGGTCCTAGTTGTCGTAGACGTTCTGCTGTCCATCTTCCTCGTACAGCTGTTCACCTTCATAGTCTGGCCATTTGAATAGCCAGGGACAAAGCCATGAGTACTTTTAAAGTACTCGCAAACTAATACTAGTGTAAGCATTATCAAATGTGGTAAGGGGATACTAAGCTCTAGGTTTATTTGCATAAAGCCAAGTTTATTTCATAAACATTTAGTAAAGATGCTTGAATCGCTAGACTAACTCAAGTGGGAACATTAGTGTCATTCCCACAACTCTGTTGTTATTCAAGTCAAAGTCACCATTTCAAATTCAAATCACAAGTCACCCTTCACATGTCACATTTTTGAAAAGTTCTGATGACGGAACAGTATGGCCTTTCCAATCGTCCGTAACCGTGGACACGGCTATTCGAATAGTTCTACACTCTGCAGAGGTTGCACACTTGTGCCACAACATTTGATTACATCCGTCAGGATAACCCTGAATAATCGTAACTCAGTACGCGGATCATCAACCATAACCTTTCACTTACATACCCTAGTATAGGCACCTCTCCCCATGAGCTTGGCCTCCCAGTGAAGACAGACAGTCAGCCTGGGAACTGCACAGGGCTTGGGCCGGACATTCACCTCATTTCACGTCATTTCTTTTGTTGTAGAGGCAG
The DNA here is from genome assembly GCA_030979885.1 of Lolium multiflorum. Taxonomy (NCBI): domain Eukaryota; kingdom Viridiplantae; phylum Streptophyta; class Magnoliopsida; order Poales; family Poaceae; genus Lolium; species Lolium multiflorum. Next base: position 126,797,163 of record CM061749.1, read on the forward strand.
CTTTCGGCATAACCCCGATGACGCTTGTTTAGAGGGAACCCATACTAAGACACATAAACTTCCAGTTAAGCCTGCCCATAATCAGGTATTGTGGGGGTACTTGTAAATTGGAATGGTATCGCATCCGAACCCACACTACAAGAAAAGTTGCCATGGCCGACGAAGTTGAAGTCGCGCCGTGGTTGCTGGTGTACCATGGCCGACGATTTTGGTCCCTCCGTGGTGCATGTCAAAACTTTTTTTTCTCGTTTTTGAGGCCACCTAGCCCGACGAAAGCGGCCAAAACGTGGCGTATGGTGGCCCGGGACGTGGTGCATCTCGAAATCTCGGGTTCGCCGGCCGAGTCAACGCAAATCCGCACCGCCGAGGGATGTAGGGCCCAGATGGCAGCCTCTCTGGCATTGTTTTTTTTCTACATCGCGCCATCTCGTTCAACGAGCCGTTTACGATGCAGGATCATGGGTCCCGCATGTCATCCTCTATGAACCAAAATTCTTTCTATTCTTGGATTTTTTTGACCCCCTGATTTCTGGCTACTTCCTTTTTCTTTTGATCCCTTGCCGCCTTGGAAACGTTGAGACCGCTGCTGCTAAATGGGACCCGCATGTCATCCTCTATGTGCAATCAACTTTCTTTTCTTGGAGTTTTTTGGCACCTCAAATTTGGTCACTTGCCTTTTTCTTTCGATCCCCTGCCGCCTCTCAAACGGTGATACCGCTGCTGCTAACTGGGACCCGCATGTCATCCTCTATGTACTATAAAACTTTCTTTTCATGGATTATTTTTGGCACCTCAAATTTGGTCACTTGCCTTTTTCTTTCGATCCCCTGCCGCCTCTCAAACGGTGATACCGCTGCTGCTAACTGGGACCCGCATGTCATCCTCTATGTACTATAAAACTTTCTTTTCATGGATTATTTTTGGCACCTCAAATTTGGTCACTTGCCTTTTTCTTTCGATCCCGCCTCTCAAACGGTGATACCGCTGCTGCTAAGGGACCCGCATGTCATCCTCTATGTACTATAAAACTTTCTTTTCTGGATTATTTTTGGCACCTCAAATTTGGTCACTTGCCTTTTTCTTTCGATCCCCTGCCGCCTCTCAAACGGTGATACCGCTGCTGCTAAATGGGACCCGCATGTCATCCTCTATGTACTATAAAACTTTCTTTTCTGGATTATTTTTGGCACCTCAAATTTGGTCACTTGCCTTCCCCTGCCGCCTCTCAAACGGTGATACCGCTGCTAAATGGGACCCGCATGTCATCCTCTATGTACTATAAAACTTTCTTTTCTTGAATTATTTTTGGCTCCTGATATTTTTTCACTTGCCTTTTTCTTTCGATCACCTGCTGCCTCTCAGTGATACCGCTGCTGCTAAATGGGACCCGCATGTCATCCTCTATGTACTATAAAACTTTCTTTTCTTGGATTTTTTTGGCACCTCATATTTTTCACTTGACTTTTTCTTTCGATCACCTGCCGCCTCTCAAACGGTGATACCGCTGCTGCTAACTGGGCATGTCATCCTATATGTACTATAAAACTTTCTTTTCCTGGATTATTTTTGGCACCTCATATTTGGTCACTTACCTTTTTCTTTCGATCACCTGCCGCCTCTCAAACGGTGATACCGCTGCTAAATGGGACCCGCATGTCATCCTCTATGTACTATAAAACTTTCTTTTCTTGGATTTTTTGGCACCTCATATTTGGTCACTTGACTTTTTCTTTCGATCCCTGCGCCTCTCAAACAGTGATACCGCTGCAGCTAAATGGGACCCGCATGTCATCCTCTATGTAAATCATGTTTCTTTTCTTGAATTATTTTTGGCTCCTGATATTTGGTCACTTGCCTTTTTCTTTCGATCTCATGCCACGTTTGAAACGTTGAGGAACCTGCAGGCTCATCGGACCCGCATGTCATCCTCTATGTACTATAAAAGTTTATTTTCTTTATTTTTTTCACCCTCTGATTTTTGGCTATTTCCTTTTTCTTTTGATCCCCTGCCGCCTTGGAAACGTATGGTAAGCTGCTGACTCATGGGACCCGCATGTCATCCTCTATGTACAATCAACTTTCTTTTTCTTTCAAGCATTGCGCTTGAGACCGCTGCTGCTAAATGGGACCCGCATGTCATCCTCTACGTACAATAAAGTTTCTTTTCTTGGATTATCTTTGGCTCCTGATATTTTGTCACTTGCCTTTTTCTTTCGATCTCATGCCGCCTTTGAAACGTTGAGTAAGCTGCTGGCTCATGGGTCCCGCATGTCATCCTCTACGAACAATAAAAGTTTCCTTTCTTGGAGTTATTTTTTACCCCTAATTTCTGGCTATTTGCCTTTTTCTTTTGATCTCCTGCCCCCTCAAACGATGAGGACGCTGTTGGCAGGTCGGTCCCACATGTCATCCTCTATGAACAATAAAAGTTTCCTTTGATGGATTTATTTTGAACCCCTCATTAATTTCTGGATATTTCCCCTGCCGCCTTGGAATCGTTGAGGATGCTGCTGCCTCATGGGTCCCGCATGTCATCCTCTCAGAACGGTAAATGTTTATTTTCTTGGATTTTGTTGACCAAACGATTTTTGGCTTATTTTTTCTTTCGATCACCTGCAGCCTTTAAAACGTTGAGGACGCCGCTGGCTCACGGGTCCCACATGTCAACCTCTATGAACAATAAACGCTGAGGATGCTGCTGCCTCATGGGTCCCGCATGTCATCCTCTCAGAACGAAAATGTTTCTTTTCTTGGATTTTTTACCAACAGATTTTTGGTTTATTTTTTCTTTCCATCCCCTGCCGCCTTTAAAACGTTGACGACGCTGTTGGCTCATGGGTCCCCGATGTCAGCCTCCCCGTACAAGAAACATATGATATCTTGATTATTTTGCAGACAATAAACAATGTATTGCGCTCTGAGCTATTTCAAACGGATAATTAAATCTTTATTTTTACATAAACAAACTTATATGTTGAATCTCCTTGTTTTTTTGTCTTTGCGAAGCATAGGACTTTCCTGTTTTTTTAGAAAATTCGGAACTTTCCTGTTTTGGAGTGGGCTGAAATTGTACGAGTCAAAAGGCCAAGCAGGATAGTTCGAAAGCCCAGATGTCCAGATGCAGCCCAATTGAAATCTTTCTTCTTGGATTTTTTTCACCCCCTGATTTCTGGCTACTTCATTTTTCTTTTGGTCCTGTGCCGCCTTGGAAACGTTGAGACCGCTGCTGCAAAATGGGACCCGCATGTCATCCTCTACGTACAATAAAATTTCTTTTCTTGGATTATTTTTGGCTCCTGATATTTGGTCACTTGCCTTTTTCTTTCGATCCCGTGCAGCCTCTCAAACGGTGATACCGCTGCTGCAAAATGGGACCCGCATGTCATCCTCTACGTACAATAAACTTTCTTTTCTTGGATTATTTTTGGCTCCTGATATTTGGTCACTTGCCTTTTTTTCTTTCGATCTCATGCCACGTTTGAAACTTTGAGGAACCTGCTGGCTCGTGGGACCCGCATGTCATCCTCTATGTGCTATAAAAGTTTATTTTCTATGGTTTTTTTCACTCTCTGATTTTTGTCTATTTCCTTTTTTCTTTTGATGCCCTGCCGCCTTGGAAACGTTGAGTAAGCTGCTTACACATGGGACCCGCATGTCATCCTCTATGTACAATCAAGTTTCTTTTCTTGAATTATTTTTGGCTCCTGATATTTCGTCACTTGCCTTTTTCTTTCGATCTCATGCCACGTTTGAAACGTTGAGGAACCTGCTGGCTCATGGGACCCGCATGTCATCCTCTATGTGCTATAAAAGTTTGTTTTCTTGGATTTTTTTTCACCCTCTGATTTTTGGCTCCTGATATTTCGTCACTTGCCTTTTACTTTTGATCCCCTGGCCCCTTTGAAACGTTGAGTAAGCTGCTGGCACATGGGACCCGCATGTCAACCTCTATGTCCATCAACTTTCTTTTCTTGGATTTTTTTTGACCCCCTACTTTCTAGCTACTTTCTTTTTCTTTTGATCTCAAGCCGCATTTCAAACATTGAGACCGCTGCTGCAAAATGGGACCCGCATGTCATCCTCTATGTACAATAAATCTTTGATTATTTTTGGCACCTCATATTTGGTCACTTGCGTTTTTTTCTTTCGATCTCATGCCACCTTTGAAACGTTGAGTAAGCTGCTGGCTCATGGGTCCCCCATGTCATCCTCTACGAACAATAAAAGTTTCCTTTCTTGGAGTTATTTTTGCCCCCTAATTTCTGGCTACTTCCTTTTTCTTTTGATCCCCTGCCGCCTTTGAAACGTTGAAAACTTTCTTTTCTTTGATTATTTTTGGCACCTCATATTTGGTCACTTGCCTTTTTCTTTCGATCCCCTGCCGCCTCCCAAACGGTGATACCGCTGATGCTAAATGGGACCCGCATGTCATCCTCTATGTACTATAAAACTTTCTTTTCTTGGATTTTTTGGCTCCTGATATTTGGTCACTTGCCTTTTTTTTCGAGACCTCCTGCCGCATCTCAAACGGTGATACCGCTGCTAAATGGGACCCGCATGTCATCCTCTATGTACAATAAAGTTTCTTTTCTTGGATTATTTTTGGCTCCTGATATTTGGTCACTTGCCTTTTTCTTTCGATCCCATGCCGCCTTTGAAACGTTGAGGAAGCTGCTGGCTCATGGGTCCCGCATGTCATCCTCTATGAACAATAAAAGTTTCCATTGTTGGAGTTATTTTTTACCCCTAATTTCTGGCTACTTCCTTTTTCTTTTGATCCCCTGCCGCCTTTGAACGTTGAAGAATCTGCTCGCTAATGGGTCCCACATGTCAGACTCTATGGACGATAAACCTTTCTTTTCTTGGAGTTATTTTGACCCCTAATTTCTGGCTATTTTGCCTTTTTTTGGATCCCGTGCTGCCTTGGAAACGTTGAGGATGCTGCTGCCACATGGGTCCCGCATGTCATCCTCTCAGAACGATAAATGTTTCTTTTCTTCGATTTTTTTACCCACTGATTTTTGATTTATTTTTTCTTTCGATCCCCTGCCGCCTTTAAAACTTTGACGACGCTGCTGGCTCATGGGTCCCGATGTCAGCCTCCCCGTACAAGAAACATGTGATATCTTGATTATTTTACAGACAATAAAAAGTGTATTTCGCTCTGAGCTATTGCAAACGGATAAATTAAATCTTTATTTTTACATAAACGAACTAATATGAATCTCCTTGTTTTTGTTTTGTTTTTGCGAAGCATAGGACTTTCTTGTTTTGGAGTGGGCTGAAATTGTACGAGTCAAAAGACGTCCAGCAGGTTAGAAGGCCCAGATGGCCAGGCAGCCCCAATTTATATCTTCCTTATCTTGGATTATTTTTTGATCAAAAGGCCCAGCAGGGGTACATCCTTTTTCTTTTGTTCCTGTGTGCCGCCTTGGAAACGTTGTGGACGCTGCTGCCTCATGGGACCCGCATGTCATCCTCTATGAACTATGAACTCTAAAATTTTCTTTTTTCTTGGATTTTTTTTCACCCCTCTGATTTTTGGCTATTTCCTTTTTCTTTTGTTCCCCTGCCGCCTTGGGACCCGTATGTCATCCTCTATGTACAAAAAACTTTCTTTTCTTGGAGTTTTATTCCCCCTAATTTCGGGCTACTTTCGTTTTCTTTTGATCTCAAGCCGCATATGAAACATTGAGACCGCTGCTGCAAAATGGGACCCACATGTCATCCTCTATGTAAAATAAAAGTTTCTTTTCTTGGATTATTTTTCACGCTCTGATTTTTGGCTATTTCCTTTTTCTTTCGATCCCCTGCTGCTTGGAAACGTTGAGGATGCTGCTGCCTCATGGGTCCCACATGTCATCCACTACGAACAATAAAAGTTTCTTTTCTTCGATTTTTTTCACCCTCTGCTTTTTGGCTATTTCCTTTTCATTTGATCCCCTGCCGCCTTGGAAACGTTGAGGATGCTGCAGCGTCATGGGACCCGCATGTCATACTCTATGTACAATAAAAGTTTCTTTTCTAGGTTTTTGGCTCCTGATATTTGGTCACTTGCCTTTTTCTTTCAATCTCATGCCGACTCTCAAAGGTACAATAAAAGTTTCTTTTCTTGGATTATTTTTGGCTCCTGATATTTGGTCACTTGCCTTTTTCTTTCGATCTCATGCCGTCCTTGAAACGTTCAGACCGCTGCTACAACATGGGACCCTATGTTATCCTCTATGTACAATGAAAGTTTCTTTTCATGGATTATTTTTTGCTCCTGATATTTGGTCACTTTCCTTTTTCTTTCGATCTCATGCCGCCTCGGCCCTCTGAAACGACGAGTAAGTTGTTGGCTCATGGGACCCGCATGTCATCCTCTATGTACAATAAAGTTTTTTTCTTGGATTTTTTACCCCCTGATTTTTGGTCACTTGCCTTTTTCTTTCGATCCTGTGCCGCCTTTGAAATTGTGGACGCTGCTGGCTCATGGGTCCCACATGCCAGCCTCTATGAACAATAATATTTCTTTTCTTGGATTTTTTTTACCCCTGATTTCTGGCTATTTGCCTTTTTCTTTGGATCCCCGACCGCCTTTGAAACGATGAGGACGCTGCTGGCGCATAGCTCCCACATGTCAGCCTCTAAGAACAATAAACATTTCTTTTCTTGGATTTATAGTTGACCCCTAATTAATGGCTACTTCGCTTTTTTTTTCGATCCCCAGCCGCCTTAGAAACGTTGAGGACGCTGCTGGCTCATGGGTCCCATATGACAGCCTCTATGAAAAGTAAAACATTTACTTTCTTGGATTTATTTTTGACACCTAATTAATGACTACTTGGTTCTTTTCTTTTGATCCCGTGACGCCTTTGAAACGTTGAGGGCCCTGCTGGCTCATGGGTCCAACATGTCAGCCTCTATGAACAATAAGAGTTTCTATTGTTGCATTTATTTTTGACCCCTAATTTCTGGCTATTTGCCTTTTTTCCATTGCCTGCCACCTTAGAAACGTTGAGGACGCTGCTGGCTGGGTCCCACATGTCAGCCTCTTTGTACGATAAAAGTTTCCTTTGCTGGATTTATTTTTGACCCCTAATTTCTGGCTATTTGCCTTTTTCTTTCGAACTCCACCGCCTTTGAAACGTTGATGACGCTGCTGCAAACTGGGTACAATATGTCAGCCTCTTTGTGCGATAAACCTTTCCTTTCTTGGATTTTTAAGACACCTGATTTCGAGCTACTTGCCTTTTTCTTTCGATCTCCTGCCCCCTTTGAGAAACGCCGAGAACGATACTGGTTCGTGGGTCCCACATGTCATCCTCTCTGAATGATAAATGTTGGGGCTGCGGCTGCAAGATACGTCCCACATGTCAGCCTGACTGTTGAATAAACGTTTCCTTTCTCGAATTTATATTTGACCCCTGATTTCTGGCTACTTTGCCGTTTCTTTCGATCCCCTGCATGTCTGCTACTCCACCGAAAAACAGACCGGCATGTATTCATCACAATACTGGTAGCTAATTTAGGAAAAATGTGTTCATCACGGGATTCAAACAAAGATCTTCATCTCTGCTAAATTTTGATTTCACCAAAAACCGAACAGCGTGTGTTCATGACTTTAACTTCACAAACACTATGGTTTCTCTATAAAATAAGGTCACCATCCGTTCCTTTATTGTAGGCATTTGCGAAAAGTGTCTTTGGCTAATGGGCACCAGTGCTCTGCTGTTTAAAAAAAATCAAATAGCATACATATTTGTTTCAAAAAAATCTGAAAATGAATGTAGACATAATAAATAAAGTAACCTACAAGCGTGTAAAATTTTAATATGATATTCTTTATATTGTAGACTACACAAAAAAGACAATCTGTTGAAATTTGGAGATTTGAAATATGCATACCCAGATCCACACGTTTGTTACTTTTGTGTAGCCCAGAATTTTTTTTATTTGAAACTGAAATTTTGCACGTTTATGGGACAATTCATTAGCTACTCCATGATTTGTTTTCTAATTTTTTGAACAAATAAATTTTTTTTTATTTTTTTCTAAAATAGCAGGAGCAATGGTGCCCAAGAGCACCAAATCTCTTAATAGGCATTTGCGCCTAATAGCGTGAGCTTAGCTAATTTTTGAAGAAAAAAAAGATGTCCATTGTGGTATTCAGGACAAAGATCTTCATGTCTGCTACTGCACCAAACAACAAACCAGCATGTATTCATCACAATACGGGTAGCTAATTTGTGAAAAATATGTTCAGCACGGGATTCAAACAAAGATCTTCATCTCTGCAAAATTTTGATTTCAGCAAAAACCGAACAGCGAATGTTCATGAGGTTAAGTTCACGAACACTATGTTTTCTCTATAAAATAAGGTCACCATCTGTCTCTTATTTCTCAAGGAAAAACAGGTGGAAGTGTTGGGACGAACCACATGGGTGCTTCGGCTCTATGTTCAGTCTTCTCTTTTTTGTACTGCAATCTTGAGCCTATGGCAGGACCTCCATTGACGTGCATTCTGCACCAATTTGGCCTTGGACGTATCCATGTATCACGGGCGCGATTGTGGGTAGCAAAGACACAGTCAGGTTTGAACAATTGGAAATCTGGTTCTGCAGCCTCTGCGTCGACTGGCGGGGGTAGCATGAAAATTGGGTGATTGAGTCCAAGAAATAAAGAACGCCCCTTCAAATTGTTCAATCTTTCCCACCTTGCCTCTTCTACAGGGTCCAAGGTATGGGCAGATCTCAAGAAAACGTAGCACCGTACCAAAGGATAAGACCTCAGCTTGTTACCCATATGTAATATTGGAGGACCGAGGATGGGCCGATAACCTTTAACCTGAATCCACGCGAGATCAGATTCACCAGTAATGGACTCTGCTCTCATTGGTGCCAGGAACCAAGTGCGCTGGTCAGAAAATCCAAGAAATACATCTTCATCTTCATAATTATGATTATCACCATCATCATCTAATTCTTCATCATCTAATTCTTCATCATCAAATTCGTCTTCTTCTAATTCTTCTTCTTCTAATTCTTCTTCATCAGCATCATTATCTTCATCGGCACCTCCATCGCCTTGAGCCACATTTGCTTCATCATCTTCCATGACAGCATCTCCCTCGATTTGAGCGAAAATTGCAGCCACTTCTGCTTCTTCATCTTCAATGACAGGGGCGTCAATGAGACGCGGGGCTGCATGTGTCCCTGCAATGCACAAAGATCAACCACAATGCAGCAAGTAGGAACTACACTGAAAATTATCTCTTCTCTTCTATCTTCTATTTTCTACTACTATAAGGCACCAGTTTTTAACAAGACATGTCGCAGCAATTCCAACTGTTGGTGTCCAAAATCTAACGGTTGGGATTAGAGGTATTCGCGTGAAAAAAATACCACACCAGTGTCCACGTGTTTCTAGAACCGTCATGTTTCCATTATGAAGAAAAATCAGAGCAGTCTCACACCGATATCACACGTCCCACTTGATAGTGATTAAGAAAGGTTCCAAATTTTTGTTCATATTTATAAACTGTATGCTCACACTTATTTTGATGGTATAACCAAATTATTAGTTGTATTGAAAGTTTGAACAACATTTAGAACGCAACTTTTATACATCAGTATTGCGAATCGTAATTGGTCCAACATGTGCAGCATGCCATTTACTAGTTAAGACATAAAACAAAGACTCACCACAGGTATATGGTTCCCAAACCAGAACATCTCCATACGGATATGTAACTGCGTATACACGATGTAGGTGTGAACTTGTACCATATCCAGGAATGCCCATGGCATCGACATAGCTGTTTCTATCAAAGAATTCAGGGTTTCTCAGGATATTCCACTCCTTTTCTAGGGGCGCTTGTAGGATAGCAATCAATTCGTCAAATACAACGATTACCTCGTAATGCCATGGCCCTGCTAGATCATCTTTGTACGGCCTCTTGACGATCCGTACTTTGAGCAGTTCCAAACTTTTATCTATTTTGTATTTGAACAGGAATGGTGGGCTGCCATGCCACCATTCACTAGTAGGGCCCAAAGAAATTCCTGCATCTTGCAGAGATGGAAGAGGTATAATAGTATCTGATATGTATATGTTGCGGATCGTCAAGTGCCCGTCCTGCTGGACAAATGCCACCCAGTCGCCGTTACAACCCACCCAGTGCATGGGTCCATGTCCATCCAGTTCCTCCTTGGTATGGATAAATGCTGGAACTGTCGGCTTGTCTAATGGCATCAGCAACGCGTGAATGCCCTGCAAATAGGATTTGTTTCAAAATTGTCTATGCATGCAAGGTATTCGACAGAATGAAGAGCGGATTGTGCAGAACTGAAGCACAGATATAATGGATAAATAAAGCAATTCCGAAGAGTACATGTGCATAGTGAAGGCAGCAAACCTTACAGTACTCCCAAATCAGGTGATTATGTTGAGTCTAAATTCATGCATGATGTTTGGCAATAAGAAAAGTTGATTGAAAAAACACAAGCTGAAACGAGATGAGTAAATAAATAAATACTCTTACAGTATTGTCGCGGTCGTCTGGCCATGTCTCGGGGTCGCAGTGGAGCAGGCTCGGTAAACCGAACGGAACCTTATGCGCTCCGCGGATGGCATGCCGCATGCCGATCATGCCTCGAGCGAGGCGACCAGTGCTGAGGATATCCGCCCGCTCGGCTATGTTCTCCACCAGTGGGTAGTGGAGGTTGCCCCACCCCATGGACTGGTGGTAGCAATCAGGAATCTCCTCAATCTTACGCTTCTGCTTCATTGGAGTCGGTAATCCAATGCAAGGGAGAGAGGGGTGAACGGGAGAAAGAGACAGAAGAGGGTTTTTTTTGGAGAAGATGCAGTAGTAGTACTACGATACTAGGAGGTGGAGATGCGGGGCATGTTTCCGGGAGAGAGGAACCACTATTTCCCTTAAAAAAAATAACAGCACTTGCGCATTAGAACTTGGGGCGGGGATATAGCGGTAAGAGGTATTGACCAACTTTCCCTCACCTTGACCCCACGTGGTTGTGAACCCGAGATAATTCTTTTTGATGAACCCGATATACTTATTATAGTACTAAAATAGTACAAGTATATACCTTGTACTCCTATATACTAACATTACTATTTTAAGGACTTATGTTCCATGAGCAACAACTTCCCCCACTCCGCTCATCCGAAATCCTAGCCCCTCCAACTTCAAGGACCAATCAACATAGCTATGGCCTTCTAATTTGGCTCAAGTCGCCGCACACATAGTCCTCCCGCCGACAAGGAATAGGAGCATCAGCCCTTTCGTCGCTTGTTGTTACACATAATCATATACAGTACCATATATATTTCAAATTTCCATATCAAAAAATAGTTCAAATCTGAATTTTAACATCTCAAGCTAAACCCTCGCTTGCTCTTAAACATAAGCATACCATAGTTCTACTTTTGTCTTCACCGAACAACAGAACACAATTTCATCACAACATAGCCAACCGGAGTACCTAGTAATGTAACTAGAGAAGTGAACCTATAGTTGATCAAGCCTTCAACTTTAACACAATAATACTCCCACATTATGTGTTGAGGAGCCACACCCATATATTTAAGAGTACCATCAAGTAGACCACAAATGCATCAATGAAGAGAGGGGTATACTTATAGACCACCTCTTTACAAAACAGTTGTAACTAGTAGACCACAATTGCCTCGTTCATTAGCTATGAAATTACATACTATCAGTAGCTACAATGGCTGCAGGCCCTGTTTCAGAATTAAACATCACACTTGTTCCAATCCGGGGCGTTGGCGAAGTTTGGGATGAACCAAAGCGGTGTCTTTACCAGGTACCTATCTTTTTTTGTTTTGCATGTTTTCTCCAAGGCGTTGGTTTGGAAACCAACGGCGCAATCTTCACGATTCAGACTGAATCGGCATATTTCAGGCAGCTGCGAATTGCGAAGCCATGCTTCATTCGGCAAGGTGTACACACAATTTCTTCTCGTCAGACATCCTGGGACAACATCTGCACCGCCTAATGGCAGCATAATCGGATAGTTCACTCCAAGGAAAAGAGAATATTCTCCAAGGTCATCAATCTTTTCCCATGGAATACCTTCATTTAACTTACTAGTGTCCTTCGTGAACACCAGGCAACCAAACCCAGAAGCATAGTTGCCAACAGTGCGACCATGATGAACACGACGATCAGAAGCAGTATGGCAAACTTTACAGGAATATTCCCTTTCATCAGCAATGCCCAGTGTATGGATCAGAAGAAGTCTAGAACCATCTATAGATCTTGCTAACCACCACATGCCATAATCGACCTCGTGATCATGGCCAAGAGCATCATCAAGTGCACACCGCCATTCAAACACAATGGGCGGTGGCTCTACGATCAGCGGAGGACCTGCTTGAAAACGAAATTACTGTTAAGAAGGGTATGTTTGGTTTGCACAAATCTGAAAACGTAAGAATTGGGAAAACGCATTAGGATTCAGATGGGATGATATAATGGCATTTCCATTCAATAATACAGCATATTGGTGTATTTCAGTACATCACATGGGAAACCAAAGGATTCATTTCAAGAAGTTCAAGTAGAGGTCAAAATCCAACATAATTCAATCTGAGAATAAAACTCCTAATTATACAATCCTCAAATTTTTCTATGGTAATCATCTCGAATAAAAAGTCTAAATACCAATGAAATTTCATCCGAAGCAAATATGCCCCAAGCCTCCAAGTCAGATCAGTCAGGTTCGAAAATTAATAAGTTTGTGCATTAAAATTATCTTTACAGCCATGAATAATGAAGCTCATCATACACTACTTACGTCCGGAGGAAAATTACCAGCTTGCTGAGGATTCCATGCGTGAACAGTGCCAGTATGAGTTGTGGCAAACACAAGCCCATTGTGGAGAATTGCATCGCTGTAATTGTAAAAGATGTGGGACTTGGGCTCTGTAAGAACTGTCCATCCAGAATCTTCGCCGCAAAGGAGGGCAACTCTGATGTCAAAAACAGCAACAAGAGAGAAATTTTTGTACCCCCCAGCAGCTGTGGGAACTTGGCAAATATATATCTTGTGAAATATAATAGCACGAAGGTTGTGGTGGTATATATTTGGAATGTGGGTGGTTTCAAACGGCACAGGGAGAGGAATTTCACGGCGAGTGTAGACGTTGACAAGTTTCCATTTGCAAGCAGGAAAGCCAGTGTCAACCATGGCAACCCAATCTCCATTGGCACCTACCCACTGCTTACCCGTACCGTCTGGCATCACAGCGTCGGAGGAGAACCTGTCCAGCGGCGTCAGCTTGCAATCCCGTGCTACCTTCGTCGGGTGAGAATGAAGAACACATGGGAGGCCAAACGGGAGAGAAAAAGATAGAGTTGCACTATCATTTGCAGAGTCGAAAAATAGTTTGGACGAACCGACGAGGCTCGCGGCGGTGATGACGTCGCATCTTGTTACGAGTTCTTCAAGGGGACCTTCGGAAAAGACCTTCTGAAACAGTTCAGAGTCATCATTTTCCTTGTTCGATGCCGCCATCGCAGGGCAGGGGGTGGGTCTATGAGGTTTGGGTTCAACTGATTGGAGTTTAATTTGGGTTCGATGGCGGCAGGTGGCGGGGAAGATGAAGAACGGAGGCTCTCAAACTGGGCGGTGGAATTGATTCTAAAGCTGCATGGCGGCGGCACTGGCGTGTGCTATGGAAGGTGGTCGATTGGTGCGGGCGGGGGCGGAGGTAGACGATGGAGGTGAACAGAAATAGGGCAGGTGGGGGCGGGGCGCTTGACTTCGCTCCTCTACACTCTACAGCATCTCCTCCTGTTTCTTGGAAAGTGTATAGACCCATAATAAAAAGTCACTGTTCCCTCTGAAAAGGTGAAGAACAAGTCACTGGTCTAACGTGCAAATTTGGACATCCCAAGCTATGTGTTGTCATGTCAATTCAATGTCCATGGCAGTATTTTGAATTTTGCGTGACCAAAAGAAGTACGCCTTGGCCTTTCACAATCGGGGTTTCTTTAGAGCAAGAACAATAGAAGAGCCAACAGCTGGCAAAAGTATTGTCCTACTTCCTCTTGGCGTGATACTCCCTCCGTCCACAAATAAGTGGACGTGCAGGATTTTCAAGGTAAATTAGTAAAAGGAAAGAAAAAATGCATTGGAGCACTCGTATCTTAAGAAACACATGTACTCAACCACGGTTGTAGATTTTCTCGGCGCAAGACTTTTCCCCAGCAGTTGTGGCTTTCAGTTATTCGTGGGTGTGGGGAGGAGCTCCGCCGCATCGGTAAAAAGCAAAGAGGGACGGCGGCTCTCGATCGTGCGGTGTACTCGTAAATCACGTGTGACCCATGCCCTAATAATTCACAATGCATTGATGAGGGCTATCACTTCATCATCCAATAAAATGTACTTAGTAACTATGGTAATAATATTGTCTTCTCGCAAAAAAAATGGTAAAAATATTGTCTCTTAAGCCATGTACTAGTACAGTGCAAGATGCTTTAGAGAAATAAACCTATATTTTACTGCTACTCCGTAATACACATGGTTATTTATTCTAGGCAAATGCCTACCGAAAGATGTAGGAATAGGGAAATGTAGGATTGCAATGTCATGTCCACTCCAATCCTATAGGAATTCATAGAATCCAAACTTTGTTTGATTCCACCATAGGAAAAGTAAAGCATTCTTAAAAAGAGGTATGAGTAGATGTTTAATTTTCTATGGAATCTGTGCAAAGAAATCCTTAGGAAAAATTCCTATCGGAAACAATCCTACAAATCAAACAGCCAAGGATTCAATTGTACCAATTCCCTATGCAAATCCTTGGTGTTCACCCAATCCTCTCGAATACTCATCCAAAAAATGCACTAATACTTTGATGGGGAGTTTTTGTATTCTAGGCAAGAATAGAGGGTTTGCGGGGATCACTTGAGAAGTGTATTAACCAAAGAAGGCATAAGTAATACACCAACACACACTAACATGCCCTTAATGGATGTATCTCCATAAACTCCCTCTGTTCTTTATTACTACTACTAGTTTATGTACTTCTTAACTAATATGGGATAATCATGAAATATATTTTCTAACATTCAGCCAAAATATAGTGTTTCGACTTTTTAAAATACTGAAAAACTAGTAATTAAAAATATTTGAGCTATCAAATCTAGGAAGTTTGAAAATATTTTGTATTCCGTCTGAAAGTTGTGTTACTTGGTGTAAGATTCACACAAAAATGATGAAAATATCAAACCTTCAAAAAAATTGTAGTAATTCAAACGTTATGTGCGTTTCATAATTTTGCAAAATCTATTCTATTTGCAATTAAAACTATAGTAGTTGGTGGTCCCCGATCATCTGATTTGCTCTTAAACAGCTCAATCCTAAATTTGAAATTCCCTGCAACAGAAAACGATAGTTGGTGGTTTGTGCGGAAAAAAATTACAGTTTTAAAAAGTGTTTTAAGCAAGAAGGCAGCAATAAGCGGTAGTTTGTGCAATTTCCTCGTGTAAACAACATGTAGCGTCGAAGTAATAGTACTAGCAGTACAGAAATCTTGTGTAATTTCTAGTTCTACATATTACTAGTGTCCACTGTTTGAGAGTTGATGGTGAATGGGTCTGATTTTCAATCGAATGAGAATTAGCAAATTGATTTTTATGACAAAAGCATACAAAGGGAGTAAAACAACATACCCGCATTCGCCGCTGCTACCAGCATGCGATGCCTCCACGAGTGCATTGACGGCTGCTGCAAATCCTCGGAAGGCATCTAGGTTTTGCAGATCGTCGATTGCCGCTGTCCGGCTAAGCTTAACCAGCATAGCTGCCGCCAAGATATCTCGGATTTGGACCACAGGCAGAAGCTGATTGGGGTCGAAGGATTGCCTGATTCGGAATTTGAAGTACCAAGCCCTCGGCTCCGATGATGGAAGTTTGGAACTCGGCCCGGCCAGAACCTCCCAAATCTGTGTGTGGCAGTGGATGCCCATCGGCATCCCCAATGCTGCCGACGCCGTGATGTGGTCGGTCGCACTTTGGTCCCCACTAAAGGCTGGGGCTGCAGCACGTCGCCGCCGCCCCCGACGTCCCCACGACGGCAACGCCATGGACCGAGGCGCTGAGTTTGTTGGCGAACCCGAAGCCCTGGATGGCAAGTGCTTCTTCACAATGGAAGCATCCTCACCCGGCGAGGTTCGCCCCCGGCGCATGCCTATGCTCCGACCAGCCCACTTTGCCGCTGCTGCCTGGGCTGCCGCCGATACCTGGGCCACCGCCGCTTCATGGGACCCCCTCCCTCCTCTCCCTCTCCTAGATCAAAGGGCGCCAGGAGTCTAGCCACAGCAAGACACAGAGCCGCCTGCTTCATCGCACACCAATGGCACACAGACATTTGCGAGCTTTTAGCGCACACCCCTCCGAGGCTGAGTCGTGGAGCCTGGGTGCACGGGGCTATGGCTGGAGGAGTCGCCATGGGACGAGGGGTGTCGAGTGCTCGGGCAAATACGGGAAAGGCGAAGTTTTGGATAACCTTATATGATCACATCAATGCTTCTCAAGGAGCCAAATACTGTATGAGAAACCGGAAAAGTTTGAACGTTTGAAAACTTTGCCGGCATAATGCATCCTTCCAATGCACGCCTACTAAGGTAGAAAGCCAACTCAATTGCTACTTTGTTGGCAAAATGTACCATGGCTCAATCTTGGGTCACACACATCTATCAATTGGTATATTTTGGTCATATTCAAAATTTTACTTGAAACTTGTTGGTCATGCCATTCTACTACTCGCCTAACACTTTTTCTACGCGGGAAGGAGGGGGGTATGATGCTACCCTGAATTTTTATGCCCATTTGTATCTTGGACAAATCCTAGGTTTGACCAAAATTTAAAACATGAAGATGAAAAATTAAGCCTGGATCCACTACAAGAAAATTTGCCAAACTTTTCTTGTAGTGATCCTTCTTAATTAGTAACTTCAAAATGAAGCTTTTGGAAGGTTTTTGAAATTTCCATGTCTGAAACCCAAAACACCTCTTCATGATTGACTTCATAAGACAAATCGAGTTTAGGGTTAGGGGTAGATACATGATTTTTCTAGTTTGAATATGTCTAGACCTGGCTTATCAACTTGAATGCTTAGTATATGACATAAGAAGATGTACTATGTGCATTGGTTTTTTATTTATTTGATTTGTTTTGAATTTTCATGCCAAATCAAATTTTGGTCAAATCATAGGTTTAACCAAGATTTAAACAAGTTTAAAACATTAAAATGAAAAATTAAGCATGGATCCTTCTCAATCACTCCAAAATGAAGCTTTTGGGAGGCTTTTGAAATGTCTATGTTTGAAACCCAAAACCACTTCTCTTCATGCTTGACTTCATCAGACAAATGAGTTTAGGGTTAGGGGTAGATACATGATTTTTCTGGTTTGAATAGGTCTAGACCTTGTTATCAAGTTGAATGGCTTACTATGTGACATAAGAAGACTATGTGCTTTGGTTTTTCATTTTTGATTTTTTCGATTGTTTTTATGCCCATTTGAATCTTGGCCAAATCCTAGGTTTGAACAAGAATTTAAACAAGTTTAAAACATGAAAATGAAAAGGTAAGCATGGATCCTTCTTAGTCAGTCCGAAATGAAGCTTTTGGGCGGTTTTCGAAATTTCCATGTTTGAAAACCCAAACCACTTCTCTTCATGCTTGACTTCATAAGACAAATTTAGGGTTAGGGGTATAGATACATGATTTTTCTTGTTTGATATGTCTAGATATTGTTTATCAACACTTGAATGCTTACAATATATGTGACGCAAGAAGACTATGTGTTATGGTTTTTCATTTTTGGGGGTTTTTTCGAATTTTTTATGCGCACTTGAGTCTTGGTCAAATCCAAGCTAGCTAGGTTTGACCAAGCTTTAAACAAGTTTAAAACATGAAAATGAAAAAGTAAGCATGTATCCTTCTTAGTCACTCCAAAATTAAGCTTTTCGGAGGTTTTTGAAATTTCCATTTTGTAAACCCAAAACCACGTATCTTCATGTTTGACTTCAAAAGACAGAGTTTAGGGTTAGGGGGTAGATACATGATTCTTCTTTTAATATGTTTAGATCTTGTTTTATCAAGTTGAATGTTGACTGTATGACATAAGAAGACTATGTTTTTGAATTTTTTATGAATCTTGGTCAAATCCAAGGGTTGACCAAGATTTAAACAAGTTTAAAACATGAAAATTAAAACGTTTCAAGTTCACCTTTGGTTCGATCTTTCAGTAACCAGGCGCATATATATATGGATGCAAATTGAGATAATTAATTCGTGAAACATTGGAAATGTCCATCGTGTGTCGTGTTTCCCCCTAACATGAAAATTGGATTGGTGGCAGACAAGTAAAAGCACATTTATGTGCGACAACCCAAAATGCACATATTTTGCTGAGTTTTCATGCATGCATTAAAAGTTCTGAATATATACATAAAATGCATGTGGGTCATGATTGAAAAGTTTGACATGTATATGGTTCTTGTGTAGTAGTAGTACTATAGTAGATTAGTAGGTACGCAAACTCCCATCCATCTTCTTTGTCAAGAGAAGACGCGCACCAGGATGCGTAGTGGAAGTCGTCTCTGGATCCTTCTGTTGTCCCTCTCACGGAAAAGAAAAAGAAAAAAACATCTCTCTCATTCTCGGCCTCGCTCGACTCGCTCGCTCGCAGCCTCGCACCTCCTGCGCACTGACAAACGCTGCACAACAGTCAACATCACCAGAAAAAAGATATACACCATAAATAATAAGAGGGGCCCCGTGACTGCTATCCCTTCTTCTCCTTCCGTGTGATCCCTCTTCCTCCGAGTTTCACTGGACGGGCAAACACACATGTGCTGCATAGTAAAAATAAAAAAGTAAAAAATCGACCTATGAATCTATGATTAAATAGGTAAAATCCTGGGTTTTATCAAGGTTTAAACAAGTTCAAAACATGAAAATGAATAGGTAAGCATGGATCCTTCTTAGTCACTCTAAAATGAAGCTTTCGCGAGGTTTTTGAAATTTCCATGTTTGAAACCCAAAACCACTTCTCTTCATGCTTGACTTCGTAAGACAGAGTTTAGGGTTAGGGGTAGATACATGCTTTTTCTGGTTTGAAAATGTCTAGACCTTGTTTATCAACTTGAATGCTTACTATATGACATAAGAAGGCTATGTTATTTGGTTTTTCATTTTTTTTCTGTTTTTTCTGATTTTTTATGCCCATTTAAATCTTGGTCAAATCCTAGGTTTGACCAAGAGTTAAACAAGTTTAAAACATGAAAATGAAAAGGTAAGCCTGGATCCTTCTTAGTCACTGTAAAATGAAGCTTTTGGGAGGTTTGTGAAATTTCCATGTTTGAAACCCAAAAGCACTTCTCTTCATGCTTGACTTCATAAGACAGAGTTTAGGGTTAGGGGGTGTAGATACATGATTTGTCTGGTTTGAATATGTCCAAATCTTATTTATCAACTTCTGAATGCATGCTACTCTCTCAAAGAAAACCTTTTGAATGCTTACTATATGACATAAGAAGACTATATGCTTTTAAAATTCAAACATATGGTAAGCATTCTTATGTCATATAGTAAGCATTCAAGTTGATAAACAAGCAAGGTTTGGACATATTCAAACCAGACAAATCATGTATCTACCCCTAACCCCTAATTAAATTGTCTTATGAAGTCTAGCATGAAGAGAAGTGGTTTTGGGTTTCAAACATGGAAATTTCAAAAACCTCCCAAAAACTTCATTTTAGAGTGACTAAGAAGGATATACAAGCTTCCCTTTTCATTTTCATGTTTTAAACTTGTTTAAATCTTGGTCAAACCTCTAGGATTTGACCAAAAGATTCAAATGGGCATGGAAATTCATAAAAAAACAAAAGAATGAAAAACCAAAGGACATAACATTATTATGTCATATATATATAGTAAGCATTCAAGTTGATAAACAAGGTCTAGACATATTCAAACCAGAAAATCATGTATATATCTACCCCTAACCCTAAACTCTATCTTATGAAGTCAAGCATGCATGAAGAGAAGTGGTTTTGGTTTCAAACATGGAAATTTCGAAAAACCCTCCCAAGAGCTACATTTTGGAGTGAGTAAGAAGGATATATAGATGCTTAATTTTTCATATTCATGATTTAAACTTGTTTAAACCATGTTCAAACCTAGGATTTGACCAAGATTAAAATGGGCATAAAATTTTAAAAAAATCAAAAAATAAAAAACAAGGCACATAGTATTCTTATGTCATATATATAGTAAGCATTCAATTAAGTTGATAAACAAGGTCTAGACATATTCAAACCAGGAAAATCATGCATCTATCCCCTAACCCTAGCTAAACTCTGTCTTATGAAGTCAAGCATGCATGAAGAGAAGTGGTTTTTGGTTTCAAACGTTTAAGCCAAAAGCCCCTTTTCAAATATTTCAAACTTATTCAAATTTGGTTCAAATATGAAAGACATACAAGTTATAGCACACATAGTGCATACATTTTCACACATACTGCACTAGATGCTAACCCTATAGTTTGAGGCCATTTGAGTGACCTAGGTCGAAAAAATTCTTGGATTAGAATCGTGTTGTTCGAACCCCGTAGTTGGATATTTTTTAACCCTTGATCTGTAGAACTGGGCAAAACCCTAGTTTAACCTATTTAATTACAGATTCGTATATCGATTTTTCTACGAGTACTACCTTTTTATTATTACTATGCAGCACATGTGTGTTTGCCCGTCGAGTGAAACTCGGAGGAAGAGGGATCACTCGGAAGGAGAGAAGAAGGGAGAGAATTATGGTGTCTCCCCTTTTTCGGGTGATGATGTTGACTTTTGTGCAGGGTTTGTCAGTGAGCAGGAGGTGCGAGCGCGAGCGAGCGAGTCGAGCGAGGCCGAGAATGAGAGAGATTTGTTTTTTTTGTGAGAGGGACGACCGAAGGATCCAGAAGGACCCACAGACTTCCAATACGCATCCTGATGCGTCTTCTCTTGACAAAGAAAATGGCTGGGAGTTTGCGTACCTATTGCACGTGACTTGTGCTCACTGAAGTGTGGGACCTCAAGCGTGGGCACCACACGTAAGTGACAGACCTGTTGGTGTAAAAACTCGGTTGATTATAATAGTGCATTAGAACAAAGTTTTCTATGGATTCAAGGGTAGGAAATCCAAGTTAACTCATTTACGTGTTAAACTTGTCTATATCTTGGTCAAACCTAGGATTTGACCAAGATTCAAATGGGCAGAAAAATAAAAACAGAAAAATGAAAAACCAAATCACATAGTCTTCTTATGTCATATAGTAAGCATTAAAGTTGATAAACAAGGTCTAGACATATTAAACCAGACAAATCATGTATCTATACCCCTAACCCCTAAACTCTGTCTTATGAAGTCAAGCATGTGAAGAGAAGTGGTTTTGGGTTTCAAACATGGAAATTTCAAAAACCTCCCAAAAGCTTCATTTTAGAGTGACTAAGAAGGATCCATGCTTCCCTTTTCATTTTCATGTTTTAAACTTGTTTAAATTATCTTGGTCAAACCTAGGATTTGACAAGATTCAAATGGGCATCAAAATTGAAAAAAAAATTGAAAAAAGAAAAACCAAAGCAAATAGTTTTCTTATGTCATATAGTAAGCATTAAAGTTGTTGATAAATAAGGTCCATACATATTCAAACCACACAAATCATGTATCTATACCCCGTAATTAACCCCTGAATTAATTAACTCTGTCTTATGAAGTCAAGCATGTGAAGAGAAGTGGTTTTGGGTTTCAAACATTGAAATTTTAAAAACCTCCCAAAAGCTTCATTTTAGAGTGACTAAGAAGGATACAGACTTCCCTTTTCATTTTTATGTTTTAAACTTGTTTAAATCTTGGTCAAACCAAGGATTTGACCAAGATTCAAATGGCCCTAAAAATTCAGAAAAAAAATCAAAAGAATGAAATACCAAAGCACATAGCATTCTTATGTCATATGTGTATTAAGCATTCAAGTTGATAAACAAAGGTCTAGAGACATATATATTCAAACCAGAAAAATCATGTATATATCTACCCCTAAAACTCTAATTAAACTATGTTTTATGAAGTAAATCATGAAGAGAAGTGGTTTTGGGTTTCAAACATGGAAATTTCAAGAACCTCCCAAAAGCTTCATTTTAGAGTGACTAAGAAGGATCCAGAAGGACCCACAGACTTCCAATACGCATCCTTATGCGTCTTCTCTTGACAAAGAAGATGGCTGTGAGTTTGCGTACCTATTGCACGTGACTTGTGCTCACTGAAGTGTGGGACCTCACGCGTGGGCACCACACGTAAGTGACAGACATGTTGGTGTAAATACTCGATTGATTATTATACTGCATTAGAACAAAGTTTCCTATGGATTCAAGGGTAGGAAATCCAAGTTAACTCATTTACGTGACATTATTATTTCCATGAAGCAAAGTTAACACATCTATCGATTGGTACATTTTTGAGTGACTAAGAAGGATCCAGGCTTACTTATTCGTTTTCACGTGTTAAACTTGTCTAAATCTTGGTCAAACCTAGGATTTGACCAAGATTCAAATGGGCAGAAAAATAAAATAAAAAACAGAAAAATGAAAAACCAAATCACATAGTCATCTTATGTCATATAGTAAGCATTAAAGTTGATAAACAAGGACTAGAAATATCAAACCATACAAATCATGTATCTACCCCTAACCCCTAAACTATGTCTTATAAATTAAGTCAAGCATGAAGAGATGTGGTTTTGGGTTTCAAACATGGAAATTTCAAAAACCTCCCAAAAACTACATTTTAGAGTGACTAAGAAGGATGCATGCTTCCCTTTTCATATTCATGTTTTAAGCTTGTTTAAATTATCTCAGTCAAACCTAGGATTTGACAAAGATTCAAATGGGCATCGAAAAAATCAGGAAAAAGAAAAACCAAAGCAAATAGTTTTCTTATGTCATATAGTAAGCCAATTAATTAAGTTGATAAACAAGGTCTAGACATATTCAAACTAGACAAATCATGTATCTATACCCCCTAACCCCTGAACTCTGTCTTATGAAGTCAAGCATATGAAGAGAAGTGGTTTTGGGTCGTTTCAAACATGGAAATTTGAAAAACCTCCCAAAAACTTCATTTTAGAGTGACAAAGAAGGATACATGCTTCCCTTTTCATATTCAGGTTTTAAGCTTGTTTAAATTATCTCAGTCAAACCTAGGATTTGACAAGATTCAAATGGGCATCAAAATTGAAAAAAATCAGGAAAAAGAAAAACCAAAGCAAATAGTTTTCTTATGTCATATAGTAAGCCAATTAAGTTGATAAACAAGGTCTAGACATATTCAAACTAGACAAATCATGCATGCATCTATACCCCCTAACCCCTAAACTCCGTCTTATGAAGTCAAGCATATGAAGAGAAGTGGTTTTGCTCCCAAAAGCTTCATTTTAGAGTGACTAATAAGAAGGATCCATGCTTACCTTTGCATTTTCATATTTTAATCTTGTTAAATCATTATCAAGCCTAGGATTTGACCAAGATACAGATGGGTGGGCACAAAATTCAAAAAAATCAGAATAATGAAAAACAAAAGCATGTAGTCTTTTTATGTCATATCGTATGCATGCATTCAAGTTAAACGAGGTCTAGGTATATCCAAACCAGACAAATCATGTATCTACCCCATGTTGATCTTATGAAGTCTAGCATGAAGAGAAGTCGTTTTGGGTTTCAAACATGGAAATTTCAAGAACATCCCAAAAGCTTCATTTTAGAGTGACTAAGAAGGATACATGCTTCCCTTTTCATTTTCATGTTTTAAACTTGTTTAAATCTTGGTCAAACCTAGGATTTGACCAAGATTCAAATATATGAGCATAAAATTCAAAAAAAAACCAAAAATGAAAACCAAGGCACGTAGTCGTCTTATGTCATATAGTAAGCAATCAATTAAGTTGATAAACAAGGTCTAGACATATTCAAACCAGGAAATCATGTATCTACACCCCCTAACGTACCCTAGCTAAACTCTGTCTTATATTATGAAGTCAAGCATGCATGAAGAGAAGTGGTTTTTGGTTTCAAACGTTTAAGCCAAAAGGTAAGCATGGATCCTCCTTATATAGTCACTGTAAAATGAAGCTTTTGGGAGGTTTGTGAAATTTCCATGTTTGAAACCCAAAACCACTTAAGACAGAGTTTATGGTTAGGTGTGTAGATACATGATTTTTCTTGTTTGAATATGTCTAGACCTTGTTTATCAACTTGAATTTTTTACTATATGATATAAGAAGGCTATATATATGTGCTTTGGTTTTTCAATTTTTGATTTCTTTCGATTTTTTATGCCTATTTAAATCTTGGTCAAATCCTAGGTTTAAACAAGTTTAAAACATGAAAATGAAACGGTAAGCATGAATCCTTCCTTACTCACTCTAAAATGAAGGTACTTGAAAATTTTATGTTTGAAACCCAAAACCCCAGTTCTCTTCATATGTTTGACTTCATAAGACAGAGTTTAGCTAGGGTTAGGGGTAGATATATATGATATATACATGATATTTCTGCTTTGAATATGTCTAGAGATCGACCTTGTTTATCAACTTGAATGCTTACTATATGACATAAGATCAAGGCTATATATATATGTGCTTTGGTTTTTCATTTTTTTTGAATTTTTCTGAATTTTTACTCCCATTTGAATCTTGGTCAAATCCTAGGTTTGACCAAGGTTAAAACAAGTTTAAAACATGGCAATGAAAAGGTAAGCATATGGATCATTCTTAGTCTCTCTAAAATGAAGCTTTTGGGAGGTTTTTGAAGTTTCCATGTTTGAAACCCAAAATCACTTCTCTTCATATGCTTGGCTTCATAAGACAAAGATTAGGGTTTAGGGGTAGATATATACATGTTTTGGGAGGTTTTTGAAATTTCCATGTTTGAAACCCAAATCCACTTCTCTTCATCCTTGACGTCTTCATAAGACAAAAGTATAGGGTTATATATATATGCATATGGGTAGATACATGATTTGTCTGGTTTGAATATGTACAAATCTTATTTATCAACTTTTGAATGCATGCTACTCTCTCAAAGAAAAACTTTTGAATGCTTACTATATGACATAAGAAGACTATATGCTTTTAAAATTCAAACATATGGTAAGCATTCTTATGTCATATAGTAAGCATTCAAGTTGATAAACAAGCAAGGTTTGGACATATCCAAACCAGACAAATCATGTATCTGCCCCCTGTCGATCTTATGAAGTCTAGCATGAAGAGAGAAGTCGTTTTTGGTTTCAAAAATGGAAATTTCAAGAACATCCAAAAAGCTTCATTTTAGAGTGACTAAGAAGGATACATGCTTCCCTTTTTATTTTTATGTTTAAACTTGTTTAAATCTTGGTCAAACCTAGGATTTGTCCAAGATTCAAATATATGGGCGTAAAATTCAAAAAAAACAGAAAAATTTAAAACCAAGGCACATAGTCTTCTTATGTCATATAGTAAACAATCAATTAATTAAGTTGATAAACCAGGTCTAGACATATTCAAACCAGGAAAATCATGTATCTACCCCCTAACGCCCTAGCTAAACTCTGTCTTATGAAGTCAAGCATGCATGAAGAGAAGTGGTTTTGGTTTCAAACATGGAAATTTCGAAAAAACCTCCCAAGAGCTACATTTTGGAGTGACTAAGAAGGATATATAGATGCTTAATTTTTCATATTCATGATTTAAACTTGTTTAAACCATGTTCAAACCTAGGATTTGACCAAGATTCAAATGGGCATACAATTTTAAAAAAATCAAAAAAATAAAAAACAATGCACATAGTATTATTATGTCATATAGTAAGCATTCAATTAAGTTGATAAAGTAGGTCTAGACATATTCAAACCAGGAAAATCATGCATCTATCCCCTAACCCTAGCTAAACTCTGTCTTATGAAGTCAAGCATGCATGAAGAGAAGTGGTTTTTGGTTTCAAACGTTTAAGCCAAAAGCCCCTTTTCAAATATTTCAAACTTATTCAAATTTGGTTCAAATATGAAAGACATACAAGTTATAGCACACATAGTGCATACATTTTCACACATACTGCACTAGATGCTAACCCTATAGTTTGAGGCCATTTGGGTGACCTAGGTCGAAAAAATTCTTGGATTAGAATCGTGTTGTTCGAACCCCGTAGTTGGATTTTTTGAACCTTGATCTGTAGTACTGGGTAAAACCCTAGTTTAACCTATTTAATTATATATTCGTAGGTCGATTTTTCTACCTTTTTATTATTACTAGGCAGCACATGTGTGTTTGCCCGTCGAGTGAAACTCGGAGGAAGAGGGATCACTCGGAAGGAGAGAAGAAGGGAGAGAATTATGGTGTCTCCCCTTTTTCGGGTGATGATGTTGACTTTTGTGCAGGGTTTGTCAGTGAGCAGGAGGTGCGAGCGAGCGAGCGAGCGAGCGAGTCCGAGAATGAGAGAGATTTGTTTTTTTTTGTGAGAGGGACGACCGAAGGATCCAGAAGGACCCACAGACTTCCAATACGCATCCTGATGCGTCTTCTCTTGACAAAGAAAATGGCTGGGAGTTTGCGTACCTATTGCACGTGACTTGTGCTCACTGAAGTGTGGGACCTCACGCATGGGCACCACACGTAAGTGACAGACCTGTTGGTGTAAAAACTCGGTTGATTATTATAGTGCATTAGAACAAAGTTTCCTATGGATTCAAGGGTAGGAAATCCAAGTTAACTCATTTACGTGTTAAACTTGTCTATATCTTGGTCAAACCTAGGATTTGACCAAGATTCAAATGGGCAGAAAAATAAAAACAGAAAAATGAAAAACCAAATCACATAGTCTTCTTATGTCATATAGTAAGCATTAAAGTTGATAAACAAGGTCTAGACATATTAAACCAGACAAATCATGTATCTATACCCCTAACCCCTAAACTCTGTCTTATGAAGTCAAGCATGTGAAGAGAAGTGGTTTTGGATTTCAAACATGGAAATTTCAAAAACCTCCCAAAAGCTTCATTTTAGAGTGACTAAGAAGGATACATGCTTCACTTTTCATTTTCATGTTTTAAACTTGTTTCAATCTTAGTCAAACCTAAGATTTGACCAAGATTCAAATATATGAGCATAAAATTCAAAAAAAACAAAAAATGAAAACCAAGGCACGTAGTCTTCTTATGTCATATAGTAAGCAATCAATTAAGTTGATAAACAAGGTCTATACATATTCAAACCAGGAAAATCATGTATCTACCCCCTAACCCTAGCTAAACTCTGTGTTATGAAGTCAAGCATGCATGAAGAGAAGTGGTTTTTGGTTTCAAACGTTTAAGCCAAAAGGTAAGCATGGATCCTCCTCAGTCACTGTAAAATGAAGCTTTTGGGAGGTTTGTGAAATTTCCATGTTTGAAACTCAAAACCACTTAAGACAGAGTTTATGGTTAGGTGTGTAGATACATGATTTTTCTTGTTTGAATATGTCTAGACCTTGTTTATCAACTTGAATTTTTTACTATATGATATAAGAAGGCTATATATATGTGCTTTGGTTTTTCAATTTTTGATTTCTTTCGATTTTTTTATGCCTATTTAAATCTTGGTCAAATCCTAGGTTTAAACAAGTTTAAAACATGAAAATGAAACGGTAAGCATGAATCCTTCCTTACTCACTCTAAAATGAAGGTACTTGAAAATTTTATGTTTGAAACCCAAAACCCCAGTTCTCTTCATATGTTTGACTTCATAAGACAGAGTTTAGCTAGGGTTAGGGGTAGATATATATGATATATACATGATATTTCTGCTTTGAATATGTCTAGAGATCGACCTTGTTTATCAACTTGAATGCTTACTATATGACATAAGATCAAGGCTATATATATATGTGCTTTGGTTTTTCATTTTTTTTGAATTTTTCTGAATTTTTACTCCCATTTGAATCTTGGTCAAATCCTAGGTTTGACCAAGGTTAAAACAAGTTTAAAACATGGCAATGAAAAGGTAAGCATATGGATCATTCTTAGTCTCTCTAAAATGAAGCTTTTGGGAGGTTTTTGAAGTTTCCATGTTTGAAACCCAAAATCACTTCTCTTCATATGCTTGGCTTCATAAGACAAAGATTAGGGTTTAGGGGTAGATATATATACATGTTTTGGGAGGTTTTTGAAATTTCCATGTTTGAAACCCAAATCCACTTCTCTTCATCCTTGACGTCTTCATAAGACAAAAGTATAGGGTTATATATATATGCATATGGGTAGATACATGATTTGTCTGGTTTGAATATGTACAAATCTTATTTATCAACTTTTGAATGCATGCTACTCTCTCAAAGAAAAACTTTTGAATGCTTACTATATGACATAAGAAGACTATATGCTTTTAAAATTCAAACATATGGTAAGCATTCTTATGTCATATAGTAAGCATTCAAGTTGATAAACAAGCAAGGTTTGGACATATCCAAACCAGACAAATCATGTATCTGCCCCCTGTCGATCTTATGAAGTCTAGCATGAAGAGAGAAGTCGTTTTTGGTTTCAAAAATGGAAATTTCAAGAACATCCAAAAAGCTTCATTTTAGAGTGACTAAGAAGGATACATGCTTCCCTTTTTATTTTTATGTTTAAACTTGTTTAAATCTTGGTCAAACCTAGGATTTGTCCAAGATTCAAATATATGGGCGTAAAATTCAAAAAAAACAGAAAAATTTAAAACCAAGGCACATAGTCTTCTTATGTCATATAGTAAACAATCAATTAATTAAGTTGATAAACCAGGTCTAGACATATTCAAACCAGGAAAATCATGTATCTACCCCCTAACGCCCTAGCTAAACTCTGTCTTATGAAGTCAAGCATGCATGAAGAGAAGTGGTTTTGGTTTCAAACATGGAAATTTCGAAAAAACCTCCCAAGAGCTACATTTTGGAGTGACTAAGAAGGATATATAGATGCTTAATTTTTCATATTCATGATTTAAACTTGTTTAAACCATGTTCAAACCTAGGATTTGACCAAGATTCAAATGGGCATACAATTTTAAAAAAATCAAAAAAATAAAAAACAATGCACATAGTATTATTATGTCATATAGTAAGCATTCAATTAAGTTGATAAAGTAGGTCTAGACATATTCAAACCAGGAAAATCATGCATCTATCCCCTAACCCTAGCTAAACTCTGTCTTATGAAGTCAAGCATGCATGAAGAGAAGTGGTTTTTGGTTTCAAACGTTTAAGCCAAAAGCCCCTTTTCAAATATTTCAAACTTATTCAAATTTGGTTCAAATATGAAAGACATACAAGTTATAGCACACATAGTGCATACATTTTCACACATACTGCACTAGATGCTAACCCTATAGTTTGAGGCCATTTGGGTGACCTAGGTCGAAAAAATTCTTGGATTAGAATCGTGTTGTTCGAACCCCGTAGTTGGATTTTTTGAACCTTGATCTGTAGTACTGGGTAAAACCCTAGTTTAACCTATTTAATTATATATTCGTAGGTCGATTTTTCTACCTTTTTATTATTACTAGGCAGCACATGTGTGTTTGCCCGTCGAGTGAAACTCGGAGGAAGAGGGATCACTCGGAAGGAGAGAAGAAGGGAGAGAATTATGGTGTCTCCCCTTTTTCGGGTGATGATGTTGACTTTTGTGCAGGGTTTGTCAGTGAGCAGGAGGTGCGAGCGAGCGAGCGAGTCGAGCGAGGCCGAGAATGAGAGAGATTTGTTTTTTTTGTGAGAGGGACGACCGAAGGATCCAGAAGGACCCACAGACTTCCAATACGCATCCTGATGCGTCTTCTCTTGACAAAGAAAATGGCTGGGAGTTTGCGTACCTATTGCACGTGACTTGTGCTCACTGAAGTGTGGGACCTCACGCATGGGCACCACACGTAAGTGACAGACCTGTTGGTGTAAAAACTCGGTTGATTATTATAGTGCATTAGAACAAAGTTTCCTATGGATTCAAGGGTAGGAAATCCAAGTTAACTCATTTACGTGTTAAACTTGTCTATATCTTGGTCAAACCTAGGATTTGACCAAGATTCAAATGGGCAGAAAAATAAAAACAGAAAAATGAAAAACCAAATCACATAGTCTTCTTATGTCATATAGTAAGCATTAAAGTTGATAAACAAGGTCTAGACATATTAAACCAGACAAATCATGTATCTATACCCCTAACCCCTAAACTCTGTCTTATGAAGTCAAGCATGTGAAGAGAAGTGGTTTTGGATTTCAAACATGGAAATTTCAAAAACCTCCC
Organism: Lolium multiflorum; assembly: GCA_030979885.1. Classification (NCBI taxonomy): domain Eukaryota; kingdom Viridiplantae; phylum Streptophyta; class Magnoliopsida; order Poales; family Poaceae; genus Lolium; species Lolium multiflorum. Next base: position 126,827,523 of record CM061749.1, read on the forward strand.
AAAAGCTTCATTTTAGAGTGACTAAGAAGGATCCATGCTTCCCTTTTCATATTCATGTTTTAAACTTGTTTAAATTATCTTGGTCAAACCTAGGATTTGACAAGATTCAAATGGGCATCAAAATTGAAAAAAAAATTGAAAAAAGAAAAACCAAGCAAATAGTTTTCTTATGTCATATAGTAAGCATTAAAGTTGTTGATAAATAAGGTCCATACATATTCAAACCACACAAATCATGTATCTATACCCCCTAATTAACCCCTAAATTAATTAACTCTGTCTTATGAAGTCAAGCATGTGAAGAGAAGTGGTTTTGGGTTTTAAACATGGAAATTTCAAAAAACTCCCAAAAACTACATTTTAGAGTGACTAAGAAGGATACATGCTCCTCTTTTCATATTCATGTTTTAAGCTTGTTTAAATTATCTTGGTCAAACCTAGGATTTGACAAGATTCAAATGGGCATCAAAATTGAAAAAAAGTCAGAAAAAAGAAAAACCAAAGCAAATAGTTTTCTTATGTCATATAGTAAGCCAATTAAGTTGATAAACAAGGTCTAGACATATTCAAACTAGACAAATCATGTATCTATACCCCCTAACCCCTAAACTCCGTCTTATGAAGTCAAGCATATGAAGAGAAGTGGTTTTGCTCCCAAAAGCTTCATTTTAGAGTGACTAAGAAGGATCCATGCTTACCTTTGCATTTTCATATTTTAATCTTGTTTAAATCATTATCAGACCTAGGATTTGACCAAGATACAAATGGGTGGGCACAAAATTCAAAAAAAACAGAATAATGAAAAACAAAAGCACGTAGTCTTCTTATGTCATATCGTATGCATTCAAGTTAAACAAGGTCTAGGTATATCCAAACCAGAAAAATCATGTATCTACCCCCTGTTGATCTTATGAAGTCTAGCATATGAAGAGAAGTCGTTTTGGGTTTCAAACATGGAAATTTCAAGAACATCCCAAAAGCTTCATTTTAGAGTGACTAAGAAGGATACATGCTTCACTTTTCATTTTCATGTTTTAAACTTGTTTCAATCTTAGTCAAACCTAAGATTTGACCAAGATTCAAATATATGAGCATAAAATTCAAAAAAAACAAAAAATGAAAACCAAGGCACGTAGTCTTCTTATGTCATATAGTAAGCAATCAATTAAGTTGATAAACAAGGTCTATACATATTCAAACCAGGAAAATCATGTATCTACCCCCTAACCCTAGCTAAACTCTGTGTTATGAAGTCAAGCATGCATGAAGAGAAGTGGTTTTTGGTTTCAAACGTTTAAGCCAAAAGGTAAGCATGGATCCTCCTCAGTCACTGTAAAATGAAGCTTTTGGGAGGTTTGTGAAATTTCCATGTTTGAAACTCAAAACCACTTAAGACAGAGTTTATGGTTAGGTGTGTAGATACATGATTTTTCTTGTTTGAATATGTCTAGACCTTGTTTATCAACTTGAATTTTTTACTATATGATATAAGAAGGCTATATATATGTGCTTTGGTTTTTCAATTTTTGATTTCTTTCGATTTTTTATGCCTATTTAAATCTTGGTCAAATCCTAGGTTTAAACAAGTTTAAAACATGAAAATGAAACGGTAAGCATGAATCCTTCCTTACTCACTCTAAAATGAAGGTACTTGAAAATTTTATGTTTGAAACCCAAAACCCCAGTTCTCTTCATATGTTTGACTTCATAAGACAGAGTTTAGCTAGGGTTAGGGGTAGATATATATGATATATACATGATATTTCTGCTTTGAATATGTCTAGAGATCGACCTTGTTTATCAACTTGAATGCTTACTATATGACATAAGATCAAGGCTATATATATATGTGCTTTGGTTTTTCATTTTTTTTGAATTTTTCTGAATTTTTACTCCCATTTGAATCTTGGTCAAATCCTAGGTTTGACCAAGGTTAAAACAAGTTTAAAACATGGCAATGAAAAGGTAAGCATATGGATCATTCTTAGTCTCTCTAAAATGAAGCTTTTGGGAGGTTTTTGAAGTTTCCATGTTTGAAACCCAAAATCACTTCTCTTCATATGCTTGGCTTCATAAGACAAAGATTAGGGTTTAGGGGTAGATATATATACATGTTTTGGGAGGTTTTTGAAATTTCCATGTTTGAAACCCAAATCCACTTCTCTTCATCCTTGACGTCTTCATAAGACAAAAGTATAGGGTTATATATATATGCATATGGGTAGATACATGATTTGTCTGGTTTGAATATGTACAAATCTTATTTATCAACTTTTGAATGCATGCTACTCTCTCAAAGAAAAACTTTTGAATGCTTACTATATGACATAAGAAGACTATATGCTTTTAAAATTCAAACATATGGTAAGCATTCTTATGTCATATAGTAAGCATTCAAGTTGATAAACAAGCAAGGTTTGGACATATCCAAACCAGACAAATCATGTATCTGCCCCCTGTCGATCTTATGAAGTCTAGCATGAAGAGAGAAGTCGTTTTTGGTTTCAAAAATGGAAATTTCAAGAACATCCAAAAAGCTTCATTTTAGAGTGACTAAGAAGGATACATGCTTCCCTTTTTATTTTTATGTTTAAACTTGTTTAAATCTTGGTCAAACCTAGGATTTGTCCAAGATTCAAATATATGGGCGTAAAATTCAAAAAAAACAGAAAAATTTAAAACCAAGGCACATAGTCTTCTTATGTCATATAGTAAACAATCAATTAATTAAGTTGATAAACCAGGTCTAGACATATTCAAACCAGGAAAATCATGTATCTACCCCCTAACGCCCTAGCTAAACTCTGTCTTATGAAGTCAAGCATGCATGAAGAGAAGTGGTTTTGGTTTCAAACATGGAAATTTCGAAAAAACCTCCCAAGAGCTACATTTTGGAGTGACTAAGAAGGATATATAGATGCTTAATTTTTCATATTCATGATTTAAACTTGTTTAAACCATGTTCAAACCTAGGATTTGACCAAGATTCAAATGGGCATACAATTTTAAAAAAATCAAAAAAATAAAAAACAATGCACATAGTATTATTATGTCATATAGTAAGCATTCAATTAAGTTGATAAAGTAGGTCTAGACATATTCAAACCAGGAAAATCATGCATCTATCCCCTAACCCTAGCTAAACTCTGTCTTATGAAGTCAAGCATGCATGAAGAGAAGTGGTTTTTGGTTTCAAACGTTTAAGCCAAAAGCCCCTTTTCAAATATTTCAAACTTATTCAAATTTGGTTCAAATATGAAAGACATACAAGTTATAGCACACATAGTGCATACATTTTCACACATACTGCACTAGATGCTAACCCTATAGTTTGAGGCCATTTGGGTGACCTAGGTCGAAAAAATTCTTGGATTAGAATCGTGTTGTTCGAACCCCGTAGTTGGATTTTTTGAACCTTGATCTGTAGTACTGGGTAAAACCCTAGTTTAACCTATTTAATTATATATTCGTAGGTCGATTTTTCTACCTTTTTATTATTACTAGGCAGCACATGTGTGTTTGCCCGTCGAGTGAAACTCGGAGGAAGAGGGATCACTCGGAAGGAGAGAAGAAGGGAGAGAATTATGGTGTCTCCCCTTTTTCGGGTGATGATGTTGACTTTTGTGCAGGGTTTGTCAGTGAGCAGGAGGTGCGAGCGAGCGAGCGAGCGAGTCGAGCGAGAGAATGAGAGAGATTTGTTTTTTTTGAGAGGGACGACCGAAGGATCCAGAAGGACCCACAGACTTCCAATACGCATCCTGATGCGTCTTCTCTTGACAAAGAAAATGGCTGGGAGTTTGCGTACCTATTGCACGTGACTTGTGCTCACTGAAGTGTGGGACCTCACGCATGGGCACCACACGTAAGTGACAGACCTGTTGGTGTAAAAACTCGGTTGATTATTATAGTGCATTAGAACAAAGTTTCCTATGGATTCAAGGGTAGGAAATCCAAGTTAACTCATTTACGTGTTAAACTTGTCTATATCTTGGTCAAACCTAGGATTTGACCAAGATTCAAATGGGCAGAAAAATAAAAACAGAAAAATGAAAAACCAAATCACATAGTCTTCTTATGTCATATAGTAAGCATTAAAGTTGATAAACAAGGTCTAGACATATTAAACCAGACAAATCATGTATCTATACCCCTAACCCCTAAACTCTGTCTTATGAAGTCAAGCATGTGAAGAGAAGTGGTTTTGGATTTCAAACATGGAAATTTCAAAAACCTCCCAAAAGCTTCATTTTAGAGTGACTAAGAAGGATCCATGCTTCCCTTTTCATATTCATGTTTTAAACTTGTTTAAATTATCTTGGTCAAACCTAGGATTTGACAAGATTCAAATGGGCATCAAAATTGAAAAAAAAATTGAAAAAAGAAAAACCAAGCAAATAGTTTTCTTATGTCATATAGTAAGCATTAAAGTTGTTGATAAATAAGGTCCATACATATTCAAACCACACAAATCATGTATCTATACCCCCTAATTAACCCCTAAATTAATTAACTCTGTCTTATGAAGTCAAGCATGTGAAGAGAAGTGGTTTTGGGTTTTAAACATGGAAATTTCAAAAAACTCCCAAAAACTACATTTTAGAGTGACTAAGAAGGATACATGCTCCTCTTTTCATATTCATGTTTTAAGCTTGTTTAAATTATCTTGGTCAAACCTAGGATTTGACAAGATTCAAATGGGCATCAAAATTGAAAAAAAGTCAGAAAAAAGAAAAACCAAAGCAAATAGTTTTCTTATGTCATATAGTAAGCCAATTAAGTTGATAAACAAGGTCTAGACATATTCAAACTAGACAAATCATGTATCTATACCCCCTAACCCCTAAACTCCGTCTTATGAAGTCAAGCATATGAAGAGAAGTGGTTTTGCTCCCAAAAGCTTCATTTTAGAGTGACTAAGAAGGATCCATGCTTACCTTTGCATTTTCATATTTTAATCTTGTTTAAATCATTATCAGACCTAGGATTTGACCAAGATACAAATGGGTGGGCACAAAATTCAAAAAAAACAGAATAATGAAAAACAAAAGCACGTAGTCTTCTTATGTCATATCGTATGCATTCAAGTTAAACAAGGTCTAGGTATATCCAAACCAGAAAAATCATGTATCTACCCCCTGTTGATCTTATGAAGTCTAGCATATGAAGAGAAGTCGTTTTGGGTTTCAAACATGGAAATTTCAAGAACATCCCAAAAGCTTCATTTTAGAGTGACTAAGAAGGATACATGCTTCACTTTTCATTTTCATGTTTTAAACTTGTTTCAATCTTAGTCAAACCTAAGATTTGACCAAGATTCAAATATATGAGCATAAAATTCAAAAAAAACAAAAAATGAAAACCAAGGCACGTAGTCTTCTTATGTCATATAGTAAGCAATCAATTAAGTTGATAAACAAGGTCTATACATATTCAAACCAGGAAAATCATGTATCTACCCCCTAACCCTAGCTAAACTCTGTGTTATGAAGTCAAGCATGCATGAAGAGAAGTGGTTTTTGGTTTCAAACGTTTAAGCCAAAAGGTAAGCATGGATCCTCCTCAGTCACTGTAAAATGAAGCTTTTGGGAGGTTTGTGAAATTTCCATGTTTGAAACTCAAAACCACTTAAGACAGAGTTTATGGTTAGGTGTGTAGATACATGATTTTTCTTGTTTGAATATGTCTAGACCTTGTTTATCAACTTGAATTTTTTACTATATGATATAAGAAGGCTATATATATGTGCTTTGGTTTTTCAATTTTTGATTTCTTTCGATTTTTTATGCCTATTTAAATCTTGGTCAAATCCTAGGTTTAAACAAGTTTAAAACATGAAAATGAAACGGTAAGCATGAATCCTTCCTTACTCACTCTAAAATGAAGGTACTTGAAAATTTTATGTTTGAAACCCAAAACCCCAGTTCTCTTCATATGTTTGACTTCATAAGACAGAGTTTAGCTAGGGTTAGGGGTAGATATATATGATATATACATGATATTTCTGCTTTGAATATGTCTAGAGATCGACCTTGTTTATCAACTTGAATGCTTACTATATGACATAAGATCAAGGCTATATATATATGTGCTTTGGTTTTTCATTTTTTTTGAATTTTTCTGAATTTTTACTCCCATTTGAATCTTGGTCAAATCCTAGGTTTGACCAAGGTTAAAACAAGTTTAAAACATGGCAATGAAAAGGTAAGCATATGGATCATTCTTAGTCTCTCTAAAATGAAGCTTTTGGGAGGTTTTTGAAGTTTCCATGTTTGAAACCCAAAATCACTTCTCTTCATATGCTTGGCTTCATAAGACAAAGATTAGGGTTTAGGGGTAGATATATATACATGTTTTGGGAGGTTTTTGAAATTTCCATGTTTGAAACCCAAATCCACTTCTCTTCATCCTTGACGTCTTCATAAGACAAAAGTATAGGGTTATATATATATGCATATGGGTAGATACATGATTTGTCTGGTTTGAATATGTACAAATCTTATTTATCAACTTTTGAATGCATGCTACTCTCTCAAAGAAAAACTTTTGAATGCTTACTATATGACATAAGAAGACTATATGCTTTTAAAATTCAAACATATGGTAAGCATTCTTATGTCATATAGTAAGCATTCAAGTTGATAAACAAGCAAGGTTTGGACATATCCAAACCAGACAAATCATGTATCTGCCCCCTGTCGATCTTATGAAGTCTAGCATGAAGAGAGAAGTCGTTTTTGGTTTCAAAAATGGAAATTTCAAGAACATCCAAAAAGCTTCATTTTAGAGTGACTAAGAAGGATACATGCTTCCCTTTTTATTTTTATGTTTAAACTTGTTTAAATCTTGGTCAAACCTAGGATTTGTCCAAGATTCAAATATATGGGCGTAAAATTCAAAAAAAACAGAAAAATTTAAAACCAAGGCACATAGTCTTCTTATGTCATATAGTAAACAATCAATTAATTAAGTTGATAAACCAGGTCTAGACATATTCAAACCAGGAAAATCATGTATCTACCCCCTAACGCCCTAGCTAAACTCTGTCTTATGAAGTCAAGCATGCATGAAGAGAAGTGGTTTTGGTTTCAAACATGGAAATTTCGAAAAAACCTCCCAAGAGCTACATTTTGGAGTGACTAAGAAGGATATATAGATGCTTAATTTTTCATATTCATGATTTAAACTTGTTTAAACCATGTTCAAACCTAGGATTTGACCAAGATTCAAATGGACATACAATTTTAAAAAAATCAAAAAAATAAAAAACAATGCACATAGTATTATTATGTCATATAGTAAGCATTCAATTAAGTTGATAAAGTAGGTCTAGACATATTCAAACCAGGAAAATCATGCATCTATCCCCTAACCCTAGCTAAACTCTGTCTTATGAAGTCAAGCATGCATGAAGAGAAGTGGTTTTTGGTTTCAAACGTTTAAGCCAAAAGCCCCTTTTCAAATATTTCAAACTTATTCAAATTTGGTTCAAATATGAAAGACATACAAGTTATAGCACACATAGTGCATACATTTTCACACATACTGCACTAGATGCTAACCCTATAGTTTGAGGCCATTTGGGTGACCTAGGTCGAAAAAATTCTTGGATTAGAATCGTGTTGTTCGAACCCCGTAGTTGGATTTTTTGAACCTTGATCTGTAGTACTGGGTAAAACCCTAGTTTAACCTATTTAATTATATATTCGTAGGTCGATTTTTCTACCTTTTTATTATTACTAGGCAGCACATGTGTGTTTGCCCGTCGAGTGAAACTCGGAGGAAGAGGGATCACTCGGAAGGAGAGAAGAAGGGAGAGAATTATGGTGTCTCCCCTTTTTCGGGTGATGATGTTGACTTTTGTGCAGGGTTTGTCAGTGAGCAGGAGGTGCGAGCGAGCGAGCGAGTCGAGCGAGGCCGAGAATGAGAGAGATTTGTTTTTTTTGTGAGAGGGACGACCGAAGGATCCACAGACTTCCAATACGCATCCTGATGCGTCTTCTCTTGACAAAGAAAATGGCTGGGAGTTTGCGTACCTATTGCACGTGACTTGTGCTCACTGAAGTGTGGGACCTCACGCATGGGCACCACACGTAAGTGACAGACCTGTTGGTGTAAAAACTCGGTTGATTATTATAGTGCATTAGAACAAAGTTTCCTATGGATTCAAGGGTAGGAAATCCAAGTTAACTCATTTACGTGTTAAACTTGTCTATATCTTGGTCAAACCTAGGATTTGACCAAGATTCAAATGGGCAGAAAAATAAAAACAGAAAAATGAAAAACCAAATCACATAGTCTTCTTATGTCATATAGTAAGCATTAAAGTTGATAAACAAGGTCTAGACATATTAAACCAGACAAATCATGTATCTATACCCCTAACCCCTAAACTCTGTCTTATGAAGTCAAGCATGTGAAGAGAAGTGGTTTTGGATTTCAAACATGGAAATTTCAAAAACCTCCCAAAAGCTTCATTTTAGAGTGACTAAGAAGGATCCATGCTTCCCTTTTCATATTCATGTTTTAAACTTGTTTAAATTATCTTGGTCAAACCTAGGATTTGACAAGATTCAAATGGGCATCAAAATTGAAAAAAAAATTGAAAAAAGAAAAACCAAGCAAATAGTTTTCTTATGTCATATAGTAAGCATTAAAGTTGTTGATAAATAAGGTCCATACATATTCAAACCACACAAATCATGTATCTATACCCCCTAATTAACCCCTAAATTAATTAACTCTGTCTTATGAAGTCAAGCATGTGAAGAGAAGTGGTTTTGGGTTTTAAACATGGAAATTTCAAAAAACTCCCAAAAACTACATTTTAGAGTGACTAAGAAGGATACATGCTCCTCTTTTCATATTCATGTTTTAAGCTTGTTTAAATTATCTTGGTCAAACCTAGGATTTGACAAGATTCAAATGGGCATCAAAATTGAAAAAAAGTCAGAAAAAAGAAAAACCAAAGCAAATAGTTTTCTTATGTCATATAGTAAGCCAATTAAGTTGATAAACAAGGTCTAGACATATTCAAACTAGACAAATCATGTATCTATACCCCCTAACCCCTAAACTCCGTCTTATGAACTCAAGCATATGAAGAGAAGTGGTTTTGCTCCCAAAAGCTTCATTTTAGAGTGACTAAGAAGGATCCATGCTTACCTTTGCATTTTCATATTTTAATCTTGTTTAAATCATTATCAGACCTAGGATTTGACCAAGATACAAATGGGTGGGCACAAAATTCAAAAAAAACAGAATAATGAAAAACAAAAGCACGTAGTCTTCTTATGTCATATCGTATGCATTCAAGTTAAACAAGGTCTAGGTATATCCAAACCAGAAAAATCATGTATCTACCCCCTGTTGATCTTATGAAGTCTAGCATATGAAGAGAAGTCGTTTTGGGTTTCAAACATGGAAATTTCAAGAACATCCCAAAAGCTTCATTTTAGAGTGACTAAGAAGGATACATGCTTCACTTTTCATTTTCATGTTTTAAACTTGTTTCAATCTTAGTCAAACCTAAGATTTGACCAAGATTCAAATATATGAGCATAAAATTCAAAAAAAACAAAAAATGAAAACCAAGGCACGTAGTCTTCTTATGTCATATAGTAAGCAATCAATTAAGTTGATAAACAAGGTCTATACATATTCAAACCAGGAAAATCATGTATCTACCCCCTAACCCTAGCTAAACTCTGTGTTATGAAGTCAAGCATGCATGAAGAGAAGTGGTTTTTGGTTTCAAACGTTTAAGCCAAAAGGTAAGCATGGATCCTCCTCAGTCACTGTAAAATGAAGCTTTTGGGAGGTTTGTGAAATTTCCATGTTTGAAACTCAAAACCACTTAAGACAGAGTTTATGGTTAGGTGTAGATACATGATTTTTCTTGTTTGAATATGTCTAGACCTTGTTTATCAACTTGAATTTTTTACTATATGATATAAGAAGGCTATATATGTGCTTTGGTTTTTCATTTTTTGATTTCTTTCGAATTTTTTATGCCTATTTAAATCTTGGTCAAATCCTAGGTTTAAACAAGTTTAATACATGAAAATGAAACGGTAAGCATGAATCCTTCCTTACTCACTCTAAAATGAAGGTACTTGAAAATTTTATATTTGAAACCCAAAACCCCAGTTCTCTTCATATGTTTGACTTCATAAGACAGAGTTTAGGGTTAGGGGTAGATATGATACATGATATTTCTGCTTTGAATATGTCTAGACCTTGTTTATCAACTTGAATGCTTACTATATGACATAAGAAGGCTATATATGTGTTTTGGTTTTCCATTTTTTTTGAATTTTTCTGAATTTTTACTCCCATTTGAATCTTGGTCAATTCCTAGGTTTGACCAAGGTTAAAACAAGTTTAAAACATGGCAATGAAAAGGTAAGCATGGATCCTTCTTAGTCACTCTAAAATGAAGCTTTTGGGAGGTTTTTGAAATTTCCATGTTTGAAACCCAAAATCACTTCTCTTCATGCTTGACTTCATAAGGCAGAGTTTAGGGTTAGGGGGTAGATACATGATTTGTTTGGTTTGAATATGTCTAGACCTTGTTTATCAACTTGAATGCTTACTATATGACATCAGAAGACTATGTTCTTTGGTTTTTTTCCGTTTTTTTTGAATTGTTATACCCATTTGAATCTTGGTCAAATCCTAGGTTTGACCAAGATTTAAACAAGTTAAGAAATTGAAAATGAAAAAGGTAATCCTGGATCCTTCTTAGTCACTGTAGAATGAAGCTTTTGGGAGGTTTGTGAAATTTCCATGTTTGAAACCCAAAACCAGTTCTCTTCATATGTTTGACTTCATAAGACAGAGTTTTTATCAACTCGAGTGCTTACTATATGACATAAGAAGGCTATATATGTGCTTTGGTTTTTCATTTGTTGATTTTTTTCCGAATTTTTATGCCCATTTAAATCTTGGTCAAATCCTAGGTTTGACCAAGGTTTAAACAAGTTTAAAACATGAAAAGAAAAGGTAAGAATGGATCCTTCTTAGTCATTCTAAAATGAATGAAGCTTTTGGGATGTTCTCACAAATCGATCTAGTCTACATGACTTTGATAAATTTTAATTAAGAAGCAGCAACTTAACAATAATTACCCAAAATCTAACAGCTGGTTCGACAACAACCTGGACGTTACGCTAAAATGAACTGCGAAAACAACGAACAGCACTTTTGTAGTACTGTACTCGGTACTCCGTACTTGCTCCAGATAATCCCCATTGCTTCACTACTACAGTAGTACTACCCTGGCTCGCATTCATTGTTTCCCCTGACTATTCAGAGCTTTGGACGTCCATCAGAGTTGTAGTCAGTAGTACAGTACTGCTAGCTCGATTAATGGCGTGCTATAAAATTCTATACTAGCCGACAGATGTCCATTCCTCGGGTTGCGCGCCAGAGCCTTCGAAGAGAAGGTAGCCGCTCTGTCCCGTTGATTTACGGTGGACGGACAGGATACTCCGGACCGCTCTCGATTCATTTGCTTCTGCTCCCGCGTCCTGACCCTTGAGCCCCCTCTCGGCCGTTGATTTAGGATGGGCGGACCAGGTTGCTCGAAGCGAGGGCAGGAGACGGTTGTCTGGTTTTAATAGGGGGGAGTACTTCTTCCATCCCCTTCTTGCTTCACTTCCAGTCTCCTTCCACTTCCAGCGATGCCTCCGAAGTCAAGGCCACCATCTCGCTTGAAGAAGCACCATCTAGTGTTGACCAAGGACGCGGAGAGTTCCCGCCGGCGGTCTATCCAGATGCTGGCCGCGAGAAAGGGCCCGCCAGAAAACGAAGGCCCTGCTTCGCGCTCGTCTCGGAACGGCGTCAGTCGTGCGGTCGAAGATTCCTGGTTGGTTTCCATCGCCATGTTTCTTGATTCTTCCTGGCCCGGAGGTCCCAACTCTTTATTCCGTATTAATCCTTTTTATACATATCTCAGTGCCCCACGACGCACCCTGACATCTTCTCATGACGACTTCAACCCCTGTCTCCTGCGCTTAGAGGTTACCACTGATTGGACATTTTCGTCTTCCTCTCGTCACTTTGTTTCGGTACTGATGATATTGCCATGCAGGAAGCATCGGCGTGTTTCAGAGATGAGCTTAAAACTCTCGTGGAACTCGCCTCCAACTTTCGCGATGATGTCGATACTTTGAAGGACGAGGTCACCGGCCGGGGCAAGCTGCATGATGTGAGGGTTCCATCAAGTGAGGAAACGAACTCTGTCATCAAGAAGCTCAAGGGCGAGAATTTGATGCTTAAGATCGAGTGCGGCTTTCTTCGCGAAGAAAACGTCGAGCTATCAAACAGGTGCGTTCAAGCTCTCAACGGGAGCCTCAACACCCAACATGATGCGGTGAAGAAGATGATGGATAACAGCATCTTGAAGAAAAACAATATGGTGGAGGACACGCGCGGGATGGTCGATCCAATCCAGGCACCGCAGAAGGAAGTCGATGCGCTCCGAGTCCAGCCACCTTTGCGTAGGTCGCCGAGGCGCCCTCGCGCAGGTCACTGAGGAGCGCACGTCGCCGAGTAGGCTGGGGGATAAGGAATTCCAACGAGAGAAGCGGAATCACCACCTGTCCTGATGGAGGGCCACTCCGCCAAGTAGGCTGGGGGAGAGAAACACTGCCTCTCATTGTTCTTTAGCTAGTCCTCCGATCCATATTACTTGATGTTAAAATGGATGTATCTACAACTGAAATATGTCTAGATACATATATTTTAGTATCACAAAGTAAGTAGTATCAACGTTTATATTGCCCAAGTCTTATTATCCATCCCTAAGGTGGGTCGCTTTTGTAACTACTGATTGCAGATTCGACTCTTCTGCAGACCGAAAGATTTTTAGAGTGACTAAGAATGATTCATGCTTATCTTTCCATTTTCATGTTTTAAACTTGTTTAAATCTTGCTCAAACCTAGGATTTGACCAAGATTCAAATGGGTTTAACAATTAAAAAAATCAGAAAAATGAAAAACCAAAGCACATAGTATTCTTATGTCATATAGTAAGCATTCAAGTTGATAAACAAGGTCTAGACATATTCAAAACACACAAAACATGTATCTACCCCCTAACCCTAAACTCTGTCTTATGAAGTTAAGTATGAGGAGAAGTGATTTTGGGTTTCAAACATGGAAATTTCACAAACCTCCCAAAAGCTTCATTTTAGAGTGACTAAGAAGGATCCATGCTTACCTTTTCATTGCCATTTTTTAAACTTGTTTTAACCTTGGTCAAACCTAGGATTTGACCAAGATTCAAACGGGCGTAAAATTCAAAAAAAATAAAAAAAATAAAAACCAAAGCACATATATAGCCTTCTTATGTCATATAGTAAGCATTCAAGTTGATAAACAAGGTCTAGACATATTCAAACCAGAAATATCATGTATCATATCTACCCCTAACCCTAAACTTTGTCTTATGAAGTCAAACATATGAAGAGAACTGGGGTTTTGTGTTTCAAACATAAAAATTTCAAGTACCTTCATTTTAGAGTGACTGAGAAAGGATTCATGCTTACCTTTTCATTGTCATGTTTTAAACTTGATTAAACCTTGGTCAAACCTAGGATTTGACCAATATTTAAATGGGCATAAAAACTTCGAAAAAATGAAAAAAATGGAAAACCAAAGCACATATATAGCCTTCTTATGTCATAAACATTCAAGTTGATAAACAAGGTCTAGAAATATTCAAACAAGAAAAATCATGTATCTACGCCTAACCAAAAACTCTGTCTTAAGTGGTTTTGGGTTTCAAACATGGAAATTTCAAGAACATCCCAAAAGCTTCATTTTAGACTGACTAAGAAGGATACACAATTCCCATTTCATTTTCATGTTTTAAACTTGTTTAAATCTTGGTCAAACCTAGGATTTGACCAAGATTCAAATAAGTAAAAACATGAAAATGAAAAGGTAAGCATCGATCCTTATTAGTCGCTCTAAAATGAAGTTTTTGGGAGGTTTTTGAAATTTTCATGTTTGAAACCCAAAACCACTTCTCTTCATGCATGCTTGACTTCATAAGACATAGTTTAGGGTTAGGGGTAGATACATGATTTTTCTGGTTTGAACATGTCTAGACCTTGATTATCAATTTGAATGCTTACTATATGACATAAGAAGGCTATGTGCTTTGGTTTTTCATTCTTACGATTTTTTTCTTAATTTTTATGCCCATTCGAATCTTGGTCAAATCCCAGGTTTGACCAAGATTTAAACAAGTTTAAAACATGACAATGAAAAGGTAATCAATCCTGGATCCTTCATAATTAATAAGTTAGTCTATTTAAAATGAAGCTTTTGGGAGGTTTTTGAAATTTTTGTGTTTGAAACCAAAAACCACTTCTCTTCATGCTTGACTTCATAAGATAGAGTTTAGGGTTAGGGGTAGATACATGATTTGTATTATTTGAATTGTCTTGACCTTATTTATCATCTTTTAAATGCTTACTATATATATGACATAAGAAGACTATGTGCTTTAGTTTTTCAATTTTCTGATTTTTTAATTTTATGCCCATTTGAATCTTGGTCAAATACTAGGTTTGACAATGATTTAAACAAGTTTAAAATATGAAAATGAAAAGATAAGCATGGATCCTTCTTAGTCACTCTAAAATAAAGCTTTTGGGTGGTTTTTGAAATTTCCATGTTTGAAACCCAAAAGCACTTCTCTTCATGCTTGACTACATAAGACAGAGTTTAGGGTTAGGGGGTAGACACATGATTTTTCTTGTTTGAATATGTCTAGACCTTGTTTATCAACTTTAATGCTTACTATATGACATAAGAAAACTATGTGCTTTGTTTTTTCATTTTTTTATTTTTTTGGAATTTTGATGCACATTTGAATCTTGGTAAAATCCTAGGTTTGACCAAGATTTGAACAAGTATATAACATGAAAATGAAAAGGGAAGCATGTATCCTTCTTAGTCAGTCTAAAATGAATTTTTTGGGAGTTTTTTGAAATTTCCATGTTTGAAACCCAAAACCATGCACTTCTCTTCATGCTTGACTTCATAAGATAGAGTTTAGGGGTTTGCGGATAGATACATGATTTGTCTAGTTTGAATAAGTCTAGACCTTGTTTATCAACTTTAATGCTTACTATATGACATAAGAAGACTATGTGCTTTCGTTTTTCATTTTTCTATTTTTTTATTTTATGCCCATTTGAATCTTGGTCAAATCCTAGATTTAACCAGGATTTAAACAAGTTTAAAACATGAAAATGAAAAGGTAAGCCTTGATCCTTCTTAGTCACACTAAAATGAAGCTTTTGGGATGTTCTTGAAATTTCCATGTTTGAACCCAAAACGACTTCTCTTCATGCTAGACTTCATAAGACAGAGTTTAGGGGTTAGCGGGTAGATACATGACTTGTCTAGTTTGAATAAGACTAGACCTTGTTTATCAACTTTAATGCTTACTATATGACATAAGAAGACTATGTGCTTTGGTTTTTCATTTTTCTATATTTTTATTTTATGCCCATTTGAATCTTGGTCAAACCTATATTTGACCAGGATTTAAACAAGTTTAAAACATGAAAATGAAAAGGTAAGCCTTGATCCTTCTTAGTCACACTAAAATGAAGCTTTTGGGATGTTCTTGAAATTTCCATGTTTGAAACCCAAAACGACTTCTCTTCATGCTAGACTTCATAAGACAGAGTTTAAGGTTTAGGGTTATAGATACATGATTTGTATGGTTTAAATATGTATAGACCTTGTTTATCAACTTGAATGCTTACTATATGGCATAAGAAAACTATGTGCTTTGGTTTTTCATTTTTCTGATTTTTTTAAATTTTGATGCCCATCGAATCTTGGTCAAATCCTAGGTTTGACCAAGATTTAAACAAGTTTAAAACATGAAAATGACCAGGGAAGCATGTATCCTTCCTAGTCACTCTAAAATGAATTTTTTGGGAGGTTTTTGAAATTTCCATGTTTGAAACCCAAAACCAGTTCTCTTCATGCTTGACTTCATAAGACAGAGTTTAGGGGTTAGGGGGTAGATACATAATTTGTATGGTTTGAATATGTCTAGACCTTGTTTATCAACTTTAATGCTTACTATATGACATAAGAACACTATGTGCTTTGGTTTTTCATTTTTCTGATTTTTAAATTTTAATGCCCATTTGAATCTTGGTCAAATCCTAGGTTTGACCAAGATTTAAACAAGTTTAAAACATGAAAATGAAAAGGGAAGCATGTATCCTTCTTAGTCACTCTAAAATGAAGTTTTTGGGAGGTTTTTGAAATTTCCATGTTTGAAACCCAAAACCACTTCTCTTCATGCTTGACTTCATAAGACAGAGTTTAGGGGTTAGGGAGTATGTAGATACATGATTTGTATGGTTTGAATATGTGTAGACCTTGTTTATCACCTTTAATGCTTACTATATGACATAAGAAGACTATGTGCTTTGGTTTTTCATTTTTCTGATTTTTTTAATTTTCTGCCCATTTGAATCTTGGTCAAATCCTTGGTTTGACCAATATTTAGACAAGTTTCTAGACCTTGTTTATCAACTTTAATGCTTACTATATGACATAAGAAGACTATGTGCTTTGTTTTTTCATTTTTCTATATTTTTATTTTATGCCCATTTGAATCTTGGTCAAACCTATATTTGACCAGGATTTAAACAAGTTTAAAACATGGAAATGAAAAGGTAAGCCTTGATCCTTCTTAGTCACACTAAAATGAAGCTTTTGGGTGGTTTTTGAAATTTCCATGTTTGAAACCCAAAAGTACTTCTCTTCATGCTTGACTACATAAGACAGAGTTTAGGGTTAGGGGGTAGACACATGATTTTTCTTGTTTGAATATGTCTAGACCTTGTTTATCAACTTTAATGCTTACTATATGACATAAGAAGACTATGTGCTTTGGTTTTTCATTTTTCTGATTTTTTTAATTTTCTGCCCATTTGAATCTTGGTCAAATCCTTGGTTTGACCAATATTTAGACAAGTTTAACACGTGAAAACGAACTGATAATCCCATTTGTTGACTCATTTAACTAGTTAATCCCATTTGTTGACTCTCTGTTGACCAGGCACTTGAGGTAAAACTGAGTATATTGCACTAGCCAGTATTAGTACTCAAGGGGAAAACCGAGCACACAAAAAATGCTACAGTATAAGACTCGAGAGTATATCTAAATTTCCAGGGTTAGACTCGAGTACGCGTGTTGCGGTGCAGAAGTGGAAGACGTGCAATTGTTGACGGGTACTGACGCGAGTCGCGGTGCAGAAGTCGAAGACGTGCAATTGTGGACGCGTGTCGCGTTGCAGAAGCCCAAGACGTGCAGACGTTAAATGGTGGACGCGTAGGACGCGGGTCGCATTAACCACCCCTCGCCTTTATAGACGCCTCCTCGCACTATCTCTGTCACTCTCACTCGCTCATGAAACGCCGCCTCTCACGTCCCATCATCTTCTCCAAAGCAAAAACCCTCTCCCTCTCTGCAGGCGAGATGGACATGGAGAATGCGAATCCCATCGTCCATGACGCCGTCGGCTCCAAGCGCGACGCCTCCCTCTTCGACGTCGTCCCCTCAAAGGCCGTCGCCGCCGCCGGTGGCGGTCGTATCCCGCCGGGATGGGACCCCTATGAGCCGGTGCCGTACATCTCGCCTCCGAACCCCTACGACACCTTCATGGACGACCCATGGAACGAGGTAACTATGGTTTGCTCCCTTTTTTCTTCGCCCATTCCTTTTTTAACCCTATTTTTGCTGGTTCCCTAGTAACTATTAGTGCCGATCTGTAGATGGTTGAGTATTGGGTTAATATTTGCGCCGATCGATTTTATTCCATTTTGCTTTGATCCCTTCTTGATTTCGTTTAAGATTTGGAGTTCGGCCGTTCGGTTAATTTATGCAAGTAATAATGGGATCTCAATCAGTTAATTTATGGGATCTCAGTCAGTTATTTTATGCAGGAATCAAAAGATATCAACCGTTTAATTTTGCAAATATTCTGGAATCTGTTCAAAATCAGATCTGGAATCTGTTTCTTTGCCTATGATGAATCGTTGGGCACAAATTTTTACAGAGTGGGTTCAGCGAACCATTGCTGTGTACAAATCTGTTGTGCATGAGCTATGGTTCGCTAACACCATCCCTGTAGACATATAATCGTGTCCACTCTAACTGAGGCTGGCTCTGTTTTTCCTTACTTTGTTATCATGCACGTTAGTCATCGTTGCATCTCATTCACTAATAGTTCCCGTTTGATATGGATCAGCTGTCTGGCAGCGACGTCGGCAGCGACGACGAGCACCATGACGTCAAGACTCGCCAGGTGCTGCGGAGGCTGCAGGTCGGCCAGTACGTCTCCTACTTCGCCAAGGGTGTCTACAGGTGCCCCTTCTGCACTAGGAGGCTCGGCCGCACTGACTTCAACTGCCTCCTCACGCATGCCGAGAACATCGGCAACACCAACCCCAAGGTCGGCGCGTCGGTGAACCCCCACTCCTTCCGCGCCAAGCACATGGCGCTCGGCATGCACCTCCGCAGCATCCAGCGGGTGGAGATCTCCGCCGGGCGCATGCCTCCGCTCAAGCCCAAGGCTCCCAAGGGGAGCAACAAGTGGAGGCAGATGGGGTAGGCGGAGTCCCGGACGTGTGCTGCTGCTGCTGCAAAGCAGCTTCTATTTTGTTGTTAGCTAGGGATCCCTTGTTGTTATGTTGTTAGTATGATGGTGTTGTGAAGAACCTCGAACCTGTTGGCTGCTGTGTATGCAGCTTATTATCTAGGGAGGGATCCCTATTATCTATCCCTATTCTACTGGAGTATATTTTGTTGGCCCTACTTTGTTTTCTCGATTTACTATTACTGCGAATTTGTCGTACGGAGTACATTACCCTGGAGATTTGCTTCTAGATTTAACTACATACATATGGACCAGAGGGAGTACTAGATTTGCTGCCATATTGGGCAAACAACGAGGGCCAAAAGGCACAAATAATTGAAGAAAGACAGAAATGCAAGCTTCTCTAGATTTGATACTTTTGGTTAATAAAGACAAAGAGACAGAGGGGGAAAAGGTGCTCTTAAAAATGCCAATTCGCGCCGAGAGAGACAGAACCCAGCTCCTGCTCACGTACAACCAAACGCGGTCTCGTCCTGTCCCACGCGGTCCCTTTCTACTAGCCCCACACGTCAGCACGGAACGGTCAACTAAACTGGAATCCTCCCGTCTGAGCTCCTTCTGCGGGTAACAAATAAGGGCTTGGCGAAAACTGAGGAAAAACATAAGGCAATCTTATTGACTAATATAGCTGTTTAATTAATAAAAGGATTAGCTACAACGTGCTCAGTTTGCCCATTTATTAAGGTATAAGACTGGCAGGAGAGAAAGTAATCGCTAGTTTCCTCATTTTGCCCCTGCATGCTCGCACGATTAAAGCTCCTTCCGCACGCGCTGGACTCCTCGTTTCCTTAAACCTCCTCGTTTCTCGGGATAGACCAACAGTTTTTCAGGATCTTGGGGTTTTTTTTTTGACAATCAATACCACATATATTCATAGCAAAAATAGTACATGGTAGAGGGCTACATGACGACTAGATATATCACCAAAAAGGGTGATGCATGTCTCCTTCACCAAAACAGCTGAAACAAGCAGTACACGGACGCAAGTACACCACCATAATAATACTACTACATTAACACAAGTACGAGTAATAAAGTAAGAGTACTACTCCCTCTAATCTAATTTAAACCAAAATAAAACTTAAACTTCATCCTAAATTTGAACTAGTGCCTCGTCCTCGTTCTTCGCTCATTTTCTGATCCAAGACGGCGCAGAGTGCCAGAGTGCATGGCACGGAACTCTTCATCGGTGGCATGCCATGGGCATGTCACCGGATGCATGATTTTTTTCGCAATGTTTTAAATTTGAATTTAGGCCGCATGTCACACGGTGACATGGAAAAGGTGCATGTCACCTGGTGGTGGTAGGCAACTACCCTTATTTACGGCGGCGTAGGCGACTGGACGCCGCGTGGCCAGCCGCTGCCTCGTGGCCGCCTCGGTTTCCACGCGGGAGACCATTAAACGCCGACGACCAACCTTCCCGCGTCACGGTTAGCGACTATGACTATAAGGGCAAAACGCTAAACTCTCTCGTTCCATTCACTTTCTTCCTCTCTCCACCTAACAAACATTTGTTCGTCGCTCTCTCCTCCAGCAATGTCTTCAAAATTCAGGTCGTCGGCGGTCAAGTACGCGGAGAAAAAACGCCGGCTCGAAATTTCGAGAGACGCTTCCAGAAACCAAGTGGGCTCGCCGTCGCCGCCGCCGCCGCCGAAACGCGTCCGTGCTGTGCTCACCGGGTTAGTTTCCTTCGCCATGTACTTTCGTTTCTTCTTGCCCGGGCTCAAGCTCTTTAAGAGTCTCTATGGTTATACATCTTAAAGGGTTGGAAGTTCCAACGACGCCCCTACTGCACCAACTTCCACGACCAAGGAATCATCGTCGTCCGATGATTTCAACCCGGCCCTACCCCGGCGAAATGAGGTAGCACCAACTTCTTCTTCTTCTTCTTCTTCTTCTTCTTCTTCTTCTTCTTCTTCTTCCTTTGCGCTTACTTGCTACCGATGATTTCGCCCTGAAGGAAGCGGCGCCGACTATCGACACCACTGTCGCCATCTTGATGGAAAAAAACGAGGAGCTCAGCTTAGAGTGTGATCGCCTCCGAGACGATTTGGCTGCCAAGAAGAAGAATTCGAAAACTCTTGTGGAGCTCATTTGCAGCCTTCGAAATGAGCGCGATATGTTGAAGAACGAGCTGATTAAGCAGAAAGCATCAGCGGAGAAAGCCAGCAGCATACTCAAGACTGTGTGCCTCGACAGAGACAAGTCTGATATAGAGTACAAAATCCTTCTTCAGGATAAAGTACAGCTCCAAAAGTTGAACCTTGAATATGCTGACATCGCCATCCTTGCCCTTCTCGAGAGGCAGAAGGCACAAGATAAGTTGATGCACCTGATGTTGGAGAGCTGCAGTGAAAGAGAAGAGACATTGAAAGAAGTGAGCAGTTTGGTGGGATACATGAGTGACGTCGGGCGTACTTCGCAGAATCCGCCCCGGCTGAGCTCAAATTCTAGCGGAACCAGCTTTCAGCAATGCATGTTAGGCGCACCTACAACTTCTACTCATTGATTAGAGGTCGCACGACATGGCATTTTCCCTCGAAATAGTAGTACTGTACTAATAGTTGTACTACTTAATATCTACCTTTTTGTAAAATAATTTCTTACATGTATTAGAAACTACCCCTCTCGTTTCTGGATGCACCCGGGACATTGTCATCCGGCCCTCTTCTGGACAAACCCCCTCGGGAAGGGCGGTATATTTTGCACATTTCGCTACTAGTACTTCTAATTCCACCGCTTATTTTTCTAATCCGTTAAATCGTTAATTGGATGACCAACTGATGGAAGCTGCGATAGATTAGACCAACAAGTGGTGAATTGTGCAAAAGATATGTCCGTGTTTTATGCAAAAGAGTGATATGGGGATCTGGTGGAATCTTGAATTTCCTCTTCAGTGGTAGGCATGCTTCACTTATAGCTGGAGTACATTGCGGACCTGGTGCATTTCGTCAGTACCGATCAGCTATTTTTGCTTATCCGGGAAGAAAAGGTAGTACTAGCCTTTTCTGTGAGATGTCTTTTCAGTGCTACGGAGTTGTCTGTTCACTGCTTGCTTTGTCTGTCGGTGACTTTGCCAAGCTGACTTTGCCATGACTTTGGGTGACTGATATGTGGACCACAGTTGTAAGTGACTCAAAGTCACTGACTTTGGGGACTCGTGAATGCTTCGTATATTTCTGACGGTTTCTGAATTATGTACTCCGTACAAATTTTGTAATATTGGTCAAACTAGTTTTGACCAGGGTTTGTGTAGGGTGTTTTTTTTTGGTTGGTCCAAATGGTGTTGTGTGGTCCAAATGTGATGTATCATCACACCACCATGTGCCCCCCTCCCCCCACCCCACCCCTAGGTTTTGGTAATGCCATTCTGATACATGCTTCTTAGAAGGAGTACATTTTTTCCGTTAGGGCATGACAATTTTGAAAAATTCAAAAAAAAATGGGAAGACAG
This sequence comes from Lolium multiflorum, assembly GCA_030979885.1. NCBI lineage: Eukaryota > Viridiplantae > Streptophyta > Magnoliopsida > Poales > Poaceae > Lolium > Lolium multiflorum. The sequence continues at coordinate 126,849,684 of CM061749.1, forward strand.
AATGGTAACATCATTTTCCATGTGATGATGCACCCCTGTGCCAAATTTTGGTTCATTTTAAGAATGTAAGGTGACAAATTACTCGAGGAAGCTAGTTGGAGTAGACGGGCATGATCGGATTGGCATAGGCGATTTATTTTTTGAAGGATGTTATTTTTCATAGACAATATCTGACACAAAAAATAAAATGTTAAGGTCTCATATTATTCTGAATGATTTTGAATTACTTATGACGTTTGGAAGTATTGGTATACATGAGTCCCAGATGAAGTTAAATGGTCCAAAAAAAAGTTTCGTACACGTCTCCCAGAAAGTGGAAAGTCGAGTACATGCATGACTTCACGCGTCCACTACTGGATACAGGGGGTCGGAGGCTATAACATAATCGGCCTCATCATCTCTCGCGAGCTCGTCCTCTCCACTCCCCCAACTTGCCTCCCCCACACTGTGAAAACCCCCATCCACTCACCGCACCTCTGAGGCATCGACTTTCCCGTTTCCAACCACAACAGCATGAAGATAGGTATTGCATACGAGGCGGAGCAATAGGCGACCGCCCACGCAGAGGATGCCTCTACGGTAGTGGCCTTCGTGGTGGGTGAGGCTTCACCGGGCACCCAAGCCGCTCGTCTCCTCTGCTTGTCGGATTCTTCAACCTCGGTCGAAATGGGCATCCTAGCCGTCACGACGGGTGAGGCTTCACCGGGCACCCATGCCGCTCGTCTCCTCTGCTTGTCTGGTTCTTCGACCTCGGTCGAAACGGGCGTCCTGGCCGTCGAGCAGAAGGTGGATACCAACGTTGTTTATCCCGCCGAAGATGTGCACGGCGTTGCAGGCCACCACGGCGAGGTCTTCCTAGGCCCGATGCTGGACGCGAACCTCGACCCCTTCGATGATTTCGGCCCAAACGTTCAGTTCCAGGAGGATGTTGAGGGTGATGACGAGGAGGTACTTCTCTTTTACCGAAACTGTCCCAACCCTCTTTGTGTCATATTGCTGTTCACATGGTTTGCACGAGCCTGGTTCTTGATTGATTTGATATCCTACCTTGTTCTTGTAGATGTAATTGATTCTACGATTCGTAAGATCAGATTCTAGTTTAATTTCGACTAATCTGCCATGTAGTCATATAATCAATTTATGTGTTCATACTTAGTGGACTTGCAATTGTTGTGGCTAATGTTCATGGTTGTTCATAGGGTTTCTCATGATTTATTACGATTTCTTCTGCCATTTACTTGTTCTACACATTTAATTTTAGGGTTTCTAAGGTTTGATTATGTTAGTGGAGTATTTATTCGATCTGTCATAAAAACTTGATTATGTAGTACTTAATAATTCATAGGAGTATTCTGATGACATGGACAACAACAAGGTGCGCAGGGACCGGAAAAGCCGCTATGTTCTCAAGCGGCTGAAGGGTGGTGAAATTCGTTTCTGCATGCGCGGGGAGCTATTTTGCCCATTATGTGGCAAATTTCTCTAGAAGGACATCCACAGCCTGATCCAACATGCGATGGGTGTAGGCCTAAGTACATAGGGGGAAACACCGCCCTGCAACCAAGGCCAAGTACGCATCATATGGCCTCTTCCTCCAGAATTACGTCTTGCCTAGCTTGCTCCACGTCAACGCCCCTGCTGCTGGCCCTCATGCTCCTGGTCATGTTTAAAGTTCATATGTGTAATCTTAATCCCTTTGGAAGTTCAGCATTAAACTCTACTAGTACAACCGTGGTGGTCTTGTGATGTAGTACTCTTTTGATGCATTTGTGATGTAGTAGTACTTTTTTTGAAATGATATAGTACTATCTAAGAAAAGTACTCCCTCCGATTCACATTCATTTCACATCAAGAAATATGGATCAGAGCGAGGGAGTAAATTAAACATGGCATCTCGTGCATGAAGCTTGACATATCGATCAGGTTGGCTAGAATAGCAATACAATGTTGCTCATTAGGCAAATGCATGCCATGTACGATAGTATACATCCAGTAAAGAAGTCTATACTGACATAAAAAAACTACTTTGGGGATGAGAGTCAATTGGGGCATCTACAATATAGAAAATCTTGCTCGTAGATGATTTTGGCTAAGAGGGTTTTACTCACATTACACGTGCCACTTTCCTTGTCTGCAAAACAAGTTCCAATAAAGGGAGAGGAAAGAAGAGGGTATTGTGGGCGAGATTGAACACCTTTTTTATGTGTTAATCTGAGGCCTCGTTTAGATGAGGATTTCGACTTATGCCTAACAGCTCAACACATCCACAAATAACTCTGCTTGCGCACACCACCGTTCATTAAAAATAACAATATTAGCTCGCAAGATTAAGAACAAAGTGAATTTAAGTAACTTGGTAAGCTTTTCAAGCAATATATTCAGAGAAAGAGCACACATGTTCGGCTCAAAATAATCATAAGAGAAGAACAATAAATCTAAGACACCACATGGATTCATACCTTGAGTCGACGCTGGCTCGTAGAAGGGCGGCCGCGCCTCGAGGATGCCGGGGACGTCTCCACCTCGGTCTCACTTGTGACTGCTTATCGGCGGGTGGTGCGCCGCGCCATGTAGAAGATCTATCAAGAGATGAGAGCCCGATGACGCTACCGACGCCTCAACCTTGATAGCACCGACTTGTTGCTCCGCACCGAGATGCGCCACGTGCAAGATTTAGCGGATGCACTAATTTTAGAGATATGTCATGATCATTGTAACAAATTTCAACGTGATGATGATTTGATCTTGTACTCGGCCTTGAACATAAGAACTAGTACAATCTCACCTTTTTTTAATCATTATCCTTTGCGAGATTTAGCGGTTGCGCCAAATTCAGAGAAATATCATGATCATGGTAACACAATTTTCAATATAATGATGATTTGATGTTGCACTCGACCTTGAACATAAGTACTAGTACGGTCTCACAAATTTGTATCATTATACTTTGCAAGTTTTAGTGGATGCGCCCATTTTCAGAGGTAGATCATGATCATGGTAAGTTGGTAACAAATTTTCAACGTGATGATGATTTGATTTTGCACTCGGCCTTGAACAGAGGTACTAGTACGGTCTCATAATTTTTTATCATTATACTTGGACGGTGGCCAAATTCAAAATCTCATAGCGGCAAAACTTCCCGCCCACAAAATACAAAAATTTCACACGCTTCCAAATTCCCATTCTACCCCTGTGGAGATGGCAGCAAAGTCGGTTGGTGGGGGGGTCTGCCCGTCATTTTTTGGATCACCACCTCCCTAGCCCGGAAACCCTCCCAAAAAAATTCATTTCCCTCAGACCACCCACCGGAACTTCCCAAGTCCCTCTCTCCCACCTCCACGACCACCGCACCGGAACATCCCCGCCGGACTTCCCTGGCCTACCCGAGCCCTCGCGATCCTCGTCATCCGGCTGCCTGCCGGAGCCGCTTCATCGACGCCGTCATCAACCGGACCGGATCATCCCCGCCGAACCTCGAAACCATATGCTCATCCAGCAGTCTACCGCAGTCGCTTCAGCTGCGGTATCGTCCACCCCGCCGGAGCCGCTTCGCCGGATCCGTCGTCCACCGCATCGGATCTTGCTCACCGACACCGCTGTGCATGAACCGGATCTGCTTCACCGGCGCAGTGCATGATCTAAACTCTTCTACTGTCGCTTTTCTATTGCTTGCCTGCAAGTTCTTGTTTAATCTTGGGGGAACCTGTTTGTGCTAACGACGCGCCGTTACGTCTTTGCAGATTAGATGAGTAACCATGAAGTGTAATGGCCGTCTCTCCAACCCCAAGTAGCACATGTAGCGTACTTCATCACCGGATCTATCAACCCCAGGAAGATCTGCTGTGACTCCCACAGAGTGCTTCTCCTAATGTAAGTCCCTTGTTTTAGCGCCATGTTCTGGGTTCAGATGCTTGTTTGTCTGAAGCTCTTTTAGTTCATTCCTAGCTATGACCGTAACACGTTGCTATTTTCTACTTCATTGCTAACTTTAAGCGATTGAACATTTTGGTTTGCATTCCCTGCTCTGTAGATGTAGCCATCATAACTTCTATCTTGCTCAGTCGTTGTTACAAAAATTATACTGTAGGTATTATAGTAACATCCTGCTATTATTTAGTTCATGGCCAATTTTAAGTAATTGCACATGTTGGTTCGCATTCCCTGCTCTATAGCTTTTGGCATCGTAACTTCTATATTTGGTTTACATTCCCTGCTCTGTAGATCTAGCCATCATAACTTTATCTTGCTCAGTCGTTGTTACAAAAATTATGGCCTGCTACTATGTTGTTTGTGCCAATTTTTTACTCCATGAACATGTTGGCTTGCATTCCCTGTACTACAGGTGATGCCATTGTTTTGTATCTAGTTCATTGTAAGCTAACAAAGTAAGGACTTAGTTTGGCATGCTATCACTCTGCTATCTAGCCTGTAGTACAAATAAACTTGTCATACTACTAGATAATAATTTTGCGTGCCATCTTGTTCTTCAAAAGCTGCATTATTGACTTGTTTCTCTGACTTGGCATGACGCTCACATATGGAAAGCTGAACATATTGGTTTGCATTCCCTCTTATACAAGTTCACAGGTGATCCCACTATATTCTGTATCTGGTCCATCCTAAGCTCCAGCATTAACTATCCTCCATGTGTTGCTCATTACAAGTTTATATCCCGAAACATCTTGATTTGCATCCCCTTCACTATAAGTTCAGGAGTATTATTTAGTTCACGGCCAAAATGAAGTAATTGCACTTGGCACATGTTGGTTCACATTCCCTCCTCTTTAGCTTTTGCCATCGTAACTTCTATTTTTGGTTTACATTCCCTGCTCTGTAGATGTAGCCATCATAACTTCATCTTGCTCAGTCGTTGTTACAAAATTTATAGCCTGCTACTATGTTGTTCATGCCAATTTTGTACTCCCTGAACATGTTGGTTTGCATGGGACTCGACAGTAGTAAGTCTGCTGTTTCATTCTAACATGCTCTGTTATATTGGCTGTTGGTATGCGGCATGCACTCTTTGTTTGCTTATTGTGCGCATTACAATGATCTTGTTATAACGACGAAATGATGAGTTCCAAATTCTTTGCCAAACAATATTGTAGTGTCTTTGCCTTTCCATTGTTGCTGTCTTAACTTGTAATGTCTTTGTTTCAGATATAGGTGCTGCATGGACAACTTAAAAGATTGCCGGATCGCTTCATTGTATTGCTAGGTTTAATTACCATTCAATTTCTCTGGGTTCTGTAATATTTTTTTCAATGCCTTGCAGCTGATGTAATATTTAGTTAGTTTTTATAGTTCTTTCGCGCATTTTTTCTTTGGTCCTTGTGGTAAGTGAGGCTATCCGACAGAAATCAATGCTGCGTAAATATTCTCAGTATCTAAAACACGAATTCCCATCCCTTAAACGGCCCAATTAAGCGAAATCACATATGTGCCTGCCCGCAAAATCCTAAAGCGCATATTATGCCGGCATATAAACAGCAACTAAACGGGCTGGCCCACTTACTTCTTGGGCCAGCCCATTTGATTTACGGTGGACCCCACACACTAATTGGGCTGGCCCACTTGCTTTAAGGTGGACCCCACCAACTACTTAGTTGGGCCAGCCCATTTGCTTTTTTGTGGACCCCACATAATAAATGGGCCGGCCCTTTAAGAGGAAAGTGGGACCCACCTGTGTTTTTGGCCCGGCCCACTATCTTGTTGGGCCGGCCCACTTGCTATATGGTGGACCCCACATACTAGTTGGGCCGGCCCTTTAACAGGAAAGTGGGACCCACATGTGTTTTTGGCCCGGCCCACTATCTTGTTGGGCCGGCCCACTTGCTATATGGTGGTCCCACATACTAAATGGGCCGGCCCTTTAAGAGGAAAGTGGGACCCACCTGCGTTTTTGGCCCGCCCACTATCTTGTTGGGCCGGCCCACTGCTATATGGTGGACCCCACATACTAATTGGGGCCCTTTACCAGGAAAGTGGGACCCACCTGTGTTTTTGGCGACCCACTATCTTGCGGGCCAGCCCACTTGCTATATGGTGGACCCCACATACTAAATGGGCGGCCCTTTAACAGAAAGTGGGACCCACGTGTTTTTGGCCGGCCCACTATTTTGTTGGGCCGGCCCACTGTATGGTGGACCCCACAAACGAAATGGGCCGACCCTTTAACTGGAAAGTGGGACCCACTGTGTTTTTGGCCCGGCCCACTAGCTTGTTGGGCCGGCCCACTTGCTATACGGTGGACCCCACACACTAAATGGGCCGGCCCTTTAACAGAAAGTGGGACCCACCTGTGTTTTTGGCCCGGTCCACTTGCTTCTTGGGCCGGCCCGTTGCTGTAAGGTGGACCCCACATGTTAAATGGGCCGGCCCATTTAAGTTTTGACCAGTCAACCTTAGAGGTTAGGCCCGGCCCACGTAACTAATGGACCAGCCCAGCTATATAGTTGACCGGTCAAACTATGTCATCTGGCCCGGCCCGCTTAAGACGTGGCAGGCCTCGTGTGGGCCTACCATCTACCACGGGGTTTCAGCCGGTTAACGCCGTTAACTGGCAGTTAACGGCGTCTGCCACGTGTCAGTTTGCATGACGTCAGCAGTCAACGGGCTCCCGAAAACACTTCCGCAACGGTCCGATTTTCCGTGGCGGAAGGGCGCCCAAGCGCGACGGACCGAAAAAATCGTCGTTGGACTTTGCCTGACGCAGTTTCGACAACGGAACCCATATCGTCGGGTTAGGCCCATAGGCGACGAAAAATACCCCTTAGCGGACGATTTTGAGACGTTGTCTATCAGAACTTTTCTTGTAGTGCCAACCATCTGTTTTTGAAAAGTTCACCATGTCATTCACCAGTCACATTCACCTTCAAAATCTTTCAATAGAATGACTCATCATTCCAAGGTTTTCAAAGTCATTTCATCTCATAAGTTCCCATCTAGAGTAGTCAATTTTATTTGTTAGCACTAGCAACTAATCATGAGGGGTGCTATCTAGCTTTCATTGCTCTAGGCTAAATTTGATGATCTTGTTCTACTCTAGACCAAGTGAATCATGAATCAAAAGTAAACTTTGATAAACCAAAAGCACTCAAGCTTGTAAAGTAAAACTTGGGATGGGCTCATTAAGCATAAAGTAAAAAGTGGTGGTGCCTTGCTCTTGTAGAGCTTTGCACTTAGCAAGAATATTAGCTTGCCTTGAGTGGTGTACTGATCAAAGTGGTCTTCCTCTTCCTGGAAGTAGACCTCCTCCTCCTCGGTGTACTCCTCGGTACTAGCGTCTAAATACGAGTATAATACACACAATTACCACACAAGCCTAAGTACTAGACTAAGCATACACATAAATCACTCCTACTAAGCTATCAAGCAACATTCTTATTAGGTGAGTTGATTTAATTTTATTCTTTTAAGAAAAATAATTTTCTCTCATTATAAATATTAATTAGAGTTTCTATTTATTTCTTGAGAGAAAATAATTTCCTCTCATTGAATATTATTAAGATTTAATTTCCTCAATTAATGTCATATGACCTAGGTTGACCAAAGTCAACCTCTTCATAAGTATCAATTGGGAAGTGATTTAAATGAGGTACACTACCTCATGCCTTTTTAATACTCATGATTAATGATTTAATATCATCAACTAATTTAATATGAGTTTAAAGTTGACCATAGTCTCTACCCCATATTACTTAGTTGAGACAAGATTTAAATGAGACCAAAACATCTCATATGATTTAATAGGTAGTTTTGAACAATTTAAATACTACCATGAAAATGATTTAATATTTTCAAATATGAACATATGGGTCATTAATACATGTGTCATCAACTCTCATTGAATCACTTGGAGTAATGATTTAAATGAGATGCTATACCTCATATAATTTAAATACTATTTTTGAAATAGTTTAAATGAGCTAGAAATGGCCATATAGCCACTATTTGAATCTAGCCCATGATCATATACAGTACCCATATCCTATTTTTACATAATCAATTAGAGTATTTGAAAAGTGAATTATGAGAGTTGGAATCAACTCAAAAGCATTTATGGTTGATTTTTAATAATTGTTTGAAGTTTGAAAAGTTACTGCTTTGTTATTTTTACTATTCAAATTCTACAACATATTTTGATTTGAATCTAGTGTGGTTGGATGGGGCCTTCCATGAGCTTTCTAAATATATAAAATTTATCAAAAATGACCGAGTAGATTTAAACTTATTAAAGATTTGGCAAAGCATCTGAGAGCAAAACACAGAAAATAATTAAAACGAAATTTGAATGAAAACTGAGGGCGGGAAGGAAGTGGGCCGGCCCAGCTGCTGCCCGGGCCGTGCATGCATGGCGCATGCACGTGGCCGACGCGCGGGACGCGCAGATCGTCCGATGACGATCCGACGGCGCTGGGCCGTCGTCTTCCTCGCGATTCTGCAACCTTGCGGGGGCTGTAGCTTTCGCCTCGGAGCTCGGATTGAGGCGGGGTTGGGTGCGTTGGAAAGCTATTTCCAAGGGCTACAACTTTGATGTAGGGCTCGAGGGCTATGGTGACAAAAATCTGGGCGGCTTTTGGTGGTGACCGCCGGCTAGTTTTTGCACCGATGAGCGGCAAAGAGAGGAGAGGAGCGGTGCTAGGAGGGAGGGGAGGATGCTGTGGGATGGTGTGGTGCTGTCCCAAGCGAGGAGGGGGGTTTATATAGGCTCCAGGGGAGGGAGGCGTGCCATGGCCGGCATGATGGCCATGTCGCCGGGCGCGTGGCTACAGGGTGTTCTGGGCCGAACGGTCATGTCTAGGAGGTAGCTGGGTCCTTGGTGAGGTGACGTGAGAAAGGAGAGGGCAGGGGAAAGTCTCAGTCGATGGGGATGGGCGTGTACTTTGATGTGCCCAAGTTGGTGTCCTTGCACATGGATGGCATGGTAGGGCTGATGTTGGGCTTGGGAAAGGTACTGGCGTGCGTGATGGAGTGTGGGAATGCTTGCTGACAAGGTGAGGCTGGCCAGAGAGGGGTGGAGAGATTGAGTGCATGCGTGTGTCCTTCATGGCCGGCATGGGGTTTTTGTGATCATGCCATTGCTTTAATCGACCAAACCAGTACATGGCTTGATGCAGGGGAGGTACAGGAGCAGCAATGATCAAAGGGAGAAAGGGGTTTAGGCAAGAATCCAGAGGATAATAGCATGTATTGCAATTTCCAGATTGTGTCTACAAGGTGTTTGAGGAAATGGCCGCATGAAACTTTTGGTCGAATTTTGGATTTATTTTTGGTGGAGCTCAATCATATAATTAAAGAGAAAGAATGGTGGTGGTGGTGGTCAATTTGGTGAAGATTGGTGAGATTTCAAATTTGGGGTTATCTTCTCATTAATTCAAAGTCTCCACTTGGCACCTCTTTGCTGGTCAACCTGGTCAACATCAGTGCTGGTGGTCAACATAAAAGTTGTTCACTTTGACATGGTCTTGGATGACATGGCAATGGTTGGTCAAGGTTGGTTGAAGAAAAGTCAAAACCAGAGGGGTAAAGTGGTGAAGATTTTAAAAAGTGCACATATGACCATTATCATATGGGTGAAGGTTTTGAGATTTGCTTTGGTTTGATTTTGGTTTCTTTGATGCAATTGTGTTTGTTTATCATATATAAGAGTTTTACAAACAATAGATCAAGCAATGGTGGCCTTGGTTGAAGATTTGCAAATTTGGCTAAGTGTATGTGAGTGAAATTGGGATTTTCTCACTATTTAATTTATCTTCATTTGATTTGACTTTTGTTGACTCTAATGTGATTCTTATTAGTTTAGAAACATTTTCAAACCATTGAATCTATTTCAAAAGGTCTTGTTCAAAGATTTGCAAAAATGGCCATAACCCATAAGAGGTGACATGTCAATTTTTATTATTTTTGTAAATTGTTCCCCTTGCTTTACTTGGGCATGGGTTAGGGTTAATTTAGGGTTATATTAGGTTTGGAGAAGGTTTCACATCATTTGGTCAAGGTTTAAAGTCATAGGGCAAAATTTGGTGAAATGGCTATGTGCCACATATGCCTCTATGCATATGTTGCATTTGAATTTTAATTTGACTTGGCTTGACCCAAATGAGGTTGTGGAGTGTTGAAATGGTATATAGGAGTGATCCAACCATTCACAACAAGTCCTAGGGTCAAGCTTCTCAAATTCACAAATTTGCTATTTTACTCACATATGCCTCTATGGCATTTTTAGTTTCTTTTTATTTTCTTTGAAAACCACTTGAATTAGGTTTGGCAAGTACTAGGTAAGGTGTGTGAAGCTTTTCAAAACCTCTAAGCAAAGTGGAAAGGTCTAGGGCAAAGATTTATAAAAATAGCCATAGGCACATATGCCTTTTTCTTATTTAATTCCCTTTTATTTTATTTTAGCTAGGATGGTGAAAAGAGGGGTGAGGTTTAGGGTTTAAGATTATTTCAAAACTACTATTACAAGCAAACATGACAATAGCACAAGAATTAAGCAAGATCACTATGTATCATACTTAATTTAATAAAAGTTTTTGTTGGTTCCAAAATTTGGAACTAGGGAAATTCATTTGTTTTGTTTTGAAATTTTTGGGATGTTACAAACCCTTCCCCCTTAAACAAATCTCGTCCCGAGATTTTAAGAAAAGTTAGGTTCCTAAAAGAGATTGAGCAGGTTATTAACAGGAAGACATACTTGGCATGGTCTGTGGTGCTTCCTGAGCTTCAGTGGCAGTCATGTGGTAGAGGCGGCCGTTGTGGTTGTTCTGGTTCCTTCTACCTGCGAAGCGGCGCTGTTGCTGGGCAGGTGCAGCGGTGTTGGCGGCAATTTTGGCAAGCTTCTTGGGGCACTCATTGGAGTAGTGACCCACAACTCCACATTCATAGCAGTTGATGGTGGACTTGTCCTTGGGGTTGACGGGAACAGTGTTGCTTCCAGTCCTTGGGGCAGTATTGGGGTTGTTGTTGTTGCCATTGGGGTGGTTGTTGTTGGTGGTGCGGTTGCCGTTGTTATTGTGGTTGTTGGTGTTGTTGTTGTTGCTGCTGCTGTTGTTGTTGTTGTTGTTGTTGTTGTTGTTGTTGTTGTTGTTGTTGTTGTTGTTGTTGTTGTTGTTGCTTGGGCGGTATGTCTGAGCAGGGGGCTTGTTGTATCTTGAGGCAAATCCTCCAGTTGAGTTGTTGCCGTGCTTCTGGGCGTTGTTAGGCCCATTCTGATTCATCATCCTACGCTTGCGGTTCTCGTTGGCCTGATGCAGCTTTCCTTCCATCTGTATGGCTGAGTCAACGAGGGCTTCGAGGCGAACGGAATGTTCACTAACACAGTTTGCATCTCGTCATGCAGTCCGTTCAGAAATCTTTCCTTCCTCTTCTCGTTGGTGTCGGTCTCATCCGGGGCGTACCTTGACAGAGTGAGAAACCTGTCGCGGTATTCCACCACGGTCATTCTTCCTTGCTTGAGTTCACGGAACTCGTCTCTCATTTTCTTGATTAAACCTTGGGGCACGTGATACTTGCTAAACTTCAGCTTGAAGTCTTCCCAGGTCATCATTTGTCCCGCATTCATTGCGCGGGCACTTGTCCACCAGGCTCTAGCAGGTCCTGACAGGTAGTGGGTGGCGAACAGTACTTTTTCTGCGGCTTCAACTCCCGCAACTTCTAGGTTGTTCTCCATTGTCTGGAGCCAGTCATCAGCATCTAGGGGCTCTTCGGTCTTGCTAAACATCGGAGGGTTGGTGTTCTGAAAATTCTTCAGCTTCGATCCAGGGTGATCGTGGTTTCCATGGCCTTGATTGTTCTGAGCTAGCTGCTGCAGCTATGTTGGCTTGGCGTTCAGCTCTCTCGGCTTCGCGGTCTTCCATCATCATCTGGAGCATCTGCATCATGGCGTCTTGGTTGGTGCTGCGGGTTGGTGGGGCCATCTGAACATTGATGTAGATGATAAGATAAGAGGGAAATTTCTATGGTTTGTTTGGATTTAAAGTTCAAAAAGTTTCAAAACTTGAGTAGTGTTGAGGGGGTACAACCAACAACACTTTTTCATTCATACCAAACATCATATTTTACAAAGCTAACACACCGTTGGTTTTAAGAACCATTCATCGCTCTACGATACAAGGGAATCCTGATACAAACTCACACCTACTCAAGTGACTTAGTAGTACTACTCTTCATTCGTCATGGTGTGGTTTCTTCTTCTTCACGGGTAATGTGCTTGGCGAGAGGCGAGGGCGTTGTCCAAATCCCTGCGGGTTTTGTACATCCTGAAGTCCTGGTGTGCTACATAGGGGTTTATCTCCGGGTGCGGGGGCATGGTCATCGATCTTCCCATGGAGTCATGTCTTGGGTAGTAGATGAAGCGAGTGTTCTTGATCTTGTTCTCATTTTGTCCGCACAGACGGAAAATTGCTTCTTGCATAGCTCTGACTAGTCCTTCCTTCCAAGTGTTTCCCGTTACAGAAAACCAGATGGTTTCCCATACCGGGGCTCCAAGCTTTCTTCGTAGATCAGTAGAAACTTCCCACCGAGGTGGTTCTCCGGAGTGGTTGTTGAGGGGTATTCCGAAGAACTCGGGATACGGGTGTCCTAGATATTCCACTAGTTGCTTCAAATCCTTTTCGAACCTTAGGTCTCCTCCGTGACCAAGCTGATAGAACTCCCATTGGTACTCCATCTGTGAGCAATGAGGATGAGTAAGCTAATGACGTGATCAAGTGTGCAAAATTTTATGTCGAATTACAAAGAAAAGTAGAGCATGGATTTAGTATTTTGAAAAGATCTCAGGATAAGGGTGAGAATAAGTTTTCAGAAATATTTACTTCATTTGTTTTGAAACTAAGTTTTTCGGACGTCCATTCTAACTAGGGTCTCCTAAGGTCAAACAATGGCTCTGATACCAACTTGTCAACACCCAGATTTTTAAGTCCAGATGCCTATTATGTCGTACATCGCAATCCCAGGAATATTGTTGTTGCGAGACATAATAGTTGAATATCATAGAGTCATCATTTATTACAACACATAAGCGTCTTACAAAGATGGATCACATGATCCAATATTACAATAATAGTTGATCTATTGATCAACGAACATCACAAATAGCGGAAGCGAAGTAGTAACGGACTATCTAGTCCACAGGCCAACGCTTGACGTCAGGAGCGGTCCTAGTTGTCGTAGACGTTCTGCTGTCCATCTTCCTCGTACAGCTGTTCACCTTCATAGTCTGGCCATTTGAATAGCCAGGGACAAAACCATGAGTACTTTTAAAGTACTCGCAAACTAATACTAGTGTAAGCATTATCAAATGTGGTAAGGGGATACTAAGCTCTAGGTTTATTTGCATAAAGCCAAGTTTATTTCATAAACATTTAGTAAAGATGCTTGAATCGCTAGACTAACTCAAGTGGGAACATTAGTGTCATTCCCACAACTCTGTTGTTATTCAAGTCAAAGTCACCATTTCAAATTCAAATCACAAGTCACCCTTCACATGTCACATTTTTGAAAAGTTCTGATGACGGAACAGTATGGCCTTTCCAATCGTCCGTAACCGTGGACACGGCTATTCGAATAGTTCTACACTCTGCAGAGGTTGCACACTTGTGCCACAACATTTGATTACATCCGTCAGGGATAACCCTGAATAATCGTAACTCAGTACGCGGATCATCAATCATAACCTTTCACTTACATACCCTAGTATAGGCACCTCTCCCCATGAGCTTGGCCTCCCAGTGAAGACATACAGTCAGCCTGGGAACTGCATAGGGCTTGGGCCGGACATTCACCTCATTTCACGTCATTACTCATCATTTCTTTTGTTGTAGAGGCAGCTTTCGGCATAACCCCGATGACGCTTGTTTAGAGGGAACCCATACTAAGACACATAAACTTCCAGTTAAGCCCTACCCATAATCAGGTATTGTGGGGGTACTTGTAAATTGGAATGGTATCGCATCCGAACCCAACCATCAGTTTTTGAAAAGTTCACCATGTCATTCACCAGTCACATTCACCTTCAAAATCTTTCAATAGAATGACTCATCATTCCAAGGTTTTCAAAGTCATTTCATCTCATAAGTTCCCATCTAGAGTAGTCAATTTTATTTGTTAGCACTAGCAACTAATCATGAGGGGTGCTATCTAGCTTTCATTGCTCTAGGCTAAATTTGATGATCTTGTTCTACTCTAGACCAAGTGAATCATGAATCAAAAGTAAACTTTGATAAACCAAAAGCACTCAAGCTTGTAAAGTAAAACTTGGGATGGGCTCATTAAGCATAAAGTAAAAAGTGGTGGTGCCTTGCTCTTGTAGAGCTTTGCACTTAGCAAGAATATTAGCTTGCCTTGAGTGGTGTACTGATCAAAGTGGTCTTCCTCTTCCTGGAAGTAGACCTCCTCCTCCTCGGTGTACTCCTCGGTACTAGCGTCTAAATACGAGTATAATACACACAATTACCACACAAGCCTAAGTACTAGACTAAGCATACACATAAATCACTCCTACTAAGCTATCAAGCAACATTCTTATTAGGTGAGTTGATTTAATTTTATTCTTTTAAGAAAAATAATTTTCTCTCATTATAAATATTAATTAGAGTTTCTATTTATTTCTTGAGAGAAAATAATTTCCTCTCATTGAATAATATTAAGATTTAATTTCCTCAATTAATGTCATATGACCTAGGTTGACCAAAGTCAACCTCTTCATAAGTATCAATTGGGAAGTGATTTAAATGAGGTACACTACCTCATGCCTTTTTAATACTCATGATTAATGATTTAATATCATCAACTAATTTAATATGAGTTTAAAGTTGACCATAGTCTCTACCCCATATTACTTAGTTGAGACAAGATTTAAATGAGACCAAAACATCTCATATGATTTAATAGGTAGTTTTGAACAATTTAAATACTACCATGAAAATGATTTAATATTTTCAAATATGAACATATGGGTCATTAATACATGTGTCATCAACTCTCATTGAATCACTTGGAGTAATGATTTAAATGAGATGCTATACCTCATATAATTTAAATACTATTTTTGAAATAGTTTAAATGAGCTAGAAATGGCCATATAGCCACTATTTGAATCTAGCCCATGATCATATACAGTACCCATATCCTATTTTTACATAATCAATTAGAGTATTTGAAAAGTGAATTATGAGAGTTGGAATCAACTCAAAAGCATTTATGGTTGATTTTTAATAATTGTTTGAAGTTTGAAAAGTTACTGCTTTGTTATTTTTACTATTCAAATTCTACAACATATTTTGATTTGAATCTAGTGTGGTTGGATGGGGCCTTCCATGAGCTTTCTAAATATATAAAATTTATCAAAAATGACCGAGTAGATTTAAACTTATTAAAGATTTGGCAAAGCATCTGAGAGCAAAACACAGAAAATAATTAAAACGAAATTTGAATGAAAGTCAGGATGGCTCTGATACCGGCTCTGTGGGGCCCCGGACTAGCTGTCCGAAACACCCGTTATGCATACACATTCACGATCCCATGATCAGTGTGTCGTGAAAGCATAACCGAACTGGTATCAAATACATCATCCATTACAGTACCGAATAAAAAGATTACAACAGGTCACATGACCAATACTTACATAAGAGCCGCAATGGCAGGAGATCAACAATCACACAGCGGAAATACTTCAGACGAAAGCGTTCGCATGGCCCAAGTCATGCCATAACCCTACAGGCAACTGACTGGGAAGACGTTCCTAGCTCGCATAGACGTCGTCAACTCCTTCTTCATCTGTCGAACTCCACCAAGTCTGGCCAAGTAAATAGCCAGGGACAAAGCCATGAGTACATTATGAATTGTACTCGCAAACCACCTTAGAGAGAAGTAAAGGATATGCAATTTCGCAGTAGCAAGGAACAGGCACTAAACTAGGGCGACAAGAAGCGAGAGGTGGTTCCTCTCAAGAGTATGACATCTCCAGACCTTTGTAAAAAAAAAAAATTTGTAAACCATTTTGTTTGCAGACTAATAGGTAAGGGTGACCCAATTTTCTTTCCGGCCATCTCATATGGCTATCACCTTTCCAACTTTCCACCGTACCTCGCAGGTACTTTTTCACCAGTCCCACTGGCATAAACTTCCCGAAATATTTTTGAGAAAACACTTTTATAAACCAAAACTTTCCTCTAATGCCACGTACCGCCATTCCCATGTCCATAACCGCGGACACGGCTATTCGAATAGATTTACACTCTGCAGAGGTTGTACACTTTCCCCACAAGATCCGAATACTCATCGTGTGGGCATCATCCCTGCACAACAACATATGCCACGACAAGCACCCGATCGCAGTTTTTCGCTTGCTCGCCTTAGCCTAAGACATGCCGCCTAGAGTTGTACCTCCCAACACCAGAGTCCGAGGGGTCGTTTACCCAGGAGTAGCAAATTCCCCGACCAGCTCGACCCTCCGGAATGCCGCGACCAACTGCGGGGCATTATTCAATGGGAGCTCATAGGTTGTACCCCTGCCATCTAAAAAGAAGGAAAGGCGTCCCCAGTACGTCGGGAAGGCCCGGTCGATAGGTGTCCATGCTCGGACTACCCCTTACATTTGCAGGACCCAAACTAAGGCGAGACAAACTACTACACTACGCCCCGTCCCACTAAAGGGTAATGTGGTTGTACTGGCTAGGTCCGGTTTCGTACTATGGTCACCAAGGTTTTTCGAAAACAACTTTTCATCTCCATTTGCCTCCAGCAATATCTTTCATAAACCTTTTTGTGTTTCACAAAAACCACACTTGGGCAGGGCAACCCCATTCCAAGGTTTTCGAAAAACCTTCTTTTCTTGAAAACAATTTTCACAAATATTTTTCCAGGGCTCCCAACCTATAGTCCAATTTCCCTTTGAAAAGAGGCGACAAGTGTGATGAGGTGGTAAGCACCATATCACTAATAGAGGTGTGATCAGTAGGTACCAACTAGGGCTGCACCCTAAGGGTGGAATAATAAAACTTTGAGTGGCGGAACCACTCACATAAATAAATAAAAGACATGCAATTTATCAAAACCTGTGATAATGCAAGAGTAAGATAATTAGGATGAGACATGCATCAAGAGGTGGCTTGCCTGTTGGCTATTTGTCCCTGGACTTCTTCTTCACGATCCATCCAGTCTTCCTTCCTCTTCGAAATCCTCACCACGATCCTCTCCTTCTTCTCCGATAGTACTCGCATTCTAGCGCCGCAAAAAAAAGAGAAGGCAATCAATCCCTAGGCATAGCATCAAACCACACAACAACACACAACAGCCAACCACTAAATCAGAGACACTAAACACCTCAAATAATAGCACATAGGGAAAATGGTTATTTTGCTAAAAAGGCTCTGCCTCATAACAAATCATAATCTACACAATAAAAGGTGGCTAAGGACCTTTGGAACCCACCAGTTGGGTCTGGTGCCAAAGTTCATTTTTTTAAAAAAAAGTTTAAACAAAAACAAGCCAATTGCCATATGGGTAAAATAAGCACCCGCATCAATTTAACCAGACACTCCAGAATAATGCACACAAATTTTTGGTAAAATCACATAGAGTAAATCTTGATTTTATAAAGCTACAGAAATTGGATTCACTAAATTTTGGTTTTTAAAACAAAAGTTATGATTTTTATAAAACCAGAAATGACTTAGGGATCAATTAAATGGCCTAAATCTTTCTGTGAATCACAAAAATACATGCAGCATATCTACTGGAAGCTATTAACAAGTGGAACTCACCTGCACTGGAAATTTTCAAAAATATGCTTTTAAATATTTTTAAGCATTTTGACAAGGCAGAAACTAGAGCCAACCATATTCAAGGAAAACAGTCATCAGAGCCTATACAACCAGTAACAAACATCTCACTGGATATGTACTGAAAAATGTGATCCACAAAAATTGGTTTGACATTTTTCTGAGCCCAAAAATAATTATCACAAATATTATACTGAAAAGGTGCTCTGTTTTGGATATAAAATTCCCAGAAATTTAACATAGCTCACCAAAATATTTCCTTCGGCACACAGGTAGCCTATGGGGTTACCTCACACTGGAATTTGGTTTTGTTTTAAAACCATTTTTAGTTTTCAAAATAAAAATCACACAAGGACCTATTGGCCAGGTCTGAATCTGTTAACCATGCAAAATCCAGGAAACTTCGGCTAGGTTGTCCTATGCCCAAATGAAGCTACTGACATCTACTTTCTAGAAAAAATTTACTCAGTGCAAAAAGTTATATAAAACTGTCACAAATAATTTAATACTACAAATGCACCATTTCAGTAGATTAAGTACTACTAAATAACCTTAGGAGTAAAGCACATGCATGCAAGTCTAGAGTTTAGAAACACAAATAAATTTGAATAACTCAATTTTTAGAAATACATGATTTTTGGTGGATTTAAAGCTAGACTGGATCTAACAGGGTATTTTATTTTCTCAGAAAAGAAACGGAAAAGAGAGTCAGGCCGCATTGGCCAGATCCAACGGATCTGCCATGGACCAGCCCGGCTGTGCTACGGCACGCTCGCGCGGTGGCCAGCAGGCACGCGACCGAGCATGGGGCCAGAGCCCAGCGCGAGGGAGGGGCGCATGCAGCTGCCGGATCGCCATCCGACGGCCCAGGCCGATTCTTTCCGAGACGAAGGGAAACGGCAGCGCGCCGCGACGTACAGGCAACGACGGCGCTGTTCGGTGTACGCGACGGAGGGAGGAGGGCTCACCATGGGGCTCGAGAGTGACGGCGATGAGACGGAGGGAGGCAGGGGCGACGTGGGCCGGGGGACGGTGCGGAGCCGCGCTGCATGGCGTGGCCGGCGAGGCGTGCATGCGGGGCCTCCTTCCGTATGTCAACGAGAACGGAGGTGAACTCCGCGCCCGCCATGTACAAGGCCTCCATCGACGGCGGCGGAGACGACGCAGAGATGGGTCGTGGACGTTGCAGTGGAGAGCGGAAGGGCTGCGCGGCGTCTCGTCTAGGGCGGCCCGGACGTGCATGCGGAGCTCCAGGTCGTCAGCCTCGTGCAGCGCCGGAACAGCGCGATGCCGAGCGACGGATCTCGCCGGCGGTTGTCCGAAGGCGGAGGTGAGTCAGTGGACGGTGGGGTGGTTCAGGGAGGTGAAGGAGGTCCTGGGCTGTGGCGGTGAGCTTGCAGATCCCGTGAAGACGCTTCCCGTCGACGGCTCCGACAAGGTTGGCGAGCATGCACGCGGCGGGGTCGCCGGGAAAAGATGACGGTGACGTCGTGGGGCGGGCGCAGCTGATGCCAGGAGACGCCGGAGATCGACGCGGATGCCGGCGAACGCCCGGACGACGATACGAACAACGGCAGGCCAACGGCCGCGTGCGCGGACGGAGACGTGGACTGCGTCGGTACCTACAGCACCACGGCGACGAAGTTCTCTTGGCAAGATCCTGGCCGAAAGAAGAGAGGTCAGGTCGAGGGGTAGGTGTTAGAGAGAGAGAGAGAGGAGGGCGGCGACGGCGCGGCGCTGGCGACGTCATGCGGCACGGCACGGCCAGGCCAGCTCGGCCTCTACTCCGGCGAGAAGGAGCAGATACGGGCGCAGTCCTGGTACTTCTGAGGGTCTCGAGAGAGGAGGGTGTGGAGTGGTTTGTAGCTAGGAGAGGCTCAAGGTCTTTCCCTAAAAGAGGCAGATGGGGAAGTGGAGCTGGAGCACACCGTCCGTCCTGGTGACGTGGTCACCGCGCACAGGCGGTTTGGGCGGCACGCATGTCCAGAGAAGGGGACAAAGAGGGGGCTAGGGGCTGCGCCAGAGGGTTCGAGAGGACGAGGAGGGGCCTGCGGCGAGAGGACATGTCGAGGGAGGCTGGGTCGGCTCGGAGGGACGACACGGAACACTCGCCCGCCAGGTGTTCGATGGTGCGACGGAAACCAGAGCCGGGCGATCGCGGACAGCAGGAAGAATACAAGGGGAAGTGTGTGCACTGGTGTGGTCAAGTACATCGAGGGGAGCTGATGGCGCGGTGGTTCGGTCGTTCGTGGTGGTTTCAAAATCGAGACATGCCATGGGCGTGCATGGCGGTAAGAGGGAGATGCAGAGAGGCTAGGGTCGGAACCAGGAGGTCGTGGGGCTTGTAGGGGTCCTGTAGCTCGTGTTGGTACTGGTGAAAAGGAGAGAGGTGGGTTGCAGCAAGGAATCTTGCTCAAGATCTTGATCAAAAACATGCACCTCTCTCTCTCTCTCTCTTTCTCATACTCCTCCAAGGGGAACCGGCCAAAAAAGGGGTGCATTGTTACAGGAGGGACGACCAGAGGGAGAGGATGGTGCAGGTGTGAGGACCTTGGGTGGTTTAGCAACTAGAGAGAGAGGGGAGGAGTGGTAGGGCACACACGCAAACATGCATGGCCGGCTCTCTCTCCTTGACAAACCAAAGTGGAAAAAAAAGGAAATTGCCAAATGATCATGCATGCCGACCATGATCTTGTGTTGGTGATGGAGTGCGGCATAGGTGGTTAAGAACCGTCATAGAGAGATAGAAAAGGAAATGATGGGGATGTTGAGGTGATAGGCGCCATGTAGATTTTGGCTTCATTTTGAGTTAGGCTAGAGCAATGTATGTGAGTTGGTCCGAAAGTTTGAGAGTTCAATAAGGATCAGATAGATAGACTTTGATGATTTGAGAAAGCCCTTTAAATTTGAATTTCTTTGGTAAATGTTAGAATCACCTTCTATGCCTAAGGCCAAGTTTGAATGAAATTCATAAGTAAAGATTTTGAAGTTTTTGAAAGCCGCAAAGAATATTTTGAGCTCAAATAAGCTCTACTAGAAAAGAAAATGCACATCAGGTTGTTGTCAAAAGAAAAATATTTGGTAAGCAAAAGGTGCAAGAAATGGGGTACACACCATTAACATGCATTTTGGTAAATAGGAAAATAAGATAAATAAAATAATTTTCTAGAAATTATTTTTGAATGGAAATGATGTGATACAACATATCAACAACTTTTCCTATTTTTATTAAAAGAGGGGTTTCAAAAATAGTATGACAAAGACTAGAATATATGAGTAGTCAAAATAGAGGAGAAGTAAATTAGGGTTTAAGGGAGTTTTGGAAAAGTAATAGAAATAACGTTGTTTGAGGAATACTAATTTTAGGAAAGTATTTTCTCAAGGGTAGATGATTACTACTTAATGTAGCATCATTCCCACTCTTGGTTTTGTGAAGATTAATCTTGAATTTAAGGAGAACAAAAGAATAGAGTGGGAAAAGGGATCTAGAGCTAAAACATTGTATAGGGTACAAGATCAAGTTGAATAAAGAGCTTGCAAAGATAGCATGCGACATGCAAGACGTGGAATTTGTAGAGGATGTTGCATAGATGAGATCCATGCCTTGGGTTCACCTATAACATTTGTGGGTGCCTAAGAAACAACTGCCAAAGTTTGAATATTTTAAGCCTGCCAAAACATCTTATTGGCTTGACTTCAAAACCAACAAGGATGAGTGGGTAGATGATTGATCTGGTCAAGGGCATTGGTAGAGTTAGGAAGTGAACATGACAGGGTAGGACCAGGGCTAGGTGCATTGTCTCAGATGGCAAAGGATATATATAGCTAGAGTCTCCAAAATTGAATGTGATAACCATTTTAGGACTTAGCCAAATTTTGAGCTATGCCAATGTTGATGTCAAGGGTGCAAGAGAAGGATATAATAAGGAGTAGATGAGTCTCAAGACTTGAGTAAAGGATGGGGTGATATGGAGCACATCACAGAGATGATCTCAGGATAGGTGCATTCCTCGTTCCACAAATGGAAGAGTTTGATTTGGTGAGTCGCTAGATGGTTTTACCCCTAGATGGGTTTTTCTTTGAGGTAGCTTAAGACAATATTTTAGCAAGCATAGCAAGACAATTCATTTAAGCAAACATCGCAAGGTAATTCACCTAACAAGCAGATCAACACAAAACATCTCAACAAACTATTTAGAAAAAGTTTTTGTTCCCCCTATTTTTGCACTCTGGACACTTAAACAAGGTTGCAAAAGTTGGGGTGTTACAAATCCTTCCCCCCTTAAAATAATCTCGTCCCGAGATTACTAAGTGTAGGACTAGAAAGGTTTTATGGGTTAATCTATGTTAGACTCCATCCTCTCGTGGACGTGCCGGTGTCGGAAGATCACAACTTCATCTTCTGTGGGACACGGTAGATTTCCGTTGAGGACAAGCTTCGTGAAGAGGTTGAATTCTCCATGTAGATGTTAGTTTTGCAGCTCCCTAATCATGCTAGAGGGATCCTCGATTCTTGGAAAGTTAGAGCATCCCAACGGTGCTTTAGAAAGGTCGAGAATTTGTAGAGTTAGCTTCAATTTTTAGTGGAAGACGAAGTCTTCCACCCTTAAGATTTTTCCTTGGGGTTCGGAAAAACTCAAAGCTTCCGCCATGGAGTCCTGTCGGGCGATTTTTAAAGAAGTCGTTGATCTCTCGTCTTGAGTTGAAGAACCTTCAGGGGCGAAATGCGGTCTGCAGCTTCAGGATGCACACACACGGTGTTCACCACTCGGTTAAGGAATAGGCGTAATCGTCATCTAGTCTTGAGTCTCGAAGAGCCTTCAGCGCTTCACTTGATGAGGACCAGATGGACCTTGTAGAGTATCTTGGCTTCGATGCTATAGCTCACTTAGCTTGTTAGATGGTGCGCCAAGGTATAGTTTTAAAAGATATCCTCAAGGTTAGCGGAACTATGCTCTAGGGTTAGACCAATTAATATGCTTCATCTTCTCGTGGAGTTGCAGTCGATCTTGAAGGCACTAGCTTCTGCTTCATTGGCATTGCAGGGTGTCTTGAGTTGAATGTAGTGCTGGAGTTGGCATTTTTGGAAAACATGGTTGCATCTAGTAGTTACCCAAGTTAGAGTTAGGGTTTCCGTTTACTTCGCCAAATGTAGTAAAAAAAAAATTTCTACCAGGAACTTGAGTGGATGCGGAGAAAAACAACTTATGGGGTTTCCTAAAGAGGGTTATCACACAGAAGGTGTTTTTCAGGCCTAAAGGCCAAAACAAACATACACACAATCCAGCAATCACAAACACTCAAACAACAATCTTAGAAAACAACAAACAATCAAGAGAACCACATGAGGTACTTTAAGTACCCAGGAATACCTGATACGCGGGGGTAGCTCAATCAAAAACAATTGAGTTTGTCCTATCCATCCTATTTGCTTCGGTTGTTCACAGATGTAGACGTCTTCATCTTGCTGATATCGACTTCAACGTTGATCCTCGGTGCCGGTTGTGCTGAAGCAGGTTTGGTGTTGAGCCGTCGATGTTGAGGCGAAGGTGAAAGCTGCGTAGATCTTCTGGTCTCAACATCCCAGGGATGTGAGGTCTTCGGAGGGGTAGCTGTTGAGGTACTCCCAAAGTTGATATCTTCTCGGGCTGGCCTAAAAATTACTAGTCAAGGAGTGAGGACTTGATCCTTGACGACAAAAGTGCAAGTCCATATAGGAACAAGGTCAGCTCCGTGACAGACTTTGGTGACAACCAAGGCATGATCTTAAGATCCCTATACGAGTATTGCTAAGTCGACATCCATCTTCAATAGCTGCAGCCGGAGATTCTTGTGACTTCCTAAAGGATTGATCCTTCTTCGACTTTGAATCTCCGAGTCTGAGTGGGGGCATCGTCCAACATCTATTTTTGGAAGGGGATGAGATAGTAGAGTAAGAAGTTTCCCAAGTCTTTAGAAATCAGAGAGCGAGGTAAGAATGAGAAGCTTTTGAAGAGGTAAGAAAAATAGAAGCTAAGATTATGATTACTTAGGAAAATAAGTTTCGTAAATAGTTTTACCAAAGTAGTATTTTCCTAACTGACGTCCATGCTAACTAAGGTCTCCTACAGTCAGGATGGCTCTGATACCAGCTCTGTGGGGCCCCGGACTAGCTGTCCGAAACACCCGTTATGCATACACATTCACGATCCCATGATCAGTGTGTCGTGAAAGCATAACCGAACTGGTATCAAATACATCATCCATTACAGTACCGAATAAAAAGATTACAACAGGTCACATGACCAATACTTACATAAGAGCCGCAATGGCAGGAGATCAACAATCACACAGCGGAAATACTTCAGACGAAAGCGTTCGCATGGCCCAAGTCATGCCATAACCCTACAGGCAACTGACTGGGAAGACGTTCCTAGCTCGCATAGACGTCGTCAACTCCTTCTTCATCTGTCGAACTCCACCAAGTCTGGCCAAGTAAATAGCCAGGGACAAAGCCATGAGTACATTATGAATTGTACTCGCAAACCACCTTAGAGAGAAGTAAAGGATATGCAATTTGGCAGTAGCAAGGAACAGGCACTAAACTAGGGCGACAAGAGCGAGAGGTGGTTCCTCTCAAGAGTATGACATCTCCAGACCTTTGTAAAAAAAAAATTTGTAAACCATTTTGTTTGCAGACTAATAGGTAAGGGTGACCCAATTTTCTTTCCGGCCATCTCATATGGCTATCACCTTTCCAACCTTCCACCGTACCTCGCAGGTACTTTTTCACCAGTCCCACTGGCATAAACTTCCCAAAATAATCATTTTCCAAAACACTTTGGAAAAACCAAAACTTTCCTCTAATGCCACGTACCGCCATTCCCATGTCCATAACCGCGGACACGGCTATTCGAATAGATTTACACTCTGCAGAGGTTGTACACTTTCCCCACAAGATCCGAATACTCATCGTGTGGGCATCATCCCCGCACAACAACATATGCCACGACAAGCACCCGATCGCAGTTTTTCGCTTGCTCGCCTTAGCCTAAGACATGCCGCCTAGAGTTGTACCTCCCAACACCAGAGTCCGAGGGGTCGTTTACCCAGGAGTAGCAAATTCCCCGACCAGCTCGACCCTCCGGAATGCCGCGACCAACTGCGGGGCATTATTCAATGGGAGCTCATAGGTTGTACCCCTGCCATCTAAAAAGAAGGAAAGGCGTCCCCAGTACGTCGGGAAGGCCCGGTCGATAGGTGTCCATGCTCGGACTACCCCTTACATTTGCAGGACCCAAACTAAGGCGAGACAAACTACTACACTACGCCCCGTCCCACTAAAGGGTAATGTGGTTGTACTGGCTAGGTCCGGTTTCGTACTATGGTCACCAAGGTTTTTCGAAAACAACTTTTCATCTCCATTTGCCTCCAGCAATATCTTTCATAAACCTTTTTGTGTTTCACAAAAACCACACTTGGGCAGGGCAACCCCATTCCAAGGTTTTCCAGAAAAACCTTCTTGCTTGAAAACAATTTCACAAATATTTTTCCAGGGCTCCCAACCTATAGTCCAATTTCCCTTTGAAAAGAGGCGACAAGTGTGATGAGGTGGTAAGCACCATATCACTAATAGAGGTGTGATCAGTAGGTACCAACAAGGGCTGCACCCTAAGGGTGGAATAATAAAACTTTGAGTGGCGGAACCACTCACATAAATAAATAAAGACATGCAATTTATCAAAACCTGTGATAATGCAAGAGTAAGATAATTAGGATGAGACATGGATCAAGAGGTGGCTTGCCTTGGTTGGCTATTTGTCCCTGGACTTCTTCTTCACGATCCTCTGCTCTTCCTTCCTCTTCGAAATCCTCACCACGATCCTCTCCTTCTTCTCCGATAGTACTCGCATTCTAGCGCCGCTAAAAAAAGAGAAGGCAATCAATCCCTAGGCATAGCATCAAACCACACAACAACACACAACAGCCAACCACTAAATCAGAGACACTAAACACCTCAAATAATAGCACATAGGGAAAATGGTTATTTTGCTAAAAAGGCTCTGCCTCATAACAAATCATAATCTACACAATAAAAGGTGGCTAAGGACCTTTGGAACCCACCAGTAGGGTCTGGTGCCAAAGTTCATTTTTTTAAAAAAAGTTTAAACAAAAACAAGCCAATTGCCATATGGGTAAAATAAGCACCCGCATCAATTTAACCACACCAGAATAATGCACACAAATTTTTGGTAAAATCACATAGAGTAAATCTTGATTTTATAAAGCTACAGAAATTGGATTCACTAAATTTTGGTTTTTAAAACAAAAGTTATGATTTTTATAAAACCAGAAATGACTTAGGGACCAATTAAATGGCCTAAATCTTTCTGTGAATCACAAAAATACATGCAGCATATCTACTGGAAGCTATTAACATGTGGAACTCACCTGCACTGGAAATTTTCAAAAATATGCTTTTAAATATTTTTAAGCATTTTGACAAGGCAGAAACTAGAGCCAACCATATTCAAGGCAAACAGTCATCAGAGCCTATACAACCAGTAACAAACATCTCACTGGATATGTACTGAAAAATGTGATCCACAAAAATTGGTTTGACATTTTTCTGAGCCCTAAAATAATTATCACAAATATTATACTGAAAAGGTGCTCTGTTTTGGATATAAAATTCCCAGAAATTTAACATAGCTCACCAAAATATTTCCTTCGGCACACAGGTAGCCTATGGGGTTACCTCACACTGGAATTTGGTTTTGTTTTAAAACCATTTTTAGTTTTCAAAATAAAAATCACACAAGGACCTATTGGCCAGGTCTGAATCTGTTAACCATGCAAAATCCAGGAAACTTCGGCTAGGTTGTCCTATGCCCAAATGAAGCTACTGACATCTACTTTCTAGAAAAAATTTACTCAGTGCAAAAAGTTATATAAAACTGTCAAAATTAATTTAATACTACAAATGCACCATTTCAGTAGATTAAGTACTACTAAATAACCTTAGGAGTAAAGCACATGCATGCAAGTCTAGGTGATCTGGAATTTGTTTAGAAACACAAATAAATTTGAATAACTCAATTTTTAGAAATACACGATTTTTGGTGGATTTAAAGCTAGACTGGATCTAACAGGGTATTTTATTTTCTCAGAAAAGAAACGGAAAAGAGAGTCAGGCCGCATTGGCCAGATCCAACGGATCTGCCATGGACCAGCCCGGCTGTGCTACGGCACGCTCGCGCGGTGGCCAGCAGGCACGCGACCGAGCATGGGGCCAGAGCCCAGCGCGAGGGAGGGGCGCATGCAGCTGCCGGATCGCCATCCGACGGCCCAGGCCGATTCTTTCCGAGACGAAGGGAAACGGCAGCGCGACCGCGACGTACAGGCAACGACGGCGCTGTTCTTGTGTACGCGACGGAGGGAGGAGGGCTCACCATGGGGCTCGAGAGCGACGGCGATGAGACGGAGGGAGGCAGGGTCGACGTGGGCCGGGGGACGGTGCGGAGCCGCGCTGCTGCATGGCGTGGCCGGCGAGGCGTGCATGCAGGGGCCTCCTTCCGTATGTCAACGAGAACGGAGGTGAACTCCGCGCCCGCCATGTACAAGGCCTCCATCGACGGC
The DNA here is from genome assembly GCA_030979885.1 of Lolium multiflorum. NCBI lineage: Eukaryota > Viridiplantae > Streptophyta > Magnoliopsida > Poales > Poaceae > Lolium > Lolium multiflorum. The sequence goes on from CM061749.1 coordinate 126,877,085, forward strand.
GGCGGAGACGACGCAGAGATGGGTCGTGGACGTTGCAGTGGAGAGCGGAAGGGCTGCGCGGCGTCTCGTCTAGGGCGGCCCGGACGTGCATGCGGAGCTCCAGGTCGTCAGCCTCGTGCAGCGCCGGAACAGCGCGATGCCGAGCGACGGATCTCGCCGGCGGTTGTCCGAAGGCGGAGGTGAGTCGGTGGACGGTGGGGTGGTTCAGGGAGGTGAAGGAGGTCCTGGGCTGTGGCGGTGAGCTTGCAGATCCCGTGAAGACGCTTCCCGTCGACGGCTCCGACAAGGTTGGCGAGCATGCACGCGGCGGGGTCGCCGGGAAAAGATGACGGTGACGTCGTGGGGCGGGCGCAGCTGCCGGAGAGACGGAGATCGACGCGGATGCCGGCGAACGCCCGGACGACGATACGAACAACGGCAGGCCAACGGCGTGCGCGGACGGAGACGTGGACTGCGTCGGTACCTACAGCACCACGGCGACGAAGTTCCCTTGGCAAGATCCTGGCCAGAAGAGAAGAGGTCGGAGGTGAGAGGAGAGAGAGAGAGAGAGACGGAGGGCGAGGCGACGGCTGCGACGCTGGCGACGTCATGCGGCACGGCACGGCCAGGCCAGCTCGGCCTCTACTCCGGCGAGAAGGAGCAGATACGGGCGCAGTCTCGGTACTTCGAGGGTCTCAGAGAGAGGAGGGTGTGGAGTGGTTTGTAGCTAGGAGAGGCTCAAGGTCTTTCCCTAAAAGAGGCAGATGGGGAAGTGGAGCTGGAGCACACCGTCCGTCCTGGTGACGTGGTCACCGCGCACAGGCGGTTTTGGGCGGCACGCATGTCCAGAGAGAAGGGGACAAAGAGGGGGCTAGGGGCTGCGCCGGAGGGTTCAGAGGGACGAGGGGCCTGCGGCGAGAGGACATGTCGAGGGAGGCTGGGTCGGCTCGGAGGGACGACACGGAACACTCGCCCGCCAGGTGTTCGATGGTGCGACGGAAACCAGAGCGGGGCGATCGCGGACAGCAAGAAGAATACAAGGGGAAGTGTGTGCACTGGTGTGGTCAAGTACATCGAGGGGAGGCTGATGGCGCGGTGGTTCGGTCGTTCGTGGTGGTTTCAAAATCGAGACATGCCATGGGCGTGCATGGCGGTAAGAGGGAGATGCAGAGAGGCTAGGGTCGGAACCAGGAGGTCGTGGGGCTTGTAGGGGTCCTGTAGCTCGTGTTGGTACTGGTGAAAAGGAGAGAGGTGGGTTGCAGCAAGGAATCTTGCTCAAGATCTTGATCAAAAACATGCACCGGCCTCTCTCTCTCTCTCTCTCTCTCCTCCAAGGGGAACCGGCCAAAAAAGGGGTGCATTGTTACAGGGAGGGACGACCAGAGGGAGAGGAGGGTGCAGGTGTGAGGACCTTGGGTGGTTTAGCAACTAGAGAGAGAGGGGAGGAGTGGTAGGGCACACACGCAAACATGCATGGCCGGCTCTCTCTCCTTGACAAACCAAAGTGGAAAAAAAAATGAAATTGCCAAATGATCATGCATGCCGACCATGATCTTGTGTTGGTGATGGAGTGCGGCATAGGTGGTTAAGAACCGTCATAGAGAGATAGAAAAGGAAATGATGGGGATGTTGAGGTGATAGGCGCCATGTAGATTTTGGCTTCATTTTGAGTTAGGCTAGAGCAATGTATGTGATTTGGTCCGAAAGTTTGAGAGTTCAATAAGGATCAGATAGATAGACTTTGATGATTTGAGAAAGCCCTTTAAATTTGAATTTATTTGGTAAAAGTTAGAATCACCTTCTATGCCTAAGGCCAAGTTTGAATGAAATTCATAAGTAAAGATTTTGAAGTTTTTGAAAGCCGCAAGAGAATATTTTGAGCTCAAATAAGCTCTACTAGAAAAGAAAATGCACATCAGGTTGTTGTCAAAAGAAAAATATTTGGTAAGCAAAAGGTGCAAGAAATGGGGTACACACCATTAACATGCATTTTGGTAAATAGGAAAATAAGATAAATAAAATAATTTTCTAGAAATTATTTTTGAATGGAAATGATGTGATACAACATATCAATAACTTTTCCTATTTTTATTAAAAGAGGGGTTTAAAAAATAGTATGACAAAGACTAGAATATATGAGTAGTCAAAATAGAGGAGAAGTAAATTAGGGTTTAAGGGAGTTTTGGAAAAGTAATAGAAATAACGTTGTTTGAGGAATACTAATTTTAGGAAAGTATTTTCTCAAGGGTAGATGATTACTACTTAATGTAGCATCATTCCCACTCTTGGTTTTGTGAAGATTAATCTTGAATTTAAGGAGAACAAAAGAATAGAGTGGGAAAAGGGATCTAGAGCTAAAACATTGTATAGGGTACAAGATCAAGTTGAATAAAGAGCTTGCAAGGATAGCATGCGACATGCAAGACGTGAAAGTTGTAGAGGAGGTTGCATAGATGATATCCATGCCTTGAGTTCACCCATAACAGTTGTGGGTGGTTAAGAAACAACTGCCAAAGTTTGAATATTTTAAGCCTCCCAAAACATTTTATTGACTTGGCTTCAAAACCAACAAGGATGAGTGGGTAGATGATTGATCTGGTCAAGGGCATTGGTAGAGTTAGGAAGTGAACATGACAGGGTAGGACCAGGGCTAGGTGCATTGTCTCAGATGGCAAAGGATATATATAGCTAGAGTCTCCAAAATTGAATGTGATAACCATTTTAGGACTTAGCCAAATTTTGAGCTATGCCAATGTTGATGTCAAGGGTGCAAGAGAAGGATATAATAAGGAGTAGATGAGTCTCAAGACTTGAGTAAAGGATGGGGTGATATGGAGCACATCACAGAGATGATCTCAGGATAGGTGCATTCCTCGTTCCACAAATGGAAGAGTTTTATTTGGTGAGTCGCTAGATGGTTTTACCCCTAGATGGGTTTTGCTTTGAGGTAGCTTAAGACAATATTTTAGCAAGCATAGCAAGACAATTCATCTAAGCAAACATCGCAAGGTAATTCACCTAACAAGCAGATCAACACAAAACATCTCAACAAACTATTTAGAAAAAGTTTTTGTTCCCTCTACTTTTTGCACTATGGACACTTAAACAAGGTTGCAAAAGTTGGGGTGTTACAGCCCAGCTGCTGCCCGGGCCGTGCATGCATGGCGCATGCACGTGGCCGACGCGCGGGACGCGCAGATCGTCCGATGACGATCCGACGGCGCTGGGCCGTCGTCTTCCTCGCGATTCTGCAACCTTGCGGGGGCTGTAGCTTTCGCCTCGGAGCTCGGATTGAGGCGGGGTTGGGTGCGTTGGAAAGCTATTTCCAAGGGCTACAACTTTGATGTAGGGCTCGAGGGCTATGGTGACAAAAATCTGGGCGGCTTTTGGTGGTGACCGCCGGCTAGTTTTTGCACCGATGAGCGGCAAAGAGAGGAGAGGAGCGGTGCTAGGAGGGAGGGGAGGATGCTGTGGGATGGTGTGGTGCTGTCCCAAGCGAGGAGGGGGGTTTATATAGGCTCCAGGGGAGGGAGGCGTGCCATGGCCGGCATGATGGCCATGTCGCCGGGCGCGTGGCTACAGGGTGTTCTGGGCCGAACGGTCATGTCTAGGAGGTAGCTGGGTCCTTGGTGAGGTGACGTGAGAAAGGAGAGGGCAGGGGAAAGTCTCAGTCGATGGGGATGGGCGTGTACTTTGATGTGCCCAAGTTGGTGTCCTTGCACATGGATGGCATGGTAGGGCTGATGTTGGGCTTGGGAAAGGTACTGGCGTGCGTGATGGAGTGTGGGAATGCTTGCTGACAAGGTGAGGCTGGCCAGAGAGGGGTGGAGAGATTGAGTGCATGCGTGTGTCCTTCATGGCCGGCATGGGGTTTTTGTGATCATGCCATTGCTTTAATCGACCAAACCAGTACATGGCTTGATGCAGGGGAGGTACAGGAGCAGCAATGATCAAAGGGAGAAAGGGGTTTAGGCAAGAATCCAGAGGATAATAGCATGTATTGCAATTTCCAGATTGTGTCTACAAGGTGTTTGAGGAAATGGCCGCATGAAACTTTTGGTCGAATTTTGGATTTATTTTTGGTGGAGCTCAATCATATAATTAAAGAGAAAGAATGGTGGTGGTGGTGGTCAATTTGGTGAAGATTGGTGAGATTTCAAATTTGGGGTTATCTTCTCATTAATTCAAAGTCTCCACTTGGCACCTCTTTGCTGGTCAACCTGGTCAACATCAGTGCTGGTGGTCAACATAAAAGTTGTTCACTTTGACATGGTCTTGGATGACATGGCAATGGTTGGTCAAGGTTGGTTGAAGAAAAGTCAAAACCAGAGGGGTAAAGTGGTGAAGATTTTAAAAAGTGCACATATGACCATTATCATATGGGTGAAGGTTTTGAGATTTGCTTTGGTTTGATTTTGGTTTCTTTGATGCAATTGTGTTTGTTTATCATATATAAGAGTTTTACAAACAATAGATCAAGCAATGGTGGCCTTGGTTGAAGATTTGCAAATTTGGCTAAGTGTATGTGAGTGAAATTGGGATTTTCTCACTATTTAATTTATCTTCATTTGATTTGACTTTTGTTGACTCTAATGTGATTCTTATTAGTTTAGAAACATTTTCAAACCATTGAATCTATTTCAAAAGGTCTTGTTCAAAGATTTGCAAAAATGGCCATAACCCATAAGAGGTGACATGTCAATCTATTATATAATTAAAACAACAAACAATAAACGGTTTAGATTAATCAGCGACAAGCAACTTTAAAATCAACTTATTAGATTTAGAGGTAAGATAACGCTTCGGAGTTAACATGACGGGATAGACGGAACAGGTGGAGACCACGTGCATGTAAGTCCATGGCCAAACGCAAGCCCAAAGTCGGGCGTTAAAACAAACTTTTAAAAAGCCCAGAATCGGCACGACCCATAATCAGTCACGTATGCATGCCTACATACGATTCTCAACAAAAAAAAATGCATGCCTACACACGGCACATCCAATGAGAAGTCCAACAAACAATTGACAGCGGAGATGGATCTATTAGCCGTTTAGATTTTGTATCGGTTAAGATTGACTCCATAGAACTATTATATCGTACCGGGACTCTCTATCTCCGTCTCCTATTAGACAACGTAAAAAAAACAGATCGCAATCAATCCAGGCAATGTCGCTGCATCCTATGCTCCTAGCGCAGCTCCGAAGAATATTGGATGGATGTTCCGAGACCACCATCAACAGCTACGCTCCAACTATGTTTTCAGCTTCTCCCAGGTCTGGCAATGAAAATTGGCATCGATCTAACTTCTAAGCATCTGGCCTGCCGTTGATTGATTTGGCCAGTGCATGGAAGCTGCAGCATCTGCCTCGCAGCAGCCTCGCCATGTAAAATCTGCGGCTCCGCTTCTACATGTCATCGTTAGATCTGTACATCAATTTACAGCAACGTTGTCTTCTCCATGTGCTTATTTGATCCGGTAAAGGTGAGACCGCCTCCATCACAGCAAAAAAACAAGTACTTTCCACATGACGCTACAAACATAAATCTTTTGACGAGTTCTTGGCTCTCAGGTGTTACGGCATCTGGTGATCTAACTTCCCACGCCGTCGGCCACCTTTTCAAACTACCCATTCAGATGTGGACGTAAATCGACTCCATGGGCACACAAGGTAAGGATGAATGGATGATACATATACTATTGATAGTTTCAGGAAAAATCCAGGAATAATACAGTACACCGTGGGGGCAGGCGCCATGGTAGTAAGCAAGATCTAATTGGGTCCTGGACTCAGCACAGTTTCTGTGGGAACTGGCGTTGATGATACGGCCAGTGGGCCAACAACCAGGCACACGGAGACGTCTGATCGAAGTTGGCACATCAGAGTTAATGGACACAAGAAACACGCCGGAGCTGGCCGCTGCAAGACGAAGGTCTTCAGGAAGCCGGCGTTCTCGACTCCATGGCTGCCGTTGAGGCATCGTGCGATACGCGTTCACAGACAGGAACCTACTTGATGTCCCGTCGCCGGACACGTGGTTCCTCTTGCCAGACCGTGACGATCGACGAAGGCGTGCTCTCTCTCAGTACACTTCAGCTGGCCAGGAAGTCAGGATATACGTACATGCATGTTGCTGTTGAGGTATGTAATCATCTGATATACAATATATAAATTTTAGTGTTCAAGATTAAAGCAGCTATAGCTGTATGCGTATCATATGAACTGAAGTATTTTATTGACGGCTCCAGCTTGAAGTAGAGACAATGCCGTCCCATGCAGGAATCCATAAAGGGTGCACAAGTTGACTGAACTATCAATTTAGGTACAGAAAAACTACTTCTGTATGTTTTTATTTTTTATATTTTTTCAGCATACAAACTAGAACTTTTGGTGGAATGCATTTTAGATCAACCATGCTTTTACACACATCATGTTTTATGTGATTACATCGCTGATCTTTCCGCAATTATTTTAGATTTTAATCCCCTTAACGCTATGCTTTTACCGACAGTATATATGCGCTGCTCCATTCAGCCCTTATAATTTCATATTATTTGAAGAAAGGTCAAAATATTGTTTTTTTTTGCAAATTTTGGTTCGAAATATTAAGGAATCGATGCACTTCTATGTGTACCAATGAATCTATCCATGCAAGAAAGCATCCAGTGATATTGTTGATCCTTACTGATGCAGGGCTTGGATGCGCCTCTGAAGAATCAAAGCAAACAAACATAAAAGGGCGAACAAGCAAATCATTTGCTGGTTTGTCTTTTTATTTGATTGATTACTTCTTCAGATGTCTAACATTAGTTGATTATAAAGTTTCTTCCTACGTTTATAGCAGGATTTGTTTTACTAACCCAGCATATGCTCATGGAGGTGATCATACAAAGAAATTGCATAGACAATGATACAACCTACCTTTTATGTTTCCATCCTTTTATTGGTGTGTGCCACCCTGTAAGCCATTCTTAAGTCATCAACAACGAAGCAAAGAAATACGTGGAGGCTCAATTGTAGTCCAGCCCAACCAATGCCGGTCAAGGCGGTCAGACCTTCTATACACTTGAAATTCTTTTGTAGTTTACTCCAATCGAATTACCTACAGTATATAGATACTGTGTAGTGTTTTCTAGGGGATTTTTTCAAGCTCTTTCTTCTTTACTTAGGCCTCTATATTGCCTATAAAATATGACAATTTTATCAGATATATGAACATCAGTACATATCGTGACTGATTAGGCATGCAAACATGCAAGCCACACGTATTATTTGAAGCTTGAGCTATTTATCCATGTAATTAGTACATTTCTAGGCGTTCAAAATATAAAAGGACACGAAATTTCTATGCTCTCCCATAAACACACAAAAGGATCACATGGAGATAATACTGGAAAAAATCGTAATAAAATAAGAAAGATGAATGCACTAACTCAAATAGGAAAGCTAAGGATATTTATAAATTATTGTCATATGTAGTATGTTTTTCAGATCACTTCCGACCTATTATTTCTTTTGACCGGGAAATAGTTGGGCCTCACTGTAAATTTTCTGTTAAAGAAGAAAATAATATTTACATATAGTATATATTTACAAGGGCAAGGTGCAAATAAGAAATACAAGGGTTACTCTCTATCTAAGCCAAAAGCTTTGATCTATGAGTAACCCTGACCCTGTGAGAAATAAGAACCAGCACATATAATACTTTTCTTCTAGCAAAGGAAGGATCTCTCTGTTATGATAGAGCCATTTTCGTGTGTCGAAATGTTTCAAATAATCGAATCAGGGACATCCAAAATTAAGGACCAACCATTTTTTTATTCAAAGACGAGATTAAGGTCCAGTGAAACTAGCTTTAGCTATTGCCTGAGACAGACATGCGACGATGTCCGAATGATGACAACTGCTAAGTAAGTGCGGAAACTGCACTTAGAAAATATATAAGAGCGGGCTCACAAGACATTCGCCTGATAAAGCAGGCAGATATACTATAAGATAAGTGCCAACTAGACCCAAAATTATGCACCAGCCAAGTAAAAAACGTTGAGCTTAGTCTATGACTCTTCCACAGTAAGATGGATCATGGAGACTAGCAAACATGAATTTCTGTCACTTTGGTGGAGTAAACACATTTGACCCTAATGTATATTATCCTTGATCCACTTATTTGTCTAGGAAGTGTCAGTTCTCATGAAAGGCCTGCATATGTACTACAAATAGTGTATCATGAGTTTTAAAATGCATTTTGGGTACTTATTTCGCTTGAATTATTCCAAAAACAATATCAACAAGAAAATGAATACATCATATAGTACAAAATTCCAAAAATAATTGTGCTAGCCGCGCAATTGCGCGGGTCACCCAGCTAGTTTTATTATTTTTGTAAATTGTTCCCCTTGCTTTACTTGGGCATGGGTTAGGGTTAATTTAGGGTTATATTAGGTTTGGAGAAGGTTTCACATCATTTGGTCAAGGTTTAAAGTCATAGGGCAAAATTTGGTGAAATGGCTATGTGCCACATATGCCTCTATGCATATGTTGCATTTGAATTTTAATTTGACTTGGCTTGACCCAAATGAGGTTGTGGAGTGTTGAAATGGTATATAGGAGTGATCCAACCATTCACAACAAGTCCTAGGGTCAAGCTTCTCAAATTCACAAATTTGCTATTTTACTCACATATGCCTCTATGGCATTTTTAGTTTCTTTTTATTTTCTTTGAAAACCACTTGAATTAGGTTTGGCAAGTACTAGGTAAGGTGTGTGAAGCTTTTCAAAACCTCTAAGCAAAGTGGAAAGGTCTAGGGCAAAGATTTATAAAAATAGCCATAGGCACATATGCCTTTTTCTTATTTAATTCCCTTTTATTTTATTTTAGCTAGGATGGTGAAAAGAGGGGTGAGGTTTAGGGTTTAAGATTATTTCAAAACTACTATTACAAGCAAACATGACAATAGCACAAGAATTAAGCAAGATCACTATGTATCATACTTAATTTAATAAAAGTTTTTGTTGGTTCCAAAATTTGGAACTAGGGAAATTCATTTGTTTTGTTTTGAAATTTTTGGGATGTTACAATGAGGGTGCTTGTGGAACTCACCAATCGGCTCATAAGATGAAGTGGCTGATTAGGCGCTCGGGATTTTATTGGCCTACCATGCTTGAAGATTGCTTCCAGTATTATAAAGGGTGTCAAGCATGTCAGAAGTTTGGGAGCATTCAGATGGTACCCGCATCAGCAATGAATCCTATCATCAAACCTTGGCCATTCCGAGGTTGGGGTATGGATATGATCGGAGAAATTCATCCTGCGTCGAGCAAGGGCCATAGATGGGTTCTGGCCATTACAGATTACTTCACAAAATGGGTGGAGGCGGTCCCTATGAAGAAAGTAGCATCGGAAGACGTTATCAATTTCGTGTTGGAACATGTCATTCATAGGTTCGGGATTCCCCAGACTATTACGACCGATGGAGGTTCGGTCTTTGTTTCGAAAGAAATGAAAAATTCTGCGATGACATGGGGATCAAGTTAATCCGATCATCTCCATATTATGCTCAAGCAAACGGGCAGGCTGAAGCATCCAACAAGAGCTTGATCAAGCTGATCAAGAGGAAAATCGACGAGCACCCTAAACGATGGCATGAGGTGTTGTCAGAGGCGTTGTGGGCTTACCGCATGTCATGTCATGGAGCAATAAAAACCTCGCCGTACCAGCTGGTCTATGGACAAGAAGCTGTGTTACCCTGGGAAATTAAGGCGGTCAAGACGGGTCACGTTTCAGAATGATTTAACTGCTGAAGAATATGCAGCCCTGATGAGTGACAGCATTGAGGATGCAACGGAACTTAGACTATGGTCACTTGAGAAAATCAAGGAGAACAAAGCCAAGGTGGCTCGTGCATATAATAAGAAAGTGAAGCCAAAAGAGTTCCAAGTTGATGATCTGGTATGGGAAGCTGTATTGCCGTTGGGGACGAGGGATAAAATGTATGGTAAATGGTCTCCGAATTGGCATGGCCCGTACAAAGTTATCCAAGTTTTGAAGGGGAATGCGTACATGCTCGAGCAGTTGGATGGCGTGAAATTCCCAGTAGCCGTCAATGGCCAGCATCTCAAGAAGTATTTCCCAAGCATGTGGGATGATGGACAGTAAGATATGGAGGCCGATGCACGAATCGGCCAATAAAGAATAAAATGGGGGCCGATGTATGAAATCGGCCGGTAAAAAGCCGATGCACGGTCATCGACTCTAGAGGTTGAAGGATAGTTTGAACATGGTCTGTATCTGTTTGACCGTGAGAAGGCAGCTGTTTCGCCTTGAATTGCGTTTGGAATGCAGGCCGATGCTTTGCCATCGGCTCTTTGAGCAGTGACTTCGTTGAACAATCGGCAAAATTGACAAGAAAGCAAAGGTGATTGAGAGAAGTTTTCTTCATTAATAAGAGAGGATTTTTACAATGAAGAGCCGATTGCTCAAGAAAGGAAGGACAAAAGAAGAGCTGATTGCTCAGGGATTACTAATCCTATGGTGCTAATCCTCGCTGGCCGCATCGTCGGCACCGGAGCCGCCGTCGGCGCTGCTTCGGAGACTTCCTCATCGCTGCTACCCAAGTCTTCGGCCGGAGCCTCTTCTTCGTCATCATCATCATCCTCACTGTCCGCCCAAGCGCGGAAACGCTTTGTCGGCGGATACCCAGCGGAAGAGGAGGAATCATCCTCCTCCTCTTCTTCCCCTTCCTCGTCGTCATCATCGTCCTCGCTGTCCGCCCACATGCGGGAGCGCTTCGTCGGCGGGTACCTGGCGGAGGAGGAGGCCTCTTCCTTCTTTACTTTTTCTCCTCCGTGGCGGAGGAGATGGGGTTCGCCTTGGGGTGAAGGTCGTCTTCGTTCTTTGGCAAAGATTGGAGGGAGAGGCCTGAGGAGGTAGAAGAAGAGGAAGACATTGCTACAGGGGAAGAGGGTTTTTTGGTGCTGGTGGACAGAACAGAGCAAGGGGATGAAGTGGCGAACCGTCCGGCACAGATAAATAAAGGGGATGCAGTGAAGATTTAATGCCATGACGGTTCTCAAGGACATGAGGCCAAAAATGTCAAATCGTGCAGAGAAGCTGGAAGGCAAGTCATCATGATGAAGAATACTGCGACGGTTCTGCTCTGCCACGACATGACCCCTCGAAGGAAAAACAGAGTGGTTTTGAAATTATCATTACCAAAACCAGGGGGGCATGTGTTATCACCCGATTTTGGCCAAATCAGGAGATAGGCCGTAAGTGAAGATGGGCTTTGAAGATTACACATGGAGCATCTTTGAAGCGGCCTTGCGCTAAGAGTTTGGGCTAGATTGCCCATGTATTTGTAATATAGTAGATCGCATCTTAGTATAGAATTAACAGATAGAGTCTGGCCCATGCACGGTTAGGTGCACGCCTCAATTAGAAAGTCCCTAGGACTATAAATATGTATCTAGGGTTATCGAGAAAGAAGGACAATCATCGTTCAACAAACACAAATCAGGCGCATCGCCACCCCTTCCATCAAGGGTTTCTTCCGGGTAAGCACCATGCTGCCTAGATCGCATCTAGCGATCTAGGCAGTATACGTTTATTCGTCTACCTTGTGCTGCTCGTGCTGAAGCGTTGTTGATGGCGAGCAGCACTACTTATCCTTAGGTGTTTAGGGGCTTGCATTGATGCTTTCTCGTGCATATCTGCTTGGCAATGCCGTCCCTCGACATGGGCATACCCTTCGGGTACCCATTATTAGTATACCCGGCTCGGCCCAATATGGAGAAGACTCAATATGGAGAAGGCCCAACAAGGCAACCCGAAGAAGTAGTCGACTAGGACTCTTGTAAAACCCTAGGCTGGTTGCATATATAAAGCTAGCCAGGGCACCCGAAATAAGGAGGCCAACAGATAGACAGAATATAGACAACATAACTCCGCCTACGGCGGCACCCTGTAAACACATCTATGATCATATATTGGATTGCTAGCAGCACGTAGGGATCCTCCACCGAGGGGACCCGAAGCTGGGTACGTCGTGTGCCTAATCTCGTCCCCGGAATCTCCATCGTCGCTCTCTCCCGAAACCCTAGTCTACAATACGTAGGCATTGCCGAGGTGATCCCTCGTCAATTGGCGCCGACCGTGGGGACTGCGACGACTGGATTTTGTAATCCGGGCGGGATCCGTCGAGTTGGTCATCAATATCAATCGCCGTTAGGCAAAAGCAGCCAGATCGGTTTCCTTCAATACGTGAGGCTCTGGTGTGTTGTTTCTCTCGTGTGAAGCTTGTACGGAGATTGGAGCAAGTCCCAAGAAGAGAGAACCAAACCGAAGTCTAATCAAAGCATAAACTGGTGACATCTTTCCTCTATTTTTTTTTACATTGATTGGCACATAGCAGTCGTATCTTTCTTCTCTTCTTTCTGGTAGCTATTCGGCACATGATAGTGCACGGCAGGTGCTTTACGTAGAGGTCTCGTGAATCTAGAAAGAAAAAAAAGAGAAGGAGCAAGTTCCGAGAGAGCTTCGTCAGGAAATATACAACAACAACAGGCCGACCTGATGATTCACGAGTTCTAAGATCCGACTATCAAATATAAGATTGGAATAAGCGACTGCTTCGCCGTGCACAGTCACCACACGGGGACTCGCTTGTCGCATCGCGACTCGATATATTCGGGAGTTCACCCGTCGCCGACCCATGACTTCACCGACTACTACTACATGGATCCGACCATCCAATACAAAAATATCAGATTGGAACAAACTTCGACTGCTTCGCCGAGCATATTTGCTATACTCGGGGGCTCGCCCGCCGTGAACTCGACGATTCTCTCCTCCATGCCGACTACTTCCACCATGTCGAATGTTTTTGGATAAACGCCGCACGGCTCCACTGCATTGGTTGTGTCCACTTCGTTGATTCCGTCTGCCGGACGACCTACTTCCACGACGACTCCGCCACATCCAATAAAAAGCTAAGTGTTTCCTCTTCCAAGAGTCAATTATTATTTACTTTCGCCACACCCGAATACTCGGGGGCTGCAACATTGCATTATTACAACAAATTTACCCGACATCCGGGACTGCGCCATTATTTCGTTACCACAAACATACTCGGTTACTTGGTGAATTTCTTTTCTTCGGCTCTGGATATATCTTCTCCGGCTCAGTGGAATTATTTTCTTCGGCTCAGTGGAATTATTTTCTCTGACTCAGTGGATTTATCTTCTTCGGAACAGTGGATTTATCTTCTTCGGCTTGCTGGATTGTTTCTCTTCGGGTTATTATTGGTTCACTCTTATACAATATTACCTGATGCGTTTCCGGGACAATGGATTCATCTTTTATGGTTATTACTGGATTCTCCGGCTCAATGGATTCATCCTCTATGATATCAACGGATTCATCTTCTATGATTATTACTGGATTCTTCGGGCCAATGGATTCATCCTCTATGATATCAACGGATTCATCTTTTATGGTTATTACTGGATTCTTCGGGTCAATGGATTCATCTTCTATGGTATTGGCGGATTCATCTTCAATATATGCTTCATGGTTAATGGCGTAATCTTCAATGTGGATTCATCTCAAATACTTCATCTTGGACTCATCTCCAGTGCTTCATTTTTTATGGCGTAATCTTCAATGGTTCAATCTTCAAACGAATTCATCTCCAATGGCGTAAATTTTCGGCTGATTCATATTATATTATTGTCAATGGATTCATCCTCAAATGGCTTCACCTTATATGACTCCGCAATTCCGTAAACTTCTTCCGACATCATGGCTAAACACTCGGGGGCTCGACAACAACTTCGCCCCGAGTAACAACGGTGACACGACGTCTAAGCAACAATCATGACATCACCTCAGCAACGCTCGGGGGCTCGGCTATTTCTTCATCAACAATTTCGCGGCATCCACTTTTGCTATTTGATGGTTTCTACTTTGGCGAGATTTCTTATCTACACTCGAAGATTTCATCATGCATCAGCTTCGTCGTGTCCAAAAAGCTAAGTGTTCTTTTATTTTGCACAAAGTTGATTATCATTTACTTTTGCCGCACCCGACGCTCGGGGGCTGCGCGACATATATTCACTTTATATATCATCGAATCCGAGCATCTGACACCGCATGCGAAAAAGAGAGTCAAAGAAAAGATAGAAAAAGTTTGTTTATTTATGCAGGAGAAAGCCGACGAAATTGTCTACAAAAGAGAACCCGACGAAATTGTCTACAGGGAGAACTCGACGAAATTGTCTTCAAGAGGGAACCCGACGAATTCAAAAGAGTACCCGACGAAATCTTGAGAGAACCCGACGAAATTTTACTCATGGAGGTCTCGACAAATTATCTCCAAGGAGGTCCCGAAGAATTATCCTCAGGAGGACCCGAAGAATTGTCCTCAAAGAGGACCCGAAGAAATTTTCCTGAAGAAGGAACTCGACGAAATTTTCAACAAGGAGGAACCCAAAAAAAAAAAAAAAAAAGGTGGACAAATCTTCGGGTCCATTAACTCGTCATATTTTTCCGAGCAAGAGCATTGGTGATGAACCCGACAATATAGAAGAATCCAATATATTCGGCTGTCTCATTACACCCGAGAGAAAAATAGAAGAACCCGCAAAATGGGTCATTGCATCAGCCGAACAAGGCACTTGACAAAATATTCTCAGAGCGCCAAAGTAGCGAACAATCTCTGAATGCCGCAAAACTCTGCGAAGGTAAGACCCCAGATCCGTTCTGTGTGGCGTGGCATCGCCAAAGACTGCGCTCTGCTACTTTTTTCCGTATCAACAGATACGAAGAAAAATCCTAACGGACGCGTTAGGTACCCGATAAATATGACTGGGACTCGACAGAATGGTAAGACCTTAAGCGGCACCTGTCGAAGTTTACACCAGTATCCCGAGATCATGTCCAGGGACGTGATCTTGAAGTAGGTTTTTGCGGATTGCCACTAGAGCAGTTAACTAGTACCTGATCCGTCAGATGAACTAGCCCCAACTACCATTATCCCTGTACAATATAGAGATCAATGTCAAATAAAAGTAGCAATGGCCTGGATTCGATAAAAAGAGGGGCTGCGCCAAGTTCTTTATCGAGTAGTACAACTTGAGCCTATGCCTAGGTGCAAGCACCTGCCCATAGGCTCGGGGGCTACTCTTATCGAGAGCATTGTTCACTCTCCCGATAAGATACAAGAAAGAGGAAAAATTGTGGAGTCGATTAAAAGCAAGTTGAGCCTACACCCAAGTGCAAACACTTGGCTGTAGCCTCGGGGGCTACTCCCATCGGGAGCGCTGGTCGCGCACCCGATAGAAAAATAACTTCGACAGCATCTATGACAATCAAGGTTTGTAGACTCAACTCGATTCTACGACTCGAGTGGAGCCTACTCCCATCGGGAGCCCATGGATTTCATCAAGTCTTCCAGAAATATAGTTAAGTTCTTCATCGAGTAGTACAACTTGAGTCTATGCCCAAGTGCAAGCACTTGCCCATAGACTCGGGGGCTACTCCCATCGGGAGCGCTGCCGCGCACCCGATAATTTCAAGAATCGTCGACATCATCTACGCTACACATGATCTACGACATGGACCTCGCCTTGTATTTCTTCGACTTCGGAGATGGTTATGCTTGGAGTTTCTACGCAAGTCTTCGACTTCCCTATAAACTCGGGGGCTACTGACATGGGCATACCCTTCGGGTACCCATTATTAGTATACCCGGCTCGGCCCAATATGGAGAAGACTCAATATGGAGAAGGCCCAACAAGGCAACCCGAAGAAGTAGTCGACTAGGACTCTTGTAAAACCCTAGGCTGGTTGCATATATAAAGCTAGCCAGGGCACCCGAAATAAGGAGGCCAACAGATAGACAGAATATAGACAACAAGCTCGCCTATGGCGGCACCCTGTAAACACATCTATGATCATATATTGGATTGCTAGCAGCACGTAGGGATCCTCCACCGAGGGGACCCGAAGCTGGGTACGTCGTGTGCCTAATCTCGTCCCCGGAATCTCCATCGTCGCTCTCTCCCGAATAGTCTACGTAGGCATTGCCGTCCCTCGACACCTAGCTGCCCTTACACCTATCCAGGTGTAAGGGCAGCATCTTGCTTGTTCGTTACTTAGTAGATCCAATCCGTTATAGTTGTTCCTTGTTCTTCAAGGATTAGTTTAATATCTGCATAGTTAGGCCTTATGCTGGGGTCGGACGATCCGGTAGTGCGTTAGGTGTTGTTTACCGTTCCTACGAGGGATGTTCCGGGAATTAACGTAATGTTGGTTTTTAGGCCTCTCGTAGGGGTAGTTTTCATCATCTTTCGTGTCTGCTAGGCCCGACTACGCGTAGGACGTTCCGGTTATGCGGTAAAACCCTAAACTGTCGTAGATTGGTTTAGCTTTCTTCTGATCAAGCAGGATCCCCATGCCATTGCAAATCCAACATGAACCATGGGGCGATCGGCTCCTTGAGCCGATCCACAACCTGAGAGCCGATAGGGCTCGTATTTAATGTTTACGTGTCTACCATGCAGGAACAATCGAAGCACTCTAACACCTTCCTGATCGGGTCTAGGTCAGGTGGCACGCCCCGGCAACCGCTAGGTCGTGGTTGGAAGATTTGCGGGACGACGCGAAGTGCCAAGGTCCACTAAGCGGCCTTGGGAGCTTCCCGGCTCTTCGTGTTGCTTAACCATTGCCCGCCGGTGGGTTTTGGCAGGTAACACATTCTGGCTCGGTCCCGCATGTCATCCTCTACGAACAATAAAAGTTTCCTTTCTTGGAGTTATTTTTTACCCCAAATTTCTGGCTATTTGCCTTTTTCTTTTGATCTCCGCCCCCTCTGAAACGATGAGGACGCTGTTGGCAGGTCGGTCCCACATGTCATCCTCTATGAACAATAAAAGTTTCCTTTGATGGATTTATTTTGAACCCCTAATTAATTTCTGGATATTTCCCCTGCCGCCTTGGAATCGTTGAGGATGCTGCTGCCTCATGGGTCCCGCATGTCATCCTCTCAGAACGGTAAATGTTTATTTTCTTGGATTTTGTTGACCAAACGATTTTTGGCTTATTTTTCTTTCGATCACCTGCAGCCTTTAAAACGTTGAGGACGCTGGCTCACGGGTCCCACATGTCAACCTCTATGAACAATAAACGCTGAGGATGCTGCTGCCTCATGGGTCCCGCATGTCATCCTCTCGAACGAAAATGTTTCTTTTCTTGGATTTTTTACCAACAGATTTTTGGTTTATTTTTTCTTTCCATCCCCTGCCGCCTTTAAAACGTTGACGACGCTGTTGGCTCATGGGTCCCCGATGTCAGCCTCCCCGTACAAGAAACATATGATATCTTGATTATTTTGCAGACAATAAACAATGTATTGCGCTCTGAGCTATATCAAACGGATAATTAAATCTTTATTTTTACATAAACAAACTTATATGTTGAATCTCCTTGTTTTTTTGTCTTTGCGAAGCATAGGACTTTCCTGTTTTTTTAAAAATTCGGAACTTTCCTGTTTTGGAGTGGGCTGAAATTGTACGAGTCAAAAGGCCAAGCAGGATAGTTCGAAGGCCCAGATGTCCAGATGCAGCCCAATTGAAATCTTTCTTCTTGGATTTTTTCACCCCCTGATTTCTGGCTACTTTATTTTTCTTTTGGTTGTGCTGCCTTGGAAACGTTGAGACCGCTGCTGCAAAATGGGACCCGCATGTCATCCTCTACGTACAATAAAATTTCTTTTCTTGGATTATTTTTGGCTCCTGATATTTGGTCACTTGCCTTTTTCTTTCGATCCCGTGCAGCCTCTCAAACGGTGATACCGCTGCTAATGCGACCCGCATGTCATCCTCTATGTACAATCAAGTTTCTTTTCTTGAATTATTTTTGGCTCCTGATATTTGGTCACTTGCCTTTTCTTTCGATCTCATGCCACGTTTGAAACGTTGAGGAACCTGCTGGCTCATGGGACCCGCATGTCATCCTCTATGTACTATAAAAGTTCATTTTCTTTGTTTTTTTTCACCCTCTGATTTTTGGCTATTTCCTTTTTCTTTTGATCCCCTGCCTTGGAAACGTTGAGTAAGCTGCTAGCTCATGGGACCCGCATGTCATCCTCTATGTCCATCAACTTTATTTTCTTGGATTTTTTGACCCCCTAATTTCTGGCTACTTTCTTTTTCTTTTGATCTCAAGCCGCATTTGAAACGTTGGGCCTGCATAATGGGACCCGCATGTCATCCTCTATGTAAATAAAGTTTCTTTTCTTGGATTATCTTGGGCTCCTGATATTTTGTCACTTGCCTTTTTCTTTCGATCTCATGCCGCCTTTGAAACGTTGAGTAAGCTGCTGGCTCATGGGTCCCGCATGTCATCCTCTACGAACAATAAAAGTTTCCTTTCTTGGAGTTATTTTTTACCCCTAATTTCTGGCTATTTGCCTTTTTCTTTTGATCTCCTGCCCCCTTTGAAACGATGAGGACGCTGTTGGCAGGTCGGTCCCACATGTCATCCTCTATGAACAATGAAACTTTCCTTTGATGGATTTATTTTGAACCCCTAATTAATTTCTGGCTATTTCCTTTTTTTCTTTGATCCCCTGCCGCCTTGGAAACGTTGAGGATGCTGCTGCCTCATCGGTCCCGCATGTCATCCTCTCAGAACGATAAATGTTTTCTTTTCTTGGATTTTTTTACCAACTGATATTTGGTTTTTTTTATTTTCGATCCCCTGCCGCCTTTGAAACGTTGACGACGCTGCTGGCTCATGGGTCCCTGATGTCAGCCTCCCCGTACAAGAAACATGTGATATCTTGATTATTTTGCAGACAATAAACAGTGTATTTCGCTCTGAGCTATTGCAAACGAATAAATTAAATCTTTATTTTACAACTTATATCTTGAATCTCCTTGTTTTTTGTTTTGGCGAAGCATAGGACTTTCCTGTTTTTTTTTGAGAAAAATACGAACTTTCATGTTCTGGAGTGGGCTGAAATTGTACGAGTCAAAAGGCCCAGAAGGATAGTTCGAAGGCCCAGATGTCCAGATGCAGCCCAATTGAAATCTTTCTTTTCTTGGATTTTTTCACCCCCTAATTTCTGGCTACTTCATTTTTCTTTTGGTTGTGCCGCCTTGGAAACGTTGAGACCGCTGCTGCAAAATGGGACCCGCATGTCATCCTCTATGTACAATAAAGTTTCTTTTCTTGGATTATTTTTCTGATATTTGGTCACTTGCCTTTTTCTTTCGATCTCATGCCACGTTTGAAACGTTGAGGAACCTGCTGGCTCATGGGACCCGCATGTCATCCTCTATGTACTACAAAAGTTTATTTTCTAGGGTTTTTTTTCACTCTCTGATTTTTGGCTATTTCCTTTTTCTTTTGATCCCCTGCCTTGGAAACGTTGAGTAAGCTGCTAACTCGTGGGACCCGCATGTCATCCTCTATGTACAATCAATTTTCTTTTCTTGGAGTTTTTTTTACCCCCTAATTTCTGGCTACTTTCTTTTTCTTTTGATCTCAAGCCGCATTTGAAACGTTGGGACAGCATGTCATCCTCTATGTACAATAAAAGTTTCTTTTCTTGGATTATTTTTCACCCTCTGATTTTTGGTCACTTGCCTTTTTCTTTCGATCTCATGCCGCCTTGAAAACGTTGAGGAACCTGCTGGCCCATGGGACCCGCATGTCATCCTCTATGTACTACAAAAGTTTCTTTTCTTGGATTTTTTTCACCCTCTGATCTTTCGCTATTTCCTTTTTCTTTTCATCCCCTGCCGCCTTGGAAACGTTAGTAAGCTGCTGACTGGTGGGACCCGCATGTCATCCTCTATGAACAATAAAAGTTTCCATTGTTGGAGTTATTTTTTACCCCTAATTTCTGGCTACTTCCTTTTTCTTTTGATCCCCTGCCGCCTTTGAACGTTGAAGAATCTGCTCGCTAATGGGTCCCACATGTCAGCCTCTATGGACGATAAACCTTTCTTTTCTTGGAGTTATTTTGACCCCTAATTTCTGGCTATTTTGCCTTTTTTTGGATCCCGTGCTGCCTTGGAAACGTTGAGGATGCTGCTGCCACATGGGTCCCGCATGTCATCCTCTCAGAACGATAAATGTTTTCTTTTCTTGGATTTTTTTACCAACTGATATTTGGTTTTTTTTATTTTCGATCCCCTGCCGCTTTGAAACGTTGACGACGCTGCTGGCTCATGGGTCCCCGATGTCAGCCTCCCCGTACAAGAAACATGTGATATCTTGATTATTTTGCAGACAATAAACAGTGTATTTCGCTCTGAGCTATTGCAAACGGATAAATTAAATCTTTATTTTTACAACTTATATCTTGAATCTCCTTGTTTTTTGTTTTGGCGAAGCATAGGACTTTCCTGTTTTTTTTTGAGAAAAATTTCATGTTCTGGAGTGGGCTGAAATTGTACGAGTCAAAAGGCCCAGAAGGATAGTTCGAAGGCCCAGATGTCCAGATGCAGCCCAATTGAAATCTTTCTTTTCTTGGATTTTTTCACCCCCTGATTTCTGGCTACTTCATTTTTCTTTTGGTTCTGTGCCGCATTGGAAACGTTGAGACCGCTGGTGCAAAATGGGACCCGCATGTCATCCTCTATGTACAATAAAGTTTCTTTTCTTGGATTATTTTTCACCCTCTGATTTTTGGTCACTTGCCTTTTTCTTTCGATCTCATGCCGCCCTTGAAAACGTTGAGGAACCTGCTGGCCCATGGGACCCGCATGTCATCCTCTATGTACTACAAAAGTTTCTTTTCTTGGATTTTTTTCACCCTCTGATCTTTCGCTATTTCCTTTTTCTTTTCATCCCCTGCCGCCTTGGAAACGTTAGTAAGCTGCTGGTGGGACCCGCATGTCATCCTCTATGAACAATAAAAGTTTCCATTGTTGGAGTTATTTTTTACCCCTAATTTCTGGCTACTTCCTTTTTCTTTTGATCCCCTGCCGCCTTTGAACGTTGAAGAATCTGCTCGCTAATGGGTCCCACATGTCAGCCTCTATGGACGATAAACCTTTCTTTTCTTGGAGTTATTTTGACCCCTAATTTCTGGCTATTTTGCCTTTTTTTGGATCCCGTGCTGCCTTGGAAACGTTGAGGATGCTGCTGCCACATGGGTCCCGCATGTCATCCTCTCAGAACGATAAATGTTTTCTTTTCTTGGATTTTTTTACCAACTGATTTTTAGTTTTTTTATTTTCGATCCCCTGCCGCCTTTGAAACGTTGACGACGCTGCTGGCTCATGGGTCCCTGATGTCAGCCTCCCCGTACAAGAAACATGTGATATCTTGATTATTTTGCAGACAATAAACAGTGTATTTCGCTCTGAGCTATTGCAAACGGATAAATTAAATCTTTATTTTACAACTTATATCTTGAATCTCCTTGTTTTTTGTTTTGGCGAAGCATAGGACTTTCCTGTTTTTTTTGAGAAAAATATGAACTTTCATGTTCTGGAGTGGGCTGAAATTGTACGAGTCAAAAGGCCCAGAAGGATAGTTCGAAGGCCCAGATGTCCAGATGCAGCCCAATTGAAATCTTTCTTTTCTTGGATTTTTTCACCCCCTGATTTCTGGCTACTTCATTTTTCTTTTGGTTCTGTGCCGCCTTGGAAACGTTGAGACCGCTGCTGCAAAATGGGACCCGCATGTCATCCTCTATGTACAATAAAGTTTCTTTTCTTGGATTATTTTTGGCTCCGATATTTGGTCACTTGCCTTTTTCTTCGATCTCATGCCACGTTTGAAACGTTGAGGAACCTGCTGGCTCATGGGACCCGCATGTCATCCTCTATGTACTACAAAAGTTTATTTTCTAGGGTTTTTTTTCACTCTCTGATTTTTGGCTATTTCCTTTTTCTTTTGATCCCCCGCCTTGGAAACGTTGAGTAAGCTGCTAACTCGTGGGACCCGCATGTCATCCTCTATGTACAATCAATTTTCTTTTCTTGGAGTTTTTTTTACCCCCTAATTTCTGGCTACTTTCTTTTTCTTTTGATCTCAAGCCGCATTTGAAACGTTGGGACAGCATGTCATCCTCTATGTACAATAAAAGTTTCTTTTCTTGGATTATTTTTCACCCTCTGATTTTTGGTCACTTGCCTTTTTCTTTCGATCTCATGCCGCCCTTGAAAACGTTGAGGAACCTGCTGGCCCATGGGACCCGCATGTCATCCTCTATGTACTACAAAAGTTTCTTTTCTTGGATTTTTTTCACCCCTGATCTTTGGCTATTTCCTTTTTCTTTTCATCCCCTGCCGCCTTGGAAACGTTAGTAAGCTGCTGGCTGGTGGGACCCGCATGTCATCCTCTATGAACAATAAAAGTTTCCATTGTTGGAGTTATTTTTTACCCCTAATTTCTGGCTACTTCCTTTTTCTTTTGATCCCCTGCCGCCTTTGAACGTTGAAGAATCTGCTCGCTAATGGGTCCCACATGTCAGCCTCTATGGACGATAAACCTTTCTTTTCTTGGAGTTATTTTGACCCCTAATTTCTGGCTATTTTGCCTTTTTTTGGATCCCGTGCTGCCTTGGAAACGTTGAGGATGCTGCTGCCACATGGGTCCCGCATGTCATCCTCTCAGAACGATAAATGTTTCTTTTCTTTGATTTTTTTACCAACTGATTTTTGATTTATTTTTTCTTTCGATCCCCTGCCGCCTTTAAAACTTTGACGACGCTGCTGGCTCATGGGTCCCGATGTCAGCCTCCCCGTACAAGAAACATGTGATATCTTGATTATTTTGCAGACAATAAAAAGTGTATTTCGCTCTGAGCTATTGCAAACGGATAAATTAAATCTTTATTTTTACATAAACGAACTAATATGAATCTCCTTGTTTTTGTTTTGTTTTTGCGAAGCATAGGACTTTCTTGTTTTGGAGTGGGCTGAAATTGTACGAGTCAAAAGACGTCCAGCAGGTTAGAAGGCCCAGATGGCCAGGCAGCCCCAATTTATATCTTCCTTATCTTGGATTATTTTTTGATCAAAAGGCCCAGCAGGGGTACATCCTTTTTCTTTTGGTCCTGTGTGCCGCCTTGGAAACGTTGTGGACGCTGCTGCCTCATGGGACCCGCATGTCATCCTCTATGAACTATGAACTCTAAAAGTTTCTTTTTTCTTGGATTTTTTTTCACCCCTCTGATTTTCTATGTACAATTTTCTTTTCTTGGAGTTTTATTCCCCCTAATTTCGGGCTACTTTCGTTTTCTTTTGATCTCAAGCCGCATTTGAAACATTGAGACCGCTGCTGCAAAATGGGACCCACATGTCATCCTCTATGTAAAATAAAAGTTTCTTTTCTTGGATTATTTTTCACGCTCTGATTTTTGGCTATTTCCTTTTTCTTTCGATCCCCTGCTGCTTGGAAACGTTGAGGATGCTGCTGCCTCATGGGTCCCACATGTCATCCACTATGAACAATAAAAGTTTCTTTTCTTCGATTTTTTTCACCCTCTGCTTTTTGGCTATTTCCTTTTCATTTGATCCCCTGCCGCCTTGGAAACGTTGAGGATGCTGCAGCATCATGGGACCCGCATGTCATACTCTATGTACAATAAAAGTTTCTTTTCTAGGTTTTTGGCTCCTGATATTTGGTCACTTGCCTTTTTCTTTCAATCTCATGCCGACTCTCAAAGGTACAATAAAAGTTTCTTTTCTTGGATTATTTTTGGCTCCTGATATTTGGTCACTTGCCTTTTTCTTTCGATCTCATGCCGTCTTTGAAACGTTCAGACCGCTGCTACAACATGGGACCCTATGTCATCCTCTATGTACAATGAAAGTTTCTTTTCATGGATTATTTTTTGCTCCTGATATTTGGTCACTTTCCTTTTTCTTTCGATCTCATGCCGCCTCGGCCCTCTGAAACGACGAGTAAGTTGTTGGCTCATGGGACCCGCATGTCATCCTCTATGTACAATAAAGTTTTTTTCTTGGATTTTTTACCCCCTGATTTTTGGTCACTTGCCTTTTTCTTTCGATCCTGTGCCGCCTTTGAAATTGTGGACGCTGCTGGCTCATGGGTCCCACATGCCAGCCTCTATGAACAATAATATTTCTTTTCTTGGATTTTTTTTACCCCTGATTTCTGGCTATTTGCCTTTTTCTTTGGATCCCCGACCGCCTTTGAAACGATGAGGACGCTGCTGGCGCATAGCTCCCACATGTCAGCCTCTAAGAACAATAAACATTTCTTTTCTTGGATTTATTGTTGACCCCTAATTAATGGCTACTTCGCTTTTTTTTTCGATCCCCAGCCGCCTTAGAAACGTTGAGGACGCTGCTGGCTCATGGGTCCCATATGACAGCCTCTATGAAAAGTAAAACATTTACTTTCTTGGATTTATTTTTGACACCTAATTAATGACTACTTGGTTCTTTTCTTTTGATCCCGTGACGCCTTTGAAACGTTGAGGGCCCTGCTGGCTCATGGGTCCAACATGTCAGCCTCTATGAACAATAAGAGTTTCTATTGTTGCATTTATTTTTGACCCCTAATTTCTGGCTATTTGCCTTTTTTCCATTGCCTGCCACCTTAGAAACGTTGAGGACGCTGCTGGCTGGGTCCCACATGTCAGCCTCTTTGTACGATAAAAGTTTCCTTTGCTGGATTTATTTTTGACCCCTAATTTCTGGCTATTTGCCTTTTTCTTTCGAACTCCACCGCCTTTGAAACGTTGATGACGCTGCTGCAAACTGGGTACAATATGTCAGCCTCTTTGTGCGATAAACCTTTCCTTTCTTGGATTTTTTGGACACCTGATTTCGAGCTACTTGCCTTTTTCTTTCGATCTCCTGCCCCCTTTGAGAAACGTCGAGAACGATGCTGGTTCGTGGGTCCCACATGTCATCCTCTCTGAATGATAAATGTTGAGGCCGCGGCTGCAAGATACGTCCCACATGTCAGCCTGACTGTTGAATAAACGTTTCCTTTCTCGAATTTATATTTGACCCCTGATTTCTGGCTACTTTGCCGTTTCTTTCGATCCCCTGCATGTCTGCTACTCCACCGAAAAACAGACCGGCATGTATTCATCACAATACTGGTAGCTAATTTAGGAAAAATGTGTTCATCACGGGATTCAAACAAAGATCTTCATCTCTGCTAAATTTTGATTTCACCAAAAACCGAACAGCGTGTGTTCATGACTTTAAGTTCACAAACACTATGGTTTCTCTATAAAATAAGGTCACCATCCGTTCCTTTATTGAAGGCATTTGCGAAAAGTGTCTTTGGCTAATGGGCACCAGTGCTCCTGCTGTTTAAAAAAAAATCAAATATCATACATATTTGTTTCAAAAAAATCTGAAAATGAATGTAGACATAATAAATAAAGTAACCTACAAGCGTGTAAAATTTTAATATGACATTCTTTATATTGTAGACTACACAAAAAAGACAAAATCTGTTGAAATTTGGAGATTTGAAATATGCATACCCAGATCCACACGTTTGTTACTTTTGTGTAGCCCAGAATTTTTTGTATTTGAAACTGAAATTTTGCACGTTTATGGGACAATTCATTAGCTACTCCATGATTTTTTTTCTAATTTTTTGAACAAATAAATATATTTTTTATTTTTTCTAAAATAGCAGGAGCACTGGTGCCCAAGAGCACCAAATCTCTTAATAGGCATTTGCGCCTAATAGCGTGAGCTTAGCTAATTTTTGAAGAAAAAAAAGATGTCCATTGTGGTATTCAGGACAAAGATCTTCATGTCTGCTACTGCACCAAACAACAAACCAGCATGTATTCATCACAATACGGGTAGCTAATTTGTGAAAAATATGTTCAGCACGGGATTCAAACAAAGATCTTCATCTCTGCAAAATTTTGATTTCAGCAAAAACCGAACAGCGAATGTTCATGAGGTTAAGTTCACGAACACTATGTTTTCTCTATAAAATAAGGTCACCATCTGTCTCTTATTTCTCAAGGAAAAACAGGTGGAAGTGTTGGGACGAACCACATGGGTGCTTCGGCTCTATGTTCAATCTTCTCTTTTTTGTACTGCAATCTTGAGCCTATGGCAGGACCTCCATTGACGTGCATTCTGCACCAATTTGGCCTTGGACGTATCCATGTATCACGGGCGCGATTGTGGGTAGCAAAGACACAGTCAGGTTTGAACAATTGGAAATCTGGTTCTGCAGCCTCTGCGTCGATTGGCGGGGGTAGCATGAAAATTGGGTGATTGAGTCCAAGAAATAAAGAACGCCCCTTCAAATTGTTCAATCTTTCCCACCTTGCCTCTTCTACAGGGTCCAAGGTATGGGCAGATCTCAAGAAAACGTAGCACCGTACCAAAGGATAAGACCTCAGCTTGTTACCCATATGTAATATTGGAGGACCGAGGATGGGCCGATAACCTTTAACCTGAATCCACGCGAGATCAGATTCACCAGTAATGGACTCTGCTCTCATTGGTGCCAGGAACCAAGTGCGCTGGTCAGAAAATCCAAGAAATACATCTTCATCTTCATAATTATGATTATCACCATCATCATCTAATTCTTCATCATCTAATTCTTCATCATCGAATTCGTCTTCTTCTAATTCTTCTTCTTCTAATTCTTCTTCATCAGCATCATTATCTTCATCGGCACCTCCATCGCCTTGAGCCACATTTGCTTCATCATCTTCCATGACAGCATCTCCCTCGATTTGAGCGAAAATTGCAGCCACTTCTGCTTCTTCATCTTCAATGACAGGGGCGTCAATGAGACGCGGGGCTGCATGTGTCCCTGCAATGCACAAAGATCAACCACAATGCAGCAAGTAGGAACTACACTGAAAATTATCTCTTCTCTTCTATCTTCTATTTTCTACTACTATAAGGCACCAGTTTTTAACAAGACATGTAGCAGCAATTCCAACTGTTGGTGTCCAAAATCTAACGGTTGGGATTAGAGGTATTCGCGTGAAAAAAATACCACACCAGTGTCCACGTGTTTCTAGAACCGTCATGTTTCCATTATGAAGAAAAATCAGAGCAGTCTCACACCGATATCACACGTCCCACTTGATAGTGATTAAGAAAGGTTCCAAATTTTTGTTCATATTTATAAACTGTATGCTCACACTTATTTTGATGGTATAACCAAATTATTAGTTGTATTGAAAGTTTGAACAACATTTAGAACGCAACTTTTATACATCAGTATTGCGAATCGTAATTGGTCCAACATGTGCAGCATGCCATTTACTAGTTAAGACATAAAACAAAGACTCACCACAGGTATATGGTTCCCAAACCAGAACATCTCCATACGGATATGTAACTGCGTATACACGATGTAGGTGTGAACTTGTACCATATCCAGGAATGCCCATGGCATCGACATAGCTGTTTCTATCAAAGAATTCAGGGTTTCTCAGGATATTCCACTCCTTTTCTAGGGGCGCTTGTAGGATAGCGATCAATTCGTCAAATACAACGATTACCTCGTAATGCCATGGCCCTGCTAGATCATCTTTGTACGGCCTCTTGACGATCCGTACTTTGAGCAGTTCCAAACTTTTATCTATTTTGTATTTGAACAGGAATGGTGGGCTGCCATGCCACCATTCACTAGTAGGGCCCAAAGAAATTCCTGCATCTTGCAGAGATGGAAGAGGTATAATAGTATCTGATATGTATATGTTGCGGATCGTCAAGTGCCCGTCCTGCTGGACAAATGCCACCCAGTCGCCGTTACAACCCACCCAGTGCATGGGTCCATGTCCATCCAGTTCCTCCTTGGTATGGATAAATGCTGGAACTGTCGGCTTGTCTAATGGCATCAGCAACGCGTGAATGCCCTGCAAATAGGATTTGTTTCAAAATTGTCTATGCATGCAAGGTATTCGACAGAATGAAGAGCGGATTGTGCAGAACTGAAGCACAGATGTAATGGATAAATAAAGCAATTCCGAAGAGTACATGTGCATAGTGAAGGCAGCAAACCTTACAGTACTCCCAAATCAGGTGATGATGTTGAGTCTAAATTCATGCATGATGTTTGGCAATAAGAAAAGTTGATTGAAAAAACACAAGCTGAAACGAGATGAGTAAATAAATAAATACTCTTACAGTATTGTCGCGGTCGTCTGGCCATGTCTCGGGGTCGCAGTGGAGCAGGCTCGGTAAACCGAACGGAACCTTATGCGCTCCGCGGATGGCATGCCGCATGCCGATCATGCCTCGAGCGAGGCGACCAGTGCTGAGGATATCCGCCCGCTCGGCTATGTTCTCCACCAGTGGGTAGTGGAGGTTGCCCCACCCCATGGACTGGTGGTAGCAATCAGGAATCTCCTCAACCTTACGCTTCTGCTTCATTGGAGTCGGTAATCTAATGCAAGGGAGAGAGGGGTGAACGGGAGAAAGAGACAGAAGAGGGTTTTTTTTGGAGAAGATGCAGTAGTAGTACTACGATACTAGGAGGTGGAGATGCGGGGCATGTTTCCGGGGGAGAGGAACCACTATTTCCCTTTAAAAAAATAACAGCACTTGCGCATTAGAACTTGGGGCGGGGATATAGCGGTAAGAGGTATTGACCAACTTTCCCTCACCTTGACCCCACGTGGTTGTGAACCCGAGATAATTCTTTTTGATGAACCCGATATACTTATTATAGTACTAAAATAGTACAAGTATATACCTTGTACTCCTATATACTAACATTATTATTTTAAGGACTTTTGTTCCATGAGCAACAACTTCCCCCACTCCGCTCATCCGAAATCCTAGCCCCTCCAACTTCAAGGACCAATCAACATAGCTATGGCCTTCTAATTTGGCTCAAGTCGCCGCACACATAGTCCTCCCGCCGACAAGGAATAGGAGCATCAGCCCTTTCGTCGCTTGTTGTTATACATAATCATATACAGTACCATATATATTTCAAATTTCCATATCAAAAAATAGTTCAAATCTGAATTTTAACATCTCAAGCTAAACCCTCGCTTGCTCTTAAACATAAGCATACCATAGTTCTACTTTTGTCTTCACCGAACAACAGAACACAATGTGTTCATCACAACATAGCCAACCGGAGTACCTAGTAATGTAACTAGAGAAGTGAACCTATAGTTGATCAAGCCTTCAACTTTAACACAATAATACCCCCACATTATGTGTTGAGGAGCCACACCCATATATTTAAGAGTACCATCATGTAGACCACAAATGCATCAATGAAGAGAGGGGTATACTTATAGACCACCTCTTTACAAAACAGTTGTAATTAGTAGACCACAATTGCCTCGTTCATTAGCTATGAAATTACATACTATCAGTAGCTACAATGGCTGCAGGCCCTGTTTCAGAATTAAACATCACACTTGTTCCAATCCGGGGCGTTGGCGAAGTTTGGGATGAACCAAAGCGGTGTCTTTACCAGGTACCTATCTTTTTTTGTTTTGCATGTTTTCTCCAAGGCGTTGGTTTGGAAACCAACGGCGCAATCTTCACGATTCAGACTGAATCGGCATATTTCAGGCAGCTGCGAATTGCGAAGCCATGCTTCATTCGGCAAGGTGTACACACAATTTCTTCTCGTCAGACATCCTGGGACAACATCTGCACCGCCTAATGGCAGCATAATCGGATAGTTCACTCCAAGGAAAAGAGAATATTCTCCAAGGTCATCAATCTTTTCCCATGGAATACCTTCATTTAACTTACTAGTGTCCTTCGTGAACACCAGGCAACCAAACCCAGAAGCATAGTTGCCAACAGTGCGACCATGATGAACACGACGATCAGAAGCAGTATGGCAAACTTTACAGGAATATTCCCTTTCATCAGCAATGCCCAGTGTATGGATCAGAAGAAGTCTAGAACCATCTATAGATCTTGCTAACCACCACACGCCATAATCGACCTCGTGATCATGGCCAAGAGCATCATCAAGTGCACACCGCCATTCAAACACAATGGGCGGTGGCTCTACGATCAGCGGAGGACCTGCTTGAAAACGAAATTACTGTTAAGAAGGGTATGTTTGGTTTGCACAAATCTGAAAACGTAAGAATTGGGAAAACGCATTAGGATTCAGATGGGATGATATAATGGCATTTCCATTCAATAATACAGCATATTGGTGTATTTGAGTACATCACATGGGAAACCAAAGGATTCATTTCAAGAAGTTCAAGTAGAGGTCAAAATCCAACATAATTCAATCTGAGAATAAAACTCCTAATTATACAATCCTCAAATTTTTCTATGGTAATCATCTCGAATAAAAAGTCTAAATACCAATGAAATTTCATCCGAAGCAAATATGCCCCAAGCCTCCAAGTCAGATCAGTCAGGTTCGAAAATTAATAAGTTTGTGCATTAAAATTATCTTTACAGCCATGAATAATGAAGCTCATCATACACTACGTCCGGAGGAAAATTACCAGCTTGCTGAGGATTCCATGCGTGAACAGTGCCAGTATGAGTTGTGGCAAACACAAGCCCATTGTGGAGAATTGCATCGCTGTAATTGTAAAAGATGTGGGACTTGGGCTCTGTAAGAACTGTCCATCCAGAATCTTCGCCGCAAAGGAGGGCAACTCTGATGTCAAAAACAGCAACAAGAGAGAAATTTTTGTACCCCCCAGCAGCTGTGGGAACTTGGCAAATATATATCTTGTGAAATATAATAGCACGAAGGTTGTGGTGGTATATATTTGGAATGTGGGTGGTTTCAAACGGCACAGGGAGAGGAATTTCACGGCGAGTGTAGACGTTGACAAGTTTCCATTTGCAAGCAGGAAAGCCAGTGTCAACCATGGCAACCCAATCTCCATTGGCACCTACCCACTGCTTACCCGTACCGTCTGGCATCACAGCGTCGGAGGAGAACCTGTCCAGCGGCGTCAGCTTGCAATCCCGTGCTACCTTCGTCGGGTGAGAATGAAGAACACATGGGAGGCCAAACGGGAGAGAAAAAGATAGAGTTGCACTATCATTTGCAGAGTCGAAAAATAGTTTGGACGAACCGACGAGGCTCGCGGCGGTGATGACGTCGCATCTTGTTACGAGTTCTTCAAGGGGACCTTCGGAAAAGACCTTCTGAAACAGTTCAGAGTCATCATTTTCCTTGTTCGATGCCGCCATCGCAGGGCAGGGGGTGGGTCTATGAGGTTTGGGTTCAACTGATTGGAGTTTAATTTGGGTTCGATGGCGGCAGGTGGCGGGGAAGATGAAGAACGGAGGCTCTCAAACTGGGCGGTGGAATTGATTCTAAAGCTGCATGGCGGCGGCACTGGCGCGTGCTATGGAAGGTGGTCGATTGGTGCGGGCGGGGGCGGAGGTAGACGATGGAGGTGAACCGAAATAGGGCAGGTGGGGGCGGGGCGCTTGACTTCGCTCCTCTACACTCTACAGCATCTCCTCCTGTTTCTTGGAAAGTGTATAGACCCATAATAAAAAGTCACTGTTCCCTCTGAAAAGGTGAAGAACAAGTCACTGGTCTAACGTGCAAATTTGGACATCCCAAGCTATGTGTTGTCATGTCAATTCAATGTCCATGGCAGTATTTTGAATTTTGCGTGACCAAAAGAAGTACGCCTTGGCCTTTCACAATCGGGGTTTCTTTAGAGCAAGAACAATAGAAGAGCCAACAGCTGGCAAAAGTACCACGTAGGCGGGCTATAAGCGCCCACTATTGTCCTACTTCCTCTTGGCGTGATACTCCCTCCGTCCACAAATAAGTGGACGTGCGGGATTTTCAAGGTAAATTAGTAAAAGGAAAGAAAAAATGCATTGGAGCACTCGTATCTTAAGAAACACATGTACTCAACCACGGTTGTAGATTTTCTCGGCGCAAGACTTTTCCCCAGCAGTTGTGGCTTTCAGTTATTCGTGGGTGTGGGGAGGAGCTCCGCCGCATCGGTAGAAAGCAAAGAGGGACGGCGGCTCTCGATCGTGCGGTGTACTCGTAAATCACGTGCGACCCATGCCCTAATAATTCACAATGCATTGATGAGGGCTATCACTTCATCATCCAATAAAATGTACTTAGTAACTATGGTAATAATATTGTCTTCTCGCAAAAAAATGGTAAAAATATTGTCTCTTAAGCCATGTACTAGTACAGTGCAAGATGCTTTAGAGAAATAAACCTATATTTTATTGCTACTCCGTAATACACATGGTTATTTATTCTAGGCAAATGCCTACCGAAAGATGTAGGAATAGGGAAATGTAGGATTGCAATGTCATGTCCACTCCAATCCTATAGGAATTCATAGAATCCAAACTTTGTTTGATTCCACCATAGGAAAAGTAAAGCATTCTTAAAAAGAGGCATGAGTAGATGTTTAATTTTCTATGGAATCTGTGCAAAGAAATCCTTAGGAAAAATTCCTATCGGAAACAATCCTACAAATCAAACAGCCAAGGATTCAATTGTACCAATTCCCTATGCAAATCCTTGGTGTTCACCCAATCCTCTCGAATACTCATCCAAAAAATGCACTAATACTTTGATGGGGAGTTTTTGTATTCTAGGCAAGAATAGAGGGTTTGCGGGGATCACTTGAGAAGTGTATTAACCAAAGAAGGCATAAGTAATACACCAACACACACTAACATGCCCTTAATGGATGTATCTCCATAAACTCCCTCTGTTCTTTATTACTACTACTAGTTTATGTACTTCTTAACTAATATGGGATAATCATGAAATATATTTTCTAACATTCAGCCAAAATATAGTGTTTCGACTTTTTAAAATACTGAAAAACTAGTAATTAAAAATATTTGAGCTATCAAATCTAGGAAGTTTGAAAATATTTTGTATTCCGTCTGAAAGTTGTGTTACTTGGTGTAAGATTCACACAAAAATGATGAAAATATCAAACCTTCAAAAAAATTGTAGTAATTCAAACGTTATGTGCGTTTCATAATTTTGCAAAATCGATTCTATTTGCAATTAAAACTATAGTAGTTGGTGGTCCCCGATCATCTGATTTGCTCTTAAACAGCTCAATCCTAAATTTGAACCTCCCTGCAACAGAACACGATAGTTGGTGGTTTGTGCGGAAAAAAATTACAGTTTAAAAAAGTGTTTTACGCAACGAAGGCAGCAATAAGCGGTAGTTTGTGCAATTTCCTCGTGTAAACAACATGTAGCGTCGAAGTAATAGTACTAGCAGTACAGAAATCTTGTGTAATTTCTAGTTCTACATATTACTAGTGTCCACTGTTTGAGAGTTGATGGTGAATGGGTCTAATTTTCAATCGAATGAGAATTAGCAAATTGATTTTTATGACAAAAGCATACAAAGGGAGTAAAACAACATACCCGCATTCGCCGCTGCTACCAGCATGCGATGCCTCCACGAGTGCATTGACGGCTGCTGCAAATCCTCGGAAGGCATCTAGGTTTTGCAGATCGTCGATTGCCGCTGTCCGGCTAAGCTTAACCAGCATAGCTGCCGCCAAGATATCTCGGATTTGGACCACAGGCAGAAGCTGATTGGGGTCGAAGGATTGCCTGATTCGGAATTTGAAGTACCAAGCCCTCGGCTCCGATGATGGAAGTTTGGAACTCGGCCCGGCCAGAACCTCCCAAATCTGTGTGTGGCAGTGGATGCCCATCGGCATCCCCAATGCTGCCGACGCCGTGATGTGGTCGGTCGCACTTTGGTCCCCACTAAAGGCTGGGGCTGCAGCACGTCGCCGCCGCCCCCGACGTCCCCACGACGGCAACGCCATGGACCGAGGCGCTGAGTTTGTTGGCGAACCCGAAGCCCTGGATGGCAAGTGCTTCTTCACAATGGAAGCATCCTCACCCGGCGAGGTTCGCCCCCGGCGCATGCCTATGCTCCGACCAGCCCACTTTGCCGCTGCTGCCTGGGCTGCCGCCGATACCTGGGCCACCGCCGCTTCATGGGACCCCCTCCCTCCTCTCCCTCTCCTAGATCAAAGGGCGCCAGGAGTCTAGCCACAGCAAGACACAGAGCCGCCTGCTTCATCGCACACCAATGGCACACAGACATTTGCGAGCTTTTAGCGCACACCCCTCCGAGGCTGAGTCGTGGAGCCTGGGTGCACGGGGCTATGGCTGGAGGAGTCGCCATGGGACGAGGGGTGTCGAGTGCTCGGGCAAGTACGGGAAAGGCGAAGTTTTGCATAACCTTATATGATCACATCAATGCTTCTCAAGGAGCCAAATACTGTATGAGAAACCGGAAAAGTTTGAACGTTTGAAAACTTTGCCGGCATAATGCATCCTTCCAATGCACGCCTACTAAGGTAGAAAGCCAACTCAATTGCTACTTTGTTGGCAAAATGTACCATGGCTCAATCTTAGGTCACACACCCATGAAGCCAAGTTAACACATCTATCAATTGGTATATTTTGGTCATATTCAAAATTTTACTTGAAACTTGTTGGTCATGCCATTCTACTACTCGCCTAACACTTTTTCTACGCGGGAAGGAGGGGGGTATGATGCTACCCTGAATTTTTATGCCCATTTGTATCTTGGACAAATCCTAGCGATGCAACAAAAAGAAACACATCCGTCCCCCTCCCCGAGTGATTTGTCCTAGATATGAAATCAAACTACAAGTGGTTCGAAAAAGGCAATCGAAAAACATGGATTGTTCATCAGTTTGTACATAGCTAGGGAAAATACCAGAATGTCATATCAGTGTTTTAGAGAAGAGCCCTTCAAATAGTTTGGCACCATGTTGGACATCGTCCAGCTTAATTCCACCCAAACATGATTTTTTCGTTTGAATATGTCTAGACTTTGTTTATCATCTTCAATGCTTATTCTATGACATAAGAAGACTATGTGCTTTGGTTTTAATTTTTTGAATTTTTAATGCCCAATTGAATCTTGGTCAAACCCTAGGTTTGACCAAGATTTAAACAAGTTCATAACATGAAAATGAAAAAGTAAGCCTGGATCCTTCTTAGTAACTCCAAAATGAATCTTTTGGAAGGTTTTCTTAAATTTCCATGTTTGAAACCAAAACCACTTCTCTTCATGCTTGACTTCATAAGACAGAGTTTAGGGTTAGGGTACGTATAGATACATGATTTTTCTGGTTTGAATATGTCTAGACCTTGTTTAATTTATCAACTTGAATGCTTATATGACAGAAGAAGACTATGTGCTTTGATTTTTCATTTTCTTGATTTTTTCGGTTTTTATGCCCATTTGAATCTTTGGTCATGAAATCTTAGATTTGACAAAGATTTAAACAAGTTTAAAACATGAAAATGAAAAAGTAAGCATGGGTCCTTTTTATTCACTCCAAAATGAAGCTTTTGGGAGGTTTTTGAAATTTCCATGTTTGAAACCCAAAACCACTTCTCTTCATCAATCCTTGACTTCCTAAGACAGAGTTTAGGGTTAATTAGGGGGCAGATACATGCTTTTCTGGTATGAATATATATGTGTGGACCTTGTTAATCAACTTGAATGCTTACTATATGACATAAGAAGACTATGTGCTTTGATTTTTCATTATTTTAATTTTTTTAACTTTTATGCCCATTTGTATCTTGGACAAATCCTAGGTTTGACCAAGATTTAAAACATGAAAATGAAAAATTAAGCCTGGATCCACTACAAGAAAAGTTGCCAAACTTTTCTTGTAGTGATCCTTCTTAATTAGTAACTTCAAAATGAAGCTTTTGGAAGGTTTTTGAAATTTCCATGTCTGAAACCCAAAACACCTCTTCATGATTGACTTCATAAGACAAATCGAGTTTAGGGTTAGGGGTAGATACATGATTTTTCTAGTTTGAATATGTCTAGACCTGGCTTATCAACTTGAATGCTTAGTATATGACATAAGAAGATGTACTATGTGCATTGGTTTTTCATTTATTTGATTTGTTTTGAATTTTTATGCCGAATCAAATTTTGGTCAAATCATAGGTTTAACCAAGATTTAAACAAGTTTAAAACATTAAAATGAAAAATTAAGCATGGATCCTTCTTAGTCACTCCAAAATGAAGCTTTTGGGAGGCTTTTGAAATGTCTATGTTTGAAACCCAAAACCACTTCTCTTCATGCTTGACTTCATAAGACAGATGAGTTTAGGGTTAGGGGTAGATACATGATTTTTCTGGTTTGAATAGGTCTAGACCTTGTTATCAAGTTGAATGGCTTACTATGTGACATAAGAAGACTATGTGCTTTGGTTTTTCATTTTTGATTTTTTCGATTGTTTTTATGCCCATTTGAATCTTGGTCAAATCCTAGGTTTGAACAAGAATTTAAACAAGTTTAAAACATGAAAATGAAAAGGTAAGCATGGATCCTTCTTAGTCAGTCCGAAATGAAGCTTTTGGGCGGTTTTCGAAATTTCCATGTTTGAAAACCCAAACCACTTCTCTTCATGCTTGACTTCATAAGACAAATTTAGGGTTAGGGGTATAGATACATGATTTTTCTTGTTTGATATGTCTAGATATTGTTTATCAACACTTGAATGCTTACAATATATGTGACGCAAGAAGACTATGTGTTATGGTTTTTCATTTTTGGGGGTTTTTTCGAATTTTTTATGCGCACTTGAATCTTGGTCAAATCCTAGCTAGCTAGGTTTGACCAAGCTTTAAACAAGTTTAAAACATGAAAATGAAAAAGTAAGCATGTATCCTTCTTAGTCACTCCAAAATTAAGCTTTTCGGAGGTTTTTGAAATTTCCATCTTGTAAACCCAAAACCACGTATCTTCATGTTTGACTTCAAAAGACAGAGTTTAGGGTTAGGGGGTAGATACATGATTCTTCTTTTAATATGTTTAGATCTTGTTTTATCAACTTGAATGTTGACTGTATGACATAAGAAGACTATGTTTTTGAATTTTTTATGAATCTACCCCCTAAACATGGAAATTTCAAAAACCTCCCAAAAACTTCATTTTAGAGTGACTAAGAAGGATATACAAGCTTCCCTTTTCATTTTCATGTTTTAAACTTGTTTAAATCTTGGTCAAACCTCTAGGATTTGACCAAAAGATTCAAATGGGCATGGAAATTCATAAAAAATCAAAAGAATGAAAAACCAAAGGACATAACATTCTTATGTCATATATATATAGTAAGCATTCAAGTTGATAAACAAGGTCTAGACATATTCAAACCAGAAAATCATGTATATATCTACCCCTAACCCTAAACTCTGTCTTATGAAGTCAAGCATGCATGAAGAGAAGTGGTTTTGGTTTCAAACATGGAAATTTCGAAAAAACCTCCCAAGAGCTACATTTTGGAGTGACTAAGAAGGATATATAGATGCTTAATTTTTCATATTCATGATTTAAACTTGTTTAAACCATGTTCAAACCTAGGATTTGACCAAGATTCAAATGGGCATAAAATTTTAAAAAAATCAAAAAATAAAAAACAAGGCACATAGTATTCTTATGTCATATAGTAAGCATTCAATTAAGTTGATAAACAAGGTCTAGACATATTCAAACCAGGAAAATCATGCATCTACCCCCTAACCCTAGCTAAACTCTGTCTTATGAAGTCAAGCATGCATGAAGAGAAGTGGTTTTTGGTTTCAAACGTTTAAGCCAAAAGCCCCTTTTCAAATATTTCAAACTTATTCAAATTTGGTTCAAATATGAAAGACATACAAGTTATAGCACACATAGTGCATACATTTTCACACATACTGCACTAGATGCTAACCCTATAGTTTGAGGCCATTTGGGTGACCTAGGTCGAAAAAATTCTTGGATTAGAATCGTGTTGTTCGAACCCCGTAGTTGGATTTTTTTGAACCCTTGATCTGTAGAACTGGGCAAAACCCTAGTTTAACCTATTTAATTACAGATTCGTATATCGATTTTTCTACGAGTACTACCTTTTTATTATTACTATGCAGCACATGGGTGTTTGCCCGTCGAGTGAAACTCGGAGGAAGAGGGATCACTCGGAAGGAGAGAAGAAGGGAGAGCATTATGGTGTCTCCCCTTTTTCGGGTGATGATGTTGACTTTTGTGCAGGGTTTGTCAGTGAGCAGGAGGTGCGAGCGAGCGAGCGAGCGAGTCGAGCGAGGCCGAGAATGAGAGAGATTTGTTTTTTTGTGAGAGGGACAACGGAAGGATCCAGAAGGACCCACACACTTCCAATACGCATCCTGATGCGTCTCTCTTGACAAAGAAGATGGCTGGGAGTTTGCGTACCTATTGCACGTGACTTGTGCTCACTGAAGTGTGGGACCTCAAGCGTGGGCACCACACGTAAGTGACAGACCTGTTGGTGTAAAAACTCGGTTGATTATAATAGTGCATTAGAACAAAGTTTCCTATGGATTAAAGGGTAGGAAATCCAAGTTAACTCATTTACGTGTTAAACTTGTCTAAATCTTGGTCAAACCTAGGATTTGACCAAGATTCAAATGGGCAGAAAAATAAAAAAAAAAATGAAAACCAAATCACATAGTCTTCTTATGTCATATAGTAAGCATTAAAGTTGATAAACAAGGTCTAGACATATTTTAAACCAGACAAATCATGTATCTATACCCCTAACCCCTAAACTCTATCTTATGAAGTCAAGCATGTGAAGAGAAGTGGTTTTGGGTTTCAAACATGGAAATTTCAAAAACCTCCCAAAAAGTACATTTTAGAGTGACTAAGAAGGATACATGCTCCCCTTTTCATATTCATGTTTTAAGCTTGTTTAAATTATCTTGGTCAAACCTAGGATTTGACAAGATTCAAATGGGCATCAAAATTGAAAAAAAGTCAGAAAAAAGAAAACCAAAGCAAATAGTTTTCTTATGTCATATAGTAAGCATTAAAGTTGATAAACAAGGTCTAGACATATTCAAACTAGACAAATCATGTATCTATACCCCCTAACCCCTGAACTCTGTCTTATGAAGTCAAGCATATGAAGAGAAGTGGTTTTGGGTTTCAAACATGGAAATTTGAAAAACCTCCCAAAAACTTCATTTTAGAGTGACAAAGAAGGATACATGCTTCCCTTTTCATATTCATGTTTTAAGCTTGTTTAAATTATCTCGGTCAAACCTAGGATTTGACAAGATTCAAATGGGCATCAAAATTGAAAAAAATCAGGAAAAAGAAAAACCAAAGCAAATAGTTTTCTTATGTCATATAGTAAGCCAATTAAGTTGATAAACAAGGTCTAGACATATTCAAACTAGACAAATCATGTATCTATACCCCCTAACCCCTAAACTCCGTCTTATGAAGTCAAGCATATGAAGAGAAGTGGTTTTGCTCCCAAAAGCTTCATTTTAGAGTGACTAAGAAGGATCCATGCTTACCTTTGCATTTTCATATTTTAATCTTGTTAAATCATTATCAAGCCTAGGATTTGACCAAGATACAAATGGGTGGGCACAAAATTCAAAAAAATCAGAATAATGAAAAACAAAAGCACGTAGTCTTCTTATGTCATATCGTATGCATTCAAGTTAAACGAGGTCTAGGTATATCCAAACCAGACAAATCATGTATCTACCCCCTGTTGATCTTATGATGTCTAGCATGCATGAAGAGAAGTCGTTTTGGGTTTCAAACATGGAAATTTCAAGAACATCCCAAAAGCTTCATTTTAGAGTGACTAAGAAGGATACATGCTTCCCTTTTATTTTCATGTTTTAAACTTGTTTAAATCTTGGTCAAACCTAAGATTTGACCAATATTCAAATATATGAGCATAAAAAAAAAAAAAAAAATGAAAACCAAGGCACGTAGTATTCTTATGTCATATAGTAAGCATTCAATTAAGTTGATAAACAAGGTCTAGACATATTCAAACCAGGAAAATCATGCATCTACCCCCTAACCCTAGCTAAACTCTGTCTTATGAAGTCAAGCATGCATGAAGAGAAGTGGTTTTTGGTTTCAAACGTTTAAGCCAAAAGGTAAGCATGGATCCTCCTTAGTCACTGTAAAATGAAGCTTTTGGGAGGTTTGTGAAATTTCCATGTTTGAAACCCAAAACCACTTAAGACAGAGTTTATGGTTAGGTGTATAGATACATGATTTTTCTTGTTTGAATATGTCTAGACCTTGTTTATCAACTTGAATTTTTTACTATATGATATAAGAAGGCTATATATGTGCTTTGGTTTTTCATTTTTTGATTTCTTTCGAATTTTTTATGCCTATTTAAATCTTGGTCAAATCCTAGGTTTAAACAAGTTTAAAACATGAAAATGAAACGGTAAGCATGAATCCTTCCTTACTCACTCTAAAATGAAGGTACTTGAAAATTTTATGTTTGAAACCCAAAACCCCAGTTCTCTTCATATGTTTGACTTCATAAGACAGAGTTTAGGGTTAGGGGTAGATATGATACATGATATTTCTGCTTTGAATATGTTTAGACCTTGTTTATCAACTTGAATGCTTACTATATGACATAAGAAGGCTATATATGTGCTTTGGTTTTTCATTTTTTTGAATTTTTCTGAATTTTTACTCCCATTTGAATCTTGGTCAAATCCTAGGTTTGACCAAGGTTAAAACAAGTTTAAAACATGGCAATGAAAAGGTAAGCACTACAACAAAAAGTGCATGTAGAGACGCCTAATTTGTATACTAAAGACGCTTAATTTCATCTCTACACGAGCATAGAGTCGCTAGGTAAAGCGTCTTAGAAGCGTCTTGTTATGCACCGTCTCAAAATCTGTAGAGACGCTACATGAGCGTGTTTAGGAAATATTGAGACGTTAATAAAGCATCTTTATCATTGTATAGACGTTTTGTTAGTTTCCCTTGCTCATCATCTCTACTCATGTTGAGCCGCTTAATTGCGTCTTAAATAATTGGAATGCGTTTTATATTCATGTATTGTTTATTCTTAGTATTGCTGATAATTATCAATTGAAATCTATAAGTTATATGTTTTCTATTACAAAAGATAAAGCAGTACAAAAATACAAGTCACTGCTTAGAAAAAATATATTTATTTGTAAAGATCAATTGTATATTACAGTCAAGTGTACATCTATTACAAAAACAAAATCAGACTCGGCCGACAAAATCCCTTGAATCCTAAATACATTGTCTACGTAGTTGGCATCTATCTAACTATAAGCTTTTGCATAGAGCTAATAGTACATGAGCTCCCAGGACGCCATCTTAACTTCTCCTTAGATTTCCATGATACTTTAAATTGGCTGTCTTCAAAAATCATCAAACGGTTACCCTGTACAAAATGTCAAATCAAATACAAATAGATTAAGTAGAAAACTTCACTAGTAAGTCTCACTTTTAGATAGGCACGCCGGCAAGAGAATTTTAATAAATATTGTATTGAACATGCATGAGATTATTTTTCTGGAAACTAGTGACTCGTGAGAACTGTGGCTTGCTGCCTTGGCAATTTCTGTTCTCTCGTCAAATGGAGACAAGTTTAAATAGACTCCTATCGAACCATCAACATATCCTGGCTACGCAAGACAACTGGATCATAACCAAATGGAACTGGATAGACATTCAGTTATTCCCATCGCTCAACAACCAAACATTAACACTTCAGTAGCACAACGGAAGTATTTTACCATTAGAGGCGGTAAGTATCCATATCAAAGCAGCACCATCACTCTCTTTTCCGAATAGGAGCTCCATCTCTTCACTTTGCTACTCTAGGTTCTCTTTCGAACATTGCATATCTACAGGAAAAAGATTACTCAACAACATGCAGACATGCTTTGAAATTCAGTAATAATAGCTATAGATCTTAACTAGTACAGCCAATAGGATCTCGCTTGGGGAGAGTAACAAACCGTGTCGAGCATTGGTGTACAAGATCACCAGCTAGAATTGATGCAGCACAAAATTAAATCAAATAATTGTAACAGCAGCCTGCAATGCATCAAGAATAGTCAGAGTTCACGGCAAGGGAAATCTGGTGGAGGTTAGATACCTTGTGCCATCATTTGAAATTCTGGATAGTAAAAAACTTCATTGAAATAGCAGTATAACAGATATTTAAGTAGCTTCACTAACCTGATGCCATGATGTAGCAGTTGATCGGAAACAAAAAGGAATTTCATCTCAAAAGTTATCGAACACCTCATCTATATCATATTGGATGGAAAGCAATGACGATTAACCTGATGATGTAGCCCTGTGAACTGCAGTTCCGCAGGCTGCGAGCAGGTTCTTCACGAAGGATCGGCAGATTTCGTCGCTAGTGCAGCGGGAGCTCCATAACCGCTGGTGTTGGTGGAGAAAAGAGTTGTCTCCTGACCTGGACGTCCGTGGAGAGAGAGAGAGCCCGGGTTGCAGAGCGATACCGGGAGAGAGGACGGCAACGAGAGAACGCGTGGGGGAAGAGGGGCGACGTTCCGAAGATCGGCGGCGGAAAGGGAGCTGCCACGGATGGGAACGGCGCGGCTGTCATTTTCCCAATCTCAGATCTCATCAGCGTGGGAAGAGGCGTGCATTTTTCTCTAACACAGGGATGGGCAACAAACTAGTAGGGTTATTAAACGTGGTGTACATAAAACATGAGACGATATGTCCATCGTCTCAAAAAACGTCTCTCCCTGCTAATTGGTTCAGAATTTTAAGACGAACAATAAAGCGTCCTAGGTAGAACGTCTCTACATGATTATTTTCTTGTAGTGAAGCATGGATCATTCTTAGTCTCTCTAAAATGAAGCTTTTGGGAGGTTTTTGAAGTTTCCATGTTTGAAACCCAAAATCACATCTCTTCATATGCTTGGCTTCATAAGACAAAGATTAGGGTTTAGGGGTAGATATATACATGTTTTGGGAGGTTTTTGAAATTTCCATGTTTGAAACCCAAATCCACTTCTCTTCATCCTTGACGTCTTCATAAGACAAAAGTATAGGGTTATATATGCATGGGTAGATACATGCTTTTTTCTGGTTTGAATATGTATAGACCTTGTTTAAAATTATCAACTTAATTGAATGCTTACTATATATATGACATAAGAAGGCT
Source organism: Lolium multiflorum (assembly GCA_030979885.1). Taxonomy (NCBI): domain Eukaryota; kingdom Viridiplantae; phylum Streptophyta; class Magnoliopsida; order Poales; family Poaceae; genus Lolium; species Lolium multiflorum. The sequence goes on from CM061749.1 coordinate 126,920,031, forward strand.
ATATATGTGCTTTGTTTTTTCATTTTTTCATTTTTTCCTGATTTTTTATGCCCATTTGAATCTTGGTCAAATCCTAGGTTTGATCAAGATTTAAACAAGCAGTTTAAAAAATGAAAATGAAAAGGTAAGCCTGGATCCTTCTTAGTCACTGTAAAATGAAGCTTTTGGGAGGTTTGTGAAATTTCCATGTTTGAAACCCAAAAGCACTTCTCTTCATGCTTGACTTCATAAGACAGAGTTTAGGGTTAGGGGGTGTAGATACATGATTTGTCTGGTTTGAATATGTACAAATCTTATTTATCAACTTTTGAATGCATGCTACTCTCTCAAAGAAAAACTTTTGAATGCTTACTATATGACATAAGAAGACTATATGCTTTTAAAATTCAAACATATGGTAAGCATTCTTATGTCATATAGTAAATTCAAGTTGATAAACAAGCAAGGTTTGGACATATTCAAACCAGACAAATCATGTATCTACCCCTAACCCCTAATTAAATTGTCTTATGAAGTCTAGCATGAAGAGAAGTGGTTTTGGGTTTCAAACATGGAAATTTCAAAAACCTCCCAAAAACTTCATTTTAGAGTGACTAAGAAGGATATACAAGCTTCCCTTTTCATTTTCATGTTTTAAACTTGTTTAAATCTTGGTCAAACCTCTAGGATTTGACCAAAAGATTCAAATGGGCATGGAAATTCATAAAAAATCAAAAGAATGAAAAACCAAAGGACATAACATTCTTATGTCATATATATATAGTAAGCATTCAAGTTGATAAACAAGGTCTAGACATATTCAAACCAGAAAATCATGTATATATCTACCCCTAACCCTAAACTCTGTCTTATGAAGTCAAGCATGCATGAAGAGAAGTGGTTTTGGTTTCAAACATGGAAATTTCGTTTTGGAGTGACTAAGAAGGATATATAGATGCTTAATTTTTCATATTCATGATTTAAACTTGTTTAAACCATGTTCAAACCTAGGATTTGACCAAGATTCAAATGGGCATAAAATTTTAAAAAAATCAAAAAATAAAAAACAAGGCACATAGTATTCTTATGTCATATAGTAAGCATTCAATTAAGTTGATAAACAAGGTCTAGACATATTCAAACCAGGAAAATCATGCATCTACCCCCTAACCCTAGCTAAACTCTGTCTTATGAAGTCAAGCATGCATGAAGAGAAGTGGTTTTTGGTTTCAAACGTTTAAGCCAAAAGCCCCTTTTCAAATATTTCAAACTTATTCAAATTTGGTTCAAATATGAAAGACATACAAGTTATAGCACACATAGTGCATACATTTTCACACATACTGCACTAGATGCTAACCCTATAGTTTGAGGCCATTTGGGTGACCTAGGTCGAAAAAATTCTTGGATTAGAATCGTGTTGTTCGAACCCCGTAGTTGGATTTTTTGAACCCTTGATCTGTAGAACTGGGCAAAACCCTAGTTTAACCTATTTAATTACAGATTCGTATATCGATTTTTCTACGAGTACTACCTTTTTATTATTACTATGCAGCACATGGGTGTTTGCCCGTCGAGTGAAACTCGGAGGAAGAGGGATCACTCGGAAGGAGAGAAGAAGGGAGAGCATTATGGTGTCTCCCCTTTTTCGGGTGATGATGTTGACTTTTGTGCAGGGTTTGTCAGTGAGCAGGAGGTGCGAGCGAGCGAGTCGAGCGAGGCCGAGAATGAGAGAGATTTGTTTTTTTTGTGAGAGGGACAACGGAAGGATCCAGAAGGACCCACAGACTTCCAATACGCATCCTGATGCGTCTTCTCTTGACAAAGAAGATGGCTGGGAGTTTGCGTACATATTGCACGTGACTTGTGCTCACTGAAGTGTGGGACCTCAAGCGTGGGCACCACACGTAAGTGACAGACCTGTTGGTGTAAAAACTCGGTTGATTATAATAGTGCATTAGAACAAAGTTTCCTATGGATTCAAGGGTAGGAATTCCAAGTTAACTCATTTACGTGTTAAACTTGTCTAAATCTTGGTCAAACCTAGGATTTGACCAAGATTCAAATGGGCAGAAAAATAAAAAACAGAAAAATGAAAACCAAATCACATAGTCTTCTTATGTCATATAGTAAGCATTAAAGTTGATAAACAAGGTCTAGACATATTTAAAACAGATAAATCATGTATCTATACCCCTAACCCCTAAACTCTTATGAAGTCAAGCATGTGAAGAGAAGTGGTTTTGGGTTTCAAACATGGAAATTTCAAAAACCTCCCAAAAACTACATTTTAGAGTGACTAAGAAGGATACATGCTCCCCTTTTCATATTCATGTTTTAAGCTTGTTTAAATTATCTTGGTCAAACCTAGGATTTGACAAGATTCAAATGGGCATAAAATTCAAAAAAAAAATGAAAAACCAAAGCACATATATAGCCTTCTTATGTCATATAGTAAGCATTCAAGTTGATAAACAAGGTCTAGACATATTCAAACCAGAAATATCATGTATCATATCTACCCCTAACCCTAAACTCTGTCTTATGAAGTCAAACATATGAAGAGAACTGGGGTTTTGTGTTTCAAACATAAAAATTTCAAGTACCTTCATTTTAGAGTGACTAAGAAAGGATTCATGCTTACCTTTTCATTGTCATGTTTTAAACTTGATTAAACCTTGGTCAAACCTAGGATTTGACCAATATTTAAATGGGCATAAAAAATTCGAAAAAATGAAAAAATGGAAAACCAAAGCACATATATAGCCTTCTTATGTCTTCAAGTTGATAAACAAGGTCTAGACATATTCAAACAAGAAAAATCATGTATCTACACCTAACCAAAAACTCTGTTTAAGTGGTTTTGGGTTTCAAACATGGAAATTTCAAGAACATCCCAAAAGCTTCATTTTAGACTAACTAAGAAGGATACACACTTACCATTTCATTTTCATGTTTTTAACTTGTTTAAATCTTGGTCAAACCTAGGATTTGACCAAGATTCAAATAAGTAAAAACATGAAAATGAAAAGGTAAGCATCGATCCTTCTTAGTCGCTCTAAAATGAAGCTTTTGGGAGGTTTTTGAAATTTTCATGTTTGAATCCCAAAACCACTTCTCTTCATGCATGCTTGACTTCATAAGACATAGTTTAGGGTTAGGGGTAGATACATGATTTTTCTGGTTTGAACATGTCTAGACATTGTTTATCAATTTGAATGCTTACTATATGACATAAGAAGGCTATGTGCTTTGGTTTTTCATTCTTACGATTTTTTTCTGAATTTTTATGCCCATTCGAATCTTGGTCAAATCCCAGGTTTGACCAAGATTTAAACAAGTTTAAAACCACTACAAGAAAAGTTGCCATGGCCGACGAAGTTGAAGTCGCGCCGTGGTTGCTGGTGTACCATGGCCGACGATTTTGGGTCCCTCCGTGGTGCATGTCAAAACTTTTTTTTCTCGTTTTTGAGGCCACCTAGCCCGACGAAAGCGGCCAAAACGTCGCGTATGGTGGCCCGGGACGTGGTGCATCGCGAATTCTCGGGTTCGCCGGCCGAGTCAACGCAAATCCGCACCGCCGAGGGATGTAGGGCCCAGATGGCAGCCTCTCTGGCATTGTTTTTTTTCTCGATCGCGCCATCTCGTTCAACGTTCTCCGATCGAGCCGTTTACGATGCAGGATCATGGGTCCCGCATGTCATCCTCTATGAACCAAAATTCTTTCTATTCTTGGATTTTTTGACCCCCTGATTTCTGGCTACTTCCTTTTTCTTTTGATCCCTTGCCGCCTTGGAAACGTTGAGACCGCTGCAGCTTAATGGGACCCGCATGTCATCCTCTATGAGCAATCAACTTTCTTTTCTTGGAGTTTTTTTGGCACCTCATATTTGGTCACTTGCCTTTTTTTTCGATCCCCTGCCGCCTCTCAAACGGTGATACCGCTGCTGCTAAATGGGACCCGCATGTCATCCTCTATGTACTATAAAACTTTCTTTTCTTGGATTTTTTTGGCACCTCATATTTGGTCACTTGCCTTTTTCTTTCGATCCCCTGCCGCCTCTCAAACGGTGATACCGCTGATGCTAAATGGGACCCGCATGTCATCCTCTATGTACTATAAAACTTTCTTTTCTTGGATTTTTTTGGCACCTCATATTTGGTCACTTGCCTTTTTCTTTCGATCCCCGCCGCCTCTCAAACGGTGATACCGCTGCTGCTAAATGGGACCCGCATGTCATCCTCTATGTACTATAAAACTTTCTTTTCTTGAATTATTTTTGGCTCCTCATATTTGGTCACTTGCCTTTTTCTTTCGATCTCATGCCACGTTTGAAACGTTGAGGAACCTGCTGGCTCATGGGACCCGCATGTCATCTTCTATGTGCTATAAAAGTTTATTTTCTTTAATTTTTTTTCACCCTCTGATTTTTGGCTATTTCCTTTTTCTTTTGATCCCCTACCGCCCTGGAAACGTTGGGTAAGCTGCTGACTCATGGGACCCGCATGTCATCCTCTATGTACAATCAACTTTCTTTTTCTTTTGATCTCAAGCCGCATTTGAAACGTTGAGACCGCTGCTGCTAAATGGGACCCGCATGTCATCCTCTACGTACAATAAAGTTTCTTTTCTTGGATTATCTTTGGCTCCTGATATTTTGTCACTTGCCTTTTTCTTTCGATCTCATGCCGCCTTTGAAACGTTGAGTAAGCTGCTGGCTCATGGGTCCCGCATGTCATCCTCTACGAACAATAAAAGTTTCCTTTCTTGGAGTTATTTTTTACCCCTAATTTCTGGCTATTTGCCTTTTTCTTTTGATCTCCTGCCCCTGAAACGATGAGGACGCTGTTGGCAGGTCGGTCCCACATGTCATCCTCTATGAACAATAAAAGTTTCCTTTGATGGATTTATTTTGAACCCCTAATTAATTTCTGGATATTTCCCCTGCCGCCTTGGAATCGTTGAGGATGCTGCTGCCTCATGGGTCCCGCATGTCATCCTCTCAGAACGGTAAATGTTTATTTTCTTGGATTTTGTTGACCAAACGATTTTTGGCTTATTTTTTCTTTCGATCACCTGCAGCCTTTAAAATGTTGAGGACGCTGCTGGCTCACGGGTCCCACATGTCAACCTCTATGAACAATAAACGCTGAGGATGCTGCTGCCTCATGGGTCCCGCATGTCATCCTCTCAGAACGAAAATGTTTCTTTTCTTGGATTTTTTACCAACAGATTTTTGGTTTATTTTTTCTTTCCATCCCCTGCCGCCTTTAAAACGTTGACGACGCTGTTGGCTCATGGGTCCCCGATGTCAGCCTCCCCGTACAAGAAACATATGATATCTTGATTATTTTGCAGACAATAAACAATGTATTGCGCTCTGAGCTATTTCAAACGGATAATTAAATCTTTATTTTTACATAAACAAACTTATATGTTGAATCTCCTTGTTTTTTTGTCTTTGCGAAGCATAGGACTTTCCTGTTTTTTTAGAAAATTCGGAACTTTCCTGTTTTGGAGTGGGCTGAAATTGTACGAGTCAAAAGGCCAAGCAGGATAGTTCGAAGGCCCAGATGTCCAGATGCAGCCCAATTGAAATCTTTCTTCTTGGATTTTTTTCACCCCCTGATTTCTGGCTACTTCATTTTTCTTTTGGTTCTGTGCCGCCTTGGAAACGTTGACCGCTGCTGCAAAATGGGACCCGCATGTCATCCTCTACGTACAATAAAATTTCTTTTCTTGGATTATTTTTGGCTCCTGATATTTGGTCACTTGCCTTTTTCTTTCGATCCCGTGCAGCCTCTCAAACGGTGATACCGCTGCTGCTAATTGGGACCCGCATGTCATCCTCTATGTACAATCAAGTTTCTTTTCTTGAATTATTTTTGGCTCCTGATATTTGGTCACTTGCCTTTTTCTTTCGATCTCATGCCACGTTTGAAACGTTGAGGAACCTGCTGGCTCATGGGACCCGCATGTCATCCTCTATGTACTATAAAAGTTCATTTTCTTTTTTTTTTCACCCTCTGATTTTTGGCTATTTCCTTTTTCTTTTGATCCCCTGCCGCCTTGGAAACGTTGAGTAAGCTGCTAGCTCATGGGACCCGCATGTCATCCTCTATGTCCATCAACTTTTTTTCTTGGATTTTTTGACCCCCTAATTTCTGGCTACTTTCTTTTTCTTTTGATCTCAAGCCGCATTTGAAACGTTGGGACCGCTGCTGCAAAATGGGACCCGCATGTCATCCTCTATGTAAATAAAGTTTCTTTTCTTGGATTATCTTGGGCTCCTGATATTTTGTCACTTGCCTTTTTCTTTCGATCTCATGCCACCTTTGAAACGTTAAGTAAGCTGCTGGCTCATGGGTCCCGCATGTCATCCTCTACGAACAATAAAAGTTTCCTTTCTTGGAGTTATTTTTTACCCTGGCTATTTGCCTTTTTCTTTTGATCTCCTGCCCCCTTGAAACGATGAGGACGATGTTGGCAGGTCGGTTCCACATGTCATCCTCTATGAACAATAAAACTTTCCTTTGATGGATTTATTTTGAACCCCTAATTAATTTCTGGCTATTTCCTTTTTTTCTTTGATCCCCTGCCGCCTTGGAAACGTTGAGGATGCTGCTGCCTCATCGGTCCCGCATGTCATCCTCTCAGAACGATAAATGTTTTCTTTTCTTGGATTTTTTTACCAACTGATTTTTGGTTTTTTTTTATTTTCGATCCCCTGCCGCCTTTGAAACGTTGACGACGCTGCTGGCTCATGGGTCCCCGATGTCAGCCTCCCCGTACAAGAAACATGTGATATCTTGATTATTTTGCAGACAATAAACAGTGTATTTCGCTCTGAGCTATTGCAAACGGATAAATTAAATCTTTATTTTTACAACTTATATCTTGAATCTCCTTGTTTTTTGTTTTGGCGAAGCATAGGACTTTCCTGTTTTTTTTGAGAAAAATCCGAACTTTCATGTTCTGGAGTGGGCTGAAATTGTACGAGTCAAAAGGCCCAGAAGGATAGTTCGAAGGCCCAGATGTCCAGATGCAGCCCAATTGAAATCTTTCTTTTCTTGGATTTTTTCACCCCCTGATTTCTGGCTACTTCATTTTTCTTTTGGTCCTGTGCCGCCTTGGAAACGTTGAGACCGCTGCTGCAAAATGGGACCCGCATGGCATCCTCTATGTACAATAAAGTTTCTTTTCTTGGATTATTTTTGGCTCCTGATATTTGGTCACTTGCCTTTTTCTTTCGATCTCATGCCACGTTTGAAACGTTGAGGAATCTGCTGGCTCATGGGACCCGCATGTCATCCTCTATGTACAATAAAAGTTTGATTTCTTGGATTTTTTTCACCCTCTGATTTTTGGCTATTTCCTTTTTCTTTTGATCCCCTGCCGCCTTTGAAACGTTTAGTAAGCTGCTGCCTCATAGGTCCCACATGTCAGCCTGTATGAACGATAAAGCTTTCCTTTCTTGGAGTTTTTTTTGACCCTAATTTCTGGCTACTTTCATTTTCTTTTGATCTCAAGCCGCATTTGAAACGTTGGGACCACTGCCGCACAATGGGACCCGCATGTCATCCTCTATGTACAATCAAGTTTCTTTTCTTGGATTATTTTTGGCTCCTGATATTTGGTCACTTGCCTTTTTCTTTCGATCTCATGCCACGTTTGAAACGTTGAGGAACCTGCTGGCTCATGGGACCCGCATGTCATCCTCTATGTACTACAAAAGTTTATTTTCTAGGGTTTTTTTTCACTCTCTGATTTTTGGCTATTTCCTTTTTCTTTTGATCCCCTGCCGCCTTGGAAACGTTGAGTAAGCTGCTAACTCGTGGGACCCGCATGTCATCCTCTATGTACAATCAATTTTCTTTTCTTGGAGTTTTTTTAAGAATTTCTGGCTACTTTCTTTTTCTTTTGATCTCAAGCCGCATTTGAAACGTTGGGACAGCATGTCATCCTCTATGTACAATAAAAGTTTCTTTTCTTGGATTATTTTTCACCCTCTGATTTTTGGTCACTTGCCTTTTTCTTTCGATCTCATGCCGCCCTTGAAAACGTTGAGGAACCTGCTGGCCCATGGGACCCGCATGTCATCCTCTATGTACTACAAAAGTTTCTTTTCTTGGATTTTTTTCACCCTCTGATCTTTGGCTATTTCCTTTTTCTTTTCATCCCCTGCCGCCTTGGAAACGTTAGTAAGCTGCTGACTGGTGGGACCCGCATGTCATCCTCTATGTACAATCAAGTCTCTTTTCTTGGATTTTTTTACCCCCTTATTTTTGGTCACTTGCCTTTTTCTTTCGATCTCATGCAGCCTCTGAAACGTTGAGGAAGCTGCTGGCTCATGGGACCCACATGTCATCCTCGATACTATAAAAGTTTCTTTTCTTGGATTTTTTCACCCTCTTATTTTTGGCTGTTTCCTTTTTCTTTTGATCCCCTGCCGCCTTGGAAACGTTGATTAAGCTGCTGACACAAGGGGCCCGCATGTCATCCTCTATGTACAATCAACTTGCAAGATCTTGGGGCGGAAGAGCTTGTATAAGTGGGACCCATATGTCATCCTCTATGTACAATAAAAGTTTCTTTTTCTTGGATTATTTTTTGCTCCTGGTATTTGGTCTCTTTCCTTTTTCTTTCGATCTCATGCCGCCTCTGAAACGTTGAGTAAGGTGCTGGGTCATGGGACCCGCATGCCATCCTCTATGTACAATCAACTTTCTTTTCTGGGAGTTTTTTTACCCCTAATTTCTGGCTACTCTTTTTCTTTTGATCTCAAGCCGCATTTGAAACGTTGACACCGCTGCTGCAAAATGGGACCCGCATGTCATCTTTTATGTACAATAAAGTTTCTTTTCTTGGATTATTTTTGGCTCCTGATATTTGGTCACTTGTCTTTTTCTTTCGATCTCATGCCCCCTTTGAAACGTTGAGGAAGCTGCTAGCGCATGGGTCCCGCATGTCATACTCTATGAACAATAAAAGTTTCCTTCCTTGGAGTTATTTTGACCGCTAATTTCTGGCTACTTCCTTTTTCTTTTGATCCCCTGCCGCCTTGGAAACGTTGAGTAAGCTGCTGACACAAGGGGCCCGCATGTCATCCTCTATGTACAATCAACTTGCAAGATCTTGGAGCGAAAGAGCTTGTATAAGTGGGACCCATATGTCATCCTCTATGTACAATAAAAGTTTCTTTTCTTGGATTATTTTTTGCTCCTGATATTTGGTCACTTTCCTTTTTCTTTCTATCTCATGCCGCCACTGAAACGTTGAGTAAGGTGCTGGCTCATGGGACTGTACAATAAAGTTTCATTTCTTAGATTTTTTTTACCCACTGATTTTTGCTAACTTGCCTTTTTCTTTTCGATCATATGCCGCCTTTGAAATTGAGGTCGCCGCTGGCTCATGGGTCCCACATGTCAGCCTCTATGAACAATAAACCTTTCCTTTGTTGGATTTATTTTTTACCCCTAATTTCTGGCTATTTGCCTTTTTCTTTTGATCCCCTGCGCCCTTTGAAACGATGAGGACGCTGCTGGCAGGTCGGTCCCACATGTCATCCTCTATTAAGAATAAAAGTTTCCTTTTTGGATTTATTTTTTACCCCTAATTTCTGGCTATTTGCCTTTTTCTTCTGATCCCTGCCGACTTCGAAATGATGAGGATGCAGCTGGCAGATCGGTCCCACATGTCAGCCTCTATGAACTATAAATGTTTCCTTTGTAGGATTTATTTTTTACCCCTATTTTCGGGCTACTTGCCTTTTTCTTTGAAACGTTGAGGACGCTACTGTCTCATGGGTCCCACATGGCATCCTCTCTGAACGATAAACCTTCATTTCTTGTTAACGACAGGTTTATCAGTATTATTTTCGCAGACTAATACAAGCTCTTTGGCTCCAAGATCTTGCAAGTTGATAGATTAAATCAAGGAATTATTAGGATATGTTTTAAATTTCAAATCCACTTTATGAATTTTTAAAAATACCGTTATCCATGTGGGTATGGAGCGATCAAGGATTTTCATATTGGGCATGAGCAGTTTCAAAAATTGGAACCCTATAATTCAAAATAAATAAAAACAACTTTTATGTAGAATCTCCGTGTATTTTTATTTGCCAATCATAGGATCTGTGTTTCATTAGAAAAGGGCCGAAATTGCATGAGCAGAAAGGCCCATTTGTAGTTATTGGGCTTCGACAGCCGGATCAAGTAGACCGATAACAATTACCATGTAGATGTTCCTTGGCAACCCAAAAGTGAAATATTGGGCCCAACAGGGGAAGGTTGAACAGTACTTTTTCTATTGGGAAGGTGGTACATGGGGTTATCCTGACAAAAAAAATGGAACATGGGTTACTGAAGGTTGCCCATTTGTGCCTAATATGTTTGTCAGCAGGAGCTTTACCTTCCGCCGCCGCCGCTCCGCTTCCGCCGCCGCCGCCATGCCTCGTCGCGGGTCGAGCTACCGGTACGGCGGCGTCTCGAGCTCGGGGTACCGCAGCGTCCGCGCGCGCCCCAAATTAAGGTACTTCCTCCTCGGGACGGCACCTACGATAGGCTCGGCTGGCCTTGGGGCATTTACCCCTAGCCTCTTCCATGCTCAAGTTTTTGAAATGTTTCTGGCTCTGTTCAACACTGGATCAAATTTGTCAACATGACCATTCTTATGGAGTAGCAACGAGTTGAATCTCTCAAAACTCTTTAAGTTCTGCAATATAACGACTAATTGGTACTACCTTATACAAAATGATTACATATCCTTATTTTGGAAGCAAGCAATCACACACTTATAGTTTGCTAGTCAGCTGCACGTAACGTTAAAAATCGGCAATTATAATGAATAAACCTGTAATTTTCACTTAAAATGCATTAAGGAGCATCAAATTTGACAAATCAAACCATGTCGTACTGAAAATTGACATGTCTTTCTCATGCAGAAATGTAAAATTATCCATGCATGTGCGTTTATACAGGTTAAGTTTTGCACGTATTATTTTTTGTAACTTTTCTGACTACCTTCAAAGCTCCAATCCTTCTTCATCATCTTTGTTGTACCGCACTGATGCAAGTGAATGCGAGCTGCTCGCCAGACGCGACTTCGTGTCCGATATGTGTACTATGCCTTCTCCATCTAGTGCTAGTTACGCCTCTGTGCTAATTAATTCAGCACAAACCTCTGTCATTGCAGCTGTGACTCACCTCGACCATTGGAGCCCAATCACAAGAGCGAGCTCAGTCTCAACCAGAGAGGCATGTGTCTCATGGTTAGCTATCTACAACTTGCTGTCTTACTAAAACCGTGCCTATCATAGAGATCACCTCGCTGGTGTAGCAATGGCTGCAAGTAGCTGCTAGCATGAGCGAAGGGGATAAGGAAGAAAAGATTAAAAAAATGGGGTGGGGCCAACAAGCAGGAAAGCTATCTACTAGCTTTATGGATGTTTCTGGAATTGGGTAGAAAATAGTAGATGACACTGTAGCAGCGAATCCCAGAGACCAAGGCCGTTGGATGATGTCTAATGAACGGCAGAACAAAATCGGCGAAATTAGCTTGAATTTTGATAATAAATCTTGGGCATTTTCCCTCGAACATGATTTATCAACTTTGGGTAGTCTCTGGACTAGTCTCCCTCGTCCACCAATTATTATCATACTACTGCGGAAAGTTGAGGGCAGTCCCTAGTCCCGAGCACTTCGCCCACTTCCCCTGGCCTCATCCCAGAGATCTCACACCAACCACCTCACCGTCGACTAGCCGCCAGTCTACAGCCCTCCGAAGAATCCCCAATGGCGGCGACGCCCCTACTAGAGCGCTCCTCACGCGAGCGCATCATCGAGTCTGGCCCACATGTCTTCCGTGCCTGCCGTGTGTCGGCAAGCACGACCGACTTCTCCGTCGGCGAGCCGCCGGCCGTGGGCGAGGGCGAGGCGTCCCCGTACACTATGACAGTGCACATCTTCTTCTCGAGGACGTACGAGCTCAGGAGGATGGCCGGCCCCCTCCCTGCCCCACTGGATGAGGACGATATCACCACTACACCCTGCGAAGAGGTGGTGCTGGATCTTGGCTTGCCTCCGAGGGAGCTGCGTAGTGGGGGCAATGTCGTGCGAACTATGCGCGAGATTCTTGCCCGTGTATGGCTGCTCAAGAACCTGAACCTCACGGAGGAGGAGTGGGACATCATCATGCCTTACGATGTTATGCACCTGATGTGGCAGCAGGCGTGTCGTCGGCTCGGTGGCCTCCACTTCGACCTCACCCTTAGGGTGGACCACCGGCTCATCGTCAACTTGCCGGCGCTGCAGGACAGTTGGGTCCTAGTTGCGCCGGAGGACGGCCACTGCAGCATATGCATGCTGGGGCTGTCGCAGCGCACAACGGTGCGTCTCCGGGGATGCAAACACCCGTTCCATAGGAAGTGCATCTTCTCCTGGTTTGTAACGAACGCCAGCTGCCCTATCTGCCGCGATAAAGTGCTGACCCATCTTATTTTCGATTTGTAGCATAGTATGAATAAAACCCCTGTATGATAGGGATGCCATGCCAACTTGAATCCTATGTCAAGAGAAATTCTATTTGATTGTGGTTATAAGATATTCTGCATTAGTTTGATCAAGTATTATCATTCTATTTTCCTATGGGATATGACCCTATGAATCAAACAGCATGGGATTACTTCCACACAATTAAGTTTGACCAACTTTTAGTAGGACAACAAACATAAATAATTAGTCATCATGGGATTACAATCCAACAGATAATTGTCTTCAGGACTCATACATTTTCCAAATAGAAAAATCAAAACAAATCATGGTTCTTCATCTCACAGCATGATACAGAGACAAGAGTCTAATCATCATCATCATCATCATCATCATCATCACCTCCGTCTTCATTCTGATATTCGTGCATGGTCTCATCCTGCTCGTCGTGTCCATTCTCCTCCTGAGATTCACCAGGTAGCTTCAGTTTATCCATCTCTTTGTCGACTATGCTAACCTCAACAGTGAAATCTACTTCTCCATCATGTGCAGGGATACCTGTATCCAACGAGGTTTCATCAATGTCAGCAACTTTAGTTTGCATACAACCAGCGAAATCATCTTGCTGGGCACCAATTATTGGATCCGCATTCTCATCCAAATCATATATGTTCCTTGCCACAAACTTTTGCACATACTGCCATCCTTTTCTAGATCTGTCTTCCAAGAAAAGTACCTTGGCCGCTTGAGGTACCAAAATATAAGGATCATCCTTGTACCACTGAGCAGTAGTATTAACTGATATGAAATACCCATCATTTCTGGCACCTTTGCCCTTGTTTGGATCTTGGTTGTACCAATAACACTTAAATAGAACCACAGATCGGACAGTAACCTTATCACTATAGAACAACTGAATAACCTCTTCTATGTGACCATAATGGTCAAATGACTCTGATCTCTTCTTTCTGGTTGTCAAGTGATCTCCACTGGTTGTGATGCCACTATTTCGTGTCTTCAAATGTTGTTCACGCTCATAGGAGCTGTAATGGACACCATTGGCATTGCAAGCTGCAGCTACCAACACCCTCTTATCTGGACCACGTGATAGGACAAGGAGATCAGCACTAACAGCGCCTGGATTCTCCGCATGGAGTTTCGAGATCTACGATTACAAAATAGACAAGAGGTCATCTCATGTGAAAACACATAGACAAGTCAGAGTGCAATTGAACATCTTACATATTTCTCAAACCAGTCCTGAAACCCACTCCCACGTGCCGATAGCTTTCCATTCGTTTCCATGTACAACCTGCAAAACATAGCCAAGTCAGCTGAATATATTTCATTTTGATACAAGTTCATAGTATATGCGAGGAACTGAGTATTTCGTGTGCATAGTACTCACTTAACATATTCATCAGCCTCTGTAGCATTATTCAGCACATACCAAGACAGCTGTTCAAATTCAGACTGCTCTAATGTTTTTTCGGTCCTCTTTCCTATTAGCTCAACACCATGATTAAAAACAGATCCTCCAACTTCCAAAATTCTGCGACCCCGGTTGAATCTGGTCTCAATATCAGGAATATATCTTGAGGCAAATGTATATGCTTCAGCAGCAATATACGCCACTGCAATGCAAGCCTCCGGTCTAGCTTTGTTCCTAACTGTATTCTTGAAAGTGCACAGTCGACGTTCTATAGGGTACATCCATCCATACTGTACCGGACCTCTTAAAAGTGCCTCATCAGGTAGATGAACAGCCAAATGCACCATCACATCAAAGAAGGCTGGAGGATATATCAGCTCCAGCTTGCACAGGATTACTGCTATGTCCACCTTAAGACGTTCTACAACAGCTCTGCTTAGAGTTTTACTACATATTTCCCTAAAGAACCTTCCCAACTCTGCAATCACGTTGTACATATTTGGCTTCACTAAATCTTTAATGCCAATAGCTAAAAGCCTTTGCAGCAGGATATGACAATCGTGAGTTTTCAACCCTTGGAGCTTGTTTCCTTCAGCATTGAGACAATTTGCAATGTTGGAAGCAAATCCGAACGGGAACATCACACCTCGGAGGTACTCACAAAATAATCTCCTTTTAGGCATCGGCAATGTGAATTCCGCGCCTCGAAATTTATAATGTTTTTCCTTGCCTTTGTTCACTTTGTCATTACGATCCAGTTGCAAGTGCCTGTTAACATTCAATGTTGCACAATCAATCCTAGCATTTGAGCTATCTTTTGTCTTGGATGGAATGTTGAGTAATGTGCCGACAATGCTGTCACATATATTCTTCTCCATGTGCATGATATCAATATTATGCCGAAGCTTCTTACCAGCCCAATACGGCAAGTCCCAAAGAGTGGTCCTGCGCTTATAAAATATTCTCGGTCTATCATTTTCCATTTCCTTCCTCTTGGTACATGCTGCTATTTCACCTCCCATCTTCCTTTTGGTAGCTGCTAGACTCAGTTCATCTCCTCTCTTCTTCCTTTTTCTATCTGCTACTACTGCTGCTGCATCTTCTGTATTCTTCTCTGCTGTACCTGCTGTGGCGGCTGGTGGTTTTCCTGGTTTAACATTTCTGACCGCTTCTAGGTGCGCCTCCAACTCGTGACTCTTAAAGTGCTGCGGTTTAGTCTTTTTACAGGCCTGATCACCAATAAATTGCAATTTTTTTCTATTTTTTCGGAAACTGTGATCTAATGGAAGGAAACGGCGATGGCCCATATAGCATATCTTGTTTATTATCCTCACTGCCAGCTGATCAGTATCACAGTGAACACATGCATTATAACCTGATGTTACTCTGCCTGACATAGTGCCCAAAGCTGGATAATCATGGGTGCAATACAGTACAGCAGCACGTAATAGAAAATTTTGTTCTTTAGGTTGACACACATCCCGTGTAGGGACACCCTCCCATAATGTTTGCAAGTCTCTAATAAGAGGCTGCATGAACACATCAAAATCCTTCCCAGGAGATTTGGGACCTGGGATGAGTAAGGCCATCATACAGTTCGACTGATCGGTGCATGTCCAGGGAGCCTGGTTGTAAGGTGTAACTAGTACTGGCCACATGCTATACGAGTTGCTCATGTTGCCAAATGGGTTGAATCCATCTGTAGCAAGGCCAAGTCTCAGGTTCCTTGGATCTGCAGCAAAATCTGGATGATCCAGGTCGAATTGCTTCCATTCATCGCCATCAGCAGGATGCCTCAGTAAATCAGGGTCGGGCGTGAGAATCTCTTTGTGCCATCTTGTTTCCCGAGATGTTTGTTCTGAAGCAAACAACCTCTGCAATCTTTGTACAAGTGGAAAGTATCTCAGAACCTTCCAAGGAATCTTTTTCTTACCACCAGCTCCATCATGTTTCCATCTTGATTCCTTACATACTGGACATTCATCGAGGTCATTATACTCCATCCAAAACAGTGCACAGTTATTTTTGCAAAAATCAATCTTCTCATATCCAAGTCCCAGTACCTTGATGTACTGCTTCACCTCATAAAAGGATTTTGGCAGTCCAGCCCCAGGGAGTGCATCGCTGTATGTCTTCGCAACTGCATTGAACGCTTTATTGGTAATCCCCTGGTATGACTTGTCATGAAGTAATTTCACAATTAATTCGAATCTTGACACAACAGAACCAGGGGCCACTAAGCGCTTAGCATCTTCTATCAGGTCATGGAAAAGAGGCTTTTTGTGATAACCATGGGGCTGTTGGCTTGCATATGGATACAGATCCCGTAACAAATTAGCAGTAGCCTCATCCTGGACGAGATCTTCAGGCTGATAACCATCAGAATAAAGAGGATCAATAATGTCAGGCTGATCATAGTGTTCACCATGGTTAATCCACCTGATATATGTCTGGTCCATCCCATAAACGAATAAATGATCTGAGACTACATGTTGAGGCTTGGACCCAATATTCAAACATACGCGGCATGGACAAATCACTTCCTTTGTCTTGTCGCCGTCAGTAAAATCACTAACGTGCTTCATGAAGTCTTCAATACCACTCAAATATGTTGGTGTGTTTAATGAGTGAAATAATATCCAAGTTCTGTCCATCTGTTGAGGAGATAGATGGTCAGAGAAGCGATAAGCTATTTCAACAAACAGGTCACCTACGAATGTAAGCAAACATACCTGAGCAAACAGGTCGAATATAAAACTATAAATGCTACATTATTTGAGCCGATTTCAGCAAACAAACTGAGTGCAAAACTACGGCTACCTAGCGAACAGATTTTTTTAGGCTGACCACTGGGTTTCCCCACTTTGTATTTTTTTATTAATAAAAAGAGGGAAATATGTACAAAAGTTGCTGGAGAGCAGCAACTAAAAGGATCATAGATCCCAAACAGCAAAATATATATATAATGTTCTACCCATGATATGATTTCCTCTTTGCCTTATGAACAAGGAGAGCAATTTCATCCTTGAATCTCTTGTGCCATCTATAAATGCTTGGGGGGAGGGGCGAACAGATCTATCGAAAGCAATACAATACCAACACATTCTTTCTTCTTTTTTGCCGTAATTCCGCCGATCTATTAGCAGTGCAAAGAAGCCAAAAGTAATAAGATTACATACAGGTTCATAGACCACCAGGGCCGTACCTGAGAATACGGAGGGCCTGAGCAAAACAAGAAATAGAGGCCCTCAACATGATCATTGGCAACTAAAATGATTTTATATATACTACTCACTCCATTTCAATAAACAATGCACCCTTGTTTTTCGTATTTTATCTTCGAAAAAATATTAATCTATATCTCTCTATTTAAAAATGATGTTTCAATTTTATGTAGATATACATGTATTTAGATGAGTTTAGTTTGCAGATACATGCAAGTTTTGATGAAGTTGAAACATATTTTTCAGGATGAAGTATATAAAAAAATTGATATAAAACTGGTATCATTAGAAAGTATTTTCCAACACGATTCTAACAATGCTGCTTATGTATTATATGATCGTGATATTGTTGTCCTATTTATTTGGTCAAGGTTCACATTGAAATGTGGTAAAATAAATTAAAAGAAGTGCATCGTGTGAAAAAGCAATCTAAGAATTCAAAAGTGCTAATTGTTAGTCGAAACATGACATCATTGAGACAAAATATTAATATTCATTGGAAGACTAACTGAATTAGCTGCACTCGCGATGAAAGAGAAAGAGAAGATATGGGTAAGAGCAAGTACAATAAGGTACAGTCTTTTTTTGTTTGTTTGGGTTGCTCATCAAGCTTATCGCTCGATACAATAAGGTACAGTCAGCGGGAGTGGTGTTTGGAACATGGGTGCATAGTGGGTGGTATCATAGAGTACTATCATAGATATGCTATATTTATTATAGTGGAGTATTGAAAATGGCATATATAGAAGGGGATATTGAGAATTGAGAGTGGCATAAACACAACTTCAGTTTTTGTAATGGCATAAACACAACTTGTGAATTGAGGAGTGGCATAGAACCAATTAACACTTGTTTCAATAACAGCCATCAAAAGCCAATCGAACGCACGAGAATGGATCCAAAATTTACCCATTTTAAGTTTCACGAGAAAATTTTAAACTTAAAATTCGTACTGCCTAGAAGTTTTTGAAACAAAAATCCAGTAAATCTTATATGTCGGGTTATGCATTCTGGGGGAGTTTCATCAGATTCAGCCATATTGTTTATCAATAAACCTCATTTTATGTTTTACAACCAACTTTAAACTTAAAATTCAAACTGTCCAGTAAAAAGAACAACATTCCAGTAAATCTTATATATTTCTTCTGCATTCCGGGAAAGATTGGTCGGATTCAAAAAAAATAGTTTGGGAATAAACATTGTTTTAGTCTGGAAACGACTTATTGTAGAGTGATTTTTGGTTGGATACATTCATGTGTGTTCGATTGGCTTTGGATGGCTGATATTGAACCAAAGTCAACGCTGGGCTTTTGACCTAGCTGAACGTCACTGGAGCTGCGTCAAAAGTCCAGCCATGACTTTGTCTCAATAACAGCCATCAAAAGCCGATCGAACGCACAGGAATGGATCCAACCAAAAATCACTCAACCGCTGGAATTTTGACCTGAAAGTCACTGAAGCTGTGTCCATACTTGCCCAACAGGTTGCGTATGAATGTAAACCAACATATCTGAGCAAACAGGTCGAATATAAAACTATATAACTAAATGCCACGTTATTTGAGCCGATTTCAGCAAACCAACTGAGGTCTATTTTTTTTAGGCTGGACAGTGGTTTCCTCGCTGTGTATTTTTCACTGTAATAAAAAAGAGGGAAAATGTTACTGGAGAGCAGCAACTAAAAGGATCATAGATCCCAAACAGCAAAATCTAGCTAAAAAGGTTATACCCATGATGATAAGCCATGATATGATTTCCTCTTTGCCTTACAAACAAGCAGTGTACAGTACGAACGAATTCGAGCAAATAGGTAAAGCGGAAAACAATGTCAAACAAACACATCGAGAGGAAAACAATATCAACCGATCGATTCGAACGAACTAACGAACTTATAAGGGCTGGGCGACGGCGACTGACTTCGATTGAGCTATAATGAATCGTACTTGCCCAGGCCTGAAGATAGCATGCATACCGTGAGGATCTACCAGCTGACCGCGCCTGCCGGTGCGGCTGGAGAAGAACGGCGCCACCAGCAGTCGCCGGCTGACGCGGCTGATAGACAGCGTGGGGAAGTTTTGGTGCGCGGCCTGGTTCACCGAGGGTGTGTCTAGAGAAGAACAGGGCGCCGAAGGAGGTGTCTAGAGAAGAACAAGGTGGGCTGGGTGCTGAGTTAAAGGCGAGCGTTCGAAATATTGGGCGCGCGTTCGAAAGTTTAGGTGCGCGAGGGAGGTGTCTGCTGAGTTAAAGGCGAGCGTTCGAAATTTCCCCGTCCTCTTCTTTTTTGGGCTAATCTATCTATACCTCTATTCTATCTACATGTTTTTTATTTTTTTCTATTCTATACATGAGTTTTTGAATTTGAATTTTTTCACTCTGTCAGCCTTCCGGCCAATGCTCATTTGAAGTAATTGAAGCTGTTGATTTGCAGCTTAGAGGTGCTATCTACCGCTCATCATACAAGGACTCTTCAGATCTAACGGCTGTGAATGCACGGATTCGTCACCCATCCTTCCCTTGGACTGGCGATGCTGAAAGCCTGAAACACTGGAACCCTCTAGATACTTCGGGATACCTCACTGCCCCACATTATTAAACAGGCCTTTTCCGACACGGGAAGTCAAAAGTTGGGGGCTCCATGCAGTACATATGAATACTCGCTAGCTGCATGGTCTAGAAGCAGACTAGAGTAAATCATCAATTCGTCAAATCAATTGGTGTATAATTTTTTTTAGGAGCTAAGACGCCGGCATGAACCATTTTATCAACTTGAATGCTTACTACATGACATAAGAAGACTATGTACTTTGGTTTTTCATTTTTCTGATTTTTTAAATTTTGTGCCCATTTGAATCTTGGTCAAATCCTAGGTTTGACCAAGATTAAACAAGTTTAAAACATGAAAATGAAAAGGTAATCATGGATCCTTCTTAGTCACTCTAAAATGAAGCTTTTGGGATGTTCTTGAAATTTCCATGTTTGAAACCCAAAACGACTTCTCTTCATGCTTGACTTCATAAGACATAGTTTAGGGGTTAGGGGGTAGATACATGATTTGTCTAGTTTGCATATGTCTAGACCTTGTTTATCAACTTTAATGCTTACTATATGACATAAGAAGACTATGTGTTTTGGTTTTTCATTTTTCTATTTTTTTTGAATTTTATGCCCATATATTTGAATCTTTGTCAAATCCTAGGTTTGACCAGGATTTAAACAAGTTTAAAACATGAAAATGAAAAGGTAAGCCTGGATCCTTCTTAGTCACTCTAAAATGAAGCTTTTGGGAGGTTCTTGAAATTTCCATGTTTGAAACCCAAAACCACTTCTCTTCATGATTGACTTCATAAGACAGAGTTTAGGGTTAGGGGTAGATATATACATGATTTTCTGGTTTGAATATGTCTAGACCTTGTTTATCAACTTGAATGCTTACTATATGACATAAGAAAACTATGTGCTTTGGTTTTCATTTTTCTGATTTTTTTATGCCCGTTTGAATCTTTTGGTCAAATCTTAGGTTTGACCAAGAATTAAACAAGTTTAAGACATGAAAATGAAAAGGGGAGCATGCATCCTTCTTAATTAGTCACTCTAAAATGAATTTTGTAAGAGGTTTTTGAAATTTCCATGTTTGAAACCCAAAACCACTTCTCTTCATGCTGGACTTCATAAGACAGAGTTTAGGGGTTAGGGGGTAGATACATGATTTGTCTAGGTTGAATATGTCTAGACCTTGTTTATCAACTTTAATGCTTGCTATATGACATAAGAAGACTATGTGCTTTGGTTTTTCATTTTATTTTTTTGAATTTTATACCCATATATTTGAATCTTTGTGAAATCCTAGTTTTGACCAGGATTTAAACAAGTTTAGAACATGAAAATGAAAAGGTAAGCATGGATCATCTTCTTAGTCACACTCTAAAATGAAGCTTTTGGGAGGTTCTTGGAATTCCAATGTTTGAAACCCAAAACCACTTCTCTTCATGATTAACTTCATAAGACAGAGTTTAGGGTTAGGGGTAGATATATACATGATTTTTCTGGTTTGAATATGTCTAGACCTTGTTTATCAACTTGAATGCTTACTATGTGACATAAGTAGACTATGTGCTTTGGTTTTCATTTTTCTATTTTTTATATTTTATACACATATATTTGAATCTTTGTGAAATCCTAGGTTTGACCAGGATTTAAACAAGTTTAGTACATGAAAATGAAAAAGGTAAGCCTGGATCCTTCTTAGTCACACTCTAAAATGAAGCTTTTGGGAGGTTCTTGAAATATCCATGTTTGAAACCCAAAACCACTTCTCTTCATGATTGACTTCATAAGACAGAGTTTAGGGTTATGGGTAGATATATACATGATTTTCTGGTCTGAATATGTCTAGACCTTGATTATCAACTTGAATGCTTACTATATGACACAAGAAGACTATATGCTTTTGTTTTTCATTTTTCTGATTTTTTTTGAATTTTATGCCCGTTTGAATCTTTTGGTTAAATCTTAGGTTTGTCCAAGATTTAAACAAGTTTAAGACATGAAAATGAAAAGGGAAGCTTGCATCCTTCTTAGTCACTCTAAAATGAATTTTTAAGAGGTTTTTGAAATTTCCATGTTTGAAACCCTAAACCACTTCTCATAAGACAGAGTTTAGGGTTAGGGGTAGATATATACACGATTTTTCTGGTTTGAATATGTCTAGACCTTGTTTATCAACTTGAATGCTTACTATATGACATAAGAAGACTATATGCTTTTGTTTTTCATTTTTCTGATATTTTTGAATTTTATGCCTGTTTGAATCTTTTGGTCAAATCTTAGGTTTGACCAAGATTTAAACAAGTTTAAGACAAGAAAATGAAAAGGGAAGCCTGCATCATATCCTTCTTAGTCACTCTAAAATGAATTTTTAAGAGGTTTTTGAAATTTCCATGTTTGAAACCCAAAACCACTTCTCTTCATGCTTGACTTCATAAGACAGAGTTTAGGGTTAGGGGTAGATACATGATTTGTATGGTTTGAATATGTCTAGACCTTGTTTATCAACTTGAATGCTTACTATGTGACATAAGAAGACTATGTACTTTGGTTTTTCATTTTTATGATTTTTTTAATTTTCTGCCCATTTGAATCTTGGTCAAATCCTAGGTTTGACCAAGATTTAAACAAGTTTAAAACATGAAAATGAAAAGGTAAGCCTGGATCCTTCTTACTCACTCTAAAATGAAGCTTTTTGGGATGTTCTTGAAATTTCCATGTTTGAAACCCAAAACGACTTCTCTTACTACAGTTTGTACATACTCTCAGATAATCTGGACCGTACTTTGCACCTATGTTTAATGGATCATATGTGCCCAGAAATGGCTCATATTAGAATAGTAGACTCATATTAGTGTTCTTGACATTCTGTAAAATTATCAGATTTTTCGAAGTTTGTTTTTTTGGACAAAATTTTACCAATTTCTAGACAGAACAGAAAATGTCAGTCTTTTTATGCAAATCTGCACATAAATGGCTCAAATTAAAACAGTATACTCGTTTCAGTGTTTTTGATTTCCTATAAAAAAATAGATTTTCCTGAGAAGTTCTAATTTTTGCCAGAATTTGAAAATTTTGGATTTCTTGTGTGCCCGAAACACCCAAAAGTCGCTCCAAATCTGAACACAGGATTATTTTGGGAATACGAAATTATGTTTGACTTTTAAGACAGAGTTTAGGGTTAGGGGTATATATACATGATTTTCTGGTTTGAATATGTATAGACCTTGTTTATCAACTTGAATGCTTACTATATGACATAAGAAGACTATATGCTTTTGTTTTTCATTTTTCTGATTTTTTTGAATTTTATGCCTGTTTGAATCTTTTGGTCAAATCTTAGGTTTGACCAAGATTTAAACAAGTTTAAGACAAGAAAATGAAAAGGGAAGCCTGCATCATATCCTTCTTAGTCACTCTAAAATGAATTTTTAAGAGGTTTTTGAAATTTCCATGTTTGAAACCCAAAACCACTTCTCTTCATGCTTGACTTCATAAGACAGAGTTTAGGGTTAGGGGTAGATACATGATTTGTATGGTTTGAATATGTCTAGACCTTGTTTATCAACTTGAATGCTTACTATATGACATAAGAAGACTATGTACTTTGGTTTTTCATTTTTATGATTTTTTTAATTTTCTGCCCATTTGAATCTTGGTCAAATCCTAGGTTTGACCAAGATTTAAACAAGTTTAAAACATGAAAATGAAAAGGTAAGCCTGGATCCTTCTTACTCACTCTAAAATGAAGCTTTTTGGGATGTTCTTGAAATTTCCATGTTTGAAACCCAAAACGACTCTATACTACAGTTTGTACATACTCTCAGATAATCTGGACCGTACTTTGCACCTATGTTTAATGGATCATATGTGCCCAGAAATGGCTCATATTAGAATAGTAGACTCATATTAGTGTTCTTGACATTCTGTAAAATTATCAGATTTTTCGAAGTTTGTTTTTTTGGACAAAATTTTACCAATTTCTAGACAGAACAGAAAATGTCAGTCTTTTTATGCAAATCTGCACATAAATGGCTCAAATTAAAACAGTATACTCGTTTCAGTGTTTTTGATTTCCTATAAAAAAATAGATTTTCCTGAGAAGTTCTAATTTTTGCCAGAATTTGAAAATTTTGGATTTCTTGTGTGCCCGAAACACCCAAAAGTCGCTCCAAATCTGAACACAGGATTATTTTGGTCAATACGAAAGTATAAACTGAAATACGACTATTTATTGAACCGTTTTCATGTTGTATTGTTGAAAATGGCATAGAAGGGGGTATTGAGAATTGAGAGTGGCATAAACACAACTTCAGTTTTTGGAATGGCATAAACACAACTTGTGAACTGAGGAGTGGCATAGAACCAATTAATCCTAGAACCAATTAACCCCACCAAAAATGGGTGATGCATGTCTCCTTCACCAAAACAGCAATACCTGTCTGAAACAAGTACATGAACACAAGTACACCACCATAATAATAATACTAGGTGACTCAACGACTCAACATTGACTCGACTCAGACACAACTACTACATTGACACAAGTACTAATATAATAAAGTAAGAGTACTAGTTTGTTTACATTTCCACAGGCCAATTTTACGAACAAAATTTCGAAAATTAACCTTCAGAAACTCGGAAGCCAGGTGACACAGCAGTCATCAAGGATTGCAGCTAGTGGTACACAGTGACCTGGTCAAGATCTACCTTGAGCCTGCTTGACGCTTCAGCTCGGAGTTGAGAGCCTTCTCCTGTGACAGCTCGGCCTCTAGTTTGTCCGTCCTAACCGTGAGGTTCAGGATCAGTCCGGCGAGTTTGTCCATGGTCTCCGCCTGGCCGAGGCTCCGCCGCTGGATCTCATTACTCGCAGTGAACGATTTCATGGCGATATCGTCGAGAATGCGAATCCGGATCTTCTCAGTGGCGAGCTCAGAATAAAGTCTCATGCACTCATCGGCGAGGGCGCTTCTGTCCGCCGTCTCGACGCAGAAATCGCCCATAACCATTTCTAAAATGGGCCCGATCTCGTAGCGGGGCTTCTATCAGATGGGGATGGAGCACAAAATCAGAAGTGTACCCAGAGAAGTACCAAGAAAGAGAAAATGGGAATCCCAATTTGCACGAATGTCTATACCTCGCTGCTTTGAGAACTTGGCTCCGTGGAAGATGTTTCCGCAGGCAGGAGGGCTGCGGGAAAACTAAGGCCGCCCGACCTGAATATACGATTGAGAGAAGGTAAGAAAAGGAGGGGATGATAAGTTGTGAAAGACATAGAAAGATGCGCAAGAACGGAGGATCGCCTGAAGGTAGCAGTCGCGGGCTGCGACGCCCTTGAAGACTCTTGCGCAGAAGGCACCTCGACAGCAGCACAGGGACGCCATTGCTGGGATTCCCTCAGCTTCGCCGCAGCCGCACGAGCCCTTCTGTGGCGAGACTTGCTCCCGGTCATGGTGGCGAAGTAGTATTCCAAGAGGTAAACAAAGTGGTGAACTGAGGAAGACGGCAAGAGCAAAGGTTAGTCCTTAAATTTGGCCTCCCCGTCTCCTCGGCACCTCGCGAGTAGTAATACTTATCTGGTCAAAGAGCAAACTTCAAGGCAGAGACTTGGTGGGCCATTCATCTCCAACTATACTTCCTCCGATCCGAATGATACCAAATTTTTGAATGACAAATCACCCAAAACAGTATTCCAAGAGTATATGTAAGCTTTCATTTTGGAGTGACTAAGAGCAGGATAGGATAGGAATAGGATTTCATTTTCATGTTATAAACTTGTTTAAATATTGGTTAAACCTATGATTTGACCAAGATCAAATGGGCATAAAAATTCAGAAAAAATCAAAAAAATGAAAATCAAAGCACATAGTATTATTATGTCATATAGTAAGCATTCAAGTTGATAAACAAGGTCTAAACAACAAACTAGACAAATCATGTATCTACCCCCTAACCCTAAACTCTGTCTTATGAAGTCAAGCATGAAGAGAAGTGGTTTTGGGTTTCAAACATGGAAATTTCAAAAAACTCCCAAAAGCTTCTCATTTTAGAGTGACTAAGAAGGATTCATGCTCACCTTTTCATTTTCATGTTTTAAACTTGTTCAAATCTTGGTCAAACTTAGGATTTGACCAAGATTCAAATGGGCATAAAAATTGGGAGGAAGGGTATGAATTACAATTCAAAAAAAACAAGGTAACTTAAATACTTGGATGACTCATATTAGTGTTCTTGACATTCTGTAAAATTATCAGATTTTTCGAAGAAGTTTGATTTTTTGGACAAAATTTTACCAATTTCTAGACAGAACAGAAAATGTCAGCCTTTTTATGCAAATCTGCACATAAATGGCTCAAATTAAAATAGTATACTCGTTTCAGTGTTTTTGATTTCCTATAAAAAAATAGATTTTTCTGAGAAGTTCTAATTTTTGCCAGAATTTGAAAATTTTGGATTTCTTGTGTGCCCGAAACACCCAAAAGTCGCTCCAAATCTGAACACAGGTTTATTTTGGTCAATACGAAAGTATAAACTGAAATACGACTATTTATTGAACCGTTTTCATGTTGTATTGTTGAAAATGGCATAGAAGGGGGTATTGAGAATTGAGAGTGGCATAAACACAACTTCAGTTTTTGGAATGGCATAAACACAACTTGTGAATTGAGGAGTGGCATAGAACCAATTAACCCTAGAACCAATTAACCCCACCAAAAATGGATGATGCATGTCTCCTTCACCAAAACAGCAATACCTGTCTGAAACAAGTACATGAACACAAGTACACCACCATAATAATAATACTAGGTGACTCAACGACTCAACATTGACTCGACTCAGACACAACTTGATATAGTAAGCACTCAAGTTGATAAACAAAGTCTAGACATATTCAAACCAGAAAAATCATGTATCTACCCCTAACCCTAAACTTTGTCTTAATTATGAAGTCAAGCACGAAGAGAAGTCGTTTTGGGTTTCAAACATGGACATTTCAAAAACCCTCCCAAAAGCTTCATTGTGGTGTGACGTACTAAGAAGGATACATGCTTACATTTTCAACAACCCCCCTAAAAGCTTCATTATAGAGTGACTAAGAAGGATCCAGTCTGGCGGGCTTACCTTTTATTTTATTGTTTTAAACTTGTTCAAATCTCGGTCAAACCTAGGATTTGACCAAGATTCAAAATGTGCATTAAATTCAAAAAAATATAAAAATTAAAAACCAAATTAAAGCACATAGTGTTCTTATGTCATATAGTAAGCATTAAAGTTGATAAACAAGGTCTTGACACATATTCAAACAAGACAAATCATGTATCTATACCCCTAACCCCTAAACTCTATCTTATGAAGTCAACAACATGAAGAGAAGTGGTTTTGGGTTTAAAACATGGAAATTTCAAAAACCTCCCAAAAGCTTCATTTTAGAGTGACTAATATATATAAGAAGGATCCATGCCTGCTTACCACCTTTTCATTTTCATATTTTAAACTTGTTTAAATTAATCCGTGTCAAATTAAACCAAGGATTTGACCAAAAGATTCAAATGGGAATAAAATTTAAAAAAAATCAGAAAAATGAAAAAAAAAGCATATAGTCTTCTTATGTCATATAGTAAGCATTCAAGTTGATAAACAAGGTTTGGACATGCATATTCAAACCTAGGCAAATCATGTATCTATCCCCTAGCCCCTAAACTCTATCTTATGAAGTCAAGCATGAAGAGAAGTGGTTTTGGGTTTCAAACATGAAAATTTCAAGAACATCCCAAAAACTTCATTTTAGAGTGACTAATTAAGAAGGATACAGGCTTCCCCTTTCATTTTCATGTTTTATACTTGTTTAATCTTGTTCAAACCTAGGATTTGACAAAGATTCAAATGTGCATCAAAATAAAAAAAAATTAAAAACCAAATTAAAGCACATAGTGTTCTTATGTCATATAGTAAGCATTAAAGTTGATAAACAAGGTCTTGACACATATTCAAACAAGACAAATCATGTATCTATACCCCTAACCCCTAAACTCTATCTTATGAAGTCAACAACATGAAGAGAAGTGGTTTTGGGTTTCAAACATGGAAATTTCAAAAACCTCCCAAAAGCTTCATTTTAGAGTGACTAAGAAGGATCCATGCTTACCTTTTATTTTCATGTTTTAAACATGTTCAAATCTTGGTCAAACCGTACGTACCTAGGATTTGACCAAGATTCAAATGGGCATAAAAATTCAAAAAAAATGAAAAACCAAAGCACATAGCCTAGCTTCTTATATATGCCATATAGTAAGCACTCAAGTTGATAAACAAAGTCTAGACATATTCAAACCAGAAAAATCATGTATCTACCCCTAACCCTAAACTTTGTCTTAATTATGAAGTCAAGCACGAAGAGAAGTCATTTTGGGTTTCAAACATGGACATTTAAAAAACCCTCCCAAAAGCTTCATTGTGGTGTGACGTACTAAGAAGGATACATGCTTACATTTTCAACAACCCCCCTAAAAGCTTCATTATAGAGTGACTAAGAAGGATCCAGTCTGGCGGGCTTACCTTTTATTTTCTTGTTTTAAACTTGTTCAAATCTCGGTCAAACCTAGGATTTGACCAAGATTCAAAATGTGCATCAAAATTCAAAAAAAATTATAAAAATTAAAAACCAAATTAAAGCACATAGTGTTCTTATGTCATATAGTAAGCATTAAAGTTGAGAAACAAGGTCTAGACACATATTCAAACAAGACAAATCATGTATCTATACCCCTAACCCCTAAACTCTATCTTATGAAGTCAACAACATGAAGAGAAGTGGTTTTGGGTTTCAAACAAGGAAATTTCAAAAACCTCCCAAAAGCTTCATTTTAGAGTGACTAATATATATAAGAAGGATCCATGCCTGCTTACCACCTTTTCATTTTCATATTTTAAACTTGTTTAAATCCGTGTCAAATTAAACCAAGGATTTGACCAAAAGATTCAAATGGGCATAAAATTTTAAAAAAAATCAGAAAAATGAAAAACAAAAGCATATAGTCTTCTTATGTCATATACTAAGCATTCAAGTTGATAAACAAGGTTTGGACATGCATATTCAAACCTAGGCAAATCATGTATCTATCCCCTAGCCCCTAAACTATATCTTATGAAGTCAAGCATGAAGAGAAGTGGTTTTGGGTTTCAAACATGAAAATTTCAAGAACATCCCAAAAACTTCATTTTAGAGTGACTAAGAAGGATACAGGCTTCCCCTTTTCATTTTCATGTTTTATACTTGTTTAAATCTTGGTCAAACCTAGGATTTGATCAAAGATTCAAATGTGCATCAAAATAAAAAATCAGAAAAATTAAAAACCAAAGCACATAGTTTTCTTATGTCATATAGTTAGCATTAAAGTTGATATAAACAAGGTCTAGATATATTCAAACAAGAAAAATCATGTATCTACCCCTAACCCTAAACTCTGTATGTCTTATGTAGTCAAGCATGAAGAGTTCCAAGTTGATGATCTGGTATGGGAAGCTGTATTGCCGTTGGGGACGAGGGATAAAATGTATGGTAAATGGTCTCCGAATTGGCATGGCCCGTACAAAGTTATCCAAGTTTTGAAGGGGAATGCGTACATGCTCGAGCAGTTGGATGGCGTGAAATTCCCAGTCAATGGCCAGCATCTCAAGAAGTATTTCCCAAGCATGTGGGATGATGGACAGTAAGATATGGAGACCGATGCACGAATCGGCCAGTAAAGAATAAAATGGGGGCCGATGTATGAAATCGGCCGGTAAAAAAATAAAAACAAAAACAAAAAAAGCCGATGCACGGTCATCGACTCTAGAGGTTGAAGGATAGTTTGAACATGGTCTGTATCTGTTTGACCGTGAGAAGGCAGCTGTTTCGCCTTGAATTGCGTTTGGAATGCAGGCCGATGCTTTGCCATCGGCTCTTTGAGCAATGACTTCGTTGAACAATCGGCAAAATTAACAAGAAAACAAAGGTGATTGAGAGAAATTTTCTTCATTAATAAGAGAGGATTTTTACAATGAAGAGCCGATTGCTCAAGAAAGGAAGGACAAAAGAAGAGCCGATTGCTTAGGGACTACTAATCCTATAGTGCTAATCCTCGCTGGCGCATCGTCGGCACCGGAGCGCCGTCGGCGCTGCTTCGGAGACGTCCTCGTCGCGCTACTCAAGTCTTCGGCCGGAGCCTCTTCTTCGTCATCATCATCATCCTCACTGTCCGCCCAAGCGCGAAACGCTTTATCGGCGGATACCCAGCGGAAGAGGAGGAATCATCCTCCTCCTCTTCTTCCCCTTCCTCGTCGTCATCATCGTCCTCGCTGTCCGCCCACATGCGGGAGCGCATCGGCGGGTACCGGGAGGAGGAGGCCTCTTCCTTCTTTACTTTTTCTTCTCCGTGGCGGAGGAGATGGGGTTCGCCTTGGGGTGAAGGTCGTCTTCGTTCTTTGGCAAAGATTGGAGGGAGAGGCCTGAGGAGGTAGAAGAAGAGGAAGACATTGCTACAGGGGAAGAGGGGGGATGCAGTGAAGATTTAATGCCATATTCAAACCTAGGCAAATCATGTATCTATCCCCTAGCCCCTAAACTATATCTTATGAAGTCAAGCATGAAGAGAAGTGGTTCTGGGTTTCAAACATGAAAATTTCAAGAACATCCCAAAAACTTCATTTTAGAGTGACTAAGAAGGATACAGGCTTCCCCTTTTCATTTTCATGTTTTATACTTGTTTAAATCTTGGTCAAACCTAGGATTTGATCGACAAAGATTCAAATGTGCATCAAAATAAAAAATCAGAAAAATTAAAAACCAAAGCACATAGTTTTCTTATGTCATATAGTTAGCATTAAAGTTGATATAAACAAGGTCTAGATATATTCAAACAAGAAAAATCATGTATCTACCCCTAACCCTAAACTCTGTATGTCTTATGTAGTCAAGCATGAAGAGAAGTACGTGGTTTTGGGTTTCAAACTTGGAAATTTCAAGAACCCCCCAAAAGCTTCATTTTAGAGTGACTAAAGGATCCAGGTCGGGCTTACCTTTTATTTTCATGTTTTAAAATTGTTCAAATCTTGGTCAAACCGTACCTAGGATTTGATCAAGATTCAAATGGGCATAAAATTTCAAAAAAAATGAAAAACCAAAGCATATAGCCTTCTTATGTCATATAGTAAGCACTCAAGTTGATAAACAAAGTCTAGACATATTCAAACCAGAAAAATCATGTATCTACCCCTAACCCTAAACTTTGTCTTAATTATGAAGTCAAGCACGAAGAGAAGTCGTTTTGGGTTTCAAACATGGACATTTAAAAAACCCTCCCAAAAGCTTCATTGTGGTGTGACGTACTAAGAAGGATACATGCTTACATTTTCAACAACCCCCCTAAAAGCTTCATTATAGAGTGACTAAGAAGGATCCAGTCTGGCGGGCTTACCTTTTATTTTCTTGTTTTAAACTTGTTCAAATCTCGGTCAAACCTAGGATTTGACCAAGATTCAAAATGTGCATCAAAATTCAAAAAAAATTATAAAAATTAAAAACCAAATTAAAGCACATAGTGTTCTTATGTCATATAGTAAGCATTAAAGTTGAGAAACAAGGTCTAGACACATATTCAAACAAGACAAATCATGTATCTATACCCCTAACCCCTAAACTCTATCTTATGAAGTCAACAACATGAAGAGAAGTGGTTTTGGGTTTCAAACAAGGAAATTTCAAAAACCTCCCAAAATCTTCATTTTAGAGTGACTAATATATATAAGAAGGATCCATGCCTGCTTACCACCTTTTCATTTTCATATTTTAAACTTGTTTAAATCCGTGTCAAATTAAACCAAGGATTTGACCAAAAGATTCAAATGGGCATAAAATTTTAAAAAAATCAGAAAAATGAAAAACAAAAGCATATAGTCTTCTTATGTCATATACTAAGCATTCAAGTTGATAAACAAGGTTTGGACATGCATATTCAAACCTAGGCAAATCATGTATCTATCCCCTAGCCCCTAAACTATATCTTATGAAGTCAAGCATGAAGAGAAGTGGTTTTGGGTTTCAAACATGAAAATTTCAAGAACATCCCAAAAACTTCATTTTAGAGTGACTAAGAAGGATACAGGCTTCCCCTTTTCATTTTCATGTTTTATACTTGTTTAAATCTTGGTCAAACCTAGGATTTGATCGACAAAGATTCAAATGTGCATCAAAATAAAAAATCAGAAAAATTAAAAACCAAAGCACATAGTTTTCTTATGTCATATAGTTAGCATTAAAGTTGATATAAACAAGGTCTAGATATATTCAAACAAGAAAAATCATGTATCTACCCCTAACCCTAAACTCTGTATGTCTTATGTAGTCAAGCATGAAGAGAAGTACGTGGTTTTGGGTTTCAAACTTGGAAATTTCAAGAACCCCCCAAAGCTTCATTTTAGAGTGACTAAAGGATCCAGGTCGGGCTTACCTTTTATTTTCATGTTTTAAAATTGTTCAAATCTTGGTCAAACCGTACCTAGGATTTGATCAAGATTCAAATGGGCATAAAATTTCAAAAAAAATGAAAAACCAAAGCATATAGCCTTCTTATGTCATATAGTAAGCACTCAAGTTGATAAACAAGGTCTAGACATATTCAAACCAGAAAAATCATGTTTCTACCCCTAGCCCTAAACTTTGTCTTATGAAGTCAAGCACGAAGAGAAGTCGTTTTGGATTTCAAACATGGAAATTTCAAAAACCTTCCCAAAAGCTTCATTTTGGAGTGACTAATTAAGAAGGATACAGGCTTACCTTTTCATTTTCATGTTTTAAACTTGTTTAAATATTGGTTAAGCCTAGGATTTGACCAAGATCAAATGGGCATAAAAATTCAGAAAAAATCAAAAAAAGAAAACCAAAGCACATAGTATTATTATGTCATATAGTAAGCATTCAAGTTGATAAACAAGGTCTAAACAACAAACTAGGCACATCATGTATCTATCCCCTAGCCCCTAAACTATATCTTATGAAGTCAAGCATGAAGAGAAGTGGTTTTGGGTTTCAAACATGAAAATTTCAAGAACATCCCAAAAACTTCATTTTAGAGTGACTAAGAAGGATACAGGCTTCCCCTTTTCATTTTCATGTTTTATACTTGTTTAAATCTTGGTCAAACCTAGGATTTGATCGACAAAGATTCAAATGTGCATCAAAATAAAAAATCAGAAAAATTAAAAACCAAAGCACATAGTTTTCTTATGTCATATATATAGTTAGCATTAAAGTTGATATAAACAAGGTCTAGATATATTCAAACAAGAAAAATCATGTATCTACCCCTAACCCTAAACTCTGTATGTCTTATGTAGTCAAGCATGAAGAGAAGTACGGGTTTTGGGTTTCAAACTTGGAAATTTCAAGAACCCCCCAAAAGCTTCATTTTAGAGTGACTAAAGGATCCAGGTCGGGCTTACCTTTTATTTTCATGTTTTAAAATTGTTCAAATCTTGGTCAAACCGTACCTAGGATTTGATCAAGATTCAAATGGGCATAAAATTTCAAAAAAATGAAAAACCAAAGCATATAGCCTTCTTATGTCATATAGTAAGCACTCAAGTTGATAAACAAGGTCTAGACATATTCAAACCAGAAAAATCATGTTTCTACCCCTAGCCCTAAACTTTGTCTTATGAATTCAAGCACGAAGAGAAGTCGTTTTGGATTTCAAACATGGAAATTTCAAAAACCTTCCCAAAAGCTTCATTTTGGAGTGACTAATTAAGAAGGATACAGGCTTACCTTTTCATTTTCATGTTTTAAACTTGTTTAAATATTGGTTAAGCCTAGGATTTGACCAAGATCAAATGGGCATAAAAATTCAGAAAAAATCAAAAAAAAATGAAAACCAAAGCACATAGTATTATTATGTCATATAGTAAGCATTCAAGTTGATAAACAAGGTCTAAACAACAAACTAGACAAATCATGTATCTACCCCTAACCCTAAATTAACTCTGTCTTATGAAGTCAAGCATGAAGAGAAGTGGTTTTGGGTTTCAAACATGGAAATTTCAAAAAACTCCCAAAAGCTTCTCATTTTAGAGTGACTAAGAAGGATTCAGGCTTACCTTTTCATTTTCATGTTTTAAACTTGTTCAAATCTTGGTCAAACTTAGGATTTGACCAAGATTCAAATGGGCATAAAAATTGGGAGGAAGGGTATGAATTACAATTCAAAAAAACAAGGTAACTTAAATACTTGGATGCCCCAAAGATGTGTGGAAGCCCAAAACAATGGCAAAACATGTGCGCACGCTGCATCCAATTCAAGTAGAACACATAGTAGGCATCGATAGTTTGACCTAAATTTGAAATCAAAGAGAAGGTGGTTAGAAAAAATCGAAATTGGCAAAGCAAAGCATGAAATCATAAATTTGTGATGCACTATAGCTATGAAAAGTATCAAACAATGCATACCAAAATGATTTTTTAGAGGAATACTAGTTCAACTTATTTTAATTTTATATTAGTAGCCCAAAATCGAAGTAGTAGTTGGATATTTTTGAACTTGATCTGTAGTAGTGGGCAAAACCCTAGTTTAACCTATTTAATCATAGATTCGTAGGTCGATTTTTCTACTTTTTTATTATTACTATGCAGCACATGTGTGTTTGCCCGTCGAGTGAAACTCGGAGGAAGAGGGATCACTCGGAAGGAGAGAAGAAGGGAGAGAATTATGGTGTCTCCCCTTTTTCGTGTGATGATGTTGACTTTTGTGCAGGGTTTGTCAGTGAGCAGGAGCGAGCGAGCGAGCGAGCGAGTCGAGCGAGGCCGAGAATGAGAGAGATTTTTTTTTGTGAGAGGGACAACCGAAGGATCCAGAAGGACCCACATACGTCCACTTCCGATACGCATCCTGATGCGTCTTCTCTTGACAAAGAAAATGGCTGGGAGTTTGCGTACCTATTGCACGTGACTTGTGCTCACTGAAGTGTGGGACCTCACGCATGGGCACCACACGTAAGTGACAGACCTGTTGATGTAAAAACTCGGTTGATTATTATACTACTACATTTATACAAAGTTTCCTATGGATTCAAGGGTACGAAAGCCAAGTTAAATCATTTACATGACATTATTTTTTCCATGAAGCCAAGTTAACTCATTTATCAATTGGTACATTTTGGAGTGACTAAGAAGGATCCAGGCTTACTTTTTCATTTTCATGTTTTAAACATGTTTAAATCTTGGTCAAACCTATGACTTGACCAAGATTCAAATGGGCATAAAAATTCAAAAAATCAAAAAAAGAAAAAACAAAGCACGCCGTCTTCCTATGTCATATAGTAAGCATTCAAGGTGATAAACAAGGTCTGGCATATTCAAACCACAAAAATCATGTATCTACCCCCTAACCCTAAACAAGGATCCAGGCTTACCCTTTTCATTTTCATGTTTTAAACTTGTTCAAATCTTGGTCAAACTTAGGATTTGACGAAGATTCAAATGGGCGTAAAAATACTTAGAAAAATCATGTACGTATCTACCCCAAACCCTAAACTCTATCTTACGAAGCCAAGCATGAAGAGAAGTGGTTTTGGGTTTCAAACATGGAAATTTCAAAAACCTCCCAAAAGCTTCATTTTAGAGTGACTAATATATATAAGAAGGATCCATGCCTGCTTACCACCTTTTCATTTTCATATTTTAAACTTGTTTAAATCCGTGTCAAATTAAACCAAGGATTTGACCAAAAGATTCAAATGGGCATAAAATTTTAAAAAAATCAGAAAAATGAAAAACAAAAGCATATAGTCTTCTTATGTCATATACTAAGCATTCAAGTTGATAAACAAGGTTTGGACATGCATATTCAAACCTAGGCAAATCATGTATCTATCCCCTAGCCCCTAAACTATATCTTATGAAGTCAAGCATGAAGAGAAGTGGTTTTGGGTTTCAAACATGAAAATTTCAAGAACATCCCAAAAACTTCATTTTAGAGTGACTAAGAAGGATACAGGCTTCCCCTTTTCATTTTCATGTTTTATACTTGTTTAAATCTTGGTCAAACCTAGGATTTGATCGACAAAGATTCAAATGTGCATCAAAATAAAAAATCAGAAAAATTAAAAACCAAAGCACATAGTTTTCTTATGTCATATAGTTAGCATTAAAGTTGATATAAACAAGGTCTAGATATATTCAAACAAGAAAAATCATGTATCTACCCCTAACCCTAAACTCTGTATGTCTTATGTAGTCAAGCATGAAGAGAAGTACGTGGTTTTGGGTTTCAAACTTGGAAATTTCAAGAACCCCCCCAAAGCTTCATTTTAGAGTGACTAAAGGATCCAGGTCGGGCTTACCTTTTATTTTCATGTTTTAAAATTGTTCAAATCTTGGTCAAACCGTACCTAGGATTTGATCAAGATTCAAATGGGTATAAAATTTCAAAAAAAAATGAAAAACCAAAGCATATAGCCTTCTTATGTCATATAGTAAGCACTCAAGTTGATAAACAAGGTCTAGACATATTCAAACCAAAAAATCATGTTTCTACCCCTAGCCCTAAACTTTGTCTTATGAAGTCAAGCACGAAGAGAAGTCGTTTTGGATTTCAAACATGGAAATTTCAAAAACCTTCCCAAAAGCTTCATTTTGGAGTGACTAATTAAGAAGGATACAGGCTTACCTTTTCATTTTCATGTTTTAAACTTGTTTAAATATTGGTTAAGCCTAGGATTTGACCAAGATCAAATGGGCATAAAAATTCAGAAAAAATCAAAAAAATGAAAACCAAAGCACATAGTATTATTATGTCATATAGTAAGCATTCAAGTTGATAAACAAGGTCTAAACAACAAACTAGGCAAATCATGTATCTATCCCCTAGCCCCTAAACTATATCTTATGAAGTCAAGCATGAAGAGAAGTGGTTTTGGGTTTCAAACATGAAAATTTCAAGAACATCCCAAAAACTTCATTTTAGAGTGACTAAGAAGGATACAGGCTTCCCCTTTTCATTTTCATGTTTTATACTTGTTTAAATCTTGGTCAAACCTAGGATTTGATCGACAAAGATTCAAATGTGCATCAAAATAAAAAATCAGAAAAATTAAAAACCAAAGCACATAGTTTTCTTATGTCATATAGTTAGCATTAAAGTTGATATAAACAAGGTCTAGATATATTCAAACAAGAAAAATCATGTATCTACCCCTAACCCTAAACTTTGTATGTCTTATGTAGTCAAGCATGAAGAGAAGTGTGGTTTTGGGTTTCAAACTTGGAAATTTCAAGAACCCCCCAAAAGCTTCATTTTAGAGTGACTAAAGGATCCAGGTCGGGCTTACCTTTTATTTTCATGTTTTAAAATTGTTCAAATCTTGGTCAAACCGTACCTAGGATTTGATCAAGATTCAAATGGGCATAAAATTTCAAAAAAAATGAAAAACCAAAGCATATAGCCTTCTTATGTCATATAGTAAGCACTCAAGTTGATAAACAAGGTCTAGACATATTCAAACCAGAAAAATCATGTTTCTACCCCTAGCCCTAAACTTTGTCTTATGAAGTCAAGCACGAAGAGAAGTCGTTTTGGATTTCAAACATGGAAATTTCAAAAACCTTCCCAAAAGCTTCATTTTGGAGTGACTAATTAAGAAGGATACAGGCTTACCTTTTCATTTTCATGTTTTAAACTTGTTTAAATATTGGTTAAGCCTAGGATTTGACCAAGATCAAATGGGCATAAAAATTCAGAAAAAATCAAAAAAAAAGAAAACCAAAGCACATAGTATTATTATGTCATATAGTAAGCATTCAAGTTGATAAACAAGGTCTAAACAACAAACTAGGCACATCATGTATCTATCCCCTAGCCCCTAAACTATATCTTATGAAGTCAAGCATGAAGAGAAGTGGTTTTGGGTTTCAAACATGAAAATTTCAAGAACATCCCAAAAACTTCATTTTAGAGTGACTAAGAAGGATACAGGCTTCCCCTTTTCATTTTCATGTTTTATACTTGTTTAAATCTTGGTCAAACCTAGGATTTGATCGACAAAGATTCAAATGTGCATCAAAATAAAAAATCAGAAAAATTAAAAACCAAAGCACATAGTTTTCTTATGTCATATATATAGTTAGCATTAAAGTTGATATAAACAAGGTCTAGATATATTCAAACAAGAAAAATCATGTATCTACCCCTAACCCTAAACTCTGTATGTCTTATGTAGTCAAGCATGAAGAGAAGTACGTGGTTTTGGGTTTCAAACTTGGAAATTTCAAGAACCCCCCAAAAAAAGCTTCATTTTAGAGTGACTAAAGGATCCAGGTCGGGCTTACCTTTTATTTTCATGTTTTAAAATTGTTCAAATCTTGGTCAAACCGTACCTAGGATTTGATCAAGATTCAAATGGGCATAAAATTTCAAAAAAAATGAAAAACCAAAGCATATAGCCTTCTTATGTCATATAGTAAGCACTCAAGTTGATAAACAAGGTCTAGACATATTCAAACCAGAAAAATCATGTTTCTACCCCTAGCCCTAAACTTTGTCTTATGAATTCAAGCACGAAGAGAAGTCGTTTTGGATTTCAAACATGGAAATTTCAAAAACCTTCCCAAAAGCTTCATTTTGGAGTGACTAATTAAGAAGGATACAGGCTTACCTTTTCATTTTCATGTTTTAAACTTGTTTAAATATTGGTTAAGCCTAGGATTTGACCAAGATCAAATGGGCATAAAAATTCAGAAAAAATCAAAAAAAAATGAAAACCAAAGCACATAGTATTATTATGTCATATAGTAAGCATTCAAGTTGATAAACAAGGTCTAAACAACAAACTAGACAAATCATGTATCTATCCCCTAGCCCCTAAACTATATCTTATAAAGTCAAGCATGAAGAGAAGTGGTTTTGGGTTTCAAACATGAAAATTTCAAGAACATCCCAAAAACTTCATTTTAGAGTGACTAAGAAGGATACAGGCTTCCCCTTTTCATTTTCATGTTTTATACTTGTTTAAATCTTGGTCAAACCTAGGATTTGATCGACAAAGATTCAAATGTGCATCAAAATAAAAAATCAGAAAAATTAAAAACCAAAGCACATAGTTTTCTTATGTCATATATATAGTTAGCATTAAAGTTGATATAAACAAGGTCTAGATATATTCAAACAAGAAAAATCATGTATCTACCCCTAACCCTAAACTCTGTATGTCTTATGTAGTCAAGCATGAAGAGAAGTACGTGGTTTTGGGTTTCAAACTTGGAAATTTCAAGAACCCCCCAAAAGCTTCATTTTAGAGTGACTAAAGGATCCAGGTCGGGCTTACCTTTTATTTTCATGTTTTAAAATTGTTCAAATCTTGGTCAAACCGTACCTAGGATTTGATCAAGATTCAAATGGGCATAAAATTTCAAAAAAATGAAAAACCAAAGCATATAGCCTTCTTATGTCATATAGTAAGCACTCAAGTTGATAAACAAGGTCTAGACATATTCAAACCAGAAAAATCATGTTTCTACCCCTAGCCCTAAACTTTGTCTTATGAATTCAAGCACGAAGAGAAGTCGTTTTGGATTTCAAACATGGAAAATTCAAAAACCTTCCCAAAAGCTTCATTTTGGAGTGACTAACTAAGAAGGATACAGGCTTACCTTTTCATTTTCATGTTTTAAACTTGTTTAAATATTGGTTAAGCCTAGGATTTGACCAAGATCAAATGGGCATAAAAATTCAGAAAAAATCAAAAAAAATGAAAACCAAAGCACATAGTATTATTATGTCATATAGTAAGCATTCAAGTTGATAAACAAGGTCTAAACAACAAACTAGACAAATCATGTATCTACCCCTAACCCTAAATTAACTCTGTCTTATGAAGTCAAGCATGAAGAGAAGTGGTTTTGGGTTTCAAACATGGAAATTTCAAAAAACTCCCAAAAGCTTCTCATTTTAGAGTGACTAAGAAGGATTCAGGCTTACCTTTTCATTTTCATGTTTTAAACTTGTTCAAATCTTGGTCAAACTTAGGATTTGACCAAGATTCAAATGGGCATAAAAATTGGGAGGAAGGGTATGAATTACAATTCAAAAAACAAGGTAACTTAAATACTTGGATGCCCCAAAGATGTGTGGAAGCCCAAAACAATGGCAAAACATGTGCGCACGCTGCATCCAATTCAAGTAGAACACATAGTAGGCATCGATAGTTTGACCTAAATTTGAAATCAAAGAGAAGGTGGTTAGAAAAAATCGAAATTGGCAAAGCAAAGCATGAAATCATAAATTTGTGATGCACTATAGCTATGAAAAGTATCAAACAATGCATACCAAAATGATTTTTTAGAGGAATACTAGTTCAACTTATTTTAATTTTATATTAGTAGCCCAAAATCGAAGTAGTAGTTGGATATTTTTGAACTTGATCTGTAGTAGTGGGCAAAACCCTAGTTTAACCTATTTAATCATAGATTCGTAGGTCGATTTTTCTACTTTTTTATTATTACTATGCAGCACATGTGTGTTTGCCCGTCGAGTGAAACTCGGAGGAAGAGGGATCACTCGGAAGGAGAGAAGAAGGGAGAGAATTATGGTGTCTCCCCTTTTTCGTGTGATGATGTTGACTTTTGTGCAGGGTTTGTCAGTGAGCAGGAGCGAGCGAGCGAGCGAGTCGAGCGAGGCCGAGAATGAGAGAGATTTTTTTTTGTGAGAGGGACAACCGAAGGATCCAGAAGGACCCACATACTTCCGATACGCATCCTGATGCGTCTTCTCTTGACAAAGAAAATGGCTGGGAGTTTGCGTACCTATTGCACGTGACTTGTGCTCACTGAAGTGTGGGACCTCACGCATGGGCACCACACATAAGTGACAGACCTGTTGATGTAAAAACTCGGTTGATTATTATACTACTACATTTATACAAAGTTTCCTATGGATTCAAGGGTACGAAAGCCAAGTTAAATCATTTACATGACATTATTTTTTCCATGAAGCCAAGTTAACTCATTTATCAATTGGTACATTTTGGAGTGACTAAGAAGGATCCAGGCTTACTTTTTCATTTTCATGTTTTAAACATGTTTAAATCTTGGTCAAACCTATGACTTGACCAAGATTCAAATGGGCATAAAAATTCAAAAAAAAAAAAAACAAAAAACAAAAGCACGCCGTCTTCCTATGTCATATAGTAAGCATTCAAGGTGATAAACAAGGTCTGGCATATTCAAACCACAAAAATCATGTATCTACCCCCTAACCCTAAACAAGGATCCAGGCTTACCCTTTTCATTTTCATGTTTTAAACTTGTTCAAATCTTGGTCAAACTTAGGATTTGACGAAGATTCAAATGGGCGTAAAAATACTTAGAAAAATCATGTACGTATCTACCCCAAACCCTAAACTCTATCTTACGAAGCCAAGCATGAAGAGAAGTGGTTTTGGGTTTCAAACATGGAAATTTCAAAAACCTCCCAAAAGCTTCATTTTAGAGTGACTAATATATATAAGAAGGATCCATGCCTGCTTACCACCTTTTCATTTTCATATTTTAAACTTGTTTAAATCCGTGTCAAATTAAACCAAGGATTTGACCAAAAGATTCAAATGGGCATAAAATTTTAAAAAAATCAGAAAAATGAAAAACAAAAGCATATAGTCTTCTTATGTCATATACTAAGCATTCAAGTTGATAAACAAGGTTTGGACATGCATATTCAAACCTAGGAAAATCATGTATCTATCCCCTAGCCCCTAAACTATATCTTATGAAGTCAAGCATGAAGAGAAGTGGTTTTGGGTTTCAAACATGAAAATTTCAAGAACATCCCAAAAACTTCATTTTAGAGTGACTAAGAAGGATACAGGCTTCCCCTTTTCATTTTCATGTTTTATACTTGTTTAAATCTTGGTCAAACCTAGGATTTGATCGACAAAGATTCAAATGTGCATCAAAATAAAAAATCAGAAAAATTAAAAACCAAAGCACATAGTTTTCTTATGTCATATAGTTAGCATTAAAGTTGATATAAACAAGGTCTAGATATATTCAAACAAGAAAAATCATGTATCTACCCCTAACCCTAAACTCTGTATGTCTTATGTAGTCAAGCATGAAGAGAAGTGGTTTTGGGTTTCAAACTTGGAAATTTCAAGAACCCCCCAAAAGCTTCATTTTAGAGTGACTAAAGGATCCAGGTCGGGCTTACCTTTTATTTTCATGTTTTAAAATTGTTCAAATCTTGGTCAAACCGTACCTAGGATTTGATCAAGATTCAAATGGGCATAAAATTTCAAAAAAAATGAAAAACCAAAGCATATAGCCTTCTTATGTCATATAGTAAGCACTCAAGTTGATAAACAAGGTCTAGACATATTCAAACCAGAAAAATCATGTTTCTACCCCTAGCCCTAAACTTTGTCTTATGAAGTCAAGCACGAAGAGAAGTCGTTTTGGATTTCAAACATGGAAATTTCAAAAACCTTCCCAAAAGCTTCATTTTGGAGTGACTAATTAAGAAGGATACAGGCTTACCTTTTCATTTTCATGTTTTAAACTTGTTTAAATATTGGTTAAGCCTAGGATTTGACCAAGATCAAATGGGCATAAAAATTCAGAAAAAATCAAAAAAAAACCAAAGCACATAGTATTATTATGTCATATAGTAAGCATTCAAGTTGATAAACAAGGTCTAAACAACAAACTAGGCACATCATGTATCTATCCCCTAGCCCCTAAACTATATCTTATGAAGTCAAGCATGAAGAGAAGTGGTTTTGGGTTTCAAACATGAAAATTTCAAGAACATCCCAAAAACTTCATTTTAGAGTGACTAAGAAGGATACAGGCTTCCCCTTTTCATTTTCATGTTTTATACTTGTTTAAATCTTGGTCAAACCTAGGATTTGATCGACAAAGATTCAAATGTGCATCAAAATAAAAAATCAGAAAAATTAAAAACCAAAGCACATAGTTTTCTTATGTCATATATATAGTTAGCATTAAAGTTGATATAAACAAGGTCTAGATATATTCAAACAAGAAAAATCATGTATCTACCCCTAACCCTAAACTCTGTATGTCTTATGTAGTCAAGCATGAAGAGAAGTACGTGGTTTTGGGTTTCAAACTTGGAAATTTCAAGAACCCCCCAAAAAAGCTTCATTTTAGAGTGACTAAAGGATCCAGGTCGGGCTTACCTTTTATTTTCATGTTTTAAAATTGTTCAAATCTTGGTCAAACCGTACCTAGGATTTGATCAAGATTCAAATGGGCATAAAATTTCAAAAAAAATGAAAAACCAAAGCATATAGCCTTCTTATGTCATATAGTAAGCACTCAAGTTGATAAACAAGGTCTAGACATATTCAAACCAGAAAAATCATGTTTCTACCCCTAGCCCTAAACTTTGTCTTATGAATTCAAGCACGAAGAGAAGTCGTTTTGGATTTCAAACATGGAAATTTCAAAAACCTTCCCAAAAGCTTCATTTTGGAGTGACTAATTAAGAAGGATACAGGCTTACCTTTTCATTTTCATGTTTTAAACTTGTTTAAATATTGGTTAAGCCTAGGATTTGACCAAGATCAAATGGGCATAAAAATTCAGAAAAAATCAAAAAAAATGAAAACCAAAGCACATAGTATTATTATGTCATATAGTAAGCATTCAAGTTGATAAACAAGGTCTAAACAACAAACTAGACAAATCATGTATCTACCCCTAACCCTAAATTAACTCTGTCTTATGAAGTCAAGCATGAAGAGAAGTGGTTTTGGGTTTCAAACATGGAAATTTCAAAAAACTCCCAAAAGCTTCTCATTTTAGAGTGACTAAGAAGGATTCAGGCTTACCTTTTCATTTTCATGTTTTAAACTTGTTCAAATCTTGGTCAAACTTAGGATTTGACCAAGATTCAAATGGGCATAAAAATTGGGAGGAAGGGTATGAATTACAATTCAAAAAAACAAGGTAACTTAAATACTTGGATGCCCCAAAGATGTGTGGAAGCCCAAAACAATGGCAAAACATGTGCGCACGCTGCATCCAATTCAAGTAGAACACATAGTAGGCATCGATAGTTTGACCTAAATTTGAAATCAAAGAGAAGGTGGTTAGAAAAAATCGAAATTGGCAAAGCAAAGCATGAAATCATAAATTTGTGATGCACTATAGCTATGAAAAGTATCAAACAATGCATACCAAAATGATTTTTTAGAGGAATACTAGTTCAACTTATTTTAATTTTATATTAGTAGCCCAAAATCGAAGTAGTAGTTGGATATTTTTGAACTTGATCTGTAGTAGTGGGCAAAACCCTAGTTTAACCTATTTAATCATAGATTCGTAGGTCGATTTTTCTACTTTTTTATTATTACTATGCAGCACATGTGTGTTTGCCCGTCGAGTGAAACTCGGAGGAAGAGGGATCACTCGGAAGGAGAGAAGAAGGGAGAGAATTATGGTGTCTCCCCTTTTTCGTGTGATGATGTTGACTTTTGTGCA
Source organism: Lolium multiflorum (assembly GCA_030979885.1). Classification (NCBI taxonomy): domain Eukaryota; kingdom Viridiplantae; phylum Streptophyta; class Magnoliopsida; order Poales; family Poaceae; genus Lolium; species Lolium multiflorum. The sequence continues at coordinate 126,964,230 of CM061749.1, forward strand.
GGGTTTGTCAGTGAGCAGGAGCGAGCGAGCGAGTCGAGCGAGGCCGAGAATGAGAGAGATTTTTTTGTGAGAGGGACAACCGAAGGATCCAGAAGGACCCACATACTTCCGATACGCATCCTGATGCGTCTTCTCTTGACAAAGAAAATGGCTGGGAGTTTGCGTACCTATTGCACGTGACTTGTGCTCACTGAAGTGTGGGACCTCACGCATGGGCACCACACGTAAGTGACAGACCTGTTGATGTAAAAACTCGGTTGATTATTATACTACTACATTTATACAAAGTTTCCTATGGATTCAAGGGTACGAAAGCCAAGTTAAATCATTTACATGACATTATTTTTTCCATGAAGCCAAGTTAACTCATTTATCAATTGGTACATTTTGGAGTGACTAAGAAGGATCCAGGCTTACTTTTTCATTTTCATGTTTTAAACATGTTTAAATCTTGGTCAAACCTATGACTTGACCAAGATTCAAATGGGCATAAAAATTCAAAAAAAATCAAAAAAAAGAAAAAAACAAAAGCACGCCGTCTTCCTATGTCATATAGTAAGCATTCAAGGTGATAAACAAGGTCTGGCATATTCAAACCACAAAAATCATGTATCTACCCCCTAACCCTAAACAAGGATCCAGGCTTACCCTTTTCATTTTCATGTTTTAAACTTGTTCAAATCTTGGTCAAACTTAGGATTTGACGAAGATTCAAATGGGCGTAAAAATACTTAGAAAAATCATGTACGTATCTACCCCAAACCCTAAACTCTATCTTACGAAGCCAAGCATGAAGAGAAGTGGTTTTGGGTTTCAAACATGGAAATTTCAAAAACCTCCCAAAAGCTTCATTTTAGAGTGACTAATATATATAAGAAGGATCCATGCCTGCTTACCATACGCGTAGATGCACACGTCCGTTGGGAACCCCAAGTGGAAGGTATGATGCGTATAGAAGCAAGTTTCCCTCAGTATGAAACCAAGGTTTAATCGAACCAGTAGGAGCCAAGAAGCACGTTGAAGGTTGATGGTCGCGAAATGTGATGCGGCGCAACACCAGGGATTCCGCGCCAACGCGGAACCTGCACAACACAACCCAAGTACTTTGTCCCAACGAAACAGTGAGGTTGTCAATCTCACCGGCTTGCTGTAACAAAGGATTAAACGTATAGAGTGGAAGATGTTTGCAAAGAAAACAGTAAAACAAGTAGATTGTATGCTATGTAAAGAATAGGACCGGGGTCCACAGTTCACTAGAGGTTTCTCTCCCATAAGATAAAAGCATGTTGGGTGAACAAATTACAGTCGGGCAATTGACAAATAGAGAAAGGCATAACAATGCATATACATGACATGATAAATATAGTGAGATTTAATTGGGCATTACGACAAATTACATAGACCGCCATCCAACTGCATCTATGCCTAAAAAGTCCACCTTCAGGTTATCATCCGAACCCCCTCCAGTATTAAGTTGCAAAGCAACAGACAATTGCATTAAGTATGGTGCGTAATGTAATCAACAACTACATCCTTAGACATAGCATCAATGTTTTATCCCTAGTGGCAACAGCACATCCACAACCTTAGAACTTTCTGTCACTGTCCCAGATTCAATGGAGGCATGAACCCACTATCGAGCATAAATACTCCCTCTTGGAGTTAAGAGTAAAAACTTGGCCAGAGCCTCTACTAATAACGGAGAGCATGCAAGATCATAAACAACACATGAACAATAGATTGATAATCACCATAATCATAGTACTCTCTATCCATCGGATCCCGACAAACACAACATATAGTATTACAGATAGATGATCTTGATCATGTTAGGCAGCTCACAAGATCCAACAATGAAGCACAACAAGGAGAAGACGACCATCTAGCTACTGCTATGGACCCATGGTCCAGGGGTGAACTACTCACTCATCACTCCGGAGGCGACCATGGCGGTGTAGAGTCCTCCGGGAGATGAATCCCCTCTCCGGCAGGGTGCCGGAGGCGATCTCCGAATCCCCGAGATGGGATTCGCGGCGGCGGCGTCTCTGTAAGGTTTTCCGTATCGTGGCTCTCGGTACTGGGGGTTTCGCGACGGAAGCTTTAAGTAGGCGGAGGGTCAACGCGGGGGCCACACGAGGGGCCCAGGGGGCAGGTCGGCGCGGCCAGGGCTTGGGCCGCGCCGGCCACCCTCCTGGCCTCCTCGTGGCCCCACTTCGTTAGGTCTTCGGTCTTCTGGAAGCTTCGTGCAAAAATAGGACCCTGGGCGAAAGTTTCGTCCAATTCCGAGAATATTTCTTTACTAGGATTTCTGAAACCAAAACAGCAGAAAACAATGGCTCTTCGGCATCTTGTTAATAGGTTAGTTCCAAAATGCATAAATATGACATATAATGTGCATAAAACATGTAGGTATCATCAATAAAGTAGCATGGAACATAAGAAATTATCGATACGTTGGAGACGTATCAGCATCCCCAAGCTTAGTTCTGCTCGTCCCGAGCAGGTAAAACGATAACAAAGATAATTTCTGAAGTGACATGCCATCATAATCTTGATCATACTATTTGTAAACATATGTAATGAATGCAGCGATCAAAACAAAAGTAATGACATGAGTAAACAACTGAATCATAAAGCAAAGACTTTTCATGAATAGTACTTCAAGACAAGCATCAATAAGTCTTGCATAAGAGTTAACTCATAAAGCAATAAATCAAAGTAAAGGTGTTGAAGCAACACATAGGAAGATTAAGTTTCAGCGGTTGCTTTCAACTTATAACATGTATATCTCATGGATATTGTCAACATAAAGTAATATAACAAGTGCAATATGCAAGTATGTAGGAATCAATGCACAGTTCACACAAGTGTTTGCTTCTTAAGGTGGAAGGAGATAGGTAAACTGACTCAACAATAAAAGTAAAAGAATGGTCCTTCAAAGAGGAAAGCATCGATTGCTGTATTTGTGCTAGAGCTTTTATTTTGAAAACATGAAACAATTTTTTCAACGGTAGTAATAAAGCATATGAGTTATGAAAATTATATCTTACAAGTTGCAAGCCTCACGCATAGTATACTAATAGTGCCCGCACCTCGTCCTACTTAACTTGGACTACCGGGTCTTCGCATGCCATGTTTCAACCAAGTGTCACAAAGGGGTACCTCCATGCCGCCTGTACAAAGGTCTAAGGAGAATGCTCGCATTTCGGATTTCTCGCTTTTGATTATTCTCAACTTAGACATCCATACCGGGACAACATGGACAACAGATAATGGACTCCTCTTAAATGCATAAGCATGTAGCAATGATTATTGTTCTCATATGAGATTGAGGATATATGTCCAAAACTGAAACTTCCACCATGGTTCATGGCTTTAGTTAGCGGCCCAATGTTCTTCTCTAACAATTTTGCATGCTCCAACCACTAAAATGATAGATCCTTCAGACAAGACGGACATGCATAGCAACTCACATGATATTCAACAATAGTTGATGGCGTTCCCCAGAAGCATGGTTATCGCACAACAAGCAACTTAATAAAATATAAAGTGCATAAGTACATATTCAATACTACGATAGTTTTTAAGGCTATTTTGTCCCATGAGCTATATATTGCAAAGGTGAATGATGGAATTTTAAAGGTAGCACTCAAGCAATTTACTTTGGAATGGCGGAGAAATACCATGTAGTGGGTAGGTATGGTGGACACAAATGGCATAGTAGTTGGCTCAAGGATTTTGGATGCATGAGAAGTATTCCCTCTCGATACAAGGTTTAGGCTAGCAAGGTTATTTGAAGCAAACTCAAGGATGAACAAGTGCAGCAAAACTCACATAAAAGACATATTGTAAACATTATAAGACTCTACACTGTCTTCCTTGTTGTTCAAAACTCAATACTAGATATTATCTAGACCTTAGAGAAACCAAATATGCAAATCAAATTTTAGCAAGCTCTATGTATTTCTTCATTAGTGGGTGCAAAGCATATGATGCAAGAGCTTAAACATGAGCACAACAATTGCCAAGTATCACATTATCCAAGACATTTTAGAATTACTACATGTAGCATTTTCCAATTCCAACCATATAACAATTTAACGAAGAAGAAACTTCGCCATGAACATTATGAGTAAAGCCTAAGGACACATGTGTCCATATGCAACAGCGGAGCGTGTCTCTCTCCCACAAAGTGAATGCTAGGATCCATCTTATTCAAACAAAAACAAAAACGAAAACAAACCGACGCTCCAAGTAAAGAACACAAGATGTGACTGAATAAAAATATAGTTTCAGGGGAGGAACCTGATGATGTTGTCGATGAAGAAGGGGATGCCTTGGGCATCCCCAAGCTTAGACGCTTGAGTCTTCTTAAAATATGCAGGGGTGAACCACGGGGGCATCCCCAAGCTTAGAGCTTTCACTCCTCTTGATCATAGTATATCATTCTCCTCTCTTGACCCTTGAAAACTTCCTTCACACCAAACTTCAAGCAAACTCATTAGAGGGTTAGTGCACAATTAATAATTCACTCATTCAGAGGTGACACAATCATTATTTTCACTTCTGGACATTGCATAATGCTACTGGACATTAGTGGATCAAAGAAATAAATCCAACATAGCAAAAGAGGCAATGCGAAATAAAAGGCAGAATCTGTCAAAAACAGAACAGTCCGTAAAGACGAATTTAGAAATGGCACCAGACTTGCTCAAATGGAAAAACTCAAAACTAATGAAAGTTGCGTACATATCTGAGGATCACGCTCGTAAATTGGCAGATTTTTTCGAATTTTCTACAGAGAATTGTGCCCAGATTCGTGACAGACAGCAATGCTGTTTCTGCGCAGCGATCCCAAATATAACATCAACTTTGACATAGAAACTTTACTTGGCACAAAAACTTGATAAGGAGAGGTTGCTACAGTAGTAAACAACTTCCAAGACTCAACAAAACAAAAAATTTCTGTAGGTAAAAACATGGGTTGTCTCCCATAAGCGCTTTTCTTTAACGCCTTTCAGCTAGGCGCAGAAAGTGCAAATCAAGTAACATCGAGAGTAGAAGCATCAACATTATTATTTTTCATGCAAACACAACTTGTTGCAGAGGGTGCTTTAGGTGCTCCATTATCTAAATTTTCTATGGTGGTGCTAGGGGTTTTAGCAATTTTAGGCCTATAGTAATTCTTTTGTTTAGGCACTTTAGAGGCATACATGAATTTTTGCTCTTTACCCACATAGGCTTTCTCATTATACTTGAGAGAAGAAAAGGTTGAACCCAAGGTTCCCATAGCTTTTTCAAGTTCATCAATCCTATTGGTTTGATTATCATGGATAACACAAGTTCCTAGGACACTAATTCTTTCATCAATTCCTCCTAGGGATTTATCAAGTTCATCAGTTTTATCCAATAACATTTCTAATTTAGTTTCAATACTTGGAAATTTTTTCTCTATGGTTTCCAATTTTTTCATAACATCTTCAAGAGAGATTTCAATTTTAACTTCATTAACAGGTGGTATTCCAACTAGACTCTCAATGATGCAACTAGCTTCTAAAGCGGGAGTACCTAGGAAATTACCTCCCGAAAGAGTATCAAGAACATATCTATTCCAACTAGATAAACCAACATAAAAGTTCCTAAGAAGGATAGTGGTGGAGTGTTTCTTAATGCACCTTTGATGAGCATTACTAATTCTATACCAAGCATCTTTAAAACTTTCTCCACCTTGTTGCTTAAAAGAACGAACTTCAACTTCAGGATTACTCATTTTAGTAGCAGTAAATAAAACAAACTAGATAAAGTAAATGCAAGTAACTAATTTTTTGTGTGTTTTTGATATAGAGAGCAAGACAGTAAATAAAGTAAAACTAGCAACTAATTTTTTTGTGTTTTGTTTTAGTGCAGCAAACAAAGTAGTAAATAAAATAAAGCAAGACAATAACAAAGTAAAGAGATTGAGAAGTGGAGACTCCCCTTGCAGCGTGTCTTGATCTCCCCGGCAACGGCGCCAGAAATTTAGCTTGATACGCGTAGATGCACACGTCCGTTGGGAACCCCAAGTGGAAGGTATGATGCGTATAGAAGCAAGTTTCCCTCAGTATGAAACCAAGGTTTAATCGAACCAGTAGGAGCCAAGAAGCACGTTGAAGGTTGATGGTCGCGAAATGTGATGCGGCGCAACACCAGGGATTCCGGCGCCAACGCGGAACCTGCACAACACAACCCAAGTACTTTGTCCCAACGAAACAGTGAGGTTGTCAATCTCACCGGCTTGCTGTAACAAAGGATTAAACGTATAGAGTGGAAGATGTTTGCAAAGAAAACAGTAAAACAAGTAGATTGTATGCTATGTAAAGAATAGGACCGGGGTCCACACTAGAGGTGTCTCTCCCATAAGATAAAAGCATGTTGGGTGAACAAATTACAGTCGGGCAATTGACAAATAGAGAAAGGCATAACAATGCATATACATGACATGATAAATATAGTGAGATTTAATTGGGCATTACGACAAAGTACATAGACCGCCATCCAACTGCATCTATGCCTAAAAAGTCCACCTTCAGGTTATCATCCGAACCCCCTCCAGTATTAAGTTGCAAAGCAACAGACAATTGCATTAAGTATGGTGCGTAATGTAATCAACAACTACATCCTTAGACATAGCATCAATGTTTTATCCCTAGTGGCAACAGCACATCCACAACCTTAGAACTTTCTGTCACTGTCCCAGATTCAATGGAGGCATGAACCCACTATCGAGCATAAATACTCCCTCTTGGAGTTAAGAGTAAAAACTTGGCCAGAGCCTCTACTAATAACGGAGAGCATGCAAGATCATAAACAACACATGAACAATAGATTGATAATCACCATAATCATAGTACTCTCTATCCATCGGATCCCGACAAACACAACATATAGTATTACAGATAGATGATCTTGATCATGTTAGGCAGCTCACAAGATCCAACAATGAAGCACAACAAGGAGAAGACGACCATCTAGCTACTGCTATGGACCCATGGTCCAGGGGTGAACTACTCACTCATCACTCCGGAGGCGACCATGGCGGTGTAGAGTCCTCCGGGAGATGAATCCCCTCTCCGGCAGGGTGCCGGAGGCGATCTCCGAATCCCCCGAGATGGGATTCGCGGCGGCGGCTCTGGTTTTCCGTATCGTGGCTCTCGGTACTGGGGGTTTCGCGACGGAAGCTTTAAGTAGGAGGGTCAACGCGGGGGCCACACGAGGGGCCCAGGGGCAGGTCGGCGCGGCCAGGGCTTGGGCCGCGCCGGCCACCCTCCTGGCCTCCTCGTGGCCCCACTTCGTTAGGTCTTCGGTCTTCTGGAAGCTTCGTGCAAAAATAGGACCCTAGGCGAAAGTTTCGTCCAATTCCGAGAATATTTCTTTACTAGGATTTCTGAAACCAAAAACAGCAGAAAACAAGGCTCTTCGGCATCTTGTTAATAGGTTAGTTCCGAAAATGCATAAATATGACATATAATGTGCATAAAACATGTAGGTATCATCAATAAAGTAGCATGGAACATAAGAAATTATCGATACGTTGGAGACGTATCACCACCCCATTTTCATATTTTTGTTTGTCCGTGTCAAATTAAACCAAGGATTTGACCAAAAGATTCAAATGGGCATAAAATTTTAAAAAAATCAGAAAAATGAAAAACAAAAGCATATAGTCTTCTTATGTCATATACTAAGCATTCAAGTTGATAAACAAGGTTTGGACATGCATATTCAAACCTAGGCAAATCATGTATCTATCCCCTAGCCCCTAAACTATATCTTATGAAGTCAAGCATGAAGAGAAGTGGTTTTGGGTTTCAAACATGAAAATTTCAAGAACATCCCAAAAACTTCATTTTAGAGTGACTAAGAAGGATACAGGCTTCCCCTTTTCATTTTCATGTTTTATACTTGTTTAAATCTTGGTCAAACCTAGGATTTGATCGACAAAGATTCAAATGTGCATCAAAATAAAAAATCAGAAAAATTAAAAACCAAAGCACATAGTTTTCTTATGTCATATAGTTAGCATTAAAGTTGATATAAACAAGGTCTAGATATATTCAAACAAGAAAAATCATGTATCTACCCCTAACCCTAAACTCTGTATGTCTTATGTAGTCAAGCATGAAGAGAAGTACGTGGTTTTGGGTTTCAAACTTGGAAATTTCAAGAACCCCCCCCAAAGCTTCATTTTAGAGTGACTAAAGGATCCAGGTCGGGCTTACCTTTTATTTTCATGTTTTAAAATTGTTCAAATCTTGGTCAAACCGTACCTAGGATTTGATCAAGATTCAAATGGGCATAAAATTTCAAAAAAAAAATGAAAAACCAAAGCATATAGCCTTCTTATGTCATATAGTAAGCACTCAAGTTGATAAACAAGGTCTAGACATATTCAAACCAAAAAAATCATGTTTCTACCCCTAGCCCTAAACTTTGTCTTATGAAGTCAAGCACGAAGAGAAGTCGTTTTGGATTTCAAACATGGAAATTTCAAAAACCTTCCCAAAAGCTTCATTTTGGAGTGACTAATTAAGAAGGATACAGGCTTACCTTTTCATTTTCATGTTTTAAACTTGTTTAAATATTGGTTAAGCCTAGGATTTGACCAAGATCAAATGGGCATAAAAATTCAGAAAAAATCAAAAAAAATGAAAACCAAAGCACATAGTATTATTATGTCATATAGTAAGCATTCAAGTTGATAAACAAGGTCTAAACAACAAACTAGGCAAATCATGTATCTATCCCCTTGTTATCACCAGAATCCGACCAAGCCAGAGGTGGGCCGCGATCAAGGTGGACGTGAAGATGGTACGTGGAAGAAATACGTGAATCGGCCTTGTTTACCAAGTTGGGCTGAACCGCCCGTGTATCTGTAACATATTAGATCGCATCTTAGTTTAGAAATTAGAGTTTATCTCGTGCACGGTTTAGTGCACGCCCACATTAGAAAGTCCCCTGGACTATAAATATGTACCTAGGGTTTATGGAATAAACAACAACCAACGTTCAACACAAACCAATCTCGGCGCATCGCCAACTCCTTCGTCTCGAGGGTTCCTCCGGTAAGCACCATGCTGCCTAGATCGCATCTCGCGATCTAGGCAGCACGAGCCTGCCTAGTTGTTCATGCGTTGCTCGTACTGAAGCCTTTTTGATGGCGAGCAACGTAGTTATCATAGATGTGTTAGGGTTAGCATTGTTCCTAGTATCATATGCTGTCGTAGTGCAACCCTTGCGCATCTAGCCGTCCCTGTACCTCATCATGGGTGCAGGGGCGGCACCCCGCTTGATCGTTATTTAGTAGATCTGATCCGTTACGGTCGCTCCTTGATTCATCAAGGATTAGTTTAATATCTGCAATAGTTAGGCCTTACAAAGGGTTGGAGGATCCAGCGGCATGCAGGGTGTAGTTTGCTGCCCCTAGACAGGACGTTCCGAGGATCAACCTAGTGTTGGTTTTTAGGCCTTGTCTAGGGCTGGCTTACGTTTACCGTGCGTGAGCGCGAGGCCCAATCGTGAGTAGGATGATCCGATTATGCGGTGAAAACCCCAGATCGTCGTGGATCTCATATGCTTTATCATGATCAAGCAGGACCACCATATATTCGGCCACCTCGGACGAATCATGGGTGGATCGGCTCCATGAGCCGATTCACAGGACAACCTGAGAGCCGATCGAGGCTCGTATTTAACGTGTACGTGTGTGCCCTGCAGGAAACTAAGCGAGGCATCATCCACACCTTCCTGACCAGGTATAGGTCAGGTGGCACGCCCTTGCAATTTGCATCGGCGCGCGACCAGGAGGCTTTGCGGGCCGTCGCTCTGAGGGACTGGGGCCAGCCGCAGCCCTAGTTGTTCCCGGCTCTACGGTGTTGACCAGTCACTGCCCGCCGGTGGGTTTCTGACGTCAACACATTCTGGCACGCCCGGTGGGACCCATCTTCAACATCAAACACAATGCCATCTACATCAGAGGTGGCAGAAGAAACTCCGGTCACGTACGAGGAGCTCTCTGGCGAGCTCAAGAAGAAGTATGACGAGGTCAAATCTGCCCTCGAAGCCGACCTAATCGGCTCTTTCCACAGGACCCGCTCCCATGGCATCAGATGGAAGGGGTTCACACCTGAAGGCGCGCTTGATGGAGTGGACCTGTCCACCCCGTCAGAGGAACGCACCAGGTCGCTGCGTCAGGAGATAAACTTCATGGTGGCTCATTCGCTGCACCGCCATTCTGAGAGCCTGGTGAATACGTTGGAGCGCGTCGCGCTGCGCGTGATCCAGGAGATCATGAGCCATCAGTACTCTCCGTCAGGACCAGCCCTAGGGACTCACCAAGGGGAGTTGCTACTCCAGTCCCGTCCACCGCTGCCGTTCGCGTTGGCAGCGCCCGAAGCGCCGAACTCATCGGCCTATGTCGTCTACAAGATTGGTGGTGACCCCAGTGACTACCAATTTCTACAGGACGCGCCCAAGGAGATCCCGCACGGGTACGCATGCGCATACGTGCCAGACTGCAGCACCTGGGCACCCTCGAACCAGGTTGCTATAGCAGGGACTTCTGGGGCAACAGGAGGAACGTCGGAGGCAGACCCTGAGAAGCAAACGTGGCTAGCTAAATACGCCACCCCGACAAAACTCCCGAGCCCAGCTCCTGCAGTTGGCTCAGAACCAGAGAAACAGGCATGGCTGGTTAAGTACGCCACTCCGACGAATCTTCAGGGTTCGGCACCTGCAGCCATCACCGCGGATCAAATTTGTACGATCCTGAAAGATCAGTTCGGCATGATGCCGAAAAGAAAGGCGATCGGCTATACCAAGCCGTACCCCAACGAGTACGAATTGATCCCGCTACCACCCAAATATCGGCTCCCGGACTTCACAAAGTTCAGCGGATCAGATGGTTCCAGCTCCATCGAGCATGTGAGCCGATATTTGGCACAGCTGGGCATGATCTCAGCGTCAGACGAGCTGCGCGTGAGGTACTTCTCACAGTCCCTCACAGGATCGGCTTTCGGCTGGTACACGTCGCTGCCACCGAACTCAATCCAGACTTGGAAGCAGCTGGAAGAACGGTTCCATGAGCAATATCACTCAGAGGCTTCCGAGGCTGGCATTGCCGATCTAGCACAAGTACGACAGAAGCGCGGGAAACAGTGTCAGAATACATCCAGCGCTTCAGGACCGTTAGGAACCGATGCTATTCGGTTCACGTAAGCGAAAAGGAAGCAGTCGAGTTGGCGGTGGTGGGTCTGTCATCATCGATCAAGGACGTGGCCTCCCAAGCGGACTACCCGTCACTAGCGCACATGGTACAGAAGCTGTCAGCATATGAACAGCGTCACCCAGATGTCTACCAGGACAAGTTCAAGCGGGTGGTTACCATGGTCGACGCAGGCGAAGATGAGGTCGCTACGGGAGAACAAGAGGTCGCGGTGGCTGAGTGGACTCGAGCTGCAGGACCAGTAACCTGCAAATGGGTGAAGCCACCAGGACCTCCAAGAGGATTCGACTTCGACGTGACGAAAACCGAGCAGATTTTCGATCTCTTACTCGCGGAGAAGCATATAAAGATTCCCGAAGGCCACAAAGTTCCCACGGTGCAAGAGCTGAACGGAAAGCCATACTGCAAGTGGCATAACACGTTCACCCACACCACTAACGACTGCAGGGTGTGGCGTCAGCAGATCCAGATGGCAATAGAAAATGGGCGACTAATTTTTAACCAGTACGCCATGAAGGTCGACACACACCCCTTCCCCGCCGTCAACATGGTGGAGTTCGCCCACCTCGGAGGGTGCCAGCCTGATTTCTCAGCCAACATCAGCATGGTAGAGCTTGGACACCGCTCTGAGAAGGACGGGGATGAGGACAGCTGCTCTCAGAGCAAGGACACTGAGGGGGCCGCTCCATGCGATCGGCTCCGTCAAGATGGCAAGCGCTACGTCACAGAGGGGGAAGTTAAGAACATAAGATATCAACGACCCCTCTCTGATCACCTCCTCAATAAGTACGTGAGTCGGTATGATCAACGCCGGCAACACGGCGACGATGATGAAAGAGGCCGTATGGCTAGAAACGACAGAAGACATCGTCGGCATAATCACGATGAGGAGCGGCAGGAGCGCCACGCCAGGGAGCAGGACGATACGGACAGGCATTGGGACTGCCCTTTCTTCAGACACTGCTGGGATTCAGGAATGAGCCGATTACCAACAATCGGCAACTGCCCAGAATGCAACCAGAAAAAGAAGGAGGCAGCCAACGTGTCTGTATTCGAGCGCCTAGGGCCTCTCCCACCACAAAACAGACGTGCTGAGACCCCTCTGTTGGAAGATCTCGAGGATTCGGAAGACGAGGGGGAAGACGAAGAAGACAGGTACCACCGTCCAAGGTGGTGCCCTGATGGTCTCAGCCATTCACAAAAGCGCAGGGTTCAGCGATTGCGCGGTCTGGAGGAAGCCGAAAGGTTATACTTGCATACGCTGAGGAAGGCACGACCTGATTTGGCTGCGAAAGTCCAGAGGACCCTGGATGAGGAGGGACTGCCGCAAAGAAAAGAGTGGCGCCCCAAGCAAAGGAAAGCCGATGATGAAACATCGGCTGGCACAAACATGGTGCTCGTTCGTCCGGCGAAGTGTAGAGCTCCACGATCACACGATGCACCTAAGGTGGACAACAGCAAGCGCACCAACGTAATTAAATCGGAGATTGGGCTGGTTTTGTCTACCGGCCTGGGCGAGTAGCAAGACTACGTCAATAAGCAACGTGGCGAGGCTGATCCTTGCGATCGGCCCTCCGAAACTGTTGAAGGGATATTACAAAACCTTCACCGAGCAAGCAACGTGGAGGCCGATTCCAGCGATCGGCCAAAATTATCCTCACCATCCATTCTGCCTGGGATCAACGTTTGACCCAACAAGGACTACCTGAAGAGCCGATACCATCAATTCTCTTGACAGAATCGGCTCGGGGGGCACCTAGATGGATAAAACACGAGGATATGAGATAATACTATCAAATATGGGGGCCGACACACAAATCGGCCTAAAAAATTTCAAAAATTTTTGAGCGCCGCCGATGCAGCACATCGACTTAAGGATAGCGAAGCCGATAGCGGAATTATGCGATGATTATCGAGTCTTCACTAAGTTCAGGCCAGCGATGGTGCCTTCCGTTGCTTCGAGCCGATCTGGGTTCCTGAATCAAATTCCGGCTGTCTGAGGAAGAAGGGGGATCGGCTTTGGCACATTCTCTTTGACAGTCTCGCCTCGAGTAAGGCTCGGGGGGCAGCAGGCCTGGTGGATGCTCTGTTTTACTCTGTTTAAAAGCCGATTGGGATACCATCGGCTGGTCCTTCATTGCAACCTTCTTCACAAATGATGAATATTGAAGAGCATCATTGGGTTTGGTTGGGAAAGTTCAAAGGTTTTCCTGAAGATCCTGCATTTTCTGCCAAATTTAGAAAATCATCAGTTGAAGAAGGGAAGGGCGAATTTTGAAGGACCGATGCGGTGCTATCGGCTCATCATGCATTGGCAAAGGGAACGAGTCGGCAAGGTCAGTGGAAGAAGGAATCGGCTCAATTGAGCTCAGAAGAAATCGGCAAATCAAATTGGGGAAAAGTTCTTCATTAATAGGCGAGATTTCTTACATAGTAGAGCTGATTGCCCTCAAAAGGGGATACATTACCCCGCCTACTTCTACGGATCCTATGCTAGGGGCCCTATCTACGGGCCGTTGCTGCCCTCGTCGTCGCCGTCATCGCCGCTGTCGGCGCTGCTCCCGGCCGGCTCGTCATCGCTGCTCCAGCGGCCGCCGGCGGGACCTTCATTGTCCTCGTCTTCCTCGTCGTCGTCGTCGTCGTCGCTGTCGAAGTCACTCAGGTTCCCCGGCCAGGGGCAATGGCGCTTGGCCGGCGGCTCGTCGGGGGAGCTGTCGTCGTCGTCATCCTCCTCTTCGTCCTCCTTCACCTCCTCGGAGGTGGCCCCATCCCAGGGGAAGCGATCATCCTCGCTTTCTTCCACCGCTTCCTTGTCGGCGAGGAAGCGGAGATCGCTCTCCCCATCAGTCAGGGACTTGTCGTCCTCTGACCAGATGGAGAAGTCATGATCTGACTCCTCCCCGGCCGCAATGGCACGGCGGATGTTGGCCGCATGGACCTCCGCCGGGTTGTGCTCCGGCGTCGGCTCGCGAGACGAAGAGGACTGGGTGGAAAGATCCGATGAGGCAGAGGAGGAAGAGGACATGGTGGCGCAGGAGGGTTTTTGGGTGCTAATGCGAAGGAGATGCAGAGGGGAACTGTTTGGGGCGGTTAAATAAAAGAGGGCATGATAGAAATTCAATGCCACAGCAGTTTCCGAGGAAGTGGTGCCGAAACTGTCAAATCGTGCAGAGAAGTTGAGGAGGCAAGTTATCATGATGAAGAACTCTGCGACGGTTCTGCTCTGCCACGACATGACCCTACGAGAGAAAAGCATAATGATTTTGGAAATGTCATTTCCAAAACCAGGGGGGCATGTGTTATCACCAGAATTTGACCAAGTCAGAGGTGGGCCGCGATCAAGATGGACGTGAAGATTGTACGTGGAAGAAATACGTGAATCGGCCTTGTTTACCAAGTTGGGCTGAACCGCCCGTGTATCTGTAACATATTAGATCGCATCTTAGTTTAGAAATTAGAGTTTATCTCGTGCACGGTTTAGTGCACGCCCACATTAGAAAGTCCCCTGGACTATAAATATGTACCTAGGGTTTATGGAATAAACAACAACCAACGTTCAACACAAACCAATCTCGGCGCATCGCCAACTCCTTCGTCTCGAGGGTTCCTCCGGTAAGCACCATGCTGCCTAGATCGCATCTCGCGATCTAGGCAGCACGAGCCTGCCTAGTTGTTCATGCGTTGCTCGTACTGAAGCCTTTTTGATGGCGAGCAACGTAGTTATCATAGATGTGTTAGGGTTAGCATTGTTCCTAGTATCATATGCTGTCGTAGTGCAACCCTTGCGCATCTAGCCGTCCTTGTACCTCATCATGGGTGCAGGGGCGGCACCCCGCTTGATCGTTATTTAGTAGATCTGATCCGTTACGGTCGCTCCTTGATTCATCAAGGATTAGTTTAATATCTGCAATAGTTAGGCCTTACAAAGGGTTGGAGGATCCAGCGGCATGCAGGGTGTAGTTTGCTGCCCCTAGACAGGATGTTCCGAGGATCAACCTAGTGTTGGTTTTTAGGCCTTGTCTAGGGCTGGCTTACGTTTACCGTGCGTGAGCGCGAGGCCCAATCGTGAGTAGGATGATCCGATTATGCGGTGAAAACCCCAGATCGTCGTGGATCTCATATGCTTTATCATGATCAAGCAGGACCACCATATATTCGGCCACCTCGGACGAATCATGGGTGGATCGGCTCCATGAGCCGATTCACAGGACAACCTGAGAGCCGATCGAGGCTCGTATTTAACGTGTACGTGTGTGCCCTGCAGGAAACTAAGCGAGGCATCATCCACACCTTCCTGACCAGGTATAGGTCAGGTGGCACGCCCTTGCAATTTGCATCGGCGCGCGACCAGGAGGCTTTGCGGGCCGTCGCTCTGAGGGACTGGGGCCAGCCGCAGCCCTAGTTGTTCCCGGCTCTACGGTGTTGACCAATCACTGCCCGCCGGTGGGTTTCTGACGTCAACACCCCTAGCCCCTAAACTATATCTTATGAAGTCAAGCATGAAGAGAAGTGGTTTTGGGTTTCAAACATGAATATTTCAAGAACATCCCAAAAACTTCATTTTAGAGTGACTAAGAAGGATACAGGCTTCCCCTTTTCATTTTCATGTTTTATACTTGTTTAAATCTTGGTCAAACCTAGGATTTGATCGACAAAGATTCAAATGTGCATCAAAATAAAAAATCAGAAAAATTAAAAACCAAAGCACATAGTTTTCTTATGTCATATAGTTAGCATTAAAGTTGATATAAACAAGGTCTAGATATATTCAAACAAGAAAAATCATGTATCTACCCCTAACCCTAAACTCTGTATGTCTTATGTAGTCAAGCATGAAGAGAAGTACGTGGTTTTGGGTTTCAAACTTGGAAATTTCAAGAACCCCCCAAAAGCTTCATTTTAGAGTGACTAAAGGATCCAGGTCGGGCTTACCTTTTATTTTCATGTTTTAAAATTGTTCAAATCTTGGTCAAACCGTACCTAGGATTTGATCAAGATTCAAATGGGCATAAAATTTCAAAAAAATGAAAAACCAAAGCATATAGCCTTCTTATGTCATATAGTAAGCACTCAAGTTGATAAACAAGGTCTAGACATATTCAAACCAGAAAAATCATGTTTCTACCCCTAGCCCTAAACTTTGTCTTATGAATTCAAGCACGAAGAGAAGTCGTTTTGGATTTCAAACATGGAAATTTCAAAAACCTTCCCAAAAGCTTCATTTTGGAGTGACTAATTAAGAAGGATACAGGCTTACCTTTTCATTTTCATGTTTTAAACTTGTTTAAATATTGGTTAAGCCTAGGATTTGACCAAGATCAAATGGGCATAAAAATTCAGAAAAAATCAAAAAAAATGAAAACCAAAGCACATAGTATTATTATGTCATATAGTAAGCATTCAAGTTGATAAACAAGGTCTAAACAACAAACTAGACAAATCATGTATCTACCCCCTAACCCTAAACTCTGTCTTATGAAGTCAAGCATGAAGAGAAGTGGTTTTGGGTTTCAAACATGGAAATTTCAAAAAACTCCCAAAAGCTTCTCATTTTAGAGTGACTAAGAAGGATTCAGGCTTACCTTTTCATTTTCATGTTTTAAACTTGTTCAAATCTTGGTCAAACTTAGGATTTGACCAAGATTCAAATGGGCATAAAAATTGGGAGGAAGGGTATGAATTACAATTCAAAAAAACAAGGTAACTTAAATACTTGGATGCCCCAAAGATGTGTGGAAGCCCAAAACAATGGCAAAACATGTGCGCACGCTGCATCCAATTCAAGTAGAACACATAGTAGGCATCGATAGTTTGACCTAAATTTGAAATCAAAGAGAAGGTGGTTAGAAAAAATCGAAATTGGCAAAGCAAAGCATGAAATCATAAATTTGTGATGCACTATAGCTATGAAAAGTATCAAACAATGCATACCAAAATGATTTTTTAGAGGAATACTAGTTCAACTTATTTTAATTTTATATTAGTAGCCCAAAATCGAAGTAGTAGTTGGATATTTTTGAACTTGATCTGTAGTAGTGGGCAAAACCCTAGTTTAACCTATTTAATCATAGATTCGTAGGTCGATTTTTCTACTTTTTTATTATTACTATGCAGCACATGTGTGTTTGCCCGTCGAGTGAAACTCGGAGGAAGAGGGATCACTCGGAAGGAGAGAAGAAGGGAGAGAACTATGGTGTCTCCCCTTTTTCGTGTGATGATGTTGACTTTTGTGCAGGGTTTGTCAGTGAGCAGGAGCGAGCGAGCGAGCGAGTCGAGCGAGGCCGAGAATGAGAGAGATTTTTTTTTGTGAGAGGGACAACCGAAGGATCCAGAAGGACCCACATACTTCCGATACGCATCCTGATGCGTCTTCTCTTGACAAAGAAAATGGCTGGGAGTTTGCGTACCTATTGCACGTGACTTGTGCTCACTGAAGTGTGGGACCTCACGCATGGGCACCACACGTAAGTGACAGACCTGTTGATGTAAAAACTCGGTTGATTATTATACTACTACATTTATACAAAGTTTCCTATGGATTCAAGGGTACGAAAGCCAAGTTAAATCATTTACATGACATTATTTTTTCCATGAAGCCAAGTTAACTCATTTATCAATTGGTACATTTTGGAGTGACTAAGAAGGATCCAGGCTTACTTTTTCATTTTCATGTTTTAAACATGTTTAAATCTTGGTCAAACCTATGACTTGACCAAGATTCAAATGGGCATAAAAATTCAAAAAAATCAAAAAAAAAGAAAAAACAAAAGCACGCCGTCTTCCTATGTCATATAGTAAGCATTCAAGGTGATAAACAAGGTCTGGCATATTCAAACCACAAAAATCATGTATCTACCCCCTAACCCTAAACAAGGATCCAGGCTTACCCTTTTCATTTTCATGTTTTAAACTTGTTCAAATCTTGGTCAAACTTAGGATTTGACGAAGATTCAAATGGGCGTAAAAATACTTAGAAAAATCATGTACGTATCTACCCCAAACCCTAAACTCTATCTTACGAAGCCAAGCATGAAGAGAAGTGGTTTTGGGTTTCAAACATGGAAATTTCAAAAACCTCCCAAAAGCTTCATTTTAGAGTGACTAAGAAGGATCCATGCTTACCTTTTATTTTCATGTTTTAAACATGTTCAAATCTTGGTCAAACCGTACGTACCTAGGATTTGACCAAGATTCAAATGGGCATAAAAATTCAAAAAAAATGAAAAACCAAAGCACATAGCCTAGCTTCTTATATATGCCATATAGTAAGCACTCAAGTTGATAAACAAAGTCTAGACATATTCAAACCAGAAAAATCATGTATCTACCCCTAACCCTAAACTTTGTCTTAATTATGAAGTCAAGCACGAAGAGAAGTCGTTTTGGGTTTCAAACATGGACATTTAAAAAACCCTCCCAAAAGCTTCATTGTGGTGTGACGTACTAAGAAGGATACATGCTTACATTTTCAACAACCCCCCTAAAAGCTTCATTATAGAGTGACTAAGAAGGATCCAGTCTGGCGGGCTTACCTTTTATTTTCTTGTTTTAAACTTGTTCAAATCTCGGTCAAACCTAGGATTTGACCAAGATTCAAAATGTGCATCAAAATTCAAAAAAAATTATAAAAATTAAAAACCAAATTAAAGCACATAGTGTTCTTATGTCATATAGTAAGCATTAAAGTTGATAAACAAGGTCTAGACACATATTCAAACAAGACAAATCATGTATCTATACCCCTAACCCCTAAACTCTATCTTATGAAGTCAACAACATGAAGAGAAGTGGTTTTGGGTTTCAAACAAGGAAATTTCAAAAACCTCCCAAAAGCTTCATTTTAGAGTGACTAATATATATAAGAAGGATCCATGCCTGCTTACCACCTTTTCATTTTCATATTTTAAACTTGTTTAAATCCGTGTCAAATTAAACCAAGGATTTGACCAAAAGATTCAAATGGGCATAAAATTTAAAAAAAATCAGAAAAATGAAAAACAAAAGCATATAGTCTTCTTATGTCATATACTAAGCATTCAAGTTGATAAACAAGGTTTGGACATGCATATTCAAACCTAGGCAAATCATGTATCTATCCCCTAGCCCCTAAACTATATCTTATGAAGTCAAGCATGAAGAGAAGTGGTTTTGGGTTTCAAACATGAAAATTTCAAGAACATCCCAAAAACTTCATTTTAGAGTGACTAAGAAGGATACAGGCTTCCCCTTTTCATTTTCATGTTTTATACTTGTTTAAATCTTGGTCAAACCTAGGATTTGATCGACAAAGATTCAAATGTGCATCAAAATAAAAAATCAGAAAAATTAAAAACCAAAGCACATAGTTTTCTTATGTCATATAGTTAGCATTAAAGTTGATATAAACAAGGTCTAGATATATTCAAACAAGAAAAATCATGTATCTACCCCTAACCCTAAACTCTGTATGTCTTATGTAGTCAAGCATGAAGAGAAGTACGTGGTTTTGGGTTTCAAACTTGGAAATTTCAAGAACCCCCCCCCAAAAGCTTCATTTTAGAGTGACTAAAGGATCCAGGTCGGGCTTACCTTTTATTTTCATGTTTTAAAATTGTTCAAATCTTGGTCAAACCGTACCTAGGATTTGATCAAGATTCAAATGGGCATAAAATTTCAAAAAAAAATGAAAAACCAAAGCATATAGCCTTCTTATGTCATATAGTAAGCACTCAAGTTGATAAACAAGGTCTAGACATATTCAAACCAGAAAAATCATGTTTCTACCCCTAGCCCTAAACTTTGTCTTATGAAGTCAAGCACGAAGAGAAGTCGTTTTGGATTTCAAACATGGAAATTTCAAAAACCTTCCCAAAAGCTTCATTTTGGAGTGACTAATTAAGAAGGATACAGGCTTACCTTTTCATTTTCATGTTTTAAACTTGTTTAAATATTGGTTAAGCCTAGGATTTGACCAAGATCAAATGGGCATAAAAATTCAGAAAAAATCAAAAAAATGAAAACCAAAGCACATAGTATTATTATGTCATATAGTAAGCATTCAAGTTGATAAACAAGGTCTAAACAACAAACTAGACAAATCATGTATCTACCCCCTAACCCTAGGATTTGACCAAGATACAAGTATGGGCACAAAACCCTCTTAGCCAAAATCAACTACGAGCAAGATTTTCTGTATTGTAGATGCCCCAATTGACTCTCATCCCCAATGTAGTCTTTTTTATGTCAGTATAGACTTCTTTACTGGATGTATACTATCGTACATGGCATGCATTTGCCTAATGAGCAGCATTGTTTAGCCGTTCTAGCCAACCCGATCAATCTGTCAAGCTTCATGCACGAGATGCCAATTTACTCCCTCGCTCCGATCCATATTTCTTGGTGCTAAAAAGAATGTGAATCGGAGGGAGTACTTTTCTTAGATAGTACTATATCAGTTCAAAAAAAAGTACAGTACTACTACATCACAAATGCATCAAAAGAGTACTACTGTACATCACAAGACCACGACAGTTGTATAGTAGAGTTTAATGCTGAACTTTAAACAGGACCAGGAGCATCAGGGCCAGCAGCAGGGGCGTTGACCGGCAACAAACCAGTCAAAAGACGTAAGGAAGAGGCCATATGCTGCGTGCTTGGCCTTGATTGCAGGGTGGTGATTCTTCGCCGCTCGCCATGTATTCACGCCGTACCAGTTCCGCGTCGCCCGCGAGCGGATCGAAGCGATCCCGCGCGCCGGACACGCTCGAGGAGGCGTGGCGGCTCCAGTGCAAGCAGTCCGCCGCCGGGAGTCGGCGCGCGGCGTGCAGGTACAGAGGCTCCCTGTACATGCCGTCGTCGCTCCGCGAGTTCGCCCCGGGCGGGCTCTGGTACAAGGCGGATCCGCCGCTCAAACCGATGAGCGGCCCCGTCTTCAACAAATGGCGCGCCGACCGGGAGAGGAACCGCCGGTCGAAGGCGGCGTGGGAGGCGAGCACCAGCGGCGGATTCGCGCCGCCAGCCGGCGAGGAGGCGGAGGAGGCGGAGGAAGGGGAAGACCCCCTCTTCTTGAAGGCGCTGGCCGCGTCCCTCAAGGACGATGCCGACAAGAAGAGGGCGGAGGAAGAAGACAAGGCGGCGGCCATCGCCGCCGTGAAGGAGAAGGAGGCGCGGGATGCGGAGGAGAACGCGACCATCATCTTCCTCGACGACTAGATAGGTTAGAAGTCGCGATAAGGATCGCGCAATTCTGTATGTATGATCCGTATGTATGATCAACTATGAATTATGAACAATGAACTATCAAACCAAACCACATAGTTTTTTTATGTCATATAGTAAGAATTCAAGTTGATAAAACAAGGTCTAGACATATTCAAACTAGACAAATCACGTATATCTACCCCTAACCCTAAACTCTGTCTTATGAAGTAAAGCATGAAGAGAAGTGGTTTTGGGTTTCAAACATGGAAATTTCAAAAACCTTCCCAAAAGCTTCATTTTGGAGTGACTAAGAAGGATGCAGGCTTACCTTTTCATTTTCATGTCTTAAACTTGTTTAAATCTTGGTTAAACCTAGGATTTGACCAAGATCAAATGGGCAAAAAAATCAGAAAAAATCAAAAAAATGAAAACTAAAGCACATAGTATTCTTATGTCATATAGTAAGCATTCAATTTGATAAACAAGGTCTAAACATATTCAAACCAGACAAATCATGTATCTACCCACTAACCCTAAATTCTGTCTTATGAAGTCGATCAAGCATGAAGAGAAGTGGTTTTGGGTTTCAAACATGGAAATTTCAAAAACCTCCCAAAAGCTTCATTTTAGAGTTACTAAGAAGGATCCATGCTTACCTTTTATTTTCATGTTTTAAACATGTTCAAATCTTGGTCAAACCGTACCTAGGATTTGACCAAGATTCAAATGGGTATAAAAATTCAAAAAAACTGAAAAACCAAAGCACATAGCCTTCTTATGTCATATATAGTAAGCACTCAAGTTGGTAAACAAGGTCTAGAGATATTCAAACCAGAAAAATCTTGTATCTACCCCTAACCCTAAACTTTGTCTTATGAAGTCAAGCACGAAGAGAAGTCGTTTTGGGTTTCAAACATGGAAATTTCAAAAACCTTCCCAAAAGCCTCATTTTGGAGTGACTAAGAAGGATGCAGGCTTACCTTTTCATTTTCATGTTTTAAACTTGTTTAAACCTTGGTTAAACCTAGGATTTGACCAAGATCAAATGGGCATAAAAATTCAGAAAAAATCAAAAAATGAAAACCAAAGCACATAGTATTCTTATGTCATATATTAAGCATTCAAGTTGATAAACAAGGTCAAGACATATTCAAACCAGACAAATCATGTATCTACCCTAACCCTAAACTCTGTCTTATGAAGTCAAGCATGAAGAGACGTGGTTTTGGGTTTCAAACATGGAAATTTCAAGAACCCCCCAAAAGCTTCATTTTAGAGTGACTAAGAAGGATCCAGGTCGAGCTTACCTTTTATTTTTATGTTTTAAACTTGTTCAAATCTTGGTCAAACCTAGGATTTGACCAAGATTCAAATGGGTATAAAAATGAAAAACCAAAGCACATAGCCTTTTTATGTCATATAATAAGCACTCAAGTTGATAAACAAGGTCTAGACATATTCAAACCAGAAAAATCATGTATCTACCCCTAACCCTAAACTTTGTCTTATGAAGTCAAGCACGAAGAGAAGTCGTTTTTGGGTTTCAAACATGGAAATTTCAAAAACCTTCCCAAAAACTTCATTTTGGAGTGACTAAGAAGGATGCAGGCTTACCTTTTCATTTTCATATTTTAAACATGTTTAAATCTTGGTCAAACCTATGATTTGACCAAGATTCAAATGGGCATAAAAATAGTTAGAAAAATCATGTACGTATCTACCCCTAACCCTAAACTCTATCTTACGAAGTCAAGCATGAAGAGAAGTGGTTTTGGGTTTCAAACATGGAAATTTCAAAAACCTCCCAAAAGCTTCATTTCAGAGTGACTAAGAAGGATCCAGACCGGGCTTACATTTTATTTTCATATTTTAAACTTGTTCAAATCTTGGTCAAACCGTACCTAGGAATTGACCAAGATTCAAAAAAAAAATGAAAAACCAAAGCACATAGCCTTCTTATGTCATATAGTAAGCACTCAAGTTGATAAACAAGGTCTAGTCATATTCAAACCAGAAAAATCATGTATCTACCCCTAAGCCTGAACTTTGTCTTATGAAGTCAATCACGAAGAGAAGTCGTTTTGGGTTTCAAACATGGAAATTTCAAATACCTTCCCAAAAGCTTCATTTTGGAGTGACTAAGAAGGATGCAGGCTTACCTTTTCATTTTCATGTTTTAAACATGTTTAAATAAGGATGCGTGGTTCTGAAACCTCATACACATTGTTGCAAAAGTAATTACATCACCTAAACAATACTACCAGTTCATAATTCTAAACTTATGTACAATCTTGGAAACATATAACGCCAGCCTAGTTCACCAATTATCATCATCCCTCTTGATGCGCTTGCCGGTGCCGCTTGTACCTGCCTCCCATGGGTTGGCAGTCCAAGTTCTGCACTCGTTCGCACTTCGTGTGTCGGGAATCCTTGTTGGAGCTTCCCAACCAGATACAGGCCCTGCCCTTGCTAGCTCACCACATCCAGCCGTTGCCCTAGCTTGCTCACCATGTGAACCGCCATCCCACGGAGACCCCGAAGTAGGCTCGCACGGGTCCTTTATCCATGGTGGCATATTCTTCGGATCAAATGGTATGTTGTGCCTAAAGCAATAAGATACAAATTCCCAGTAGGTTGTCCCGACACACTGCTTCTTCTCGTCGCGCCAGGCAGGGGGAAGAGCGGCCAACCTAGCCGCTTCCTTGCAATCCGGGCAAACCACTTCCCTTGGAATTGGTTGTGCTTGACGCTGCCCATCATTGATTTTTTTGAGTCGCCTGTACAACTCAAAACTGACATACCCATCAATCGCAGCATACCTCAAGTTTACTTCAGGCAATGGCATGCACTCCCATTGATCGTGGCTGCTAGTAGGGAACTTGGTCTTCATGTCTTTGTAAGATGGGTCAATGATGGCGGCTGCCAAATCACCCATGCCAGTCCTATTGCCAGGACCATTGAAATTGATCATATCCTGAATGTCAATCCAATTATGTTTAGGAATTTTAATGCCATCTCTAGCAAACCTGCTAGAGTCACCCCTGATGTCAACAGTTGTGAAACAAATTCCTTTATGTTGAAGGAATTCTTGCAGTGCCAGATTATCAGGACTCCTGCATGTTAACACAAATCAATCTTGTAAGATCGTATATGCTGAAATAGTACACATATTTTTCTTCCAGTAAACTGTATACTTGTTGCAGTGAAACAATGATTTTGCATCAGTGATACACATCAAAATAACATGAATTATTGTTGCGACTATATGATCTAATTATTTAAGTGTCAAGTTAAGATTCAGTTACTATATGTTAATATCTTGACATCCATGCCGATTATCGGTGAGTATGAGTACATGAAATTTGTGCAAATTTTGAGTACCAAAATCATGAAACTAGATATCGTGGTCAATCCAAAAAAATTATACAAGTATGTTGGATATTACGTTCCAGACCACATTTTTCATACAAGTTAGTTTGTTCGTGTTTTCATACAAGTTAGAACCTAGTCTATTTCGAAATAAAAAAGCAGATCCAAGATAAAGGAAGAGTTTCTATATTAAAAAACAAAAGGATAAAGGAAGGCATGTGAAGAACATACCTGCAGAAATGGTACACCAGGACGTGGTCGTCCATGGCCAACTGAACGACGGCGGTACTTACTTGGTCCGCAGTGTATTCTAGGTCGAGGCCGACGAACCTGGGCCTGTCCTCTAGTAGCTTTTGTTCGTACATCTTGAGGGTGTGCTCGAGAACGGAAGGGTCATTCGTGTAGACCACGTTCACCTTGGTCGTCCCATGGGGAACGACGCTCCTCTTCAGCGTAAACAGGCCGCCGTCGGCCATGGCAGCGCTGAAGCACGTCGAACTGATCGGAGGGATTGAGGGGGAGGGAGGGAGAGCAACTGCAAACAATGGGGTTTTTTGGAACTTGCCGAAATGCAGGGGAGAACGAACCGCCAGGGGTTGTTTAGTGGGGACAGATGGGAATAATACTGCGATGAGGTTGAGGAATTAACTCCAACCGCCATTTAAATCTAGTACTCCCTATAGTCAGTTGATAGGAAATGGACGGGCAAGATTGATTCTAGGGAGGCGAATCCCAGTATTTTCCCAATTTATTTGAGTTGTAATATAACCATCGTTAATACTTGAATTGAAAAATATTTACAAAATTAATTTATTATATACTACATGATGAGATAATCCAACAAACCATGGAAATGCATGGCCATCCAACCATGTCACCCGCTTGTGAAAATTGTATAGGTGGTAGTGTGCGCAATACACGCGGTAGCCACTTCACAAATACATCCTTTTAATTTTGCCCCCCTTAATTCGGCCAATAAAAATGAAAAGACTTTATGTGGAAAACCAAAAAAACTGTATTTGGCAAAGTATAGTCGAAAATAAGAAGTTTTTCATTGATCTCTTAAAAAAGGGGTCATGATTCGAAAGTTCGCCATGCATGGTTCTTGCGGTAACCAAGCTAGCTCACCCATGTGGCAAGAAGAGAATCAATGTCCAACATGCATGGTTCCAAAAATATATATTTACAGAATGATTCTGCTTCTCAAGAATATTTGCATGCCATCATGTTTGTTATTTTTCCTAGATAAAAGTAGTAATTGGTGACTTCGTGATTGCCTTGCTTGCTGATTTCAATAAGTTTGAACCTCATTTTTGCTTTATTTCAAATTTAGGCAAAAACTTCTTGGCAATCGACTTTGTGAGCTACTATACTTGGATGCAACCCACATTTTCGTTGGCTAATTAATGTTTTCTGATTCCACAACAATAGGGCACATCCCTATATCATCCCAAATTTTGAATTCTTATTAGTTTGGTTGATGACCACCATTCATATCCGAACTTAATTAATTGGAGTACAAATGATGGTTTCATGGTAAGCTAGTTTGACAAATTAGCCTTCGAAATGGCGATTCGCCTACCATGCATGCATGTTTGGCCTACCCGTGAAATTTTGATTTGTGGTATTGTGCACACACTGCACATGATAGCGAATAAACAAAACACATATTTGGACCCCTTTGGCCAGCAAGGGCATGTTTGGTTCCTAGCCACAATTTGTCAAGAAGCCAAAATTTGGCAGCCATGCATATAGTTTATTTGGCATGTGTTTGGTTTTTGCCACAATTTGGCTTATCACACTTCATTGCATGTATATATGGTCCATTTGTCATAGACTCAACTTTTTTTTACAAAGTTTTGACAAAGTTTGGCTTTAATATTTTAAGCCACAATTTGGTGGCTAGCCATACTAGCTTTTTTTTTTGCTAACCACACTTTGGCTTTGGAAAAATGTGGCTACCAAACATGGGTCCTAATAAAAAGAAAACAACACACTAATGTGTGGTAAACCAAAAATCCCTACTTTGCAAAGTTGCATATGTGCAAAAGGGGGGCAATGCATGCATTATTCAGAAGTTGATTGTGGTTTTCGTAGTGTAACCAATTAATTAAGCTTACATATGGGAAGAGGCTAGCGAGGCGAACTCAAGCAGCTATGGTTCCAATGTTGTCAAGTTTGAAGTGGACACTGCATGAAGCTTGCTCAAATTAATGGGTAGAAAGCCAAAAGTAGTCCATATTTATTCTATATGTGTGTGAATAATAACTCTTCACCCCAAACCTCTATGTATGATAGGGTTTTATATTTTTTACTTGTTAGTAGTAAGTACATGTCATGTGATGGCTCCATGCACATGTTTCACAACTTTTTTTTGATTTGTTTCTACCTCATTTGGTTGGTTTCAAATTTGCTCAAACTTCCTATGCGCGCAATGTTGTACTATTGGGACCCATGTTTGGGCTTTGTTTGTGGTACCACACTTGCAGGGTACCTCCAAGTATTTTATTCCCAAAAATTATGAATTCTAATTAAATGGTGAACTATAAACTGATCATCTAAAGTTGGAAAATAAAATCCATATATAGCTACACATCGAGATATGTGTATAAGGTAGACAAACTGCATTGCCACACATGCCTTATATAAGTTTGTTTTTTCTAGCGGAGTGGATTCCCTAATCACCCCACGGTTGTGACATTGTCAATGTTGTCATGATAAATAACATTGCGAGACTTTCCATCTTATTCTTTTTTGTAGAAATGATTGTCCCATTATGGCAAACGTCCCCATTCGTTTTTCAAATTAAGTAAACGTTATAGGATGAAAATTCATTGAAGTGACAAATTTTCTAGATTTCTAACTATTTTAGCTCATTCAAACAAGTTTGCAATAGGCCGACCTGTTGTCCAGTGACAATTTTAGAGTACAATTTGATCAACATCACAAAAAAGTGCTTTTAAGGCTCGTAAGTAGTATCATACATGCCATGTTGGCAAAAATCTAATGTGTCACATCAATTATGAGGTGAGAGATGAGAGTAGTATTATAACACATAAACCTAGAAAACTTAGAAAACTTCATGACAAATACATCATGTACACACATTTGCATTGAGATTCTACAAAACTTTAAATATGACATAAGTATGAACCATATTATGATACTATGCATTGTGGAGGTAGTATCACAAACTAGTAGTGTATGATACTACGTACTACGTACTTCCCATTGTGACTAGTCTTAATCACTCTGACCTCGCCGTCTCGCCGTCTTACTATAGTACATACTACACCCCCACTCCGTCTCTCATACATCGCCCCACTCGTTTCCCACTCCGTCTCTCATACAGCGGCTGCGCCTGTAGATATCTTCGAGGATCTGGGCGATTTTGACCCGCTTTTCGGCGCTCGCCGTTTCAAGGTGAAGACCCCAATCTTAGCATGCATGTTGGACCAATTAGGAGTACAAAATTATGTTCTAAATGTTGCTCAAACTTTCCATACAACTAATATATAACTTATACTACGTAGGTTACACCATCGAAAAAGGTATGACCAGTTGAGAAATGGGAACAATAACTTGGAACCTTTCTTACTATCGAGTGGGACGTGTGATATTGGTGTGACCCTGCTTTTTTCTTCTTCTACATAATGGCTACATGATGGTTCTAGAAAGAAGTGTATGCTGTTGTGGTATCTCTTGACGCGAATCCCTCTAATCACAAGCGTTAGATTTTGGAAACCAACGGTTAGTACTGCTGTTACATGTCTAGTTCAAAACTGGTGCATTTTGTATGTTGTTGTAGTAGTCTAGTAGATAGATTCAGATGCATGGTCAGGAGTGCAAACATTTCGCAACTAGTTGATCCCTCATCTTATTGTCGGATGTCACATTTCGAGTTTGTAAAAAAATGTAAATTCAAATCATAGTCACGGGTTATGTTGTATCTTGCGCACATCTAAACATTTGTTTCAAAAAGTGACCATATGTGAGCTGTGGAAAAAAGAAAAGACCAAAGTGAATAATATTCCTTAACTATTCACATATCATTTGTCTTTTTTGTGCAAGCTAGAATTTTTTTTACATACTCATCTGTGACCTGTGGAGCAATACACAACATAATATGTGTCCCAGTTTTGTTTTTCTTCATATTTTTTAAAAGTGCAGAAGTGTGATATCCGATAATAGGATGCGAGTGCAACTAGTTGCAAATGAGATGCTAATGCATGCTGATATGATACTACCTCTGTCCATAAATAGATGTATGTCTTTTGTCGTGGCCCCATCCTACTTCTGCATTTTCTTTACGGCCATTTTTGAGTAGTTGGGACCTGGACGTGATCGGACTAGTCGATACTCGATAGTAGTCGTAGTACTGTACAACTTCTGCATGTGGCGTCAGCCTCTAGAGTAGTAGTACTAGCTAACGGATAGATTATATCTGGAGAAACTGACATGGCCATTGATATGACAAGACTATACCCGGATTCGGACGCATTGTAGTGACTCCATCAATGTTCCGCTATGATGGTCTATTTTACTGCTACACCAGATTGTCGACGCAGAGGATTCCTTGGCTTCCGCGCAAGACCCTTCCCAAAGAAGGCATCTGCTCTGGCCCGTTGATTCTATGTGGACGGTTCCAGATTGCTTTATGTGTTTTTGTACAGTATCAGATACTAGGTTTTCCTTCCCTCCATATTAGGGGTTGTTTGGTTTAGGAGATAGGTTTATGGGGTGAGAGTATCCCCAACCACCTGGCTAGGGATAGCCAATTTTTGTTGTTTGGTTGTGTAGGAATTGAGTGTAGGACGAGAGGTGGGTAGTGGTATAGATTTTTTTTGTTTGCTCGAAATGTTAGGGGTGGCTATAAGATGGTGAGATTATCTCTACACACATCAAATATACCACACCTCCTATTTTTATAGCCCAAAAAAATACATAACCGGTGGTATGTGAATTGATCTGGGTAAAAATATTACACAACCGTACAAATATTCAAATCCTATAGTCAAATCCTACATAACTCCTATAGTCAAATCCTACATAACTCCTATACAAATTGTACGAATCAAAGGATATGATTTTCCCCCTATATAGCTTGTTTGATTTGAAGAATTGAATCCTCCAAAATTTCTATGTATTGTTTTCTTATACTAGTACAACCCTATGGGATTTCTAATAAGAGGTTAGACCTCTTGGAAAAATTCATATGCATCTGTGACAACTATGCTATGCACTCTCAATCTATATAGAAATTTCCTTTGTCTTTCCTATGATACCATCACACACCTAGCTCTACCAATTCCCGTAGATTTCTTTCCCGTAGGATTCAAGGAGGCATATGTCATAGCGATTCTCCATTATTCTATCATATGAATCTAACATGCACTCTCAGTTTGAGTGATGCAAAGTGGCCACTATAAGATTTATTTAGTCAGATTAATTGGTCATGCATACACTAGTTGTTTTCTATCTTTCCTACACATGTCAATTAGCGAAATTTATAAGTAAAATCCTAAAATTCAAATAAATTGCTGAAAATTGGAAATAATATTACAGTTGTAGCAAATTACTAAATCGATCCAGAAAATATGTACATGGCTTCAAGAATCTTTTTGCCGAACTGAGTAGTCCGTAAATGATGTCCTTGGAGTAGTTTGTGAGTTAAAGAACGTCCATTTCGTCAAACTGACATGGCCTTTGATTTGACAAGAGAACACTAATATTTTGGACCTGAATCAGAGTGGTAAAGGCGTACAGCTCGATCAATGCAATGGTATGATGGCTATGCAGCTATACCTATATAGGAGTAGACTACTAGTAGACTTTGGGACACAGAGATTTGGCTTCCGCGGCCGACCCCGAACAAGATTCTTTTACATTGCCCATCTTTTCACTGACATTGAATCGCTGAAACTTGGGGTCCGCCTGTGGCAGGACCAGCCTGTCAATGGCCCAAAGTCTTATGTGCTCCCGCCCTTTGATTTTGGATGGACGGACAAGATTGCCCAGTCCCATCCCTGTCCTGTTCGTTCCAGTTTTCATCCTCCTCCCCGGGGAACCCTCCCCGGAGAGCTCTACACCGACCCCTTCTATCCCCACCTGCTTGTCCCTTCCTTCTTCCTCCAGCGATTCATCCATCGTTCAACAAGTTGTCTAAGAAGAACATGAAGAAGTGTAAGAAGAGGAAGGAGGCGTTGTTGTCTGAGACTAAATCCGCGGTGAAATCCATCCCGCTGAAAGTCCTGCAAACTCCGACTTTGAAAGTGTACCAGCGGCGCCGGCGGACAGGCATGTCTGCGCTTCCATCGCAAGCTCAGTCTGCGCTTCCATCGCAAGCTCAGTCTGCGCTTCCATCGCAAGCTCAGTCTGCTTCGGGCTTGTTGGGTCAGGGCAGAGTAATCCAGCAAGAGTCCTGGTAGGTTTTTATCGCCATGTGCTTTCTTTGCCCCCATGAACGCAGATTACAGCAAGGCAAACAGATCCAACTATTTTTTTACCCGGGAGAACCAGCTATTTGACCGTCTTTCTTCCAGGGCCGCCCGTTCAAGTGTCGCCCTTCCTACCGATGCCGAGAAATCGACCGTGTTTCGCCAAGATGGTGGGTACGTAGCTCCCCGGTATGTTTCCATCGCCATGCCGAAGTTTCTCTGCCTTCTGGCTGGCTAGCGGATCAAACAATTTAACCGTCTTTCTTCCATGGCGGCTGGTTTCAGCGCCATTCCTACCCAAGTTGAGAAATCGCTCGTTTCTCGCCAACCTGGTGGGTACGAAGCTCCTGGGTATGTTTCCATCGCCATGCCGGATTTTCGTTGAGTCCTTGCTGGCAGGCGGTGCCAACTAAACCGGCTATCATCTTCCAGGGCCGACGGTTCCAGGCTCGTGCTTTCTACCGCAGGATCCACTTCGTACTTAGCTATCGAGGACCCGTTGTTTGATGAGCACTTGTTAGCTCTCAAGAGCATTAATAATGTATGCACTATAATATACGAAGTATATCCATTGCTTTTTTTTCTTCCTCTTCATCTCCGTACTGCATGAGGGCTTCTTTAATTCGTAGGACTTCTATAAGAATTGTGTAGCATTTAGATCCTATGGGTTCTTCCCTACATTAGTTGTTTGATTTATAGAAATATATCCTATGTTTGTTCCTTTTTTCGAAATGGGGGACATATCACAGCCTCTGCATCAAAATGATGTATATGGCTGCTTTATTGCTTTCTTCAGTTCATACACAAATTATGACAACTTCTCACGGATCAGCTAGAGTCGACACAAAGATCCACCAACGAAACATAGAAAACAGCGGGTGCCAAAAAGGCAAAAACACATCAGTAAGTAATTCTATGAGGAAACTGCCAGCCACCCTGGCTGTAAAAATCCCGTGCGGCTGTCTCTAGTCAGTTGCACCCAGACTCCATGATATCCTGCTGATCCTCGGGCTGGAGATAAGAAACATACGGATCTAGTGAATAATCATAGGGATAACCTGCAAGAAGGGATGAGATTTGGGTTTATTAAACACGACTTCATTTTGTACATTCCAAAATAGCCCATAAAATAGCGCATACACCCTCTCTAATGTATACAAAATCCTATGCTTTTCCTAATCTTATGATTTTCATATCCTGTGAATGAAAAAGGATCCCTGATTCGTTCCTGGTGAATTTTTCCATGCAGGAAGGGATTATGAGATTAAAGGGCCACAACACCACCCTTCAGAACAGAAACCTCAAACTCTTGCATAGGTTTGGTATCCTGAATGCAGAATCAGAGACGAATGCTCAGTCTCCGGGAGAGGAGCAGCCAGTGCGCGTGTGTGCATCTTCGGCCGTGTATGTTTCCATTGCCGTGCCGCAGTTTCATCGCCTCCTTGCTGGCTGCCAGATCCAACTACTTAACTGTCTTTCTTCCAGGGATGGCGGTTCCATAGTTGAAGAGGTTCCTATGGACAAGGACTTTGCAGCTCTCAGGCATATTGAAGAGGTTGGCACTCCATTTGTTTATTTCTCCCCCCTCATCTGCACTCTGCATACTTCATTGCTGTTGAATTTGCAATGCAGGATGTGATAACACGATTCTCCGCGAAACTGGACCAGATCAAGGGCCACAACACCATCCTTCATAAGAAAATCCGCCACCTCGTGGGCAGGTGCATTTTAAATCGTGCCATATCGAAGGAGAATGCCCGTTCCGTGCAATCTTCTTTTGATAAACGGTACTCAGACGTTCTCGCGGAGTGTAAGAAGTTGAAGAAGGAAGTCGAGGAACTACGCGCCCAGCCACCGATGAGTGTGGTCACTGACAAGGCTGGTCAGTGTGATTGCAACTGTGACTGTGAAAGTTTTCAACAGGAAGTGGAGTTGCATGCTGAACATGCGCAATATTTCGAGACGAAGTACTTGAAAGTTCGCACAGAGTGCGATAAGTTGAAGAAGGAAGTCGAGTGTCTCCGCTCCCAGCAGCCAACTATTGCGACATCAGGAGACCAGGGTGTGCTAATTGCAGCCAGAATTTTGGAATCGATGAAAAGTTGAATTTGGCTTTGTTGTGCAATATAGCAAGACCTGTTCCTCCTCTGCCTTCGTCTTTTGGCATAATTGCTTTGTCTTCAGTATTGACTCCTGAATGATTCGTATATTTCTGACGGTTTCTGAATTATGTACAACTTTTGTAATATTGGTCAAACTAGTTTTGACCAGGGTTTGTGTAGGGTGGTTGAATTTTTTTGGTTGGTCCAAATTGTGTTGTGTGGTCCAAATGTGATGTATCATCACACCACCATGTGCCCCGCCACCCCCAGGTTTTGGTAATGCCATTCTGATACATGCTTCATAGAAGGAACATACATTTTTTCCGTTAGGGCATGACAATTTTGAAAAATTCAAACAAAAATGGGAAGAGAGAATGGTAACATCATTTTCCATGTGATGCCCCTGTGCCAAATTTTGGTTCATTTTAAGAATGTAAGGTGACAAATTACTCGAGGAAGCTAGTTGGAGTAGACGGGCATGACCGGATTGGCATAGGGGATTTATTTTTTGAAGGATGTTATTTTTCATGGACAATATCTGACACAAACAATAAAATGTTAAGGTCTCATATTATTCTGAATGATTGTGAATTACTTATGACGTTTGGAAGTATTGGTATACGTGAGAATCGAGTACATGCACGACTTCACGCGTCCACAACTAATCGGCCTCATCGTCTGTCGCGTCCACAACTAATGCCATTCTGATACAGAGAGTCAGAGGCTATAAAATAATCGGCCTCATCGTCTCTCGCGAGCTCGTCCTCTCCCCTCCCATCAACTCACCGCACCTCCGAGGCATCGACTTCCTCGTTTCCAACCGCAGCAGCATGAAGACAGGTCTTGCGTACGAGGCGGAGCAATCGGCGGCCGCTCGCGCAGAGGATGCCTCTGCGGTAGTGGCCGTCGCGGCGGGTGAGGCTTCACCGGGCACCCAGGCCGCTCGTCTCCTCTGCTTGTCTGATTCTTCGACCTCGGTCGAAACGGGCGTCCTGGCCGTCGAGGAGAAGGTGGATAGCAACGCCGTTGCTCCCGCCGAAGATCCGCAAGGCGTTGCAGGCCACCACGGCGAGGTCTTCCTAGACCCGGTGCTGGACGCGGACCTCGACCCCTTCGACGATTTCGGCCCAAACGTTCAGTTCCAGGAGGATGTCGAGGGTGACGACGAGGAGGTACTGCTCTTTTACCGAAACTGTCCCGATCCTTTTTGTGTCATATTACTGTTCACGTGGTTTGCACGAACCTGGTTCTTGATTGATTTGATCCCCTACCTTGTTCTTGTAGACGTACTTGATTCTACGGTTCGTACGGTCAGATTCTAGTTTAATTTCGACTAATCTGCCATGTAGTTGGCTTGATTTGTCATATAATTAATTTATGTGTTCATACTTAGTGGACTTGCAATTGTTGTGGCTTATGTTCATTGCTGTTCATAGGGTTTTCTCGTGATTTAGTATGATTTCTTCTGCCATTTACTTGTTCTACACATTTAATTTTAGGGTTTCTAAGGTTTGCTTATGATAGTGCAGTATTTATTCGATCTTTCATTAAGCACCTGATTATTATGTACTTTATAATTCACAGGAATATTCTGATGACATGGACGACAACAAGGAGCGCAGGGACCAGAAGAGCCGCTACGTTCTGAAGCGGCTGAAGGGTGGTGAAATTCGTTTCCGCATGCGCGGGGAGCTATTTTGCCCATTCTGTGGCAAAATCCTCCAGAAGGACATCCGCAGCCTGATCCAGCATGCGACGGGTGTAGGCCTAAGTACATCGGGGAAGCACCGCCCTGCAACCAAGGCCAAGCACGCAGCATATGGCCTCTTCCTCCAGAATTACGTCTTGCCTGGCTTGTTCCCAGTCAACGCCCCTGCTGCTGGCCCTCATGCTCCTGGTCCTGTTTAAAGTTCATATGTGTAATCTTATTCCCTTTGGAAGTTCAGTATTAAACTCTACTAGTACAACCGTGGTGGTCTTGTGATGGTAGTACTCTTTTGATGCATTTGTGATGTAGTAGTACTACTATTTTTTTTTTGAAATGGTATAGTACTATCTAAGAAAAGTACTCCCTTCGATTCACATTCATTTTACACCAAGAAATATGGATCGGAGTGAGGGAGTAAATTAAACATGGCATCTCGTGCATGAAGCTTGACATATCGATCAGGTTGGCTAGAATGGCAATACAATGCTGCTCATTAGGCAAATGCATGCCATGTAAAGAAGTCTATACTGACATAAAAAAAGACTACATTGGGGATTAGAGTCAATTGGGGCATCTACAATACAGAAAATCTTGCTTGTAGCTGATTTTGGCTAAGAGGGTTTTACTCACATTACACGTGCCACTTTCCTTGTCTGCAAAACAAGTTCCAATAAAGGAAGAGGAAAGAAAAGGACATTGTGGGCGAGATTGAACACCTTTTTTATGTGTTAAGCTGAGGCCTCGTTTAGCTGAGGATTTCGACTTAGGCCTAACAGCTCAGCACACCCACAAATAAATCTCCTTGCGCGCACCACTGTCAGCAAAAATAACAAAATTAGCACGCAAGATTAAGAACGAAGTGAATTTAATTAACTTGGTTAGCTTTTCAAGCAATATATTCAGAGAAAGAGCACACATGTTCGGCTCGAAATAATCGTAAGAGAAGAACAATAAATCTAAGGCACCCCACTTCATCGGAAGAAGGGGCGCGACAACGCATGGATTCATACCTTGAGTCGACGCTGGCTCGTAGAAGGGCGGCCGCGCCTCGAGGATGCCGGCGACGTCTCCACCTCGGTATCACATGTGACTGCTTCTCGACGGGCGGTGCGCCGCGCCATGTAGAAGATCTATCAAAAGAGGAGAGCCCGATGACGCTACCGACGCCTCAACCTTGATAGCACCGGCCTGTTGCTCCGCACTGAGATGCGCCACATGCAAGATTTAGCGGATGCGCCAATTTCAGAGATATGTCATGATCGTTGTAACAAATTTCACCGTGATGATGATTTGATCCTGCACTCGGCCTTGAACACAAGTACTAGTACAGTCTCACAATTTTTTTATCATTATACTTTGCGAGATTTAGCGGATGCGCCAATTTTAGAGATATGTCATGATCGTTGTAACGAATTTCAACGTGATGATGATTTGATCCTGCACTCGGCCTTGAACATAAGTACTAGTACATTCTCACAATTTTTTATCATTATACTTTGCGAGATTTAGCGGATGCGCCATGTTCAAGGTCGAGTGCAACATCAAATCATCATTACATTGAAAAGTGTGTTACCATGATCATGATCTATCTCTGAATTTGGCGCATCCGCTAAATCTCGGATGCGCCCATTTTCAGAGGTAGATCATGATCATGGTAACAAATTTTAAACGTGATGATGATTTGATGTTGCACTCGACCTTGAACAGAAGTACTACTACTGTCTCACAATTTCTTTATCATTATACTTTGCCAGATTTAGCGGATGCGCCAAATTTAGAGATAGATCATGATCATGGTAACAAATTTTCAACGTGATGATGATTTGATGTTGCACTCGGGCTTGAACATAAGTACTAGTACGGTCACTCAAAATTTTAGCATTATACTTTGCAACGGATGCACCAATTTCAGGTGCATGTCACCAGATCTGTGTCCGATGATGATCATGGACCTAACCGAAATTCAAAATCTCATAGCGGCAAAACTTCCCGCCCACAAAATACAAAAATTTCACACGCTTCCAAATTCCGATTCTACCCCTGTGGAGATGACAGCAAAGTCGGTTGGTGGGGGGGTCTGGCCGTCATTTTTTGGATCACCACCTCCCTAGCCCCGGATACCCTCCCAAAAAAATTCATTTCCCTCAGTCTCTCATCTGAGACCACCCACCGGAACTTCTCAAGTCCCTCTCTCTACCACCTCCACGACCACCGCACCGGAACATCCCCGCCGGACTTCCCTGGCCTACCCGAGCCCTCGCGATCCTCGTCATCCGGCTGCCTGCCGGAGCCGCTTCATCGACGCCGTCATCAACCGGACCGGATCATCCCCGCCGAACCTCGAAACCATATGCTCATCCAGCAGTCTACCGCAGTCGCTTCAGCTGCGGTATCGTCCACCCCACCGGAGCCGCTTCGCCGGATCCGTCGTCCACCGCATCGGATCTTGCTCACCGACACCGCTGTGCATGAACCGGATCTGCTTCACCGGCGCCGTGCATGATCTAAACTCTTCTACTGTCGCTTTTCTATTGCTTGCCTGCAAGTTCTTGTTTAATCTTGGGGGAACCTGTTTGTGCTAACGACGCGCCGTTACGTTTTTGCAGATGAGATGAGTAATCATGAAGTGTAATGGCCGTCTCTCCAACCCCAAGTAGCACATGTAGCGTACTTCATCACCGGATCTATCAACCCCAGGAAGATCTGCTGTGACTCCCACAGAGTGCTTCTCCTAATGTAAGTCCCTTGTTTTAGCGCCATGTTCTGGGTTCAGATGCTTGTTTGTCTGAAGCTCTTTTAGTTCATTCCTAGCTATGACCGTAACACGTTGCTATTTTCTACTTCATTGCTAACTTTAAGCGATTGAACATTTTGGTTTGCATTCCCTGCTCTGTAGATGTAGCCATCATAACTTCTATCTTGCTCAGTCGTTGTTACAAAAATTATAGGTATTATAGTAACATCCTGCTATTATTTAGTTCACGGCCAATTTTAAGTAATTGCACATGTTGGTTCGCATTCCCTGCTCTATAGCTTTTGGCATCGTAACTTCTATATTTGGTTTACATTCCCTGCTCTGTAGATCTAGCCATCATAACTTTATCTTACTCAGTCGTTGTTACAAAAATTATGGCCTGCTACTATGTTGTTTGTGCCAATTTTTTACTCCATGAACATGTTGGCTTGCATTCCCTGTACTACAGGTGATGCCATTGTTTTGTATCTAGTTCATTGTAAGCTAACAAAGTAAGGACTTAGTTTGGCATGCTATCACTCTGCTATCTAGCCTGTAGTACAAATAAACTTGTCATACTACTAGATAATAATTTTGCGTGCCATCTTGTTCTTCAAAAGCTGCATTATTGACTTGTTTCTCTGACTTGGCATGACGCTCACATATGGAAAGCTGAACATATTGGTTTGCATTCCCTCTTATACAAGTTCACAGGTGATCCCACTATATTCTGTATCTGGTCCATCCTAAGCTCCAGCATTAACTATCCTCTATGTGTTGCTCATTACAAGTTTATATCCCGAAACATCTTGATTTGCATCCCCTTCACTATAAGTTCAGGAGTATTATTTAGTTCACGGCCAAAATTAAGTAATTGCACTTGGCACATGTTGGTTCACATTCCCTCCTCTTTAGCTTTTGCCATCGTAACTTCTATTTTTGGTTTACATTCCCTGCTCTGTAGATGTAGCCATCATAACTTCATCTTGCTCAGTCGTTGTTACAAAATTTATAGCCTGCTACTATGTTGTTCATGCCAATTTTGTACTCCCTGAACATGTTGGTTTGCATGGGACTCGACAGTAGTAAGTCTGCTGTTTCATTCTAACATGCTCTGTTATATTGGCTGTTGGTATGCGGCATGCACTCTTTGTTTGCTTATTGTGCGCATTACAATGATCTTGTTATAACGACGAAATGATGAGTTCCAAATTCTTTGGCAAACAATATTGCAGTGTCTTTGCCTTTCCATTGTTGCTGTCTTAACTTGTAATGTCTTTGTTTCAGATATAGGTGCTGCATGGACAACTTAAAAGATTGCCGGATCGCTTCATTGTATTGCTAGGTTTAATTACCATTCAATTTCTCTGGGTTCTGTAATATTTTTTCAAAGCCTTGCAGCTGATGTAATATTTAGTTAGTTTTTATAGTTCTTTCGCGCATTTTTTCTTTGGTGCTTGTGGTAAGTGAGGCTATCCGACAGAAATCAATGCTGCGTAAATATTCTCAGTATCTAAATCATGAATTCCCATCCCTTAAACGGCCCAATTAAGCGAAATCACATATGTGCCGGCCGCAAAATCCTAAAGCGCCTATTACGCGCATATAAACAAGAACTAAACGGGCCCACTGATTTCGTGGACCCGACTCTAAGTGGGCCGCCCACTTGCTTTAAGGTGGACCCACCCTCTACTGGGCCGGCCCACTAACTAGTTGGGCCAGCCCAATTGCTTTTGTGGGACCCCACATACTAAATGGGCCGGCCTTTAAGACGAAAGTGGGACCCACCGTTTTTGGCCCGGCCCACTTCTTGTTGGGCCGGCCCACTTGCTATATGGTGGACCCCACGTACTAAACGGGCCGGCCTTTTAAGACGAAAGTGGGACCCACCAGTGTTTTTTGGGCCGGCCCACTAGCTTGTTGGGCCGGCCCACTTGCTATATGGTGGACCCCACGAACTAAATGGGCCGGCCCTTTAACAGGAAAGTGGGACCCACCTGTGTTTTTGGCCCGGCCCACTAGCGTGTTGGGCCGCCCACTTGCTATATGGTGGACCCCACGTACTAAATGGGCCGCCCTTTAACAGAAAGTGGGACCCACCTGTGTTTTGGCCCGGCCCACTATCTTGTTGGGCCGGCCCACTTGCTATATGGTGGTCCCCACATACTAAATGGGCCCGCCCTTTAAATGGAAAGTGGGACCCACCTGTTTTTGGCCCGGCCCACTATCTTGTTGGGCCGGCCCACTTGCTATATGGTGGACCCCACATACTAAATGGGTGGC
Source organism: Lolium multiflorum (assembly GCA_030979885.1). Lineage (NCBI taxonomy): Eukaryota > Viridiplantae > Streptophyta > Magnoliopsida > Poales > Poaceae > Lolium > Lolium multiflorum. The sequence continues at coordinate 127,004,302 of CM061749.1, forward strand.
CCTTTAACAGAAAGTGGGACCCACCGGTGCTTTTGGCCCGGCCCACTGGCTTGTTGGGCCAGCCCATTTGATCAAATGTGGACCCCACGTACTAAATGGGCCGGCCCGATAGCAGGAAAGTGGGACCCACATGCTAATTGGGCCGGCCCAATAACTTCTTGGGCCGGCCCAATGTGGACCCCACTTTGTAAATGGGCCGGCCCGATACCAGGAAAGTGGGTCCCACATGTCTTGTGGGCCGGCCCTTTTGCCTGTTGACCGGTCAAACGAGTGCATTCGGCCCGGCCCACATGCTTAGTGGGCCGGCCCTTTAAAGTTTTGACCAGTCAACCTTAGAGGTTAGGCCCGGCCCACGTAACTAATGGACCAGCCCAGCTATATAGTTGACCGGTCAAACTAAGTCAGCTGGCCCGGCCCGCAAACTTAATGGGCCGGCCCGCTTAAGATGTGGCAGGCCTCGTGTGGGCCTACCATCTACCACGGGTTTCAGCCGGTTAACGCCGTTAACGCGCTAACGGCGTCGCCACGTGTCGTTTGCATGACGTCAGCCAACGGGCTCCCGGAAACACTTGGGCAACGGTCCGATTTTCCGTGGAAGGGCGCGCGACGGACCGAAAAAATCGTCGTAGGACTTTGCCTGACGCAGTTTCCACAACAGAACCCATATCGTCGGGTTAGGCCCATAGGCGACGAAAAATACCCCTTAGCGGACGATTTTGAGACGTTGTCTATCAGAACTTTTCTTGTAGTGAACATGACAATGAAAAGGTAATCAATCCTGGATCCTTCATAATTAATAAGTCAGTCTAATTAAAATGAAGCTTTTGGGAGGTTTTTGAAATTTTCGTGTTTGAAACCAAAAACCACTTCTCTTCATGCTTGACTTCATAAGATAGAGTTTAGGGTTAGGGGTAGATACATGATTTGTATTATTTGAATTGTCTAGACCTTATTTATCATCTTTTAAATGCTTACTATATATATGACATAAGAAGACTATGTGCTTTAGTTTTTCATTTTTCTGATTTTTTTAATTTTATGCCCATTTGAATCTTGGTCAAATCCTAGGTTTGACAATGATTTAAACAAGTTTAAAATATGAAAATGAAAAGATAAGCATGGATCCTTCTTAGTCACTCTAAAATAAAGCTTTTGGGTGGTTTTTGAAATTTCCATGTTTGAAACCCAAAAGCACTTCTCTTCATGCTTGACTACATAAGACAGAGTTTAGGGTTAGGGGGTAGACACATGATTTTTCTTGTTTGAATATGTCTAGACCTTGTTTATCAACTTTAATGCTTACTATATGACATAAGAAAACTATGTGCTTTGTTTTTTCATTTTTCTGATTTTTTTGGAATTTTGATGCACATTTGAATCTTGGTAAAATCCTAGGTTTGACCAAGATTTAAACAAGTATATAACATGAAAATGAAAAGGGAAGCATGTATCCTTCTTAGTCACTCTAAAATGAATTTTTTGGGAGTTTTTTGAAATTTCCATGTTTGAAACCCAAAACCATGCACTTCTCTTCATGCTTGACTTCATAAGATAGAGTTTAGGGGTTTGCGGATAGATACATGATTTGTCTAGTTTGAATAAGTCTAGACCTTGTTTATCAACTTTAATGCTTACTATATGACATAAGAAGACTATGTGCTTTGGTTTTTCATTTTTCTATTTTTTTATTTTATGCCCATTTGAATCTTGGTCAAATCCTAGATTTAACCAGGATTTAAACAAGTTTAAAACATGAAAATGAAAAGGTAAGCCTTGATCCTTCTTAGTCACACTAAAATGAAGCTTTTGGGATGTTCTTGAAATTTCCATGTTTGAAACCCAAAACGACTTCTCTTCATGCTAGACTTCATAAGACAGAGTTTAGGGGTTAGCGGGTAGATACATGATTTGTCTAGTTTGAATAAGACTAGACCTTGTTTATCAACTTTAATGCTTACTATATGACATAAGAAGACTATGTGCTTTGGTTTTTCATTTTTCTATATTTTTATTTTATGCCCATTTGAATCTTGGTCAAACCTATATTTGACCAGGATTTAAACAAGTTTAAAACATGAAAATGAAAAGGTAAGCCTTGATCCTTCTTAGTCACACTAAAATGAAGCTTTTGGGATGTTCTTGAAATTTCCATGTTTGAAACCCAAAACAACTTCTCTTCATGCTAGACTTCATAAGACAGAGTTTAAGGTTTAGGGGTATAGATACATGATTTGTCTGGTTTAAATATGTATAGACCTTGTTTATCAACTTGAATGCTTACTATATGGCATAAGAAAACTATGTGCTTTGGTTTTTCATTTTTCTGATTTTTTTAAATTTTGAGGCCCATTTGAATCTTGGTCAAATCCTAGGTTTGACCAAGATTTAAACAACTTTAAAACATGAAAATGAAAAGGGAAGCATGTATCCTTCTTAGTCACTCTAAAATGAAGTTTTTGGGAGGTTTTTGAAATTTCCATGTTTGAAACCCAAAACCACTTTCTTCATGCTTGACTTCATAAGACAGAGTTTAGGGTTAGGGGTAGATACATGATTTGTATGGTTTGAATATGTCTAGACCTTGTTTATCAACTTTAATGCTTACTATATGACATAAGAACACTATGTGCTTTGGTTTTTCATTTTTCTGATTTTTTAAATTTTAATGCCCATTTGAATCTTGGTCAAATCCTAGGTTTGACCAAGATTTAACAAGTTTAAAACATGAAAATGAAAAGGAAGCATGTATCCTTCTTAGTCACTCTAAAATGAAGTTTTTGGGAGGTTTTTGAATTTTCCATGTTTGAAACCCAAAACCACTTCTCTTCATGCTTGACTTCATAAGACAGAGTTTAGGGGTTAGGGGGTAGATACATGATTTGTATGGTTTGAATATGTCTAGACATTGTTATCACCTTTAATGCTTACTATATGACATAAGAAGACTATGTGCTTTGGTTTTTCATTTTTCTGTTTTTTTTGAATTTTCTGCCCATTTGAATCTTGGTCAAATCCTATGTTTGACCAATATTTAGACAAGTTTAACACGTGAAAACGAACTGATAATCCCATTTGTTGACTCATTTAACTAGTTAATCCCATTTGTTGACTCTCTGTTGACCAGGCACTTGAGGTAAAACTGAGTATATTGCACTAGCCAGTATTAGTACTCAAGGGGAAAACTGAGCACACAAAAAATGCTAGTATAAGACTCGAGAGTATATCTAAATTTCCAGGGTTAGACTCGAGTACGCGTGTTGCGGTGCAGAAGTGGAAGACGTGCAATTGTTGACGGGTACTGACGCGAGTCGCGGTGCAGAAGTCGAAGACGTGCAATCGTGGACGCGTGTCGCGTTGCAGAAGCCCAAGACGTGCAGACGTTAAATGGTGGACGCGTAGGACGCGGGTCGCATTAACCACCCCTCGCCTTTATAGACGCCTCCTCGCACTATCTCTGTCACTCTCACTCGCTCATGCAACGCCGCCTCTCACGTCCCATCATCTTCTCCAAAGCAAAAACCCTCTCCCTCTCTGCAGGCGAGATGGACATGGAGAATGCGAATCCCATCGTCCATGACGCCGTCGGCTCCAAGCGCGACGCCTCCCTCTTCGACGTCGTCCCCTCAAAGGCCGTCGCCGCCGCCGGTGGCGGTCGTATCCCGCCGGGATGGGACCCCTATGAGCCGGTGCCGTACATCTCGCCTCCGAACCCCTACGACACCTGCATGGACGACCCATGGAACGAGGTAACTATGGTTTGCTCCCTTTTTTGTTCCCCATTCCTTTTTGAACCCTATTTTTGCTGGTTCCCTAGTAACTATTAGTGCCGATCTGTAGATGGATGAGTATTGGGTTAATATTTGCGCCGATTTTATTCCATTTTGCTTTGATCCCTTCTTGATTTCGTTTATGATTTGGAGTTCGGCCGTTCGGTTTATTTATGCAAGTAAAAATGGGATCTCAATCAGTTAATTTATGCAAGTAATCATGAGATCTCAATCAGTTACTTTATGCACGAATCAAAAGATATCAACCGTTTAATTTTGCAAATAATCTGGAATCTGTTCAAATTCAGATCTGGAATCTGTTTCTTTGCCTATGATGAATCGTTGGGCACAAATTTTTACAGGGTGGGTTCAGCGAACCATTGCTGTGTACAAATCTGTTGTGCATGAGCTTTGGTTCACTTACTCCATCCCTGTAGACATATAATCGTGTCCACTCTAACTGAGGCTGGCTCTGTTTTTCCTTACTTTGTTATCATGCACGTTAGTCATCGTTGCAACTCATTCACTCATAGTTCCCGTTTGATATGGATCAGCTGTCTGGCAGCGACGTTGGCAGCGACGAAGAGGACCAGCACGTCAAGACTCGCCAGGTGCTGCGGAGGCTGCAGGTCGGCCAGTACGTCTCCTACTTCGCCAAGGGTGTCTACAGGTGCCCCTTCTGCACTAGGAGACTCTACGGCACTGACTTCAACTGCCTCCTCACGCATGCCGAGAACATCGGCAACACCTTCCCCAAGGTCGGCTCGACGGTGAACCCCTACTCCTTCCGCTCCAAGCACAGGGCGCTCGGCATGCACCTCCGCAGCATCCAGCGGGTGGAGATCTCCGCCGGGCGCATGCCTCCGCTCAAGCCCAAGGCTCCCAAGGGGAGCAACAAGTGGAGGCAGAGGAAGATGGGGTAGGCGGAGTCCTGGACGTGTGCTGCTGCTGCAAAGCAGCTTCTATTTTGTTGTTAGCTAGGGATCCCTTGTTGTTATGTTGTTAGTATGATGGTGTTGCGAAGAACCTCGAACCTGTTACTATGTTGGCTGCTGTGTATGCAGCTTATTATCTAGGGAGGGATCCCTATTAATCTATCCCTATTCTACTATATTTTGTTGGCCCTACTTTTGTTTCTCGATTTACTATGACTGTGAATTTGTCGTACATTACCCTGGAGATTTGCTTCTAGATTATGGACCAGAGGGAGTACTAGATTTGCTGCCATATTGGGCAAACAACGAGGGCCAAAAAAGGCACAAATAATTGAAGAAGACAGAAATGCAAGCTTCTCTAGATTTGATAGTACTGATTTGGTGAAAAAAGACAAAGAGAAAGAGGGGGAAAAGGTGCTCTTAAAAATGCCAATTTGCGCCGAGAGAGACAGAACCCAGCTCCTGCTCACGTACAACCAAACGCGGTCTCGTCCTGTCCCACGCGGTCCCTTTCTACTAGCCCCACGCGACGCGACCCCACACGACGCAGCCCCACACGTCAGCACGGAACGGTCAACTAAACGGGAATCCTCCCGTCTGAGCTCCTTCTGCGGGTTTCAAATAAGGGCTTGGGGAAAACTGAGGAAAAACATAAGGCTATCTACTTAGTATGTACCTTTTTGTAAAATAATTTCTTACATGTATTAGAAACTACCCCTCACTCATTCGCAAAAATAAAAAACTACCCCTCTCCTTTCTGGATGCACCCGGGACATTGTCATCCGGCCCTCTTCTGGACAAACCCCCTCGGGAAGGACAGTATATTTTGCACATTTCGCTACTAGTACTTCTAATTCCACCGCTTATTTTTCTAATCCGTTAAATCGTTAATTAGATGACCAACTGATGGAAGCTGCGATAGATTAGACCAACAAGTGGTGAATTGTGCAAAAGATAAGTCCGTGGTAGGCATGCTTCACTTATTATAGCTGGAGTACATTGCGTACCTGGTGCATTTCGTCAGTACCGATCAGCTATTTTTGCTTATCCCGGAAGAGAAGGTAGTAGCCTTTTCAGTGCTACGGAGTTGTCTGTTCACTGCTTGCTTTGTCTGCTCAAACGTCTCTCTTCTTGTCAGTCTCGCAGGTGAGACTCCCCTCCCCCCTCCTCCGCGCATCTGTCAAATATTCTGCCTCCTATTTAAAAGGACATTGCCACCGCTCGTGGGCCCCGCGCCTCCAGTGGGAATTGATGCTTCTCCATCGGAGTGTAGGACGAATGACAGAACAAGATTCGGGAGATAACTACGTAATGTACTCCGTAGCAATACTGATATTCTATGGTCCAACATGCGAAGATGCCATTTACGGGATTGAACTTCGGTGACTTTGCCAGGCTGACTTTGCCATGACTTTGGGTGACTGACATGTGGACCACACTTGTTAGTGACTCAAAGACACTGAATTTGGGGACTCCTGAATGCTTCGTATATTTCTGACGGTTTCTGAATTATGTACAACTTTTGTAATATTGGTTAAACTAGTTTTGACCAGGGTTTGTGTAGGGTGGTTGAATTTTTTTGGTTGGTCTAAATGATGTAATCTTATTCCCTTTGGAAGTTCAGCATTAAACTCTACTAGTACAACCGTGGTGGTCTTGTGATGTAGTACTCTTTTGATGCATTTGTGATGTTGTAGTACTTTTTTTTGAACTGGTATAGTACTATCTAAGAAAAGTACTCCCTCCGATTCACATTCATTTTACACCAAGAAATATGGATCGGAGCGAGGGAGTAAATTAAACATGGCATCTCGTGCATGAAGCTTGACAGATCGATCAGGTTGGCTAGAATAGCAATACAATGCTGCTCATTAGGCAAATGCATGCCATGTACGATAGTATACATCCAGTAAAGAAGTCTATACTGACATAAAAAAGACTACATTGGGGATGAGAGTCAATTGGGGCATCTACAATACAGAAAATCTTGCTCGTAGCTGATTTTGGCTAAGAGGGTTTTACTCACATTACATGTGCCACTTTCCTTGTCTGCAAAACAAGTTCCAATAAAGGAAGAGGAAAGAAGAGGACATTGTGGGCGAGATTGAACACCTTTTTTATGTGTTAAGCTGAGGCCTCGTTTAGCTGAGGATTTCGACTTAGGCCTAACAGCTCAACACACCCACAAATAAATCTAATTGCGCGCACCACCGTCAGCAAAAATAACAAAATTAGCACGCAAGATTAAGAACAAAGTGAATTTAAGTAACTTGGTTAGCTTTTCAAGCAATATATTCAGAGAAAGAGCACACATGTTCGGCTCGAAATAATCGTAAGAGAAGAACAATAAATCTAAGGCACCCCACTTCATCGGCAGAAGGGGCGCGACAACACATGGATTCATACCTTGAGTCGACGCTGGCTCGTAGAAGGGCGACCGCGCCTTGAGGATGCCGACGACGTCTCCACCTCGGTCTCACATGTGACTGCTTCTCGGCGGGCGGTGCGCCGCGCCATGTAGAATATCTATCAAGAGAGGAGAGCCCGATGACGCTACCGACGCCTCAACCTTGATAGCACCGACCTGTTGCTCCGCACCGAGATGCGCCACGTGCAGGATTTAGCGGATGCGACAATTTTAGAGATATGTCATGATCGTTGTAACAAATTTCAACGTGATCATGATTTGATCCTGCACTCGTCCTTGAACATAAGTACTAGTACAGTCTCACAATTTTTTTATCATTATACTTTGCGAGATTTAGCGGAAGCGCCAAATTCAAAGATAGATCATGATCATGGTAACACAATTTTCAATGTAATGATGATTTGATGTTGCACTCGACCTTGAACATAAGTACTAGTACGGTCTCACAAATTTGTATCATTATACTTTGCAAGTTTTAGTGGATGCGCCCATTTTCAGAGGTAGATCATGATCATGGTAACAAATTTTCAACGTGATGATGATTTGATGTTGCACTCGACCTTGAACAGAAGTACTACTACTGTCTCACAATTTCTTTATCATTATACTTTGCAAGATTTAGCGGATGCGCCAAATTTAGAGATAGATCATGATCATGGTAACAAATTTTCAACGTGATGATGATTTGATGTTGCACTCGGGCTTGAACAGAAGTACTAGTACGGTCTCTCAATTTTTATCATTATACTTTGCAAGATTTGGCGGATGAGCCAATTTTAGAGATAGATCATGATCATGGTAACAAATTTCAACGTGATGATGATTTGATGTTGCACTCGAACTTGAACAGAAGTACTAGTATGGTCTCACAATTTTTATTATCATTATACTTTGAAAGATATAGCGGATGCGCCAATTTCAGAGATAGATCATGATCATGGTAACAAATTTTCAACGTGATGATGATTTGATGTTACACTCCGCCTAGAAGAGAAGTACTAGTACGGTCTCACAATTTTTTTTATCATTATACTTTGCAAGATCTAGCGGATACGCTAATTGCAGAGATAGATCATGATCATGGTAGTGACCGATATTCAAGGTGATGATGATTTGATTTTGCACTCGGCCTTGAACAGAGGTACTAGTACGGTCTCACAATTTTTTATCATTATACTTGGACCTTAGCCAAATTCAAAATCTCATAGCGGCAAAACTTCCCGCCTACAAAATACAAAAAATTCACACGCTTTCAAATTCCCATTCTACCCCTGTGGAGATGACAGCAAAGTCGGTGGGGGGGTCTGCCCGTCATTTTTTGGATCACCACCTCCCTAGCCCCGGATACCCTCCCAAAAAAATTCATTTCCCTCAGTCTCTCCTCTGAGACCACCCACCGGAACTTCTCAAGTCCCTCTCTCTACCACCTCCACGACCACCGCACCGGAACATCCCCGCCGGACTTCCCTGGCCTACCCGAGGCCTCGCGATCCTCGTCATCCGGCTGCCTGCCGGAGCCGCTTCATCGACGCCGTCATCAACCGGACCGGATCATCCCCGCCGAACCTCGAAACCATATGCTCATCCAGCAGTCTACCGCAGTCGCTTCAGCTGCGGTATCGTCCACCGCATCGGATCTTGCTCACCGACACCGATGTGCATGAACCGAATCTGCTTCACCGGCGCCGTGCATGATCTAAACTCTTCTATTGCAAGTTCTTGTTTAATCTTGGGGGAACCTGTTTGTGCTAACGACGCGCCGTTACGTCTTTGCAGATGAGATGAGTAACCATGAAGTTTAATGGCCGTCTCTCCAACCCCAAGGAGCACATGTAGCGTACTTCATCACCGGATCTATCAACCCCAGGAAGATCTGCTGTGACTCCCACAGAGTGCTTCTCCTAATGTAAGTCCCTTGTTTTAGCGCCATGTTCTGGGTTCAGATGCTTGTTTGTCTGAAGCTCTTTTAGTTCATTCCTAGCTATGACCGTAACACCTTGCTATTTTCTAGTTCATTGCTAACTTTAAGCGATTGAACATTTTGGTTTGCATTCCCTGCTCTGTAGATGTAGCCATCATAACTTCTATCTTGCTCAGTCGTTGTTACAAAAATTATAGGTATTATAGTAACATCCTGCTATTATTTAGTTCATGGCCAATTTTAAGTAATTGCACATGTTGGTTCGCATTCCCTGCTCTATAGCTTTTGGCATCGTAACTTCTATATTTGGTTTACATTCCCTGCTCTGTAGATCTAGCCATCATAACTTTATCTTGCTCAGTCGTTGTTACAAAAATTATGGCCTGCTACTATGTTGTTTGTGCCAATTTTTTACTCCATGAACATGTTGGCTTGCATTCCCTGTACTACAGGTGATGCCATTGTTTTGTATCTAGTTCATTGTAAGCTAACAAAGTAAGGACTTAGTTTGGCATGCTATCACTCTGCTATCTAGCCTGTAGTACAAATAAACTTGTCATACTACTAGATAATAATTTTGCGTGCCATCTTGTTCTTCAAAAGCTGCATTATTGACTTGTTTCTCTGACTTGGCATGACGCTCACATATGGAAAGCTGAACATATTGGTTTGCATTCCCTCTTATACAAGTTCACAGGTGATCCCACTATATTTTGTATCTGGTCCATCCTAAGCTCCAGCATTAACTATCCTCTATGTGTTGCTCATTACAAGTTTATATCCCGAAACATCTTGATTTGCATCCCCTTCACTATAAGTTCAGGAGTATTATTTAGTTCACGGCCAAAATGAAGTAATTGCACTTGGCACATGTTGGTTCACATTCCCTCCTCTTTAGCTTTTGCCATCGTAACTTCTATTTTTGGTTTACATTCCCTGCTCTGTAGATGTAGCCATCATAACTTCATCTTGCTCAGTCGTTGTTACAAAATTTATAGCCTGCTACTATGTTGTTCATGCCAATTTTGTACTCCCTGAACATGTTGGTTTGCATGGGACTCGACAGTAGTAAGTCTGCTGTTTCATTCTAACATGCTCTGTTATATTGGCTGTTGGTATGCGGCATGCACTCTTTGTTTGCTTATTGTGCGCATTACAATGATCTTGTTATAACGACGAAATGATGAGTTCCAAATTCTTTGGCAAACAATATTGTAGTGTCTTTGCCTTTCCATTGTTGCTGTCTTAACTTGTAATGTCTTTGTTTCAGATATAGGTGCTGCATGGACAACTTAAAAGATTGCCGGATCGCTTCATTGTATTGCTAGGTTTAATTACCATTCAATTTCTCTGGGTTCTGTAATATTTTTTCAATGCCTTGCAGCTGATGTAATATTTAGTTAGTTTTTATAGTTCTTTCGCGCATTTTTTCTTTGGTGCTTGTGGTAAGTGAGGCTATCCGACAGAAATCAATGCTGCGTAAATATTCTCAGTATCTAAATCACGAATTCCCATCCCTTAAACGGCCCAATTAAGCGAAATCACATATGGGCTAGCCCACTTGCTTTAAGGTGGACCCCACCCACTACTGGGCCGGCCAGCTAACTACTTGGGCCAGCCCAATTGCTTTTGTGGTGGACCCCACATACTAAATGGGCTGGCCCTTTAAGACGAAAGTGGGGCCCACCGTTTTGGCCCGCCCACTATCTTGTTGGGCCGGCCCACTTGCTATATGGTGGACCCACATACTAAATGGGCCGGCCCTTTAAGAGGAAAGTGGGACCCACCTGTGTTTTTGGCCCGGCCCACTAGGGTGTTGGGCCGGCCCACTTGCTATATGGTGGACAACACACACTAAATGGGCCGGCCCTTTAACAGAAAGTGGGACCCACTGTGTTTTTGGCTCGGCCCACTATCTTGTTGGGCCGCCCACTTGCTATATGGTGGACCCCACATACTAAATGGGTCACCCTTTAACCGGAAAGTGGGACCCACTGTTTTGGCCCGGCCCACTATCTTGTTGGGCCGGCCCACTTGCTATATGGTGGACCCCACATACTAAATGGGCCAGCCCTTTAACTGGAAAGTGGGACCCACTGTGTTTTGGCCCGCCCACTATCTTGTTGGGCCGGCCCACTTGCTATATGGTGGACCCCACATACTAAATGGGCTGGCCCTTTAACAGAAAGTGGGACCCACTGTGCTTTTGGCCCGCCCACGCTTGTTGGGCCAGCCCATTTGATCTAATGTGGACCCCACGTACTAAATGGGCCGGCCGATAGAGAAAGTGGGACCCACATGCTAATTGGGCCGGCCCAATAATTTTTGGCCGGCCCACTTGCTTTAAGGCGGACCCCACTTGTTAAATGGGCCGGCCCGATAACAGGAAAGTGGGACCCACATGTCTTGTGGGCCGGCCCTTTTGCCTGTTGACCGGTCAAACGAGTGCATTCGGCCCGCCCACATGCTCAGTGGGCCGGCCCATTAAAGTTTTGACCAGTCAACTTTAGAGGTTAGGCCCGGCCCACGTAACTAATGGACCAGCCCAGCTATATAGTTGACCGGTCAAACTAAGTCAGCTGGCCCGGCCCGTAAACTTAATGGGTCGGCCCGCTTAAGACGTGGCAGGCCTCGTGTGGGCCTACCATCTACCACGGGGTTTCAGCTTAACGCCGTTAACGCGTTAACGGCGTCGCCACGTGTCGGTTTGCATGACGTCGCAGTCAACGGGCTCCCGGAACACTTGTGCAACGGTCCGATTTTCCGTGGCGGAAGGGCGCCCAAGCGCGACGGACCGAAAAAACGTCGTTGGACTTTGCCTGACGCAGTTTCCACAACAGAACCCATATCGTCGGGTTAGGCCCATAGGCGACGAAAAATACCCCTTAGCGGACGATTTTGAGACGTTGTCTATCAGAACTTTTCTTGATGTCATCCTCTCAGAACGATAAATGTTTCTTTTCTTTGATTTTTTTACCAACTGATTTTTGATTTATTTTTTCTTTTGATCCCCCGCCTTTTAAAACATTGACGACGCTGCTGGCTCATGGGTCCCCGATGTCAGCCTCCCCGTACAAGAAACATGTGATATCTTGATTATTTTGCAGACAATAAAAAGTGTATTTCGCTCTGAGCTATTGCAAACGGATAAATTAAATCTTTATTTTTACATAAACAAACTAATATGTTGAATCTCCTTGTTTTTGTTTTGTTTTTGCGAAGCATAGGACTTTCCTGTTTTGGAGTGGGCTGAAATTGTACGAGTCAAAAGGCGTCCAGCAGGTTAGAAGGCCCAGATGGCCAGGCAGCCCCAATTTATATCTTCCTTATCTTGGATTATTTTTTGATCAAAAGGCCCAGCAGGGATACATCCTTTTTCTTTTGGTCCTGTGTGCCGCCTTGGAAACATTGAGGACGCTGCTGCCTCATGGGACCCGCATGTCATCCTCTATGAACTATAAAAAAGTTTCTTTTCTTGGATTTTTTTTCACCCTCTGATTTTTGGCTATTTCCTTTTTCTTTTGTTCCCCTGCCGCCTTGGGACCCGCATGTCATCCTCTATGTACAATAAACTTTCTTTTCTTGGAGTTTTTTCCCCCTAATTTCTGGCTACTTTCTTTTTCTTTTGATCTCAAGCCGCATTTGAAACGTTGAGACCGCTGCTGCAAAATGGGACCCACATGTCATCCTCTATGTAAAATAAAAGTTTCTTTTCTTGGATTATTTTTCACGCTCTGATTTTTGGCTATTTCCTTTTTCTTTCGATCCCTTGCTGCCTTCAAAACGTTGAGGATGCTGCTGCCTCATGGGTCCCACATGTCATCCACTATGAACAATAAAAGTTTGTTTTCTTCGATTTTTTTCACCCTCTGCTTTTTGGCTATTTCCTTTCTCTTTTGATCCCCTGCTGACATAGGCATACCCAATGGGCCTGCCGATGATGGTACCCGGGGTTTACTAAAGGCCCACTACCCGAAGAATAAGAAGATTCGGAAGCCCAAGACACTGTTAAGGAAAACTAGAGTTGTAATAGGAAGCATTATTTGTAATCTTGCGGGAGGAGTTAGAAACCTACCCGGACTCTGTAACTTGTATGATACGAAACCCTCGGCTCCACCTCCTATATAAGGGGAGTCGAGGGACAAAGAAAGGATCGAATCATTGTCTCTCAAACCCTAGTTTTTACATCGTCGAGTACTTTTCGGCTGAAACCTTCGAGATCTACTTGCCCTCTACATCTAACAAAACCCTAGTCTACAATCTGTAGGCATTGACAAGTTAATCCCTTGTCAATTGGCGCCGTCTGTGGGATCTAGAGGTTGCAAGGAGCTGATCTCGATGGCACGTCCAGAATCGTCGACTTCGTCGGTGGCTAGCAATGCGATGGATCGAGGTAAACAGGAAAAAACTGATCTAGTCGATTTTATTCCTCACCCGCCCTCCCGTATGGATGCATGTGCCTATCTGGAGGAGCCCATCGTCATGATGTTCGGAGAATTCCGATTTGGCGTCAATAAGGAAGGATCCTACCGTCTCGAAGTTCCGATCTTGCCGGAATTTTCGCGGACGATTCTGATTTCTCGTCGAGTAACGAGGAGTTTTCGTCGACACGCTTCATCGACACCAAGGCAAGCGGAAAGCTCGCCAAGATCTTCAGCAACACATCTTTCGAGTCGTCTGCGGACTCCGTTATAAGCAGCGACTCCGACAGTCGACAACTTCATCGACAAATCTGTTGCCATAGGAAAGGTCTTCGCCAATCTTTATGATGGTGTCACCAATCCCGACAAAAATCAATACTCAAAATATCATCAAGTGTATGCAATCGAAGAGGCAAGCCGGGCAGAACCAGAGACGTCAGAGGCTTTCGATGATTTGGGAAACCCATACGTCGATCCCGCTGATCTCAGAAGAGGCTTAGGCACCAAATATGTCGGGACCTCACCTCGCGAAAGAGTCCAACTTCCGCAAGCAGCGGGGATAGGGCTGCGAGAGCCATGGATGGATCAGAACCAATGACCACCACCGCTACTCGAGGAGTTACAAGCCTATCAATATAAACTTGCTCGTGTGAGTAGGGAGTTGGAAAAACAGACAGCATCCTTGAATAGAAGAAAAGAGGCAGATCCGCCAAGCAGGCGTCGAGCAGAGCTCAGTCGACAATCAGGAACTTCGGGAGATAGTCACAGAGAAGCTCGGAGGAGGGCAATATCTCGGCTGCAAAATATACCTGAAGCAGAGAGAGGCAACATAATTCAAAATCTCGACATGTCTTTCATGTCGATTGATACAAGGGGAAATATCATCCCGAAAACGCCAGAAGCAGGATACATGGCAACGCAAGCTTACATCCTCGCGTCCAGACCACCCCCTGGAGACCCGAGAGAACCATTGTTCAATATGGCAATGGCTGGAGTTGGAGTCATGGGAACAGCATTCACAGCTACACCTCCCGAAGGAACTGCAAGGCAAAATAGTCCACAACCTACTGCTGCAGTGCAAGATCCACCAAGAACAAGTGGGGCAAGAGATACGGCGGCTCAAGCAAGGGTAGACAGAGCGCGGCAAGAAAGAAGAGAACATCGGCATTCACCAGAAGTTGCCGATGAAGATCTGTGCGGGCTTCCGTGCTTTACGAGACGAGTCCGAAAAACTCGAGTACCAAAAGGGTTTAAGATACCCGAGAATTTCAAAAAATTCGACGGTCTGCAGGATCCCGAGGATTGGCTCGTCGATTATCTCGAGATGGTGAAACTGGTAGGAGGAACCAGAGCAACAGCCATGCAAAGTATCCAAGTCCACCTGAGTGGTGCCGCGAGATCTTGGATAAAGAAACTTCCCCTAGGTTCCATCGACAGCTGGGATAGTTTTGAAGATATTTTCGTGAGAAACTTCCGATCCACCTGCAAGAAACCTGCGTCATTGGAAGAGTTGAGGGCGTGCCGACAGAAACACGACGAGTCGATGAGAAAATATATACAGAGGTGGAACATTATTAAAAACTCGGCAGAAGATATATCTGACGAGAGAGCAATAGACGCGTTCGTGGCAGGAATCCGACGGGGAGATTTCGTCGAGGACTTAGGGAGAACCAACCCCAAGACAATATCAGCACTGATGGAGATAGCCAACAAATGGGCAGATGGAGAAGACGCAATATATAACAAGCGACACAGGTCGCCAGAAGAGGACCGCGGTCGAAATTTTCAAAATAGAAGGCGATTTTCCCGCCAGTTCTACAACAACGACGCTCCCGGCCACATATCGGCTGGCTTTCGAGGAAATCCTGGAGGAAATAGTCGAGATAACTACCAAAGAAGTAATGAACAACAAGGTGACAATAGAGGTGATTCTCGCTGTCATAGACAAAATAATGGACCAAGGTTTCAAAGACCTTATGTGTCCCCCGAGGAGATGATGAATGGACCATGTCAGATGCACTTTTTTCTCGATAGCAACGGAAAGAGACAGTCAGGACATCTCCAAAAAGACTGCCGCAACTTTCAGGCAATGTTGCGAGCCGCAGGAATTGCAAATTCCCAAGCAACGAATAGAAATCATCAGGGACCAAGGAGCGAGATACACCTCCCACCTCCTCCCGCAATTACAGACGAAAATCGGCACCAGCTCAGAATAGCGGCAGCACCACAACCACCTCCGTATGTTGATCCTAATTCTAATGGCGCAGTCTTGATGATTCAGAAAGCTAAGCCATCTAACAGAAAGTAATTTCGCGGCAATTATTCATGGCAGAAAAGATGCCTCCACCAACGTCGAGTACCTAAATTGGTCGGACAGGATATCGGCTTCACAATTGCGGATCACCCGCAGCAGTTCATCGACTGGGCAATCCGCACTTATCTTACCCGCAGTTATCGCTGGCTTCGACGTGTCGAGAGTTTTCATAGATGGCGGCAGCAGCTTGAACCTTATGTACGCAGATACATTAAGGAAGATGAACATATCCCTAGCAAATTTAGCACCAACCGACACACGCTTCCATGGGATCACGCCAGAAAAACCAAGTTATCCGCTGGGCAAGATCAACCTCGACGTACAGTTTGGGACCCGAGAAAACTACAGGATAGAGAAATTGGAGTTTGAAGTCGTGGATTTCCCGTCGCAATATCATGCTTTGTTGGGACGAACAGCGTATGCCAGGTTTATGGCGGTACCTCATTACACGTATTTACTGTGGAGGTTGCCTGGACCCAAAGGACCAATCACAGTCAAAGGAAGCTTTGCGTTAGCTGACAAGTGCGACAGAGATTTTCATCAACTATCAGAAACCTTCGGGATGCAAGCAGAATATATGGCGCCAAGGCAAACTGATTATGATGTTTTGCCAGACAGGGAGGCCGCTAGGGAGCCAACTTTCAACACTGCTAAGGATTCAAAAGAGGTGCAGATCCACCCGACGGACCCAAAGAAAACGACATCCATTGCAACAAACATGGATATCGCATAGGAAAGCGCGCTCGAGTTCCTTCCGTGAGCACCGGAAAATCTTCGCATGGTGTCCAGCTGACATGCCAGGAGTACCCAGGGAACTTGCCGAGCACCACCTCAATTTGGATCCTCTCGCGAGACCAATCAAACAACCTTTGCGGCGTTTTTCGGAACCAAACCGCAAAGCTATGCTATCAGAAATAGATCGACTCAAGGATGCTGGTTTTATCAAAGAGATATCTACAGAAGCCACGTGGGTAGCTAACCCAGTGATGGTGCCGAAGAAACACACGGCAGTCCTTCGCATGTGTGTCAACTTTACGTGTCTCAATAAACACTGTCCTAAGGATCACTTTCCCCTCCCAAGGATCGATCAAATCATCGACTCCACGGCAGGATGTGAACGTCTTTCCTTTTTGGATGCATACTCTGGTTATAACCAGATCATACTAAAAGAAGATGATGAAGCCAAGACAGCGTTCATAACACCTTACGGCGTGTTTTGCTACAAAACAATGCCTTTTGGTTTGAAAAACGCGGGAGCAACATATCAGCGGATGATGCAGAAGTGCCTTGCAACACAAATCGGGAAAAATGTCCAAGTTTACATTGATGATGTCGTGATAACATCAAAGAAAGGGTCAACATTGATCGAAGATCTAAAGGAAACCTTCGACAACCTTGACAAGTTTTGCCTCAAGTTAAACCCGACAAAGTGCTCCTTTGGCGTTCCTGCGGGAGAACTTCTTGGGTTCTTAGTATCAGCAAGAGGGATTGAAGCTAATCCCGAAAAAATACAGGCCATCGTAACTATGAGGAAGCCAACAAAGTTGAAAGAAATACAACAGCTGACGGGGCGAGTCGCAGCTTTAAGCAGATTCGTCGCCAGGCTAGGAGAAAAGGCGCTGCCGTTCTATGCATTAATCAAACAAGGGGAGAAATTTCAATGGAACGAGGAAGTAGATAGGGCCTTCGAGAACCTCAAGCGCGCAATTTCGACACCACCAATTTTGGTAGCGCCTAACGAGAAAGAGCCTCTCCTACTATACATTGCAGCCACACCCCAAGTGGTCAGCACTTTGGTAGAGAGAGAGAAGAAGGAAAGCTCCATGGAGTTCAGAGGCCAGTATATTTCATTAGTGAAGTACTGTCGCCTTCAAAACAGCGGTACCCTCGACTAGAAACGGCGTATGGAGTATTTACGACAGCAAGAAAATTGCGACACTATTTTTCGGCGCACCCGATAATAGTGGTGAATGAAGCTCCTCTGTCAAATATATTGAACAACCCAGAAGCTACGGGTCGTGTCTCCCTTTGGGGAATAGAACTTTCCCCTCGGGACATCACGTATGAAAAAAGAAAGGCAATAAAATCGCAGGTCTTACCGGATTTCATCGCAGAGTGGATGGAGCTACAAAATACGGGACCTCCAGATTTATCGAGAACCTGGACTATGAACTTTGACGGGTCCAAAAGGTTAGAAGGCGCCGGAGCAGGCGTGATATTAGTATCACCTGAAGGCGACAAGTTGAAGTATGTCTTGCGGATGACTTTCCCAAACGCGTCTAACAATGAAGCAGAATATGAAGCTCTCATACACGGGATGAAGATGGCAAAGGCTTGCGGTGCAACCCGACTGAAAATTTTCGGCGACTCACAGTTGGTAGCACAGCAAGTTATGAACCAATGTGATGCAGTCAATGAGAGCATGATAGCATACAAGGAGATGTATAATGAGCTGGAAAAACTGTTTGATGGATGCGAGGTAAACCACATCAGCAGATTGAGCAATGATGAAGCCGATGTCCTTGCAAACATCGGGTCACAATGTCTCGCGATCCCTCCAGGAGTATTTTGGGAAGAAATAAGTGAGAGATCAACAAAGCCAGTGAAAACAAAGAAGAAGGAGAAGGAAGAAAAAACTTCGGATGTCACCAAAAAATCACTGGAAGAAGAAGAAGAGGAACAAGAGCTAGTCATGATGGTACAAATTCCATGGATGCAGGCGTACATATCATACATCCTAAGGAAAACAATACCCGACGATCCAGTTGAAGCAAGGCGAATAATTAGGCGATCTAAAGCTTTCACTGTGGTCAAAGGGGAGTTGTATAAGCGAAGTATCTCGGGAGTGCTACAGAGATGTGTCACACCCGAAGAAGGACGGATCATCCTGAAAGATGTACACGAAGGAATATGCGGGCACCACGCAAGCAGCCGCGCTATCGCGGCCAAAGTCTTCAGAGCGGGGTTTTATTGGTTAACAGCAATTGAGGACGCGAAGGAAATAGTGCGAACTTGCGACGCGTGTCAAAGATTCGCCGCTAAACCCCATTCTCCGGCAGCAGAACTGATGCCAATCCCATTGTCTTGGCCTTTTGCTCAGTGGGGTCTCGATATGGTGGGAAAACTACACAAAGCTTCGCCAGGTGGATATGAGTATATGCTCGTTGCTGTCGACAAATTTACTAAATGGATAGAAGCAAAGCCGATAAATTCACCGGACGGCGCGTCGGCAATCAAGTTTGTGAAAAGCATCGTCTTTCGATTTGGAGTACCTCACAGCATCGTCACAGACAACGGCAGTAACTTTACTTCCAAGGAGTTCAAAGCATATTGTGCAGAAGTGGGCATCAAACTGAGTTTTGCGTCTGTCGCACATCCACAGACCAACGGTCAAGTCGAGAAAGCCAATGGCATTATCTGCAATGGTATCAAGAAGCGCTTGTTGGGACCATTGGAAAAAGCTCGGCATACTTGGCCGGAGGAGTTGCCAAGTGTGTTGTGGAGTATCCGAACAACACCAAACACGGCGACGCAGGAGACGCCATTTTTCCTGCTCCACGGAGCTGAGGCAGTATTGCCGATAGAAATAGAACATGATGCTCCAAGAGTTACAGAATACGATGAAGAAACTTCGAGAAAAGCTTTAGAAGATGATGTCGACGCACTTGACGAAGCTCGAGACGAAGTCATGTCACAAGTCGCCAAATATCAACAGGACCTGAAAAACTACCATAGTCGACGGCTGCGACCGAGGTCCTTCCAAGTTGGCGATTTGGTTTTGCGACTAAATCAAAAAAGTCATGAAAAACTCGAGTCACCATGGCTTGGACCCTACATCATCACAGAGGTAATCGAAGGAGGAGCATACAGACTCAAGGACAAGAATACGGGGACTGATGAGCCAAATCCTTGGAACGTAGCACAGCTCAGGCGTTTCTACGCTTAGATACCGAAATATAGTCTCCTCTGTAAACATACAATGTAGTGAAACGCCCGCGAGTTTTCAGACGCACTCTTTTCCTTTTCGGGGCACCGAGTGGGGCCGGAAAAGGTTTTTAATGAGGCGGGCTCGCGGTGCTGCAATATAATAAAGATAGTGGAATTACATATTTTTTCGACAAGCTCGGGGGCTCTTACCCAGAAGATACAATATATATATCTCGCTTTGGTATAAAGTACCTCGCCAAATAAAAATACGTCGCAAATAGCAATCAACAGAAAAGCTCAGGGCTCGCACCCGCAAAAATAGTGTACAAATATAATTTATCTTGCCTTGGGACAACCTCGCATTACAAAAAAGAGAAAATATCGCCATTACAACGCCCGGGGGCTTGGCATTGAAAAAAAAAATATAGTAACTTTACAATATAGATTATGTTCCCCCGCACACAAGATACAATCCTTGAAGCAACAAAACTTCAAGAGCTACCCAATATATTATCTATCGTCAGCCGTTCATTATTTATAGCGCGAGTGCTGTGTTCCGCATAACTGCCTTTCACGAAGAATTCAGCGTCTAGTCGAAGAAGTTCATCCATCATATCTTCGGCAACAGGAGTCACAACGTCATCATATTTGCTGAAGTTCCTTTTCCTCTTCGCCATTTTCGCCAGACACTTCGGAACAATTTGAATCATATCTAATTTCGGGTAGCAGATTTTTATCATGATCATGGCAAACCTTGCGTCAGCAGCTAATTGAGCTCGCACAAATCCATGAATTCGAGGAGCATCTCGAAATTGTTCCATCAGAGCGGGAAGCGTCTCTGGCATCTTATTACGTGGAAACATGGTCCCGTAAACTAAAGACAAGGTCCTCGTGCAAAAGTCGAGAAAATCACGGACCTGAAGCGCGTGATCTTGAAATCTGACGATTTGACGAGTCCGTTCAGGTGTGCCCCAAAAACTTGAACCATGATCACGTGCAAGCCTCAGAAGAGCATTAGAACGGGCTTCAACACGTTCATCTTCGGTAGCAGCATTCAAAAAGGCACCTGTTTCGACAAAATCAGTGGGCAATAAGACGACAAGGAAGAAAGAAAGAAAAGTGCGACAAAGATACCGAAGCATACCCGCCATATCCAAGCTAGCATCTGTTAGCAGTTGAAGCATAAAATTTTCACGTGATGTAGCTGCAGCAGCTTCAGCAACGGCGGCATTTTTCTCCAATATAGCATCTTGAGCTTGTTGAAGTGCTACCTTTTCCCTCTCGGAGGATTTCCGAGACTGTTCCATAAGCATAAGTGATTGCTTCTTCATAGACTGGAGCTATTGTTGAAGTTCTTTCAAATCTTCTGCCGAAGTCTTGTTTGCAGAATCTTCGACAAAATTAACATCGACAGAGTTTTCTTCGAAAGAGGCGAAGGAAAAACCTCGGAAGGACCAGGAGCTGGCGTATAGTTGTCAAAAATTAACTGGAAAAAAGAGATATTTCGACATCAATTATTGAGCAAAGATAGATTTCCATTCATTCCCATAATATATACATGTCTATTACAAAAGAAGGACCTCTAGAGACCTACTGAAGCAGTCATCGCCAAGAACACTATGGCACCAGCGCCAAAAGAAGGAGATAAACTAAAAAGAAAAAGCAAAGGGGCATTCAACTAGACCTCCGGCTTTGATGAGCTAGGAGTCGAAGATGGCTTGATCCCGAGATAGGACAGGATTTTCTTCGTGTTGGGCTTCGCCGCCTTGATCAACGATCGCCATTTCGGCTGTTCTATCTGCTCCGTGTCGCCTACTTTCGCCCAGTCGATAGTTTGTTGGCTATCAGCGACCAAGGCAACAGTGCTTTCAACAGCAACCTTCATATTTTCCTGGCGCATCTTCAGCCCAAGATCTTCGGGTGGATTAAAACACTTGGCTAGGTTAAGGAAAGTTGCGGGTTTCTCTTTTTTCGGGAAGAAATAGGGGAAGAGCCGCGACAGCCCTGCTTTAGCTTGATCAATGCCTTCGCGTGCTTCCGTCCCATGAAACTCGAGGAATGAAACGGCGTCAAGAAGAGGATCATTATCGGGGTCTTCAAGTTCAAATTCTCACTACAAGGGAAAGGCCTACCGCCGGCGCACCTAAAAGGCCCATTGCCGGCGCACCACGAGCCCGCCGGTGCGAACGGGCCGGTGATAAGAGGCTACTGCCGGCGCACCAACCAGTGCGCCGGCGGAAGTTCATCTACTGCCGGCGCACCAGCGGTGCTTCGCCGGCAAAGGTCTTGTTCCACCGGCGCACGTGCCACTGCGCCGGCAGTAGAGCTTCCAGCACTGGCGCGTGAGATGTGCGCCGGCAGAAGGGCATTGAGGTGCGCCGGCAGTAATATTCGAAAATTCAATTTCGCCCTTTTTCCAGCATATAACAATTCATATTTGCATATTTATATAGCAGTATATAACAGTTCACATTTAGACAGCAGTACATGCAATATGAGAAGCACATAGAGAGCCAAGTTTCATTTCGGTATCAATACACAAATACGCAAGTCTCGTTGATTCATACAACACATGTGCATATGCAACACCGGACGAAGTTTCACAAAGTTAGAAGTCTCGGTACATAGTCGTCACAAGTGTCGTCATACACCTCCCAATGTAGCTACTAACCTAAACTACGATCACATAGAACATGACCAACATGGTCACGATGACCATCATCACGAAGGCCATGGTCTTCATCCGGTTCCTCCTCATGTCCCTCATCTCTCCCGCTAGATAACGGGCGTATCTTCCTTCCGCCT
Source organism: Lolium multiflorum (assembly GCA_030979885.1). Classification (NCBI taxonomy): domain Eukaryota; kingdom Viridiplantae; phylum Streptophyta; class Magnoliopsida; order Poales; family Poaceae; genus Lolium; species Lolium multiflorum. Next base: position 127,026,820 of record CM061749.1, read on the forward strand.
CCACCCTAGTGGGGTATCCCTTGTAGCTGTTGCCACTGAAGCGGTGCACCTGTCTCCGACAGTCCTCCCAGTCGTCGTAGACTCCAGGAACCCTCCCCTTGTACACGACATATGTCGTCGGCATCTCCATGCACAAGACAAATAAAACGTTAGTACCAATGCAATGAACAAGTGCGAACTCAAATAAAAGACAAGTAGTATGAACTAAATAGCATGTGCCTCATACTTTGTTGGTCGAAATAAATAATAACATACAGGGATGGGGTCAGCGAGGCTAGGTAGGATGCACAATAGATTGATATTTGTGGCCATCACACCAAGCCTCACTGGCCCCACCCCGGAGTGTACAAGTGACCAAACATTTTAATCATCGGCCAATGCAATTAAGAAGTGCGAACTCAAATAAAAGACAAGTAGTACGAATTAAATAGCGTGCCTCATAATTTGTCGGTCGAAACACATATTAACATCCAGGGATGGAGTCAGTGAGGCTAGGTAGGATGCACAATAGATTGATACTTGTGGCCATCGCACCAAGGCTCACTGGCTCCACCCCCGAGTGTACTAGTGACCGAACATTCTAATCATCGGCGAACTCCAAATACGAGGCAAGTAGGGGTCGAGTAAATGCAAATAATTATTAAGGTATCTACGCCATAATCTTGAAATATATAGCAAAGTAAATGAAACTATAGACACATGTTCACATGCACATCCATACAACTAAATAAAAGCAACAAGTCGATTCTATGGGAATATGTAGCAAGTATTACAATACGGAAGTTCAAAGACATATCGTTCAAGCTGTAGCAATATTGTTCCCGTCGTAGGATCAGGTTGTACGCCTAGGGGGAATGGACGGCAGCCCTCAAGCGTGTTGAACGGCCTCTCATCACGCGACATCTCCAAGCGGAGTTCTATCTCGTCATTAGGTGGTAGACCGTAGCCGTAGAAGAACTCGCCAGACCTTTTGTTGACATCATGCACGATTACCGTGCAAATGAACTGCTGGATGCGACTCCAGTTCTTTCTAATCTCTCTATCAGGGGCATCCGCCATGTTTACAAACCTCTCTCTGAGACTCTCTGGCAGCAACATGTCATCTGCGTACTTTATGTACTCCTGCATCTGAAGGATGGCGTACCACGCGTCCATCCCATTGTCTTGCTTCGACTGCCTGAGGCAGGGGAAGTTGGTTGTGTGGGTTAAGACCAAGCCTCCTCGGGATTTCCTCTCTACTTTGAGGGGGCCTGCCTTGTTGGCGAAGCCGGTGAGAGCATCATTGAGAAGGGCCCTGATGTTGGTGTAGTCTTTCTTCTTGTCCCTACCCGAGTCGAGATAGACTGCATGCGAGTGTTGCGGGTGCACGACGATGAGGGTGCAGTACATGTCTCTGCGGAAAACACACGGATTAACCTTTGGAAATGCAAATGGAGATATAGGATAGAATGGTGATGGGGACTAGCGAGTGATTACTTACTCGGGGAAGTAAGGGATGAGAATGGCGCCCTTCTTAATGTTCGCCAGCATGAAATCCTCGACCTGCCGTGTGGCAATCGCCCGATCCCCAGCGTTGCAGATGATGCTCTCCCGCATATAGAAGGGGTCCATTATCGCGATGGTCGGCGTCCCCTCCTTAACGATCTGGGAAGACAAGCTAAGAGCAACTAGGCGAACCACACTAAAGTGGAGCATTTGCATGCGATAGATGCTGAAGATGTCATTGAACCGGATGAAGCACAAGTCCGCGGGGTACTTCTCGACGAAGTTCATGCCAGTTGGCACCTTCGCCACGAAGAGAGGGTAACTAGGATTTTTTGATTTGAGAAGCTGCCTCTCCAAATACTGGACTTGGTTATGCAAGCTCGCCATATCCCCGGTGAGTAGGTTGAGGACATGCTCCGGCAGCATCGGTTCACCCAAGTGATGCAGAGGTCGCCAATTGTTTGGCAACTTGTCAAGGAGTGCCACCTTGTCCTTGTCTTTGGCCGCCGCCTTGTCTTTGGCGTCCTTCTTAGCTGGCCTCTTCCTCTTCTTGGGTTGTAGTACTGGACCATCTCCCACCGCCGTAACCGTAGCACGGAGTGTGTTAGGGCTCAGCATCTTCTTGACGGTGGCGGCGGCGACCTCCTCAGGATTTTCCTCCTCAGCCGTTTCTTGAGAATCGAACAGCTTCTTGGAGCACCCATATTTCGGGGCCAGCGCATCCTCATGGACAACTTGTGAAGACGTAGGAATATCCCATAGGAAGTCTTCACGTTCGTATTCCTCGGCCTCTGGCGCCGCTGGCTGTTGTGGTGGGGCGCTGACCACCGGCGCCGCTGGCTGTTGTGGTGGGGCGCTGACCTCTTGTGCAGCTGGCCGTTGTGGTGGGGCGCTGACCACCGGCGCCGCTGGCTGTCGTGGAGGGACGCTGACCTGTGGCGCCGCAAGGTGCTTGTCTTTGCTTGCCGTCGACCCCGAGTAGGTGTTGATCCTAATTAGGGTCTTCGGCCATAGCAGTACCCAACCCTTCAGTGAGGCAAGATTCAACGGGTCTTCGTCATCGGCACCATGCGGTTGATTAGGAGGAAACAAATCCTCATAGCCCGGTAACGCCCGATCCACTTCAACCCGGTAAACGTCATCCTCCATATCTCGTGTGTGCCACTTCTTATCCAGGGGCCGAAGGATGGACCCCCTCGCGACGTCTTTGAGTTCGCCGTTTACTCTCATCAGGAAGGTGCATGGCGTTGAGAGCGCCTGCGAGAACATGTGTATGGCGTTAGAGAGAGGGCAAGGATGACGAAACTAATATATTAACTTGATGTACACATGGGTTAATTACCGTGAGGGCGTTGAGCTCGGCTAATGTCGACGGGCCGGCACATGCGGCGGCGGGCGTGCAAGTGACGGAGGGGCTGCTACCCGGCATGGACGGTGAATCCCTAGCACCAGCGACATTGCCGGCGGCCGGAGGAGTCTCCATTATAACATTGTCATTGCCGGCGGACGGCGGCGCCATCGAGTTGCTGCCGTCGAAGCTAACCACTTGCATTTTCGGGGGGGGGCCTTGTTTGCCACCCTCATACCACGCGTGTAGAGCGTTGAAATCTGCTTGGACTGAAGCGGCGACTTCAGCTTTGACTTCAGGTACGAGCGTAGCTTTGAGTTGTGGTACCAGTTGCGGTACCAAACCAGCTTGGACTTCGGCTAGGATTGACTCCCTCATTTCCTCCGCCTCCCGCTGCTTCCTCTCACTGCGCGCATTTTTATCGTCCGCAGACGACAAGCCATAGTGACCATGCTTGTAGCCTGTACCGGCGCCAGCCACACGGCCTCTATGCGGCCTTCTCGTCGGTGAATGCTCATTAACGATGTTTAGCGCCCGTACGAGAGGCTTGTCCCAGGCTACCCTGCCCGTCGACGCCTGGGAGGAGGAGCCTTCGTCACATTGAGAAAGTTTTTGTCTTTCTTCTTCCTGCGGAAGAAACGCGAACCATTTAGAAATGTTGCTACTATTATATGAACGATACTTGATCTAATTAAACCGGTAAATTGCTTACCAGTTTTTTCTCCAACGCCAGGACCTTCTTGTCGTTCGTGAACCAAATTATGTCGGTTACGACCTTCGGGTCCGTGACAAGTTCCCCGGTTAGTTTCTTCTTATGGTACCGGGACCTGATGAATCTTCTTTCAAGCGGGTCCTTGTACTTGAGCCAGGGGTTCTCAATGCCGGCATTTACATACGCCTCGTCCTCCTTCGCCCAATAGGGCTCCTTTCCCTCGTACCCACGGCTCCCAAGGTTGTGGTTGCCGATGTTAAGCTCCCGCATTTCCTTCCCCCACAACTTGCGATTCTTGGTTGCTTGTAGCTCTTCATTGGCCACAAAAGCATCAAAGTCCGCCTGGGAGACATGCGGAAAGGCGGAGTGGACCTCTTCGAAACCTTTGCCCTCAGCAATCAGCTTCCGCACCATGTACTTGTAGCTGCTGAGGTGTTTGGTGAACTTCAGGAGGGCTTGTGAGTTCACAATGTTATTGGTTTGATCAGTGGAGGCGTAGTCGCCTAGGAACTTGTATCGTGAGTGCAACCTCGCAATGAGCTGGGCTCGCAGAGGCGCTTTGCTCTCAGCTCGGAGGTCCGTCTCGTTGAGATTGACGACCTCTCGGAGGATACATGCCAGTTGGTTGCCGTACCCCTTGGCAACATCCTTAGGCTCCTTCGGCAATCCACTGGCGGGGTCCACCTCTTTGACTGTGTCTCTGCCGGTGCCGACCGTGTTTTGGCGCCTTGCCTTCCGCGGCCTCTTGGAACCACTTGTCCCGGTGCCACTACTCCCGGCGGCGCCGCTAGGATCGTCGCCGCTTGTCTCGCCGCCACCCCCGGCGGCGCCGGTTGCCTCGTCGCCGCTTGGCGCGTAGGTACTACCCCCGGCGGCGTCGCTTGCCTCGTTGCCGCTTGGCTCGTCGCCACTACCCCCAGCGTCATCCTCCATCTCATGGTCCTCGTCGCCGCCAACACCAGCGGCCTCGGCATCCTCCTCCGTCCTAAAGAAGTGCCTATTGTAGTGCTCCTCTAATTGTTCTTCAGACGCCATGGTGGCTTGCACTAATAGAAGATGAAAAAGAGTTAGAATTCACGGAAAAATTCGGCATGACCTTTGCTAAAAATTGGTCATGCCGAGTGCTAGAATTGCCGGAACGGAAATGAATCGACATTCCGGCACTCAATAGCAACTCAATCCCTGTAACAGAAATGCAATTCACATATATGATACATAGCAAAATTTCAACTGATATAGCATTTGTGAACACTTGACAGCATCAATTGATATAGCACATGTTTTCAAACCAGCGAATAGCACTTGTTCTTTTTTCAAACCAGAGAATAGCACCAATGAACTTAACCAAATGAACTAAATACCTAAGCAACATGAACTAAGCAACATTGTACAACATGAGAACACCCAAAATTGTACAATGCTCTCCAGTTTAAAAATAGGTCACAGATTATATAGCAGACTTAAATAAACATGTGCAAAACAATAAATAGGAACTCATAGTACTGCATTTTCTAAGAAATACTAGTTCACCTTGTGGCTTCTATTACAGAAGCAAATGAATACCCAATATTGCTACTTCACATGATGAACCATAGCATAAAAGCACCAGAAGTTAAATGAACCATTTTTCATCTAAACCAGTAGCAGTAGCATGACCATTTTTTAGTAATAGCCAGAGAACTAACAAACAAATAGCAAGTTAAATGAACCAAGAATTTGCTACTGCATTTCATCATTTAAAGCAAATAGCAACTAGCAAACAAACCTACTGCATTTTAAATTTTCATTTGTCATTTTAAACCAGTAGCATTTTTATTTTCACTTCACCCAATTCATTTACAGAGAACCATGTACATCAATATATTTTCACTTCAACCAGAGACAAGAACTTTACATTTTCATTTGCAACAACTTAGCATCAAAACAGCACAAAAATGACATGATCTAAACCAACAGTAGTACCAACAGTACTAGTAGTACCAACAGCAGTAGTATTTGTTTATGACAGCCATGAAAAGAAACCATGCTTTTTAATGAACCAGAGAATTGAGCATCAACATGAGCATTCAAATATAACCAGAGACAAGAACTTTTCATTTTCATTTGCAACAACTTAGCAGGTAGTACCAGCAGTAGCATTTTACAAATATACACCAACAGTAGCATAGTGAACTAGCAATAGTGAACTAAACCAGAGAACTATTTTAAATGAACCAGTAGCATTTCCATTTCATTTGCACTATAATAAAAAACCCCAATTCATTTCCAGAGAACCATGTACATCATTTTCATTTTGTTTTAAATGAACCAGAGAATGAATTAAACACTAAAGTGCTCATTTCATCATTTTTTAAATGAACCAGAGAATGAAACCTACACTAAACCAGTAGCTACAACATTTTTTAAAATTTGCATTAGGTACATGCCCCATTTGCAAGCATCTAAGCATCAAATTCAATAGCAAAACCAATTTAGCAATAGGTAAATGGCCCATTTTATCTTCATAATGCAAGCATCAATATATAAAACAATAGGAGCCTAGCTAAATGAACTAAATTTCAAACCAGATAACAAATTCATTTTCTTTTGTTTTTTCAAACCAGAGAACACTTGTTCTTTTTATGAACTAAATGAACCTAGCTACTGCAAGAAAACTAATTTAGCCTTGCTACTGCAACAAAACTAATTTAACTAAATGAACCCATTTCATCATTTTTTTAAATGAACCAGAGAATGAACCTATTTCTTGTACTGCTACTGCTCAATTTGGGAAAACTAGAAACAAAACATTTAATACACAATCTTCTCAGTGTTGCAAAAAGCTTAACATTGAAATATGTATGAACCCAAAATCATCAATTTTTCATAAACCAGAGAATTGATGGACAGAACAGGAGGGGATCGAGCATACTGCAAGCATTTAAATGAACCCTAAATCATCAATTTCATAGCAATGCAGGGTACAGGAGGGGATCGAGCATCAATTTGAACCAATTTCATAGCAACTGGAAGCAATTTGAACCAATTTCAGGGAAGGGGGAGGGGAGAGGGAAGGGGAGAGGGAAGCTCACGGTGGCGGCAGTGTGGTCCTCCTCCAACGGCGGCGACAGAGTGTTCCTCCTCCAACGGCGGCGGCAGCGTGGTCCTCCTCCGACGGCGACGGCAGCGTGGTCCTCCTCCGACGTCCCCTACTCCAACGGTGGCGGCGGCGTGTATGGGGCAGGTGGTGGGGGCTGGTGGAGGGGGATGGTGGCGAACGGTCGAGGACGGCGTGGCGGGGCAGTGAAGCTCACGGCGGCGCTCACGGTGGCGGTTAGGGTTTGTCGTCGATGAATTGGGAATGGGGAGGGAGAAAGCTAGTCTCGCGTGCGGTTAAGTCCCAAGTATACACGGGGTACACTTATTGCCGGCGCACCAGGGCTTTGGTGCGCCGGGGACAGGTGGACCCCCGGCGAACCAAAGCCCTGGTGCGCCGGCAATAAGTGTACCCCGTGTATACCTGGGACTTGGCCCAGATCACATGCAATGACCTCCCCAACTCATATTTTCTTTTGTTTTTCTTTATTTCTTTTCTGGCCTTTTCTATTATATTTATGTTCTTATCTTTTCAAGATAATAGCCAAGAAATATGCATGAGTTATATATGCAAAAACAATTTCAAAATCTTAATTAGGCATTACAAAAAAATATGAGTTATATATACATACACAAAATATTGACCAACACAATATTAACTAGTCATACATAAAGTATTGGACATGACCATATGAGTAGTTATGAATTACACAAAATATGAGTTATAGATTGCAAATAAAGTTTTACATCATCGATTGAGAAGAGTGTTTCGCTTTCTTCTTGCTTTTCTTGCTCGTCGTTGAATAATTTAGCCCCGTGTCGTGACTTCTTCTTTTGAAGGGTCGACCTGACCTCGGTAGCGTGGTCCTGCTTCTTCTTGTGGTGTATGTTGTGTCTTCATCCTCGGATTCTTCCATCATTGGATCTCCGACTTGTCCTTCGAAGTCTTCCTCGTTGGCGACTCCATCCATTCCGACGATGGTCCTCTTGCCTCTCCTCACGATAACACGGCTAGGCCTGGATGGGTCGGTTATGAAGAAGCATTGGTGCACGTGTTCTGCCAGTACCCATGGCTCATTCTGCGCGGTGGCGTTCGTGGACTTTGATTTGTTGGCTTCGGGTAGAAACATGGTGGTGAAATACCGGTCTTCTTTTGTGACGTTCTTAGCCCATCTGATACGGAACATCGGCACTTTCTCCCCAGCGTAGCTAAGCTCCCAGATTTCCTCGATTCTTCCGTAGTATCTAGTCTTTACGTCACCCGTCCAGGAATCCATCGTTACCCCTGAGTTCTGGTAAGCACTGTTCTTGTCTTTTTCTTCCGTGTAGAATGTGTACCCGTTGATATCGTACGCTTGGTAAGTCATGAGGTTGGGCGCGGGGCCATGTGACAAGGCCAATACTAGTTTATCCTTGTCAGAATCCATTGGTGGGGGATTAGCATCAATGTGGTCTTTGAACCAGCGCGCGAAAGAGGAGTTGTGCTCTCTGTATATTTCTGCTTCCGTCATCATCGGCTTGCCACTGTTCTCTATCATGGTTTTGTGCTCTTTCAACCAAGGATCGATCAAGTCAATGTGTTGTAGCGCTACTAAGTTGGCCCTGTCAAAGTCGGAAGTCCGACCAGACATGTGCACGTGCAGTTCCTTCCTTCCATTTTTGTGGCCTACTCCCTCGAACCTGCGGAGGTGCTTGTTTTGAGGCAAACCAACAGGGTCCTCGATGTCTAGATAATTCGTGCAGAAAGAGATGCACTCTTCGGTGAGCCAGCCCTGTACGATGCTTCCATCCGGATGTGACCTGTTACGAACGTATCCTTTAATGACCCCATTCATTCTTTCAAACGGCATCATGTTGTGTAAGAATGCCGGCCCTAGACTGACGATATCATCCATGATATGGACCAACAGATGGACCATCACGTCAAAGAATGCAGGCGGGAAGTACATCTCAAGCTCACATAGGATCACCACGATCTCTTCCTGGAGCCTTGCGAGTTTCTTCACGCTTATCGACTTCCGAGTTATGACGTCGAAGAAGTTACAGAGCCCAGTCAGCGTTGCACGGACATGGTCATCCATTATACCTCGGATTGCAACCGGAAGAATCTGCGTCATCATCACGTGACAGTCATGAGACTTCATGCCGCTGAAGTTTCGTTTCTTGGGGTCCATGTATCTGCTTATTAGCCCGGAGTAACCGAAGGGCACTCTGACTCCTAGAAGGCAATTGAAAAATTGATCGACCTCGGCCGGACTAAAAGTGAAGCAGGAGGGGGGACAGTAATAGTCTGGCTGCTTAATCCTTTTGCGCTTCTGACCGCCGTCCGCCTCCTCCTCCGACTGTCCCTCTTGGGCCGCCGGGATCTGAAGCTCTTCCCTGATGCCCAAAACTTTCAGGTCGTGTCTTGCTTTCGGCCCATCTTTGGTCCGGTCCGGCATGTTGAGAAGAGTGCCAAGCAAGCTCTCGCACACGTTCTTTGTAATATGCATGACATCAAGGCAGTGAGGTGTATCGAGAATTTTCCAGTACGGCAAGTCCCAAAACACGGACCTCCTTTTCCATACACCAATGAGCGGCGTCGTCACCGTTGCCTTTTTCTTCTTCTTCTCTCCAGGCTTTTGACGTATCTTTCCCGGCGGAGGGCACTCCTTCCAACCTTTCAGTAATGTATCGATCTCTTCGCCGCTCTTCTTCCGTGGAGGTCCTCGGGGTTCATTTGTACCATCGAACAGATCTCCACGCTTTCTCCACGGGTCAGTCTTCTGTAGCCACCTTCGATGCCCCATGTAAACTGTTTTCGAAGAGCCGGGATCCTTACCAAGCTGCAAAAACATCGTCTCTTCCATGCACCTGACACATGCCTTGTGTCCATGGCACACCTGGCACGAAATGTAACCGTATCCGAGGTAGTCCTGCACCGTCGTGATCAACGCGGCTCTCAAAGGGAAATATTCTTCCGCGACGGCGTCCCATGTATCTACCCCTTCCTCCGCCCACAACGTTTCAAGCTCCTCCTTTAATAGTTCGAGATACATGTTGATATCGTTTCCTGGCTGTGTCGGCCCTTGAATTAGCATACTCATCTGTATGTACTTCCTCTTCATGCACAGCCAGGGCGGGAGGTTGTAGATCCATACAAACACGGGCCATGTGCTATGTGTGCTGCTCTGGTTTCCGAACGGATTGAATCCGTCCGTGCTCGCACCCAACCTGATGTTTCTGGGTTCTGCCCCAAAACTTCCGAATTCATTGTCTAATGCTTTCCACTGGCTTGCATCCGAAGGGTGTGTCAGCACTGGGTGCTCAATCCGATCTTCATCATTCAACACTGCCTCCTTTCTTTCAGCGTGCCAGCGCATGAGCTTTGCTTCCTTGCGGTCCGCGTAGAACCGTTGCAGCCGGGGGGCGAGCGGGAAGTACCACACAACTTTCCGAGGAGCTTTCTTCTTCCCTTTCTTGTACCGTTCAGCGTCACACACAGGACATTTGGTCTTGTCCACGTGCTCCTTGCGATACATGATACAGTCGTTGATGCAGGCGTGATACTTTTCGTGGGGTAAGTCGAGAGGGCACGTGATTCTCTTGGCCTCGGCTAGACTACCAGGACACGTGTTCCCGGCAGGAAGGAGATCTTTCACGTATTCCAGGATGTCGTCGACGCTTGTGTCCGTCCATCCGTGTTTCGCCTTCATCTGCAGCACATCGAGAGCTACTCTCAAGCGAGACTCCCCCAACCCGCGACCTGAGTCGTACAACGGAGTATTCGAGTCTATCTCCAGTTGCTCAAGCTTTGATTTCCGCTTGGCGCCCTTCGTCTTTTCGAGAAGCAGATCTTGAAGATGAGGGTCCCGCACGACTGAAGCTAGCGGCACCTCTTCGTCGTCGTCAAGGTTATTGTCATCGTCAAGGTTATTATCGTCGTCAAGGTTATCGTCTTCTGCGACAAACTCTTCATCGTCATCAATGTCATGATGCCCTCCTTCTTGCCGGCCATTATTACCACCTGCTGCCGTCGCCCCATTGACCTCCGCGCCATCATCGCTCATCCATTGAGTGTGTCCATGCATGAAACCATTAGTGAGCAGGTGCCCCTGCAATTTTCCTGAATACGGGTCAAACCATTTCCCTCGTTTGCATCTCCGGCACGGACACAATACCTCCGTGCGTTTATTTTCATACATGTCGATGATCGCGTGTTTCAGATATCTCATCACGATGCTTTCACTCATCTCGATAACCATTCTCGCCTGCATGGTAAGATTACATAATTCATTAGAACCATGCATCCGTCGGTAGTTTTCACGGAAAATTTCGGCATGACCTTCCTACACGGTAGGACATAGGAGCGCCAGAAATGTGCCGAAACGGAAACTTGAAGAATCAACATTTCGGCGCAACGTTGGCAACTCATTTTCAACGCCAACACACACACAAGCACAAGCACAAGCACAACATATATATATGCCACACACGAGAGCTTTTCTTCAAATGTCCAACATACATTGATACATTCCTTAATTTGTTCATTAATCACCTATTTGTTTGATATATTCGTCAACAAGATCGAGACGTCGCGCCGCTACCACGACGTATGGAAGCCGACTTTCTAGATCTAGATCTAGATTGAGCGGTCAATGCGGGATAGTAGATCTAGATCTACATAGGGGGATGTGGGAGATGCATGTAGGAAGGGAAGATTTGCTCAAAAAATATGATTTTGTTTGGTCAAATTGGTGAAATTGGGGATAGAAATGGGCAAAAATGAGCTGGGTTGGGAGAAGCCTCGGGTTTGTGTGAAGGAGTGGAGTAATGGTAGTGGGGGGAGTGGTTGTTGAGCAGAAATAACTGCCCAGGTTACTGCCGGCGCACCAGGGCATGGGTGCGCCGGCAGCACGTAGCCCTTTCGGCTATATCACCCCCGGGCCAGGCCCAAGAATCATTGCCGGCGCACCAGCCCAGGGGTGCGCCGGCAATAGCGCAAGTTCCGCCGGCGCACCCCTGGGCTGGTGCGCCGGCAATGATTCTTGGGCCTGGCCCGAATCGGCCGAGGCCATGCCAGGAAATAGCGCCGGCGCGTCTGCTCCTCTGGTGCGCCGGCAGAAGGAACGCATCCCCGGCGCGGCTGGGAAGAGGTGCGCCGGCAACACATGCCACCGGCGCACGTCCTTGGTGGTGCGCCGGCACCTATTGCCTCCAACTATAGGCTTTTTCCTAGTAGTGTCTTGAGCTGTTCTATCAGAAAAGATAAAAACTTATTGAGCAACCAACGAGTAAAGAAAAGAAAGTCCAAAGGATATTAAGTGGTTCAAATACTTACTGACAAAGCGACGATTTTGCGTCCTTATGCGCTTAAGGACCGCTTCCTCGCGAGCAGATTGTGCAGCTATATGCTCGCTCAGCGAAGTCTCGGCATCATGAAGTCTTTTCCTAAGATCTTCGACACCAGCAGCATCAGCCTTAGCCTTGTCAGCCTCTGCTCTAGCTTGAATAGCATCTGACTCAGCCTTCTTACGAGCCTCCTCACTTTGCTCTAATTTTTGAGCAAGTATGTTGGCACGCTCGTTGACTTCCGCCAGTTTTTCTACCAAGAAAGTTAAATATAGTTAAAAATATCGACAACAAAGGAGCAAGAGAGCAGCGGCAAAAAGAAGAAGCAAGGCATTACCTTCAGTCTTACTAGCATATTCACGGTACCCAATAAATTGGGCACCGATGCGAATAAGATCTTTGATCATAGGCTGTTAAAGAAGGACAAAGGAAAAATGTCGGTATGAGAAAAATATGATGGCACATAGAAGTAAACAGAGAAAACATAGACAGTGACAAGAAAATTAAGAACTTACATCATCCAAGAGAGGGTTAGAGGAGCTACTCAATTGGAGAGCAGGCTCCGGGATTGTTTCAGTCCTTGCCCTTTTTGGTGAAGGGACTCGGGGGCTTGAAGGAGGAGTAGAAGCGCCGACGTTTTGTTGAGGAGGCGAGGATTCTTCTCCTTCAACTGGCGGCTCCGAAACAACTAGAGTATGTGACGTACTCGTTCGAGCAGCCACATCCAAAGTTGGTGTTTCTTCCTCATCATCACTGCGGTAAAGGTGGCAGCATAAAAAGCAAGACAAAAATTAAAAAAAAAAAAGAGAGAGAGGACTTACGAACTGATGAGGGTCTCAAGGTATGGATCATAAGCTGCCTTCTGCGGTGAAGGAGCAGCTTCTTCGGGTTTGGAGGTCCCGGAATCTTCGACATCACTCCTTTTCCTTTTGTTCTTTGGAGAAACAGCAGGAGGAGGAGATTGTGCTGATGCAGGCCTTCAGAGGCAGCATCCTTTTCACAGATCCCGCAGATTTTCGAGAATCTGCGGGTTCATTCACAAAAGAGGGGGCCTCTTGGTTGTCATCGGCAACAACGGCCCTTTCTTCGACATCTCCACCTTCAGGAAGGGGAGGAAGCGAGACAAGATTTGGATGATTCTATATAAAAACGAGGGAAGATGTCAAAAGGAGTTACAAAAAAATAGCAAGACAGTAATAAATCAATCGACAAAGTTTACCTTGGGAAGCGCATTGTCGGTGCTGTACGGTTTTACGCGGCAAGAAGAAGGGACATAATCCTTTTTGCTGAGGGAGGAGATTTTTCGGACAAGCTTTTCCAAGTCCTTAACCTCCAAATCCGCTGACAGCCGATCTACGTCTTCGTCGCCAGTATATTTCCAGAGAGGATATTTGCGAGCCTGAAGAGGCTGCACTCTACTTCTAAGAAAATACACTGTAATCTGGATACCTGACAATTCTTTGCCGCGAGTATTTTGCAACTCATGGATGCGAGTAATCAAGGCCTCTGTCGAAGCTCTTTCTTCTTCGGTAGCCTCTGCATCCCAGGAGCGGCGACGAAGAATTTTCTCGGCAACATCGAATGGAGGGATGTTGTCTTCAACGCATCCATGGTTCTCCTCCTGAATGTACAACCACTTCTTGCGCCACCCTTGAACGGAGTCAGGGAGTTTGACGTCGAAGTAATCGACTGTGGGGCGAACAGAAATAACAACGCCGCCTATATTATAGGCGACATTGGGAGAGCCATTGCGGCGACAAAATAAAATGCGCTTCCATAGCGCCCAATTAGGCGAGACGCCAAGGAAGGCTTCACAAAGGGTAATGAAAATAGAAATATGGAGGATAGAGTTCGGCGTGAGGTGGTGAAGTTGAAGACCATAAACAAAAAGTAGACCACGGAGAAAAGGATGAATGGGGGCGGAAAGACCGCGGATGAGATGGTCGACGAAACTTACCCGATACCCCATTGGAGGGGTTGGGTAGCTTTCTTCACTAGGGAAGCATAGCGCTTTAGGCTTCTTGCTAATCCCTAGTTTCTTCAGGAGATTGAGGTCCTGAGTGGAAATCTTGGACCTTTCCCACTCCGCCCTTCCCAGATCCGCGGCTGCCATCGATGATTCAGGAGTGCTGTGCCTGGTCAATCGACGTGGTGGCATCAACAATGGCGCGGAGTTACAGCTTGGAAGAGATGAGCTCAGGAAACTGTGGAGCGCAGGAGGAGGTTTTGCAGAGGAGATGAGGAGAACGGCACAAGCGGAAGTGCTCGAGGAAGAAGAAGGAGATCTTATATAGAGGTGAGGCGAAGCGGCGGACCGTTGGATGAAAAAGGAGCGTGACAGATGATAACCACAAAGACACAAGGGTATATTTTCACATAGAAGACGTGGCGTAAAAAAGCGGAGGACGTGTGTCCCCCACTTACACGACGTGTCAAGATAATGGATAATTTGGGCCCGCAAGGCAGTGGGGGAAAACTTCTCGCCATTTTTCGAAATCACAATCGTGGTTATCGTCAGCAGTAACGTCACCTTGTCAGAGAGAAAAATTTGACTCAACAGCAACATAAAAAGGCGACATGAAAAAATATCGGAGAGCTTTTGATCAAATACAAGTTTTTGATCAAATGCTCGGGGGCTACTTTGAAAAAATTTAAAGGTCAAGAAAGTCAAAATAGTAATGGCATGAGCTTATGATCAAATAAAAATATTTGTTCATAGCCTCGGGGGCTACTCCCATCGGGAGCGCTGTTCGCGCACCCGAGAAATTATAAAACTTCGGGAGAAAAAGAGAATATGGCGGCATAAGGCGTGGAGCCTACAACCAAGCACAAGTCCTTGGCTGTAGCCTCGGGGGCTACTCCCATCGGGAACGCTGTTCGCGTGCCCGATGAAATCATAAAAAAGAAAGTTAAAAAGCAACAGAGTATATTTCGAGTTAAAATAACTCTACATATACTCCCATCGGGAGAGCAATATAAGTCATCCGTTGACTCAATAAAATGGGCTATTCCAACAGCCGAATAAGCACTCGACAATATATTCTCAGAGCGCCGCGAATAAATCTCTGAATGCCGCAAAATTTGCGAAGGTAAGACCCCAGATCCGTTCTATGTGGCGTGGCGCCGTCTCTGATGTCGGTTGGCTACTTTTTCCTGTATCAACAGATACGAAGAAAAATCCTAACGGACGCGTTAGGTACCCGATAAATATGACTGGGACTCGACGAATGGTAAGACCTTAAGCGGCACCGTCGAAGTTTACACCAGTATCCCGAAATCATGTCCAGGGACGTGATTTTGAAGTAGGTTTTTGCGGATTGCCACTAGAGCAGTTAACTAGTACCTGATCCGTCAGATGAACTAGCCCCAATTACCATTATCCCTGTACAATATAGAAATATATGTGAAGAAATATAGAAAGATTTTGAATTGTCGAGTAAAATAAACAGTGGAGATTTTCCCTGACTCTGCGATTCAAGCAAAATCTCGGGGGCTACTGACATAGGCATACCCAATGGGCCTGTCGATGATGGTACCCGGGGTTTACTAAAGGCCCACTACCCGAAGAATAAGAAGATTCGGAAGCCCAAGACACTGTTAAGGAAAACTAGAGTTGTAATAGGAAGCATTATTTGTAATCTTGCGGGAGGAGTTAGAAACCTACCCGGACTCTGTAACTTGTATGATACGAAACCCTCGGCTCCGCCTCCTATATAAGGGGGAGTCGAGGGACAAAGAAAGGATCGAATCATTGTCTCTCAAACCCTAGTTTTTACATCGTCGAGTACTTTTCGAAACCTTCGAGATCTACTTGCCCTCTACATCTAACAAAACCCTAGTCTACAATCTGTAGGCATTGACAAGTTAATCCCTTGTCACCTGCCGCCTTGGAAACGTTGAGGATGATGCTGTGTCATGGGACCCGCATGTCATACTCTATGTACAATAAAAGTTTCTTTTCTTGGATTATTTTTGGCTCCTGATATTTGGTCACTTGCCTATTTCTTTCAATCTCATGCTGACTCTCAAACGTTGAGTAAGCTGCAGGCTCGTGGGACCCGCATGTCATTATGTATGTCTAATAAAAGTTTCTTTTCTTGGATTATTTTTGGCTCCTGATATTTGGTCACTTGCCTTTTTCTTTCTATCTCATGCCGTCTTTGAAACTTTCAGACCGCTGCTACAACATGGGACCCATATGTCATCCTCTATGTACAATGAAAGTTTCTTTTCATGGATTATTTTTTGCTCCTGATATTTGGTCACTTTCCTTTTTCTTTCGATCTCATGCCGCCTCGGCCCTCTGAAACGTCAAGTAAGTTGTTGGCTCATGGCACCCGCATGTCATCCTCTATGTACAATAAAGTTTTTTTCTTGGATTTTTTACCCCCTGATTTTTGGTCACTTGCCTTTTTCTTTCGATCCCGTGCCGCCTTTGAAATTGTGGAGGCTGACTCATGGGCCCCACATGCCAGCCTCTATGAACAATAATATTTCTTTTCTTGGATTTTTTACCCCCATTTCTGGCTATTTGCCTTTTTCTTTGGATCCCCGCCGCCTTTGAAACGATGAGGACGCTGCTGGCGCATAGGTACCACATGTCAGCCTCTATGAACAATAAACCTTTCTTTTCTTGGATTTATTGTTGACCCCTAATTAATGGCTACTTCGCTTTTTTTCGATCCCCAGCCGCCTTTGAAACGTTGAGGACGCTGCTGGCTCATGGGTCCCATATGTCAGCCTCTATGAAAAATAAAACATTTACTTTCTTGGATTTATTTTTGACACCTAATTAATGACTACTTGGTTCTTTCTTTTAATCCAGTGACACCTTTGAAACGTTGAGGGCGCTGCTGGCTCATGGGTCCGACATGTCAGTCTCTATGAACAATAAGAGTTTCCTTTGTTGCATTTATTTTTTACCCCTAATTTCTGGCTATTTGCCTTTTTTCGATCGCCTGCCGCCTTAGAAACGTTGAGGACGCTGCTGGCTCATGGGTCCCACATGTCAGCCTCTTTGTACGATAAAAGTTTCCTTTGCTGGATTTATTTTTGACCCCTAATTTCTGGCTATTTGCCTTTTTCTTTCGAGCTCCACCGCCTTTGAAACGTTGATGACCCTGCTGCAAACTGGGTCCAATATGTCAGCCTCTATGTGCGATAAACCTTTCCTTTCTTGGATTTTTTTGGACACCTGATTTCGAGCTACTTGCCTTTTTCTTTCGATCACCTGCCCCCTTTGAGAAACGTCGAGAACGATGCTGGTTCGTGGGTCCCACATGTCATCCTCTCTGAATGATAAATGTTGAGGCCGCGGCTGCAAGATAGGTCCCACATGTCATGCTGACTGTTGAATAAACGTTTCCTTTCTCGGATTTATATTTGACCCCTGATTTCTGGCCACTTTGCCGTTTCTTTCGATCCTCTGCCGCCTTGTCAACGTTGAGGACACTGCTGCAAAATGGGTCCCACATGTCATCCTCTATGTAGAATAAATGTTTCCTTTCTTGGATTTTTTTTCGATCTCTGATTTCAATGATGATTTGGGCCGTTATCTCCGAGCTAGTAGGCCCATTTACCAGTAGATTGCCGACAAATTTTTTTTTTTGGTTTTTTTTTTAACCTTTCTATTGGTAAGGTGGTACATAGGGTTACCCTTACCAAAAAAATATGTGGTACATGGATCAGCGCTGGAACCCTGATCGTTATTGAAGTCATTTGCACCTAATAGCGCGAGCTTAGCTAATTTTTGAAGAAAAATGTCCGGCGTGGTATTCAAAACAAAGATCTTCATGTCTGCTACTCCACCAAAAAATAGACCAGCATGTATTCATCACAATACGGGTAGCTAATTTAGGAAAAATGTGTTCATCACGGGATTCAAACAAAGATCTTCATCTCTGCTAAATTTTGATTTCACCAAAAACCGAACAGCGTGTGTTCATGACGTTAAGTTCACAAACACTATGGTTTCTCTATAAAATAAGGTCACCATCTGTTCCTTTACTGAAGGCATTTGCGAAAAGTGTCTTTGGCTCATGGGCACCAGTGCTCCTGCTGTTTAAAAAATAAATAAATAATCATACATATTTGTTTCAAAAAAATCTGAAAATAAATGTAGACATAATAAATAAAGTAACCTACAAGCGTGTAAAATTTTAATATGAAATTCTTTATATTGTAGACTACACAAAAAAGACAAAATCTGTTGAAATTTGGAGATTTGAAATATGCATACCCAGATCCACACGTTTGTTATTTTTGTGTAGCCCAGAATTTTTTGTATTTGAAACTGAAATTTTGCACGTTTATGGGACAATTCATTAGCTACACCATGATTTTTTTTCTAATTTTTTGAACACATAAATATGTTTTTTATTTTTTCTAAAATAGCAGGAGCACTGGTGCCCAAGAGCACCAAATCTCTTAGGCATTTGCGCCTAATAGCGCGAGCTTAGCTAATTTTTTAAGAAAAAAAGATGTCCATTGTGGTATTCAGGACAAAGATCTTCATGTCTGCTACTCCACCAAACAACAGACCAGCATGTATTCATCACAATACGGGTAGCTAATTTGTGAAAAATATGTTCAGCACGGGATTCAAACAAAGATCTTCATCTCTGCAAAATTTTGATTTCACCAAAAACCGAACAGCGAATGTTCATGAGGTTAAGTTCACGAACACTATGTTTTCTCTATAAAATAAGGTCACCATCCGTCTCTTATTTCTCAAGGAAAAACAGGTGGAAGTGTTGGGACGAACCACATGGGTGCTTCGGCTCTATGTTCAATCTTCTCTTTTTTGTACTGCAATCTTGAGCCTATGGCAGGACCTCCATTGACGTGCATTCTGCACCAATTTGGCCTTGGACGTATCCATGTATCACGGGCGCGATTGTGGGTAGCAAAGACACAGTCAGGTTTGAACAATTGGAAATCTGGTTCTGCAGCCTCTGCGTCGATTGGCGGGGGTAGCATGAAAATTGGGTGATTGAGTCCAAGAAATAAAGAATGCCCCTTCAAATTGTTCAATCTTTCCCACCTTGCCTCTTCTACAGGGTCCAAGGTATGGGCAGATCTCAAGAAAACGTAGCACCGTACCAAAGGATAAGACCTCAGCTTGTTACCCATATGTAATATTGGAGGACCGAGGATGGGCCGATAACCCTTAACCTGAATCCACGCGAGATCAGATTCACCAGTAATGGACTCTGCTCTCATTGGTGCCAGGAACCAAGTGCGCTGGTCAGAAAATCCAAGAAATACATCTTCATCTTCATAATTATGATTATCACCATCATCATCTAATTCTTCATCATCTAATTCTTCATCATCTAATTCTTCTTCTTCTAATTCTTCTTCTTCTAATTCTTCTACATCAGCATCATTATCTTCATTGGCACCTGCATCGCCTTGAGCTACATTTGCTTCATCATCTTCCATGACAGCATCTCCCTCGATTTGAGCCAAAATTGCAGCCGCTTCTGCTTCTTCATCTTCAATGACAGGGGCGTCAATGAGACGCGGGGCTGCATGTGTCCCTGCAATGCACAAAGATCAACCACAATGCAGCAAGTAGGAACTACACTGTAAATTATCTCTTCTCTTCTATCTTCTATCTTCTACTACTATAAGGCACCAGTTTTGAACAAGACATGTAGCAACAATTCCAACTGTTGGTGTCCAAAATCTAACGGTTGGGATTAGAGGTATTCGCGTGAAAAAATACCACACCAGTGTCCACGTGTTTCTAGAACCGTCATGTTTCCATTATGAAGAAAAATCAGAGCAGTCTCACACCGATATCACACGTCCCACTTGATAGTGATTAAGAAAGGTTCCAATTTTTTGTTCATATTTATAAACTGTATGCTCACACTTATTTTGATGGTATAACCAAATTATTAGTTGTATTGAAAGTTTGAACAACATTTAGAACGCAACTTTTGTACATCAGTATTGCGAATCGTAATTGGTCCAACATGTGCAGCATGCCATTTACTAGTTAAGACATAAAACAAAGACTCACCCCAGGTATATGGTTCCCAAACCAGAACATCTCCATACGGATATGTAACTGCGTATACACGATGCAGGTGTGAACTTGTACCATATCCAGGAATGCCCATGGCATCGACATAGCTGGTTCCTTCAAAGAATTTGGGGTTTCTCAGGATATTCCACTCCTTTTCTAGGGGCGCTTGTAGGATAGCGATCAAGTTGTCAAATACAACGATTACCTCGTAATGCCATGGCCCTGCTAGATCATCTTTGTACGGCCTCTTGACGATCCGTACTTTGAGCAGTTCCAAACTTTTATCTATTTTGTATTTGAAGAGGAATGGTGGGCTGCCATGCCACCATTCACGAGTAGGGCCCAAAGAAATTCCTGCATCTTGCAGAGATGGAAGAGGTATAATAGTATCTGATATGTATATGTTGCGGATCGTCAAGTGCCCGTCCTGCTGGACAAATGCCACCCAGTCGCCGTTACAACCCACCCAGTGCATCGGTCCATGTCCATCCAGTTCCTCCTTGGTATGGATAAATGCTGGAACTGTCGGCTTGTCTAATGGCATCAACAACGCGTGAATGCCCTGCAAATAGGATTTGTTTCAAAATTGTCTATGCATGCAAGGTATTCGACAGAATGAAGAGCGGATTGTGCAGAACTGAAGCACAGATGTAATGGATAAATAAAGCAATTCCGAAGAGTACATGTGCATAGTGAAGGCAGCAAACCTTACAGTACTCCCAAATTAGGTGATGATGTTGAGTCTAAATACATGCATGATGTTTGGCAGTAAGAATAGTTGATTGAAAAAACACAAGCTGAAACGAGATGAGTAAATAAATAAATACTCTTATAGTATTGTCGCGGTCGTCTGGCCATGTCTCGGGGTCGCAGTGGAGCAGGCTCGGTACACCGAACGGAACCTTATGCGCTCCACGGATGGCATGCCGCATGCCGATCATGCCTCAAGCGAGGCGACCAGTGCTAAGGATATCCGCCCGCTCGGATATGTTCTCCACCATTGGGTAGTGGAGGTTGCCCCACCCGATGGACTGGTGGTAGCAATCAGGAATCTCCTCAACCTTACGCTTCTGCTTCATTGGAGTTGGTAATCTAATGCAAGGGAGAGAGGGGTGAACGGGAGAAAGAGACAGAAGAGGGTTTTTTTTGGAGAAGATGCAGTAGTACTACGATACTAGGAGGTGGAGATGCGGGGCATATGTTTCCGGGGGAGAGGAACCACTATTTCCCTTTAGAAAAAATAACCGCACTTGCACATTAGAACTTGGGGCGGGGATATAGTGGTAACAGATTCCGAGGTATTGACCAACTTTCCCTCACCTTGACCCCACGTGGTTGTGAACCCGAGATAATTTTCTTTTTGATGAACCCGATATACTTATTATAGTACTAAAATAGTACAAGTATATACCTTGTATATACCAACATTATTATTTTAAGGACTTTTGTTCCATGAGCAACAACTTCCCCCACTCCGCTCATCCGAAATCCTAGCCCCTCCAACTTCAAGGACCAATCAACATAGCTATGGCCTTCTAATTTGGCTCAAGTCGCCGCACACATAGTCCTCCCGCCGACAAGGAATAGGAGCATCAGCCCTTTCGTCGCTTGTTGCTATACATAATCATATACAGTACCATATATATTTCAAATTTCCATATCAAAAAATAGTTCAAATCTGAATTTTAACATCTCAAGCTAAACCCTCGCTTGGTCTTAAACATAAGCATACCATAGTTCTACTTTTGTCTTCACCGAACAACAGAACACAATGTGTTCATCACAACATAGCCAACCGGAGTACCTAGTAATGTAACTAGAGAAGTGAACCTATAGTTGATCAAGCCTTCAACTTTAACACAATAATACCCCCACATTATGTGTTGAGGAGCCACACCCATATATTTAAGAGTACCATCATGTAGACCACAAATGCATCAATGAAGAGAGGGGTATACTTATAGACCACCTCTTTACAAAACAGTTGTAATTAGTAGACCACAAGTGCCTCGTTCATTAGCTATGAAATTACATACTATCAGTAGCTACAATGGCTGCATGACCTGTTTCATAATTAAACATCACACTTGTTCCAATCCGGGGCGTTGGCGAAGTTTGGGATGAACCAAAGCGGTGTCTTTACCAGGTACCTATCTTTTTTTGTTTTGCATGTTTTCTCCAAGGCGTTGGTTTGGAAACCAACGGCGCAATCTTCATGATTAAGACTGAGTCAACATATTTCAGGCAGCTACGAATTGCGAAGCCATGCTTCATTCGGCAAGGTGTACACACAATTTCTTCTCGTCAGACATCCTGGGACAACATCTGCACCGCCTAATGGCAGCATAATCGGATAGTTCACTCCAAGGAAAAGAGAATATTCTCCAAGGTCATCAATCTTTTCCCATGGAATACCTTCATTTAACTTACTAGTGTCCTTCATGAACACCAGGCAACCAAACCCAGAAGCATAGTTGCCAACAGTGCGACCATGATGAACACGACGATCAGAAGCAGTATGGCAAACTTTACATGAATATTCCCTTTCATCAGCAATGCCCAGTGTATGGATCAGAAGAAGTCTAGAACCATCTATAGATCTTGCTAACCACCACACAACATAATCGACCTCGTGATCATGGCCAAGAGCATCATCAAGTGCACACCACGGAGGACCTGCTTGAAAACGAAATTACTGTTAAGAAGGGCATGTTTGGTTTGCACAAGTCTGAAAACGTAAGAATTGGGAAAACACATTAGGATTCAGATGGGATGATATAATGTCATTTCCATTCAATAATACAGCTTATTGGTGTATTTGAGTACATCACATGGGAAACCAAAGGATTCATTTCAAGAAGTTCAAGTAGAGGTCAAAATCCAACATAATTCAATCTGAGAATAAAACTCCTAATTATACAATCCTGAAATTTTTCTATGGTAATCATCTCGAATAAAAAGTCTAAATACCAATGAAATTTCATCTGAAGCAAATATGCCCCAAGTCAGATCAGTCAGGTTCGAAAATTAATAAGTTTGTGCATTAAAATTATCTTTACAGCCATGAATAATGAAGCTCATCATACACTATGTCCGGAGGAAAATTACCAGCTTGCTGATGCGTGAACAGTGCCATTATGAGTTGTGGCAAACACAAGGCCATTGTGGAGAATTGCATCGTTGTAATTGTAAAATATGTGGGACTTGGGCTCTGTAAGAACTGTCCATCCAGAATCAGCGCCGCAAAGGAGGGCAACTCTGATGTCAAAAACAACAACAAGAGAGAAATTTTTGTACCCCCCAGCAGCTGTGGGAACTTGGCAAATATATATCTTGTGAAATATAATGGCACGAAGGTTGTGGTGGTATATATTTGGAATGTGGGTGGTTTCAAACGGCACAGGGAGAGGAATTTCACGGCGAGTGTAGACGTTGACAAGTTTCCATTTGCAAGCAGGAAAGCCAGTGTCAACCATGGCAACCCAATCTCCATTGGCACCTACCCACTGCTTACCCGTACCGTCTGGCATCACAGCGTCGGAGGAGAACCTGTCCAACGGCGTCAGCTTGCAATCCCGTGCTACCTTCGTCGGGTGAGAATGAAGAACACATGGGAGGCCAAACGGGAGAGAAAAAGATAGAGTTGCACTATCATTTGCAGAGTCGAAAAATAGTTTGGACGAACCGACGAGGCTCGCGGCGGTGATGACATCGCATCTTGTTACGAGTTCTTCAAGGGGACCTTCGGAAAAGACCTTCTGAAACAGTTCAGAGTCATCATTTTCCTTGTTCGATGCCGCCATCGCAGGGCAGGGGTGGGTCTATGAGGTTTGGGTTCAACTGATTGGAGTTTAATTTGGGTTCGATGGCGGCAGGTGGCGGGGAAGATGAAGAACGGAGGCTCTCAAACTGGGCGGTGGAATTGATTCTAAAGCTGCATGGCGGCGGCACTGGCGCGTGCTATGGAAGGTGGTCGATTGGAGAGTGCGGGCGGGGGCGGAGGTAGACGATGGAGGTGAACCGAAATAGGGCAGGTGGGGGCGGGGCGCTTGA
This sequence comes from Lolium multiflorum, assembly GCA_030979885.1. Classification (NCBI taxonomy): domain Eukaryota; kingdom Viridiplantae; phylum Streptophyta; class Magnoliopsida; order Poales; family Poaceae; genus Lolium; species Lolium multiflorum. Next base: position 127,050,859 of record CM061749.1, read on the forward strand.
CTTCGCTCCTCTACACTCTACAGCATCTCCTCCTGTTTCTTGGAAAGTGTATAGACCCATAATAAAAAGTCATTGTTCCCTCTGAAAAGGTGAAGAACAAGTCACTGGTCTAACGTGCAAATTTGGACATCCCAAGCTATGTGTTGTCATGTCAATTCAATGTCCATGGCAGTATTTTGAATTTTGCATGACCAAAATAAGTACGCCTTGGCCTTTCACAGTCGGGGTTTCTTTAGGGCAAGAACAATAGAAGAGTCAACAGCTGGCAAAAGTGCCACGTAGACGGGCTATAAGCGCCCACTATTGTCCTACTTCCTCTTGGCGTGATACTCCCTCCATCCACAAATAAGTGGACGTGCGGGATTTTCAAGGTAAATTAGTAAAAGGAAAGAAAAAATGCATTGGAGCACTCGTATCTTAAGAAACACATGTACTCAACCACGGTTGTAGATTTTCTCGGCGCAAGACTTTTCCCCAGCAGTTGTGGCTTTCAGTTGTTCGTGGGTGTGGGGAGGAGCTCCGCCGCATCGGTAGAAAGCAAAGAGGAACGACGGCTCTCGATCGTGCGGTGTACTCGTAAATCACGTGCGACCCATGCCCTAATAATTCACAATGCATTGATGAGGGCTATCACTTCATCATCCAATAAAATGTAGTAACTATCGTAATAATATTGTCTCTTAAGCCATGTAGTACAGTGCAAGATGCTTTAGAGAAATAAACCTCTATTTTATTGCTAATACACATGGTTATTTATTCTAGGCACTGCCTACCGAAAGATGTAGGAATAGGAAAAATGTAGGATTGCAATGTCATGTCCACTCCAATCCTATAGGAATTTGTGGGGACCCCGGACTAGCTATCCGAAATACCCTGTTATGCATTCAACTAACGAGGCCATGATCAGTGCACCGTGAGCACATAACCGAACTGAATATCCAGATTACATCATCCATTACAGTACCGAATACATAAGTCTTACAATAGCGAGGTCACATGACCCAGTCTTACATAAATGCCACAACGGGCAAGTTCACAAACACAGCAGCGGATACACGTCAACGTCGTCGGGCCCAAGTCATGCCTTAGACCTACAGGCGTCTGACTTGGAGAGCGTCCTAGGTCGCATAGTCGTCCTGATATCCTCCATCATCTTCATAGTCCTCCTCATAGTCTGGCCAAGTTAATAGCCAGGGACAAAGTCATGAGTACATTTGGAATTGTACTCGCAAACCATCAAAAAGGGGTGCTAATGTAAACTAACTAAGGGAAACAAGAGAGGAACGGTAGTTTCTCTTGTTGATATAGCATGCACCAGTTTCTCTTGTTGATATAGCATACCGGCATCTCAAATGATGCCGACACTATGGTGTACTTACGACATCCCTATACCTCTATTGAAGAACATACTTCAAAAGATAGAATACTACATCTTTATATCTTTAAAGAAGAGTTGCATTTCTCCATCTCAATTGATGGATATGCGAGGGAAAATCCTATGACATCTCTATATCTTTGTTAAAGAAGAGTTGCATTTCCCCATCTCAATGGATATGCGAGGGAAAAATCCTCTGACATCTCTATATCTTTGTTAAAGAAGAGTTGCATTTCTCCATCTCAATTGATGGATATGCGAGGGAAAATCCTATGACATCTCTATATCTTTGTTAAAGAAGAGTTGCATTTCTCCATCTCAATTGATGGATATGCGAGGGAAAATCCTATGACATCTCTATATCTTTGTTAAAGAAGAGTTGTTCTACATGAAACATTAGGTAAGAGTTCCCCACTTGGTCTTATTTTTCCTCGACCATCTCCATATGGTAGACATACACACCCTTTTTCCGTACCCTTCCGGTACATCCAACACAACACTTTCTTTGCAAAGCATTTTCCAAAACAAAACTCCAACACAGCTCGGTAACGGCCATTCCAACCGTCCATGACCGCGGACGCGGCTATTCGAATAGTTTTAACTCTGCAGAGTGTGCGCACTTTCACCACAAGAACCAACAAATCCGCCGGAATCAGCTCCGGTTCGTCATACGAAGGTATGCGAGTCTCGGACAGTCAGTCATAGTCTTCCGCTTGCTTCCATTGACATAAGTCCTTCCCTGCGGGCTTACCCCTTCCCGGCACCCCGGCAGCATACCTCCTTATTGAGCGTATCTCCGGCGCCACGACGGAAGACCCTCAGTAATCGTCCAGCTATCGGTCTAGACAGTGTATTGCCTCCTCAAGAGCGCAACCCGGCGTCGGAGGTCATCGTGACCCTCCCTAGAGAGTTGTGAAGCGTGCTTATGTCAACTTCGACGAACTTCGGACTAAGCCCGTGCCCACTTTTGGTGATGTGGCTGCGCTGTGTAATTGGTCCGGGCGTAACAAAGAAACGTGTGTTGTTTTTCCCAAAATCCACCATATACACATAATTCCTCCTTCCAACACTTTTGAACAAGAAACCCTTTTCTTTCATAAACCTTACACTCGGGCAAGGGTAGCTTACCCAAGGTTTTCATAAAACATTTACAACAAGGTAAACCTTGAGGGGTTCCCAACCTATAGTTTCATGAGTCGGACTAAAATTGCTCAATGGCCGAGATGAGAGTCCTCATGCCATGGAAGGTATAAAAAGGGTAGTGGTGTGAACCATACTCGCTTAAGGTAAGCGTGTAAGTTGACAAGATAGGGTGGGTCAAACTTTCATGTTTGTGGTACTACTAAACAACTTGGGTGGTGTATGTTTACTTATCCACCAAACAATTTTAATGGTACACGGCATACTCCTCTCAAGTTGAGAATTACACCAAGATTCATGACTTGATACCTCTAGACTTAACCTAGTGGTGGTGTGGGGTGAAAATCTATCTTTGAGTGGGACATGTTCATGTTGAGCATACGGGGTGACTCAAGGGAGTGGCACGGCCATGACACCATGCATCCCTCCAACATGTGTGCAAGAGTGGAACATCACCACAAGGAAATACTCCAAAATACAACCATACATAGACCATTGTAGAGAGAACACACATATAGAAACAAGATGCTTTGGGACGTCAACAAATGACATCCACAAGACATCAATCAGAGTTCAAAGATGGCTTGCCTTGGTTGGCTTGTCCCTGGTCCTCCTCAAATCCTTCTCCAAAGTCCTCCCCTTCAACTTCACCCTCGTTCGTATCTAGCGTCGCAAAAGTAAACGGTACACATAATCAATAAACAACATAAGAACCAAGGGTGTTTTAATAAAATATGCAAAACATGCAGGGGAGTTGTTTGGCAGTAACTAAAGATGGGTTGTTTGATTTTAAACAAAAGGGATGTAAAGGTTTTAAACAAAACAATTAAAATTTGAACCTATCATTGCATGTGACACACATACATTCATAACCAGAGACGAAATTCTATGAACAGAGACTAATGATATTTTTCCTAGATGCACAGTAACAATATAAGATCAACACAGTTGCAATCATTTAAAAATATTAATTTTTCAATTTTATAAATTAAGAATACTAACCAGAATACAGTGATCATGTTTAATACATTAAAAATCGCACAAAAATCCTAAAAATACACGGCCAGTGGCATCTGAAAGGTAATTTCATACTGGTTCTAATGCAGTTGGAATCATGTCAATCGGAGCTACCAAACTACTTTTATTAGCAAAACAGTATACTGGCAGATTTCCATTTTTAATTTTGGTTTTATAAATTTTTAAACAATTAAAAAGGGCGAGAACGCCCTGGGCGTGCGGTGCTGTGCAGATGGGCCGGCCCAGTGGGGCTCTCCGGTGGCCGGCGAAAAAAGAAAAAAAATGGAAAAAGGCCGGGGCCCGTGGCGGGCCAGGCAGGCCGACGTGGCCATGCACGCCGACGTGGCCGTGCATGCGCCATGCGCCCGCCCGATCTGGATCCGACGGCCCAGATCCGGCGCGTGCTCGACGTCCGCGGCGCTCGCCGGCGCGGAGGAAGAAAGGGGCGGCCAAGGGATTACCGGCGGCTGGCGGCGGCGTGGATCGGTGCAGGCGGCTTGGTGGCGGGGGTGTGCAGCTCGTGGGCGTCTTGGTGGTGCTCGGACACGTCAGCGTCGCCTTGCTTGGCGACGTCTGCGTCACGGGCGTCGCCGGTGCGTCGCCGTCGTCGTCGCCTCGCTGCAGATCTGCGCGGCAGAAGGCAACAGAGGGGGTTAGGCGAGGCAGTAGGTGGTGCTGGCGGTGAAGGAGAGAGGGGAGCGGCAGGGGAACGACGTCGTCGACGGCTCCTCCTCGTCACCTTCACGGTGATCACGGTGGCGATGGCGTCGGTGGCAGCAGCAGCGGCCCGAGCGGCAGCTCGAGCGGCCAGGGGTGGAGTGGGGCAGCCTAACGGCGCTGTGGTGGGGAGTTGAAGGGGAAGTGGTGGCGCTGGGGGACTTTTTATAGGCAGAGAGGGGCGCGGTGGCGACGGCCAACCCGTGGCCAAGGGTTGGCGTCACGCGTCGGCCCCACCGTGACGTCGCCCCTGGTAGCATCAGCGAGGGAGGGGAACGAGGCGGACGCGCGGGCAGTCGAGGTTGATGGCGCATCGTGCGAGGCGACGCCATCATTCCTCCTGCCAGCTTGGCGTGCGTGCTAGGGTTTTTGGCGCGGGAGGGGGTACTGGTGGTGTTTGGGCCAAAAGAGAGGGGGTGGTGCGGGGTAGGGTTGGGCCAGAGCAAGAGAGGGAGGGGTGGTGTTGTCCACGGCCCAAACCAGGGAAGAAAAAGAGAGGGAAGAGAGAAGGGAAAAAGAGAGGGGGAGGTTCCCCCTCTTGTCTCTCGGCCAAAACCAAAGAGAGAAGAGAGAGGGAGAAAAAAAAGGGCAGGGGTGAAAAAGAGAGAGGCCATGCCATGTGCATGTGCCTAAGTGTGACAAAAATACATGTGCACAAGTGTGAAAATATATGAAGGCAAATTAATAAGGTGGTGATGGTGTTGATGGTGCAACCTTAGGTGAATTGGTGGTGGTGTAGAGAAGAGGGGAGAGTGTTCCCTCTCATCCAGAGGTGATGCTCACCACCCTAGGGTTAGGGTTTTGAGGGGCATAGTGCATTAGAGGTGGTGCCATTTAAATTAAATAGATCAAACCCTAAAAACTTAGAGAGTGGTGCATTGATTTATTTAATGGTGTGGGGACATACATTACACACCAAGAGAAATGTTGAGTTAAGCTATGCAAGAATTCTAACCTACACTCAATCACAAGTGTTAAATAAAAAAATTTGTTGGCTCAAATTTTTTAACTTGTTGAGAATATGCAGGTTCTGAAAAATGGGGTGTTACAGACCTTCCCCCCTTAAAAGAATCTCGTCCCGAGATTCCGAGGCTAAGAGCTTGAATAGGTAGGGGAACTCCTTTCTAAGATAGTCCTCCCGCTCCCAAGTGGCTTCATCCTCTGAGTGATTACTCCACTGCACCTTGAAGAACTTAATCTTCCTTCGACGGGTTAATCTCACAGCTTCCTCCAAGATACGGATAGGGTTCTCCCGGTAGGTTAGGTCATGGTTTAGATCGATAGCGGTAGTCAATATTCTTGAAGACTTCTGGCTTGTCAGGCACTTGCAGACACTTTCGAAGTTGCGAGATGTGGAAAACGTCATGGAACTCCGATAATTCCTGGGGTAATTCCAATTGATAAGAAACCTCTCCTCTTCGGCCTATTATCTTGAAGGGGCCAATATATCTTGGTGCTAGCTTGCCCCTGAGATGGAAACGCTTCATTCCTTTGAGAGGGGTAACTCGGAGATAGACAAAATCTCCGATACTAAAGGTCACCTCTCGACGCTTGGTGTTGGCGTAGCTCTTTTGTCGGGACTGAGCTGCTTTCAAACGATCGCGGACGAGTTGAACTTGTTCTTCCACTTGCCGAAGTATATCAAGTCCAAATACTTGACTTTCTCCGGTCTCGGACCAGTTGAGAGGGGTTCTGCATTTTCTTCCATATAGAGCTTCAAAAGGTGCCATCTGCAGACTAGCCTGGTAGCTATTATTGTAAGAGAACTCGGCGAAAGGTAGGCAATCTTCCCATTTGGTTCCGTAAGCAAGAACACAAGGGCGGAGCATATCTTCAAGAATCTGATTCACTCTCTCAGTCTGTCCTCCAGTCTGGGGTGATATGCGGTGCTGAAGGACAACTTGGTGCCCATTGCTTCGTGAAGTTTCTTCCAAAACCTAGAAGTAAATTGGGAGCCTCGATCTGATACTATGACTTTGGGAACTCCGTGAAGGCTGACGATTCGGGAGATGAAAAGTTCAGCCAGTTCATGGGCTTTGTAAGTAGTCTTGACCGGAATAAAATGGGCCACCTTTGTGAGTCGGTCAATAATTACCCAAATGGAGTCATGTCCTCGTTTGGATCGGGGAAGTCCGGTGATAAAGTCCATTCCGATTTCTTCCCATTTCCACTCAGGAATCTTTAAGGGTTGGAGAAGTCCTGCCGGGCGTTGGTGCTCGGCCTTAACTTTCTGGCAAACATCACATCGGGCGATGAAGAATGCTATATCCCGCTTCATTCCATGCCACCAAAAGGTGTCCTTTAGATCTTGGTACATTTTTGTTCCTCCGGGGTGGATAGAGTAAGGGGTATTGTGAGCCTCCTCCATAATCAGGTTCTTTAGGCTAGGTACGCTTGGAACGCAGAGACGTCCGTTATACCACAAGGTTCCTTCTGAGTCGATGGAAAATCCAGCTACCTCTTCTTTACCCATACGACGCTTAATTCCTTCGATACTTTCATGACCAACCTGTGCTTCTTTAATCTGGTCGTGCAGGGTAGGTCGGGCTTCCATTGCGGCTAAGAATCCGTGACTAACCAGCTCTAAGCCGAATTCTTCAAACTCTTGGTATAGCAAGGGTTGTTCGATTTTTAGACGGGCATTGAGAGAGCAAGGTTCTCGGCTGAGTGCATCCGCGACTACATTCGCCTTTCCTGGGTGATAGTGGATGCTGAGATCATAATCTTTTATCAATTCAATCCATCGTCTCTGGCGCATATTCAATTCCCTTTGAGTGAACATGTACTTGAGGCTTTTATGATCGGTGTAGATATCACACCGGTTACCGATAAGATAATGGCGCCAAGTTTTAAGGGCATGAACTACAGCTGCTAACTCCAGATCATGGGTGGGGTAATTGTTTTCATGTGGTTTGAGTTGTCGGGAGAGTGTTGACGTCAGAAACCCACCGGCGGGCAGTGACTGGTCAACACCGTAGAGCCGGGAACAACTAGGGCTGCGGCTGGCCCCAGTCCCTCAGAGCGACGGCCCGCAAAGCCTCCTGGTCGCGCGCCGATGCAAATTGCAAGGGCGTGCCACCTGACCTATACCTGGTCGGAAGGTGTGGATGATGCCTCGCTTAGTTTCCTGCAGGGCACACACGTACACGTTAAATACGAGCCTCGATCGGCTCTCAGGTTGTCCTGTGAATCGGCTCATGGAGCCGATCCACCCATGATTCGTCCGAGGTGGCCGAATATATGGTGGTCCTGCTTGATCATGATAAAGCATATGAGATCCACGACGATCTGGGGTTTTCACCGCATAATCGGATCATCCTACTCACGATTGGGCCTCGCGCTCACGCACGGTAAACATAAGCCAGCCCTAGACAAGGCCTAAAAACCAACACTAGGTTGATCCTCGGAACGTCCTGTCTAGGGGCAGCAAACTACACCCTGCATGCCGCTGGATCCTCCAACCCTTTGTAAGGCCTAACTATTGCAGATATTAAACTAATCCTTGATGAATCAAGGAGCGACCGTAACGGATCAGATCTACTAAATAACGATCAAGCGGGGTGCCGCCCTGCACCCATGATGAGGTACAAGGACGGCTAGACGCGCAAGGGTTGCACTACGACAGCATATGATACTAGGAACAATGCTAACCCTAACACATCTATGATAACTACGTTGCTCGCCATCAAAAAGGCTTCAGCACGAGCAACGCATGAACAACTAGGCAGGCTCGTGCTGCCTAGATCGCGAGATGCGATCTAGGCAGCATGGTGCTTACCGGAGGAACCCTCGAGACGAAGGAGTTGGCGATGCGCCGAGATTGGTTTGTGTTGAACGTTGGTTGTTGTTTATTCCATAAACCCTAGGTACATATTTATAGTCCAGGGGACTTTCTAATGTGGGCGTGCACTAAACCGTGCACGAGATAAACTCTAATCTCTACGTAACCTACTATAAAGATACACGGGCTAACTAGCCCAAACTTGGTGAACAAGGCCGATTCACAATCTCTTCTATATGCATATCTTCAAACCCGTCTTGATCGCGGCCCACTTCTAGCTCGGTCAAATCCCGGTGATAACACATGCCCCCTGGTTTTGGAAATGACATTTCCAAAATCATTATGCTTTTCTCTCGTAGGGTCATGTCGTGCGAGCAGGACCGTCGCAGAGGCCTTCATCATGATAACTTGCCTTCTCAACTTCTCTCGTGATTAGACAGTTCTGGCACCACCTCCTCGAAAACTGCTGTGGCATTGAATTTTACTATGCTCCCTTTTATTTAACCGCAGCAAACAGTCTTCTTCCTCATCCCCTTCGCACTAGCTTTCAAAAAACCCCCTTCTGCCACCATGCCTTCGTCCTCCTCTTCTTCCTCCTCATCGGGTCTTTCTTATGTGTCCTCTCCCATCCGAGAGTCGACGCCTCGTGGGGCACGCAGGCGGCGTATGACATCCTCGCCCCAACGAAGTGGGACAAAGAGGACCATGACTCCCTCGTCCGGTCCGAGGATGACAAATCCTTGACCGACGGGGAGAGCGACCTCCGATTCCTCGCCGTTGGGGAAGCGGAGGAGGAGAGTGACGACGACAGCTTCTCCTGCTCACCTCTTCCGGGGAGGAAGGGGAGCAGGGAGAGGAGGAGGAGGACGACGAGGAGAGCTCCTCCGACGAGCCGCCGGCCAAGCGGTTCTGCCCTGGCCGGGCAACCCAGCGACTTCGACAGTGATGAGGACGACGCGACGAAGAAGATGAAGACGACGAGGGCCCAGCCGCGGCCATTGAGCGACGACGAGCCCGCCGAAGCAGCGCCGATAGTGACGACGATGGCGACGACGAGGGCAGATGGCCCATAGATAGGTCCTCTAGAATAAGGCCAGTAGTAGTAGATGGGGCAATAGATCCCCTAGTACTTTCCTTTTGAGAGCAATTAGCTCTTTTTATGTAAGAAATCTCGTCGAATCAATGGAGAAATTTTCCCCAATTCTGATTTTGCCGATTCCCTGAGTTTACTTGAGCCGATTCCCTCTTCTACTGACCTTGCCGACTCGTTCCCTTTGCCAATGCGTGATGAGCCGATAGCACCGTATCGGTCCTTCAAAATTCGCCCTTCCCTTCTTCAACCGATGATTTTCTAAATTTGGCAGAAAATGCAGATCTTCAGGAAAACCTTTGAACTTTCCCAACCAAACCCAATAATGTTCTTCAATAATCATCATTTGTGAAGAAGGTTGCAATGAAGGACCAGCCGATGGTATCCCAATCGGCTTTTAAACAGAGCAAAACAGAGCATCCACCAGGCCTGCTGCCCCCCGAGCCTTACTCGAGGCGAGACTGTCAAAGAGAATGTGCCAAAGCCGATCCCCTTTCTTCCTCAGACAGCCGGAACTTGATTCAGGAATCCAAATCGGCTCGAAGCAACGGAAGGCACCACCGTTGGCCTGAATTTGGTGAAGACTCGATAAACATCGCATAATGCCGCTAGAGTCGATGTCCATGTACCGGCTTCTTGTATCCTTAAGTCGATGTCTGCTGTATCGGCTGCGCTCAAAATTTTTTGAATTTTTTAGGCCGATTTGTGTGTCGGCCCCCATATTTGATAGTATTATCTCATATCCTCGTTTTTTATCCATCCAGGTGCCCCCCGAGCCGATTCTGTCAAGAGAATTGATGGTATCGGCTCTTCAGGTAGTCCCTGTTGGGTCAAACGTTGATCCCAGGCAGAATGGATGGTGAGGATAATTTTGGCCGATCGCTGGAATCGGCCTCCACATTGCTTGCTCGGTGAAGGTTTTGTAATATCCCTTCATCAGTTTCGGAGGGCCGATCGCAAGGATCAGCCTCGCCACGTTGCTTATTGACGTAGTCTTGCTACTCGTCCATGTCGGTGGACAAAACCAGCCCAATCTCCGATTTTATCACGTTGGTGCGCTTGCTGTTGTCCACCTCAGGTGCATCGTGTGATCGTGGAGCTCTACACTTCGCCGGACGAACGAGCACCATGTTTGTGCCAGCCGATGTTTCATCATCGGCTTTCCTTTGCTTGGGGCGCCACTCTTTTCTTTGCGGCAGTCCCTCCTCATCCAGGGTCCTCTGACTTTCGCAGCCAAATCAGGTCGTGCCTTCCTCAACGTATGCAAGTATAACCTTTCGGCTTCCTCCGCACCGCGCAATCGCTGAACCCCGCGCTTTTGTGAATGGCTGAGACCATCAGGGCACCACCTTGGACGGTGGTACCTGCCTTCTTCGTCTTCCCCTCGTCTTCCGAATCCTCGAGATCTTCCAACAGGGGTCTCAGCACGTCTGCTTTGTGGTGAGAGGCCCTAGGCGCCGAATACGGACACGTTGGCTGCCTCCTTCTTTTCTGGTTGCATTCTGGGCAGTTGCCGATTGTTGGTAATCGGCTCATTCCTGAATCCCAGCAGTGTCCGAAGAAAGGGCAGTCCCAATGCTGTCCGTATCGTCCTGCTCCCTGGCGTGGCGCTCCTGCCGCTCCTCATCGTGATTATGCCGACGATGTCTTCTGTCGTTTCTAGCCATACGGCCTCTTTCATCATCGTCGCCGTGTTGCCGGCGTTGATCATACCGACTCACGTACTTATTGAGGAGGTGATCAGAGAGGGGTCGTTGATATCTTATGTTTTTAACTTCCCCCTCTGTGACGTAGCGCTTGCCATCTTGACGGAGCCGATCGCATGGAGCGGCCCCCTCGTGTCCTTGCTCTGAGAACAGCTGTCCTCATCCCCGTCCTTCTCAGAGCGGTGTCCAAGCCCTACCATGCTGATGTTGGCTGAGAAATCAGGCTGGCACCCTCTGAGGTGGGAGAACTCCACCATGTTGACGGCGGGGAAGGGGTGTGTGTCGACCTTCATGGTGTACTGGTTAAAAATTAGTCGCCCATTTTCTATTGCCATCTGGATCTGCTGACGCCACACCCTGCAGTCGTTAGTGGTGTGGGTGAACGTGTTATGCCACTTGCAGTATGGCTTTCCGTTCAGCTCTTGCACCGTGGGAACTTTGTGGCCTTCGGGAATCTTTATATGCTTCTCCGCGAGTAAGAGATCGAAAATCTGCTCGGTTTTCGTCACGTCGAAGTCGAATCCTCTTGGAGGTCCTGGTGGCTTCACCCATTTGCAGGTTACTGGTCCTGCAGCTCGAGTCCACTCAGCCACCGCGACCTCTTGTTCTCCCGTAGCGACCTCATCTTCGCCTGCGTCGACCATGGTAACCACCCGCTTGAACTTGTCCTGGTAGACATCGGGTGACGCTGTTCATATGACAGCACCATGTGCGCTAGTGACGGGTAGTCCGCTTGGGAGGCCACGTCCTTGATCGATGATGACAGACCCACCACCGCCAACTCGACTGCTTCCTTTTCGCTTACGTGAACCGAATAGCATCGGTTCCTAACGGTCCTGAAGCGCTGGATGTATTCTGACACTGTTTCGCGCTTCTGTCGTACTTGTGCTAGATCGGCAATGCCAGCCTCGGAAGCCTCTGAGTGATATTGCTCATGGAACCGTTCTTCCAGCTGCTTCCAAGTCTGGATTGAGTTCGGTGGCAGCGACGTGTACCAGCCGAAAGCCGACCCTGTGAGGGACTGTGAGAAGTACCTCACGCGCAGCTCGTCTGACGCTGAGATCATGCCCAGCTGTGCCAAATATCGGCTCACATGCTCGATGGAGCTGGAACCATCTGATCCGCTGAACTTTATGAAGTCCGGGAGCCGATATTTGGGTGGTAGCGGGATCAATTCGTACTCGTTGGGGTACGGCTTGGTATAGCCGATCGCCTTCTTTTCGGCATCATGCCGAACTGATCTTTCAGATCGTACAAATTTGATCCGCGGTGATGTGCGCAGATTCGTGAGTGGCCGCCAACCCCGAGTTCGTCGGAGCGGAGTTTGCTAGTTTTCGGTTGCACTTTTCCTTGAGGATGCTACGCAGTTTTGTTGAGGGTCTGCCGCCGTGCTTCCGGCTGTTGTTGCCTGGGTCGAGTTGCCCCAGAACTGGCACGTCGGGGGCTTCCGCTCGGGAGCGCGCTGGGTCAAAGTGGCAGGGTGCCCGAGTTTCGGTGGTGCGGCGGGCGCGCCGCCAACGGCGAGGGACTCATGGCGGTGCGCGTGAGATGATAGACGCACGCGCCTCTATTTCCTCTCGCGAACAGGTCTCCTTCGCAGTGAATGAGCCATGAAGGTTTATCTCCATCGCAGCGGCTCTTCGGGGGGTGGACAGTCTCACTGCCTTCCTTCGTAACCCTTCCATCGATGCCATGGAGCGGGTCTCGGGAAAGAGCCGATTAGGTCGGCTTCGAGGGCAGATTTGACCCGTCACTTCTTCTTGAGCTCGCCAGAGCCCTCGTACGTGACCGGAGTTTCTTCCACCTCTGATGTAGATGGCATTGTGTTTGATGTTGAAGATGGGTCCCACTGGGCGTGCGAATGTGTTGACGTCAGAAACCCACCGGCGGGCAGTGACTGGTCAACACCGTAGAGCCGGAACAACTAGGGCTGCGGCTGGCCCCATCCCTCGAGCGACGGCCCGCAAAGCCTCCTGGTCGCGCCGATGCAAATTGCAAGGGCGTGCCACCTGACCTATACCTGGTCGAAGGTGTGGATGATGCCTCGCTTAGTTTCCTGCAGGGCACACACGTACACGTTAAATACGAGCCTCGATCGGCTCTCAGGTTGTCCTGTGAATCGGCTCATGGAGCCGATCCACCCATGATTCGTCCGAGGTGGCCGAATATATGGTGGTCCTGCTTGATCATGATAAAGCATATGAGATCCACGACGATCTGGGTTTTCACCGCATAATCGGATCATCCTACTCACGATTGGGCCTCGCGCTCACGCACGGTAAACATAAGCCAGCCCTAGACAAGGCCTAAAAACCAACACTAGGTTGATCCTCGGAACGTCCTGTCTAGGGGCAGCAAACTACACCCTGCATGCCGTTGGATCCTCCAACCCTTTGTAAGGCCTAACTATTGCAGATATTAAACTAATCCTTGATGAATCAAGGAGCGACCGTACGGATCAGATCTACTAAATAACGATCAGCGGGTGCCGCCCCTGCACCCATGATGAGGTACAAGGACGGCTAGACGCGCAAGGGTTGCACTACGACAGCATATGATACTAGGAACAATGCTAACCCTAACACATCTATGATAACTACGTTGCTCGCCATCAAAAAGGCTTCAGTACGAGCAACGCATGAACAACTAGGCAGGCTCGTGCTGCCTAGATCGCGAGATGCGATCTAGGCAGCATGGTGCTTACCGGAGGAACCCTCGAGACGAAGGAGTTGGCGATGCGCCGAGATTGGTTTGTGTTGAACGTTGGTTGTTGTTTATTCCATAAACCCTAGGTACATATTTATAGTCCAGGGGACTTTCTAATGTGGGCGTGCACTAAACCGTGCACGAGATAAACTCTAATCTCTACGTAACCTACTATAAAGATACACGGGCTAACTAGCCCAAACTTGGTGAACAAGGCCGATTCACAATCTCTTCTATATGCATATCTTCAAACCCGTCTTGATCGCGGCCCACTTCTAGCTCGGTCAAATCCCGGTGATAACAGAGAGATAAGAGATTACTTTTCCTTCTTGCATTAAGACACTTCCAAGACCAAGTTTGCAAGCATCACAATAGATCACGAAGTCTTTGCTGACGTCGGGCATAGTTAAGATGGGGGCTGAAACTAGTCGCCTTTTCAATTCCTGAAAACTCTCTTCACACTTTTCTGTCCATTCAAACTTCTTATCCTTTTTAAGCAGGAGGGTCATTGGCTTGGCGATGCTCGAGAATCCTTCAACGAACTTGCGGTAATATCCCGCCAATCCGAGGAAAGATCTTACTTCTGTAACATTCTTAGGGGGTTGTCGATCCACAATGGACTTGATCAGAGAGGGGTCGACAAAGAGTCCTCCGGCAGATAGGACGTGGCCAAGAAATCCAACTTCTTTGAGCCAAAATTAGCATTTGCTGAACTTAGCGTAGAGTCGATGCTGCTGAAGAAGTGGCCATCGGAAAGGTCTTCACCAATCTCTACGATGGTGTCACCAATCCTGACAAAAACCAACACCCAAAATATCATCAAGTCTATGCAATCGAGGAGGCAAGCCGAGCAGAACCAGAGACGTCAGAGGCTTTCGACGATTTGGGAAACCCATACGTCGATCCCGCTGATCTCAGAGAGGCCTAGGCACTAAATATGTCGGGTCTTCACCTCGTGAAAGAGTTCAACTCCCACAAGCAGCGTGGGATAGAGCCGCAAGAGCCATGGACGGTTCAGAACCAATGACCACAACCGCTACTGTCGAAGAATTACAAGCCTATCAATATAGAGTTACTCATGTGAGTAGGGAGTTGGAAAAACAAACAGCTTCCATGAACAGAAGAAGGGAAGCAGAAGCAACGAAGAGCAGAACAAGTCGACAGGAAATTCGGGAGACAGTCACAGAGAAGCTCGAAGGAGAGCACAATCTCGGCTGCAAAATATACCTGAAGCAGAGAGGGAGAATTTAGTTCAAAACCTTGACATGTCTTTCATGTCTATCGACACTAGGGGAAATATTATCCCTAAAACACCAGAAGCTGGGTACATGGCAACGCAAGCTTATATCCTCGCGTCCAGACCACCCCCTGGAGACCCAAGAGAAGCATTGTTTAACATGGCAATGGCTGGAGTTGGAGTCATGGGAACAGCGTTCGCAGCTACGCCTCCCGAAGGAACTGCAAGGCAAAATAGTCCACGACCCACTACAGTAGTGCAAGATCCACCGAGAGCAAGTGGAGCAAGAGATACAACGGCTCAAGCAAGTGTAGACAGAGCGCGACAAGAAAGAAGAGAACATCGACATTCACCAGAAGTTGCCGATGAAGATCTGTGCGGGCTCCCATGTTTTACGAGACGAGTCCGAAAAACTCGAGTCCCGTCAGGGTTCAAGCTACCCGAAAATTTCAAGAAATTCGACGGTCTACAGGATCCCGAAGATTGGCTCGTTGACTATCTCGAGATGGTGAAGTTGATAGGAGGAACCAGGGCAACAGCCATGCAAAGCATCCAGGTACATCTAAGTGGAGCCGCACGATCTTGGATAAAGAAACTTCCCCCACGTTCCATCGACAACTGGGATAGTTTCGAGGACATCTTCGTGAAAAATTTCCGGTCCACCTGCAAGAAACCAGCATCACTGGAAGAGTTGAGGGCGTGTAGACAGAAACACGACGAATCTATGAGAAAATACATACAAAGGTGGATCATTATCAAAAACTCGGCAGAAGATATATCTGACGAGAGGGCAATAGATGCGTTCGTGGCAGGAATTCGACGAGGAGATTTTGTCGAGGACCTAGGAAGAACCAACCCAAAAACAATATCAGCACTGATGGAAATAGCAAACAAGTGGGCAGATGGAGAAGATGCTATACATAACAAGCGACATAGGTCGCCAGAGGAGGACCGCAGTCGAAATTTTCAAAATGGAAGGCGATTTTGTCGCCAGTTCTACAATAATGATGCTCCTGGCCACATATCGGCTGGTTTCCAAGGAAACTCTGGAGGAAATAATCGAGACTATTACCAAAGAAGTAATGAGCAACAAGGCGACAACAGAGGTGACTACCGTGGTAATAGGCAAAATAGTGGACCAAGGTTTCAGAGATCATATGTGTCTCCCGAGGAAATGATGAACGGACCATGTCAGATGCATTTCTACGTTGATAATAATGGGAAGAGGCAGTCAGGACATCTGCAGAAGGATTGTCAAAATTTTCAAGCAATGTTGCGAGCCGCAGGAATGGCCAACGCTCAAGCGATGAATAGAAACCCCCAGGGGCCAAGCAGCGAGATACACCTCCCACCTCCTCCCGCAATCACGGACGAAAATCAGCACCAGCTCAGAATAGCGGCAGCACCACATCCACCTCCATATGTTGACCCTAACTCTAATGGTGCAGTCTTGATGATTCAGAAAGCTAGGCCATCTAACAGGGCACAGAAAGTAATTTCGCGGCAAGTGTTCATGGCAGAAAAAATGCCTCCACCAATAGTCGAGTACCTAAATTGGTCGGGACAGGACATTGGCTTCACAATTGCGGATCACTCGCAGCAGGTTCCCCGACCAGGGCAATCCGCACTTATCTTACCCGCAGTAATTGCTGGTTTTGACGTGTCGAGAGTCTTCATAGATGGCGGCAGCAGCTTAAACCTTATGTACGCAGATACATTAAGGAAGATGAACATATCCCTGGCAAATTTAACACCAACCGATACACGTTTCCACGGGATCATGCCAGAGAAGCCAAGTTACCCGTTGGGCAAGATCAATCTCGATGTTCAGTTTGAGACCCGAGAAAACTACAGGATAGAGAAATTGGTGTTTGAAGTCGTGGATTTCCCGTCGCAATATCACGCTTTGTTGGGACGACCAGCATATGCCAGGTTTATGGCGGTACCTCACTACACGTACTTATTGTGGAGGTTGCCTGGACCCAAAGGACCAATCACAGACAAGGGAAGTTTCGCGCTAGCTGATAAGTGCGACAAAGATTTTCATCGACTGTCAGAAACTTTCGGGATGCAAGCAGAATACATGGCGCCAAGGCTCACTGATTATGATGTGTTACCAGACACAGGGAGGCCACTCAGGGAACCAACCTTTAACACAACGAAGTATTCAAAAGAGGTGCAGATACACCCGACGGACCCGAAGAAAACAACGTCCATTGCAACAAATATGGACCTCGCATAGGAAAGCGCGCTCGTCGAGTTCCTCCGTGAGCACTGGAAAATCTTCGCATGGTGTCCAGCTGACATGCCAGGAGTACCCAGGGAACTTGCCGAGCACCACCTAAACTTGGATCCTGTTGCGAGACCAATCAAACAACCTTTGCGGCGTTTTTCGGAACCAAACCGCAAAGCCATGCTGTCAGAAATCGATCGACTCAAAGATGCTGGTTTTATTAAAGAGATATCTACAGAAGCCACGTGGGTAGCTAACCCAGTGATGGTGCCGAAGAAAAACACGAAAGTCCTTCGCATGTGTGTCAACTTTACGTGCCTCAACAAACATTGTCCAAAGGATCACTTTCCCCTCCCAAGGATCGATCAAATTATCGACTCCACGGTAGGATGCGAACGTCTTTCCTTCTTGGACGCATATTCTGGTTATAACCAGATCTGATTAAAAGAAGACGACGAAGCCAAGACAGCGTTCATCACACCGTATGGCGTGTTTTGTTATAGAACAATGCCTTTTGGTTTGAAAACGCGGAGCAACATATCAGCGGATGATGCAGAAATGCCTAGCAACACAGATTGGAAAAAACGTACAAGTCTACATCGACGATGTCGTCATAACTTCAAAAAAGGGGGAAACGTTGATCGAGGATTTGAAAGAAACTTTTGACAACCTCGACAAGTTTTGTCTCAAGCTGAATCCGACGAAATGTTCTTTCGGCGTTCCTGCGGGAGAACTTCTCGGGTTCCTAGTCTCAGCAAGAGGGATTGAAGCAAATCCCGAAAAAATCCAAGCTATCGTAACAATGAGGAAGCCAACAAAGTTGAAGGAAATACAACAATTAACTGGGCGAGTCGCAGCTTTAAGCAGATTCGTCGCCAGGCTGGGAGAAAAGGCGGTACCATTCTACGCCTTAATCAAGCAAGGAGAAAAGTTCCAGTGGAACGAAGAGGCAGACAGGGCTTTCGAGGATCTTAAACGGGCAATTTCGACACCACCAATCTTGGTGGCGCCAAAAGAGAAGGAACCCCTCCTGCTATACATTGCGGCTACACCCCAAGTGGTCAGCACAGTGCTAGTTGTCGAAAGAGAAGAAGAAGGAAAACTCCACGGGGTGCAGAGACCGGTATACTTCATCAGTGAAGTTTTATCGCCTTCAAAACAGCGGTACCCGCAGTACCAGAAGCTAGCATACGAAGTGTTTACAACCGCAAGAAAATTGCGGCACTATTTTTTGGCGCATCCGATAATAGTGGTCAACGAGGCTCCTCTATCCAATATACTAAACAATCCAGAAGCTAAAGGCCGTGTCTCCCTTTGGGGAATAGAACTTTCCCTCGGGACATCACGTATGAAAAAAGAAAAGCAATAAAGTCGCAAATTTTGCCAGATTTCATCGCAGAATGGATGGAGTTGCAAAATACAGGACCTCCGGACTTATCGAGAACTTGGACCATGAACTTCGATGGATCCAAGAGATTAGAGGGAGCTGGAGCAGGCGTAATTCTCATATCACCTGAAGGCGACAAATTAAAGTACGTCTTACGGATGACGTTCCCAAACGCGTCCAACAACGAGGCAGAATACGAAGCTCTTATACATGGGATGAAGATGGCGAAAGCTTGCGGTGCAACCCGACTGAAAATCTTTGGCAACTCACAATTGGTGGCACAGCAGGTTATGAATCAATGTGATGCAGTCAACGAGAGTATGATAGCATACAAGGAGATGTATAATGAGCTAGAAAAGCTGTTTGATGGGTGTGAGGTAAATCACATCAGCAGATTGTGCAATGATGAAGCCGATGTTCTGGCAAATATCGGGTCGCAATGTTTGGCGATTCCTCCAGGCGTGTTTTGGGAAGAAATAAGCGAAAGATCCACCAAGCCGATGAAACCTAAAAAGAAAGAGAAGGATGAAAAACCCTCGGGTGTTGCAAAAGAACCACTGGAAGAAGAAGAAGAAGAGGAACAGGAGCTAGTCATGATGGTGCAAGTACCATGGATGCAAGCGTACATATCATACATCCTAAGAAAAACAATACACGACGATCCAGTTGAAGCAAGGCGGATAATTAGACGTTCTAAAGCTTTTACTATGGTCAAAGGGGAGTTGTATAAGCGGAGTATTTCGGGTGTGCTACAGAGGTGCGTCACACCCGAAGAAGGACGAGTAATTCTGAAGGACGTACACGAAGGAGTATGCGGTCATCACGCAAGTAGCCGAGCTATCGCGGCTAAGGTTTTTCGAGCTGGATTTTACTGGTTAACAGCAATTGAAGATGCAAAGGAGATAGTGCGAACCTGTGACGCGTGCCAGAGATTTGCCGCAAAGCCTCACTCTCCGGCAGCAGAACTAATGCCAATACCCTTATCTTGGCCCTTTGCTCAATGGGGCCTCGACATGGTAGGAAAGTTACACAAAGCCTCGCCAGGAGGGTACGAGTATATGCTCGTCGCTGTCGACAAATTCACCAAGTGGATAGAAGCGAAGCCGATAAATTCACCAGATGCAGCGTCAGCCATAAAGTTCGTGAAGAGCATTGTTTTTCGATTTGGAGTACCTCATAGCATCGTCACGGACAATGGTAGCAACTTCACATCCAAGGAATTCAAGGCGTACTGTGCAGAGGTGGGCATCAAATTGCACTTCGCGTCAGTCGCACATCCTCAAACCAATGGCCAAGTCGAGAGCCAATGGTATCATCTGCAATGGTATCAAGAAGCGTTTGTTAGGGCCACTGGAAAAAGCTCGACATACTTGGCCGAAGAGCTGCCGAGCGTATTATGGAGCATCCGAACAACACCAAATACAGCGACAGGAGACTCTGTTCTTCTTGGTCCATGGGGCAGAGGCAGTGCTGCCGATAGAAATAGAGCACGACTCTCCGAGGGTCATGGAATACAATGAAGAAGCTTCCAGGAGAGCATTGGAAGACGACGTTGACGCACTCGACGAAGCTCGAGACGAAGTACTGTCAAGGGTCACTAAATATCAGCAAGACCTGAAAAATTACCACAATCGATGTTTGCGACCAAGGTCCTTTCAGGTTGGAGACTTAGTTGTGCGACTCAATCAAGATCGTACTGAAAAACTCGAGTCACCATGGCTTCGCCCTTACATCGTCACAGAAGTAATTGAAGGAGGAGCATACAGGATCAAAGATAAGAAGACAGAGGTTCCCGAGAAAAACCCCTGGAACGTAGCGCAGCTAAGGCGTTTCTACGCCTAGTACCAAAATATAGCTCTCCTTGTAAAAAATACAATGTACTGAAACGCCCGCGAGTTTTCAGACGCACTCTTTTCCTTTTTCGGGGCACCGAGTGGGGCCGGGAAAGGTTTTTAATGAGGCGGGCTCGCGGTGCTGCAATATAATAAAGATAGTTGAATCATATATCTTTTCGACAGGCTCGGGGGCTTATACCCAGAAGATACAATATATATATACAATGTCGACGAATACAACTTGCAAAATACCTGGCCTTGGCACCAAATACCTCGCCAAATAAAACGAAGGTACAAAATAGCAATCAAAACAGAGCAAAGCACTCGGGGGCCAGTACCCGCAAATATAGTCAATAAAAGTTCGGTTGCCTTGGTTTAAAACCTCGCATACACGATAAAAAATACACCACTGAAATACTCGGGGGCTTGATGAAGAAAAATAAATACATTCTTTGGCTTTACAATATAGAATATGTTTACAACATACAAGATGCAATTCCTGAGAAAGTTCGACAAGTTACAAGAAAAAATATCAGTCCCTACCTAATATACTATCTATGGACAGCCCTTTGTTATTTGCAGCAGTTGTCGTATGTTCGGCATAACTTCCTTTGACAAAGAATTCAGAGTCCATCCGAAGAAGCTCGTCCATCATTTCCTCGGCTACAGGAGTTACAATATCATTGATCTTGTCGATATTCCTTTTTCTCTTCGATTGCTTGGCCAGGCACTTGGAGACAATCGTCGTCAGGTCTAATTTTCGGTAGCAGATCTGTATCATAATCATGGCAAATCTTGCTCCAGCAGACAGTTGAGCTCGCACAAAGTTATGAATACGAGGAGCATCCCGAAATTTTTCTATGAGACCAAGAAGAGTATCGGGTGCCTCGTTCCGAGGAAACATTGTCTTGTACACCAGGGACAAGGTCCTGGTGCAGAAATCGAGGAACTCGCGAACCTGACAGGCGCGATCCTGAAACCTGGCAATCTGTCGGGTACGTTCTGGAGTGGCCCAGAAAAGAGACCCATGGTCAAGAGAAAGGTTGACGAGAAGATTGGTCCTTGTGTTTACCCTTTCGTCTTCAGCAGCAGCATCAAGAAAAGAACCTATTTGGCGACGGCACAGGAATTTCAGGGAAAAGAACAACAAAGAAGACAGAAGAAGTGTTGATTTGAGAAAGCATACCTGACATATCTGCACTGGCTTCTTTCATCAAATCTAGCATTAAATTCTCTCGAGTGGTTGCCTTTTCAGCCTCAGAAACGGCGGCTTTCTTAGCAGCTATGGCTTCTCGAGCTTGCTGGAGTGCAAATTCCTCTTTTTCGGATGCCTTGCGAGATTGCTCCATCATCACAAGTGTTTGTTTCTTCGCACACTGAAGTTGTTGACGAAGTTCTTCCAACTCTTGTGCTAAATGTTTACTCGAGGAATCTTCACCAAGTTCAGTATTAACAAGCACTTTCTTCGAGTGAGAGGAGGCGGGTAAAACATCGGAAGGACGAGGAGTTGCGGAATAGTTGTCAAAAATCAACTGAAACAAAAGATTTTTCGACATCAATCATCCAACGAACATAGGTTTCCATTAAATCTCGAAGCATGTACATTGCTATTACAAAAGAAAGGTCACTACTGGACTACTGAAGTAGTTGTCGCCAAAACTACTAGGGCGACAACATCAAAAGATAGAACTAAAAAAAAGAGGACATGATGGTCTACTTGACCTCCGGCTTGGATGCGCTTGGAGCAGGTGCTGGTTTAACACCAAGGAAGGAAAGGATTGGTCTGGCGGGAGACTTGGCAGCTCTAATTAGAGATTGCCATTTCTTCGTCTCCATCTCCCCTATGTCGCCAACCTTGGCCCAGTCAACGTTTTGCTGACTATTAGCGATCAGCGCGATGGTGCCCTCAACGCCAATCTTCAGACCCTCTTGGCGAAGTTTTAGCCCAAGATCTTCCGGCTCGTTGAAGGCTTTGGCGAGATCAACAAAAGTATTGGGGACATCTTTCTTCGGGAAGAAGTAGGGGAAAAGCTTCGACAGACCTGCCTCAGCATTTTCAAGGCCGTCGCGTCCTTCATCCCCATGAATCTCAAGAAGGGTCAGCGCATCAAGAAGCTCGTCGCCTTCAGGACCCTCAACTTCGTATTCTTGATGAGTTCTCCCTGAAAAACAAGCAAAAAGTAGCTTGTAAATAAAGAATGCGGGGAAAATGTGAAGTAACCCGAGGAAATGCACAAGGATTCAGGCACTTACTAACAAAACGTCGACTCTGCGACTCGAAGCGAGTGAGGATTTCTGTCTCCCGAGCTGATTGCCGAGATATATTCTCGCTCAAGGAAGTTTCCGCGTCATGATCGAAGTCTCTTTCGAAGATCTTCAATGGCGGCAGCATCTTTTTCAGCTTTCTTGCGGGCTCTTTCGCTTTGCTCTAACTTAATAGCAAGAGCGTCAGCACGTTTGTTGGCCTCCGCAAGATCTCCTGGCAAAATACATGACAGTCAAATATCATGACAAAATAATGGTACACATGCAACAGAGGAAGATAAAAGTAATACCTTCCAGCTTCTTGGAAAAGTCGCGATACCCGACAAATTGGGTACCAAGACGAATAAACTCCTTCATTAGAGGCTGAAGAAACGACCAAGGAAGAAAAAGAAGTCAATATAGCCAATGTAAATTCGACAACACTTAGCAAAAAACAAAGGGAAGATGGAAGTATTGAAAGGTTTGGAACTTACATCATCCAATGAAGGTGTCGAGGAGCTACCAGGAAATTGGATAGGTTCCTTGGACGGCTCGACCCTCGCTCTCTTTGGAGGAGAGGCTCGGGGGCTCTCAACTGGTGGCGGTTGCACGATGTCCTGTTGGGGAGGCGAAATTTCATCCCCATCATGCTGAGCTTCAGACACAACTAAAGTACGCAACGTACTCGTTCGAGCAGCCGCGTCAACAGGTTGTTCTTCTTCCTCGTCACCACTATAATAAAATGGCGACAGTATAAGAAGCAAGATAGACAAGAAATGTCAAAGCAAAAAAGTAAAGAGTAAGGAGTAACTTACGAGCTGACGAGGGCATCAGTATATGGATTGAAAGCTGCCTTCTTATCTGAAGGCTCAGCTTCTTCGGCTTTGGAGGTGCCGGAATCTTTGACTTCATCCCTTTTCCTCTTCATCCTTGGAGAAGCGTGAGGAAGAGAGTGTGTCGAGGCAGTGGCTTCTGACTCAGGAGCGGATTTGTGAGAACCTGCGACTTCAGTGGCAGGGCGCGAGGTGCCCTGGTTGTCATCGTCGACAACGGTACGGTCCTCAACTTCTCCACCTTCAGGAAGAGGAGGAAGAGAAGCAAGGACGGGGTGGTCCTGAGAAAAAGAAAGAGTGTCGACAAAAAGGCGTTAACAAGATAGTAGTCGACAAATAATAAAACTCAAGGAGGCAATATAGCAATTAAAAGGAAAAATTACCTCGGGAAGGGGATTGGCGCTACTATATGGCGCAATACGGCAAGAAGTTGGAACTGAATCCTTCTTGTTGAGCGATGAGATTTTGCGGATAAGCTTTTCAAAATCCTTCAAAGGAAGATCTTTTGAGAGCCTATCGACATCTTTTTCACCAGCGTACTTCCAGAAGGGGTTTTTGCGAGCCTGGAGAGGCTGCACTCTAGTCCTAAGGAAATAGGCGGTAATCTCAATACCCGAAAGTTCCTTGCCGCGGGTGTTCTGTAGCTCGTGGATGCGAGTCATCAGCGCCTGTCGCCAACTTCTCAGCTTCGTAGCTTCAGCATCCCAAGAACAGCGGCGAAGGATTTTGGCTTCTCCGTCAAAAGGGGCGATGTTTTCCTCCACTGGATTGGAGCTTTCTTCATGGATATATAGCCACTTCTTCCGCCAACCTTGGACGGAGTCGGGAAATTTGACGTCGAAATATTCGACATCAGAACGAACACAGATAACAATGCCGCCAATGTTGTAGGCGACGTTGTGAGAGCCTTTACGGTGGATGCAGAAGATGCGCTTCCACAGAGCCCAATTGGGTTGGACCCCGAGGAAGCACTCACACAGTGTGATAAAAATCGAGATGTGGAGGATGGAATTGGGCGTCAGATGATGCAACTGAAGCCCATAGACAAAAAGGAGACCACGGAGAAATTCGTGGATCGGGGGAGAAAGCCCTCGGATGAGGTGGTCAACGAAACTAACCCGATAGTCGATTGGAGGCTTCGGGTAGCTCTCCTCCTTGGGGAACTGGAGCGAGTCCTCCATCTTGCTGAATCCCATCTTCTTCAGCATATTGATGTCTTGGGCAGAGATCTTGGATCTCTCCCACTCGGCGCTTCCCAGATATGTTGTCGTCATCTTCGATTCCGGCGTGCTATGCCTAGTCAAACGGATGCGAGGCGGCATCAATGGACTTGGCGGCGAAGGGTGTGAGAGTGGTTGAGCGCTTGAAGCAATGGGAGCAATGGAGGAGTTGCAGAGGAGGAGCAGAGATGCGGCGCGAGCGAAAGTGCTGAAGGAGGAAGACGATGGCCTTATGTAGTGGTGCGGCGAGTCGACGCAACCGTTGGATGGAAAAATTACGATGCAGATGGCAAACACGTGGACAAGGGGTAAAAATGGATTTTTACTAAAAAGTGAATGGACAGGCGATACAGTATAAGTGCCAGAAAAAACGGAGGACGTGTGTACCCCACTTGCACGACGTGTCAATTGGATAGGAAAATTGGACCCACAAGGCAGAGAGAGAAGCGGTTCTCGCATGTTCCCGATACAGTAATCGTGGCTATCGTAAGCAATGATGTCACCTTGACAAGAGAAATTTTCGACAAAGACGCTTGACAAGAATTTCGACAGCAAAAGATTATTGATTATTTCGGGAGCCTTTGATCAAATACAAGTTTTTGCCCAAATGCTCGGGGGCTACTTCGAAAAAAGAAATATTCAAGTATGACAAAATAGAAATGGCGAGAGCCTATGATCAAATACAAGTATTTGTTCATAGCCTCGGGGGCTACTCCCATCGGGAGCGCTGGTCGCGCACCCGATTAATATAGAAAGCTCGAGAAAAAATAAACAAATATAGCGACATGAGGTACTAATTGTTGAGCCTACAACCAAGCACAAGTCCTTGGCTGTAGCCTCGGGGGCTACTCCCATCGGGAACGCTGCTCGCGTGCCCGATGAAATTATAAAAAAAGAGAGAGCGAAAGAAGAAAGAGTTTAAGTGAGTATATTTCGAGTTATACAAATAACTCTACATATACTCCCATCGGGAAGGCAAAATAAGTCATCCGTTGACTCAATAAAATGTGTTATTCCATCAGTCGGAAAAGCACTCAACAATATATTCTCAGAGCGCCAAAGTAGCGAATAATCTGAATGCCGCAAAACTTTGCGAAGGTAAGACCCAGATCGTTCTGAGCGGCGTGGTGCCGTCTCTGACGTCGGTTTGCTACTTTTTTCCATATCAACAGATACGAAGAAAAATCCTAACGGACGCGTTAGGTACCCGATAAAATATTACTGGGACTCGACAGAATGGTAAGACCTTAAGCGGC
The DNA here is from genome assembly GCA_030979885.1 of Lolium multiflorum. Classification (NCBI taxonomy): domain Eukaryota; kingdom Viridiplantae; phylum Streptophyta; class Magnoliopsida; order Poales; family Poaceae; genus Lolium; species Lolium multiflorum. The sequence goes on from CM061749.1 coordinate 127,076,636, forward strand.
ACCTGTCGAAGTTTACACCAGTATCCCGAGATCATGTCCAGGGACGTGATCTTGAAGTAGGTTTTTGCGGATTGCCACTAGAGCAGTTAACTAGTACCCGATCTGTCAGATGAACTAGCCCCAACTACCATTATCCCTGTACAATATAGAATTGCATATTTAAAAGATATGTGATAAATTCGGCAAATGGAACGAATATAAAGTTGGAGATTTTCCCTGATTCTGCGATTCAAGCAAAATCTCGGGGACATAGGCATCCCCAATGGGCCTGCCGAAGATGGTACCCGGGGTTTACTGAAGGCCCATGACCCGAAGAATAAGAAGATTCGGAAGCCCAAGATACTATTAAGGAAAACTAGAGTTGTATTAGGAAAGGATACTTGTAATCTTGCGGGACGGGTTAGAAACCCTCCCGGACTCTGTAAACTTGTGTATTACGAAACCCTCGGCTCCGCCTCTTATATAAGGGGGAGTCGAGGGACAAAGAAAGGATCGAATTTACTGTCAACACAACCCTAGTTTCATATTCGTCGAGTACTTTTCGGCTGAAAGCTTCGAGATCTACTTGCCCCCTACATCTAACTAAACCCTAGTCTACAATCCGTAGGCATTGACAAGTTAATCCTTTGTCAGCTGCCTAAGGGTACCCAAAACAAGTCGCAAATGCTCTTCATGCTCTTCCTCAGTTTTGGAGTAAACCAAGATGTCATCGATGAACACCACAACAAATTTGTCGAGGTATTCCATAAAAACTTGTTCATGAGATTCATGAAGTAGGCGGGGGCATTGGTGAGTCCGAAGGACATTACGGTGTACTCATACAATCCGTAATGGGTGGTGAAGGCAGTCTTGGGAATGTCAGATTCTCTAACTTTGAGTTGGTGATACCCAGTGCGAAGGTCTATCTTGGAGAAAACTTTAGCTCCATTCATCTGATCGAACAAATCATCGATCTTGGGCAGAGGATACTTATTCTTAATGGTAACATCGTTGAGCCTCCGGTAATCCACACATAAGCGGATGGTTCCGTCTCTTTTGTCCACGAAGATCACAGGCGATCCCCATGGTGAGGCACTAGGTCGGATCAGACCTTTAGCCAACATGTCGTCCAATTGTTTCTTTAGTTCAATCAGCTCTTGGGGGTTCATACGGTAGGGTCTCTGGGCTATGGGGGCGGTTCCTGGAATTAGTTCTATGATGAACTCGATGTCCCGGTCAGGGGGCATACCGGGCAATTCCTCCGGAAAGACATCAAGATACTCATTGACGACAGGAACTTGTTCAAGGTCGGGTCCAGAGATGCTTTTCTTACAGAAGGCTTTGGATGAGTGTATGGTAGCGGTGTATTTTACGGGTAGGCCTTGATCATTAGTTAGGGTAATGGATTTTTGGGCGCAGTCAATGTGTCCTTTATACTTGGTCATCCAGTCCATTCCAAGTATTACATCTAAACCTTGAGCTCCTCAAACTATAAGGTTGGATTGGAAAGGTACACCTTGAATGATAATCGGAACATTTTGGCAAGATAAACGGGTTTTAGCAGTGGATCCAGGGATTTGCACTAGCATGAGGCGTTTCATCATGGTTGGTTTTAGCCCACTTTTCTTAACGAAGGGTTCGGTAACGAAAGAATGAGATGCTCCGGAATCAAAGAGAACTCGGGCAGGGGTGGAGTTGACTAGGAACATACCCATTACGATGTCCGGGGCTTCCTCAGCTTCTTCAGCGCTGGCATGGTTCAGATGTCCATGGGCAGCATTGGCCTGCTTCTTGATAATCGGCTTCTTCCCTGATGTCGTCCTAGCTTGAGCTTGGTTGGGCCTCGGTGCATTGGCGCGCTGAGGTGTCCTCATCTTGGTAGGGCACTCACGAGAGAAGTGTCCCGGCTTTCCACAAGCAAAGCATCCATCTCCTTGAGGGCGAGCTGGCGGATTGGGGCGAGGGTTGCTGTTGTACCCTCCTCCTCCGGAACGGTGCTGGGGAGCTGAACGGTTGGGGGTGTAGTTGTTGGAGCGATAAGCTGGGGCTGGTGATGGGTTCCTCTGAGGTGGGTTGGCAGGTCTTGACGGGGGCGGACTGCGGTACTTGGGGTTGCTAGGTCCACTATGTTGATGTTGCATCTTGCGCTTTCTAGATTCATAGGCAGCCTTGCGCTTAGACTCCACCAAAATGGCGGCATCCACAAGCGCTTCCAAGTCTGGGTAAGGTACAGCCACTAGGATACTCTGAATTTCTTCATGTAGACCATTCATGAAACGGTCGCGCTTCTTCTCATCAGTGTCAACGTCTTGAGGGGCATATCTGGCCAGGGTATTGAACTTTTCAAGGTAATCCACCACGTTGGAGTTGTTCTGCTTCAGGTTGAAAAACTCGTCACGCTTCGTCTTGATCAGAACCGTGGGAATGTGAGCTTTACGGAACTTGGCGGTGAATTCCACCCAGTTGATAACATGATCAGGAGCTTGCATGGCTTTGACGTTCTCCCACCATGCTCGGGCGGGTCCCGAGAGAAAGTGAGTGGCGAGAAGAACCTTCTCATGCTCTCCAACAGCAGCGACTTCAAGGTTGTTCTCGATTGTGCGGAGCCAATCGTCCGCGTCGAGGGGAGCGACACACTTGGAGAACACGGGTGGGTTGGTATTCTGGAAATCCCTAAGGCGTGATCTTGGCGCTTCCTCGCCATGTCCTTCTCCTTCTTTGTTGTTACGGTTTCCTGCGGCGGCTTGAGCAATCTGCCTAAGTGCGGCAATGTTAGCTTCACTTTCCGTGCGAGCGCGTTGGCGGTCTTCCATCAAGAGACGCAGGATTTGTGTCATGTCGGGATCCGGGGGTGGGGGTGGATTTTCGGAGGTGGCACCTGTTCGGCGGGTATCAACCATCTGGGGAGGTAGAGGTGATAGGCAAGGCAATGAGATGACGGAAAAAGAGAAATGCTGGAGTTCAAGTGCTTGCCAAGGGGAAGGAATGTGCATGCATAAGAAAGAAAACTTCAAAATAAAGGAAGCATAGCAAACACAATTGCAAACATTCAACCACGAACGTTGGTACTACCAACAGGGTCACATAAGGACCAACAAGTACGTCGCATCATGCGGGACAACCTAATCATAAAACAAGTCTCGAAAGTGCACATCTAGAAATCATCAAGTGGTGCGGAAGGGCCATCAAACGGGGGCTCCTCGGGATCCTCTTCATCATCCGGAGTAGCCTCCACGGTGTGGAGTGGCGCGGGTTCTTCGATCGCGTCGTTGATGAAGGCGCGGTCTTCGTCATCTTCATCATCAAGCCCGTCATGTCCTTCCTCCTCCATGTAGTCCTCATCATCTCTAATGAGAGCGGTGTTCTCCTTGCGGATATCCTCGCCGTCGTCCGGGGTGTTCTCGAGCTTGTCCTCGGCATCACGGAGGGCGGCCTTGAGGTGCATCACTTTGACCTTCAGCATGTAGTTGGACTCGCGGACTCGGAGCGTCTTCTTCTGCTGGCGACGGTGCTTGAGCTTGGCCAGCTTCAGATCCATCTTGAGACCTTCAAGCTCATGCTTCAGCACCTCGTTCTCCATTCTGTTGGAGTCAAGGCTGAGCTGGGTCTTGTACAACAAGTTCTCCATCTGGCTCACCTGGCGTCCGAGGGGGCAAAAGTAGGGGATCATAGTGGGCAACCCCTCCTCATTGCGGCGTCCCAAGAAGGCGTGAGGAAGACCCTTGGCCTCCAAGTCGACACGATGCTGGAAGACAAGGCGAGAGAGGGCTGCTTGAAGCACCCTCACAAGTCCATCCTCCCACGTGCGGTCGAAGACCTGAACCTCGATCTCCTCAAGCTGCCTCACCTGAGAGCCTCGGAGTGTGCACTCCATCTGTGTATAGTGCTATTCCCGGGATCAGTGATAGCACACACATTACAAAATATAGTAATCATTGCAATAGTATCAAATTACTACATCGTTGATCCAAAGGGTAAAGTAAAACCTTTCAAATTGCATAGTCACATGGACTAGCTCAAATAAAATGTTCAGAATAAACACAGCGGAAAGTGAAACAGCAATGAGCCTTCATCAGCTTCATGTGCCGCAGGCAGTCATGTTGGAATGTAGACTCGAGATCCTACCAAGTACTTCTCCTCAGAAAATCCTGCATGTTTGAATATGCAGCCCCACGAATGGAGGTCAGTACAATGATGTACTGGCAAATGACATTTATATGGTGGCAGCTTTTAGACATGACTATCTACATGATATTTGGCTAGTGGAGTTTATTTGCATAAAGCCAATTTTATCCTATATTTGTTTTAAAACAAAACAATTTTGAATTCTCGAAAAGGTTTTACAAAAATGGGCACATGGTTAAATCCACCATGCACACCAAGTCGATATGACTCCCAAGTAACCACCACATACTATGGTTAAATCCACCATGTACATAGCCCCGGGGTCACTCGACCGGGATAATCCTCAGGTCACCACCACATACTATGGTTAAATCCACCATGTATGTAGCCCTGGGATCACTCGACCGGGATAATCCTCAGGTCACCACCACATACCATGGTTAAATCCGCCAGGTATGTAGCCCTGGGTCACTCAACTAGGATAATTCTCAGGTCACCACCACATACCATGGTTAAATCCACCAGGTATGTAGCCCTGAGAAAATCCAGTCCTGAGATTGTTTCTAAACAAATTTTAGTCATTCAGAAAAGGTGATGAGATTATTCCGTACATCCTTGTCTAGAGACTCAAGTTGTCCATAACCGGGGACACGGCTAAGATCTTAGTTTTTAACTCTGCAGAGGTTGTGCACTTTCACCTTACGACCCATTCTACCCAGAGAGAAGAATGAGACGAGACCTTTCAGAAGGAGAGAGCAACCATACACGCAAGACTCGTTCTCACCTATAATTTTACTACCAGCCAATGTCTTGCAACAAGTTGAACCCTCGCATCTTACTCAATCAAGACAGAGCCCATAATATCATAAGGCTGCACTGGAAGTACACTAAACACGGAAGACATAGCAATCTCTTTGTTCCTGGGTGGCAAACCACAAGTGTACTAACCCTCAGGTCACCACCACATACCATGGTTAAATCCGCCAGGTATGTAGCCCCGAGTAGCCACTCAACATAATCCAAAGCCACACCAATTCCACCCAGGTGTTTCATTAAGGTTATTAATTTTCAATTTTTCAAACAACTCTTTAACCAAAAAGGGAAACAAGCCATTGGTATCAATTTCAAATTATTTCTGACAATCCTAGCAAGTTGTGCTCAAGGGGTGGCTACACACTACTAGGATCTAAGCATAGCATATATACTTTACTTTTGAAAAACAAAACCTATCATGCATACTAGTTTAAAAACACTAATGCATAATATAAAATAGGTAGGATTGAATGTCACTTGCCTTTTTTGTAAATCGAGGCCTTTCAACTCTCACACCAACCACGTGTCTATCCGTTCAAGCTAATAAGACAAGAATAATAACACAGCATAATCACACATTCTAGGGCAACAAAATCAAGCAAAGCAAACAATACAATAGGCAAGTTTGGTTGTTCATCTTATTTTACACTTTATGTATCTTATGAATCAATGGGAAAGAAGGTATGGCATGAGGCAAGGCTTGCAAAATATGGCTTTGGGAGATGGAATGACCAAGTCCCATGATTTGGGAAGTATTGGACCATCCAAGATATAAATGAAAAAAAATCTTTATGCTTACAAAAGCATGAAAAGACATTGGAATGGCTCATGTGATTTGAATAACATAAATGTCAAATAGTGCAACCACCATACTATTAAATAGAGTGTGAATACACTTACAAAATAGTACAAGTTACACATAGGATTGGGTATGGATTTGTGATATATTGAATTACTCAATTAACTCATTTGTAAATTGAATAGTTTAGTATACCGTAATAAGATTTAGTGGACATGAGGTTGAATAGGCGTGAATGATATTGGGGATGTGGGTCAAGATGCTAATGGATATCAAGGGTTCAAAACATGTGCTATGTAGTATAGTGAATCAACATAACATTTGCACATGGGAAAATCTATAGCTAAGATTGGTCGCCATTTACTCAAATAGCTCAATTGTTATTTCAATAATATGGATTAGAATAACATGTTTTGGAGAGATGTGATCATGGAACAAGATGAATATGTCTAAATGATTTGCATAGTGTAAGGACTATGTTGCGGACCATGGAAATACCGCGAAAACAAAGCATGCGAATTCGACATGCAAAATGTCCAGAATGATCTAGGCATTTTACTGATTCCAACGGTATAGAGTTTGTCGAAAACCGACGTGTAGAACTAAAGATATGAATTTTACAATACGCGGTTAGAATTCTAGTGGTGTCCGAAAAGTTGTTCGAGAAAGTTTCTCGGATGAAAATATTTCCTACACGAAAGTTGTAGGGGATTTAATTACGAACTGAACGCAAAAGATATCATCTGAAACAGGGCTCTAGATCTATTGTTATGGAATTTAAAATAAATTTATAGGTGAGTTAGCTAGCACAATTCTGTGAACTGATCCGATCGACTGCATGGCGCATGAATACATGGTTCAGCTAAGTGAGCTAATTAGGACCCTCAGATTAAGATCTAACGTCTATGATGAATCTGCAAAATTCTAGTCTAAACTGAACAAACCCATCTACCAACGAGACGCGCGCGGCAGCTTACAGTGGTAAAGCATGGTCGATTGTCGACGAAGGAGACGGTCGGGCGTGGTCCTTGGCGTCACTCTAGTGGTCTCCTGGTTCGGGGAAGCAGAAACCAGCTCATCGCGGAGAACTAGGTGGTGAGGTTGGCGTCCTTCATCTCATCCCGGAAACAGCGACGACACGCGCACTGAGTGTTGGCCTACGCCGGACGTCTTCGTGGAAATAGCTGCTCTGGATGATTTGGACGAGAATGAGAATTCAAGATATGCACAAAGATATGGGCAGTAGATTGGTGCCAAAAAGGGCAGCATGGTCTTACGTTGGCGACGAAATCATCTCGGAACGGCGGCGACGTCAGGTGCTGTCGGGCGGCGCGGCGAACAGCAACCATTGAAGACACCAACATGTCCTGGAGATAGGCGACGGTTAGCGGAGTCGACTGGTAAAAGGAATCAAGCTATAGTTTCACACAAGTGACATACCGGTCCGATGAACTCTGATGATCTCGCGATCAACAGCGACAAAAAGATGTAACACCATGTCCTGGAGGTAGACGTCGATGAGGAACGTCTTCTGGTGCAAGGATTCGACGAGATGATCACCGACGGTGATAAGATCTGACGATGAACTCGATGTTGTGGCTGATGTTGGCATGGTCGGTGTGGGCTGTACAGAGCACCTCAGTACAAACTTTCTAAAGCAAAGAGATGGAAGAGGACAAAGGGCACACATAGGACATCTCGGTTCGCAAATCTATGGCCTGAGGAGAGAGATCGGGATGGCAATGCCGACCGGTGGCATTCGGTGCACCGTTTGTGTTTGGGAGATTAAGTCCACTAAATGGAAAATTAATTCCCTGAACGGATTCTGCACTGAAAATGGAATAACTTTCGTGTTTATGTCTAGCCGTTTCGTGGTCCTTGAATGCCATGAGAAGGAGGGGGAGAAGTAATGTTCATGGCTGTAACGTACGAGCTCGAGTACGTGAACGGAGACGACGAACGGTTGGCTCGTTCCAGTTGGGCCAAATAGAAGCGGCCCAAGAAAAATAAGGAATAGAGAAAAACAATAGGGAGGAGGGAGGCAGGCCATGGTGGGCTGGTTTTGGCTAGGTCGGCCCTCTTAAGTCAGTTCTTGTTTTTTGTTTTGTTTTTGTTTTCTTTATTTCCTGAGCCCTTTTGGAGTACCAAAAATAGTCAGAAAAATGCAAATGAGGTACCGTTGGATCCGTTATGAAAAATACTGTAAAACCAAAAGCTTTTGTGAACACCATTTTGGAATTTATTTGTTAATAACTTTAAAAAGTTTTAATTCTTTGTGAATTTTCAATCAAGTTCAAACAATAAGGCATATAATTTATTTTTATTTTACAGTCCGAAATTTAGAAAAATTTCGGGATGTGACAGACTACCACCCTTAAAAAGAATCTCGTCCTCGAGATTCGAGAAAGGCTAGAAGGAAAGATGGGTTTTGGATATGTTGGGGTGGGCTACCACCCTTAAAAGGAACTTTTGTAGATAGTCCCTGGGTCTTGGGTTTAGGCTAAGCTATTTTTGGATATGACTTGGCAACAGGTCATCTTTTGAAAACGTCTATGGCTTCTGAGTTAATATCCAATAGGCGAATGTTTATTCACATATAGTGAACAACATATCTCTCCAATGTGAGTTAAATAGGTTTTCTTCATGTAGGGATTTCTAATCCAAATGGTTGGTTATTGAACAACATTTGATACTGATGGGTCACTCCTTGGGTCAAACTAATGACCAACATGAGAACTTCAAGGCATCCTTCATATTCTTACTTGTCGGTGTCATCGACGGCCTTCCGCTATTCTTCAAATAGTGGTTGGGTCTTCAAACTCACCGTAGTCCTACGGTTGGCAGCACTTGCCTACTATAAGGGCATAATATCTATTCATCATATGGTTCAGACTTATCAGCGAGGTCTCTCTTGTAGGTATGTCTCTCTAGATTTACCACTCCTCATAACAAGAGCGATCAATATGAGTAGTCGTCATGGGGGCCAACCCATGTCGCACCCAATCATTTCCTTGTTTTCAGTTTGGTACATCTCGTATTCTAACTCTTGGTCAACCTCACAAATTTGATAAAAAAAATCCATGGAGAATTGAATCAATATTTCAGTCCCCATTATTGATCTGTTTTGAAAACATTTCTATCGATCCTTAACTACTTTTTTGCATATGTCACACTCTATGCTTCTTCATCTTGATAGGAAACATCAAGGTTGGTTTCATTACTGTTATTTTCATGGTGAGTTGCCGAGAAAACATTCTCTAGGTTGGGTATAGATGAGAATAGATAGAAAGATTCTAAAGAAGAATTCCTACCCAAACACAACAGATCAAAGCAATTTAGCAAACAACAATCATCTAACAAGCATCAAGTAACATGGTTCAAACACAAACAAAATAGTATGGTCATACCACATTTTGGTAAGATCAATACTTTGTTACTTTATCGTTGGTTCGCTAAAAGAGAACTCATGGTGGTCAAGTCTATTTCTATATTGGATGCATCAATTTTCTATTCCACTCCTTCGGTGTATCCTCGTGTGTTGTGCAGTTTGCATCGAAGTCTTTCTTCAAGTTCTTCATTGGTCTTTCCTAAAATCCTTCTTGCAGAGTCGAAGAATATCACATGAAGCATCAGTCCCTCACTTCAGGTACAAGGTCATCATCTCTACTTCCTTGATGGTTTCATAAGGTAGGTCATGTGTAACATCCCAAGTTTTCAACAATAATAAATAAAAGTGAGAGTTTCAATTACTCAAAATTTACAACAAACAAAAACTTTTTCTATGCATATAGTGCCACATATAGATTCATGCATTTGAGTAATTTTCTTTTGTGCAATTGCCATGATGAGTGTTAGCATGTTGAACTATTGCTATGTGAACCCTAATCAAGATCACAAAACCCTAAATTGAGGAGAAATAAAGAAAATGGAAAAAAACCCATATTCACTCACATACACCATATGCCAAAATGCAAATCCTTCACCAAGGCCATATTTGCTTGCTCCCTTGCTTCTAAAATGCTTCAATATGATAAACTAACACAATTGCATCATTGGATCAAGAATCAAATCAAAAGAAATCAAGATTTCATCATACATATGATAATGGTCACTTGGGCCAAAAATATTTTCTTCACCACTTTACCCCCATGTATTTCTCAAATCCTAAACTAAACTTTGTCAACCAAAGCCATGTCATCCAAGACCATGTCAAGGTGAGTACTTTTCATGTTGACCATCATGGCTAGAGTTGACTAGGTTGACCAGAATTAAATTGCCAAAATGGGATCTAAGAAGAAAAACAAGATCACCTCAAATTTGAAAAGTTGCAAATCATTTCCAAATTGAGTGCCACCACCACCAATACTTCACTTTAATTATATAAAAGAGAATCACCAAAAAGAATTTCAAAATTCAAATAAAAAGTTCATGCGGGCATTGTGTCGAACACTTGGCAGACATGAACTCAGAAATGTGTTACACACTATTGCCCACTGGTTTCTTCACTAAACCCCTTTTTAACTTTGATCATTACACTCTATTACCACCCCTGCATCATCCCTGTACTTGCCCTGGTCGATTAAAGTGAGAGGAGGGAGAGAAAAACCCTAAAACTATGCATGCCGTGGCCATGCCGGCCACCTTTGGCCAAAACTCTCCCTGGCCTCTCTCTCACTTTTTCTCCATGTCCTCGAGTATCCCTGCAGCACAAGTACACGAATGGTACCCAGCCCTAGCTTGCCAAACGCTTGGCATTGGCCAGAATCGCCGTGTCCAAACCGTGCCAGGACGCGCCAGCACGCGCGCTCACCGCGCACTGGACGCGCCAGTACGTCGCGCGCTCGAGCGCGATCATCCTCCTCCTGCATCCCTACCGCCGCGTCGAGTAGCCACTCCACAACCTCTAGCGCCTAGACACACTCAAGCACGCGCAAGCATGGTCACCATCGTCCTCGCCGTCGACGTACCGCGGGTACCGTGATAATAACTGGACGCGCTCGAGCGATCCCTTCGTCTCCTTCGCGCCAGCTAGCTCTCGAGCACCGCTAGGACGACGCCTACCCACTGCTGTCCTCGCCTTGCCCTTTCGCTCGCCACTGGAGCCGCGCCATGGCCACGCCCTTGCAGCACCCCACGGCCACCATGTCCCTCTATAAATAGAGCTCCTCAGCCCACGATCTCTTCACACATTTCCCCTCCCCTCACTGAACAACACGCCCCAATCAATTTCACCCTTAGTCGCCGGAGCTGCTCGAATTTGAAGCTGAGGTCCGCCAGCCCGCGGAAGCTCGCTTCGATTGGAGCCTCCCCGAGCGCCACCACTGCACCAGGAGCTTCCTCGTCGACGACCGCTTCTCCGCGCACCCTGCCAGAGTCCTGCAACGGCCTGGTATGCTCTCCGACCCCCTACTGACACCGTGAGCTCGCCGGAATCCCGCCGGGGACGACGACGCACACACGCCGTTGATCGCTGATCTGATCCGACGGCCTCGCTGGCTCGTACCGCTTCGGCGTGTTATGAGGCACTGACGGGTGGCCCCCGCTAGTCAGGCAGCCCACTCGCACCAGATGCGTGCTGGGCCGCGCTGTGTTAGTTTAAATCGTTTCGGCCCATTTGCTTTTCCCGCCTGGCCCAAAAATTCAAATAGAATTAATCCAATTAGTTCAAATTCAAATACTGATGCTAACTTCAAAATTGAATAGCTCGAAATCTACTACACCAAATTTAACCAATTTTATATATTTAGAAAGCTCATGAAATTATCTAAATAATGCCACTGGCCTCATATCCAAAGTCATAGTAAATTTTAAATGACAAAAATAACAAGGCAGGGCCTTTTATAACTTTAAATAATCATTAAAAATAATCTATAAATGATTTTAAGTTGATTCCAATTCTAATAAATCACAAATGATGTCCTCTAATTGATTATGCAATAATATAGCCATGTTATTTGTATGATCATGGACTAGATCAAATAAGATAGCTATGTAGTCAAGTCTAGAACAATTCCACTTAGAATTTAAATTTAATAAATACTATGAGAGCTACTCTCTCATTTAAATCTTGATCCTAAGTGATATAACCAGGGGGAATGACCTAGGCTAATGAACCCCTGATAATTATTACTTAGAGATTTTAATGCATTTAAAATAATAGTATTATAACATGTGAAGTGTAACACTTTAATTAAATTATACTCACATATAATAGATATGAAATGTTGACTTGGGTCAACCTATATTTCATACCTGATTATTATATGAAGAGATTAAATCTTAATATGAGCTAATGAGAAGAAATGAATTTCTCTAAGGAGTTATATATCCAAATTTAAGAAATAGGAATAATGAGAGGAAATTATTTATCTACTAAATAAGAATTCATCAAATAACTCACCATGCCATGTTTGATTGATAGTAGGACTAGAGTGTGAACTCTTTGAGTGTTTCTAGTTTGGTATGTGAGTTGGTTTAGTATTTATACCTCGTATTCGTATATAGACGCTAGTAACGAGGAGTATCAAGAGGAGGAAGCATACTCCCAGGAAGAAGAAGAGCACTTCGATAACTACTCAGCTCAAGGCAAGCTAACCCTTGCTAAATACAAATGCTTAGCTCTACAAGAGCAAAGGCACCATCACACTTTACTTTTATGTATTACCTATCCCATGTTTTTACTTAATTTTACTTTGGCTTATTTTCAAAGTACTTTTTGATTTATGATTCACTTGATCTAGAGTAGAACAATACTTGGTTAGCACCACTCAAAGCTAGATAGCACCCCTCATATAGTTGCTACTGCTAATCAATTAAAATTGACTACTCTAGATGGGAACATGGTGAAGTAAATTGAATTTGAAAGAAAGTAAGTGGAGATGAATGTGAACAAGAGAAGATAGTGATTTTTGATAAAATTTGATGATTGGGTCTGAATGCGATACCCTTCCAATTATACAAGTACCCCCACAATACCTGATTATGGGTAGGGCTTAACTAGAAACTTGTGTATTTTAGTATGGGTTCCCTCTAAACAAGCATCATAGGGGTTACGCCGAGGCTGCCTCCGTATATGAGAAATGATGTGAATATGAGGTGAATGTACGACCCAAGCCCTGTGCAGTTCCCGGGTTGACAGTTGGTTTTCACCGGGAGGCCAAGCTCATGGGGAGAGGTGCCTATACTAGGACATATAAGCGAAAGGTTAAGGTTGATGATCCGCGTACTGAGTTACGATGATTCGGGGTTATCCTCGACGGATGTAATCAAAAGTTGTGGCACAAGAGTACAACCTCTGCAGAGTGTTAAACCTATTCGAATAGCCGTGTCCGCGGTTATGGACGATTGAAAAGGCCATACTATCTCCGTTATCAGAATTTTTTTTAAATGATGAATGTGAATGGTGATTTGACTTGGTTTCCAAATGAATTGTGGGAATGACACTAATGTTCCCACTTGAGTTAGTTTAGCAAATAATGGGTGTTTACTAAATGTTTATCAAATGAAAACATGGCTTTATGCAAATAAACCTAGAGCTTAGCACTCCTTACACTTAATATGTTCCACCATAATATTAGTTTGCGAGTACTTTAAAAAGTACTCATGGCTTTGCCCTGGCTATTCAAATGCCAGACTTTGAAGAGGAGCAACAGTATCAGGATGACGGACAGCAGGACGTCTACGATAACTAGGATCGTCTTCTAACGTCAAGCGTTGCCTGTGGAATATATAGTCCACTACTACTACGCTTCCGCTACTTATTTGTGATGTTGAACAATCTATTTGTGTAATATTGGATCATGTGATCCCTTGTTGTAAGACCTTATGTGTTGTAATAAATGATGACTCTGAACTACTTACTATTATGTCTCGCAAAAACAATCTTCCTGGGATTGCGATGTATGATGTAATAGGGCATCCGGACTTAAAAATTCGGGTGTTTACAAGTTGGTATCAGAGCCATTGTTTGACCTTAGAAGCCCCTAGTTAGAATGGACGTTGACAAACTTAGTTTCAAATAGCTTAAATTGAATAGTTATGAAAAGTACAATCATATCCTTACCTTTGAGTCTCTTTGTTAAATGGTCAAGTCATGTTCTTATTTATAAGTCACATAAAATTTTGAACACTTGCACTTTCTAACTTGCTTATCACTCCCTCTACAGATGGATCCCATCATTCCGACGGAGCCCTTCGTTCAGACCCAGGTGTACGACTTGGCGAACGGAGGGGACCTGATCTTTGAACGGGATCTGTTTGCCCTCACCGAGTTCCTCGGGCGTTCTCCTCCCGTGTTCTACGGGGGACAGATCGCTGGGCCGACTAATGGACCACTCCAGTGGCTCATCATGGCCAACCTCCCCGGGAAGCCGGAGTCGCCAATGTTGCGCCAGATTCAGTTCTCTCTCCGAGAGAACAACTGGGTGGATGGACTCGCTCGCGCCCTCCAGGAGGCTCTCGCTCGCCTGTGCGGGCAAAACTCGGTGGCCATCGAGGGGGAACGCTTTGCGCACTTCGCAAGGCACTCCTCTATTGGACTGCCCCTCAGCCTGCCGTTCCACCCCGTGCTAAGGCACCATGTGGATCACATGGACTTCATGCTGTTCGAGACCCGTGCTGAGCTGGACAACTCCCGCTCCGCCGCCATCCACACCCAGGGCCAGCTGAACCAGTACGCGGAGACCATCAAGGTCATCGCAAAGGAGCGAAGGACTCTCCGCCAGCTGGTCGTGAAGAGGGACACCACTATCCACCGCCTGAAGGCCAAGCTCTCCATCCTGAAGGAGACCATCGCCACTCAGGCGGAACATCTCCAGCTGCTGGAAGGAGAGGGTGAAGGGGAAGATATCCAAGGGGATGGATACTCCTATGTCAGCAATGACAACGACTACGAGGAGGAAGATGAGGGAGACCTTGACTTCCACCAGAACCTGCCCGCCGGGATGGACACCACCTTCCCGCTCCGCATCGATGGATAGCTTCCATCCCCCTTCAAGCACTTGCGTCTCGTGATATGTATCGGTCCTTTGTACCCGCCCCATGTATCTTAGTTGGTTGAAAGGGTTCTTAAAACCCTCCTGAACAGTTGGATTGTAATATTTGCTACCTCCATGACTATGTTCGTGTGTGTAATATTATTATTTTTATGAATCAAGTTTAAATTGTGTGAATTGTATCCCAAAATGAGCCATAGAATTTCCCTCTCATCTCTTTATCCATACCCCTGTTCAGATGGCACCCCCAGCTCGCAACGCCAATCCGGATGCGCTGACGCAGATACTGCAACAGATGTTGGCTGATAGAGAAGTTGATAGAACTGAAAGGCAAGCCAACCTAGCTGTACTTCAACAGCTTGCACAGAACAATCAGGGTCACGGAAACCATGACCATCCGGGCTCCAAGTTGAAGAACTTTCAAAACACCAACCCACCGGTGTTTAGCAAGACGGAAGAACCTCTTGATGCTGATGATTGGCTCCAAACCATGGAGAACAATCTTGAGGTTGCCGGAGTAGAAGATGGTGACAAAGTGCTATTTGCCACCCACTATCTGGCAGGACCTGCACGTGCTTGGTGGACAAGCGCCCGCGCATTAAATGCGGGGCAAATGATGACTTGGGCAGATTTCAAGCTCAAGTTTAGCAAGTATCACGTGCCACCGGGTCTCATCAAGAAGATGCGGGATGAGTTCCGCGAACTGAAGCAAGGCCGTCTCACCGTGGTAGAATACCGCGACGATTCCTCACTCGTCAAGGTACGCCCTGATGAGACTGATACCACCGAGAAAAGGAAGGAGAGGTTCTTGAACGGACTGCACGATGAGATGCAGACTGTGTTGGTCAACATTCCTTTTGCTGACCTCGAAGCCCTTGTGGACTCCGCCATCCAGATGGAGGGCAAGCTGAATCAGGCTAATGAGAACCGCAAGCGCCGCATGATGCACCAGAGTGGGCCCAGCAATACCCCCAAGTTCCGTCCTAGCTCAAGCGGAGGATTCACCCCCAGGAACAACAGGCCCCCGGCACAGATGTCGCGCCCCGGTTATCAGAACCGGAGTGGAGGAAACCCCAGGACTGGTGGACCCCACCACAACAACTACGTCCACCACAACAACAACTTCAACCGCGCTCCGATGAGAGCCCCCGCCAACAACAACAACAACACCAACACTGCTCCGAGGACTGGGAGCAATGCTGTTCCTGTCGCCACCAAGGACAAGTCCACCATCACTTGTTATGAGTGCGGAGTGGTGGGGCACTACTCTAACGAGTGTCCCAAGCGACTCGCCAAGACTGCCGCCAACACCTCTGGCCCTGCTCAGCAGCAGCGCCGTGTCGCCAACAACAAGAAGTTCACCCCCAACAACCCGAACAACCGTGGAGGCCGCCTCTTTCACATGAGTGCGGAAGAAGCTCAGAAGCCCCAGATGTAGTGGGTATGTTCTCTGTTAACTCAATACCTGCAAGAGTGTTGTTTGATTCTGGAGCATCGCATTCGTTTGTTACTGAAGATTTTGCATGCACTAGTAAGATTCAACCCATCAGTATGAAGCATGTCATGATAGTTCAAATACCTGGATCAACCACTAAAGCTAGAAAAAATTGCAAAGATGTTCCTATCAGAATTCATGAAATAGATTTTTATGCAAATTTTATTGTTCTGGGAACAAAAGGTTTGGAAGTAGTACTGGGTATGGACTGGATGTCGAAACATCATGGGCTGATTGATTGTGCCAAGAAGGCCATCACCATGACTAGTAGCACCGGAATTTTAGTCGAGCACATATCTGAAAGACTGCCCAAAATTCACCTGCAACCAAAGTCTAGCCAAACCCACCTTGGATCAAATCGGGTCGTTTGTCGATACCGATGTGTTTCCGGATGATCTACCCGGTATGCCCCCAGATCGGGATATCGAGTTTATCATTGAGTTAATCCCTGGAACCGGACCTATAGCTCAGAGAGCTTACAGTATGAACCCGGCAGAATTAGTGGAACTAAAGAAACAACTGGATGATATGTTAGCCAAAGGTTTGATTAGACCAAGTGCATCACCCTGGAGATCACCAGTTTTGTTTGTGGATAAGAAGGATGGTGCGATTCGTTTATGTACGGATTACCGCAAGCTCAATGACGTCACCATCAAGAACAAGTATCCTTTGCCCAAGATAGAAGATCTGTTTGACCAGTTGACCGGAGCCACCGTGTTCTCTAAGATTGATCTTAGGACAGGTTACCATCAGCTGAAAATCCGTGCAACGGACATCCCCAAAACTGCCTTCACCACCAGATATGGACTGTATGAGTACAACGTCATGTCATTTGGATTGACCAACGCTCCCGCCTATTTCATGAATCTCATGAATAAGGTCTTCATGAACTTCCTGGATAAGTTTGTCGTTGTCTTCATCGACGACATCCTTATCTACTCCAAATCTGAAGAAGAGCATGAGCAACACCTGGAAGCGGTCTTAGATACCCTTCGGGAGCATCAGTGTACGCCAAGTTCAGCAAATGCGAGTTTTGGTTGAAGGAAGTAGGATTCCTGGGACACATCTTGTCCGCCGGAGGAATTGCCGTTGACCCTTCGAAGATCAAGACTGTTGAAGAATGGAAAGCCCCAACCACTCAGACTGAGGTCCGTGCATTCCTTGGATTGGTGGGATATTACCGCCGATTCGTTGAAGGATTCTCAAGCATAGCCAGACCGATGACTCAATTGCTGAAGAAGGATAAGAAGTTCGAATGGACGAACAAGTGTGAAGAGAGTTTCCAACAGCTCAAGAGCAGACTGACTTCAGCCCCAATATTGATCATGCCGGACATCACCAAACCATTTGATGTGTATTGTGATGCCTCCAAGATTGGTCTTGGATGTGTGTTGATGCAAGAAGGGAAAGTGATATCTTACCTGTCAAGGCAACTGAAGCAACATGAGCAGAACTATCCAACCCATGACTTAGAGCTAGCAGCCGTGGTTTTAGCACTGAAGGTATGGCGTCATTACCTCATGGGTAATCGATGTGAGGTCTACTCAGATCACAAGAGCTTGAAGTATATCTTCACTCAGAAGGAGCTGAACATGAGGCAGAGAAGATGGTTAGAGCTGATCAAGGATTACGATATGGAGATTCACTACCACCCCCGCAAGGCCAATGTGGTAGCGGATGCCTTGAGTAGACTGCCGTGCCAGTTGAACTCCATGATCGCCGAAGAACAACCTAGTCTGTTTCAAGAGTTTGAACAGTTTAGAATGGAGCTAGTGAGTGAAGGATTTCTCGCCAGCATTGAACTTCAACCCACTCTGATTAGTCAAATCAAGGAAGCCCAGAAGAGCAATGCAAGCATTGACGGGATTAAGAGCCAGATAGCTGCAGGAAAAGCGCCAGGATTCACTGTTGATGAAGAAGGAGTGCTATGGTACAAAGATCGCCTTTGTGTACCGTCAGATTCAGAGTTGAAGCAGGTCATTCTGAAGGAAGCCCATGACACCTTATATTCTATTCACCCCGGAGGTACCAAGATGTACCAGGACTTGAAGGAACAGTTCTGGTGGCATGGAATGAAGCGAGAAATCGGAAGTTACATCGCCAAGTGTGACATCTGTCAGAGAGTTAGGCATCAACGACCCGCAGGATCGCTACAGCCCCGCAGATTCCCGAATGGAAGTGGATTCGGTAGGAATGGACTTCATCACCGGATTGCCCAAATCCAAGTAAAGGAAATGATTCCATCTGGGTAGTGGTCGACAGGTTGACCAAAGTCGCCCACTTCATCCCCGTCAAGACCACCTATCAAGGACCGAGACTTGCAGAATTATATATCTCAAGAATAGTCAGCCTGCACGGAACCCCGAAGTCAATAGTATCCGATAGAGGATCCCAATTCACCTCCAGATTCTGGTAGAAAGTACATGAAGGACTCGGAACCCGACTGAATTTCAGCACAGCCTATCACCCGCAGACGGATGGACAGACTGAACGAGTCAACCAGATACTAGAAGATATGCTGAGAGCATGTGTGTTGGAATATGGATCTAAGTGGGAAGACTGCTTGTCGTACGCAGAATTCTCGTACAACAACAGCTATCAAGCCAGCTGCGATGGCCCCCTTTGAAGCCTTGTACGGAAGGAAGTGCCGTACCCTCGAATTGGTCGGAGGTAGGAGAGAGTCAAGTCTTTGGACCAGATATTCTCCGAGAAGCCGAAGAGAAGGTTCACAAGATCCGCGAGTACCTCAAGACAGCCCAATCAAGACAGAAGAGCTACGCCGACAAAAGACGCCGAGAGATGACCTTCGAGATCGGAGATTTCGTATATCTCAAGGTGTCCCCTCTTAAAGGAATGCAGAGATTCCAGCTTAGAGGAAAGCTCGCACCCAGATATGTCGGACCTTTCAAAGTCCTAAGTCGCCGAGGAGAAGTATCTTATCAGCTGGAATTACCGGAAGAGATGTCAGCGGTGCACAATGTGTTTCACATCTCGTTACTCCGAAAATGCTTAGAGGTACCTGAGAAGACTGAGGTTTTCAAGAACATTGACCATCGAGCTGTGGATATCAACTCAGATCTCACATACCGCGAAGTACCTATTCGCATCCTGGAAGAAGCTTTCAGAACCACCCGTACCCGAAGCATCAAGTTCCTGAAGATACAATGGAGTAACCACACCGAAGAAGAAGCCACTTGGGAGAGAGAAGACTTTATGAAGACTGAGTACCCAGATCTCTTTAGTACCTAGTTTTCTTTAAGATCTCGGGATGAGATCTTTTGTAAGGGGGAAGGGTTTGTAACATCCCAAGTTTTCAACAATAATAAATAAAAGTGAGAGTTTCAATTACTCAAAATTTACAACAAACAAAAACTTTTTCTATGCATATAGTGCCACATATAGATTCATGCATTTGAGTAATTTTCTTTTGTGCAATTGCCATGATGAGTGTTAGCATGTTGAACTATTGCTATGTGAACCCTAATCAAGATCACAAAACCCTAAATTGAGGAGAAATAAAGAAAATGGAAAAAAACCCATATTCACTCACATACACCATATGCCAAAATGCAAATCCTTCACCAAGGCCATATTTGCTTGCTCCCTTGCTTCTAAAATGCTTCAATAGGATAAACTAACACAATTGCATCATTGGATCAAGAATCAAATCAAAAGAAATCAAGATTTCATCATACATATGATAATGGTCACTTGGGCCAAAAATATTTTCTTCACCACTTTACCCCCTGTAGTTCTCAAATCCTAAACTAAACTTTGTCAACCAAAGCCATGTCATCCAAGACCATGTCAAGGTGAGTACTTTTCATGTTGACCATCATGGCTAGAGTTGACTAGGTTGACCAGAATTAAATTGCCAAAATGGGATCTGAGAAGAAAAACAAGATCACCTCAAATTTGAAAAGTTGCAAATCATTTCCAAATTGAGTGCCACCACCACCAATACTTCACTTTAATTATATAAAAGAGAATCACCAAAAAGAATTTCAAAATTCAAATAAAAAGTTCATGCGGGCATTGTGTCGAACACTTGGCAGACATGAACTCAGAAATGTGTTACACACTATTGCCCACTGGTTTCTTCACTAAACCCCTTTTTAACTTTGATCATTACACTCTATTACCACCCCTGCATCATCCCTGTACTTGCCCTGGTCGATTAAAGTGAGAGGAGGGAGAGAAAAACCCTAAAACTATGCATGCCGTGGCCATGCCGGCCACCTTTGGCCAAAACTCTCCCTGACCTCTCTCTCACTTTTTCTCCATGTCCTCGAGTATCCCTGCAGCACAAGTACACGAATGGTACCCAGCCCTGGCTTGCCAAACGCTTGGCATTGGCCAGAATCGCCGTGTCCAAACCATGCCAGGACGCGCCAGCACGCGCGCTCACCGCGCACTGGACGCGCCAGTACGTCGCGCGCTCGAGCGCGATCATCCTCCTCCTGCATCCCTACCGCCGCGTCGAGTAGCCACTCCACAACCTCTAGCGCCTAGACACACTCAAGCACGCGCAGAAGCATGGTCACCATCGTCCTCGCCGTCGAGTACCGCGGGTACCGTGATAATAACTGGACGCGCTCGAGCGATCCCTTCGTCCCCTCTCTGCGCCAGCTAGCTCTCGAGCACAGCTAGGACGACGCCTACCCACTGACGTCCTCGCCTTGCCCTTTCGCTCGCCACAGGAGCCGCGCCATGGCCACGCCCTTGCAGCACCCCACGGCCACCATGTCCCTCTATAAATAGAGCTCCTCAGCCCACGATCTCTTCACACATTTCACTCCCCTCCCCTCACTGAACAACACGCCCCAATCAATTTCACCCTTAGTCGCCGGAGCTGCTCGAATTTGAAGCTGAGGTCCGCCGGAGCCCGCGGAAGCTCGCTTCGATTGGAGCCTCCCCGAGCGCCACCACTGCACCAGGAGCTTCCTCGTCGACGACCGCTTCTCCGCGCACCCTGCCAGAGTCCTGCAACGGCCTGGTATGCTCCGACCCCCTACTGACACCGTGAGCTCGCCGGAATCCCGCCGGGGACGACGACGCACACACGCCGTTGATCGCTGATCTGATCCGACGGCCTCGCTGGCTCGTACCGCTTCGGCGTGTTATGAGGCACTGACGGGTGGCCCCCGCTAGTCAGGCAGCCCACTCGCACCAGATGCGTGCTGGGCCGCGCTGTGTTAGTTTAAATCGTTTCGGCCCATTTGCTTTTCCCGCCTGGCCCAAAAATTCAAATAGAATTAATCCAATTAGTTCAAATTCAAATACTGATGCTAACTTCAAAATTGAATAGCTCGAAATCTACTACACCAAATTTAACCAATTTTATATATTTAGAAAGCTCATGAAATTATCTAAATAATGCCACTGGCCTCATATCCAAATTCATAGTAAATTTTAAATGACAAAAATAACAAGGCAGGGCCTTTTATAACTTTAAATAATTATTAAAAATAATCTATAAATGATTTTAAGTTGATTCCAATTCTAATAAATCACAAATGATGTCCTCTAATTGATTATGCAATAATATAGCCATGTTATTTGTATGATCATGGACTAGATCAAATAAGATAGCTATGTAGTCAAGTCTAGAACAATTCCACTTAGAATTTAAATTTAATAAATACTATGAGAGCTACTCTCTCATTTAAATCTTGATCCTAAGTGATATAACCAGGGGGAATGACCTAGGCTAATGAACCCCTGATAATTATTACTTAGAGATTTTAATGCATTTAAAATAATAGTATTATAACATGTGAAGTGTAACACTTTAATTAAATTATACTCACATATAATAGATATGAAATGTTGACTTGGGTCAACCTATATTTCATACCTGATTATTATATGAAGAGATTAAATCTTAATATGAGGTAATGAGAAGAAATGAATTTCTCTAAGGAGTTATATATCCAAATTTAAGAAATAGGAATAATGAGAGGAAATTATTTATCTACTAAATAAGAATTCATCAAATAACTCACCATGCCATGTTTGATTGATAGTAGGACTAGAGTGTGAACTCTTTGAGTGTTTCTAGTTTGGTATGTGAGTTGGTTTAGTATTTATACCTCGTATTCGTATATAGACGCTAGTAACGAGGAGTATCAAGAGGAGGAAGCATACTCCCAGGAAGAAGAAGAGCACTTCGATAACTACTCAGCTCAAGGCAAGCTAACCCTTGCTAAATACAAATGCTTAGCTCTACAAGAGCAAAGGCACCATCACACTTTACTTTTATGTATTACCTATCCCATGTTTTTACTTAATTTTACTTTGGCTTATTTTCAAAGTACTTTTTGATTTATGATTCACTTGATCTAGAGTAGAACAATACTTGGTTAGCACCACTCAAAGCTAGATAGCACCCCTCATATAGTTGCTACTGCTAATCAATTAAAATTGACTACTCTAGATGGGAACATGGTGAAGTAAATTGAATTTGAAAGAAAGTAAGTGGAGATGAATGTGAACAAGAGAAGATAGTGATTTTTGATAAAATTTGATGATTGGGTCTGAATGCGATACCCTTCCAATTATACAAGTACCCCCACAATACCTGATTATGGGTAGGGCTTAACTAGAAACTTGTGTATTTTAGTATGGGTTCCCTCTAAACAAGCATCATAGGGGTTACACCGAGGCTGCCTCCGTATATGAGAAATGATGTGAATATGAGGTGAATGTACGACCCAAGCCCTGTGCAGTTCCCGACAGTTGGTTTTCACCGGGAGGCCAAGCTCATGGGGAGAGGTGCCTATACTAGGACATATAAGCGAAAGGTTAAGGTTGATGATCCGCGTACTGAGTTACGATGATTCGGGGTTATCCTCGACGGATGTAATCAAAAGTTGTGGCACAAGAGTACAACCTCTGCAGAGTGTTAAACCTATTCGAATAGCCGTGTCCGCGGTTATGGACGATTGGAAAGGCCATACTATCTCCGTTATCAGAATTTTTTTTAAATGATGAATGTGAATGGTGATTTGACTTGGTTTCCAAATGAATTGTGGGAATGACACTAATGTTCCCACTTGAGTTAGTTTAGCAAATAATGGGTGTTTACTAAATGTTTATCAAATGAAAACATGGCTTTATGCAAATAAACCTAGAGCTTAGCACCCCTTACACTTAATATGTTCCACCATAATATTAGTTTGCGAGTACTTTAAAAAGTACTCATGGCTTTGCCCTGGCTATTCAAATGCCAGACTTTGAAGAGGAGCAACATCAGGATGACGGACAGCAGGACGTCTACGATAACTAGGATCGTCTTCTAACGTCAAGCGTTGCCTGTGGAATATATAGTCCACTACTACTACGCTTCCGCTACTTATTTGTGATGTTGAACAATCTATTTGTGTAATATTGGATCATGTGATCCCTTGTTGTAAGACCTTATGTGTTGTAATAAATGATGACTCTGAACTACTTACTATTATGTCTCGCAAAAACAATCTTCCTGGGATTGCGATGTATGATGTAATAGGGCATCCGAACTTAAAAATTCGGGTGTTTACATCATGTAAGGCAAGAGGAAAACAATTTTGAAGATGGAATAGATGAGAATACTAGAAGTTCACAAAGCAAACATGTTTTTAATTGAAATAGGATTAGACAAAATTTTCATCCTAGGGCTTCCTATTTCTAATCCAAACCTAGGGTCTCGATCCTACAGGCAACACTATGCTCTGATATCATTTTGTAGCACCCTACCTTTTAATAAAGGCAAGATACCTGTGTATAGTGCTATTCCCGGGATCACTGATAGCACACACATTACAAAATATAGTAATCATTGCAATAGTATCAAATTACTACATCGTTGATCCAAAGGGTAAAGTAAAACCTTTCAAATTGCATAGTCACATGGACTAGCTCAAATAAAATGTTCAGAATAAACACAGCGGAAAGTGAAACAGCAATGAGCCTTCATCTTCATGTGCCACATGCAGTCATGTTGGAATGTAGACTCGAGATCCTACCAAGTACTTCTCCTCAGAAAATCCTGCATGTTTGAATATGCAGCCCCACGAATGGAGGTCAGTACAATGATGTACTGGCAAATGACATTTATATGGTGGCAGCTTTTAGACATGACTATCTACATGATATTTGGCTAGTGGAGTTTATTTGCATAAAGCCAATTTTATCCTATATTTGTTTTAAAACAAAACAATTTTGAATTCTCGAAAAGGTTTTACAAAAATGGGCACATGGTTAAATCCACCATGCACACCAAGTCGATATGACTCCCAAGTCACCACCACATACTATGGTTAAATCCACCATGTACATAGCCCTGGGGTCACTCGACCGGGATAATCCTCAGGTCACCACCACATACTATGGTTAAATCCACCATGTATGTAGCCCTGGGATCACTCGACCGGGATAATCCTCAGGTCACCACCACATACCATGGTTAAATCCGCCAGGTATGTAGCCCTGGGTCACTCAACTAGGATAATTCTCAGGTCACCACCACATACCATGGTTAAATCCACCAGGTATGTAGCCCTGAGAAAATCCAATCCTGAGATTGTTTCTAAACAAATTTTAGTCATTCAGAAAAGGTGATGAGATTATTCCGTACATCCTTGTCTAGAGACTCAAGTTGTCCATAACCGAGGACACGGCTAAGATCTTAGTTTTTAACTCTGCAGAGGTTGTGCACTTTCACCTTACGACCCAATCTACCCAGAGAGAAGAATGAGACGAGACCTTTCAAAAGGAGAGAGCAACCATACACGCAAGACTCGTTCCCACCTATAATTTTACTACCAGCCAATGTCTTGCAACAAGTTGAACCCTCGCATCTTACTCAATCAAGACAGAGCCCATAATATCATAAGGCTGCACTGGAAGTGCACTAAACACGGAAGACATAGCAATCTCTTTGTTCCTGGGTGGCAAACCACAAGTGTACTAACCCTCAGGTCACCACCACATACCATGGTTAAATCCGCCAGGTATGTAGCCCCGAGTAGCCACTCAACATAATCCAAAGCCACACCAATTCCACCCAGGTGTTTCATTAAGGTTATTAATTTTCAATTTTTCAAACAACTCTTTAACCAAAAAGGGAAACAAGCCATTGGTATCAATTTCAAATTATTTCTGACAATCCTAGCAAGTTGTGCTCAAGGGGTGGCTACACACTACTAGGATCTAAGCATAGCATATATACTTTACTTTTGAAAAACAAAACCTATCATGCATACTAGTTTAAAAACACTAATGCATAATATAAAATAGGTAGGATTGAATGTCACTTGCCTTTCTGGTAAATCGAGGCCTTTCAACTCTCACACCAACCACGTGTCTATCCGTTCAAGCTAATAAGACAAGAATAATAACACAGCATAAACACACATTCTAGGGCAACAAAATCAAGCAAAGCAAACAATACAATAGGCAAGTTTGGTTGTTCATCTTATTTTACACTTTATGTATCTTATGAATCAATGGGAAAGAAGGTATGGCATGAGGCAAGGCTTGCAAAATATGGCTTTGGGAGATGGAATGACCAAGTCCCATGATTTGGGAAGTATTGGACCATCCAAGATATAAATGAAAAAAAATCTTTATGCTTACAAAAGCATGAAAAGACATTGGAATGGCTCATGTGATTTGAATCACATAAGTGTCAAATAGTGCAACCACCATACTATTAAATAGAGTGTGAATACACTTACAAAATAGTACAAGTTACACATAGGATTGGGTATGGATTTGTGATATATTGAATTACTCAATTAACTCATTTGTAAATTGAATAGTTCAGTATACCGTAATAAGATTTAGTGGACATGAGGTTGAATAGGCGTGAATGATATTGGGGATGTGGGTCAAGATGCTAATGGATATCAAGGGTTCAAAACATGTGCTATGTAGTATAGTGAATCAACATAACATTTACACATGGGAAAATCTATAGCTAAGATTGGTCGCCATTTACTCAAATAGCTCAATTGTTATTTCAATGATATGGATTAGAATAACATGTTTTGGAGAGATGTGATCATGGAACAAGATGAATATGTCTAAATGATTTGCATAGTGTAAGGACTATGTTGCGGACCATGGAAATACCGCAAAAACAAAGCATGCGAATTCGACATGCAAAATGTCCAGAATGATCTAGGCATTTTACTGATTCCAACGGTATAGAGTTTGTCGAAAACCGACGTGTAGAACTAAAGATATGAATTTTACAATACGCGGTTAGAATTCTAGTGGTGTCCGAAAAGTTGTGCGAGAAAGTTTCTCGGATGAAAATATTTCCTACACGAAAGTTGTAGGGGATTTAATTACGAACTGAACGCAAAAGATATCATCTGAAACAGGGCTCTAGATCTATTGTTATGGAATTTAAAATAAATTTATAGGTGAGTTAGCTAGCACAATTCTGTGAACTGATCCGATCGACTGCATGGCGCATGAATACATGGTTCAGCTAAGTGAGCTAATTAGGACCCTCAGATTAAGATCTAACGTCTATGATGAATCTGCAAAATTCTAGTCTAAACTGAACAAACCCATCTACCAACGAGACGCGCGCGGCAGCTTACAGTGGTAAAGCATGGTCGATTGTCGACGAAGGAGACGGTCGGGCGTGGTCCTTGGCGTCACTCTAGTGGTCTCCTGGTTCGGGGAAGCAGAAACCAGCTCATCGCGGAGAACTAGGTGGTGAGGTTGGCGTCCTTCATCTCATCCCGGAAACAGCGAGGACACGCGCACTGAGTGTTGGCCTACGCCGGACGTCTTCGTGGAAATAGCTGCTCTGGATGATTTGGACGAGAATGAGAATTCAAGATATGCACAAAGATATGGGCAGTAGATTGGTGCCAAAAAGGGCAGCATGGTCTTACGTTGGCGACGAAATCATCTCGGAACGGCGGCGACGTCAGGTGCTGTCGGGCGGCGCGGCGAACAGCAACCATTGAAGACACCAACATGTCCTGGAGATAGGCGACGGTTAGCGGAGTCGACTGGTAAAAGGAATCAAGCTATAGTTTCACACAAGTAACATACCGGTCCGATGAACTCTGATGATCTCGCGATCAACAGCGACAAAAAGATGTAACACCATGTCCTGGAGGTAGACGTCGATGAGGAACGTCTTCTGGTGCAAGGATTCGACGAGATGATCACCGACGGTGATAAGATCTGACGATGAACTCGATGTTGTGGCTGATGTTGGCATGGTCGGTGTGGGCTGTACAGAGCACCTCAGTACAAACTTTCTAAAGCAAAGAGATGGAAGAGGACAAAGGGCACACATAGGACATCTCGGTTCGCAAATCTATGGCCTGAGGAGAGAGATCGGGATGGCAATGCCGACCGGTGGCATTCGGTGCACCGTTTGTGTTTGGGAGATTAAGTCCACTAAATGGAAAATTAATTCCCTGAACGGATTCTGCACTGAAAATGGAATAACTTTCGTGTTTATGTCTAGCCGTTTCGTGGTCCTTGAATGCCATGAGAAGGAGGGGGAGAAGTAATGTTCATGGCTGTAACGTACGAGCTCGAGTACGTGAACGGAGACGACGAACGGTTGGCTCGTTCCAGTTGGGCCAAATAGAAGCGGCCCAAGAAAAATAAGGAATAGAGAAAAACAATAGGGAGGAGGGAGGCAGGCCATGGTGGGCTGGTTTTGGCTAGGTCGGCCCTCTTAAGTCAGTTTTTGTTTTTTGTTTTGTTTTTGTTTTCTTTATTTCCTGAGCCCTTTTGGAGTACCAAAAATAGTCAGAAAAATGCAAATGAGGTACCGTTGGATCCGTTATGAAAAATACTGTAAAACCAAAAGCTTTTGTGAACACCATTTTGGAATTTATTTGTTAATAACTTTAAAAAGTTTTAATTCTTTGTGAATTTTCAATCAAGTTCAAACAATAAGGCATATAATTTATTTTTATTTTACAGTCCGAAATTTAGAAAAATTTCGGGATGTGACAGACTACCACCCTTAAAAAGAATCTCGTCCTCGAGATTCGAGAAAGGCTAGAAGGAAAGATGGGTTTTGGATATGTTGGGGTGGGCTACCACCCTTAAAAGGAACTTTTGTAGATAGTCCCTGGGTCTTGGGTTTAGGCTAAGCTATTTTTGGATATGACTTGGCAACAGGTCATCTTTTGAAAACGTCTATGGCTTCTGAGTTAATATCCAATAGGCGAATGTTTATTCACATATAGTGAACAACATATCTCTCCAATGTGAGTTAAATAGGTTTTCTTCATGTAGGGATTTCTAATCCAAATGGTTGGTTATTGAACAACATTAGATACTGATGGGTCACTCCTTGGGTCAAACGAATGACCAACATGAGAACTTCAAGGCATCCTTCATATTCTTACTTGTCGGTGTCATCGACGGCCTTCCGCTATTCTTCAAATAGTGGTTGGGTCTTCAAACTCACCGTAGTCCTACGGTTGGCAGCACTTGCCTACTATAAGGGCATAATATCTATTCATCATATGGTTCAGACTTATCAGCGACGTCTCTCTTGTAGGTATGTCTCTCTAGATTTACCACTCCTCATAACAAGAGCGATCAATATGAGTAGTCGTCATGGGGGCCAATCCATGTCGCACCCAATCATTTCCTTGTTTTCAGTTTGGTACATCTCGTATTCTAACTCTTGGTCAACCTCACAAATTTGATAAAAAAAATCCATGGAGAATTGAATCAATATTTCAGTCCCCATTATTGATCTGTTTTGAAAACATTTCTATCGATCCTTAACTACTTTTTTGCATATCTCACACTCTATGCTTCTTCATCTTGATAGGAAACATCAAGGTTGGTTTCACTACTGTTATTTTCATGGTGAGTTGCCGAGAAAACATTCTCTAGGTTGGGTATAGATGAGAATAGATAGAAAGATTCTAAAGAAGAATTCCTACCCAAACACAACAGATCAAAGCAATTTAGCAAACAACAATCATCTAACAAGCATCAAGTAACATGGTTCAAACACAAACAAAATAGTATGGTCATACCACATTTTGGTAAGATCAATACTTTGTTACTTTATCGTTGGTTCGCTAAAAGAGAACTCATGGTGGTCTAGTCTATTTCTATATTGGATGCATCAATTTTCTATTCCACTCCTTCGGTGTATCCTCGTGTGTTGTGCAGTTTGCATCGAAGTCTTTCTTCAAGTTCTTCATTGGTCTTTCCTAAAATCCTTCTTGCAGAGTCGAAGAATATCACATGAAGCATCAGTCCCTCACTTCAGGTACAAGGTCATCATCTCTACTTCCTTGATGGTTTCATAAGGTAGGTCATGTAAGGCAAGAGGAAAACAATTTTGAAGATGGAATAGATGAGAATACTAGAAGTTCACAAAGCAAACATGTTTTTAATTGAAATAGGATTAGACAAAATTTTCATCCTAGGGCTTCCTATTTCTAATCCAAACCTAGGGTCTCGATCCTACAGGCAACACTATGCTCTGATATCATTTTGTAGCACCCTACCTTTTAATAAAGGCAAGATACCTGTGTATAGTGCTATTCCCGGGATCACTGATAGCACACACATTACAAAATATAGTAATCATTGCAATAGTATCAAATTACTACATCGTTGATCCAAAGGGTAAAGTAAAACCTTTCAAATTGCATAGTCACATGGACTAGCTCAAATAAAATGTTCAGAATAAACACAGCGGAAAGTGAAACAGCAATGAGCCTTCATCATCTTCATGTGCCACAGGCAGTCATGTTGGAATGTTGACTCGAGATCCTACCAAGTACTTCTCCTCAGAAAATCCTGCATGTTTGAATATGCAGCCCCACGAATGGAGGTCAGTACAATGATGTACTGGCAAATGACATTTATATGGTGGCAGCTTTTAGACATGACTATCTACATGATATTTGGCTAGTGGAGTTTATTTGCATAAATCCAATTTTATCCTATATTTGTTTTAAAACAAAACAATTTTGAATTCTCGAAAAGGTTTTACAAAAATGGGCACATGGTTAAATCCACCATGCACACCAAGTCGATATGACTCCAAAGTCACCACCACATACTATGGTTAAATCCACCATGTACATAGCCCTGGGGTCACTCGACCGGGATAATCCTCAGGTCACCACCACATACTATGGTTAAATCCACCATGTATGTAGCCCTGGGATCACTCGACCGGGATAATCCTCAGGTCACCACCACATACCATGGTTAAATCCGCCAGGTATGTAGCCCTGGGTCACTCAACTAGGATAATTCTCAGGTCACCACCACATACCATGGTTAAATCCACCAGGTATGTAGCCCTGAGAAAATCCAGTCCTGAGATTGTTTCTAAACAAATTTTAGTCATTCAGAAAAGGTGATGAGATTATTCCGTACATCCTTGTCTAGAGACTCAAGTTGTCCATAACCGAGGACACGGCTAAGATCTTAGTTTTTAACTCTGCAGAGGTTGTGCACTTTCACCTTACGACCCAATCTACCCAGAGAGAAGAATGAGACAAGACCTTTCAGAAGGAGAGAGCAACCATACACGCAAGACTCGTTCCCACCTATAATTTTACTACCAGCCAATGTCTTGCAACAAGTTGAACCCTCGCATCTTACTCAATCAAGACAGAGCCCATAATATCATAAGGCTGCACTGGAAGTACACTAAACACGGAAGACATAGCAATCTCTTTGTTCCTGGGTGGCAAACCACAAGTGTACTAACCCTCAGGTCACCACCACATACCATGGTTAAATCCGCCAGGTATGTAGCCCCGAGTAGCCACTCAACATAATCCAAAGCCACACCAATTCCACCCAGGTGTTTCATTAAGGTTATTAATTTTCAATTTTTCAGACAACTCTTTAACCAAAAAGGGAAACAAGCCATTGGTATCAATTTCAAATTATTTCTGACAATCCTAGCAAGTTGTGCTCAAGGGGTGGCTACACACTACTAGGATCTAAGCATAGCATATATACTTTACTTTTGAAAAACAAAACCTATCATGCATACTAGTTTAAAAACACTAATGCATAATATAAAATAGGTAGGATTGAATGTCACTTGCCTTTCTGGTAAATCGAGGCCTTTCAACTCTCACACCAACCACGTGTCTATCCGTTCAAGCTAATAAGACAAGAATAATAACACAGCATAAACACACATTCTAGGGCAACAAAATCAAGCAAAGCAAACAATACAATAGGCAAGTTTGGTTGTTCATCTTATTTTACACTTTATGTATCTTATGAATCAATGGGAAAGAAGGTATGGCATGAGGCAAGGCTTGCAAAATATGGCTTTGGGAGATGGAATGACCAAGTCCCGTGATTTGGGAAGTATTGGACCATCCAAGATATAAATGAAAAAAAATCTTTATGCTTACAAAAGCATGAAAAGACATTGGAATGGCTCATGTGATTTGAATCACATAAGTGTCAAATAGTGCAACCACCATACTATTAAATAGAGTGTGAATACACTTACAAAATAGTACAAGTTACACATAGGATTGGGTATGGATTTGTGATATATTGAATTACTCAATTAACTCATTTGTAAATTGAATAGTTCAGTATACCGTAATAAGATTTAGTGGACATGAGGTTGAATAGGCGTGAATGATATTGGGGATGTGGGTCAAGATGCTAATGGATATCAAGGGTTCAAAACATGTGCTATGTAGTATAGTGAATCAACATAACATTTGCACATGGGAAAATCTATAGCTAAGATTGGTCGCCATTTACTCAAATAGCTCAATTGTTATTTCAATAATATGGATTAGAATAACATGTTTTGGAGAGATGTGATCATGGAACAAGATGAATATGTCTAAATGATTTGCATAGTGTAAGGACTATGTTGCGGACCATGGAAATACCGCGAAAACAAAGCATGCGAATTCGACATGCAAAATGTCCAGAATGATCTAGGCATTTTACTGATTCCAACGGTATAGAGTTTGTCGAAAACCGACGTGTAGAACTAAAGATATGAATTTTACAATACGCGGTTAGAATTCTAGTGGTGTCCGAAAAGTTGTGCGAGAAAGTTTCTCGGATGAAAATATTTCCTACACGAAAGTTGTAGGGGATTTAATTACGAACTGAACGCAAAAGATATCATCTGAAACAGGGCTCTAGATCTATTGTTATGGAATTTAAAATAAATTTATAGGTGAGTTAGCTAGCACAATTCTGTGAACTGATCCGATCGACTGCATGGCGCATGAATACATGGTTCAGCTAAGTGAGCTAATTAGGACCCTCAGATTAAGATCTAACGTCTATGATGAATCTGCAAAATTCTAGTCTAAACTGAACAAACCCATCTACCAACGAGACGCGCGCGGCAGCTTACAGTGGTAAAGCATGGTCGATTGTCGACGAAGGAGACGGTCGGGCGTGGTCCTTGGCGTCACTCTAGTGGTCTCCTGGTTCGGGGAAGCAGAAACCAGCTCATCGCGGAGAACTAGGTGGTGAGGTTGGCGTCCTTCATCTCATCCCGGAAACAGCGACGACACGCGCACTGAGTGTTGGCCTACGCCGGACGTCTTCGTGGAAATAGCTGCTCTGGATGATTTGGACGAGAATGAAAATTCAAGAGATGCACAAAGATATGGGCAGTAGATTGGTGCCAAAATGGGCAGCATGGTCTTACGTTGGCGACGAAATCATCTCGGAACGGCGGCGACGTCAGGTGCTGTCGGGCGGCGCGGCGAACAGCAACCATTGAAGACACCAACATGTCCTGGAGATAGGCGACGGTTAGCGGAGTCGACTGGTAAAAGGAATCAAGCTATAGTTTCACACAAGTGACATACCGGTCCGATGAACTCTGATGATCTCGCGATCAACAGCGACAAAAAGATGTAACACCATGTCCTGGAGGTAGACGTCGATGAGGAACGTCTTCTGGTGCAAGGATTCGACGAGATGATCACCGACGGTGATAAGATCTGACGATGAACTCGATGTTGTGGCTGATGTTGGCATGGTCGGTGTGGGGTGTACAGAGCACCTCAGTACAAACTTTCTGAAGCAAAGAGATGGAAGAGGACAAAGGGCACACATAGGACATCTCGATTCGCAAATCTATGGCCTGAGGAGAGAGATCGGGATGGCAATGCCGACCGGTGGCATTCGGTGCACCGTTTGTGTTTGGGAGATTAAGTCCACTAAATGGAAAATTAATTCCCTGAACGGATTCTGCACTGAAAATGGAATAACTTTCGTGTTTATGTCTAGCCGTTTCGTGGTCCTTGAATGCCATGAGAAGGAGGGGGAGAAGTAATGTTCATGGCTGTAACGTACGAGCTCGAGTACGTGAACGGAGACGACGAACGGTTGGCTCGTTCCAGTTGGGCCAAATAGAAGCGGCCCAAGAAAAATAAGGAATAGAGAAAAACAATAGGGAGGAGGGAGGCAGGCCATGGTGGGCTGGTTTTGGCTAGGTCGGCCCTCTTAAGTCAGTTTTTGTTTTTTTTTGTTTTTGTTTTCTTTATTTCCTGAGCCCTTTTGGAGTACCAAAAATAGTCAGAAAAATGCAAATGAGGTACCGTTGGATCCGTTATGAAAAATACTTTAAAACCAAAAGCTTTTGTGAACACCATTTTGAAATTTATTTATTAATAACTTTAAAAAGTTTTAATTCTTTGTGAATTTTCAATCAAGTTCAAACAATAAGGCATATAATTTATTTTTATTTTACATTCCGAAATTTAGAAAAATTTCGGGATGTGACACGTCCAACGGCCCGTGACACCTCGACGAGGGCGGTCTCAAACAGGTAGGGAGGCTTCTTATAGCCTAGCTGGATGCTCTCAGTGAACATCGGTGGATCCATCTACAAATTTTTTTAAGTTCTTTATTAGTAACATGATCAATAGTGTGCAAAATTTTAAGTGCATAAAGTAAAAACATTAAGGATTAATGCAAGTAATATTAAGTCTAAGAGAAAGTAGGGGAGAGACTAGGCATTATTTCAGCATATAGTCATCTCGTTTTTATTATAGAAAATAGTTTTGTACTACCTTTGCGTCCATGCTAACTAGGGCTTCCTAAGGTCAGGATGGCTCTGATACTAGCTCTGTGGGGACCCCGGACTAGCTGTCCGAAATACCCTGTTATGCATTCAACTCACGATCCCATGATCAGTGCACCGTGAGTACATAACCGAACTGAATATCCAGATTACATCATCCATTACAGTACCGAATACATAAGTCTTACAATAGCGAGGTCACATGACCCAGTCTTACATAAATGCCACAACGGGCAAGTTCACAAACACAGCAGCGGATACACGTCAACATCGTCGGGCCCAAGTCATGCCTTAGACCTACAGGCGTCTGACTTGGAGAGCGTCCTAGGTCGCATAGTCGTCCTGATATCCTCCATCATCTTCATAGTCCTCCTCATAGTCTGGCCTAGTTAATAGCCAGGGACAAAGCCGTGAGTACATTTGGAATTGTACTCGCAAACCATCAAAAAGGGGTGCTAATGTAAACTAACTAAGGGAAACAAGAGAGGAACGGTAGTTTCTCTTGTTGATATAGCATGCACCAGTTTCTCTTGTTGATATAGCATACCAGCATCTCAAATGATGCGGACACTATGGTGTACTTACGACATCCCTATACCTCTGTTGAAGAAGATACTTCAAAAGATAGAATACTACATCTTTATATCTTTAAAGAAGAGTTGCATTTCTCCATCTCAATTGATGGATATGCGAGGGAAAATCCTATGACATCTCTATATCTTTGTTAAAGAAGTGTTGCATTTCTCCATCTCAATGGATATGCGAGGGAAAAATCCTCTGACATCTCTATATCTTTGTTAAAGAAGAGTTGCATTTCTCCATCTCAATTGATGGATATGCGAGGGAAAATCCTATGACATCTCTATATCTTTGTTAAAGAAGAGTTGCATTTCTCCATCTCAATTGATGGATATGCGAGGGAAAATCCTATGAGATCTCTATATCTTTGTTAAAGAAGAGTTGTTCTACATGAAACATTAGGTAAGAGTTCCCCACTTGGTCTTATTTTTCCTCGACCATCTCCATATGGTCGACATACACACCCTTTTTCCGTACCCTTCCGGTACATCCAACACAACACTTTCTTTGCAAAGCATTTTCCAAAACAAAACTCCAACACAGCTCGGTAACGGCCATTCCAACCATCCATGACCGCGGACGCGGCTATTCGAATAGTTTTAACTCTGCAGAGTGTGCGCACTTTCACCACAAGAACCAACAAATCCGCAATCAGCCGGTTCGTCATACGAAGGTATGCGAGTCTCGGACAGTCAGTCATAGTCTTCCGCTTGCTTCCATTGACATAAGTCCTTCCCTGCGGGCTTACCCCTTCCCGGCACCCCGGCAGCATACCTCCTTATTGAGCGTATCTCCGGCGCCACGACGGAAGACCCTCAGTAATCGTCCGGCTATCGGTCTAGACAGTGTATTGCCTCCTCCAGAGCGCAACCCGGCGTCGGAGGTCATCGTGACCCTCCCTAGAGAGTTGTGAAGGGTGCTTATGTCAACTTCGACGAACTTTGGACTAAGCCGTGCCCACTTTGGGTGATGTGGCTGCGCTGTGTAATTGGTCCGGGCGTAACAAAGAAACATGTGTTGTTTTTCCCAAAATCCACCATATACACATAATTCCTCCTTCCAACACTTTTGAACAAGAAACCCTTTTCTTTCATAAACCTTACACTCGGGCAAGGGTAGCTTACCCAAGGTTTTCATAAAACATTTACAACAAGGTAAACCTTGAGGGGTTCCCAACCTATAGTTTCATGAGTCGGACTAAAATTGCTCAATGGCCGAGATGAGAGTCCTCATGCCATGGAAGGTATAAAAAGGGTAGTGGTGTGAACCATACTCGCTTAAGGTAAGCGTGTAAGTTGACAAGATAGGGTGGGTCAAACTTTCATGTTTGTGGTACTACTAAACAACTTGGGTGGTGTATGTTTACTTATCCACCAAACAATTTTAAGGGTACACGGCATACTCCTCTCAAGTTGAGAATTACACCAAGATTCATGACTTGATACCTAGACTTAACCTAGTGGTGGTGTGGGGTGAAAATCTATCTTTGAGTGGGACATGTTCATGTTGAGCATACGGGGTGACTCAAGGGAGTGGCACGGCCATGACACCATGCATCCCTCCAACATGTGTGCAAGAGTGGAACATCACCACAAGGAAATACTCCAAAATATAACCATACATAGACCATTGTAGAGAGAACACACATATAGAAACAAGATGCTTTGGGACGTCAACAAATGACATCCACAAGACATCAATCAGAGTTCAAAGATGGCTAGGCTTGGTTGGCTTGTCCCTGGTCCTCCTCAAATCCTTCTCCAAAGTCCTCCCCTTCAACTTCACCCTCGTTCGTATCTAGCGTCGCAAAAGTAAACGGTACACATAATCAATAAACAACATAAGAACCAAGGGTGTTTTAATAAAATATGCAAAACATGCAGGGGAGTTGTTTGGCAGTAACTAAAGATGGGTTGTTTGATTTTAAACAAAAGGGATGTAAAGGTTTTAAACAAAACAATTAAAATTTGAACCTATCATTGCATGTGACACACATACATTCATAACCAGAGACGAAATTATATGAACAGAGACTAATGATATTTTTCGTCGATGCACAGTAACAATATAAGATCAACACAGTTAGAATCATTTAAAAATATTAATTTTTCAATTTTATAAATTAAGAATACTAACCAGAATACAATGATCATGTTTAATACATTAAAAATCGCACAAAAATCCTAAAAATACACGGCCAGTGGCATCTGAAAGGTAATTTCATACTGGTTCTAATGCAGTTGGAATCATGTCAATCGGAGCTACCAAACTACTTTTATTAGCAAAACAGTATACTGGCAGATTTCCATTTTGTATTTTGGTTTTATAAATTTTTAAACAATTAAAAAGGGCGGGAACGCCCTGGGCCGTGCGGTGCTGTGCAGATGTGCCGGCCCAGTGGGGCGCTCCGGTGGCCGGCGAAAAAAGAAAAAAAAAAGGAAAAAGGCCGGGGCCCGTGGCGGGCCAGGCAGCCGACGTGGCCATGCACGCCGACGTGGCCGTGCATGCGCCATGCGCCCGCCCGATCTGGATCCGACAGCCCAGATCCGGCGCGTGCTCGACGTCCGCGGCGCTCGCCGGCGCGGAGGAAGAAAGGGGCGGCCAGGGGCTTACCGGCGGCTGGCGGCTGGCGGCGGCGTGGATCGGTGCAGGCAGCTTGGTGGCGGGGGTGTGCAGCTCGTGGGCGTCCTGGCGGTGCTCGGACACGTCGGCGTCGCCTTGCTTGGCGACATCTGCGTCATGGGCGTCGCCGGTGCGTCGTCGTCGTCGCCCCGCTGCAGATCTGCGCGGCAGAAGGCAACAGAGGGGGTTAGGCGAGGCAGTAGGTGGTGCTGGCGGTGAAGGAGAGAGGGGAGCGGTAGGGGAACAGCGTCGTCGACGGCTCCTCCTCGTCACCTTCACGGTGATCACGGTGGCGATGGCGTCGGTGGCAGCAGCAGCGGCCCGAGCGGCAGCTCGAGCGGCCAGGGGTGGAGTGGGGCAGCCTAACGGCGCTGTGGTGGGGAGTTGAAGAGGAAGTGGTGGCGATGGGGGGGTTTTTATAGGCAGAGAGGGGCGCGGGTAGTGGGAGGGGCGGTGGCAACGGCCAACCCGTGGCCAAGGGCTGGCGTCACGCGTCGGCCCCACCGTGACGTCGCTCCTGGTAGCGTCAGCGAGGGAGGGGAACGAGGCGGTCGCGCGGGCAGTCGAGGTTGATGGCGCGTCGTGCGAGGCGACGCCATCATTCCTCCTGCCAGCGTGGCGTGCGTGCTAGGGTTTTTGGCGCGGGAGAGGGTACTGGTGGTGTTTGGGCAAAAAGAGAGGGGGTGGTGCGGGGTAGGGTTGGGCCAGAGCAAGAGAGGGAGGGGTGGTGTTGTCCACGGCCCAAACCAGGGAAGAAAAAGAGAGGGAAGAGAGAAGGGAAAAAGAGAGGGGGAGGTTCCCCCTCTTGTCTCTCGGCCAAAACCAAAGAGAGAAGAGAGAGGGAGAAAAAAAAGGGTAGGGGTGAAAAAGAGAGAGGCCATGCCATGTGCATGTGCCTAAGTGTGACAAAAATACATGTGCACAAGTGTGAAAATATATGAAGGCAAATTAATAAGGTGGTGATGGTGTTGATGGTGCAACCTTAGGTGAATTGGTAGTGGTGTAGAGAAGAGGGGAGAGTGTTCCCTCTCATCCAGAGGTGATGCTCACTACCCTAGGGTTAGGGTTTTGAGGGGCATAGTGCATTAGAGGTGGTGCCATTTAAATTAAATAGATCAAACCCTAAAAACTTAGAGAGTGGTGCATTGATTTATTTAATGGTGTGGGGACATACATTACACACCAAGAGAAATGTTGAGTTAAGCTATGCAAGAATTCTAACCTACACTCAATCACAAGTGTTAAATAAAAAAAATTGTTGGCTCAAATTTTTTAACTTGTTGAGAATATGCAGGTTCTGAAAAATGGGGTGTTACAGAATTCATAGAAACCAAACTTTGTTTGATTCCACCATAGGAAAAGTAAGGGATTCTTAAAAAGAGGCATGAGTAGATGTTTAATTTCCTATGGAATCTGTGCAAAGGAATCCTTAGGAAAAATTCCTATCGGAAACAATCCTACAAATCAAACAACCAAGGATTCAATTCTACCAATTTCCTATGCAAATCCTTGGTGTTCACCCAATCCTCTCGAATACTCATCCGAAAAATGCACTAATACTTTGATGGGGCGTTTTTTTTATATTCTAGGCAAGAATAGAGGGTTTGCGGGGATCACTTGAGAAGTGTATTAACAAAGGAGGCAAAAGTAATACACCAACACACACTAACATGCCCTTAATGGATGTATCTCCATAAACTCCCTCTGTTCTTTATTACTACTACTAGTTTATGTACTTCTTAACTAATATGGGATAATCATGAAATATATTTTCTAACATTCAGCCAAAATATAGTGTTTCGACTTTTTAAAATACTGAAAAAGCTAGTAATTAAAAATATTTGAGCTAACAAATCTAGGAAGTTTGAAAATATTTTGTATTCCGTCTGAAACTTGTGTCACTTGGTGTGAGATTCACACAAAAATGATGAAAATATCCAACCTTCAAAAAAATTGTACTAATTCAAATGTTATGTGCGTTTCATAATTTTGGAAAATCGATTCTATTTACAATTAAAACTAGTAGTTGGTGATCCCCGATCATCTGATTTACTCTTAAACAGCTCAATCCTAAATTTGAACCTCCCTGCAACAGAGCACGATAGTTGGTGGTTTGTGCGAAAAAAATAACAGTTTAAATAAGTGTTTTATGCATCGAAGTCAGCAATAAGCGGTAGTTTGTGCAATTTCCTCGTGTAAACAACATGTAGCGTCGAAGTAGTAGTACTAGGAGTACAGAAATCTTGTGTAATTTCTAGTTCTACATATTACTAGTGTCCACTTGTTTGAGAGTTGATGGTGAATGGGTCTAATTTTCAATCGAATGAGAATTAGCAAATTGATTTCTATGAGAAAAGCATACAAAGCGAGTAAAACCAACATAACCATTACCGCATGCATGCGATGCCTCCACGAGTGATGCAAATGCAAATCCTCGCTAGGTTGCTCGTCGATTGCCTTGTCCGGCTAAGCTTAACCAGTATAGCTGCCGCCAAGATATCTCGGATTTGGACCACAGGCAGAAGCTGATTGGGGTCGAAGGATTGCCTGATTCGGAATTTGAAGTACCAAGCCCTCGGCTCCGATAATGGAAGTTTGGAACTCGGCCCGACCAGAACCCCCAAATCTGTGTGTGGCAGTGGATGCCCATCGGCATCCCCAATGCTGCCGACGCCGTGATGTGGTCGGTCGCACTTTGGTCCCCACTAAAGGCTGGGGCTGCAGCACGTCGCCGCCGCCCCCGACGTCCCCACGACGGCATCACCATGGACCGAGGCGCTGAGTTTGTTGGTGAACCCAAAGCCCTGTATGGCAAGTGCTTCTTCACAATTGAAGCATCCTCACCCGGTGAGGTTCGCCCCCGGCGCATGCCTCTGCTCCGACCAGCCCACTTTGCCGCTGCTGCCTGGGCTGCCGCCGATACCTGGCCACCGCCGCCCCCCTCCCTCCTCTCCCTCTCCTAGATCAAAGGGCGCCAGGAGTCTAGCCACAGCAAGACACAAAGCCGCCTGCTTCATCGCACACCAATGGCACAAAGACATTTGCGAGCTTTTAGCGCACACCCCTCCAAGGCTGAGTCGTGGAAGGCTGGAGGAGTCGCCATGGGACGAGGGGTGTCGAGTGCTCGGGCAAGTACGGGAAAGGCGAAGTTTTGCATAACCTTATATGATCACATCAATGCTTCTCAAGGAGCCAAATACTGTATGAGAAACCGGAAAAGTTTGAACGTTTGAAAACTTTGCCGGCATAATGCATCCTTCCAATGCACGCCTACGTACCCAACGTATACGCCAGCTAAGGTAGAAAGCCAACTCAATTGCTAATTTGTTGGCAAAATGTACCATGGCTCAATCTCAGGTCACACACCCATGAAGCCAAGTTAACTCATCTATCAATTGGTATATTTTGGTTATATTCAAAATTGTACTTGAAACTTGTTGGTCATGCCATTCTACTACTCGCCTAACACTTTTTCTACGCGGGAAGGAGGGGGTATGATGCTACCCTGAATTTGTGGGACCGAGAAAAACTCGCAAATACGAGCGATGCAACAAAAAGAAACACATCCGTCCCTCCCCCAGTGATTTGTCCTAGATATGAAATCAAACTACAAGTGGTTCAAAAAGGCAATCGAAAAACATGGATTGTTCATCAGTTTGTACATAGCTAGGGAAAATACCAGAATGTCATATCAGTGTTTTAGAGAAGAGCCCTTCAGGTAGTTTGGCACCATGTTGGGCATCGTCCAGCTTCCACCCAAACATGATTTTTTTCGTTTGAATATGTCTAGACTTTGTTTATCATCTTCAATGCTTATTGTATGACATAAGAAGACTATGTGCTTTGGTTTTAATTTTTTGAATTTTTAATGCCCAATTGAATCTTGGTCAAATCCTAGGTTTGACAAAGATTTAAACAAGTTCAAAACATGAAAATGAAAAAGTAAGCATGGATCCTTCTTAGTCACTCCAAAATGAATCTTTTGGAAAGTTTTTTAAATTTCCATGTTTGAAACCCAAAACCACTTCTCTTCATGCTTGACTTCATAAGACAGAGTTTAGGGCGGGTTAGGGTAGGTAGATACATGATTTTTCTGGTTTGAATATGTCTAGACCTTGTTTAATTTATCAACTTGAATGCTTATATGACATAAGAAGACTATGTGCTTTGGTTTTTCATTTTCTTGATTTTTTCGATTTTTTTATGCCCATTTGAATTTTGGTCAAATCCGAGATTTGACAAAGATTTAAACAAGTTTAAAAAATGAAAATGAAAAAGTAAGCATGGGTCCTTTTTAGTCAATCCAAAATGAAGCTTAATTTTGGGAGTTTTTTGAAATTTCCATGTTTGAAACCCAGAACCACTTCTCTTCATCCTTGACTTCCTAAGACAGAGTTTAGGGTTAGGGGGTAGATACATGATTTTCTGGTATGAATATATATGTGTGGACCTTGTTAATCAACTTGAATGCTTACTATATGACATAAGAAGACTATGTGCTTTGGTTTTTCATTTTTTGATTTTTTCGAAATTTTTTAGGCCCATTTGAATCTTGGTCAAATCCTAGGTTTGAACAAGATTTAAACAAATTTAAAACATGAAAACGAAAAAGTAAGCATGGATCCTTCTTAGTCACTCCGAAATGAAGCTTTTGGGAGGTTTTCGAAATTTCCATGTTTGAAAACCCAAACCACTTCTCTTCATGCTTGACTTCATAAGACAA
Source organism: Lolium multiflorum (assembly GCA_030979885.1). NCBI lineage: Eukaryota > Viridiplantae > Streptophyta > Magnoliopsida > Poales > Poaceae > Lolium > Lolium multiflorum. The sequence goes on from CM061749.1 coordinate 127,118,813, forward strand.
ATTTAGGGTTAGGGGTAGATACATGATTTTTCTTGTTTGATATGTCTAGATATTGTTTATCAACTTGAATGCTTACTATATATGTGACGTAAGAAGACTATGTGCTTTGGTTTTTCATTTTTGGGGTTTTTTCGAATTATTTATGCACACTTGAATCTTGGTCAAATCCTAGGTTTGACCAAGCTTTAAACAAGTTTAAAACATGAAAATGAAAAAGTAAGCATGGATCCTTCTTAGTCACTCCAAAATTAAGCTTTTGGGAGGTTTTTGAAATTTCCATGTTGTAAACCCAAAACCACGTATCTTCATGTTTGACTTCATAAGACAGAGTTTAGGGTTAGGTGTAGATACATGATTTTTCTTGTTTGAATATGTTTAGACCTTGTTTATCAACTTGAATGTTTACCGTATGACATAAGAAGACTATGTTTTTGAATTTTTTATGTCCATTTGAATCTTGGTCAAATCCTAGGTTTGACTAAGATTTAAACAAGTTTAAAATATGAAAATGAAAACATTTCAAGTTCACATTTGGTTCGATCTTGCAGTAACCAGGCGCATATATGGATGCAAATTGAGATAATTAATTCATGAAACATTGGAAATGTCCATCGTGTCATGTTTCTCCTCACATGAAAATTGGATTGGTGGCAGACAAGTAAAAGCACATTTATGTGCGACAACACAAAATGCACATATTTTGCTGAGTTTTCATGCATGCATTAAAAGTTGTGAATATATACATAAAATGCATGTGGCCGGGTCATGATTCAAAAGTTTGACATGTATATGGTTCTTGCGTAGTAGTACTATAGTAGTACCAAGCTCACATGTGCTATTTTCTAAAACATTGGTATGGCATGTCTCGTATTTTCCCTAGCTATAAATTTAGAAAAAGAAGAGAAATCCATGATGTTCGATTGCCTTTTCTGAACCACCTTGGCCTGATTTCAAATCTGGTACAAATCACGGGGGTAGGGGACGAGTGTGTTTCTTTTGGATGCATCGCTCGTATTTGCAAGTTTTGGGGGTCCCACAAATTTAGGGTTTAGGGTTAGGGAGTGTAACAACCCAACTTTTGCAACCTTGTTTGTTTGTCCAAAATGCAAAAAAACAGGGGGAACAAAAACTTTTTTTTCTTCTAGTGTTGACATGTTCTAATTGCAATGCTTGTTTAGTCTTGCTTGTTGAGTGATGATTGCTGGTGCTAACTGAAGTAACTCAACCCACATCTTTTAGTCTCCAGAAAAACACTCATTCTATGGCCCCTCTTGTATCACCTTAATAACCTCTCTTCAAAATCATTGAACCTCATGTCAAATAACAAAAACCTCTTTTGTTTTGTCTCATGACTCAAGGTTTTTAATTCAAAAGATCTTGCCAAAAAACTTTTTACCTTAAAGTGGCTATGGTAACCATTAGATCATAGTATCACAAACAGGGTTTCCAAAATTATTTTGTTTTGACATAAAGTATTTGCCAAATGTCTTGCCCTTACTTTGTGTAACTTCAAAATTTTATAAAAGCTTTTGTATGCAGTTTGGTTGCCAAAAAAAATGGAATGATCCATATTTATTATTTTTCAACTATGGATCATTCTACTCTTCTAAACCCTCTCTCAATTTTCAAATACTTCAAATAAAAGCCTTTGACACCAAATCTAAATCTTATGACTCTTTGATCTGTGATCAAATGTCCATGGCATTGCTATTGCCATTAATACCTCTCTCTGATCAATCCTGTTAAAATCACTATCTTAACCCGATCATGATCTTGGTAGATGGTCATTTGTGTAACAAATGATTAATCTCCATTTTCACCTCTTATTCTTAGCATCACTCATATCATTCCTAAGCATGCACACTGCTTTGATCAACACCTCATTTTTCATTTTCTAAGAGGGATCTGATCTCCTAGTTTATCTTGTTAACCCCTCTATTTTGTGGATACATAGGTAGTGGATGTGTGTCCCGAACCTTTCTATTTATTTCTTGACCCACCATCTTGTTGATATCAATCTTGTATCTACAAATCACTCCTTCATCCGAGGCTTGTATCTCAACCTTGAGTTTGGCATTGCTTGATTATTGCTTGAGTGCATTTTAGTGGTTGTGTGTGTGTGTGACTTGGTGATTGGTGTATTACACTCTCATGCCTCTATTTCTAAAATCACAATCTTCTCTTGGTTGAAAAGGATGTTAGTTGAACTTTGCAAATTTGGCATGTGTGTACTAAATTGACCTAAGTCAATTTTAGTCAAAGATCACAAACAAAAGAAAATAATTGGTCAACCACGATCTTATGATCATGGCATATCTACACTTACACCTGCATGGCCTCAATCCCTAAACCCCAGCCCTCTCTACCTTAATTCGGAAATTTTTGTGAAGTTTGGCATCTATTGTGGAACAAGTGTCGAAATTCAGTTAAGACATTCGTAATCTGTTTTCAGCTCCACTTTCGACCTCTCTCTTTCCCTCATTTCTTCACCAAAATTTTATCTGTAAAATTTCTTGTAATCTTGGATGTATCGTCAACATCTGAGAATAAAATTCAGCTCATTCGGTGCACTCATCTGCTCCTAGGGAAAATGTGAAAATCGGTTGATCTCATCGAACTTCAGAAAATGACCTTCGAGTTCATCTACAGCCTAGACTTTGAGCCTTCCTCCTGCCCTCGTTCCTCCACCATTAATTCCTCCGTAAAATTATTGATAAACTTGGTACCTTCCTCTTCGCCATGCACCAAGTTTTATATCAAATAGAGCTCTGATGTGTTGACAGGAATTTGGCAAAAATCGACCCGGTGAAGGTGTCATCTCTGAAATTCAGTTAAGATCTTCGCAGCAGTATTTTTCCTCGACTTTGGCAATCTTTTTATCCATCGTTTGGCAATCGTTTTACTCTCCGAAAATTTTCCGGTAAAGCTGGCACAACCCTCTACATATTTGATGTTCACATTTTACGTGAATTCTTATGCATCAAACTGCAGCTTGGTGGGAAGTGAGGCTCATTAAATTTCTGCACGCCGGGCTGCTCTGGGTCACCTCTGCACCCTCGCGAGTTTCCTAGACACCCCGCTCTCTCGCATGCACTCACGCACCGGCCATGGTGACCCCCAACCGCTGTCGACCACGTCGACCTCCGCACCATCACGGCGCTCGCCGAGCGACTCTCTCCCGTACCAAAAGCTGGCGCCTCTGGAGTCTGGACGGAGACAGGCCTCAGCTCTCTGTATGCCCCAGCCCTGACCCCGCTGCAGCACGACCACACGCCGCCCCGTCCGTGTTTTTTTCCGTCGAGCACCTTGCGCCAGTACTGGATCCTTCGCAGCCGCATGCGTGAGGCGACGAGTCGAGCCCTGCGTCGCTTGGAGGACACACACCACCTCACGCTGCACCTGCCTGCACCGCCATGGCCCTGCTCCATATCCTTGTCGCCTTTCTCCTGGCCGCGCTCGCCGCCCTTGGCCGCCAAACCGCGGATGCCACGTCGTGGCAGAGGCGCAGAGCACGACCTCACCTCTCCAACCCTCCCGAGCCATTTATCCGCCCCCGACCCTATCCCTCTCGGTTCCGTCTCACATCCTCTCTCCGTCACTCCTGGAACCACCAGGGAGAAGCCCTGTGCGTGTTCCGTCCTCGCCTAAGGAAGAGACCGAGCCGAAGCTCGTGCCCTGCCTTTTGTTGCCGACGAGGCCGGCGCACATCTCCTCTCTGTCTCCCTGTCTCTCGACTCCGCGTAATATGCTCGCTCTAACCCCGTCTCTTTTCGTCGCCAGGAGCACGCCGGGAGTCCACCGCCCACGGAACTCAGGCCGTGCGCGCGTGGCGCTCGCACACGTGCACGCCGGCGGCCGGGAAGCCAGCCATCGCGTCCGTGATGCGAAGCCGAGCTTCGGCAGCTCCGCGACCTCCGCTTCATCCTCGTTGTCTCCACCACACACCCCTGCGTCGTCCCCATCGCCGTCGATGGTGAGCCGTCTACGCCGGCCACGGAGTTTCTTTCCATCCTCGCGCTCATCCATGGCCTCACCGACGTCTGGGCGTCGCGCGAGCACGTCCAGGACGCAGCTCCAAGTCTTCCCCGTCGACATCCGCCGCTCAGCGCCGTCCTCGCCACCATCCACGAAGCGCCCAGACACGCGTGCGACGCCGCATGGCCGCCCCTGCACTTCATGCGTTCATCGCCGTCCGCCGCCAACCCCGAGCCCTCGGTGAGCAACGACTAGCCGTCGTTTTTGGCCTCGTCCGAGTCGTCGCACGGGCGCTCGTCTGCGGGTCCGAGCTGCCGCCTCGTGTCGCCTGACCATCTGCGCGTCGGCTCCGTCGTCCAAGACCCCACGGTGAGCCTCTTCCTCCTCCGTCGCAGACTCGCAGAACCACGGCGGCGCTGCCGTTTCGCATCGTCGCGGAAGGGCGCTCAGGCGCTCAGCAACCGTCGATCGCGAGTCCGACGTACTCATGCAACCCGGCAGGCCTGCGGGACCCGTTATGGCCGTTTTGAAACCCTCCCTGCTCCCGCGTGGCCGCAGAAGGTTTGGGCCGGATCTGGCCGAGCCAGCGTTTCGGCCCAAATTCCCTTCCTTTTCTTTTACTGTGTGTGATATCTGGAATCTGTGCAGTTAGCTTTTAATTCACTAAATATTCCTCATAATTCCAAATGACTTGATAATAATTTATTTGGGATTCTAAGAAAAATGCTAACCATCTCCAGTTGCATGCATGTGATTTTATGCTACATATATTTACTGGCATTTTAGTTTCTGAAATGTTATTGTTTTGGTATAAATTAGTTTGTGGGAGTTACGTGTACTGTTTTGCAGTAGACTCAATTTTGTTGGATATTACTCTCTAGTAGCTTGATTTTGGTGTATCATACCCATGCAGGAGCTTCCTAGATTTTGTATGGTTTAAAAACCTAGATCTGTCCAGTAGGTCCTTGTGTGATTTTTATTTCGAAAACTAAAAATGTTTTTGAAAAAAAAAAACAAAATCCCAGTGTTAGGTATCACCATAGGCTACCAGTGTGCCTAAGGAAATATTTTTGTGAGCGATGTTAAATTTCTGGGAATTTTATATCCAAAACAGAGTACCTTTTCAGTATAAGATTTGTGGTAATTACTTTAGGGCTCAGAAAAATGTCAAACCAATTTTGGTGGATCACATTTTTCAGTACCTATCCAGTGATATGTTTGTTACTGGTTGTATAGGCTCTGATGACTGTTTGCATTGAATATGGTTGGCTCTAGTTTCTGCCTTGTCAAAATGTTTAAAAATATTTAAAAGCTTATTTTTGAAAACTTCCAGTGCATGTGAGTTCCACATGTTACTAGCTTCCAGTAGATATTCTGCATGTATTTTTGTGAGCCACAGAAAGATTTAGGCCATTTATTGGTCCCTAAGTCATTTCTAGTTTTATAAAAATCATAACTATTATTTTATAAACCCAAATTTAGTGAATCCAACTCCTGTAGCTATATAATGTCAAGCCTTACTCCCTGTGAATTTACCAAAAAAATTGAGCATTATTCTGTAGTGGCTTATTAAATTGATGCTAGTGCTTATTTTACCCATAGGAAAATTGGGGTGTTTTTGTTTAAAATGATTGTGATGAACTTTGGCACCATACCCTTTATGGTGGTTTCAAAGATTCATTACCTACCAGTATTAGTGTGGATTATATCTTGGTGCGAGCTAGAGCCTTTTTAGCTTATAGTTGTTATGTTAAGGCATTTTCGAGTAGCGGTAAAAATCAGCCCCTTTATAAATAGAATGACCATCTGGCCCCAAGTGCTATTTATTTTGTGTGTTTAGTGCCTCTGATTGAGTGGTTTGATACTGGGTTTTTTTTTATGAGTGGTTGATGCTATGTCCATGTGTTGATTGTTCTCCCTTTTCTTTTACGACGTTAGAATGCGAACGCTGTCGGAGAAGGAGAGGATCTTGGTGGGGAATTTGAAGAGGAAGGAAGAGCAGATGATTCATGAAGATGAAGTCCATGGACAAATAGCCAACCAAGGCAAGCCACCTCTTGATGCATACCTCATCCTAAATTATCTTGCTCTTGCATTATTAGCAGTTTTATAAATTGCATGGTTTATTTATTTGTGTGGGTGGTTATTGCCACCCGGAGTTTTATTATTCCACCCTTAGGGTGCAGCCCTCGTTGGTACCTACTGATCCAAATCCTCATAGTGATATGGTGCTTACCACCTTATCATCTTTGTCGCCGCATTTCAAGAAAAGATGGACTATAGGTTGGGAGCCCTTTCGGAAAAGTATTTGGAAAAATGTTTCGGATAAAGAAGTTTTTTGAAAAACCGTTGGAATGGGGTAACCTTGCCCAAGTGGGAGATTCCAAAAATGAAAAGTGTTTTGCAAAAGTGAATTTTGCTGGAAGAAAGTGGAGAAAAATGTTTTCAAAAACTTCGGTGCCTTGGGTACTTAACCTGACCAATTAGACAGTGCAACCACATTACCCCAAAGTGGGCACGGGGCGTAGCGTAGTAGTTTGTCTCGCCTTAGTTTGAGTCCTGCAAGTGTAGTGGCAGTCCGACCATGGACGCTTCGACCGGGGTTCTTCCCATGAGAAGGGACGCAACCCATTTGCCTTTTCAGGTACGCGGGGTACAACTTATGAGCTCCCATTGAAAGATGCCGAAGTGGTTGGATGGCATTCCGGAGGGTCGGGTGTCGGGGACTTTGCAACTCCTGGGTAAACGGCATCCCGAACTCTGGTGTTGGGAGGTACAACTCATTCGGCATGTCTTAGGCTAAGGCGAGCGAGCGAAAAACTATGATCGGTTATCCGAGCCTCGCGTTGACGCATGGCGAACCAGGGATGATCCCGGATTTATCGGATCTTGTGGGGAAAGTGTACAACCTCTGCAGAGTGAAAACTATTCGAATAGCCGTGTCCACGGTTAAGGACGGTTGGGAAGGCATGATATCTACGCCGAAGAGTTTTGTTTTACAAAAGTGTTTTCCAAAAAGGTTTTGGAAATGTACCTGGGAGGTAAGAAAAAATACCAGTGGGACTGGAGGAAATGTACCTGGGAGGTACAGTGGAAAATTGGTAAAGTTGTTTTGGTCATTCTGATGGCCAGAAAGGAAAATTGGGTCATCCTTACCTATTAGTCTTCAAATAAACTTGTTTTCAAAAAGGTTTTCCACAAAGATATAGAGATGTCATACTCTCGAGAGAAACTATCTCTCACTCCTTGTAACCCTAGAATAGTGCCTGTTCCTTGCTACTGCCAAATTGCATATCCTTTACTTCTCTCTAAGGTGGTTTGCGAGTACAATTCATAATGTACTCATGGCTTTGTCCCTGGCTATTTACTTGGCCAGACTTGGTGGAGTTCGACAGATGAAGACGGAGTTGACGACGTCTATGCGAGCTAGGAACGTCTTCCCAGTTGAGGGTTATGGCATGACTTGGGCCATGCGAACGCTTTCGTCTGAAATATTTCCGCTGTATGATCGTTGATCTCCTGCCATTGCGGCCCTTATGTAAGTATTGGTCATGTGACCTGTTGTAACCTTTTTATTCGGTACTGTAATGGATGATGTATTTGATACCAGTCCGGTTATGCTTTCACGACACACTGATCATGGGATCGTGAATGTGTATGCATAACGGGTGTTTCGGACAGCTAGTCCGGGGCCCCACAGAGCTGGTATCAGAGCCATCCTGACTGTAGGAGACCTTAGTTAGCATGGACGTTAGTTAAGAAAATACTACTTTGGTAAAACTATTTACGAAACTTATTTCTTATGTAACTAGAAGCTTAGCTTCTATCTTTCTTACCTCTTCAAAAAATTTCTAATTCTCACCTCTCTGATTGATTTCTAGCGACTTTGAAAATTCTTATTCTACTATCTCATCCTCTTCCAAACCTATATATTGGACGATGTCCCCAACTCAGACTCGGAGACTCGAAGTCGAAGATGGATCAACCCTCCAGGAAGTCTCAAGTATCTCCGGCTGCAGCTACTGAAGATTGGATGCCGACTTAGTAGTTCGCGTATAGGGACAATAAGAGCATGTCTTTGGTTGTCACCAAAGTCTGTCAAAGAGTTGACCTCGTTCCTCTTTGGACTTGCACTTTTGCAGTCATCAAGGAACAAGTCCTCAGTTCTTGACTAGTAATTTTTAGGCCCGTCACAAGAAGTTGTCATCCATGGAACTCTTCAGTCATTACCTCTCCGAATTAAGACCAGAAGATCCTATGCAGATTTCGCCCCCGACTCAACATTGATGGCTTAACATCAGGTCTACTTCACCACCCACTGCTACAAGAACCAATGTTGAAGTCAGTATCAGCGAAATGAAGACGTCTGAATCTCTGACCAACCCAAGCCTATAGGATGGATAGGACAAACTCAATTGTTTTTGATTGAGCTACCCTCGCGTATTAGGTATCCCTGGGTACTTGAAATACCTCGTGTGGTTTTCGTGATTGCTTGTGGTGTTGTGAATTTGCTGCTCGAGTGCTTGTAATTGCTTGTTGTGTGTATGCTTGCTCTAGACTTTCGGCCTGAAAAACCCTTTTTGTGTGATAACCCAGTCTAGGAAGCCCCCTACAGTGTTTCTCTTCGCGTTCACTCGAATTTCTGGCAGAAATACTAACAGTTAGTTTGAAAAGCTAACAGGGAACCCTAACTATAACTTAGGTAACAACTAGATCGAACCCAGTTTTCCTAGAGTCCCCAACTTAGTGCGCTATTCAACCGAAGACACCCTGCGACGCCAAGGAAGCAGAAGCTGGTGCCTTCAAGATCGACTGCAACTCTGTGAGAAGTTGAAGACATACTAATTTGGTCTACCCATAGATCATAATCGCGCTAATCTTAAGGTTATCTTCTTAAAATCTCAGCCTGACTCACCTTCTAACAAGCTAAGTGAGCCATAGCACCGAAGCCAAGTTACTTGCAAGGTCCATCTGGTCCTCTTCAAGTGAAGCCGTTGAAGACAACTCAAGACTCAAGACTTGGTGTACCTTAGTCAGCATCAACCCTCAGGCTGAAAATTGTGTCGACGATAGTTGTTGATACTTTATGTGAAGACTCACCAGGAATTCCGCTGACTCACTAACTTAATTAGCGCCCTACAAAGTGGTAAACACCGTGTGTGCATCTTGGAGCTACAGACTGCACTTCGCCCCTGAAGATTCTTCAAACTCAAGACGGGAGATCCATGACTTCTTCAAAAGCGCCTGACAGGACCCCATGGCTGAAGCTCGGAGTTCTCCGAACACCCGATGAACAATTTTAAGGGTGGAAGACTTCGTCTTCCACTAAAATTTAAGCTAACCCTAAAGTTTTCGATCTTTCTGAAGCACCGTTGGGATGCTCTAACTTTCCAATAATCGAGGACCACTCTAGTATGGATAGGGAACTACAAAACTAACATCTGCATGGAGAAGTCAATCTCTTCACGAAGCTTGTCCTCGGCGGATGTCTACTGTGTCTCTCAGAAGCTGAAGTTGCGATCTTCTGACAACTGCATGTCTACCTAAAGATGGAGTTTAATTTAAACTAACCCTTACAACCTCTCTAGTCCTACGCTTAGTAATCTCGGGACGAGATTATTTTAAGGGTGGAAGGTCTGTAACAACCCAACTTTTGCAACCTTGTTTGTTTGTCCAAAATGCAAAAAACAGGGGGAACAAAAACTTTTTTTTTCTTCTAGTGTTGACATGTTCTAATTGCAATGCTTGTTTAGTCTTGCTTGTTGAGTGATGATTGCTGGTGCTAACTGAAGTAACTCAACCCACATCTTTTAGTCTCCAGAAAAACACTCATTCTATGGCCCCTCTTGTATCACCTTAATAACCTCTCTTCAAAATCATTGAACCTCATGTCAAATAACAAAAACCTCTTTTGTTTTGTCTCATGACTCAAGGTTTTTAATTCAAAAGATCTTGCCAAAAAACTTTTTACCTTAAAGTGGCTATGGTAACCATTAGATCATAGTATCACAAACAGGGTTTCCAAAATTATTTTGTTTTGACATAAAGTATTTGCCAAATGTCTTGCCCTTACTTTGTGTAACTTCAAAATTTTATAAAAGCTTTTGTATGCAGTTTGGTTGCCAAAAAAAATGGAATGATCCATATTTATTATTTTTCAACTATGGATCATTCTACTCTTCTAAACCCTCTCTCAATTTTCAAATACTTCAAATAAAAGCCTTTGACACCAAATCTAAATCTTATGACTCTTTGATCTGTGATCAAATGTCCATGGCATTGCTATTGCCATTAATACCTCTCTCTGATCAATCCTGTTAAAATCACTATCTTAACCCGATCATGATCTTGGTAGATGGTCATTTGTGTAACAAATGATTAATCTCCATTTTCACCTCTTATTCTTAGCATCACTCATATCATTCCTAAGCATGCACACTGCTTTGATCAACACCTCATTTTTCATTTTCTAAGAGGGATCTGATCTCCTAGTTTATCTTGTTAACCCCTCTATTTTGTGGATACATAGGTAGTGGATGTGTGTCCCGAACCTTTCTATTTATTTCTTGACCCACCATCTTGTTGATATCAATCTTGTATCTACAAATCACTCCTTCATCCGAGGCTTGTATCTCAACCTTGAGTTTGGCATTGCTTGATTATTGCTTGAGTGCATTTTAGTGGTTGTGTGTGTGTGTGACTTGGTGATTGGTGTATTACACTCTCATGCCTCTATTTCTAAAATCACAATCTTCTCTTGGTTGAAAAGGATGTTAGTTGAACTTTGCAAATTTGGCATGTGTGTACTAAATTGACCTAAGTCAATTTTAGTCAAAGATCACAAACAAAAGAAAATAATTGGTCAACCACGATCTTATGATCATGGCATATCTACACTTACACCTGCATGGCCTCAATCCCTAAACCCCAGCCCTCTCTACCTTAATTCGGAAATTTTTGTGAAGTTTGGCATCTATTGTGGAACAAGTGTCGAAATTCAGTTAAGACATTCGTAATCTGTTTTCAGCTCCACTTTCGACCTCTCTCTTTCCCTCATTTCTTCACCAAAATTTTATCTGTAAAATTTCTTGTAATCTTGGATGTATCGTCAACATCTGAGAATAAAATTCAGCTCATTCGGTGCACTCATCTGCTCCTAGGGAAAATGTGAAAATCGGTTGATCTCATCGAACTTCAGAAAATGACCTTCGAGTTCATCTACAGCCTAGACTTTGAGCCTTCCTCCTGCCCTCGTTCCTCCACCATTAATTCCTCCGTAAAATTATTGATAAACTTGGTACCTTCCTCTTCGCCATGCACCAAGTTTTATATCAAATAGAGCTCTGATGTGTTGACAGGAATTTGGCAAAAATCGACCCGGTGAAGGTGTCATCTCTGAAATTCAGTTAAGATCTTCGCAGCAGTATTTTTCCTCGACTTTGGCAATCTTTTTATCCATCGTTTGGCAATCGTTTTACTCTCCGAAAATTTTCCGGTAAAGCTGGCACAACCCTCTACATATTTGATGTTCACATTTTACGTGAATTCTTATGCATCAAACTGCAGCTTGGTGGGAAGTGAGGCTCATTAAATTTCTGCACGCCGGGCTGCTCTGGGTCACCTCTGCACCCTCGCGAGTTTCCTAGACACCCCGCTCTCTCGCATGCACTCACGCACCGGCCATGGTGACCCCCAACCGCTGTCGACCACGTCGACCTCCGCACCATCACGGCGCTCGCCGAGCGACTCTCTCCCGTACCAAAAGCTGGCGCCTCTGGAGTCTGGACGGAGACAGGCCTCAGCTCTCTGTATGCCCCAGCCCTGACCCCGCTGCAGCACGACCACACGCCGCCCCGTCCGTGTTTTTTTCCGTCGAGCACCTTGCGCCAGTACTGGATCCTTCGCAGCCGCATGCGTGAGGCGACGAGTCGAGCCCTGCGTCGCTTGGAGGACACACACCACCTCACGCTGCACCTGCCTGCTAGTGTGTCAAGGTGGGATCCCGGTGGGATGTCATTTTGTACTATGTAGTTTAAATTTTGATGTCAAAATTTGTACTAAAAAAATCAAATTATACTACAAGTGGGACAAAAGTGGGATCCCACTTGACACCCTTACTGCCTGCACCGCCATGGCCCTGCTCCATATCCTTGTCGCCTTTCTCCTGGCCGCGCTCGCCGCCCTTGGCCGCCAAACCGCGGATGCCACGTCGTGGCAGAGGCGCAGAGCACGACCTCACCTCTCCAACCCTCCCGAGCCATTTATCCGCCCCCGACCCTATCCCTCTCGGTTCCGTCTCACATCCTCTCTCCGTCACTCCTGGAACCACCAGGGAGAAGCCCTGTGCGTGTTCCGTCCTCGCCTAAGGAAGAGACCGAGCCGAAGCTCGTGCCCTGCCTTTTGTTGCCGACGAGGCCGGCGCACATCTCCTCTCTGTCTCCCTGTCTCTCGACTCCGCGTAATATGCTCGCTCTAACCCCGTCTCTTTTCGTCGCCAGGAGCACGCCGGGAGTCCACCGCCCACGGAACTCAGGCCGTGCGCGCGTGGCGCTCGCACACGTGCACGCCGGCGGCCGGGAAGCCAGCCATCGCGTCCGTGATGCGAAGCCGAGCTTCGGCAGCTCCGCGACCTCCGCTTCATCCTCGTTGTCTCCACCACACACCCCTGCGTCGTCCCCATCGCCGTCGATGGTGAGCCGTCTGCGCCGGCCACGGAGTTTCTTTCCATCCTCGCGCTCATCCATGGCCTCACCGACGTCTGGGCGTCGCGCGAGCACGTCCAGGACGCAGCTCCAAGTCTTCCCCGTCGACATCCGCCGCTCAGCGCCGTCCTCGCCACCATCCACGAAGCGCCCAGACACGCGTGCGACGCCGCATGGCCGCCCCTGCACTTCATGCGTTCATCGCCGTCCGCCGCCAACCCCGAGCCCTCGGTGAGCAACGACTAGCCGTCGTTTTTGGCCTCGTCCGAGTCGTCGCACGGGCGCTCGTCTGCGGGTCCGAGCTGCCGCCTCGTGTCGCCTGACCATCTGCGCGTCGGCTCCGTCGTCCAAGACCCCACGGTGAGCCTCTTCCTCCTCCGTCGCAGACTCGCAGAACCACGGCGGCGCTGCCGTTTCGCATCGTCGCGGAAGGGCGCTCAGGCGCTCAGCAACCGTCGATCGCGAGTCCGACGTACTCATGCAACCCGGCAGGCCTGCGGGACCCGTTATGGCCGTTTTGAAACCCTCCCTGCTCCCGCGTGGCCGCAGAAGGTTTGGGCCGGATCTGGCCGAGCCAGCGTTTCGGCCCAAATTCCCTTCCTTTTCTTTTACTGTGTGTGATATCTGGAATCTGTGCAGTTAGCTTTTAATTCACTAAATATTCCTCATAATTCCAAATGACTTGATAATAATTTATTTGGGATTCTAAGAAAAATGCTAACCATCTCCAGTTGCATGCATGTGATTTTATGCTACATATATTTACTGGCATTTTAGTTTCTGAAATGTTATTGTTTTGGTATAAATTAGTTTGTGGGAGTTACGTGTACTGTTTTGCAGTAGACTCAATTTTGTTGGATATTACTCTCTAGTAGCTTGATTTTGGTGTATCATACCCATGCAGGAGCTTCCTAGATTTTGTATGGTTTAAAAACCTAGATCTGTCCAGTAGGTCCTTGTGTGATTTTTATTTCGAAAACTAAAAATGTTTTTGAAAAAAAAAAACAAAATCCCAGTGTTAGGTATCACCATAGGCTACCAGTGTGCCTAAGGAAATATTTTTGTGAGCGATGTTAAATTTCTGGGAATTTTATATCCAAAACAGAGTACCTTTTCAGTATAAGATTTGTGGTAATTACTTTAGGGCTCAGAAAAATGTCAAACCAATTTTGGTGGATCACATTTTTCAGTACCTATCCAGTGATATGTTTGTTACTGGTTGTATAGGCTCTGATGACTGTTTGCATTGAATATGGTTGGCTCTAGTTTCTGCCTTGTCAAAATGTTTAAAAATATTTAAAAGCTTATTTTTGAAAACTTCCAGTGCATGTGAGTTCCACATGTTACTAGCTTCCAGTAGATATTCTGCATGTATTTTTGTGAGCCACAGAAAGATTTAGGCCATTTATTGGTCCCTAAGTCATTTCTAGTTTTATAAAAATCATAACTATTATTTTATAAACCCAAATTTAGTGAATCCAACTCCTGTAGCTATATAATGTCAAGCCTTACTCCCTGTGAATTTACCAAAAAAATTGAGCATTATTCTGTAGTGGCTTATTAAATTGATGCTAGTGCTTATTTTACCCATAGGAAAATTGGGGTGTTTTTGTTTAAAATGATTGTGATGAACTTTGGCACCATACCCTTTATGGTGGTTTCAAAGATTCATTACCTACCAGTATTAGTGTGGATTATATCTTGGTGCGAGCTAGAGCCTTTTTAGCTTATAGTTGTTATGTTAAGGCATTTTCGAGTAGCGGTAAAAATCAGCCCCTTTATAAATAGAATGACCATCTGGCCCCAAGTGCTATTTATTTTGTGTGTTTAGTGCCTCTGATTGAGTGGTTTGATACTGGGTTTTTTTTTATGAGTGGTTGATGCTATGTCCATGTGTTGATTGTTCTCCCTTTTCTTTTACGACGTTAGAATGCGAACGCTGTCGGAGAAGGAGAGGATCTTGGTGGGGAATTTGAAGAGGAAGGAAGAGCAGATGATTCATGAAGATGAAGTCCATGGACAAATAGCCAACCAAGGCAAGCCACCTCTTGATGCATACCTCATCCTAAATTATCTTGCTCTTGCATTATTAGCAGTTTTATAAATTGCATGGTTTATTTATTTGTGTGGGTGGTTATTGCCACCCGGAGTTTTATTATTCCACCCTTAGGGTGCAGCCCTCGTTGGTACCTACTGATCCAAATCCTCATAGTGATATGGTGCTTACCACCTTATCATCTTTGTCGCCGCATTTCAAGAAAAGATGGACTATAGGTTGGGAGCCCTTTCGGAAAAGTATTTGGAAAAATGTTTCGGATAAAGAAGTTTTTTGAAAAACCGTTGGAATGGGGTAACCTTGCCCAAGTGGGAGATTCCAAAAATGAAAAGTGTTTTGCAAAAGTGAATTTTGCTGGAAGAAAGTGGAGAAAAATGTTTTCAAAAACTTCGGTGCCTTGGGTACTTAACCTGACCAATTAGACAGTGCAACCACATTACCCCAAAGTGGGCACGGGGCGTAGCGTAGTAGTTTGTCTCGCCTTAGTTTGAGTCCTGCAAGTGTAGTGGCAGTCCGACCATGGACGCTTCGACCGGGGTTCTTCCCATGAGAAGGGACGCAACCCATTTGCCTTTTCAGGTACGCGGGGTACAACTTATGAGCTCCCATTGAAAGATGCCGAAGTGGTTGGATGGCATTCCGGAGGGTCGGGTGTCGGGGACTTTGCAACTCCTGGGTAAACGGCATCCCGAACTCTGGTGTTGGGAGGTACAACTCATTCGGCATGTCTTAGGCTAAGGCGAGCGAGCGAAAAACTATGATCGGTTATCCGAGCCTCGCGTTGTGACGCATGGCGAACCAGGGATGATCCCGGCGGATTTATCGGATCTTGTGGGGAAAGTGTACAACCTCTGCAGAGTGAAAACTATTCGAATAGCCGTGTCCACGGTTAAGGACGGTTGGGAAGGCATGATATCTACGCCGAAGAGTTTTGTTTTACAAAAGTGTTTTCCAAAAAGGTTTTTTTGGGAAAGTGATACCAGTGGGACTGGAGGAAATGTACCTGGGAGGTACAGTGGAAAATTGGTAAAGTTGTTTTGGTCATTCTGATGGCCGGAAGGAAAATTGGGTCATCCTTACCTATTAGTCTTCAAATAAACTTGTTTTCAAAAAGGTTTTCCACAAAGATATAGAGATGTCATACTCTCGAGAGAAACTATCTCTCACTCCTTGTAACCCTAGAATAGTGTTCCTTGCTACTGCCAAATTGCATATCCTTTACTTTCTCTAAGGTGGTTTGCGAGTACAATTCATAATGTACTCATGGCTTTGTCCCTGGCTATTTACTTGGCCAGACTTGGTGGAGTTCGACAGATGAAGACGGAGTTGACGACGTCTATGCGAGCTAGGAACGTCTTCCCAGTCAGTTGAGGGTTATGGCATGACTTGGGCCATGCGAACGCTTTCGTCTGAAATATTTCCGCTGTATGATCGTTGATCTCCTGCCATTGCGGCCCTTATGTAAGTATTGGTCATGTGACCTGTTGTAACCTTTTTATTCGGTACTGTAATGGATGATGTATTTGATACCAGTCCGGTTATGCTTTCACGACACACTGATCATGGGATCGTGAATGTGTATGCATAACGGGTGTTTCGGACAGCTAGTCCGGGGCCCCACAGGGAGTATACATGATTTTTCTGGTTTGAATATGGCTAGACATTGTTTATCAACTAGAATGCTTACTATATGACATAAGAAGAATATGTGCTTTGGATTTTCATTTTTTCTGATTTTGTTCTAAATTTTTATACCCATTTGAATCTTGGTCAAATCCTAGGTTTGACCAAGATTTAAACAAATTTAGAACATGAAAATAAAAAGGTAAGCATGGATCCTTCTTATTAGTCACTGTAAAATGAAGCTTTTGGGAGGTTTGTGAAATTTCCATGTTTGAAACCCAGAATCACTTCTCTTCATGCTTGACTTCATAAGACAGAGTTTAGGGTTAGGGGTAGATACATGATTTGTCTGGTTTGAATACGTATAGACCTTGTTTATCAACTTGGATGCTTACTATATGACATAAGAATACTATGTGCTTTGGTTTTTCATTTTTCTGATTTTTTTGAATTGTTATACCGATGTGAATCTTGGTCAAATCCTAGGTTTGAATTGTTATACTATATTGAAGCCCACAAATACAAGGGTTAGGGTTAGGGTATAGATACATGATTTTTCTGGTTTGAATATGTCTAGACCTTGTTTATCAACTAGAATGCTTACTATATGACATAAGAAGACTATGTTCTTTGGTTTTTCATTTTTTTTGAATTTTTTGAATTTTGTATGCCCATTTGAATCTTGGTCAAATCCTAGGTTTGACAAGATTTAAACAAGTTTAAAACATGAAAAAGAAAGAGTAAGCCTGGATCTTTCTTAGTCACTCCAAATGTACCAATTGATAGATGAGTTAACTTGGCTTCATGGGAAAAATAATATCATGTAAATGAGTTAACTTGGCTTTCCTACCCTTGAATCCATAGGAAACTTTGTACTAATACTGTATAATAATCACCCGAGTTTTTACACCAACAGGTATGTCACTTACGTGACCATGCATGAGGTCCCACACTTCAGTGAGCACAAGTCACGTGCGTAGGTACGCAAACTCCCAGCCATCTTCTTTGTCAAGAGAAGACGCACCAGATGCGTAGTGGAAGTCTCTGGGTCCTTCGCTTGTCCCTCTCACGCAAAAAAAACATCTCTCTCATTCTCGTCCTCGCTCGACTCGCTCGCTCGCAGCCTCGTACCTCCTGCGCACTGACAAACCTGCACCAACATCACCAGAAAAGGATAGACACCATAAATAAGAGGGGCCCCATGACTGCTCTCCCTTCTTCTCCTTCCGTGTGATCCCTCTTCCTCCGAGTTTCACTGGACGGGCAAACACACATGTGCTGCATAGTAATAATAAAAAAGTAAAAAATCGACCAATGAATCTATGATTAAATAGGTCAAATCCTGGGTTTGACCAAGGTTTAAACAATTTTAAAACATGAAAATGAATAGGTAAGCATGGATCCTTCTTAGTCACTCTAAAATGAAGCTTTCGGAGGTTTTTGAAATTTCCATGTTTGAAACCCAAAACCACTTCTCTTCATGCTTGACTTCGTAAGACAGAGTTTAGGGTTAGAGGTTGCTTTTTCTGGTTTGAATATGTCTAGACCTTGTTTATCAACTTGAATGCTTACTATATGACATAAGAAGGCTATGTTCTTTGGTTTTTTATTTTTTCTGATTTTTTTCTGATTTTGTATGCCCATTTGAATCTTTGTCAAATCCTAGGTTTTACCAAGATTTAAATACGTTTAAAACATGAAAATGAAAAGGTAAACCTGGATCCTTCTTAGTCACACTCTAAAATGAAGCTTTTGGGAGGTTTCTGAAATTTCCATGTTTGAAACCCAAAACCACTTCTCTTAATGCTTGACTTCATAATTAAGATAGAGTTTAGGGTTATGGGTAGATACATGCTTTTTCTGGTTTGAATAAGTATAGACCTTGTTTACAACTTGAATGCTTACTATATGACATAAGAAGGCTATGTGCTTTGTGTTTTTCTATTTTTTTTATTTTTTTTCTAAAATTTTATGCCCATTTGAATCTTGGCCAAATCCTTGATTTGACCAAGATTTAATTAAACAAGTTTGAAACATGAAAATGAGAAGGTAAGCCTGGATCCTTCTTATTCACTGTAAAATGAAGCTTTTAGGAGGTTTGTGAAATTTCCATGTTTGAAACCTAAAACCACTTCTCTTCATGCTTGGCTTCATAAGACCGAGATTAGGGTTAGGGGTAGATACATTCTTTTTCTGGTTTGAATATGTCTAGAGCTTGTTTATCAACTTGAATGCTTACTATATATATGACATAAGAAGGCTATGTTCTTTGGTTTTTCATTTTTCTGCTTTTTTCCGTTTTTTATGCCAATTTGAATCTTGGTAAAATCCTAGGATTGACCAAGATTTAAACAAGTTTAAAACATGAAAATGAAAAGGTAAGCCTGGATCCACCTTAGTCACTCTAAAATGAAGCTTTTGGGAGGTTTGTGAAATTTCCATGTTTGAAACCCAAAACCACTTAAGACAGAGTTTATGGTTAGGGGTAGATACATGATTTTTCTTGTTTGAAATATGTCTAGACCTTGTTTATCAACTTGAATGCTTACTATATGACATAAGAAGGCTATATATATGTGCTTTGGTTTTTCATTTTTTTTTTTTTTGAATTTTTATGCCCATTTAAATCTTGGTCAAATCCTATGTTTGACCAAGATTTAAACAAGTTTATAACATGAAAATGAAAAGGTAATCATGGATCCTTCTTAGTCACAAAAATTGAGAAGCTTTGAAGGTTTCATGTTTGAAACCCAAAACCACTTCTTTTCATGCTTGACTTCATAAGACAGAGAGTTTAGGGTTAGGGGTAGATACATGATTTTTTTGGTTTGAATATGTCTAGACCTTGTTTATCAACTAATGCTTACTATATTACATAACAAGGCTATATATGTTCTTTGGTTTTTCATTTTTTCTGTTTTTCTAATTTTTTATGCCCATTTGAATCTTGGTCAAATCCTAGGTTAATTTGACCAAGATTTAAACAAGTTTAAAACATGAAAATGAGAAGGTAAGCCTGGATCCTTCTTAATCACTCTAAAATGTAGCTTTTGGGAGGTTTTTGAAATTTCCATGTTTGAAACCCAAATCCACTTCTCTTCATGCTTGACTTCATAAGACAAAGTATAGGGTTATGCTTGGGTAGATACATGCCTTTTCTGGTTCGAATATGTATAGACCTTGTTTATCAACTTGAATGCTTATTTACTATATATATGACATAAGAATGCTATATATGTGCTTTGTTTTTTCATTTTCTTGAGTTTTTCCTGATTTTTTATGCCCATTTGAATCTTGGTCAAATCCTAGGTTTGACCAAGATTTAAAGAAGTTTAAAACATGAAAATGAAAAGGTAAGCATGGATCCTTCTTAGTCACTGTAATATGAAGCTTTTGGGAGGTTTGTGAAATTTCCATGTTTGAAACCCAAAATCACTTCTCTTCATGCTTGACTTCATAAGACATAGTTTAGGGTTATGGGGTAGATACATGATTTGCCTGGTTTGAATATGTCTAGACCTTGTTTATCACCTTGAATGCTTACTATATGACATAAGAATACTATGTGCTTTGGTTTTTCATTTTTCTGATTTTTTCGAATTTTTTTATGCCCATTTGAATCTTGGTCAAATCCTAGGTTTGAACAAGATTTAAACAAGTTTAAAACATGAAAATGAAAAAGTAAGCATGGATCCTTCTTAGTCACTCCGAAATGAAGCTTTTGGGAGGTTTTCGAAATATCCATGTTTGAAAACTCAAACCACTTCTCTTCATGCTTGACTTCATAAGACAAATTTAGGGTTAGGGGTAGATATATACATGATTTTCCTGTTTGATATGTCTAGATATTGTTTATCAACTTGAATGCTTACTATATATGTGACGTAAGAAGACTATGTCCTTTGGTTTTTCATTTTTTGGGGTTTTTTCAAAAAAATTATGCACACTTGAATCTTGTTCAAATCCTAGGTTTGACCAAGCTTTAAACAAGTTTAAAACATGAAAATGAAAAGGTAAGCATGGATCCTTCTTAGTCACTCCAAAATTAAGATTCTGGGAGGTTTTTGAAATTTCCATGTTGTAAACCCAAAACCACGTATCTTCATGTTTGACTTCGTAAGAGTTTAGGGTTAGGGGTAGATACATGATTTTTCTTGTTTGAATATGTATAGACCTCGTTTATCAACTTGAATGCTTACTATATGACATAAGAAGACTATGTGCTTTAGTTTTTCATTTTTTCTGACTTTGTTCTGAGTTTTTATGCCCATTTGAATCTTGGTCAAATCCTAGGTTTGACCAAGATTTAAACAAGTTTAAAACATGAAACTGAAAAGGTAAGCATGGATCCTTCTTATTAGTCACTGTAAAATGAAGCTTTTAGGAGGTTTTTGAAATTTCCATGTTTGAAACCCAAAACCACTACTTTTCATGCTTGACTTCATAAGACATAGAGTTTAGGGATAGGGGTAGATACATGATTTTTTTGGTTTGAATATGTCTAGACCTTGTTTATCAACTAATGCTTACTATATTACATAAGAAGGCTATGTTCTTTGGTTTTTCATTTTTTGATTTGTTTTGAATTTTTATGCCCATTCGAATTTGGGTCAAATCATAGGTTTAACCAAGATTTAAACAAGTTTAAAACATGAAAATGAAAAATTAAGCATGGATCCTTCTTAGTCACTCCAAAATGAAGCTTTTGGGAGGCTTTTGAAATGTCCATGTTTGAAACCCAAAACCACTTCTCTTAATGCTTGACTTCATAAGACAGATGAGTTTAGGGCTAGGGGGTAGATACATGATTTTTCTGGTTTGAATAGGTCTAGACCTTGTTTATCAATTGAATGGCTTACTATGTGACATAAGAAGACTATGTGCTTTGGTTTTTCATTTTTTGATTTTTTCGAATTTTTTTATGCCCATTTGAATCTTGCTCAAATCCTAGGTTTGAACAAGATTTAAACAAGTTTAAAACATGAAAACGAAAAAGTAAGCATGGATCCTTCTTACTCACTCCGAAATGAAGCTTTTGGGACGTTTTCAAAATTTCCATGTTTGAAAACCCAAACCACTTCTCTTCATGCTTGACTTCATAAGACAAATTTAGGGTTAGGGGTAGATACATGATTTTTCTTGTTTGATATGTCTAGATATTGTTTATCAACTTGAATGCTTACTATATATGTGACGTAAGAAGACTATGTGCCTTGGTTTTCCATTTTTTGGAGTTTTTCGAATTTTTTATGCACACTTGAATCTTGGTCAAATCCTAGGTTTGACCAAGCTTTAAACAAGTTTAAAACATGAAAATGAAAAAGTAAGCATGGATCCATCTTAGTCACTCCAAAATTAAGCTTTTGGGAGGTTTTTGAAATTTCCATGTTGTAAACCCAAAACCACGTATCTTCATGTTTGACTTCATAAGACAGAGTTTAGGGTTAGGGGTAGATACATGATTTTTCTTTTTTGAATATGTTTAGACCTTGTTTATCAACTTGAATGTTTACCGTATGATGTAATAAGACTATGTTTTTGAATTTTTTATGTCCATTTGAATCTTGGTCAAATCCTAGGTTTGACCAAGATTTAAACAAGTTTAAAACATGAAAATGAAAACGTTTCAAGTTCACCTTTGGTTCGATCTTGCAGTAACCAGGCGCATATATGGATGCAAATTGAGATAATTAATTCATGAAACATTGGAAATGTCCATCGTGTCATGTTTCCCCTCACATGAAAATTGAATTGGTGGCAGACAAGTAAAAGTACATTTATGTGCGACAACCCAAAATGCACATATTTTGCTGAGTTTTCATGCATGCATTAAAAGTTGTGAATATATACATAAAATGCATGTGGGTCATGATTCAAAAGTTTGACATGTATATGGTTCTTGTGTAGTAGTACTATAGTAGTACCAAGCTCACATGTGCTATTTTCTAAAACATTGGTATGGCATGTCTCGTATTTTCCCTAGCTATAAATTTTAAAAAAGATGAGCAATCCATGATGTTCGATTGCCTTTTCTGAACCACCTTTGGCCTGATTTCAAATCTGGTAACAATCACGGGGGTAGGGGACGAGTGTGTTTCTTTTGGATGCATCGCTCGTATTTGCAAGGTTTGGGGGTCCCACAAATTCAGGGTTTAGGGTTAGGGGGTATACATGATTTTTATGGTTTGAATATGGCTAGACATTGTTTATCAACACTAGAATGCTTACTATATGACATAAGAAGACTATGTGCTTTGGTTTTTCATTTTTTCTGATTTTGTTCTGAATTTTTATGCCCATTTGAATCTTGGTCAAATCCTAGGTTTGACCAATATTTAAACAAGTTTAAAACATGAAAATGAAAAGGTAAGCATGGATCATTCTTATTAGTAACTGTAAAATGAAGCTTTTGGGAGGTTTGTGAAATTTCCATGTTTGAAACCCAAAATCACTTCTCTTCATGCTTGACTTCATAAGACAGAGTTTAGGGTTAGGGGTAGATACATGATTTGTCTGGTTTGAATATTTATAGACCTTGTTTATCAACTTGGATGCTTACTATATGACATAAGAATACTATGTGCTTTGGTTTTTCATTTTTCTAATTTTTTTGAATAGTTATACCCATTTGAATCTTGGTCAAATCCTAGGTTTGAATTGTTATACTATATTCAAGCCCACAAATACAAGGTTTAGGGTTAGGGTTTAGATACATGATTTTTCTGGTTTGAATATGTCTAGACCTTGTTTATCAACTAGAATGCTAACTATATGACATAAGAAGACTATGTGCTTTGGTTTTTCATTTTTTTTCATTTTTTGAATTTGTATGCCCATTTGAATCTTGGTCAAATCGTAGGTTTGACAAGATTTATACAAGTTTAAAACATGAAAAAGAAAGAGTAATCCTGGATCTTTCTTAGTCACTCCAAATGTACCAATTGATAGATGAGTTAACTTGGCTTCATGGGAAAAATAATGTCATGTAAATGAGTTAACTTGGCTTTCCTACCCTTGAATCCATAGGAAACTTTGTACTAATACTGTATAATAATCACCCGAGTTTTCACACCAACATGTATGTCACTTATGTGACCATGCATGAGGTCCCACACTTCAGTGAGCACAAGTCACGTGCAGTAGGTACGCAAACTCCCATCCATCTTCTTTGTCAAGAGAAGACGCACCAGGATGCGTAGTGGAAGTCTCTGGGTCCTTCGGTTGTCCCTCTCACGCAAAAAAAACATCTCTCTCATTCTCGTCTTCGCTCGACTCGCTCGCTCGGTCGCAGCCTCGCACCTCCTACGCACTAACAAACCCTGCACAACAGTCAACATCACCAGAAAAAAGATAGACACCATAAATAAGAGCTGCTCTCCCTTCTTCTCCTTCCTTGTGATCCCTCTTCCTCCGAGTTTCACTGGACGGGCAAACACACATGTGCTGCATAGTAATAATAAAAAAGAAAAAAATCGACCTATGAATCTATGATTAAATAGGACAAATCCTGGGTTTGACCAAGGTTTAAACAATTTTAAAACATGAAAATGAATAGGTAAGCATGGATCCTTCTTAGTCACTCTAAAATGAAGCTTTCGGGACATTTTTGAAATTTCCATGTTTGAAACCCAAAACCACTTCTCTTCATGCTTGACTTCGTAAGACAGAGTTTAGGGTTAGGGGTAGATACATGCTTTTTCTGGTTTGAATATGTCTAGACCTTGTTTATCAACTTGAATGCTTACTATATGACATAAGAAGGCTATGTTATTTGGTTTTTCATTTTTTCTGTTTTTTTCTGCCCATTTGAATCTTTGTCAAATCCTAGGTTTTACCAAGATTTAAATAAGTTTATAACATGAAAATGAAAAGGTAAGCCTGGATCCTTCTTAATTAGTCACACTCTAAAATTAAGCTTTTGGGAGGTTTTTGAAATTTCCATGTTTGAAACCCAAAATCACTTAAGACAGAGTTTATGGTTAGGGGTAGATACATGCTTGAATGCTTACTATATGACATAAGAAGGCTATGTGCTTTGGGTTTTTTCTAAAATTTTATGCCCATTTGAATCTTGGCCAATCCTAGGTTTGACCAAGATTTAAACAAGTTTGAAACATGAAAATGAGAAAGGTAAGCCTGGATCCTTCTTATTCAATGTAAAATGAAGCTTTTGGGAGGTTTGTGAAATTTCCATGTTTGAAACCTTAAATCACTTCTCTTCATGCTTGGCTTCATAAGACAGAGATTAGGGTTAGGGGTAGATACATACTTTTTCTGGTTTGAGTATGTCTAGAGCTTGTTTATCAACTTGAATGCTTCCTATATATATGACATAAGAAGGCTATGTTCTTTGGTTTTTCATTTTTTTTCTGATTTTTTATGCCCATTTGAATCTTGGTCAAATCCTAGGATTGACCAAGATTTAAACAAGTTTGAAACATGAAAATGAAAAGGTAAGCCTGGATCCTCCTTAGTCACTCTAAAATGAAGCTTTTGGGAGGTTTGTGAAATTTCCATGTTTGAAACCCAAAACCACTTAAGACAGAGTTTATGGTTAGGGGTAGATACATGATTTTTCTTGTTTGAAATATGTCTAGACCTTGTTTATCAACTTGAATGCTTACTATATGACATAAGAAGGCTATATATGTGCTTTGGTTTTTCATTTTTTTGATTTTTTTCGAATTTTTATGCCCATTTAAATCTTGGTCAAATCCTATGTTTGACCAAGATTTAAACAAGTTTAGAACATGAAAATGAAAAGGTAATCATGGATCCTTCTTAGTCACACTCTAGAATGAAGCTTTTGGGAGGTTTTTAAAATTTCCATGTTTGAAACCCAAAACCACTTCTTTTCATGCTTGACTTCATAAGACAGAGAGTTTAGGGTTAGGGGTAGATACACTACAAGATAAGTTGCCATGGCCGACGAAGTTGAAGTCGCGCCGTGGTTGCTGGTGTACCATGGCCGACGATTTTTGGTCTCTCCGTTGTGCATGTCAAAACGTTTTTTTTCTCGTTTTGAGGCCACCTGCCCACGAAAATGGCCAAAACGTCGTGTATGGTGGCCCGGGACGTGGTGCATCTCGAAATCTCGGGTTCGCGGCCGAGTCAACGCAAATCCGCACCGCCGAGGGATGTAGGGCCCGGATGGCAGCCTCTGGCATTGTTTTTTTCTCGATCGCGCCATCTTGTGCAACGCTCTCCAATCGAGCCGTTTACGATGCATCATGGGTCCCGCATGTCATCCTCAATGAACCAAAATTCTTTCTATTCTTGGATTTTTTTGACCCCTGATTTCCGGCTACTTCCTTTTTCTTTTGATCCCTGCCGCCTTGAAACGTTCAGACCGCTGCTAAATGGGACCCGCATGTCATCCTCTATGTGCAATCAACTTTCTTTTCTTGGAGTTTTTTTGGCACCTCAAATTTGGTCACTTGCCTTTTTCTTTCGATCCTGCCGCCTCTCAAACGGTGATACCGCTGCTGCTAACTGGGACCCGCATGTCATCCTCTATCACTACAAGAAAAGTTGCCATGGCCGACGAAGTTGAAGTCGCGCCGTGGTTGCTGGTGTACCATGGCCGACGATTTTGGGTCCCTCCGTGGTGCATGTCAAAACTTTTTTTTCTCGTTTTTGAGGCCACCTAGCCCGACGAAAGCGGCCAAAACGTCGCGTATGGTGGCCCGGACGTGGTGCATCTCGAAATCTCGGGTTCGCCGGCCGAGTCAACGCAAATCCACACCGCCGAGGGATGTAGGGCCCGGATGGCAGCCTCTCTGGCTTTGTTTTTTTTCTAGATCGCGCCATCTCGTTCAACGTTCTCCGATCGAGCCGTTTACGATGCAGGATCATGGGTCCCGCATGTCATCCTCTATGAACCAAAATTCTTTCTATTCTTGGATTTTTTGACCCCCGATTTCTGGCTACTTCCTTTTTCTTTTGATCCCTGCCGCTTTGAAACGTTGAGACCGTCGCTAAATGGGACCCGCATGTCATCCTATGTGCAATCAACTTTCTTTTCTTGGAGTTTTTTTTTTGGCACCTCATATTTGGTCACTTGCCTTTTTCTTTCGATCCGCCGCCTCTCAAACGGTGATACCGCTGCTGCTAACTGGGACCCGCATGTCATCCTCTATGTACTATAAAACTTTCTTTTCTTGAATTATTTTTGGCACCTCATATTTGGTCACTTACCTTTTCTTTCGATCCCCTGCCTCTCAAACGGTGATACCGCTGCTAAAATGGGACCCGCATGTCATCCTCTATGTACTATAAAACTTTCTTTTCTTGAATTATTTTTGGCACCTCATATTTGGTCACTTACCTTTTTCTTTCGATCCCCTGCCGCCTCTCAAACGGTGATACTGCTGCTAAATGGGACCCGATGTCATCCTCTATGTACTATAAAACTTTCTTTTCTTGAATTATTTTTGGCTCCTCATATTTGGTCACTTGCCTTTTTCTTTCGATCTCATGCCACGTTTGAAACGTTGAGGAACCCGCTGCTCATGGGACCCGCATGTCATCCTCTATGTGCTATAAAAGTTTCCTTTGTTGGATTTTTGTTCACCCTCTGATTTTGGCTTGCCTTTTTCTTTTGATCCCGCCCCCTTTGAAACGCCGAGTAAGCTCTGGCTCAGGGACCCGCATGTCATCCTCTATGTCCATCAACTTTCTTTTCTTGGATTTTTTTGACCTCCTAATTACTAGCTACTTTCTTTTTCTTTTGATCTCAAGCCGCATTTCAAACATTGAGACCGCTGCTGCAAAATGGGACCCACATGTCAACCTCTATGTACAATAAATCTTGGATTATTTTTGGCTCCTGATATTTGGTCACTTGCCTTTTTCTTTCGATCACATGCCGCCTTTGAAACGTTGAGTAAGCCTGGCTCATGGGTCCCGCATGTCATCCTCTAGGAACAATAAAAGTTTCCTTTCTTGGAGTTATTTTTGACCCTAATTTCTGGCTATTTGCCTTTTTATCCCCTGCCCCCTTTGAAACGATGAGGACGCTGCATGGCGGTCCCACATGTCATCCTCTATGAACAATAAAAGTTTCCTTTGGTGGATTTATTTTGACCCCTAATTAACTGGCTTTCCTTTTTTTTTTCTTTTGATCCCCCGCCTTGGAAACGTTGAGGATGGCTGCCTCATCGGTCCCGCATGTCATCCTCTCGAACGATAAATGTTTTCTTTTCTTGGATTTTTTACCAACTGATTTTTTTTTTTTTATTTTCCCCCTGCCTTGAAACGTTAACGACGCTGCTCATGGGTCCCCGATGTCAGCCTCCCGTACAAGAAACATGTGATATCTTGATTATTTTGCAGACAATAAACAGTGTATTGCGCTCTGAGCTATTTCAACGGATAAATTAAATCTTTATTTTTACATAAACAAATTTATATGCTGAATCTCCTTGTTTTTTGTTTTTGCGAAGCATAGGACTTTCCTGTTTTTTTTAGAAAATCCGAACTATCCTGTTTTGGAGTGGGCTGAAATTGTACGAGTCAAAAGGCCCAGCAGATAGTTCGAATGCCTGATGTCCACATGCAGCCAATTGAAATCGTTCTTTTTTTGGATTTTTTCACCCTGATTTCTGGCTACTTCATTTTTCTTTGGTCCGGTCGCCTTGGAAACGTTGAGACCGCTCGCAAAATGGGACCCGCATGTCATCCTCTATGTACAAGAAATTTCTTTTCTTAGATTATTTTTGGCTCCATATTTGGTCACTTGCCTTTTTCTTTCGATCCTCCAGCCTCTCAAACGTGATACCGCTGCTAAATGGGACCCGCATGCCATCCTATGTACAATCAAGCTTTTCTTGAATTATTTTTGGCTCGATATTTGGTCACTTGCCTTTTTCTTTCGATCTCATGCCACGTTTGAAACGTTGAAAAACCTGCTGGCTCATGGGACCCGCATGTCATCCTCTACGTAGAATAAAATTTCTTTTCTTGGATTATTTTTGGCTCCTGATATTTATTCACTTGCCTTTTTCTTTCGATCCCGTGCAGCCTCTCAAACGGTGATACCGTTGCTAATTGGGACCCGCATGTCATCCTCTATGTACAATCAAGTTTCTTTTCTTGAATTATTTTTGATCCTGATATTTGGTCACTTGCCTTTTTCTTTCGATCTCATGCCACGTTTGAAACGTTGAAAAACCTGCGCCATGGGACCCGCATGTCATCCTCTATGTACGTAAAAGTTCATTTTCTTGGTTTTTTCACCCTCTGATTTTCGCTATTTCCTTTTTCTTTTGATCCGCCCTTTGAAACGTTGAGGACTCTGTTGGCTCATCGATAAAACTTTCCTTTCTTGGAGTTTTTTTACCCCCTAATTTTGGCTACTTTCTTTTTCTTTTGATCTCAAGCCGCATTTGAAACGTTGAGACCGCTGTTGCTAAATGGGACCCGCATGTCATCCTCTATGTACAATAAAGTTTTCTTTTCTTGGATTATCTTTGTCTCCCGATATTTTGTCACTTGCCTTTTTCTTTCGATCTCATGCCGCCTTTGAAACGTTGAGTAAGTGTGGCTCATGGGTCCCGCATGTCATCCTCTACGAACAATAAAAGTTTCCTTTCTTGGAGTTATTTTTAACCCTAATTTCTCTGCTACTTCTTTTTCTTTTGATCCCGTGACGCAAACCGCTGCTGCTAAATGGGTCCCGCATGTCATCCTCTATGTACAATAAAATTTCTTTCTTCGATTATTTTTGTCCCGATATTTGGTCACTTGCCTTTTTCTTTCGATCTCATGCCGCCTTTGAAACGTTGAGGAAGCTGCTGGAGCATGGGTCCCGCATGTCATCCTCATGAACAATAAAAGTTTCCTTTCTTGGAGTTATTTTTTACCCCTAATTTCTGGCTACTTCCTTTTTTCTTTTGATCCCCTACCTTTGAAACGTTGAAGACTTTGCTGGCTCATGGGTCCCACATGTCGGCCTCTATGAACAATAAACACTTCCTTTCTTGGAGTTATTTTGTACCCCTAATTTCTGCTATTTGCCTTTTTCTTTCGATCCCCAGTCGCTTCTAAACGTAGAGGACGCTGCTGGCTCGTGGGTCCCAGATGTCAGCCTCCATGGACAATAAACCTCTCCTTTGTTGGATTTATTTTTCACCCTTTGATTTTGGCTATTTCCTTTTTCTTTTGATCCACTGCCACCTTGGAAACATTGAGTCGGGTGCGACACATGGGGCCCGCATGTCATCCTCTATGTACAATCAACTTGCATGATCTTTAGCGAAAGAGCTTGTACAGTGGGACCCATATGTCAACCTCTATGTACAATAAAGTTTTTCTTGATTATTTGTAGCTCCCGATATTCGGTTACTTTCCTTTTTCTTTCGATCTCAAGCCGCCTCTGAAACGTTGGAGGCCGGCTCATGGGACCCACATGTCATCCTCTATGTACAATAAAGTTTCTTTTCTTGGATTTTTTTTACCCTGATTTTTGGTCACTTGCCTTGACGCTCGCTCATGGGTCCCACATGTCAAGATCTATGAACAATAAACCTTTCTTTTGTTGGATTTATTGTTTACCCCTAATTTCGGCTATTTGCCTTTTTCTTTGATCCCCTCCGCCTTTGAAAACGTTGAGGAACCTGGTGGCTCATGGGACCCGCATGTCATCCTCTATGTACTATAAATTTCTTTTCTTTTTTTTTTTCACCTCTGATTTTTGGCTATTTCTTTTTTTTTGATCCCCGCCGCCTTGAAACATTGAGTAAGCTGCTACTCATGGGACCCGCATGTCATCCTCTATGTACAATCAACTTTCTTTTTTTGGTTTTTTTACCCCTAATTTCTGGCTACTTTCTTTTTCTTTTGATCTCAAACCGCATTTGAAACGCTGAAACCGCTCCTGCAAAATGGGACCCGCATGTCATCCTCTATGTACAATAAGTTTCATTTCTTGGATTATTTTTGGCTCCTGATATTTGGTCACTTGCCTTTTCTTCCAATCTCATGCCGCCTTTGAAACGTTGAGTAAGGTGCGGCATGCGGGTCCCGCATGTCATCCTCTACTAACAATAAAAGTTTCATTTCTTGGAGTTATTTTGACCCCTAATGCTACTTTTTTTCTTTTGATCCATCACGCCTTTGAAACGGTGAGGATTCTGCAGACTAATACAAGCTTTTTCTCTCCAAGATCTTGCAAGTTGATAGATTAAATCATGGAATTATTAGGATATGTTTTAAATTTCAAATCCACTTTATGAATTATTAAAAATACCGTTATCCATGTGGGTATGGAGCGATCAAGGATTTTCATATTGGGCATGAGCAGTTTCAAAAATTGGAACCTAATAATTTAAAATAAATAAAAACAACTTTTATGTAGAATCTCCGCGTTTTTTTCTTTTGCCATTCATAAGATCTGTGTTTCATTAGAAAGGCCGAAAGAAGGAGCGTAAAAGCCCATTTGTAGTTATTGGGCTTCGACAGCAGCAAGTAGGCCGAGAGCAATTACCATGTAGATGGACGTTGGCAACCCAAAGTGAAATATTGGGCCCAAAAGGGGAAGGCTGAACAGTACTATTTTCTAATTGGAAGGTGGTACATGCCGTATCCTGCCAAAAAAGATGGACACGGGTTGCTGAAATTTGCCCATCTGCGCCTAATATCGCCGCCGCGTTCTCCGCTCTCCGCCGCCGCCGCCATGCCTCGTCCGTCGAGCTCACACGCTGCCGTTTCGGCACGGTACCGCGGCCGCGTGCGCCCCAAAGGTACGTATTACGCGGAGATACGTGACGGCGGCGAGCGCATCGGCTCGGCACCACGAGACCGCACGAGGCGTCGCGCGTGCGTACGACGCCGTGGCGTGGCGGCTCGGCGCCCGAGATCGCCGATGAATTTCCATGACGTGTGGACGCGCCAGCAGCCGAGGATCTCGCGCCGCCGCCCGTACATCGTTAGACAGAGGAACAGACCGCCGCGAGACGGAGCGCCGTTTGCGCATCGCCGAGCGGGACGAGCGCGCGGCGCGCGAGCGGGCGGCCCGCTTCCCCGAGGACGTTGCCGCCGAGAACGAGCACTTCCGTAGACGGAGGGCGGAGAAGGCGACGAGGCGGGCAGCGAAGAAGGAGGACCGCGCACGACGGAGGGCGGAGAAGGCGACGAAGCGGGCCTTCATCGAAGCTCGCCGCGCCGACCACCATTGGCGAGGACGACCCTCGTTGGATTGACCTCTTCGTCGATCCGGTGTCGGGCACGACACCGGACTCGTGGCCGATGTCGAGTTTAGTTAGTTTTATCGCACTACTTTGTAAAAATATGAACTACGTAGTATCTATCAAGCTAATTTTATCCTATTTTATGTCTATTTCTAGTCTTTGTTTGATCTTCTGTTTTACTGCACTCTATTTTTCATTATATTCTGTTTTTGGCGCTGCATTTATAGCGCCTCTGAAAATACGCTGTTTCAGCCCTGTATTTGGCCGCCAGCTTGCAGCTTCCGTGAAGCTATTGCCGGCTCCATGCGCAGCATCAGCTATCCAGCCCACAGCGCCAAAATATAGAGCCACTGCTGGAGTTGTTGTAATATGTTTGTCGCCAGGAGCTTACCTAATTAGTTAAAAAGATGTTCAGCGTGGGGATTCAAAAAAGATCTTCATGTTTTTTTCCTAGCTATCCTAGTTCGGACTTTTTATTGTGTTGGCTAGTGCATGAAGCTTGACACCTATATTATGTGATCCCGATATGAGGATAAGAACACCTTCACTTTGCATTGCTAATGGTGTCTACTGCAGAAGGCGCGTACCTTCAATGGAGACCAATGCAAGAGAGTTGGTACTGGTGAGCCTGCACTTGACATCATCGTGCCACCTGAAGTAGGTGGTGTATTGGGATTAGACTGATAAGCATAGCACCTTTCAAAGAACAAGATGATGCTAGTGTTGGTTAACGTGATTTTACGCCAAAAGTCATGTATGCTCAACAGGTGCCGTACCTAGTTTGGATATTGTGTTGTTACCCTTTTGTGGTTTGGTGTTTGTCCAACAGAGAAAGCTACTCTTTTCCCGTGTAAGTGTTATTATGTGAACAAAAGTTGTATGTATATATCGGTCAGAGAAACAAGATTGCATATTCTTGCCTGGTTATAACACATAAGTCATAATAACAATTAAAGAGAAAAGGAACATTTGCCTTTGCAATGTGATTGTGCCAAGTAGATTAGACAACCAACCACAAACATTACAGTTCAACAGCCAAACGCATGCGAAAGTCCTAAGGTAAGCTCCATAATACATGTTGAAACCAAAAGCCTAGAAACCATAAGAAAGGTAGCTCCACATCACAGTTCCACGACAGCAGCATACTGATCATAAAACATATATCAAGTCAGGACAGCTGCACCACTGGGTAAGCATCCATGGTCTGGCTCAAGAGCGAAGACTGTGTGAATGCTGCAAAATGTGGCTCTTGCCTCACCCCACCCATACATCTTATCATGGAACCTTACCAAATCAGCATGAATCATCTTGACATAAACATAGCTCCTCTCTCCATGCTGATGGATTGAACAATGCGCCGGTTGCAGTGCTTCAGCTTGTCAAACAGTATGCAGAGATGACGAAGCATGCGGGCTGGTCTTTTAGTGACAATGGCTTGAGTAGCTGGTCCTGTGAACCACCCAATGGATCTTTAGAGCTTGAAGACAGTCCGTGCTATATAAGCTACCGTTGCTGACTTCAGCTCAGGTTCAGGTGAATGATCCTTCTTGATCAGATTCAGCGGAATCATCACCACTACTTACAAGTGCATGGTTCTACATAGGCACATCAGGTACATGCTCCAGTTCATAGGAGTCGGGTGGGACAGCACCGTTTGCTGAAATCTCTACAATACCAGCTCCAGGTAGACCACTAGTCTCACAGAGGGTAAACCACCAATATCCATCAGATTCTCGTGCACGACACCTTTCGCTAGAGGCTCTACCCTACCAGCTCCAGGTCCACCACCAGTCAGTACGTGGGCATAGTCATGACGAGTTCTACCAATACAAAACCTCCTTCGGGTGCGTGATCATCGCATAACTCCAAGATCAGCACAGTTATATCGGTCTTGACAATAGGTAAACCGTTTTGCTCCAGTTCAGAGAATTCCCGTGGCACGACACCATTCACTAGAGGCTCTACACTAGCAGCTCCAGCTGCACCACCAGTTTCGGGGGGTAAACCCAATCCACAACCTTCTTCATGTGGCACGATGATGCTGGTATAGGCTCATCGTACCAGGCCAGCTGCATCAGTCTCCAGACAAGAAACAAGGTGGCGTCGGAGGTTTAAAAGAATGGCATGCCATTTCACCTTTGTCATCCTAACTCTAGAGTTTCCTTCAACTCTATGTTTCGCAATATGACATGAACAGAAATTAGACTAGAGCATCTAACTTCTCTCAGCAGAAAACAAGCCTTGGTCCATATGTTTACCTGTCATCGATATCACACACATTTAGAAGTCATTTCACATATAAGGCTTTTTTTTCTTGTCCATTGGAATAAGCAATACTATTGATACATAAAACTAATAATCAAAATATGCATATGTTGAGAAGTTTGCACGGCAAATTGTGGATTCTGCTTTTATCACCTACGAATCATCGTTCTATATATTTACCTTGTTATCTGGGATATCGAAGTCGCTGCACGAGAAGTCATCTCACTAAGTATCTTTTTTGCTTTTTTTTCTCCATCCATCTGCAATAAGAAGTACTATTGATCACATAAAGCCAATTCATTGAATATATGCATATGTTGAGAAGTTTGCACAACAAATTGTGGATTCTACTTCAATCACCAAGTAATCTCGTGAGAAATGCATGATCAAGATATGTTTCTCCCTCTTGATCGACATCTGCATCTCCATTAAGACTAATCATCGTGCGATGGTGCTAGCGCATACACTTCCAATCACCAGACAAGCAAAAAATTATTGATTCTAGTAATGCTTAATCAGCAGTGGCCATGGAACGACCACATATCGACCAAGCAAAAAAATAAATCATCAGCCTACTGACCACCAGGCAAAACAAACTAGGCCCATATATGGCCTCACAAATCATCATCAAACGTCGATCAAACTAGCAAGTTTGAACATGGATTACTAATTTATTTCTTCGATAAAGTGAGTATATTAATATCGAAAGATATTGATTACACTGAGCCTCAAGCAATAACGCAATACCTTACTGGTAGTACGGATGCACATGGATTCCTAATACTCCCTATGTTCGGTTTTAATTAGTCGACGCGAGGGAGAGAAGAAAATGAACTGTCGATGTTTCAACTAGTGTCAATTAAATACGAACGGAAGAAGTACGTAGTAGTATTGACAAATATCCGGATCTAGTCTAAAAACAAATTGGCATGTAAATCCTAGTAGTCTACTAAACTAGGATCAATACGATTAGGGTTGCAAGCGGCGTCCGCGAATCGTCCCGCAAAGCAGAAAATTAGAGCAAATAGTGGTTGAGATTAGAGAAGATTTAAAGCACTCGCACTGAAACTAGCTAGCCCGCTACCCACCCCGCTTGACACCCTGACCTAGATGTGAATCTACACCAAATATTCAAACAAGGATGAGCAACCGCCAATAAAATTTTATCCGCACATCATCATCTCTACCATACACAAGGGTATGGTGATTTCACATACAGCCATTGTTGCCGCGAGACGAGGATGAGTGATCACCGTGAGAAGGTGCCCCACGTCTGCCGCCTCGCCGTCGAAGAGGAAGCTCTAAGCCGCGCGATTGTCCGTCGCGATATGGAGGTGGAGCTACTAGGGAAGAGATGGAGGTGGAGGTGGAGAGGGAGTGATGGTTTGTACTAGTGGCGGCCGGTGAGGTAGTTATAAATACAGCCTCTCTTTTTGGCAAGGAATGCGCTCTTCTTGAAGGCAACGAGGCAACGCACTCCAGATTTCGTATATTACTATAATAATATGGGCGGAGAAATTTGGACGCATCCGTGTTGTCTTGTCAAATGAATCACCAGGATTTGCTTTTAGTACTCCAGATTTGGGCGACCTAAGGAAGTAGAGATAGTAATGTACGCCATCTAGCTGCACGCTATCAAATCAAATAAATGGTCATGCCATTTACTTTTAAGATGGTGCAGCAGTTATTCCGACCAAAGAAACATGCACGTCTTCTGATTATTTCTGATGGGTATACATTTACCGTCCGCTAGCAAAGATTGTTTGGCACATTGTTCTTATGGCTTTCAACATCACACCCCTTAATAATATTATTAATCAATGTTTGGGCAATCAATTGAGTGTGTTAATAAAAATTAAAACCCACAAATCCAATTGTACTATTTTTAGGGCCATATGAAGGACAAGGAATGATTTTAAATGCCATATGGAGTACCTCCAACCATGTGAAATATGGTTCTGTCATGCAGGTGATACCCATGGCTTAGCATTGGATCTGTATGTTGTCCTACATACAGTCAACTATGAAGTACCACGATTTGGTTTTTGGGTGCAACCGGCTAGAGAATGATGCACGGGTTTGTACAGCCAGTACAATTCACATTAAGATTTTCTGATAGGATGTTGATGTGTATATGTAAGAATCATACACTAGTATGTCTTCTATGTTTAGATGGTTGATCTACGTTTAAACTTTCTGTGAACCATGAGGTTAAGACCTTTGTACTGTAATAAAGATTGCTAAATAACAGTATATATGTATGCCTCTAGGGACACTGAAACAGCCAAACAACCATGCATGTGCATAGACCGTATTTGATCAAATTAAAAGAAGCACCTCGGTTCATGCAAATAGCATCAGTTAATCACCTAAGTCCATTAGCTATAAATAGTTAAATAGGAGTCAAGACCAACTGAGCTAGCTAGTAGTATGATCCTACTATTACATAAATATCCCTAACTCTGATTGTCTTTGTTCAGTCCAGCGCGTTGGTGTAGCTTGGGAACCAAAACCCCGTATGCCAGTTGGCCCCTGGACCGCTGCTTGAGAAAGAGATGCTTTGGTGGTCTTCGCCATTTAGACTGAAGCAGAAAATTTCTTGATGTGATGTGTCAAACTTAGAGCCAATGGCCTGAGGCGTGGTGTAGATGCAGTTTCTTCTTGTCAAATATCCTGGGGGAAATGTTGCACCACCCACTGGCATGAAAATCGGATAGTTCAACCCAAGGAACATAGAAGAGTCTCCAAGATTAGTAACCCTTTCCCCACGGGTTGGCTTATGTGACCCGACTAGTGTCATTCGAGAATACAATGTAGGTATACCCCGAATAGCTGTGAACGCGACCGCAATGGACAGAAGGGGTACTATCATAATAACACATTGAGCACCGCTTCTCAACACAAAATCCATTATTACCACGTGCATAGACCAAAGAGAAGTCTAGACCCATCTTGAGATCTTGCCGCCCACCACACATTACCATTAGAGTCAAAATCATCATAGCCATCAAATCCAGCCGTCCGCGAAATGAATGGAGCAGGGAGCACTATAGGACCTTGAAAAAGGAAAGAGCACGTCACAGGAAAATATATTTCATGATTTATCTACTAGTGATATTGATTTGATATTGGGATGCCAATACTAGTACTTTAAAAAATAATGGTCGAACATAAGATGGTTTGAAATATATTTCGAACATCTTGGTAAAACTTCATATGGATTTAAAACATGTTCCCTAAAATATTGGTCCAAATTTTAGATGATTTGAATAGTACTTCTTATTCTCTAGAACCGGGAATATAAACAAATGAAAGTCTTTATCAATATTGCATGGCAGCTTTATTGATTCTATTTCTACTCTACCTTAAATTTTCTAGGGAGTAATAATAAAGAAACTTAATTACTAGGGGGTCTTTTTCCTAAGGAACAACATGCACATTAGACCATACTAAAATTCCTATAGATGTTAAATTCTAAATATGTCCATACCACAAGAGGGTTATGGTGTGCGCCTATGTAAGCCAAAAGATGCCAAGACAGTTCAACAAACAAGAGGTGAAATACTATATAAGTTACGTATATAAAAAAGATAGGGAGGAAATGTTACCAAATTGATTAGAATCCCATGCATAAACATTTCCAAGCTCAGTAACGGTGAACACAGTCCATATGGTAACAACATGATATGGCGCCGTATCGAAACTGGTTTTCAAGAATTATCCATGTACCAGGATATTTATGGAGGTAGGCAATTGCAAAGTCGAAGATTGCGACAAGGAGAAATCTTCATACCGCCGAGCAGCTGTAGGAACTTGGCAAATAGCTATCTTCCATAGCTGAATAGCAGAACCCTTATACCCGAATATAAGTGGATTGCGTGTGGTTTCAAAACTCTTCCTCAAAGATGTAAAGTTTGATTCATGATGAGTGTGTATTACTTCGAGGAGGTTCCAATTTGGCTCTCTAAAATAATCCATGGCGATCCACTCATTGGCACCTGCCCGCTCCTCATCCTACGTGTGGCACTAGGCCATCATAGGAGAACCTGCCCAGCGGCAGTAGTTTGCACTTGTGCACCGGCAAATCCTCCTTGAACACCCATGATTTATCCGTCGGGTCACAACAGAGAACACACAGAAGGCCAAACGGCTGAGAAGCAGGCAGAGTGGCACTGTATTTGGCTGACTGAGAATACTTTTGGAGGAACCAACTAGGGACGCGGCGGTGATGGCGTCGCACTGGCTGATGAGCACTTCAAGGGGGCCTTCCGTGAACACCTTGTGAAACAGCCCAGATCCACAGACCCTGCTCGATTTCGCCATCGCAATGAGGCAGGTGGTACAATGGGGTTGGTATTTTGTTGGGAGATCTACTGATTCGAACTTGGGGAGAGAGATGGCGATCAATGGCGGCAGGTGGGGGTTTGAGTTGGAGAACAGAGGCTCTCAAACCGGGCACTGCTGGATAGGATGCGAAACGCAGGCGCGTGCAAGGCGGAAGTCGGGCTGAAAGTGGGATAGACGCCGAGGTGAACCGAGACGCTCCTCCTCTTATACATATACTGCCTAACAAAAGAGGAGAGTGTGAATGTGTTCCAAAAAAGAGGAGAGTGTGAGAATGTGTTCAAAAAAGAGGAGAGTGTGGGACTGCACCCCACAATCAGCCGAGCAGACGGACTATAAGAGTAGCCCCATCATTACAGAACATTAATCGTGCTTCCTACAATAAATAAGTGAAACATCCCGTGTTTCAGTTATCTAATCAAATCGATGGCCATGTCAGTATTATGGTGAACAAACAAAACAAATACACACCAACCTTGTTCTTTTTGCAACGCACAAACCAACCTGGCAAGGCATCAACCTTCTCGCCATCAACTACGATTCCGTGCTCATCTCCACCAAAGTTGTCTCAACTTTGTAAAAACAAATACATCTATCCATCTAAATTTTAACTCTGTCACTTACAAAAGTGCTTGAGTTGCATCAAGTTGCTAAAAAAGTGCAATTGCACTTTTCATTTAAAATGCAACCTGACCAGTTGCACTTTCAACTAGCTCGCCACTTTTCTCGAGGTGATCGAGACTTAAGAAAATCTCAGTCAATTGAGACATAGGCACACCCAAAAAATACATCTATCCATCTAAATTTTAACAAAGGTGAGACACTTTTGGTGGGACCGAGGAAGTACAAAAAAACTTTACTACTCCATGCTAGTATCGGCCACTAATTCAAATTTCAACTGAAGGCGTGCTATTTTATGGTCCTGAAAATTGCCAAAAAAAAATACAACCCAAAAATGCAACAGATCCATGTTAAGGGGTACACCCTACGCAATATACATTAAGAAACTTCGAAACTTCAGCGACCTTATAAGAATGCCCGACAGTGCAGTTTTGCCAAATTAGGAAGAGACGAAATATGAATTCAACCAAAGAAATCTAAACGAACCCTTAGACAATAGCATAGTTAACAGAAAAAAATGATGACTCCCAAAGAACAACATTAGCAAGAAATACTCCATTTTAGTTTGAATTTGCAGTCACATACATATACTAGTAGTACTGCCAAAATACTATAATACCCCGAGCTGCATTCTAGCACTCCAACTAGCTAGCTAATAGTTCTGGAGTAGTACTATACAAGTCCAAAATACATCCCAACGAACCCTACTTCGAACTAACCTACTCTCTCCGATCTTCGAGTAACTACATTGCAATATGACCAAACGAAGATTATTGTATAACCTTCTTGTTGATGCAAACGCAGATAGGTACACACGGCCTGCTCCTCCATTCCCGTCGCTGTAATCTAAGCACTCGCTAGGGAAAGAAGTGAGCTGCCGCAACATGATCGAGCTAGGCGTCGGGCAGCTCGGCCTGATTACCGCCATCAAGGTGTCCGCCGAGAGGTCATCGTCCTGCTCGCCGGGCGCCGGACCAATCACCAAGCAATGCTAGCTTTGTACATCGGAAACAGCACGCCGCCGACTACGTAATAGGACACAATGGTGGTCGTCGAAGCGCCAACGCGGATGTATAACACGCTTACCGTTTTCCTCGACGCCGAGAATGTGTCTCAGCGTTGTACTCGGAATACTCTAACTATGCACCAGGTGGTATGCTAATACCGGAACGTAAATGACCGGATGGAGTGATGCTTGGAGTGTGTACCAGAGCTCACAAGGGTCGCGGAAGTCGGCAATGATGGCCTCAGCCGCGACTGATCATGCGGCACGCCGATGTAGTGTCATAGGACCTTGGAGGCGACCAAGCTCGCAGCCGACGATTCGACCATACCATCGGCCTGACGGCTGCAATCTGTTCAGATCGACTGACACACAGTCCGCCGGGCCGCCGACGGTAACTGTTCGGCAGTCGCTGACCATAGCCGGCTGTGGCCCATATGACCGCTTCCTTGCACCTACTTCCAACAACATACGCAGATCGCTTGTCATTGACATTTTCGCTGTGTGAACCTAAGAATGAAATCTAAGGGAGCGACTTGGAGGCTGGGTTTGAAGGGCAAAGAGTGACAAGTACAAGAAGAGGGCTCCTCCATCTTCGTAGAAGAGTGATCGAGAACGAACGGATGGGTTCTTTTTTTTTATACATGCCTTGGAGGAGTATGGATACTACTACTTATAGGAAGAACTTCAAGAATCTATGTTTACTTATCGCTATTAAACTATAGATGCACCAAATGTCATAGCTTTGTCAAAATAAAAGGACAAAGCTGCAGTGACTCGAAGTCTCCAAATCTCATTGTGACTTGGTGCCACCATCTACCAACCATTTGAGATCCAACGCCCAACCATTCTTATTTTTAACCTAAAAACAAAATTATGAAAAAATACGTTGAAATGTAGATGCCTTGTTCTTAAAAATCTCGTGAATATTTCATCCCACTGATTTCCATTAGCTTGTGATTAAAAGAGCTTTTACGTATATCGGCACTAGTTTAAACTAAATACTCACTCTGATTTATATTAATTGACTTCAATATGGATGTATCTAGAATTAAAATGTGTCTAGTACATCTACAGTTAGGAGTCAATTAATATGAACCTGAGGAGTATATATTTGCTCACAAACCTTTGATTCAAATCGAATGAAACTTCACCAAAATATAAATCGAAATATGCACGATTAACTGGAAGTTCTTGAAATTTTTGCAATTATAATAATTATTTAGTTTAAATTCTAAGTCGATCGCATACATTGGATCTGAGATGGATGGTGGCACCAAGTCACTGTGAAACTTGGAAGTATCAAGTCAGTGAAGCTCTATCCCAAAATAAAAGCTTCGTGAAGGGGGCAGTTTGGTTCAAAAAAGAAGACAGTGCCAAGCAGTTGTCAAACAATACCCATATATTCAAATTCCTTCCATTCAAATGAATCGAATTCTAACTTTGTTCAGATATATGGAGGATGTAAGTCACCTAAGCTAAAATAAAAAGCTTCAAGGAAGGTGAAGTTTGGTTCGAAAAAACCAAGCAGCTGTCAAATAGTACCATAACGTCAAATGTACTCCCTCCGATTCAAACGAAATGACTCAACTTTGTATTTTGCATGTCAAAGGTTTTTTGTAAAACTTGGCCAATCTTAACATAGTTTGCCTTTCTAAAAAAGATATAAGCCCTAAGGCTCCTTTGATTCATAGGATGGGAAAACCATAGAAATATGAAAAACAGGATTGAGATTTAATGGCTAGTTGAATCATATAGGAAGATGAGTTGTGTTTGATTGTGTCAAAGGAAATTTTCCATGAGGTATGACCTAATGTTTGCCCTTAGGATTTGCACCATTGCTATCACCAATTTGACCGATCGAGGTGGGGCCGCGATTGAAGATGGCTGAAGAATATATAAGGAAGAAATACATGAATCGGCCTTGTGTATCAAGTTTGGGCTAGCTAGATTGCCCGTGTATCCGTAATATAGTAGATCGCATCGTGTTTAGAATTAACAGATAGAGCCTGGCCCGTGCACGGCTAGGTGCACGCCTGAATTAGAAAGTCCCCGGACTATAAATATGTATCTAGGTTATCGAGAAAGGAGGGACAATCATCGTTCTAACAACACAAAACCAGCGCATCGCCACCCCCTTCCATCAAGGGTTTCTTCCTGAAGATTATTTTCTTAGATCGTGATCTCGCGACGAAAAGATATGTTCATTCGCCTACCTTAGGCCGCCGTGCTGAAGCGCTATTGATGATGGTATGACTACTTATCATTAGGTGTTTAGGGGCTTAATCGACAAGCTGCGAGCTAATCGCTTTGGCAATGCCGTCCGACATCTAGCTGCTCTTACACCTATCTGGGTGTAAGAGATCTTGCTTGTTCGTTACCTAGTAGATCCAATCCATATAGTATTCTCATTCTTCATGATTAGTTTAATATTCTGGCATAGTTAGGCCTTATGTCGGGGTCGGACGATCGGTAGTGCGCTAGGTGTTGTTTACCGTTCCTGCGATTCCGGAATTAACGTAATGTTGGTTTTTAGGCCTCTTGTAGGGGTAGTTTTCATCATCTTCCGTATCTGCTAGGTCCGACTACAGAGGACGTTCATACGGTGAAAACCCTAAACCGTCGTAGATTGGTTTAGCTTTGTTATGATCAAGCAGATCCCCATGCCATTGCAAATCCAACATGAACCATGGGGGATCGGTTCCTTGAGCCGATCCACAGGCAACCTGAGAGCCAGGCTCTGATTTAATGTTTACGTGTCTACCATGCAGGAACACCGAAGCAATCTAACACCTTCCCGATCGGGTCTAGGTCGTGGCACGCCTGTGCAACCGCCAAACGTCTGGAAGATTTGCGGGACGACGCGAAGTGCCAAGGTCCACTAAGCGGCCTTGGGAGCTTCCCGCCTCGTGTTGCTTAACCATCACCCACGGTGGTTTGGCGGTGTAACACATTTCGGCACGATTCTATGGGGACCTCTTCGCAACATCCACGTCAACACCAACATCCGAGATGGCAGAAGGAACAGATCAAGTACGAGGATCTCCCTGGCTGAGCACAAGAAGAAATGCGATGAGCTGAAGGCCATCTGTAAAGCCGAACTCATCGGCCTTTGAGAAAACCCGGTCGCACGGCATCAAGTTCAAAGGGTTCACGCCCAAGGCGCATCAGATAGACCGCTTCCCCTTCGTGAGAACGTACTGCAGCCTGCCATGATGAAATCACTACGTGGTGGCTCATTCGCTGCACCGCCAGTCTGCGCGTTGCGCTTCATTTGGTGCAAGAGATCATGAAGCATCGGTATTCCCTTCAAGACCTGCTCTAGGGACTCACCAGGGAGAGATGCAACTCCACACCAAAGCCAACACCGCCGCATACCTATGGCAGCTCCACTCCACAAGGTTCACCCCATACGCGGTCTGGGCGCAAGGTTGGAAAAGATCCCACTACCGCCTCTTATAATGAAGCCTAAGGAGATCCCACACGGATAATGCAGGCACGCTCGCGTCGGATCGCACGCCTGGACGAAGCGCATCCAGGCTCCAACAGAGGAATCGCTGAGCAGAGCCATTGTTCGTAAGTAGGAGGGACGCCACAAAGAGCGGGAGTTTGGGAGCGTGACGCCGAGAAATGTGCGCGTAAGAAGCAAATATGCCACTGCACCAATTCATGAAAGCTCGCTACCACGCCTGACCATGATCAGATCACCGCAGTTTGAGAGACTAGCTTGATCTCCGCCAAGAAGAAAACAATCGGCTATTCCAAGCCGTATCCCAATGAAGTTTGACCTGATCCGGCCGCTACCTAAGTACTCACCCTCGAGCCACAAAATCTGAATGTTGGTTTTTAGGCTCTTGTAGGTAGCTTTCTATCATTCCTTCCGGATTCACAGGGGCCTCGATTACGCGTGAGGGACGTTCGGTTATGCGGTGAAAACCCTAAACTGTCAGATTGGTTTAGCTTTGTTATGATCACAGGATCCCCATGCCATTGCAAATCCAACATGAACCATAAAGCATCGCCCTGAGCCGATCCACCAGGGCAACCTTCGAGAGCCGAGAAATTCGATTTAATGTTTACGTGTCTACCATGCAGGAACACCGAAGCAATCTAACACCTTCCTGATCGGGTCTAGAGTCGTGGCACGCCTGTGCAACCGCGTGCGCCAGAAGATTTGCGGGACGACGCGAAGTGCCAAGGTCCACTAAGCGGCCTGGGAGCTTCCTGCTCTTCTGTTGCTTGCAAATCCACGTTCCGCCGGTGGGGGCTTGGCAGGTGTATTTCTGGCACGCTCGGGTGGGACCTCTTCGCAACATCCATCGTCAACACCAACATCCGAGATGGCAGAGGAACAGATCAAGTACGAGGATCTCCCTGCGGAGCACAAGAAGAAATGCGATGAGTCAAGGCCATCCTCAGAAGCCAACTCATCGGCCTCTTTGAGAAAACCCTGCTCGCACGGCATCGGGGTCCAAAGGGTTCACGCCCAAGCACTGAGGATAGATCTCGTCTCTCTCCTTCGAGGAACGCACTGTAGCCCCGGCGACAGAAATCAACTACGTGGTGGCTCATTCGCTGCACTGCCATTCTGAGAGCCTGGTGATGGAGCGCGTTGCGCTTCATGTGGTGCAAGAGATCATGAAGCATCGCACTCCCTTCCTGTGACCTGCTCTAGGACTCACCAGAGAGATGCAACTCCACACTGTGCCACCACCGCCAGACACGATGCAGGCCCACCGCCACAAGGTTCACCCAAGATAATGCGTTGTCT
The DNA here is from genome assembly GCA_030979885.1 of Lolium multiflorum. Lineage (NCBI taxonomy): Eukaryota > Viridiplantae > Streptophyta > Magnoliopsida > Poales > Poaceae > Lolium > Lolium multiflorum. The sequence goes on from CM061749.1 coordinate 127,163,361, forward strand.
ACAAGGCTGGAGGTGATCCGGGCGACTATTCTTATACGAGCCGCCCAAGGAGATCCCACACGGATACGTGTGCACGTTCTGCCGTGGACTGCAACAAATGACGCAGCGATCCAGGCTCCAACAGAGGAATTGCCGAGCAGGAGCCATTGTTCCTAGAGGACGGTTGCTGCCATAGGCCGGAGTTTGGGAGTAGACGCTGAGAAACAACGTGGCTAGCTAAATATGCCACTGCACCAATTCATGAAAGCTCAGCTACTACTGCCTCCACCGCGGATCAGATCAGTGCAGTCTTGAGAGACCAGTTCGGCATCCTGCCGAAGAAGAAGATAATCGGCTATTCCAAGCCGTATCCCCAATGAGTTTGACCTGATCCCGCTGCCACCTAAGTATCGGCTCCCTGACTTCACAAAATTCAGTGGATCAGAAGGTTCTAGCTCCATCGAGCACGTAAGCCGATACTTGGCCCAGCTGGGCATGGTTTCAGCGTCGGATCCGCTACGTGTGAGGTTCTTTTCGCAATCTCTCACCGGCCCAGCTTTTGGATGGTACACCTCGTTGCAGCCAAATTCCGTGCGATCATGGAAGCAGCTAGAGGAACAGTTTCACACACAATATCATTCAGAAGCTACCGAAGCTGGTATTGCCGAGCTAGCATAGGTTCGGCAAAGGCGAGGAGAGACAGTTGTCTGAATACATTCAGCGTTTCGACCGTCAAGAACCGGATGGCCCGGTTCTATCTGAGAAGGAAGCAGTCGAGCTGGCCGTGGCAGGCCTCGCAGCGCCACTCAAGGATCTGACGTTCCAAGTGGAGTATGCCTTGCTGGTACACATGGTCCGTAGGATTGACTTTGTGGTGAACAAGGCTATCCGTAATCGCATTTCAAGACAAGTACAAGCGCGCGATAAGCCTGGTCGATGCTGATGATGATGAAGATTCTGCGGAGGGTCAGGAAGTCGCGGTGGCTGAGTGGACTCGGACGTCAGTGCCCGTGTCCTGCAAATGGGTGAATCCACCAGGGCCTCTAAGAGGGTTTGACTTTGACGTGAGCAAAGCTGAGCAGATTTTCGACCTGAAAGAGAAACAGTTGAAGCTACCCGAAGGCCATAAGACTCCCTACGGCACAAGAGATGAACGGTAGCCACACTGCAAATGGCATCATACGTTTACTCACACCACCAACGACTGCAAAGGTACTGCGCGCTCAAATTCAGATGGCGATAGAATCAAAGCCATTAACTTTCGCATACGCGTTTAGTAGACATGCCATCTGCTTCCGACATGTCAACATGGTAACTGGCCACCCCATAAGGGAGAGTGCGCAGTTCTCCTTGCGGGCCACCATGGCGGGGCTTGCAAGTCGCCATGGCAAAGACGTAGTTGGTAGAGTAGCCACTCCCAAGGACAGCAGGAGGCTGCCCCACGCGACTCCGGCCCTAAGATGATGACAGACGGTACCTGACTGAGGAGGAGATGAGAAGCATACGGTATCAACGCCCACTTCCGTGCATCTCCTCAACAAATATGAGCAGCAGATGATCGACGGCTGCGCCACGACGAAGACGGTAGAAAGATATCACTGTCCGGATGCAGAGGGACTAGGAGGTACCGTCGCCGTGAGAGAACAACGATGTGCACGGCATCACGCTAGAGGGAGGTCAAAGGAGCAAGACAACATGGATAAGTATTGGAACTGTCCTTTCTTCAAACATTGCTGGGACTCAGGATTGAGCCGATTGCCTACCTCTGAGAACTGCCCAATGCAAACAGCAAGGGAGGAGGACAAATGAAGTTTCAGTGTTCGAGCGTCTAGGACCTCTCCCACCTCAGAACAAACGAGCTGAGTCATCTCAAGAAGAGGACTTTGAAGAGTCAGATGGAGAATTGACTTTGTGCTGTCTGGTTGCTGTAAAGGAGCAGAGCAGGGGATATCTGTATTACAGGAGCCTCGGTTTCAACGGCAAGTTGTTTCAGCAACGGTTTTAGGACTCTTTTGAAGGCATTGGTCTGCCTCATTGTCCACCAGGGCTCCAAGTCATCGGTCGAAAAGGTGAAGGATAGATCGTGAAGAATCGATACGTTGACATGGATCTATTGAGCATTGATCAAGTTCACGATCACTCCGATGTCAAAGAGATGAAGAGCGGATCATGGGGGACCGATGCGTGGAAATCGGCTCATTAAACATCGACCGAGTTGACAATCGGCTAAATTAGCATAAAAAGGAATCGGCAAAATCAAATTGGAGAAATTCTTCATTGATAAACCAGATTTCTTACAAGGAAAGAGCCGATTGCTCGAGGGAGGAAGAACAAAAGAAGGGTCTATTGACCAATCTACTACTACTAGGCCTACAATAGTAGATCCTAGTCTACGGGCCGTCGCTGCCCTCGTCATCATCCTCGGAGCTCCCACCGGCACTGCTGCCGACGGGCTCCTCGTCACTGCTCCCGTAGCCCTCTGCGGGAGCTTCATCCCCTTCTTCATCATCGCTGTCGTCGTCCCACCACATGCGGACGCTTCGCTGGCGGGTAGCCCTCGAGGGAGTCGTCGTCGTCTTCCTCCTCCTCTTTCTTCAAAGGGGAGGGGCAGCCGTCCTGGTGGGAACAGGTCATCCTCGCTGTCGATTCCACTTCATCAAGTAGGAACTGGAGACTTCATCCCCGCTGGCCAGACCGGTCGCCTCGGACCAGATGGAGGAGGCGTGGCTTTCCTCGTCCCATTCTTCTGGGGCACGGATGTCCGCGTCTCGCGGGGAGGGAAGAAGACCTAATGAAAGACCGGAAGAGGAAGAGGAGGAAGAGGACATGGTGGCGCAGGAGGGTTTTTTGGGTGCTAATGCGAAGGGGATGAAGAAGCGAACTGTTTAGAACGGTTAAATAAAGGGGATATGGGGGAGATTCAATGCCACAGCAGTTTCCGAGGAAGTTGTGCCCAACAGAAAAATTTCGCAGGCCACGCGGAGAAGTGGAAGAGGCAAGGCATCGTAATGAAGGATAACGTGGCAGTTCTGCTGTTTCGCTACCGCATATAATCTGACTAAAGAAAGCTAATGATTTTGGAAATGTCATTTCAAAAACCAAAGGGGCATGTTATCACTGTAATTTGACCGATCAGAGGTGGCCTTAGATGAAGATGGTTGAAGAATATATATGAAGAAATGAAGTGAATCGGCCTTAAAAATGTTTGGGCTAGATTGCCCGTGTATCTCATTATTATAGTAGATCGATCAGGGAATAGAAGTTAGAGTTTAACCCGTGCACGGCTAGGTGCACGCCTCAATTAGAAAGTCCCTGACTATAAATATGTATCTAGGGTTATCGAGAAAGGAGTGACAATCATCGTTTCAACAACACAACCAAAGCGCATCTTTCACCTTCCATCAAGGGTTTTTCCGGGTAAAGAGCTGATATGTCGCCAGACGATCTCGCGATCTAGGCAGCATGTTTATTCGCTTCACTCTTGTGCTGCTCGTGTCAGCTGATGGCGAGCAGCACTACTTATCCTTAGGTGTTTAGGGGCCTGCATTGATGCTTTCGTGCATATCTGCTTTGGCAATGCCGCGTCTCGACATTTGGCGGTTCCTTACACCATCTCTGCAGGCAGCATCTTGCTTGTTCACCTAGTAGACTAATCCATGGTAGTTGCTCCTTGTTCTTCAAGGATTAGGCTTAATACCTTATAGTTAGCTCTTATGTCGGGTTTGGACGATCCGTAGTGCTGCTAGGGTGCTGTTTACTGTCTTACAAGGGATGTTCAGGGAATTAACGAATGTTGGTTTTTAGGCCTCTTGGGGTAGTTTTCATCATCTTCCGTATCTGCTAGGCCCGGGTCACGCGGGACGTTCCGGTTATGCGGTGGAAACCCTAAACTGTCGTAGATTGGCTTGAGATCAAGCAGGATCCCCATGCCATTGCAAATCCAACAAGGAACCATGGGGCGATCGGCTCCTTGAGCCAATCCAAGGGAACCCTGAGAGCCGATAGGGCTCCGTATTTAATGTTTACGTGTCTACCATGCAGGAACAACCGAAGCAATCTAACACCTTCCGACTGGTTCAGGCCGTGGCACGCCCAGCAAATCCGTCAGTCGGGTCGAAGATTTGCGTGGATTATCGCTGGTTAAGGTCCACTAAGCGTACCTTGGGAGCTTCCTGCTCTTCGTGTTGTTTAACCATTGCCCGCCGGTGGTTATGAGAGGTAACAACTGCAAGATTCCTATAGGATATGTTCCCATGAATCAAACAACTAGTGTGGGAAAATTCACATGTGATCTAAATCCTACCACAATTCCTATACAAATCCTATATATGAATTTTAGTTGTTAGGTCACTTAAAATGACTTCACTTGAAGAGTTATATTTTTTTCTGAATTAGTAGTGATGCCTAACCATATATATACCTAAACCAAGAGAATCAGCATAAACTTATGTATATTAATAGTAAGCGCATATATGAATGTTTTTTATCTACAAACCCAGGGTCATATATATGTACATAGAAACATGCATATATGCTAGTTTTTGTACCTTGGTGTGTTCCTCTTTTGGGCTATCTTTTTTGACCGGTTCACAACCAACGCCCTAGATTAATTTGGCACTTAGAAAATAACATTTTGTTTTTTGCGCACTAACACAAATAGTAGTAGCACGGTCAACACTGTAGAGAAGTACAAAATAAAGTTTCCCAATGTAATAATAAAATCCTTAATATGCCTTGAAACCCCACACGTACGCTCTTTCTAGGACAGAGGCAGTATGAGGTAATGCACCCACGCGCTGTCATCTGCCCGTTCGTGCTATGTCTCCCAAATCTTGAAATATCGCCAGTTATCCATTTCACGTCCACACTTCTCCCTCTCTCCACGGACTAGGAAAAAACCCTCTCTTCACTTCCCCTTCCCATTCCACCGATGGAGAGCCCAACCCACGCCGTCAACGCAGCGAAGCGAAGTCATGGTTGGCCTAGCTGCAGAGGAGGCCCAGAGCTGCGACCGCAGCAGACGTATGGTCGCAACGGCGCGGCGATCACGAAAGGATGCCAAAGACTAAGCGGAGCGCGCTGGAGGTCGGGCCACCGGTCGCCATCGGCATCTGATGCTGGGTGATGGTCCACTTCCCTTCAAGCAAGGCTCTTAGATGACGAGACGAGGTTAAACTCATCTTGAACCGCCGCCGCCGACCTTCGACGAGAATATCATTGACGAGGGGGAGGGAAGTATGTTCCGATTCACCTCTCTCCCTTATTCAACATAGCCCTGTATCGATTTGCGCTATGTTCTCTCCCTCTTTTTTTTGCTTTTGAATTAGCGTCAGAATCTTTTTAGATTCATATTCAGTATTAGTTGCAACTGCTACATATTTGCTTCACATCCGATTCACCTCTCTTCCTTATTTAACATAGCCCTGTATCGATTTGCTCTATGGTCTCTCCCTATTTTTTTTTGCGCTATAGGGTTGCGTCAGAATCTTTTTAGATTCATATTCATTATTAGTTGCAACTGCTACATATTTGCTTCACCTGTTTATTTGGCATGTATCAGGTTGCTACTGATGAGGTTGACAACGATGTCGAGTCGCGTCATAGGAAGGCCAGGGCCACTCTCAACAAGCTTAAGGCGGGGAAGTTCGACAAGTATTGGAGTGAACCCTGGACTGGTGCCAGGAACAACTGCCCCTTCTGCACAAAGAGCATAAAGGTTGACTTTCGAAGCGTCCTGCAGCATGCCGAAGCCGGTGGGTCCGACTGTCTCAAAGTTGGGGAAACTGTTAACCGATCCAGCTTCATAGCCAACCACATGGCCTATGGGCTATTCCTAAGGAAGAAATTGAACCAAGCTATCGAGACCAGTCGTGTGCCTCCTCCCAAGCCCAAGCCACCAAAGATTGGGCAGGGTGCTGAAGAAGCTGTAATAGTTGGACCGGGAGGAGGCGACAGAAGAAGATGGTAACATCTAATCTGTGCATGTTTGTTCCTTCCCATCGCTCAAAAGCAGCATCTTTATGAACTCTGCTTATGTTTAGCTGTCAACAGCTGCCAGAAACCCATTAGCTTAATTAGGGGTTGCTGAAACTATGTCTCACAACCTTGCTTACCAGGGTTGTGTTGAACTCTGCTCAGTTAGCTGGGTGGGGCATGATGTTGTCTTGAATTTGCGACCCCCAAAACTTTGCAAGAGTGATGTATCCAAAAGGAAATAAACTTTTTACATGGTAGACCTTAGCCTGAAAGGGCATGCGGTGATCGGTCTCAACAGCCACCGCCTGATTGATCGGGTATTTTGGCTCCTGGCCACCAGACAGACGAACACCAGCTGACCTCACGACAAGAACTTCACAATAGTGATAGACCTGTTGGTGTAAATCAAGATTATTATATCAAAATAGTACAAGTTCTGCGGATTCAAGGTTGGTGTCATTAATCCCATTTTCATGACTAAGAAGGAGTCAGGCTTATTTTTTCATTTTCATGTTTTAACTTGTTTAAATCTTGGTCAAACAAAGGATTTGACCAGGATTCAAATGGGCATAAAAATTAAAAAAAAAATAAAAAAAACCAAAGCACATAAGCTTCTTATGTCATATAGTAAGCATTACAGTTGATCAAACCAGGTCTGGACATATTCAAACCAGAAAATTTATATACCTAACCCTAACCTACCAGTGAAGTCAAGCACGAATATATGGTTTGTCAAACATTGAATGAAAACTCCTAAAAAGTCATTTCTATGACTAAGAAGAATCCAAAGCTACATTTTCATTTTCAGCTGAATTTGATAAATTATCAAACCTAGGATTTGACCAAAAGATTCAAAAGGGCATAAACAATCAAAACTAAAACCAAACACATAGTCTTTTTATGTCATATCGTAGTATTATCTGCTGATAAACAAAGTCTAGACATATTTAAACAAGAAAATCATGTATATATTACCCCTAACCCTAAACTCTGCCTTATGAAGTCAAGCATTAAGAGAAGTGGTTTTGGTTTCAAACATGGAAATTTCAAAAACCTCCCAAAAGCTTCATTTTGAGTGACTAAGAAGAATCCAGGCTTACTTTTCATTTTCATGTTTTGAATTGTTTAAATCTTGGTCAAACCTAGGATTTGACCAAGATTCAAATGGCATAACAAATTCAAACCAAACACATAGTCTTTTGATGTCACATAATAAGCATTCAAGTTGATAAACAAGGTCTAGACATATTCAAACCAGAAAAATCATGTATCTACCCCCTACCCCTAAACTTTGTCTTATGAAGTAAAGCACGGAGAGATATCATTTTGGGTTTCAAACATGGAAAATTGAAAAACCTCCCAAAAGCTTCATTTTGGAGTGAATAAGAAGGATCCACACTTACTTTTCATTTTCATGTTTTAAACTTGTTTAAATATTGGTCAAACCTGCTAGGATTTGACCAAGATTCAAATGGGCATAACAATTCAAAAAAAAATTAAACCGAAAACCACTTCTCTTCGTGCTTGACTTCATTAGACAGAGTTTAGGGTTTGGGGTATATACATGATTTTTAATGTTTAAATATGTCTAGACTCCGTTGATCAACATGAATGCTTACTATAACTTAAGAAGCTGCTTTGGTTTTTCATTTTTTGAATTCTTTTATTGAATTTTATGCCCATTTAAATCTTGGTCAAATCCTAGGTTTGACCAAGAATTAAACAAGTCAGTAACATGAAAATGAAAAAGTAAGCATGGATCCTTCTTATTCACTCAAAAAATGAAGCTTTGGAGGGTTTTTGAATTTTTCCATGTTTGAAACCCAAAACTATTCTTCTGTATGCTTGACTTCATATTATATGACAGAGCCTTAGCCAGGGTATATACACGATTTTTCTAGTTTGAATATGTCTATACCTTGTTTATCAACTTGAATGCTTACTATAAACCAAAAATTCATGTATCTACCCCTAACCCTAAACTATGCATGAAGAGAAGTGGTTTTGGGTTTCAAACCTGGATATTTCAAAAACCTCCCAAAAGCTTCATTTTGGAGTGAATAAGAAGGATCAAGGCTTAATTTTTCATTTTCATGTTTTAATCTTGTTTAAATCTTGGTCAAACCTAGGATTTGACCAAGATTCAAATGGGCATAATTTAAAAAAATGAAAAATCAAGGCACATAGTCTTCTTATGTCATATAGTAAGCATTCAATTAAGTTGATAAACAAGCTCTAGACATATTCAAACCAGAAAAATCATGATGTATCTACCCCCTATATATCCCTAAACCCTGACTTATGAAGTCAAGCATGAAGAGAAGTGGTTTTTGGTTTCAATCATGGAAATTTCAAAAACCCTCCCAAGAGCTTCATTTTGGAGTGACTAATTAAGAAGCATACATGCTTACCTTTTCATATTCATGTTTTAAACTTGTTCAAATCTAGGTCAACAAACCTAGGATTTGACGAAGAATCAAATGGGTATAAAAAATTTAAAAACAAGCTCTAGACAAGCTCAAGTTGAAAAACAAGTTCTAGACATATTCAAACCAGAAAAATCATGTATCTACCCCCTATATATCCCTAAACCCTGACTTATGAAGTCAAGCATGAAGAGAAGTGGTTTTTGGTTTCAATCATGGAAATTTCAAAAACCCTCCCAAGAGCTTCATTTTGGAGTGGCTAAGAAGGATAGATGCTTAATTTTTCATATTTATGTTTTAAACTAGTTTAAATCATGGTCAAACCTAGGATTTGACCAAGATTCAAATGGACATAAAAATTCAAAATAAATGAAAATAAATGAAAAACCAAGGCACGTAGTCTTCTTATGTCATATAGTAAGCATTCAATTAAGTTGATAAACAAGGTCTAGACATATTCAAACCAGAAAATCATGTATCTACCCCTAACCCTAAACTCTGCCTTATGAAGTCAAGCATGCATGAAGAGAAGTCATGGTTTTTGGTTTCAAACATGGAAATTTCAAAAACCCTACCAAGATCTACATTTTGGAGTGACTAAGAAGGATATATGCTTAATTTTTCATATTCATGTTTTATTAAACTTGTTTAAATCATGGTCAAACCTAGGATTTGACCAAGATTCAAATGGGCATAAAAATTCAGAAAAACAAAAAATGGAAAATCAAGGCACATAGTCTTCTTATGTCACATAGTAAGCATTCAATTAAGTTGATAAACAAGGTCTAGAGATATATTCAAACCAGAGAAATCATGTATCTACCCCTAACCCTAAACTCTATCTCATGAAGTCAAGCATGAAGATATGTGGTTTTTGGTTTCAAACATGGAAATTTCAAAAACCCTCCCAAGAGCTTCATTTTGGAGTGACTAAGAAGGATATATGCTTAATTTTTTATATTCATGTTTTCAATTTGTTTAAATCATGGTCAAACCTAGGATTTGATCAAGATTCAAATGGGCATAATTTAAAAAAATGGAAAATCAAGGCACATAGTCTTCTTATGTCACATAGTAAGCATTCAATTAAGTTGATAAACAAGGTCTAGACATATTCAAACCAGAGAAATCATGTATCTACCCCTAACCCTAAACTCTGTCTCATGAAGTCAAGCATGAAGATATGTGGTTTTTGGTTTCAAACATGGAAATTTCAAAAACCCTCCCAAGAGCTTCATTTTGGAGTGACTAAGAAGGACATATGCTTAATTTTTCATATTCATGTTTTCAACTTGTTTAAATCATGGTCAAACTTAGGATTTGACCAAGATTCAAATGGGCATAAAATTAAAAAAAACAATAAAATGAAAAACCAATGCACATAGTCGATCTTCTTATGTCATATATATAGTAAGCATTCAATTAAGTTGATAACAAGGTCTAGACATATTCAAACCAGAAAAATCATGTATCTACCCCCTAACCCTAAACTTTGTCTTATGAAGTCAAGCATGAAGAGAAGTGGTTTTTGGTTTCAAGCATGGAAATTTCAAAAACCTCCCCAAACTTCATTTTAGAGTGACTAAGAAGGATACAAGCTTCCCTTTTCATTTTCATGTTTTAAACTTGTTTAAATTATCTTGGTCCGCCCATGCTATAGTCTGGATCCGCCCATGCTATAGTTTGAGGCCATTTGGATGACGTCGAAAAAATTCTTTGATTAGAAATGGGGTTGTTCGAACCCCGTAGTTGGATTTTTTGAACCTTGATCTGTAGTACTGGGCAAAACCCTAGTTTAACCTATTTAATTATAGATTCGTAGGTCGATTTTTCTACGTACCTTTTTATTATTACTCTACTATGCAGCACATATGTGTTTGCCCGTCGAGTGAAACTCGGAGGAAGAGGGATCACTCGGAAGAGAGAAGAAGGAGGGAGAGCATTATGGTGTCTCCCCTTTTTCGGGTGATGATGTTGACTGTTGTGCAGGGTTTGTCAGTGAGCAGGAGGTGCGAGCGAGCGAGTCGAGCGAGGCCGAGAATGAGAATGAGAGAGATTTGTTTTTTTTGTGAGAGGGACAACCGAAGGATCCAGAAGGACCATGGACTTCCAATACGCATCCCGATGCGTCTTCTCTTGACAAAGAAAATGGCTGGGAGTTTGCGTACCTATTGCACGTGACTTGTGCTCACTGAAGTGTGGGACCTCACGCATGGGCACCACACGTAAGTGACAGACCTGTTGGTGTAAAAACTCGGTTGATTATTATAGTGCATTAGAACAAAGTTTCCTATGGATTCAAGGGTAGGAAATCCAAGTTAACTCATTTACATGACATTATTTTTTCCATGAAGCAAAGTTAACACATCTATCAATTGGTACATTTTGGAGTGACTAAGAAGGATCCATGCTTACCTTCGTTTTCACGTGTTAAACTTGTTTAAATCTTGGTCAAACCTAGGGCAGAGATTCAAATTCAAAAAAAAAACAGAAAAATGAAAAACCAAAGCACATACGTAGTTTTCTTATGTCATATAGTAAGCATTCAAGTTGATAAACAAGGTCTAGACATATTCAAAACATACAAATCATGTATGTACCCCTAACCCTAAACTATGTCTTATGAAGTCAAGCATGAAGAGAAGTGGTTTTGGGTTTCAAACATGGAAATTTCAAAAACCTCCCAAGAGCTTCATTTCGAAGTGATTAATTAAGAAGCATACATGCATGCTTACTTTTTCATATTCATGTTTTAAACTTATTCAAATCTTGGTGAAACCTAGGATTTGACCAAGATTCAAATGGGTATAAAATTCAAAAAAAAGGTCTTCTTATGTTATATATATAGTAGGCATTCAATTAAGTTGATAAATAAGGTCTAGACATATTCAAACCAGAAAAATCATGTATCTACCCCCTAACCCTAAACTTTGTCTTATGAAGTCAAGCATGAAGAGAAGTGGTTTTTGGTTTCAAGCATGGAAATTTCAAAAACCTCCCCAAACTTCATTTTAGAGTGACTAAGAAGGATACAAGCTTCCCTTTTCATTTTCATGTTTTAAACTTGTTTAAATTATCTTGGTCAAATCTAGGATTTGACAAGATTCAAATGGGCAAACATATGATAAGTGATGCAAATATCATTTCTAAGTGCGGGCAAACCAGCCTTTAGCTTAACATATTTCTAAGTACAAGGTTTCAGAAAATTGAGTGGGGGCGGCTGCCCCCCTTGGCTATAGTCTGGATCCGCCCATGCTATAGTTTGAGGCCATTTGGATGACGTCGAAAAAATTCTTTGATTAGAAATGGGGTTGTTCGAACCCCGTAGTTGGATTTTTTGAACCTTGATCTGTAGTACTGGGCAAAACCCTAGTTTAACCTATTTAATTATAGATTCGTAGGTCGATTTTTCTACGTACCTTTTTATTATTACTCTACTATGCAGCACATATGTGTTTGCCCGTCGAGTGAAACTCGGAGGAAGAGGGATCACTCGGAAGGAGAGAAGAAGGAGGGAGAGCATTATGGTGTCTCCCCTTTTTCGGGTGATGATGTTGACTTTTGTGCAGGGTTTGTCAGTGAGCAGGAGCGTGCGAGCGAGCGAGTCGAGCGAGGCCGAGAATGAGAGAGATTTGTTTTTTTTTGTGAGAGGGACAACCGAAGGATCCAGAAGGACCCACAGACTTCCAATACGCATCCTGATGCGTCTTCTCTTGACAAAGAAAATGGCTGGGAGTTTGCGTACCTATTGCACGTGACTTGTGCTCACTGAAGTGTGGGACCTCACGCATGGGCACCACACGTAAGTGACAGACCTGTTGTAAAAACTCGGTTGATTATTATAGTGCATTAGAACAAAGTTTCCTATGGATTCAAGGGTAGGAAATCCAAGTTAACTCATTTACATGACATTATTTTTTCCATGAAGCAAAGTTAACACATCTATCAATTGGTACATTTTGGAGTGACTAAGAAGGATCCATGCTTACCTTTTCGTTTTCACGTGTTAAACTTGTTTAAATCTTGGTCAAACCTAGGATTTGACAGAGATTCAAATGGGCGGAAAATTCAAAAAACAGAAAAATGAAAAACCAAAGCACATACGTAGTTTTCTTATGTCATATAGTAAGCATTCAAGTTGATAAACAAGGTCTAGACATATTCAAAACATACAAATCATGTATGTACCCCTAACCCTAAACTATGTCTTATGAAGTCAAGCATGAAGAGAAGTGGTTTTGGGTTTCAAACATGGAAATTTCAAAAACCTCCCAAAAACTTCATTTAGAGTGACTAAGAAGGATAAATGCTTCCCTTTTCATTTTCATGTTTTAAACTTGTTTAAATCTTGGTAAAACCTAGGATCTGACCAAGATTCAAATGGGCATCAAAAATAAAAAAATCAGAAAAATGAAAAACCAAAGCACATAGTCTTCTTATGTCATATAGTAAGCATTAAAGTTGATAAACAAGGTCTAGACGTATTCAAACCAGACAAATCATGTATCTACCCCTAACCCTAAACTCTGTCTTATGAAGTCAAGCATGAAGAGAAGTTGTTTTGGGTTTCAAACATGGAAATTTCAAAAACCCTCTCAAAGAGCTTCATTTTGGAGTGACTAAGAAGGATCCATAGGAAACTATGTACTAATACAGTATAATGATCACCCGAGTTATTAGAGCAACAAGTCTGTCACTTACGTGTGGTTCCCATGCGTGAGGTCCCACACTTCAGTGAGCACAAGTCACGTAGTCTTCTTATGTCATATAGTAAGCATTCAATTAAGTTGATAAACAAGGTCTAGACATATCAAACCAGAAAATCATGTATCTACCCCCTATATATCCCTAAACCCTGACTTATGAAGTCAAGCATGAAGAGAAGAAGTGGTTTTTGGTTTCAAACATGGAAATTTCAAAAACCCTCCCAAGAGCTTCATTTTGGAGTGACTAGTTAAGACGCATACATGCTTACTTTTTCATATTCATGTTTTAAACTTGTTCAAATCTTGGTCAACAAACCTACGATTTGACGAAGATTCAAATGGGTATAAAAAATTAAAACCAAGGTCTGCTCATGTCATATAGTAAGCATTCAATTAAATTGATAAACAAGGTCTAGACATATTCAAACTAGTAGGAAAATCATGTATCTACCCCCTAACCCTAAACTATGTCTTATGAAGTCAAGCATGCATGAAGAAAAGTGGTTTTTGGTTTTCAAGCATGGAAATTTCAAAAACCCTCCCAAGAGCTACATATTGGAGTGACTAAGAAGGATAGATGCTTAATTTTTCATATTCATGTTTTAAACTTGATTAAATCATGGTCAAACCTAGAATTTGACCAAGATTCAAATGGGCATAAAAATTCAAAAAAAAATGAAAAACCAATGCACATAGTCATCTTATGTCATCTAGTAAGCATTCAATTAAGTTGATAAACAATGTCTAGACATATTCAAACCAGAAAATTCATGTATCAAGCTAACCCTAACCCCAAACTCTGTCTTATGAAGTCAAGCATGAAGAGAAGTACGTGGTTTTTTGGTTTCAAACATGGAAATTTCAAAAACCCTCTCAAGAGCTTCATTTTGGAGTGACTACGAATGATACATGCTTAATTTTTCATATTCATGTTTTAAACTTGTTTAAATCATGGTCAAACCTAGGATTTGGCCAAGATTCAAATGGGCAAAATTTTAAAAAAAATCAAGGCACATAGTCTTCTTATGTCATATAGTAAGCATTCAATTAAGTTGATAAACAAGGTCTAGACATATTCAAACGAGAGAAATCATGTATCTACCCCCTAATCATATTTAAACTTATATTCAAATCTTGGTGAAACCTAGGATTTGACCAAGATTCAAATGGGTATAAAAATTAAAAAAACAAAAAAGGTCTTCTTATGTTATATAGTAGGCATTCAATTAAGTTGATAAACAAGGTCTAGACATATTCAAACAAGAAAAATCAAGCATGTATCTACCCCTAACCCTAAACTCTGTTTCATGAAGTCAAGCATGAAGATATGTGGTTTTTGGTTTCGAACATGGAAATTCAAAAACCCTCCCAAGAGCTTCATTTTGAAGTGACTAAGAAGCATACATGCTTACTTTTTCATATTCATGTTTTTAACTTATTCAAATCTTGGTGGAACCAAGGATTTGACCAAGATTCAAATGGGTATAAAAGTTCAAAAAAAACAAGGTCTTCTTATGTTATATAGTAAGCATTCAATTAATTTGATAAACAAGGTCTACACATATTCAAACCAGGAAAATCATGTATCTACCCCTAACCCTAAACTCTGTCTTATGAAGAAGTCAAGCATGCATGAAGAGAAGTGGTTTTTGGTTTCAAGCATGGAAATTTCAAAAACCCTCCCAAGAGCTACATATTGGAGTGACTAAGAAGGATAGATGCTTAATTTTTCATATTCATGTTTTAAACTTGTTTAAATCATGGTCAAACCTAGGATTTGACCAAGATTCAAATGGGCATAAAAATTCAAAAAAAACAATAAAATGAAAAACCAATGCACATAGTCATCTTATGTCATCTAGTAAGCATTCAATTAAGTTGATAAACAAGGTCTAGACATATTCAAACCAGAAAATTCATGTATCAAGCTACCCCTATCCCCAAACTCTCTCTTATGAAGTCAAGCATGAAGAGAAGTACGCGGTTTTTTGGTTTCAAACATGGAAATTTCAAAAACCCTCTCAAGAGCTTCATTTTGGAGTGACTATGAAGGATACATGCTTAATTTTTCATATTCATGTTTTAAACTTGTTTAAATCATGGTCAAACCTAGGATTTGACCAAGATTCAAATGGGCAAAATTTTAAAAAAATGAAAAATCAAGGCACATAGTCTTCTTATTTTTGGTTTCAAACATGGAAATTTCAAAAACCCTCCCAAAGAGCTTCATTTTGGAGTGACTAAGAAGGATCCATAGGAAACTATGTACTAATACAGTATAATGATCACCCGAGTTATTAGAGCAACAAGTCTGTCACTTACGTGTGGTTCCCATGCGTGAGGTCCCACACTTCAGTGAGCACAAGTCACGTACGCTAGGTAGGCAAACTCCCAGCCATCTTCTTTGTCAAGAGAGAGGCATCAACACACACACACTCTCTCTCTCTCTCTCTCTCTCTCTCCAATTATCCACCTCCGTTGGCTGCCGGTTTTGGCAGGTCGTTTCTAGCTCAGCTCGTAGGCCATGGTGTGCAGGCTCTGTAGCCATGGCGATTTGGTCGCGCCAAGTGGTTCGTCCCCGGCTCCGACGAGGATCAATCCGGACGGTGCCTATTAAGGACCCGATCGCATTTCTTGCTTTCAGCATGGGGTCTACCATGTAAATCTTAGGGATTTAGACGTAATTTCCTGTTTATTTTGTGTCCTGCTGTAAACTGCGCTCTGATGCGTATTGGAAATCTGGGTCCTTCAGGATCGTTCGGTTGTCCCTCTAAAAAAAACATCTCTCTCATTCTCGGCCTTTCTCGCTCGCTCGCACCCCCCTGCGCACTGACAACCCTGCACAACAGTCAACATCACCAGAAAAAGGATAGACACCATAAATAAGTGGGGCCCCGTGACTGCTCTCTGATGCGCGTAGATGTACACGTCCGTTGGGAACCCCAAGAGGAAGGTATGATGCGACGCAAAGTTTTTAAGTTTCCCAAGGTTTATCGAACCAGTAGGAGCCAAGAAGCACGTTGAAGGTTGATGGCGGCGGGATGTAGTGCGGCGCAACACCAGGGATTCCGGCGCCAACGTGGAACCTGCACAACACAAACCAAGTACTTTGTCCCAACGAAACAGTGAGGTTGTCAATCTCACCGGCTTGCTGTAACAAAGGATTAACCGTATTGTGTGGAAGATGATTGTTTGCAAGAAAACAGTAAAACAAGTATTGTAAGATTGTATTTCAGATAAAAGAATGGACCGGGGTCCACAGTTCACTAGAGGTGTCTCTCCCATAAGATAAAAGCATGTTGGGTGAACAAATTACAGTCGGGCAATTGACAAATAGAGAGGGCATAACAATGCACATACATGACATGATAAATATAGTGAGATTTAATTGGGCATTACGACAAAGTACATAGACCGCCATCCAACTGCATCTATGCCTAAAAAGTCCACCTTCAGTTATCATCCGAACCCTCCTATTAAGTTGCAAAGCAACAGACAATTGCATTAAGTATGGTGCGTAATGTAATCAATAACTACATCCTTAGACATAGAATCAATGTTTTATCCCTAGTGGCAACAGCACAACACAACCTTAGAACTTTCTGTCACTGTCCCAGGTATCAATGTAGGCATGAACCCACTATCTAGCATAAATACTCCCTCTTGGAGTTAAGAGTACAAACTTGGCCAGAGCCTCTACTAATAACGGAGAGCATGCAAGATCTTAAACAACACATAAGCATAGATTGATAATCACCATAACATAGTATTCTCTATCCATCGGATCCCGACAAACACAACATATAGAATTACAGATAGATGATCTTGATCATGTTAGGCAGCTCACAAGATCCAACAATGAAGCACATAAGGAGAAGACAACCATCTAGCTACTGCTATGGACCCATAGTCCAGGGGTGAACTACTCACTCATCACTCCGGAGGCGACCATGGCGGTGTAGAGTCCTCCGGGAGATGAATCCCCTCTCCGGCAGGGTGCCGGAGGCGATCTCCTGAATCCCCCGAGATGGGATTGGCGGCGGCTGCGTCTCTGGGGTATCGTGGCCTCGGTACTGGGGGGTTCGCGACGGAGGCTATTTGTAGGCGAAAGGGTAGGTCAAGAGGCGGCACGAGGGGCCCACACCATAGGTCGGCGCGGCCAGGGCCTGGGCCGCGCCGCCCTGTGGTGTCGCCACCTCGTGGCCCCACTTCGACTCTCCTTCGGTCTTCTGGAAGCTTCGTGGAAAAATAGGACCTGGGTCTTGATTTCGTCCGATTCCGAGAATATTTCCTTACTAGGATTTCTGAAACCAAAAACAGCAGAAAACAGCAACTGGCTCTTCGGCATCTTGTTAATAGGTTAGTTCCAGAAAATGCACGAATATGACATAAAGTGTGCATAAAACATGTAGATATCATCAATAATGAAGCATGGAACATAAGAAATTATCGATACGTTGGAGACGTATCAGCATCCCCAAGCTTAGTTCTGCTCGTCCCGAGCAGGTAAAACGATAACAAAGATAATTTCTGAAGTGACATGCCATCATAATCTTGATCATACTATTTGTAAGCATATGTAATGAATGCAGCGATCAAAACAATGGTAATGACATGAGTAAACAAGTGAATCATAAAGCAAAGACTTTTCATGAATAGTACTTCAAGACAAGCATCAATAAGTCTTGCATAAGAGTTAACTCATAAAGCAATAAATCAAAGTAAAGGTATTGAAGCAACACAAAGGAAGATTAAGTTTCAGCGGTTGCTTTCAACTTATAACATGCATATCTCATGGATAATTGTCAACATAGAGTAATATAACAAGTGCAATATGCAAATATGTAGGAATCAATGCACAGTTCACACAAGTGTTTGCTTCTTGAGGTGGAGAGAGATAGGTGAACTGACTCAACATAAAAGTAAAAGAAAGGTCCTTCAAAGAGGAAAGCATCGATTGCTATATTTGTGCTAGAGCTTTTATTTTGAAAACATGAAACAATTTTGTCAACGGTAGTAATAAAGCATATGAGTTATGTAAATTATATCTTACAAGTTGCAAGCCTCATGCATAGTATACTAATAGTGCCCGTGCCCTGGCCTACTATCCCCCCGTCGTGGCCCCCGACCCTCCGCCTACTTAAAGCTTTCGTCGCGAAACCCCCAGTACCGAGAGCCACGATACGGAAAACCTTCCAGAGACGCCGCCGCCAATCCCATCTCGGGGGATTCAGGAGATCGCCTCCGGCACCCTGCCGGAGAGGGGATTCATCTCCCGGAGGACTCTACACCGCCATGGTCGCCTCCGGAGTGATGAGTGAGTAGTTCACCCCTGGACCATGGGTCCATAGCAGTAGCTAGATGGTCGTCTTCTCCTTGTTGTGCTTCATTGTTGGATCTTGTGAGCTGCCTAACATGATCAAGATCATCTATCTGTAATACTATATGTTGTGTTTGTCGGGATCCGATGGATAGAGAGTACTATGATTATGGTGATTATCAATCTATTGTTTATGTGTTGTTTATGATCTTGCATGCTCTCCGTTATTAGTAGAGGCTCTGGCCAAGTTTTTGCTCTTAACTCCAAGAGGGGGTATTTATGCTCGATAGTGGGTTCATGCCTTCATTGAATCTGGGATCGTGACAGTAGGTTCTAAGGTTGTGATGTGCTGTTGCCACTAGGGATAAAACATTGATGCTATGTCTAAGGATGTAGTTGTTGATTACATTACGCACCATACTTAATGCAATTGTCTGTTGCTTTGCAACTTAATACTGGAGGGGGTTCGGACGATAACCTGAAGGTGGACTTTTTAGGCATAGATGCAGTTGGATGGCGGTCTATGTTCTTTGTCGTAATGCCCAATTAAATCTCACTATATTTACCATGTCATGTATATGCATTGTTATGCCTTTCTCTATTTGTCAATTGCCCGACTGTAATTTGTTCACCCAACATGCTTTATCTTATGGGAGAGACACCTCTAGTGAACTGTGGACCCCGGTCCTATTCTTTACATAGCATACAATCTACTGCAATTGTGTTTACTGTTTTCTTTGCAAACATCTTCCACTCGATACGTTTAATCCTTTGTTACAGCAAGCCGGTGAGATTGACAACCTCACTGTTTCGTTGGGACAAAGTACTTGGGTTGTGTTGTGCAGGTTCCGCGTTGGCGCCGGAATCCCTGGTGTTGCGCCGCATCACATTTCGCGACCATCAACCTTCAACGTGCTTCTTGGCTCCTCCTGGTTCGATTAAACCTTGGTTTCTTTCTGAGGGAAAACTTGCTACTGTGCGCATCATACCTTCCTCTTGGGGTTCCCAACGAACGTGTGAGTTACACGCCATCAAGCTCTTTTTCTGGCGCCGTTGCCGGGAGATCAAGACACGCTGCAAGGGGAGTCTCCACTTCTCAATCTCTTTACTTTGTTTTTGTCTTGCTTTATTTTATTTACTACTTTGTTTGCTGCACTAAATCAAAACACAAAAAAATTAGTTGCTAGTTTTACTTTATTTACTGTCTTGCTCTCTATATCAAAAACACAAAAAAATTAGTTACTTGCATTTTATCTAGTTTGTTTTATTTACCGTTGCTAAAATGGCCAACCATGAAAATACTAAGTTGTGTGACTTCACAAATGCAAATAATAATGATTTCCTATGCACACCTATTGCTCCACCTGCTACTACAGCAGAATTCTTTGAAATTAAACCTGCTTTACTAAACCTTGTCATGAGAGAACAATTTTCTGGTGCTAGTTCTGATGATGCTGCTGCCCATCTCAATAATTTTGTTGAACTTTGTGAAATGCAAAAGTATAAAGATGTAGATGGTGATATTATTAAATTGAAAGTGTTTCCTTTCTCATTAAGAGGAAGAGCTAAAGATTGGTTGCTATCTTTGCCTAAGAATAGTATTGATTCATGGACTAAATGCAAGGATGCTTTTATTGGTAGATATTATCCTCCCGCTAAAATTATATCTTTGAGAAGTAGCATAATGAATTTTAAACAATTAGATACTGAACATGTTGCTCAAGCTTGGGAGAGAATGAAAACTTTGGTAAAGAATTGCCCAACCCATGGACTGACTACTTGGATGATTATCCAAACCTTCTATGCAGGACTAAATTTTTCTTCGCGGAATTTATTGGATTCAGCTGCTGGAGGTACCTTTATGTCCATCACATTGGGGGCGGCTACAAAACTTCTTGATGATATGATGATAAATTACTCTGAATGGCACACGGAAAGAGCTCCACAAGGTAAGAAGGTAAATTCTGTTGAGGAAACCTCTTCCTTGAGTGATAAGATTGATGTGATTATGTCTATGCTTGTGAATGGTAGATCTAATGTTGATCCAAATAATGTTCCTTTAGCTTCATTGGTTGCTCAAGAAGAAAATGTTGATGTGAATTTCATTAAAAATAATAATTTCAACAACAATGCTTATAGGAACAACTCTGGTAATAACTATAGGCCATATCCTTCTGCTAATGGTAATGGTTATGGTAATTCTTATGGGAATTCTTACAATAATAATAGGAGTGTACCCTCTGGTCTTGAAGCTATGCTTAAAGAATTTATTAGTACACAAACTGCTTTTAACAAATCTGTTGAGGAAAAGCTTGATAAAATTGATACTATCGCTTCTAGAGTTGATAGACTTGCCTCCGATGTTAATCTTTTAAAATTGAAAGTTATGCCTAATAATGATATTGATAATAAGATTACTACTACAGCAAATGCCATCCAAGTTAGAATTAATGAGAATATAAGATTAATGGCTGAACTGCGTGCTAGGTGGGATAGAGAAGAAAATGAAAAACTAGCTAAAGAGAATAATGTAGCTAAAGTTTGGACTATTACCACCACTAGTAATGCTAATTCTTCACATGTTGCTGCACCTCCTACTATCAATGGTAAAATAATTGGTGTTGGCAATGTTTCTACTCCTAGTGCAAAGCGTACAAAACTGCCTGAAATTGCTAAAACTGCTGAAACTGCTTGTGATAAAACTGCTGAAATTTTTTCCAACCTTGGGAACAATGATCCCATTGCTGTAGCTCATAATGATTTAGATTTTGATGATTGCCACATCTCTGAAGTTATAAAGTTCTTACAAAAACTTGCTAAAAGTCCTAATGCTAGTGCTATAAATTTAGCCTTTACAAAACATATTACAAATGCTCTCATAAAAGCTAGAGAAGAGAAATTAAAACTTGAAACTTCTATTCCTAGAAAGTTAGAAGATGGTTGGGAGCCCATCATTAAAATGAGGCTTGCAACTTGTAAGATATAATTTTCATAACTCATATGCTTTATTACTACCGTTGACAAAATTGTTTCATGTTTTCAAAATAAAAGCTCTAGCACAAATACAGCAATCGATGCTTTCCTCATTGAAGGACCATTCTTTTACTTTTATTGTTGAGTCAGTTTACCTATCTCCTTCCACCTTAAGAAGCAAACACTTGTGTGAACTGTGCATTGATTCCTACATACTTGCATATTGCACTTGTTATATTACTTTATGTTGACAATATCCATGAGATATACATGTTATAAGTTGAAAGCAACCGCTGAAACTTAATCTTCCTATGTGTTGCTTCAACACCTTTACTTTGATTTATTGCTTTATGAGTTAACTCTTATGCAAGACTTATTGATGCTTGTCTTGAAGTACTATTCATGAAAAGTCTTTGCTTTATGATTCAGTTGTTTACTCATGTCATTACCTTTGCTTTGATCGCTGCATTCATTACATATGTTTACAAATAGTATGATCAAGATTATGATGGCATGTCACTTCAGAAATTATCTTTGTTATCGTTTTACCTGCTCGGGACGAGCAGAACTAAGCTTGGGGATGCTGATACGTCTCCAACGTATCGATAATTTCTTATGTTCCATGCTACTTTATTGATGATACCTACATGTTTTATGCATATTATATGTCATATTTATGCATTTTCTGGAACTAACCTATTAACAAGATGCCGAAGAGCCTTTTTCTGCTGTTTTTGGTTTCAGAAATCCTAGTAAAGAAATATTCTCGGAATTGGACGAAACTTTCGCCCAGGGTCCTATTTTTGCACGAAGCTTCCAGAAGACCGAAGACCTAACGAAGTGGGGCCACGAGGCAGCCAGGGGGGTGGCCGGCGCGGCCCAGGCCCTGGCCGCGCCGACCTATCCCCTGGGCCCCTCGTGTGGCCCCCCGCGTTGACCCTCCGCCTACTTAAAGCTTCCGTCGCGAAACCCCCAGTACCGAGAGCCACGATACGGAAAACCTTCGAGACGCCGCCGCCGCAAATCCCATCTCGGGGGATTCTGAGATCGCCTCCGCACCCTGCCGGAGAGGGGATTCATCTCCCGGAGGACTCTACACCGCCATGGTCGCCTCCGGAGTGATGAGTGAGTAGTTCACCCCTGGACCATGGGTCCATAGCAGTAGCTAGATGGTCATCTTCTCCTTGTTGTGCTTCATTGTTGGATCTTGTGAGCTGCCTAACATGATCAAGATCATCTATCTGTAATACTATATGTTGTGTTTGTCGGGATCCGATGGATAGAGAGTACTATGATTATGGTGATTATCAATCTATTGTTTATGTGTTGTTTATGATCTTGCATGCTCTCCGTTATTAGTAGAGGCTCTGGCCAAGTTTTTGCTCTTAACTCCAAGAGGGGGTATTTATGCTCGATAGTGGGTTCATGCCTTCATTGAATCTGGGATCGTGACAGTAGGTTCTAAGGTTGTGATGTGCTGTTGCCACTAGGGATAAAACATTGATGCTATGTCTAAGGATGTAGTTGTTGATTACATTACGCACCATACTTAATGCAATTGTCTGTTGCTTTGCAACTTAATACTGGAGGGGGTTCGGACGATAACCTGAAGGTGGACTTTTTAGGCATAGATGCAGTTGGATGGCGGTCTATGTTCTTTGTCGTAATGCCCAATTAAATCTCACTATATTTACCATGTCATGTATATGCATTGTTATGCCTTTCTCTATTTGTCAATTGCCCGACTGTAATTTGTTCACCCAACATGCTTTATCTTATGGGAGAGACACCTCTAGTGAACTGTGGACCCCGGTCCTATTCTTTACATAGCATACAATCTACTGCAATTGTGTTTACTGTTTTCTTTGCAAACATCTTCCATCGATACGTCCCCCTCCTTTCCTGAGACAGTGTTGGGCCTCCAAGTGCAGAGGTTTGTAGAACAGCAGCAAGTTTTCCCTTAAGTGGATCACCCAAGGTTTATCGAACTCAGGGAGGAAGAGGTCAAAGATATCCCTCTCATGCAACCCTGCAACCACAAAGCAAGAAGTCTCTTGTGTCCCCAACACACCAAATAGGTGCACTAGTTCGGCGAAGAGATAGTGAAATACAGGTGGTATGAATATATATAAGCAGTAGCAACGGTGCCAGAAAATAGCTTGCTGGCGTGTAGTTGATGGTGGTAGTATTGCAGCAGTAGTAACGCAGTAAAACAGTAAACAAGCAGTAGTAACTCAGCAGTATTTAGGGACAAGGCCTAGGGATTATACTTTCACTAGTGGACACTCTCAACATTGATCACATAACAGAATAGATAAATGCATACTCTACACTCTTGTTGGATGATGAACACATTGCGTAGGATTACACGAACCCTCAATGCCGGAGTTAACAAGCTCCACAATAATGCTCATATTTTAGTAACCTTTAGTGTAAGATAGATCAAAAGACTAAACCAAGTACTAGCATAGCATGCACACTGTCACCTTCATGCATATGTAGGAGGAATAGATCACATCAATATTATCATAGCAATAGTTAACTTCGCAATCTACAAGAGATCATGATCATAGCATAAACCAAGTACTAACACGGTGCACGCACTGTCACCTTTGCACACATGCAGGAGGAATAAAACTACTTTAATAACACATCACTAGAGTAGCACATAGATAAATTGTGATACAAACACATTGCAATCATCAAGAGATATAAATAAGCACTTCACTACGCTCTTCAACAGTGAATAAGTACTTCGTGAAATATAGCCTAAGAGACCCACACGGTGCACACACTGTCACCTTTACACACGTGGGACAAGGAGTCTCCGGAGATCACATAAGTAAAACCCACTTGACTAGCATAATGACATCTAGATTACAAGCATCATCATATGAATCTCAATCATGTAAGGCAGCTCATGAGATTATTGTATTGAAGTACATAGGAGAGAGATGAACCACATAGCTACCGGTACAGCCCCGAGCCTCGATGGAGAACTACTCCTCCTCATGGGAGCAGCAGCGGTGATGAAGATGGCGGTGGAGATGGCAGCGGTGTCGATGGAGAAGCCTTCCGGGGGCACTTCCCCGTCCGGCAGGGTGCCGGAACAGAGACTCCTGTCCCCCAGATCTTGGCTTCGCGATGGCGGCGGCTCTGGAACTTTTCTCGTATCGTGGCTTTCTCCGTAAGGGTTTTCGATGCAGGGGCTTTATATAGGCGAAGAGGCGGCGCAGGAGGGCTGACGAGGCGACGACACCATAGGGTGGCGCGGCCAGCCCTGGCCGCGCCACCATGTCATCTGGGCCCACCAGGGCCCCCCTCTGGCGGCTCTCGGGTGTTCTGGATGCTTCCGGGCAAAATAGGAACCTGGGAGGTGATTTCGTCCAATTCCGAGAATATTTCGTTACTAGGATTTCTGAAACCAAAAACACAGAAACAGGAACTGGCACTTCGGCATCTTGTTAATAGGTTAGTTCCAGAAAATGCACGAATATGACATAAAGTGTGCATAAAACATGTAGGTATCATCAATAAAGTAGCATGGAACATAAGAAATTATCGATACGTTGGAGACGTATCAGCATCCCCAAGCTTAGTTCTGCTCGTCCCGAGCAGGTAAAACGATAACAAAGATAATTTCTTAAGTGACATGCCATCATAACCTTGATCATACTATTGTAAGCATATGAGATGAATGCAGCGATCAAAACAATGGTAATGACATGAGTAAACAACTGAATCATAAAGCAAAGACTTTTCATGAATAGTACTTCAAGACAAGCATCAATAAGTCTTGCATAAGAGTTAACTCATAAAGCAATAATTCAAAGTAAAGGTATTGAAGCAACACAAAGGAAGATTAAATTTCAGCGGTTGCTTTCAACTTATAACATGTATATCTCATGGATATTGTCAACATAGAGTAATATAACAAGTGCAATATGCAAGTATGTAGGAATCAATGCACAGTTCACACAAGTGTTTGCTTCTTGAGGTGGAGGGAGATAGGTAAACTGACTCAACAATAAAGTAAAAGAATGGTCCTTCAAAGAGGAAAGCATCGATTGCTATATTTGTGCTAGAGCTTTGGTTTTGAAAACATAAAGAGAGCATAAAAGTAAAATTTTGAGAGGTGTTTGTTGTTGTCAACGAATGGTAATGGGCACTCTAACTACCTCATCAACCAGACTTTCAAGAGCGGCTCCCATGAAGGACGTTATCTCTACCAGCAAGGTAGATCATCCCTCTTCTCTTTTGTTTACACATGTACTTTAGTTTAGTTTTTCTTTATTTATGGATGACACTCCTCCCAACCTTTTGCTTACACAAGCCATGGCTAACCGAATCCTCGGGTGCCTTCCAACATTCACATACCATGGAGGAGTGTCTATTTGCAAAATTAAGTTGCTTACTGATGAATCAGAGCAAAACATGTGAAGAGAATTATTAATGAAAGTTAATTAATTGGGGCTGGGAACCCCATTGCCAGCTCTTTTTGCAAAATTATTGGATAAGCGGATGAAGCCACTAGTCCATTGTGAAAGTCTGTCAAAAGTAAATGACAAGATCGAAAGATAAAACACCACATACTTCCTCATGAGCTATAAAACATTGACACAAATAAGAGGTGATAAATTTTGAATTGTTTAAAGGTAGCACTCAAGCAATTTACTTTGGAATGGCGGAGAAATACCATGTAGTAGGTAGGTATGGTGGACACAAATGGCATGAATATTGGCTCAAGTATTTGGATGCATGAGAAGTATTCCCTCTCGATACAAGGTTTAGGCTAGCAAGGTTATTTGAAACAAACACAAGGATGAACCGCAGCAAAACTCACATAAAAGACATATTGTAAATATTATAAGACTCTACACCGTCTTCCTTGTTGTTCAAAGTCAATACTAGAAATTATCTAGACCTTAGAGAGACCAATTATGCAAACCAAATTTTAGCAAGCTCTATGTATTTCATCATTAATAGGTGCAAAGTATATGATGCAAGAGCTTAAACATGAACACAACAATTGCCAAGTATCACATTACCCAATACATTATAGCAATTACTACATGTAGCATTTTCCAATTCCAACCATATAACAATATAACGAAGAGGAAACTTCACCATGAATATTATGAGCTAAGAACACATGTGTTCATACGAACCAGCGGAGCGTGTCTCTCTCCCACACAAGGATGAACTTATTCAGAGAACTAAGATAACAAAACAAAAACAAAAATAAAAGCACACAGACGCTCCAAGTAAAGTACATAAGATGTGACTGAATAAAAATATAGTTTCACTAGAAGAAACCTGATAAGTTGTCGATGAAGAAGGGATGCCTTGGGCATCCCCAAGCTTAGATGCTTGAGTCTTATTAAAATATGCAGGGATGAACCACCGGGCATCCCCAAGCTTAGACCTTTCACTCTTCTTGATCACATTATATCACCCTCTTTGACCCTTGAAAACTTCCTTCACACCAAACTTCAAGCAAACTCATTAGAGGGTTAGTGCATAATCAAAAATTCACATGTTCAGAGGTGACACAATCATTCTTAACACTTCTGGACATTGCTCAAAGCTTCTGAAAGTTAATGGAACAAAGAAACGGCAATGCGAAATAAAAGGCAGAATCTGTCAAAAACAGAACAGTCCGTAAAGACGAATTTTAAAATGGCACCAGACTTGCTCAAACGGAAAAACTCAAAACTAATGAAAGTTGCGTACATATCTGAGGATCACGCTCGTAAATTGGCAGATTTTTTCGAATTTTCTACAGAGAAATAGGCCCAGATTCGTGACAGACAGCAATGCTGTTTCTGCGCAGCGATCCCAAATATAACATCAACTTTAGCATAGAAACTTTACTTGGCACAACAAAACACAAAACTAAGATAAGGAGAGGTTGCTACAGTAGTAAACAACTTCCAAAACACAAATATAAAACAAAGTACTGTAGCAAAATAACACATGGGTTATCTCCCAAGAAGTTCTTTTCTTTATAGCCATTAAGATGGGCTCAGCAGTTTTAATGATGCACTCGCAAGAAATAGAAGTTGAAACAAAAGAGAGCATCAAGAGGCAAATTCAAAACACATTTAAGTCTAACATGCTTCCTATGCATAAGAATCTTGTAAATAAACAAGTTCATGAAGAGCAAAGTAACAAGCATAGGAAGATAAAACAAGTGTAGCTTCAAAAATTTCAGCACATAGAGAGGTGTTTTAGTAACATGAAATTTTTTACAACCATATTTTCCTCTCTCATAATAACTTTCAGTAGCATCATGAGAAAACTCAACAATATAACTATCACTTAAAGCATTCTTATCATGAGTCTCATGCATAAAATAATTACTACTCCCAACATAAGCATAATCATTCTTATTAATTGTAGTGGGAGCAAATTCAACAAAGTAGCTATCAAATATAGGAGGTATATTGTAATCATAATCAAATTTATCCTCCATAACAGGTGGTAACAAAAGACTACTATCATTATAATCATCATAAATGGGAGGCAAAGTATCATCAAAGTAAATTTTCTCCTCAATGCTTGGGGGACTAAAAATATCATGCTCATCAAAGCCAGCTTCCCCAAGCTTAGAATTTTCCATAGCATTAGCAACAATGGTGTTCAAAGCATTCATAGTAATAACATTCCCATTAGCATGCATATAAAGTTCCATGGGTTTCTTAATTCTTTCTTCAAACACATCATGTCCTAATTCAAGATAAAGTTCATAAAGATCTCTCATATTTTTGTTGTTTTCCATTATGCCTAACTAGTGTAAACAAGAAACCAAATGTCGCAATTGCAGAGTCTAAAGGAAATAGCTTCGAGTACTTACAACGGCGAAAATAGCTTAGTAGCCGAGATCCGGAGTGTGAGTACCTTTTACCTTTCCTCCGGCAACGGCGCCAGAAAAGTGCTTGATGTCTACGTTCCCCCTCCTTTCCTGTAGACAGTGTTGGGCCTCCAAGTGCGAGAGGTTTGTAGAACAGCAGCAAGTTTTCCCTTAAGTGGATCACCCAAGGTTTATCGAACTCGGGGAGGAAGAGGTCAAAGATATCCCTCTCATGCAACCCTGCAACCACAAAGCAAGAAGTCTCTTGTGTCCCCAACACACCAAATAGGTGCACTAGTTCGGCGAAGAGATAGTGAAATACAGGTGGTATGAATATATATAAGCAGTAGCAACGGTGCAGAAAATAGCTTGCTGGCGTGT
Organism: Lolium multiflorum; assembly: GCA_030979885.1. NCBI lineage: Eukaryota > Viridiplantae > Streptophyta > Magnoliopsida > Poales > Poaceae > Lolium > Lolium multiflorum. The sequence continues at coordinate 127,191,975 of CM061749.1, forward strand.
AGTTGATGGTGGTAGTATTGCAGCAGTAGTAACGCAGTAAACAAGAAACAAGCAGTAGTAACTCAGGTATTTAGGGACAAGGCCTAGGGATTATACTTTCACTAGTGGACACTCTCAACATTGATCACATAACAGAATAGATAAATGCATACTCTACACTCTTGTTGGATGATGAACACATTGCGTAGGATTACACGAACCCTCAATGCCGGAGTTAACAAGCTCCACAATAATGCTCATATTTTAGTAACCTTTAGTGTAAGATAGATCAAAAGACTAAACCAAGTACTAGCATAGCATGCACACTGTCACCTTCATGCATATGTAGGAGGAATAGATCACATCAATATTATCATAGCAATAGTTAACTTCGCAATCTACAAGAGATCATGATCATAGCATAAACCAAGTACTAACACGGTGCACGCACTGTCACCTTTGCACACATGCAGGAGGAATAAAACTACTTTAATAACACATCACTAGAGTAGCACATAGATAAATTGTGATACAAACACATTGCAATCATCAAGAGATATAAATAAGCACTTCACTACGCTCTTCAACAGTGAATAAGTACTTCGTGAAATATAGCCTAAGAGACCCACACGGTGCACACACTGTCACCTTTACACACGTGGGACAAGGAGTCTCCGGAGATCACATAAGTAAAACCCACTTGACTAGCATAATGACATCTAGATTACAAGCATCATCATATGAATCTCAATCATGTAAGGCAGCTCATGAGATTATTGTATTGAAGTACATAGGAGAGAGATGAACCACATAGCTACAGCCCCGAGCCTCGATGGAGAACTACTCCTCCTCATGGGAGCAGCAGCGGTGATGAAGATGGCGGTGGAGATGGCAGGTGCCGATGGAGAAGCCTTCCGGGGCACTTCCCCGCCGGCAGGTGCCGAAGAGACTCCTGTCCCCGGATCTTGGCTTCGCGATGGCGGCGGCTCGGAACTTTTCTCGTATCGTGGCTTTCTCCGTAAGGGTTTTCGATGCAGGGCTTTATATAGGCGAAGAGGCGGCGCAGAGGGGGACGAGGCGACGACACCATAGGGTGGCGCGGCCAGGGCCTGGGCCGCGCCACCATCCCACCAGGGCCCCCCTCGGCGGCTCTCGGGTGTTCGGATGCTTCCGGGCAAAAGGAACCCGGGAGGTGATTTCGTCCAATTCCGAGAATATTTCGTTACTAGGATTTCTGAAACCAAAAACAGCAGAAAACAGAACTGCACTTCGGCATCTTGTTAATAGGTTAGTTCCAGAAAATGCACGAATATGACATAAAGTGTGCATAAAACATGTAGGTATCATCAATAAAGTAGCATGGAACATAAGAAATTATCGATACGTTGGAGACGTATCAATCTTCCACTCGATACGTTTAATCCTTTGTTACAGCAAGCCGGTGAGATTGACAACCTCACTGTTTCGTTGGGACAAAGTACTTGGGTTGTGTTGTGCAGGTTCCGCGTTGGCGCCGGAATCCCTGTGTTGCGCCGCATCACATTTCGCGACCATCAACCTTCAACGTGCTTCTTGGCTCCTCCTGGTTCGATTAAACCTTGGTTTCTTTCTGAGGGAAAACTTGCTACTGTGCGCATCATACCTTCCTCTTGGGGTTCCCAACGAACGTGTGAGTTACACGCCATCATGCATCCAATATCAAACACCCATTTTGGACCACCGGAGGAATACCCCTACAAAATCAAGTAGAGTTTTTAGGAACCCATTGATTAATGGGTTCCTTAGTCATGGCAACAAGATCTTTTGGTACCCAAATTGAGTACCCTCTATAAGAATAGCCATTACAAGGTCCAACATATTTAGCATAAACATCACCATAATAATCAATAGATAAAGCATAGTGATTGTTTGGTCCCGTGCAGTCACCACTAGTGGCGTTGCCCTTTGAGGCTTTGCCAACATTAGTGACCTTCTTATTCTTCTCTTGAGCGGGCTTCTCCTTCTTGTAGTTGTTCTTCTTGTAAGGCTTGGGAACATACCCAAGACCAAACTTTTGATTGTTTTACCTTGCTTACTCAAGAGGTCATCCAATCCCATCTTATTCTTGGCGGTGGTGAACTTGGCAAGTTCCTTTGTCAACCTAGCATTTTCCTCAAGAATAGTTGCTTGTTCACAAGCCAAGTCAGTTTGATGATAGTTGAGACCATATTTGGTCACCAAGGATTCAAGATATGTATTGGTCTCAACATACAAAGATAGTTCCTCTTTCACACGAACATGTTCCTCAACAAGTTTGGCATGCTCACAAGTAAATGAGGTGGAGGAACTAGTAGCATTTTCAGCAATAATGGGATCATTCATTGAACCAAGAGCCTTCTTGTAGGTTTCTTGGAGTAGGTCATGGTTCTCTCCAAGTTTCTTGAGCTCATCCTTAACAAGATTGTTAGCTTTTTCAAGGTGGTCAAGATCCCTAGTGAGAGAAGCATGAGCAACTTCAAGCTCCTTCTTTAAATCATCAAGCTCTTGGGCCAATAATTGCGCCCATTCAATAGTTTCTAGGTCCTTAAGTTTATCTAATTCAAAAGTTTCAGTTTGTTGCTTAAGGCCTTGAGATATGCACCTTTCGTTTTTCACCTCTTGTCTTAGGATATTGAATCTCTGTTTCTCATCATTCAAATGATATTCTAATTCCTCAATGGACCCGTCCCTTTATTTGAGGGAGTCCATCAATTAATCAAACTTGACAAGAGCTTCACCACGAAGAGTGCATCTAACTTTGTAAAGTTCCTTGAGCAAAGCCATCTCATCTTGATTTTCAGTTTCATCGTCAAGAACACTAGATAAAGAAGGTGGGGATTCCATTACCTTTGTTTCCCTTTCCATTAGACAAGAGCCGACAGTTGTAGAGGAGGGAGAGTCATCGGAGTCATCATCATGAGTTGTTCTTGCCATGAAGGAAGAACCAATATCATTCGGACTCGAGGACTTCGTAGAGTAATCCTTGGAGTAGTCATATGTGAAGAGTGACCCGGGTTTGGAGAAAGCCAAACCAGCCACTACGGCCTCCTTCTCCTCCTCATCTTCTTCCTCTTCATCGGAAATGCACCCGGCCTCAACAAAGGCTCTTCCCATGTTCTTCTTGTATCGTTCGTTGATTGGGTTTGGCTTCAATCTTGGCTTGACCCCTTTGACAAACTTTGGCTTGTCTACCCTTTTTTCATAAGGGCACTCATTTGCAAAGTGACTATCTTCATCACAGTTGTAGCACGTTCTCTTCTTCTTCTCATTGAAGGACATTGGGAACTTGGTCTTGTACTTCTTGGCAAAGAAAGCAAAATCTGTCGCGATGTCACTAGTTGATGTCATCTCTTCATCTTCTTCAATTTCATTTCTTCCCTTTCTTGGTCATCCCTATCCTTCAAAGCAAGGTTGTGTGAGGATCCCTATATATGGTTCATCGCCATGAGCCTTTCTCCTGTCTTGTCCATGTTGTCATTGGCTGCCACATAGGAGACTAGATCATCTCAGTTCAGATCTGAGGCTTTGGTGAGGATTTGCAAGTTGAGTGCAAGGTTGGTGTCCTTCTGTTTGACTGCAATCATGGCAATGACACTGGAATTTATGAATTCTTCATTCATTTCAAAGCCATCATTGTATTTTTCACCTCCAAGGCCCTTGACCTTTACTCGAAGGGCACCAAGCCTTCCATAAGCATCGGCCAAGGGTTCTCCTTCTATAATCATGAACAAGGTTGCCTCCGTCTTTGCTGACTCATAAAGAGCCCTTTGGATCAGATCGGTTCCCTCTTGTAGTACTACGATCTGATCCCAAAGCTCGTTTGCAGAGTCTATATCATTGACTTGATCGAGAAGCTTGCGATTGACGCCACTTCTAATCTTGTCACAAGCAGAGGCATTGAGTTGGCGGTTGTAGAACTCGGTGGAGGTTAGCTTGATGGGTTCTCGTGGCTTCTGGTATCCATCCACAATGATCTCCCACATCTCCACACTGCAGCTGCGAATATAAGACTCCATAGAGGATTTCCAAAAAGAGGAAAGTGAGTTCCATAAAAATGGGGAACATTTCCACTATGGTTTATATGAGGCATGGGTGAAGTGTTTTTGGGATAGTCATGATTGACTTCATGGAAACCTTCCGGAGGGACCGGAGTCCCACTAGAAGTCCCACTACTCAGGTTTTTAAGCATGGCACTCATTTGTGCCATTTGGCTTTGGACTTCATCATCCTTCTTTTTCTCAGCCTCATATGCTAAGAATCTGGATTTCATCTCCTTAACCGAAAGGTTAGAATCTTCATCCAGACCCTCGAATAATTTATCCATCTCACTCTTAAGGCTGTAAAGACCTTAGAAGGAGTCCAGGCTCTGATACCAATTGAAAGATCAGGGATGGTAAACCTAGAGGGGGTGAATAGGTTTCTACAAATTTTAATTCTTTCTTTGCAATATTAGGCTTTGCGGAATACACTACAAGAAATATGCTGACTCGCGACCCTCCATATTGGTCACGTGAAGGTCGTTGTGCGCCATTTATGACCACACCGTGACTAAAAACTGTAGGTCGCCAGTTGAGCGTCACTGATGGCTCACAACGACCTTTACTTTGTATTGGTTGTAGAGGACTATGACCAAAATTGATGGTTGTAGATTATATGACCAATTTTTTGGTCGTGGGCAATCTAGCTTATCCACATCAGATCTGACGTGGTCAATCCTACATGGCAGATGTATGACCAAACCAAATGGTCCTAAATCAAAATCAGCCCAATCCAGTGCTGCTATGCTACATGGGCCAAGCCCAACATTTCAGCCTTTTTACTTTCAACCTGTACCTTTTTGTCATTTATTTTCAATTTCAGCCTTTTTGTTATATCCATTAATGTGGCCCAAATGTAATGGGCCCAATCATCAGTTTCTAATTCTCTCACGTCAAACGAAAATTTTAAAATAACAGTTAATACTGTGGACATAACAGATAGAGAGCACATGAAACTTTACAGTAGTTCGAATCACAACCAGAACACCATCGTTAAGAAAAATCTCTCGCTGCCATAGTTAAGTCAATTACAATATCTCCACATTACGTATCCCATGTACAGATGTCCCAGCTATCAAATTATAACTGCTCTGGGCAATATAACTAGCTAGCTTTTCTTTGCTGAGACTTCTCTTTGAGCTTCCTCAACCTTGAGGTCTATCATACTGCTCTTGATCACTCCTGCATGACAATACAACATAAAAAAAGATCATACCATGAAAGTGTTTCTAAATTAAAACAATAATAACATAAAGGCATGTACATATCTGAACTTGCACATGGATACTACCTAGCAAAAGGTGCATGATCTTGTCCGAGCATTTGGTTCAAAACTGGTTTGGAATCAAGGGTACATTCTGGAATACTTACAAAACACAAAAACTTCATGTGACCATACAGGTCTTGGGAAAAGTTTGTTATCTAACGAAAAAACATAAGTATTTTTATCTGAATACCAAGCAACCAAGAAGGGCAAGGATGCATGTTATACTCACATACTGGTGTGGTCTTCCAATTGCAAAAATATGCAGCAACGTGTAACTTATGACCTGACTACTAGTAGTCATGCAGGAGCCAAAAATATTCTCTCTTTGTGTTTCAGTTTGAGAAAGGCACAATTAAGCATAGTGTTTATAGTCAATAATGAAGACAAGGAGCAAGTAAGGCATTTTTAACTTCAACGATCACAAGTTCATTTCATGATAAGCGTGAAACCAATATTATGTCAAACTTCCAAATGTCAACAAACAACTAAGTGTCATACAAAGCTCTAATTGAGTCTTTATATATACTACGCAGCAGCCTGTTACAATCATCGACAGCTCACACAAAAACATCTCCTAGCAGAAAAAATAGAACAGATAGCTCGAGGACACAAGAACATGGTTTATACTTACCACATTGACTTGGGAAGAACCCAGTGTATACAAAGCTCCGCTGCACGGATACGGGGCAGAGAGGCCGTGTCCGTGTCGGATACGGTATCCGATACGGATACGGCTCAGATACCGTATCCCTACGGTTTTTCACGTATCGCTAAATTAACGAATTAAAAATAATTAATAATAATTCAGATACCTATTCCGATACGGTTTGGACACAGATCCGATACGGTCCAGCCCAGATGAAAAATCCTAACCTCTTTTTTAACCCTCCCTTGCCAATTCCCACCCTCCACCGAGACCCCGACACAACTGCCTCCTTCCTCTTGTGGTGGCACTACTAGATCTGCACCCAGTAGCAGGTGGCGACCTAGCTGGCAGAGACCCGACAACTTTTCTGTCTCAGCGCAGGAGCCAAGAAGCTTGGCTGGCGGCTGCAGCAAGCAGCCGATGCCAGGCAGCAACCAGTAAGCCAGGAGCAAGCTACAAATCCTAACATTCTACTGAGAAGTTATTTATGTTACAATTTTAGATAAATCAAGGGTTGTGGAGCAATACCAAATGCCGTATTTACGTATCCGTATCGGTCCGATACGGATACACGTATCCATATCGGTGCTGCGTAGATACAAAGTACCTCAGTGATTAGGAAAAACATCTGTATCATGCACATGACAGCGCGACCCTTCTAAACATTATGCAATGTCCATCAATCTGTCTACCTGCAATGCACACAACTTTAAGGAAAGATGCCTAAACAGGAGCAGGAACAACTACCAGTTACTGGAAACAGTTAAAGGACAACAACAAACAGTAGCAGAGTACTCTGAAATATTCAGAAAGTTACAAACGAACGTCACAATGCAGACGATGCTGATCTTCAACATTATGCAGAAACAAGAGATGGAACAAGCAACTTATCAACAATTTAGCTAGGTGCAGAATGAATAAAAGCTGCACACAATCTTTATTTAGGCTTAGTGAAGTAATTTCCCAACCAATTTAGACAGAAGAGAAGCTTTGTCAATGCCTATCCTTCAAATTATAGGTGTATTTAGAAAGTTCAAAATTGGGATAAGATTGGACCATTCTACCTAATATCATATACACTTAAATTAATCACTTTACACTTTCCTTTCAATTATTTCGTAACTATGTCTCACAAGATTAAATTACTACCATTTTTGCAATACAGATTAAATTGGCAATGCTAAATCGTTAAATAGGAAAAGGTAAAAACACCATACATAGGAAAAGGTAATCAGCATATGTATAGTGTCTAAGACATCACAGAAGTGACTTTACCAGATTCAATCATTTACTGCCGAGACGGAGACCATATCCTGAACAACACTCATGCATGTGCACCTGCACCAAGCAGAAGCATTACAACTCAGCAACTAACACAAATATTTGCATCAATTAATCGGTCCAGGAATGCAATATATAAGCCCAGCTGCAATAGACATACTCCTTTGATAAAAAAACATACAGGCAAAGATGCATAATACTGAAAGAGCATGATAACTCCTCTTGATTATTTCCTCAACAATTCAGTTAAGATGATATATCAGTCAAGTCTCCTCTATATAGTCATCATTCATAGGAAAGAAAAAACAAACTATTACTAATATGCTACTTTTTCCCAATCACGAGGAGATGACAATTAATATGCTCATGTCATGATAACCAAATGGCGTAGTTAGTAGAACTAAACGAAATCCCAGCCATATAGTAAAGGAGACATAAGCTTGCATACAGAATGTAGCCATCGTCGATTTAAATCCGAAATTAATGTGCCATAAATAGGAACGGGGGCATCAAACCACACAGGGATACATGTGAAGGGAGCAGGGGCTCTTACTGGGAAACTCAGATGGATCGAGCGACCGGAGGTCAACCTCTACGATCGTCCCCTGGGAACCGCGTTTGCCAGTCACCTTCCTGTAGAGTTAGGGGCTGGCAAGCTTCGATCCTGGGGAGCTAAGATAGGGGTCGGCCGCGTCTGCTCGAGATGTGGATCTCGCGCGACGACCGCCGCCGTCGGTTCCTTGTCCAACCTCGCGAACGCAGGCCGTCATTTCCGTCCACGCTCCGGCGAGGCTCGACCCTAATGTCCCAGTGCCTGCACAAAGAGAGAGACTGAGAGAGAGAGAGAGAGAGAGAGAGAGAGAGAGAGAGAGTAGGGTTGGAAGGGAAATAGAGAGAGGAGGCGTGGCCGGTGGCCAAATCCGGCGACCCCGAGAGAGGAGGGGTGGTTGGCGCCGGAGAAGTCTGTGGCGCCCGTACGCGGTTGTCCGCGTGCTGCAGACCCTCAGGTCGCCCGCGTCGGTGAAGGCCGGGACTTGCTGGCCGGCCGCATCTGCCACGCGCGGTCCAGCCGATCTCCGAGCTGGGACACCACCGCGTGCTGCCGGGGCACCGCCGTCTCCATGCACCTCCTATAGCTCTTCCCAAATCCCGTGCTCGGGTTTGCATTGGGGCGGACGATTTGGAGGTTCGATGTGGTGGAACAGATAGAGAGGGAGGAGAGAATTCACTGGCCGGGTTCAGAGCACAAGGGCATCGCCGGAGTTAGCCAGGATCTTGGCCGGCGGCGGAGGTGGAGGAAACGGGAGGAGGCGCTGGGACTGGGAGGGGATTAGGTCGTGGGGAGAGTGCTTCTTCTTTTTCTTTCTTTTTGACATGTGGGATGGGGGTAGGGTTCGGCCGGGGCGGGGGATCTTGGCCTCACGCAGTCACGCTCAACATTTCATCTCCCGCCTCTCGGCTCGATTTTTGGTATGGCATCGCGGCCCAATTTTAGACTCCTTCGGCGCCAGCAAAAATCCAGCGCGGGATTAGGTGGTTGATATTTCGGGTATTGGATGGAAATTTTCTGGACGGCTCATATGGTCTCTCGGAGCTGATTCGTGGGTGCCTGGTTCATGACTTCCGATTGGCTACAAAGGAGTGCACACACACAAAAAAAATACCGATTCAGCAGGAAGTGAGTTAAATTTAAACTACATGTGCTTGATAGTTTGCTTATGATTTCTTACAAATATTATTTTTTGTGAGGTTTATGGGTAACTATTTCATCAGAGATCATCAAAGAGTTGTGCAATATTCAACCCCTAGCAAAGGATCGTTCCGCCATCCATTTTGACCACATTTTGAGGAACCACGGACGTCTCGAGTTTGAATCCCCCAAAAAATCATTTTTGGTTTGTTTTATTAGTCCGTTTCTGGTTGACCTTGGTCTCGCATGTAAATTTGGATCATCTTGGTGGGGGCGTGTGTTTGTGTGTCACTTGTCCAGAGGCTCGGTCTGGTGGAGTCGCGTTTGAGCCTCCTAAGCCATTGGCCGATCCTGCAACTCCAGGTCAGCATGTGGGTCGCACGTGTCAGTGGAAGGTCCAAAAATAGCCAGCTTTGCAAAATTTAACATGTGGACATGTAACATAGGCGATATTGGTGAGGTGGCCGACTAGTCAAATTAAACAATTTGAATTAGGAGCCACGGCCATTTAAATTGGTCTTAATCAGCTAAAAATAAGGCCGTGGACCGTATCATTTTCTCCGTGACCAATTCAAGTAACAAAATTATGACCCTTGTGACTCAAATGGTCGTAATGGGTTAGGGTTTACACCCTCAAAAATGCCTTAGCACCATTTAGCACCAAATAGTCATAGATCTATGACTAATTCATCCGCGGTCACTATGACAAGGTCACTAGTTAACACATTTCTTGTAGTGATAAAGAGGTTAGCCTAATGCAAACTAGGTGAGGAACCCTATATGATGATACAAGTAACTCAAGCACAAAGGCTCTCACAAAGGATTCCCCAACGTCACGAAGGATCACCCTATTCTCTGGAGCCTATCCCACGAAGGAATAGCTCGCTCACTTGTGGTAGACTTAGAGGCAGACTCCAAACCTTCACAATCTTGTCATGAGCAAATCCACAGCCCGGATTCTTCCGGACCTCTTTTGCCCACCTAGGGTTTCCAAGAAACCCTAGAGAGCAAGTATCTTGATGAATACAAGGGGGAGCAAGATTTGGCTCGGTGGAACTATAGATCAAGACCTCCTCTATCTTTCCCCCGGAGGGATTCAAGTTTGGGTGGAGTAGGAGGGAGATCTGAGGCTTGTGGTGTTTCTATCAATGGAGTATGAGAGAGAGAGCTCAAGAACAATTTTTAATGTAGTTCCTAAGTGTTCTAAGGTAGGCGAAGGGGTATTTATATGGTCACTTGAGATCCAGCCGTTGCAGACCGTTGCCCACTTGTTCAACTCAACTTTTCGTTGCAGAGGCTGGTCAACCAGGCCTGGGACAGGACCTTCCGGTGCAGGGGCCGATCAGACCGGACCACAAACCGGACCATCTGGTCCCAACCGGACCTGGCGCCGGGCCTTGACCGGAGCGGGTCTTCGTTGCTCAATACATTGCTTCGGTTGTCACCGCAGCAGGAGCCGGCCCGCGCCGGGGCAGCCGGTCCAGCGGCCGGTTCGACCGGACGTGAGGCCGGACCAGGCCGGTCCAAACCGGGCCACGCTCTAGGCTAGCACCGGGCAAGGGAAAAACTCCCCTGGATGGTGCCCGGTTGGGACCGGTCCAGGGGCCGGGCGGAACAGGGCCAGCCGGTGCCACGGTCGGTCCAACCGTGCCTCTGGCCGGCCTGAGGCTGAGCAGCCCTTCTTCATTCTTATCGAAGTGGGTGTCTCCCTTCACCTTCTTGTTCCATTGATACACCTTTATGCCTATTTGGCTAATACCTGGGAATAATCTCATAGATATGTATTAGACCAATTACTCTAGCATCGGTGTCATTGTTACCAAAATAATGGATAAGGGTAAAATACCCTTACACTAGGCCCCTAAAGGTGAAATATCATGTAGTCGACGTTCACATGACACCACTAGAAGAATAGCACCACAACTTAAATATCAAATCATTGCATATTACTCAACATAGTTCCACTACTGGTGAATATAATGATGAACTAAACGAACTACTCACGAGACATCATATGGATCATAATCAGAGGTGATATAATGATGAATAACAATCTGGACATAAACCTTAATTCAATGGTTTCACTCAATAGCATCAACTACAAGGTGTAATCAACACTGGGAAAATTTCCCCTATGAACTAGGCAAGTATCAAACCCAAGATGTTACAGCGGGACGGCGTGGAGACGGCGGTGATGATGGTGCTGGTGGTTGAGATTATGGTGATGATGATCCCGATGAAGTCCAGCTCGATGGCGGTGATGACGGCGACGATTTCCCCCTCCGGGAGGGAATTTCCCCGGTAGATTTCTGCCTGTCGGAGAGCTTTTCTTTCTCTCTGGTTCTCCGCCCCGTAGCGGCGGCGGAATATTTCTCTGGTTGCTTCCCCAATTTTAGGTTTCTCGAGAGGTTGAAATACGCGAGGGGCGTCGTCAGAAGTAGGCCAGGGTGCCCAGACCATGCCTAGGCGCAACCTGAGGCTGGCCCGTGCCTAGGGGTGGTCTGGCCCCCTTAGGGCCTATCTCGGCCTCCCCTTCTGGCTTCCTTCGTCATCTGGCAAATTAGGATATTCTGTATATTTTCTGGGAATTGTTGTTCTTCAAAAATATGGTATCTTGACGGTCCTTTTTCCAGCAGAATCCTGGCTCCGGTGGCTAATTCTCCAATAATCATCAAACATGCAAAAATAGATGGAATGAAATAAGTATCACCTCTAAATATGAAATATATCAATGAATAACAGTAAATATTGATATAAAATAGTGCTGCAAATTGGACGTATCAACTCCCCCCAAGCGAAACTGAACTTAGTAAACCAGACCACGTGTTTATGAAGTGAAGTTTCGATTAAAAAAATACGGACAAGAAAAATCATACTAACCAATACACAAGTCATTATAGATAGCAACTTCTTCTTATATAATTGAACTTGCAATGAGTAGGGAGTCACTAAATAGAAGTTCATAGAGGAAATCATCATTGATGATGGCAAACTTTTGTTCTTGGTCAGATAACAATTAACAAATTGTACTTATCTTTCGAGTAGAGTCTCTATATTAGAGCTTATTGCAAAAGTCACATGCTCAATCATTACAATCTCTTTTCAGTCATAGATAGCTTTCAGAGTTATATTCATTCAGATAAACACTGTGCTACATAAGTAAGAATAAAAGAGAGGATTGAATGGATCAACATATATAAATGGTTGGATCACAACAACTCAAATGCTTGCTTGAGGTAGAGGAAAATAGGTTTACTGACTCAACATAAAAGTAAAAGAAAGGCCCTATGCAGAGGGAAGCTGTGCTAGAGCTTTTTTTGTTTTGAATGCGATAGGAGTGTTGAAACAATATATTTTGAGAAGTATGCATGTCTATGTCAACGAATGGCATTAAACAATCTATCATCCTTTCATATAGTGACCTCAATAGTGGCTCCCATGTAGTTATCCAATGCACACCATTATTTAGGATCTCTCCAGTACGTAATGTGCGGAGCATTGTTTGTTTTATATTTTGTTTCGGATGGGCACCCAGCGCCTTGCTTTTTTTGCAATATTAAGGACATAGAACATTATTCATGCTAGTCACGGAATAAAGTCATGAAAAGTCAATAAACCATTCAATACTTCCTCATGAGCTAAGAATAAAACACAAAACATGTATAATGTTTGAAGATTTAAAGGTAGCACACAAGCAATTCACTTTGGAGTGGCGGTGAAATACCACATATAGGTAGATATGGTGGACACGAATGGCACGAGTTTTTGGGTTCAAGGTTTGGATGCACGAGAAGCATTCCCTCTCAGTACATGTCTTTGGCTAGCAAGGTTGGGTAGCAAGCATAAGAGTTGAGAGAAACAAACAAATATACATGTGATAGAAAACAATCATGCAATCTTCCTTGGAAGTACAAACGATTCAATCTTTAAGAATATTAAGCTTATGAGCCAACAAGAAAGAAAGATAATGGAATAATATATCTACATGTATTCCTCTCTTTTCTACTTAAGCCTCAAAGTAATGTTGCTACTGACCAATGCTAAGTTTGCCAAGATCAACTAGAATTACTTTATGCTCCCAAAGTGATACCAATACTAACCAAAAAGTTCAATCATATGATAGAAATTACAAAGTAAAATAAGATGTGCAGAAAGTAAATGATAAAAACTTCTCATTAATATTCCATAACGGCAACTCACACCAAGGGATACATAGATAATTAACTAAAGGAGAGATACTTCCACACTCCAAACTATACTATATGATAACTTCGCTACTCATGATATGACTCTACTAAAAGGTAAATAGGTGAAAGATAATAGTGTGATACCGCGGCACTCCCCCAAGCTTGGAACAAGCCAAGGGGATACCAATACCAATGACGAATGCCCTTGTCGTTGTTGGTGGAGACCACGGTGCCTCTAAAACCGAGAACAAATCCTGGCAGAAACAGATCGAAACAAAAACACGACGAGAACACGATATATAGACTTCAGGGGATCTGGGGGATTATATAGCAAAAAGTTTTGTAACAAAAGGAAGAGAACGATGTGAAACCGGGTCGGAAAGGGGCTCCGGGGCGCCTAGACCAGACCTAGACGTGGCCTGGAGCTGGCCCGCGCCTAGGGGTAGTCTGGTGCCCCTGGGCACCTTCTCCTAGCCGTTTCTATCTCGTAATTTTTCATATTTAGCGAAAACAATAAAAACATAACCTGGAAAGCTTAACGCGAAATTTTTCTTACTAAATCTGTTACCTATTCGAAAACGGACCCCGCAGATTCCTGGATTTACTCCTTAATGAATTCTTCCGGAGTCACCACTTGAATAATATCAATGTATTCATTATAAGAATCTCCAGAAATACAATGTTTGAGTCTTTGCCCATTCACCACTTGTGTAGTGTTATCCTTCAAAGAAGCAATTTTTATGGCACCGGAACGATACACCTCTTCAATAATAAAAGGTCCTTCCCACTTTGAGAGTAATTTTCTTGCAAAAAATCTAAGACGAGACCTATACAATAGAACTTTATCACCAACATGGAACTCTCTCTTAAGAATTATCTTATCATGCCACTTTTTAACCTTATCTTTAAAGATTTTAGCATTTTCATAAGCTTCGTTCCTCCATTCATCCAGAGAACTCAAGTCAAGCAACCTTTTCTTACCAACTAGTTTAAAGTCTCTATTAAGTTCTTTCACTGCCCAATAAGCTTTGTGTTCTAATTCTAAAGGCAAGTGAAAAGCTTTTCCATAAACCATTTTGAAAGGAGACATATGTAATATCCCAGGTTTAGAGGCTATAAAATGAGAGAACACCAAAGTGTGCATTGCATTCATGCATAGAAAATTCGGGAATTTTCGCGCTTTCAAATAAAACTTACCACAGAAGTTTCACTTGACTTGCTGGAATTGAAGCAGATCATCAAGTCAAGCGCTATAAACTTCACTGTGATATTTGTTAAAACCTTGTTTTGGGTAGAGATGATTTGACCTATGAGTTAGATTAATTGGAATTAGCTTTACAACAAACAAAACCTTAAGTAAGGATCAACTACAAGATCTTATAAAAGATCTCAACATGGTATTCCTTCAACAACACATTCTTTAAGAATCAAACCCTAACTTATTAACACTTAAAAGTTATCAACTACCTTTGTGTGTAATTTAATTAACTTCTAAACTTATTAATAAATAAAGTAAATCACAGGGTCTAAAGTGCATAAAGGCCACACATTCTTATTTAAATCATAACTTATTAAATATATGGAATATCATAAAACTAAATCCTTTTACATTACGAATTATAGTTCAAACTATTTGAATAAAACTAACCATGAGTATTTTGAAACTCATATGATCATGCCTTAGTAAAATCAAACACCAACTATCCAAAATTGAGGAATAACCTTCAACCTTGACCTTTTGACCAATATTATAAAATAAATCCAATCAAATATGATATAGTGACTCATCCACAATAATAAAACCATCCACAAGATATTTAGTAACAAATGCCACTTGGCTATCCAAATATAAATCATAGGAGAGGATAATGATCATGCCACATAGGATGAAAATATCTACATGACTTGCATCCCAAGACTTGCCACCTCATGCTCAAAGGATTGCTATGGATGAGGGCATGACAACCAAGCACCTTACTCATCAAACCAAAACAAGAGTCACCCACCTATGTGTCATGATACTAGAGCTTGCCCAAGCCTATGAAAGGAGCTAGACCCTTCATCCATTTGATCATCTTGTAGCATGATACAAGGAAACCAACACATAGAGCCACTCCATACCTTAGCTAGGATCTATATGAAGAAGCTAGGAGGTGGAGGCATACCACAAGATGCAGGTTTATCAGATTTCCAGAAGAACAAGCTACATAAGATACCAAGGTAGAATTCCAAGGCAAACCATATATTTAGAGGATCATATCATCATCTATTGAGTAGGACCTTTGGATTTTCCAAGACATTTTGAAGTGAGAGAGATTATAGATGCTAACAATAGCCATGTCTATCCTAGAGAATACTTGAGTAGTATTAAATCTTACTTGTTCAAGCCAACCTTTAATCTTGAAGGTGAGAGCCATGTTCTATTAGGGAAACATAACCAAAGCTTATGCCCATATCCTAATCTTAGTTGTGTATCACATGGGTGATCACCACTAAAACCCTAGACCACATCTGAATTCCAATCCAAGGATTACTTTGGATCATAAGTAGAACCCTGCCATACCTCATGCCTATTTATATTTCAATTCAATGAAGCTTATGCAAAACCCTAAACCATTTCATATGGGATCCACTTCACATAAAATAGTATGTCCTAACTTGTGTATCATAGATCACAAGTATAAACCAAGCCATATATACTTTAGCTTAAATGCTATTTAAGTGAGTAGATTGAACCAAATATCTAATTTTATTTTGCATTCCAAGGAACTTGTTTAGCTAACCAAATAAAGTAATGTTTTATAAAATAGAATTCCCTTAGCAAGTAAATTAACCATAATGAGCTTAGGATCTATTTTAAATAATTCAAGTTAGAATTTTGCTAAGTAAGATTATTTAACATAGAGTTAAGCCAACCACTATTCTTAAACCCTTAGAAATAGTTGTCCTCATGAAATCATGAACCAACCACATTATCATTACCATTCATTTCAAATTCTAACCCTAATTAAAATTTATGTGAACCTCACTATTGTTAAGCACCCTAGCAAAACTTAAAAATATGTTCAGCATGCATAGATTATTAATTTTCAAACCATTCAAATAGATTGGTTCCTAAATTAAAAAGCAATTGAGATAAATATCTAAACCATTTATATTTTAATTAACCCTCACAAAAGATTAATCTAATCTTAAATTAAATATTTAGTTAAAAAACAGAACAATGCAGTAACATTATTATCAAGTTATGTTAATATTTAAATAATTAGAACCTGCAAAAAAAGATATAATTCAAATTTGAAATCAAATAGCTAATTCAAATAAGTAAATAAAAACAGAAAATTTAAAAGTGAAAAAAGAGAGGGAAAGCTTACCTTGTCTAGCACCGTAGCAGGCCAACGCAGCCCAGAACCAGCCCAGCCTGCGAACAAAGTCAGCCCACCACCACATACCGTTTCGTCGCTGGCGGAAAACAAAAGGAGGTCGTCGTCTACCTTCCCGGCGTCGACAGCGCACAAAGAGCGTCGGCCACGTCTCGCAAGGGCGATAAGGACGACCCGAACCTCATCAGACATTCTAGAACCCCTCCCAATCTCTCTCGCATCCGTCTGATCCTCAAAGCATCCCGATTCGTGCCCGTTTGCCGTGTCAAACCGCCGCAGCATCTCCGCCGTCACCGACGGTGGGATGACGAACCAGACCCCGTCGTGGTCTATAAATATGCCAGGAGCTCCGCACTGAAGCCCTAGCGCCTCGCCGCCCTTCCATTCCCTCTCTATCTCCCGCTATCATCCACAGTACCTCACCGGGGTCGATCAAGAACTCAACGATAGAGACCACCCCGGCGTCGATTGAGTGGTCGAGGTGAACTGCTCGAGCACGAAGAGCACACTGGAGGAGCAGGGCACCAAGGGGAGCAGGGAGGAGGGAGAATTTCAGCGTTCCCTTTCTGTCGGGTTCACCGGAAAACAATCTATCGCCGTTGTCTCCGTCACCGTCCGTCGTCATCGAGCGTTCTGCAAGACTCAAGGTGAGCTTGCGGTCGTTTAGAGCCCAGATGCGCATCCTATCGACCTCTTTAGCTCCGTTTAGCCATCTCACCAGAGAGCACCGCCGCAGTACCCATCGCCGGCAATGCTCCGGTGAGTCCCCGCAAAAACTATCACCACCAGTAGCTTTGTTTCGCAACACTCGTTCGAATACACCTAGCCGCGCATCCCGGGGAGCCCAAAATCGGCGGCGCCGTATCCGTCTGGTCGCCGGCATCAAGCCGCCGGCGAGATCTACGTGTTCCGCCACCTCAGCCTCTGATTGACTGGTCGTTGCTCTCGTGGCAATTGACCTAGTCAACAGGACCACCAGTCAGTGACTGTGGGTGTGTACCGCTTGGGTGCGTTTAGTTTTTTTTTATTTAATTTAAAAACCAGTAAATAGCTGAAACTTTGCAAAAATAGATAAAATTCAGTTTAGCTCGGAAAAATATAAATAATATATCAAAATTCTCACCAAAATAAAATCTATTCAAATAAAATAAAAAATAAAAAATGCGTGTCAAAGTAAAAATTCACTTATTTTTAACTTTATTAATTATGCCTTTTAATTTTTTTAAAATCCAATTTGAATTCAATAATTAGTGAAGTTTCAAAATTAAATATTAGTTATTCAGTAAGTAAATAAAATGTTAAGATTAATTTTCTTAATCATCTTTTCATCACCTTAAATATTAGAGGTAATTCATAAAACCCTAATTTGAAAATTACCATTTACTATTTTCTTTAAATAATAATAAAGCAAGAAAATATTAAAAGCCAATAGTATTTTGGTAGCTCAACAATTGTTTACTTAAACATTCTTTAGTTAACAAGTTATTATTTTTGAACCTAATAATTATAAAACCCTAGTTTCTAATTAAACCCTAACTAGTAATTATTTTAATTATTAAACCCTCTACAAATTAATTGCATGTTAAATCTATTAATAACTTTATTTCAAGTACTTAATCACATTAACTCTAGCACCAATTATTATTTTAAGAATAATATCACATTTAGGAACCTAGTTCTAACATAAATGGAAACCCAACCTTATTATTTTATGTGATCATCCCAAATTGTTTCAACCCTAAACCCTAGTTGTTTATCACATGTGATCATGTGAATTTCACATTACATGTAGAACCTTAATAAGCAACCAATGATTGCATACTCATGATCCACTAGAATAAAACCAATTCACATGAGACCATCATTTCATGTCTTTATATTTTGATTAATACCTATATGATCCACTAGTACCACCTAGTTATAAACCCTAGCTTATTACCACATGTTAACACCACTGATCACCATCAACCATCATTCTTAGTATCACACCATTGACTCAATCTCAAGTATCATGTCCTAGTAGAACCATAGTAATAAACCTGCAAATACTTGCTACATATAGACCCATTCTACTTAAGAACCCAACTAGTTCCTATTAGAGGACTAGATGAATCCAATAGTAAACCCTACAAGACCATAGCTCCTATTTGTAGTAATTCTTGTTCTTTATCAACCTGTTCTTCAAAAGTTATTCTTTTGAAGTACAAATGTCAATCAAACCATAAAAGCCATAGTTCTTATTTGAAATACTTACTATTTCTCAATCAACATGTTCTTCAAAAGTTATTCTTTTGAAGAGTAATATAAGTAATCATCAACCATGTCCTGTAGAGCTTAAAACTGACAACTATTCTTCATTTGTTATACAACCACCATTCCTTTGTGTGTATGATTGTTATGATGCATTATATCACTTGCTTATGCTAATCATATCACAAAACCCTAATAAGAACCTTGTTTGAGAATCATCCTAAAAGTGCAACACACCCTAAAGAAATCTTTACAACTCGTCCATCCTAAATCATCGAGGTTAGGTTAGCTCGGAACGATTGCATCTCATACTATGCATTATAGCATCTTTGCCAGTTCTTTAAACATTGTCCTTACCGGATGATGATGGTATTTCATAATTTGGAGTTATCACGTATCGAAGCTTTTGCATGCATAATCTTGCAGTCAAGAAAGGCAAGTTCATCGCTTGCTCATGTCATTTTATTATTTTTATCAAACTATTTGCAAAGTACTATACTTATCACTCCTGCATTGAAAAGCAAAATATTATTTTTCAATTATGAATATGACTATGTGGTGGGCAATGGAACCATGGTATGTGTTGATTGGTGGAGGTTCCATTGCAAGGGTACTACTCATCAAGGACTAATTACCAATGCCGTCTAGTGATTCTAGCGCCGTACATATCACATTAACCATAAGATCTATAATGGCTCTGGGGAAGTCAGCTGTATCTTTTCCCTTCTGCATATCAACGGACTTGATAGAGCCTGGCTGGGTGTTGCGAGAACACCGCAGTAGGCTTGGAAATCCTTTTAAATCCCCATCCTTATGGATGAGAGCGCTCTACCGTCTATGATGGATTGTCCATAGCATATCGGGGGTAAAGCCGTATGAACGGAAGATGTCTATCGGGGATATGTGAGTGGGACAAAAGGGTGGGTATGCAGGGTCGCGGGAAAGGCAGTGATTGGCTTGTATCTTATACTGGTCCCCATACCAAGGAAGTGTGGACAAGGCTCGCGACTTGGTTGGCAACAAGGATAAGTTCTCTTATGGGAAAAGTAACGCACCTCTGCAGAGTGTATTGAATTGTGACCGTCATTCCCTATTCCGGGAAGGGAACTACGAACGCGGCAAGAAAGGAACTCCATGAAGTTCTGGTCAACCTGTGAAGACTGATGGGCATAGTTTTCAGAATAAAATAAACCTTTTGAAGAAATGTTTACGAAAACTTGCATTCGCCTGCAACTTTCTGGTTTGTTGCTGTAGCTAGTGCATGATACACCTATTTCCTAATATGAACTTGCTGAGTACGCTCGTACTCATTCCCTCCCATTTGAACCCCCTTCTTAGATCAAGGCACCGAAGGAGAAACTATCGTGGAACTCGAAGACAAAGGAGTCAACTACAATAAGATGAAGAATCCAATCAAAGAACTCAATGGAGCCAACTTCTGCAGCAGCTAGAGTGGAAACTTAGACTAGTAATAGAAGAGTACCTTTCCCTAATCCTAGCACCTAAGTAGCTAGAGTTCTATAGCAAGCCAAGTAGCTCTTAAGCTTGAGTTAGCAATAAGTTAGACTACGAGTAGTTCTTCTGGAGCTTTATTTGAAGTTTTACCTCACTTTAAAGTAGGAGGCTGTGTTGATCTTATGTAAACAGTTTGTGTATCCTTCTATAGACATACCTTGGACTCGCATATGTTTCTGTTGTACCACTCTCAGGGATGTAATATGAGTGGAACGGTGTTTCACTTGTGTTATGTCAATGACTTGTGTACTACACCATGCAGTGGTACGCTGGGTCACCACAGCTGGTATCAGAGCAAATGCTTTGACCCTAGGATTAAACCCCTTTAAAGGAGACCTATAGGTTTGGTAGTGTCTATAGGAAGTTGTCTTAGCTAAATCAACTATTCTTATGACTTGATATGGGTATTCAATTGAGAATAATCCTCACACACCTGAGTCAATCTTTCTTATCTATATTTCTTAAGTACAGTTGATTAGTTACCTTGCTTCATTCCAAATTAGTAGAACACCATTGGAGCTAAAGATAATTGGTGGTAGTAGACCACTGTTGGTATACAATACATGGTAGTCCAAAGAGAGGATACAACCATAAGGAAAATATCCTATTGGAAGAAGTATACCAATGCAAGTTATGGTTAAGAAGGTGTCATGTAAAATGTCAAATGACTGATGTTAACTAAGGGAGATAAGTTGTATAAGGTAGTAAATACTTATGATGAGTCAATCATGGGAGATAAGGAAGAGTGATAGGAGTTATACAAGTCTACTTTTCATGGTAGAGTTGGTAATCATATATGATTCACTTGAGAGTCATGATGCGATGGAGTAGAACATCATGAGTGAGGCAAAAGGAGTATGATGAGGAGTAAGGTTTTAAGGAATAGTTCAAAAACTTACGCCTTAAAATCCTGGCAACTATGCCAAGTATGCTAGAACCATAGTCCATAGTTTAAAGAAAGCTTTATTAGAGCATAGCTTATAGAGAAACCTTGGAGTTATATGTGATATACTCTAACAATCCTGTGTTTAGAGTAGCCATATTATGGTCTCGAGAGATCATGTGAGGTTAGTTTTCAATGGAATGGAAGGTAAGTTAGTACTTTCCAAGGAAATTAGGTGGATTACAACTATTCTGAACCAATTTTCTCAAGTTTATTTGATTGCAAGTGAGAAATCGAGGTAAATATTGAGACAAATAGTAGGAATCCATCTATATGTGCTAAGTATCACAACCTAAACCTATCTTATTTGGTGTTATATACTACTCATCTGAGCCTGATGTTTAGTGATGTCTTATCCAACTATTATATTCAGGCATATAAGGATGTGTATTATAAGCACAAAGCTGGATTTTCTTGGATTTTATTGGATTTTCATTGATTGACTAGATCCATACATGAAGTTTGACTTTGATATGCAAATGCATGTTGCAATATCAAGCTCTTACTTGATGTTATAGATCTAGAGGGTAAAGGTATTCGTGTGAGGAAGTGATGAATTCTAAAGATTTTGAAGACAAGATGAAGGTGCACTAGAAGAAGGAAGTAAAGTTGTGAGAAGCAACCACATCAATCTGAAGGAGGGACCAATCAAAACTCACTTTTATCCTTAATTAAGGAGTACTTCAACATGGAAGTACCATGAAAGTGGGACAAATAGTGAATATGGAGCAGTAGATGTGGAGCCATATTCATTATGGAAGAAGGGGATGCAAGTGAAGTCACTTACAATGCTATCTTCATAGTGTCAACAAGTGGTTCTCTTGCAAAACAAACCGTAGAAGAAGGAAAATGGACATGTGAAGTTGCAGCTATTATAATAAGACCACAGCTAATATAGGATAATCATGAAAAGTAAGTACTTGAAGTAAGGTAGATCTTAACTAAAACTATAAAAGTATCCGCAGCTGGTAGGTATATGTTGAATAGAACCATAAAAGTATTCACATTTGGTATCAGATAAGCCATATCTGGTATCGGATAGTCCGCAGCTTAATCATTTCTTCACTCTAAAGGAAATAGGGATTCCGCAGCTGGTAAACATTTAGCCGGAGGATTCACATCGGATACCCACAATTGTGTGGATACACCGCAAGAATTCTTCGTGAGACCCTAGAAACATACCACCAATAAGGCAAACCAAGACCAATCTTCTAACCTTGGAGTTTAATGATTAGAAGAAAACAAGCTTGAAGACCATTAGTAAACTCCAAGGGGGAGAGGAAGGCTGAAGGAGAATTATTAAGATATGACATTCGAAGTATGATAAACGAAGAAGAAGGTCTGAACTGAGAGGAAGTCCGATCTTATTTTCATAAGGTTGTTGGGAAGTACCCATATGTTAGTACTATCAGGAGGATGTCAGACCAGAAGCCGAGGTTCAAATCTTGAAGAAGTAAAGGTTAGAACCTAACTTAAGTGGGTAATTGTTTTTACTCAAAATGAAGAGAACTTAAGTAAGTCTAAGATAATGAAGTTGGATGAAGAAGGTGTCGGAGGACAATCAAAGCTTAAGAAGATAAAAGACCGAAGGAGTGTGACCATACCAAAACATCAGACCAATAGAAAGATTCCTTTCATGGAACCTAAAGAAACCCAAAAGGAAGATAATTTGCATAAACTAGAAGCCATGATTGGATGGACTAAATGAGTCTAATCCATTTGTAGGAATAAACCACTAGGACCATACCTATTGTAGATACCTTACTTAGTACCATTACTATAGTTATGGTAGTAACGGCAAACAATACCCTACCTTAAACAAATCTTTTAGAATTAAGCTTTGGATCACCATAGCTGGAAGAACCAAGCTTTGGGTACTCAGATAGTAAGCTGTCACCACAACCATTAGTAAAGTCCATTAGCATAAGAATATGTCCTAAGACAAAGATCTTTGGAGAACAAGACTATAAGCTTAGAGTGTTGGAAGAAATCATAGAATTGAAGAAAGTATCAGTGCCAGACATCAGAAGACTCCAGGAAGGATCTGGACAAGGGATATATTCAAGTATATCTAATGAGATCACCATGGAGTTTGAAAGGATTGTGATCTGTTCAAGTCATTTCCACATTCCTAAACATGAGAGCGTTCGAACTTCGGGGCGAAGTTCAGTTTAAGAGAGGCTGTAATATCCCAGGTTTAGAGGCTATAAAATGAGAGAACACCAAAGTGTGCATTGCATTCATGCATAGAAAATCCGGGGAATTTTCGCGCTTTCAAATAAAACTTAACTGAAGTTTCACTTGACTTGCTGGAATTGAAGTAGATCATCAAGTCAAGCGCTATAAACTTCACTGTGATATTTGTTAAAACCTTGTTTTGGGTAGAGATGATTTGACCTATGAGTTAGATCAAATGGAATTAGCTTTACAACAAACAACACCTTAAGTAAGGATCAACTACAAGATCTTATAAAAGATCTCAACATGGTATTCCTTCAACAACACATTCTTTAAGAATCAAACCCTAACTTATTAACACTTAAAAGTTATCAACTACCTTTGTGTGTAATTTAATTCACTTCTAAACTTATTAATAAATAAAGTAAATCACAAGGTCTAAAGTGCATAAAGGCCACACATTCTTATTTAAATCATAACTAATTAAATATATGGAATATCATAAAACTAAATCCTTTTACATTATGAATTATAGTTCAAACTATTTGAATAAAACTAACCATGAGTATTTTGAAACTCATATGATCATGCCTTAGTAAAATCAAACACCAACTATCCAAAATTGAGGAATAACCTTCAACCTTGACCTTTTGACCAATATTATAAAATAAATCCAATCAAATATGATATAGTGACTCATCCACAATAATAAAACCATCCACAAGATATTTAGTAACAAATGCCACTTGGCTATCCAAATATAAATCATAGGAGAGGATAACGATCATGCCACATAGGATGAAAATATCTACATGACTTGCATCCCAAGACTTGCCACCTCATGCTCAAAGGATTGCTATGGATGAGGGCATGACAACCAAGCACCTTACTCATCAAACCAAAACAAGAGTCACCCACCTATGTGTCATGATACTAGAGCTTGCCCAAGCCTATGAAAGGAGCTACACCCTTCATCCATTTGATCATCTTGTAGCATGATACAAGGAAACCAACACATAGAGCCACTCCATACCTTAGCTAGGATATATATGAAGAAGCTAGGAGGTGGAGGCATACCACAAGATGCAGGTTTATCAGATTTCCATAAGAACAAGCTACATAAGATACCAAGGTAGAATTCCTAGGAAAACTATATATTTAGAGGATCATATCATCATCTCTTGAGTAGGACCTTAGGATTTTCCAAGACATTTTGAAGTGAGAGAGATTATAGATGCTAACCATAGCCATGTCTATCCTAGAGAATACTAGAGTAGTATTAAATCTTACTTGTTCAAGCCAACCTTTAATCTTGGAGGTGAGAGCCATGTTCTATTAGTGAAACATAACCAAAGCTTATGCCCATATCCTAATCCTAGTTGTGTATCACATGGGTGATCACCACTAAAACCCTAGACCACATCTGAATTCCAATCCAAGGATTACTTTGGATCATAAGTAGAAACCTGCCATACCTCATGCCTATTTATATTTCAATTCAATGAAGCTTATGCAAAACCCTAAACCATTTCATATGGGATCCACTTCACATAAAATAGTATGTCCTAACTTGTGTATCATAGATCACAAGTATAAACCAAGCCATATATACCTAAGCTTAAATGCTATTTAAGTGAGTAGAGTGAACCAAATATCTAATTCTATTTTGCATTCTAAGGAACTTGTTTAGCTAACCAAATAAAGTAATGTTTTATAAAATAGAATTTCCTTAGCAAGTAAATTAACCATAATGAGCTTAGGATCTATTTTAAATAATTCAAGTTAGAATTTTGCTAAGTTAAGCCAACCACTCTTCTTAAACCCTTAGAAATAGTTGTCCTCATAAAATCATGAACCAACCCCATTCTCCTTACCATTCATTTTAAATTCTAACCCTAATTAAAATTTATGTGAACCTCATGATTGTTAAGCACCCTGGAAAAATTTAAAAATATGTTCACCATGCACAGATTATAAATTTTCAAACCATTCAAATAGATTGGTTCCAAAATTAAAAAGCAATTGAGATAAATATCTAAACCATTTTTATTTTAATTAACCCTCACAAAAGATTAATCTAATCTTAAATTAAATATTTAGTTAAACAACAAAACAATGCAGTAAGCATTATTATCAGTTTATGTTAATATTTAAATAATTAGAACCTGCAAAATAAGACAAAATTCAAATTCAAAATCAAATAGCAAATTCAAATCAGTAAATAAAAACAGAAAATTTAAAAGTGAAAAAAGAGAGGGAAAGCTTACCTTGTCTAGCACCGTAGCAGGCGAACGCAGCCCAGAACCAGCCCAGCCCGCGAATGAAGTCAGCCCACCACCACATACCGTTTCGTCGCTGGCAGAAAACAAAAGGAGGCCGTCGTCTTCCTTCCCGGCGTCAACATCGCACAGAGAGCGTCGGCCACGTCTCGCAAGGGCGATAAGGACGACCCGAACCTCGTCAGACATTCCAGAACCCCTCCCAATCTCTCTCGCGTCCGTCTGATCCTCAAAGCATCCCGATTCGTGCCTGTTTGCCGTGTCAAACCGCCGCAGCATCTCCGCCGTCGCCGACGGTGGGATGACGAACCAGACCCCATCGTGGTCTATAAATATGCCAGGAGCTCCGCACTGAAACCCTAGCGCCTCACCGCCCTTCCATTCCCTCTCTATCCCTCTCTATCTCCCGCTATCATCCTGTTGCCTGCCAAAACCCACCGGCGAGCAGCGACGAGCAACACGGAGAGCCGGGAGGCTCCCAGGACTGCTGGTGGGCCCTGGTCCCTCGGGCAACGGCCCGCAATGCTCTGGCACACGTCCTGACGGTCGCAAGGGCGTGCCACCTGACCTATACCTGGTCAGGTGTTGGAGTGCTTCGATTAGTTTCCTGCATGGTAGAAACGTAAACATTAAATGAGCCTCGATCGGCTCTCAGGTTACCCTGTGAATCGGCTCAAGGAGCCGATTAACCCATGGTTCATTTTGGATCTACAATAACATGGGTATCCTGCTTTATCAATACTAAGTTAAACCAATCTACGACAGTTTAGGGTTTTCACCACATAACCGGAATGTCCTACACGTAGTTGAGCCTGGTAGGTACGAAAGATAACGGAAAACTAGTCCTAGAGGAGGCCTAAAAACCAACGTGGAGTTGATTCCCGGAACATCCCTTCTAGGATCGGTAGACCATACCTTACGCGCTACTGGATCGTTCAACCCGTTTGCAAGGCCTAACTATGCAGATATCAAACTAAACCTTGAATAACAAGGAACAACCGTAACAGATCAGATCTACTAAATAAAGACGAAGCAAGGTGCTGCCCTTACACCTAAGATAGGTATAAAGGCAGCTAGATATCGAAGGGCAGCATAGCTAAGCAAATATATCATAAAAGTATCGATGTAAGCCCCAAGACATCTAAGATAAAAGGTGTTACTCGCCATCAACAAGGCTTCAGTACAAGCAACACCAGATAACGAACCTATACTGCCTAGATCGCAAGATGCGATCTAGGCAGCATGATGCTTACCCGGAAGAAACCCTCGAAACAAGGGGTGGCGATGCGCCTAGATTGTGTTTGTTGTGAACGTGATCGTCCTCCTTTCTCAATAACCCTAGGTACATATTTATAGTCCGTGGACTTTCTATCTTTGGAATAAACCTAGTCGTATACGACCAAACTCTATCTCTTAATTCTAAACTAAGATGCGATCTACTATAATGTACAGATACACGGGCAATCTAGCCCAAATTCTCGCACGAGGCCGATTCAGAGACACTTCATGTGCATATCCTCCAAGCCCATCTCAATTACGGCCCATCTCCTGATTTGGCCAAAATCTGGTGATAACACATGCCCCCTGGTTTTGGCAATGATAATTCCAAAACCACTCTGTTTTCCGTCGGGTCATGCGTTAGCAGAACCGCTACAGTGCCTTTTCATCATGATGCCTTGCCTTCTCAACTTCTCCGCACTGCACGATTTGGCAGTTTTGGCACCGCATCCTTGAAACTGCCACATCATTGAATCAACCTCCACTGTATCCCCTTTATTTAACCTCATCCGAGCAGTTCGCCTCCACATCGCCTCCTCATCCTCTGTTCCTCTGTAGCACTCGAAAACCCTTCTTCCACCATGGACTCCTCCTCCTCTTCCTCCTCCGGTTTCTCTTTCCAGTCTTCCTCCTCTCGTGAGCCGACGCCGGAGGACATACGCTCCCCGGAGCAGTGGGACGAGGCGGACTGGGACTTCTCTGTCTGGTCAGAGGATGATGAATCCCTGACCGACGGGGAAGACAACCTCCACTTCCTCATTGATGGGGATTTGGAGGAGGAGAGCGACGACGATGCTCTCTGTGGCGAAGACATCTCCTCCGACGAGGATGATGAGGAAGCAGAGGAGGACACCTCCTCCGACGAGTACCCGCCGATGAAGCGCTTCCGCGCCGGGTCGGAGGATGACGACGACGACGACGATGATGAAGATGAAGACGAAGCTCCCGCCAAGGGCTTCAGCAGCGACGAGGAGGTCGCCGGTAGCAGCGCCGACAGCGGCGCGGACGGCGACGACGAGGGCAGCGACGGTCCCTAGGCTAGGGGCTACTAGCATAGGACTAGTAGTAGTAATCTAGGTAGCAGATCATCCTTTTGAGAGCAATCGGCTCTTCCTTGTAAAAAATCCTCACTCAATGAAGAATGTTTCCCAATTTGATTTTGCCGATTGTCAAAATAGGTCAACGCACAAAGAGCCGATGGCAACGCATCGGTCTTTTATCATAAAATGCTAATAATGCTAGATTCAGTTCCAAAATCAAACGGTAACCTGTGACCCTCGTCCAAAGGACCAAACTCAGATCCCCAATTGCCCATTGAACAGATTCAACTCGCGGCGGTGCAAATCCCAGATCCCCAACCGCGCAGATTCATCTCTGCCGGCGAATCAGATGGCAGAATCGTCCAACGCCAACGCAATGGTCTCTGGCCTAAAGGTAATCTTTAACTGCCCCTCGCCATCCGAGCATAGTGTTAGAATTAATAGAAAACATCTGAATTAATGCCTTATTCCCTCATTAATTTTAGGTTTCAGACATTCTGCTGCCACATCCTTCTCTTCCAAACTCTCTTTGTCTTGGCCCCCGTACTGTCGAGGGTCCTGCCCGTTTGATTTCTTGCGAGGCTCGTAGGATCCCCTTCGTGAACCAGGATTTGGATCTAACTTCTTGGGCCGACTGCTTACGAGCCTGGCCTAACCCCCCTGAAGATTGGGTTTCTTGGTACAGCAGGGTATCCAAAACTTACCAATCCACATGGGAAACCACAGGGATAGCCGATGCTCTATCCTTATCATTGTCTCCCCTTGAGAAGCATGAAAACCTTCTAAAAACCATCGGCTATTTTTGGTCTGATGCTCTGAACTGCTTCATGTTTGGCCACGGCCCCATGACACCAAATCTGCTAGATGTGGTGATGATCACTGGCCTAGACATTACATCCCCCAGCCCCTCTGCTTTTATGCTGCCAAGGGTTCCTTTCAAGCTCTCCTCCAAAACAGAGTGCACAAACTGGGGTGCTTATCTTCGACGCCACATGAAGAATAAAGGCCCTGTAACAGAGAAAGAACACACGGTCTTCCTGAATTTCTGGTTGGAGCACTTCATATTCTATGGCCCTTCACTTGCTCCAAGCAAGAACTACCTTCCCTTGGCCTATGAACTTGCCAGAGGCACCCAGCTTGGCATCGGCAAACTGTTCCTTGGAGAGGTCTATCGATATCTCCAACTAATGTCCGTCAAATTATATTCTCAAAGGACAGTCAAAACAGGAGGTCCCTGGTGCTTTATTTAGTTATGGGCTCAGCTATACTTCCAGAACCACATCCCCAACTTCCCACTTCTGGCCACTCGCACCTTTCCAGATGCCAACGGGAAGCAAATCCGATGCACTAGCTACGGCCAAGCTTTGTACAGCCTTCCAGGCAGTAAACTGATTCCCAAGGAAGCATCAAAATGGTTCAGCATTTTCTTCCAAGGCCTGGACAATCCACTCTTCTTTCCTTACACGGAATCTGAGAATTTTGAGAACCCAGTCTCCTTCAGGCTAGACAGCTTTGCCGGTGACACCAGCACCCGGCAATTGTATTCCACCATGATCCGTCCCTGCTTCCTTCCAGTTGGCATGAGCACCTCAAATAGGATCATCAAACCTGGTTACGAGTCTTATCAGCCGGTCGTAGCAGCCCGGCAGTTTGGTCTTGGGCAAGTGTCTCCCCATTTCTTCCTCCATCACTTAACAGAGAGTAGAGCTGACTTGCCCGACATCCTCACCGGTCAGAGGTGTTACTCTTTCTTTGATGCTCTAGTCATCCCAATCCCTAGCAACCTCTCTTTTACCTCGTCCACCGACGGTTTTGAGACCTGGTGGTCCATGTGGAAAACTCATGCCTTCAGGAGAGCTCTGGGACCGTTGCTGAAACAACTCGATGCTGAATATAACATCCCTGCAGAACAGGTACTACTACTCACAAATTTTCTTGAAGTGGCTTACAATGGTTTTTTAATAACCTTGCTCTGTCTCTTTGCAGCAACACGATGGTCCAGAACCTACACATGCTGACGGCTCCCCCTTTGAATTCTTCCCGCCAGCTCCTATGGTCCTCTTCTGCAAAAACTCGCTACCCTTGAAAAAGGTTGTGATGCAGGGCCAGCCGATTTCACCAAAATCGGCTTCCAAGAGCAAAGTACCTCCGGGGCCAGCTGCCCCCCGAGCCTCAACTAAGGCGAGAACGACGGTGAGGAAAGTAGCCGCCAGGAAAACTTTGAAGCGCCGTAGCCCTTCTCCAGATCAAGAGAGCTTGCACGTACGTCGATCCATGCCTCGACCGATTTCATCTATCCTTATGGGCTCCTGCCAACATGCTTGTGCTTACTAACTTTCCTTTGTTATCATGTAGGCCTCCACCGAGGACAACTCTAGCGAGGATACACCATCCAATCGCGGGGACTCGAGCTCGGACCACTCTGGGAAAACCACCCCGCGGAGCCAGCCAGATTTACCACCCTCGGCTTCCAGGAAAAGACCAGCTCCTGAACCTGTTGCCCCCCAAGCTCCGATCAAAGCGGGGCAGGGCGTGAGCACCAAGAGGACTCGAAAAGAACCGCAAGCCCCTTCATCAAACCAAGAGGCTTCAAATGTAATTATCCTCCATACTCTTCCTGGCTCATCTTTCATGCTAATCCCTCGCTGCCCACATCGGCTAACCACCTCATCTGCGGCCTGATGACACTTCTAGTGGGGAAGTCGAGGAAGTACAGATTCCCTCTGCCATCCTGGATCCAGTAATCTCTGAAGGTGCCGTCGACACGGTCGCCAACTTGGTCAAGCCCCCAGCAGACACACAAGAGCCGATTGCCTCATCATCGGCTGTCTCCCTGGTCTCAGGAGAGGTATACTCCTTTCGTTTGGCTCACTGATACGTCTCCAACGTATCTATAATTTCTTATGTTCCATGCTTGTTTTATGACAATACCTACATGTTTTATACACACTTTATGTCATATTTATGCATTTTCTGGAACTAACCTATTAACAAGATGCCGAAGTGCCCTGTTTTCTGTTTTTGGTTTCAGAAATCCTAGTAAGGAAATATTCTCGGAATCGGACGAAATCAACGCCCAAGTTCCTATTTTCACCGGAAGCATCCAAACACCCGAGATCCACCAGGAGGGGGCACAGGCCCACCAAACCACATGGCGGCGCGGCCAGGGGTGGGCCCGCGCCACCCTATGGTGTGGGCACCCCTTCGACCCTCCTGCGCTGCCTCTTCGCCTATATAAAGCCCCTGGATCGAAAACCCTATGGCGTTCGACGAAACCCACAGAAACCTTCCAGAGCCGCCGACATCGCGAAGCCAAGATC
Organism: Lolium multiflorum; assembly: GCA_030979885.1. NCBI lineage: Eukaryota > Viridiplantae > Streptophyta > Magnoliopsida > Poales > Poaceae > Lolium > Lolium multiflorum. The sequence continues at coordinate 127,223,266 of CM061749.1, forward strand.
TGGGGGACAGGAGTCTGTTCCGCACGCTGCCGAACGGGGAAGTGCCCCCGGAAGGCTTCTCCATCGACACCGCTGCCATCTCCACCGCCATCTTCATCACCGCTGCTGCTCCCATGAGGAGGGAGTAGTTCTCCATCGAGGCTCGGGGCTGTACCGGTAGCTATGTGGTTCATCTCTCTCCTATGTAGTTCAATACAATAATCTCATGAGCTGCCTTACATGATTGAGATTCATATGATGATGCTTGTAATCTAGATGTCATTATGCTAGTCAAGTGAGTTTTACTTATGTGATCTCCGGAGACTCCTTGTCCCACGTGTGTAAAGGTGACAGTGTGTGCACCGTGTGGGTCTCTTAGGCTATATTTCACAGAATACTTATTCACTGTTGAATGGCATAGTGATGTGCTTATTTATATCTCTTTATGATTGCAATGTGTTTGTATCACAATTTATCTATGTGCTACTCTAGCAATGTTATTAAAGTAGTTTTATTCCTCCTGCATGTGTGCAAAGGTGACAGTGTGTGCACCGTGTTAGTACTTGGTTTATGCTATGATCATGATCTCTTGTAGATTGCGAAGTTAACTATTGCTATGATAATATTGATGTGATCTATTCCTCCTACATATGCATGAAGGTGACAGTGTGCATGCTATGCTAGTACTTGGTTTAGTCTTTTGATCTATCTTACACTAAAGGTTACTAAAATATGAGCATTATTGTGGAGCTTGTTAACTCCGGCATTGAGGGTTCGTGTAATCCTACGCAATGTGTTCATCATCCAACAAGAGTGTAGAGTATGCATTTATCTATTCTGTTATGTGATCAAAGTTGAGAGTGTCCACTAGTGAAAGTGTAATCCCTAGGCCTTGTTCCTAAATACTGCTATCGCTGCTTGTTTATCGTTTTACTGCGTTACTACTGCTGCAATACTACCACCATCAACTACACGCCAGCAAGCTATTTTCTGGCACCGTTGCTACTGCTCATACTTATTCATACCACCTGTATTTCACTATCTCTTCGAACTAGAACTACACCTATTTGGTGTGTTGGGGACACAAGAGACTTCTTGCTTTGTGGTTGCAGGGTTGCATGAGAGGGATATCTTTGACCTCTTCCTCCCGAGTTCGATAAACCTTGGGTGATCCACTTAAGGGAAAACTTGCTGCTGTTCTACAAACCTCTGCTCTGGAGGCCCAACACCGTTCACAGAAAGGAGGGGGAACGTAGACATCAAGCTATTTTCCGGCGCGTTGCCGGGAGGAAAGGTAAAAGGTACTCACACTCCGGATCTCGGCTACTAAGCTATTTTCCGGCGCCGTTGTAAGTACTCGAAGCTATTTCCTTTAGATCCTGCAATTGCATCTTTTTGTTTCTTGTTTACACTAGTTTGGCATAATGGACAAGAGTGAGCTTCTATTTCTATTTCCTGATTTAAAACATGGATTGTTTGATGCGAAAATTAAAAAACCTATGGAATCTTATTTGCATGCTGGTAGTAATATTAGTATGAACGCTTTGAACACCATTGTTGATAATAATATAGAAAGTTCTAAGCTTGGGGAAGCTGGTTTCCATGATCTTTTTAGTCCCCCAAGCATTGAGGAGAAAATTTTCTTTGATGATACTTTGCCTCCTATTTATGATGATTATAATGATAGTAGTCTTTTGTTACCACCTGTTATGGAGGATAAATTTGATTATGATTACAATATGCCTCCTATATTTGATGATGAGAATAATAATGATAGCTACTTCGTTGAATTTGCTCCCACTACAACTAATAAAATTGATTATGCTTATGTGGAGAGTAATAATTTTGTGCATGAGACTCATGATAAGAATGCTTTATGTGATAGTTATATTGTTGAGTTTGCTCATGTTTCTACTTAAAGTTATTATGAGAGAGGAAAATATGGTTGTAGAAATTTTCATGTTACTAAAACACCTCTCTATATGCTGAAATTTTTGAAGTTACACTTGTTTTATCTTCCTATGCTTGTTACTTTGCTCTTCATGAACTTGTTTATTTACAAGATTCCTATGCATAGGAAGCATGTTAGGCTTAAATTTGTTTTGTATTCGCCTCTTGATGCTCTCTTTTGCTTCAACTACTATTTCTTGCGAATGCATCATTAAAATTGCTGAGCCCATCTTAATGGCTATAAAGAAAGAACTTCTTGGGAGATAACCCATGTGTTTTTTTTACTACAGTACTTTGTTTTATATTTGTGTCTTGGAAGTTGTTTACTACTGTAGCAACCTCTCCTTATCATGTTTTTGTGCCAAGTAAAGTCTCTATGGTAAAGTTGATGCTAGATTTGGATTGCTGCGCAGAAACAGATTGCTGTCTGTCACGAATCTGGGCCTAATTCTCTGTAGGTAACTCAGAAAATTATGCCAATTTACGTGAGTGATCCTCAGATATGTACGCAACTTTCATTAGTTTGAGTTTTTCCATTTGAGCAAGTCTGGTGCCATTTTAAAATTGTCTTTACGGACTGTTCTGTTTTTGACAGATTCTGCCTTTATTTCGCATTGCTTCTTTCGCTGTTGGGTGGATTTCTTTGTTCCATTACCTTCCAGTAGCTTTGAGCAATGTCCAGAAGTGTTAAGAATGATTGTGTCACCTCTGAACATGTGAATTTTTTATTGTGCACTAACCCTCTAATGAGTTTGCTTAAAGTTTGGTGTGGAGGAAGTTTTCAAGGGTCAAGAGAGGAGGATGATATACTATGATCAAGAAGAGTGAAGAGTCTAAGCTTGGGGATGCCCCCATGGTTCACCCCTGCATATTTCAAGAAGACTCAAGCATCTAAGCTTGGGGATGCCCAAGGCATCCCCTTCTTCATCGACAACTTATCAGGTTTCTTCTCTTGAAACTATATTTTTATTCGGTCACATCTTATGTACTTTACTTGGAGCGTCTGTTTGTTTTTATTTTTGCTTTGCTTGAATAAGTTCATCCTTGTGTGGGAGAGAGACACGCTCCGCTGGTTCGTATGAACACATGTGTTCTTAGCTTTTAATGTTCATGGCGAAGGTTGCAAACTGCTTCGTTCATTGTTATTCGGTTGGTTAAGGAAATGTTGCATGTGGTAGTGGTATAATGAAACACTTGCATAATCTTGTAGATCATTGAGCTTTGATAACTTGATTCTTTGCAAATGTTTTGAGGTATTTAGATGGTAAAACTTGTTGGTTGAATAAGTTAAAATTAGTAGTGGATTGTTGTCTTTAAGCTTGTGCCGTACTACAAACTCTATTTAAATAGTTGAAGGCGTAGTTGGACTTGATAGCTTTCCATGTCTAAAGGTTCATCGTAATGACTAAGTTGTGCTGAAGGTCGGTGACATTTTAAATCATGCTCTTAATGTTGAACATGCTAGATGTTTGCAATAAGCTTGTGAGTTCTTTTTGACTAATGTTAAGCTACGGTTTTTGGCACTTCCACCATCCATATTTGCTAGCCTCTTCGGTACTGTGCATTGCCTTTTGCTCACATTGAGAATTGTGCATACTTCGCCTGTACATCCAAACCCGTGGGAGGACTTTCTCTTGTTCTCCTGCACATAAGCCCATACATCTCCTCAAAACAGCCACCATACCTACCTACCACAGCATTTCCATAGCTGTTCCGAGATATATTGCCATGCAACATCCATTTTACATTACATGCCATGTTGTCATTTATTATTTGTATATTGCTTTGCATGATTCTATACAGCTGATGTGTGGTTTACCCATGTTACGCTAGATCATTGCACATCCTGCTACACTGGCAGAGGCATACAGTTTCATACATCATGTTTTATTCATTATGAGTTATTTGTACTAAAAAGTGTGTTGTCATATTAGGATGTTGCCCCTAAAAGTGAAAAGAGCCGTGGAGGCCATCAAAAAGAAAAAGAAAAAAAGAGAAAAAGAAAAGAAAGAAAAGAAAAGAAAAAAAAAGAAAAAGAAAAAAAAAGAGAATAAAGAAAAAGGGGGCAGCATTACTATCTTTTATCCACACTTGTGCTCATGTTTTAGCACCTGCATATTCATAGTCATCATTTGTGCTCATGCAGTATTCATAGTCATCATTTGTGCTCATGTTTAGCACCTACACTCCATATGAGAGAGTTTTCATGTTTTACTAGTATAACTATGTGGGGAATTTACACTATAGAACTTGGGTTGTATATTCCAATGATGAGCCTCCTCAAAAGTGCTCTAGGTCTTCGTGAGCAACCAAGTTGGATGCACCCCCACTAGTTCCATTGGAGAGCTTTCATACACATATAGCTCTATGTGCATCCGTTGCATGGCAATCACTACTCCTTGCATAGCTTCGATTATAAGACTTCCTCTTGTCTAGTAATCACTTATAGCTTTGTAAGCCTTTCTCTCATTGGCCTTCCAAACCCCCATTAACGTTCTTTATGCCATAACATCCTGGTGCTAATACCAAATGCTTGCGCTCACCGGTTGAGTAGACTTCGAAACAGTTGATTCATGACGTTCATGTTTATGTTTACTTGACTGAATCCTTCTTATGTTGTGAAAATTTACTTGATGCTCGGAATGAAGGATAGAACTCCTACGCTGAATACTTAACACATCTTTAATGAACTTTGTGCGGTTTCATGTCTTTAAAGCAATAGTTCATGAAAACTTCTAGCTTGTTTAAATCTTGCATTATCATCTCTTATATCAATATAGACATTTGCTTTGAGTGATTTGATCTCAGTTCACATGCTTTACATCATTATATGATCAAGATTATGTTGGTAGCATGTCACTTAAGAAATTATCTTTGTTATCGTTTTACCTGCTCGGGACGAGCAGAACTAAGCTTGGGGATGCTGATACGTCTCCAACGTATCTATAATTTCTTATGTTCCATGCTTGTTTTATGACAATGCCTACATGTTTTATACACACTTTATGTCATATTTATGCATTTTCTGAACTAACCTATTAACAAGATGCCGAAGGCCCTGTCTGTTTTTGGTTTCAGAAATCCTAGTAAGGAAATATTCTCAAATTGGACGAAATCAACGCCCAAGTTCCTATTTTCCCAAGCATCCAGACACCCGAGATCCACCAGAGGGGGCACAGGCCCACCAAACCACATGGCGGCGCGGCTGGGGCCCGCGCCACCCTATGGTGTGGGCACCCCTTCGACCCTCCCGCGCCGCCTCTTCGCCTATATAAAGCCCCCGGATCGAAAACCCTATGGCGTTCGACGAAACCCACAAACCTTCCGTAGCCGCCGCCATCGCGAAGCCAAGATCCGGGGACAGGAGTCTCTGTTCCGGCACGCTGCCGGAACGGGGAAGTGCCCCGGAAGGCTTCTCCATCGACACCGCTGCCATCTCCACCGCCATCTTCATCACCGCTGCTGCTCCCATGAGGAGGAGTAGTTCTCCATCGAGGCTCGGGCTGTACCGGTAGCTATGTGGTTCATCTCTCTCCTATGTAGTTCAATACAATAATCTCATGAGCTGCCTTACATGATTGAGATTCATATGATGATGCTTGTAATCTAGATGTCATTATGCTAGTCAAGTGAGTTTTACTTATGTGATCTCCGGAGACTCCTTGTCCCACGTGTGTAAAGGTGACAGTGTGTGCACCGTGGGGTCTCTTAGGCTATATTTCACAGAATACTTATTCACTGTTGAATGGCATAGTGAGGTGCTTATTTATATCTCTTTATGATTGCAATGTGTTTGTATCACAATTTATCTATGTGCTACTCTAGCAATGTTATTAAAGTAGTTTTATTCCTCCTGCATGTGTGCAAAGGTGACAGTGTGTGCACCGTGTTAGTACTTGGTTTATGCTATGATCATGATCTCTTGTAGATTGCGAAGTTAACTATTGCTATGATAATATTGATGTGATCTATTCCTCCTACATATGCATGAAGGTGACAGTGTGCATGCTATGCTAGTACTTGGTTTAGTCTTTTGATCTATCTTACACTAAAGGTTACTAAAATATGAGCATTATTGTGGAGCTTGTTAACTCCGGCATTGAGGGTTCGTGTAATCCTACGCAATGTGTTCATCATCCAACAAGAGTGTAGAGTATGCATTTATCTATTCTGTTATGTGATCAAAGTTGAGAGTGTCCACTAGTGAAAGTGTAATCCCTAGGCCTTGTTCCTAAACTCGCTATCGCTGCTTGTTTACTGTTTTACGTTACTACTGCTGCAATACTACCACCATCAACTACACGCCAGCAAGCTATTTTCTGGCACCGTTGCTACTGCTCATACTTATTCATACCACCTGTATTTCACTATCTCTTCGCCGAACTAGTACACCTATTTGGTGTGTTGGGGACACAAGAGACTTCTTGCTTTGTGGTTGCAGGGTTGCATGAGAGGGATATCTTTGACCTCTTCCTCCCCGAGTTCGATAAACCTTGGGTGATCCACTTAAGGGAAAACTTGCTGCTGTTCTACAAACCTCTGCTCTTGGAGGCCCAACACTGTCTACAGGAAAGGAGGGGGAACGTAGACATCACTCACCCTTCCCTTTTGCTGCATACTGACGTTGTTTCTGTTTGTCAGGGCTGTGACCTCTCGGGCTTGCTGGCGTTCGACCATGAATCCATCGAGCCAGCTCCTTCTACGGCATGCGATGAACCACGACCCAGTGCTGTCCTGCGTCAATTCCATCGTCTCAAAGCCTTGTTTTCCTCCCCGATCGAGACGTTGGTCGAGGACCCCGAGGAAGTGAAGAGCGTTCTGGAAGAGGTCAAGCATCATCTCCCGGTAACGTTGCAGGTGAAACTTTGGCCAGTTGTGACTTTGTCTGTCTACGGGTCAAGGGTGAAGTTAGCTCGTCAGAGAATCGATCTACGCCACGCCCAACTTCCGTTGAAAGCCGACATTGCAGCCAAATGTCAGCGGCTCAATGAGAAAAAGGCGGCCTTAGATGCCAAAACTGACACCTCTGTCAACACCGGCGAACTTGAGACCTTGCGAAAGGAATTGGCGGACCTTGAAGAGAGGGTCCGGGCAACCAAACAGCTTATTTGTGATAAGGAAGCTCTTATTGCCCGCTCCCAAGAGGAAGCAGAAGGCCTCAAAGCTCAACTGAAGACTGATCTGGCAGAAATACGTGCCCTGAACAAACAGCTGGTGACGGGCGAGGACGAAGATGACGAGGCCGAGATCGCCGAGGTGGATCGTGTCCTTGCTGACGCTCTCCGTGCCTTCGAGGCCTTCCTTCAGTAGAGCCTACCCATGTAACCTGATACCTGCTCGTAACAGTTTGTACCTCTGCTTGCCACAGTTTGTACCCCTGCTCGTAACCGTTTGTACCTCTAGAGTCGATGGCTGTGCATCGGCTTTCTTATTCTAAAGTCGATGTATGTGCATCGGATGTACTTTCGCAACAGTTTGTGTATATTTTTTTGTTTGTTTTTACCGGCCGATTTCATGCATCGGCCCTCATATCACTATACCTTATCCGTTTAGGTGCCCCCCGAGCCGAATCTTTCAAGTAATTGAAGATATCGGCTCTCCAGTCATCTTACTATGACCACGTGACGTGCTTGAGGTGAGATCATTGCTTTTTATTTTTTGGGGCCGATCGCAGGGATCGGCCTTGCCACGTACGTCTACTAACTTTAGTCTTGCTACTCTGTCAGGCCGGTGGATAAGACCAGCCTCACCCCGTTTTTTGAAGCTTCGATGCGCTCACAACCGTCCAAACTGATTCCAGAGATCGGCTCTTGGTCGTCTGCATCCCAAATATTCATGCCAGCTAGTGAGATTTCGATCGAGTCATCTGCATGAATGACCTCCACTTCATCTCCATCCCACTGTATCAGGCATTGGTGCATTTTGGATGAAATGCAGCAGTTAGCGTGAATCCAATCCCTCCCTAGCAGGACAGCGTAGGTGCTTTTGCTGTCGACGATGAAGAACGACGTAGGGATGGTTTTTCGGCCCACGGTTAGATCCACGTTCAGCACACCCTGCGCTTCTGATGCTTGGCCGTTGAAATCGCTTAGCGTGACGTTGATCTTGATCAGATCTGCGTTAGAGCGTCCCAAATGCCGTAGCATGGAGTATGGCATTATATTGACTGCCGCTCCCGTGTCAACCAACATCTTGCTGACAGGCTGCCCATTGATATAACCTCTCAGGTACAGGGCCTTCAAATGCCTGTAGCTCTTCTCTCGTGGCTTCTCAAAGGTGGACCGCAGTCAAACTGTGCTACTGGCACCTCTTCGGTCCTTGGAGCACAAAACTCCGACGGCAGTATGAACACCATATTTGTGTCAGCCGATGCCTTCGCATCGGCTTTTGTTTGTTTGGGGCGCCACTCTTTCTTCTGTGGACGCGCCTCCGTCTCCAAAGTCTGCTGAATTTTCGCGGCCAGATCGGGCCGCGCCTTCCTCATCGTGTACAGGTACTGCGCCTCGGCTTTCTCCAAGTTACGTAGCCGCTGAACCCTACGCTATTGGGAATGACTGCGTCCATCAGGGCACCACCTTGGCCGGTGGTATCTATCTTCTTCTTCTTCTGACTCCTCGAAATCTTCTTCTCGAGATGACTCAGCTCGTCTGTTCGAGGTGAGAGGCCCCAGACGCTGAACACCGAAACCTCACCGCGCCCTTCTCGCTTTCTACATTCCGGGCAGTTGCCGATTGTAGGCAATCGGCTCATTCCTGAGTCCCAGCAGTGCTTAAAGAATGGACAATCCCAGTGTCTGTCCATGTCTTCCTGCTCTCTTGACATCCCTTTTGCGCGGTGTTCATGTCCTTCGTCGTCTCTATCATATCGACGAGATTTCCTGTTGTCTGCATCAGACCGACGATATCTTTCATCATCCATGTCGTACCGCCGGCGTCGGTCATACTGATGCTCGTATTTGTTAAGGAGATGTGCGGAGAGTGATCGTTGATACCGCACGCTTCTCACTTGTTCCTCGGTTAGGTACCGTCTGTCATCATATCGGGGCCGGTCGCGTGGATCGGCCTCCTCCTTATCCTTGCCACGGGAGTGACTGCTTTCTTCTTTATCCTTGCCATGACGGTCTACAAGCCCTGCCATGTTAACATCGAAAGAGAGACCTTGCTCGCACCTCAAGGAGTGATTGAGTTCCACCATGTTGACGCCAGGAAACGGTTGCGTGTCCACTTTCATGGCAAACTGGCCGAAGATCAATCGGCCTTGTTCTATCGCCATTTGAATCTGCCGACGCAACTCTTTGCAGTCGTTGGTGACATGGGTGAACGAGTGATGCCATTTGCAGTACGGTCTCCCGTTCATTTCTTGCACCGTAGGGATTTTATGGCCTTCGGAACTTCAGCTGTTTTTCCTTCAGCAAATCGAAAATCTGCTCGCCTTTGCTTATATCAAAGTCAAACCCTTTTGCAAGCCCTGGTTGTTTCACCCATTTGCAGGACACGGGTACTGCCCCCGAGCCCATTCAGCCACGGCGACTTCCCGATCTTCTCGCAGTCTTCAACTTCTTCTGCCTCGACCAGGCCTATCGGGCGCTTGAACTTGTCTTGGTACAATTCGGGGCGCTGCTCATACAATGTCAGTTTCTGGACCATATGCGCTAGTGAATTGTAGTCCACTTGGAAAGCCAGATCCTTGATCGGCGCTGCGAGGCCTGCATCGAGCTTCTTTCTCGTTAAACGAACCGAATAACATCGGTTCTTGATCCTGAAACGCTGAATGTAATCAGACACCGTCTCTCCCGCCTTTGCCGCGCCAAATCGGCAATGCCGCTTCGGTAGCTTCTGAGTGATATTGTACATGAAACTGCTCTTCCAGTTGCTTCCATGTCCGGACTTAATCTGGTGGCAACGAGGTGTACCATCCAAAAGCTAGTCCTGTGAGAGATTGCGCAAAAAACCTTCCTCGTAGCGGGTCTGATGCTAAATCATGCCCAATCGTGCCAAATATCGGCTCACATGCTCAATTGAGCTAGACCCTTCGATCCACGAACTTTGTGAACTCAGGGAGCCGATATTTGGACGGCATCGGAATCAAATCATATTCATTGGGATACGGCTTGGAGTAGCCGACGTTTCCTCTTGGCAGGATGCCGAACTGGTCTCTCAAGATCGTACTGATTTGATCCACGGTATGAGCTGCAGGGGCTGAGCTTTCATGACTCGTTCCGGTGGCATATTTATCTAGCCACGCCTGTTTATCGGCGTCTGCTCCGGAAATCCCTCCGCTCAATCCCTCCTGCTGTAATCTGTTCGCGCGCCAATTATTGCAGTCCACGTATGTGCACACGTATCCATGTGAGATCTCTTTAGGCGGCTCATACAGGAATTGGCAATCGCCAGGATCGCCTCCAACCTTGTAGACGACGTATGCCGGTGAACCCTGTTGCTCGGAGCTGCAAGCGTGAATGGCATGGGTGTGGAACGGTATTTCTCCCTGGTGAGTCCCTAGGGCAGGTCCTGACGGAGAATACTGATGCTTCATGATTTCCTGAACCACGCGAAGCGCAACACGCTCGAAAGCGTTCACCAGGCTCTTAGAATGACGATGTAGAGAATGAGCCACCATATAATTAACTTCCTGGCGTAGGGCTCTGGTGCGTTCCTCCGAAGGGAGAGACAGATCTACTCCATCGAGCACGCCTTCGGGTGTGAATCCTTTGAACCTAATGCCATGTGTACGGGTCCTTTCGAAAGAGCCGATGAGATCAGCTTCGAAGAGAGCCTTAAGCTCATCATATTTCTTCTTGTGATCTTCAGCAGATTCGTACTTGACGGTTGTCCGACATCTCAGCAGATGTTGACGTGGTTGCTGCGAAGGTCCCCCGGCGTGCGAATGTGTTGCTGCCAAAACCCACCGAGCAAAGTGACGAGCAACACGGAGAGCCGGGAGGCTCCCAGATCGCCGGTGGGCCCTGGTCCCCGGGCAACAGCCCGCAATGCTCGGCACACGTCCCGACGGTTGCAGGGCCACCTGACCTATACCTGGTCAGGAAGGTGTTGGAGTGCTTCGATTAGTTTCCTGCATGGTAGACACGTAAACATTAAATGAGCCTCGATCGGCTCTCAGGTTACCCTGTGAATCGGCTCAAGGAGCCGATTAACCCATGGTTCATGTTGGATCTACAATAACATGGGTATCCTGCTTTATCAATACTAAGTTAAACCAATCTACGACAGTTTAGGGTTTTCACCACATAACCGGAACGTCCTACACGTAGTTGAGCCTGACAGGTACGAAAGATAACGGAAAACTAGTCCTAGAGGAGGCCTAAAAACCAACGTGGAGTTGATTCCCGAAACATCCCTTCTAGGATCGGTAGACCATACCTTACGCGCTACTGGATCGTTCAACCCGTTTGCAAGGCCTAACTATGCAGATATCAAACTAAACCTTGAATAACAAGGAACAACCGTAACAGATCAGATCTACTAAATAAAGACAAAGCAAGGTGCTGCCCTTACACCTAAGATAGGTGTAAAGGCAGCTAGATATCGAAGGGCAGCATAGCTAAGCAAATATATCATAAAAGTATCGATGTAATCCCCAAGACATCTAAGATAAAAGGTGTTCCTCGCCATCAACAAGGCTTCAGTACGAGCAACACCAGATAACGAATAAACCTATACTGCCTAGATCGCAAGATGCGATCTAGGCAGCATGATGCTTACCCGGAAGAAACCCTCGAAACAAGGGGTGGCGATGCGCCTAGATTGTGTTTGTTGTGAACGTGATCGTCCTCCTTTCTCAATAACCCTAGGTACATATTTATAGTCCGTGGACTTTCTATCTTTGGAATAAACCTAGTCGTATACGACCAAACTCTATCTCTTAATTCTAAACTAAGATGCGATCTACTATAATGTACAGATACACGGGCAATCTAGCCCAAATTCTCGCACGAGGCCGATTCAGAGACACTTCATGTGCATATCCTCCAAGCCCATCTCAATTACGGCCCATCTCCTGATTTGGCCAAAATCTGGTGATAACACATCCACAGTACCTTACCGGGGTCGATCAAGAACTCGACGATAGAGACCACCCCGGCGTCGATTGAGTGGTCGAGGTGAACTGCTCGAGCACGAATAGCACACTAGAGGAGAAGGGCATCAAGGGGAGGAGGGAGGAGGGATAATTTCAGCGTTCCCTTTCCGTCGGGTTCGCCGGAAAATGATTTATCGCCGTCGTCTCCATCATCGTCCGTCGTCATCGAGCGTTCCGCAAGACTCAAGGTGAGATTGCGGTCATTTAGAGCCCAGATGCGCATCCTATCGACATCTGTAGCTCAATTTAGCCATCTCGCCGGAGAGCACCGCCGCAGTACCCATCGCAGGCAACACTCCAGTGAGTCCCCGCAAAAACCATCACCACCAGTAGCTTTGTCTCGCAACACTCATTCGAATACACCTAGCCGCGCATCCCGGGGAGCCCAAAATCAGCGGCGCCATATCCGTCTGGTCGCCGGCGAGATCTACGTGTTCCACCACCTCAGCCTCTGATTGACTGGTCGTTGCCCTCGTGGCAATTGACCTAGTCAACAGGCCCACCAGTCAGTGACTGTGGGTGTGTACCGCTTGGGTGCGTTTAGTTTTTTTTGATTTAATTTAAAAACCAGTAAATAGCTGAAAGTTTGCAGAAATAGATAAAATTAATTTAGCTCAGAAAAATATAAATAATATATCAAAATGCTCACATGAGACCATCATTTCATGTCTTTATATTTTGATTAATACCTATATGATCCACTAGTACCACCTAGTTATAAACCCTAGCTTATTACCACATGTTAACACCACTGATCACCATCAACCATCATTCTTAGTATCACACCATTGACTCAATCTCAAGTATCATGTCCTAGTAGAACCATAGTAATAAACCTGCAAATACTTGCTACATATAGACCCATTCTACTTAAGAACCCAACTTGTTCCTATTAGAGGACTAGATGAATCCAATAGTAAACCCTACAAGACCATAGCTCCTATTTGTAGTAATTCTTGTTCTTTATCAACCTGCTCTTCAAATGTTATTCTTTTGAAGTACAAATGTCAATCAAATCATAGAAGCCATAGTTCTTATTTGAAATACTTACTATTTCTCAATCAACATGTTCTTCAAAAGTTATTCTTTTGAAGAATAATATAAGTTAATCTTCAACTGACAACTATTCTTGACTTGTTATACAACCACCATTCCTTTGTGTGTATGATTGTCATGATGCATTATATCACTTGCTTATGCTAATCATATCACAAAACCCTAATAAGAACCTTGTTCGAGAATCATCCTAAAAGTGCAACACACCCTAAAGAAATCTTTACAACTCATCCATCCTAAATCATCGAGGTTAGGTTAGCTCGGAACGATTGCATCTCATACTATGCATTATAGCATCTTTGCCAGTTCTTTAAACATTGTCCTTACCGGATGATGATGGTATTTCATAATTTGGATTTATCACGTATCGAAGCTTTTGCATGCATAATCTTGCAGTCAAGAAAGGCAAGTTCATCGCCTGCCCATGTCATTTGATTATTTTTATCAAACTATTTGCAAAGTACTATACTTATCACTCATGCATTCAAAAGCAAAATATTATTTTTCAATTATGAATATGACTATGTGGTGGGCAATGGAACCATGGTATGTGTTGATTGGTGGAGGTTCCATTTCAAGGGTACTACTCATCTAGGACTAATTACCAATGCCGTCTAGTGATTCTAGCGCCGTACATATCGCATTAACCACAAGATCTATAATGGCTCTGGGGAAGTCAGTTGTATCTTTTTTCCTTCTGCATATCAATGGACTTGATAGAGCCTGGCTGGGTGTTGCGAGAACACCGCAGTAGGCTGGGAAATCCTTTTAAATCCCCATCCTTATGGATGAGAGCGCTCTACCGTCTATGATGGATTGTCCATAGCATATCGGGGGTAAAGCCGTATGAACGGAAGATGTCTACCGGGGATATGTGAGTGGGACAAAAGGGTGGGTATGCAGGGTCGCGGGAAAGGCAGTGATTGGCATGGATCTTATACTGGGCCCCATACCAAGGAAGTGTGGACAAGGCTCGCGATTTGGTTGGCAACAAGGATAAATTCTCTTATGGGAAAAGTAACGCACCTCTGCAGAGTGTATTGAATTGTGACTGTCACTCCTTGTTTCGGGAAGGGAACTACAAACGCGGCAGGAAAGGAACTCCATGAAGTTCTGGTCAACCTGTGAAGACTGACGGGCATAGTTTTCAGAATAAAATAAACCTTTTGAAGAAATGTTTATGAAAACTTGCATTCGCCTACGACTTTCTGGTCTGTGGTTGTAGCTAGTGCATGATACACCTATTTCCTAATATGAACTTGTTGAGTACGCTCGTACTCATTCCCTCCCATTTGAACCCCCTTCTTAGATCAAGGCACTGAAGGAGAAACTACCAAGGAACTCGAAGACAAAGGAGTCAACTACAACAAGATGAAGAATCCAATCAAAGAAGTCAATGGAGCCAACTTCTGCAGCAGCTATACTGGAAACTTAGACTAGTAATAGTAGGGAACCTTTCCCTAATCCTAGCACCTAAGTAGCTAAAGTTCTATAGCAAGCCAGGTAGCTCTTAAGCTTGAGTTAGCAATAAGTTAGACTACGAGTCGTTCTTCTGGAGCTTTATTTGAAGTTTTACCTCACTGTAAAGTAGGAGGCTGTGTTGATCTTATGTAAACAGTTTGTGTATCCTTCTATAGACATACCTTGGACTCGCATATGTTTCTGTTGTACCACTCTGAGGGATGTAATATGAGTGGAACGGTGTTTCACTTGTGTTATGTCAACGACTTGTGTACTACACCATGCAGTGGTATGCTGGGTCACCACAACATACCCATAGGATTTTTATAAGCGGTTCTATAAGCCCATAAAGCACCATTTAAATTACTAGCCCAATTCTTTCTAGATTTATTAACAGTCTTTTGCAAGATAAATTTAATCTCTCTGTTTGATAATTCTACTTGCCCACTTGTTTGAGGATGATAAGCTGAAGCAATTCTATGGCAAACATCATATCTAGCAAGGGTCTTTCTAAAACCACCATGAATAAAATGAGAACCTCCATCAGTCATAAGATATCTAGGCGCACCAAATCTAGGGAAAATAACATCTTTCAGCATTTTTAATAAGGTATCACCATCAACACTCTTTGTAGGTATAGCTTCTACCCATTTCGTAACATAATCAACAACAACAACAAGTATATGAGTATAACCTTCTGAAGGAGGAAAAGGACCCATAAAGTCAAATCCCCAACAGTCAAATGGTTCAATAACAAGAGAATAACTCATAGGCATTTCATTGCGTCTAGAAATATTACCAACTCTTTGGCATTCATCACAAGATAAAATAAACTTTCTTGCATCCTTAAATAGAGTAGGCCAATAAAAACCTGATTGTAGAATTTTTGTGCAGTTCTATCTCCAGCATGATGTCCTCCATAAGCACTACCATGACATTTTCTCAATATCTCTTGTTGCTCATATTCCGGAACACATCTTCGCATAATACCATCAACTCCTTATTTATATAAGTGTGGGTCATCTCAAAAATAATGCCTCAAATCATAAAAGAATTTCCTTCTTTGCTGAGTTGTAAATGTTGGAGGCAAATACTTGGAAACAATAAAGTTAGCATAATCAACATACCAAGGACTCTCACGCGAGGTTACTTTTATTGCAGCCAATTGTTCATTTGGAAAACTATCATTAACAGGAATATGATCATAAGAAATGTTTTCCAATCTAGGCAAATTATCAGCAATAGGATTTTCAGCGCCCTTCCTATCTACAATGTGAGGGCAACACCCATCTAATAAGCCGAGGCTTAGCATCTTTCTTATCCATAAGGTATCTAATAGCAGCATGATCAGTATGAATAGTAACTTTCTTATCAACAATATAAGGTCTAAACTTATCACATGCAAAGACTACAGCTAGAAATTCTTTTTCAGTGGTAGCATAATTCTTTTCAGCAGCATCAAGAGTCTTACTTGCATAATGAATAACAATCAACTTCTTATCTACTCACTATCCAAGAACAGCACCTACCGCAAAATTACTAGCATCGCACATAATTTCAAAGGGTAAATTCCAGTCAGGTGGTTGAACAATAGGAGTAGTGGTTAAAGCTTCTTTAGAGTTTCAAAAGCTTCCTTATAATCATCATAAAAGTCAAAAGGTACATCCTTTTGGAGAAGATTAGTAAGAGGATTCGAAATTTTAGAGAAATCCTTAATAAACCTCCTATAGAGACCAGCATGACCAAGCATACTACGAATACCTTCAACATTACCTTTAACATCACTCGGACATGGCATTTTCTAAATTGCCTCCACTTTAGCTCTGTCGACTTCAATACCTCTTTCAGAAATTTTATGTCCAAAAACAATTACTTCATTTACCATAAAGTGGCATTTCTCCCAATTAAGAAAAAGATTAGTTTATTCACATCTCTTCAACACTTTATCAAGGTTGTGCAAACAGTTATCAAAAGAAGTCCCATAGACGGAGAAATCGTATATGAATATCTCTACAATTTCTTCACAAAAACCATGAAAAATAGCAGACATGCATCTTTGAAACGTACAACATTACACAAACCAAAAGGCATACGTCTATAAGCATAAGTTCCGTAAGGACAAGTAAAAGTGGTTTTCTCTTGATCTTGCGTTTTAACAGCAATTTGAGAAAACCCATAATAATCATCAAGGAAACAAAATTGAGTTTTCCTAGACAACCTTTCTAACATTTGATCAATAAAAGGTAAAGGATAATGATCTTTCTTAGTAACATTATTAACTTTTCTAAAATCAATGCACATCCTATAACCAACTACTACTCTTTGAGGAATAAGCTCATTATTCTCATTAGGCGCAACAATAATTCCTCCTTTCTTAGGGACACAATGCACAGGACTAACCCATCTACTATCAGCAATAGGATAAATAATACAAGCTTCAAGAAGTTTCAATACCTCATTTCTTACCACATCCTTCATCTTCGGAATTAAACGACGTTGATGTTCAACAACTGGCTTTGCATCCGGTTCCATATTAATAGCATGCTGACATATAGTAGGAGAAATCCCCTTCAAATCATCAAGTGTATATCCCATAGCTCCTCGGTGTTTCTTCAATACTCCCAATAATCTTTCCTCTTCCTGTCCTGAAAGTTTAGAACTAATAATAACAGGATATATTTTCTTATCATCAATATAAGCATATTTAATATCATCAGGTAAAGGTTTTTAATCGAAAACGGGATCCTCCTTGGGTGGTAGCATGGTACCCAAGTCTTCCACAGGTAAATCATGCTTAAGCATATCCGGTTGACGAAGAAAAATCTCATCAATTTCATTTCTTTCCTCCATAAATACCTCACTTTTGTGGTCCTCCATAAATTGCTACAAAGCATTGTTAGGAGCAACAGCAATAGAAGCAACTTGTTCAACTATAAAATCCTCATTAGGCAATTCAGTTTTATAAGGAGCTTTAGCAAACTTAGAAAAATTAAACTCATAAGACTCTCCATCAAATTTAGTAAGAATTTTCTCTTTCTTGCAATCTATAATAGCACCACAAGTATTCAAGAAAGGTCTACCAAAAATTATAGGACAAGTCTTACTAGCAGCTGAACCAAGTACTAGAAAATCAGCAGGATATTTAATCTTACCACATAAAACTTCCACATCACTAACAATACCAATCGGAGAGATGGTCTCTATATTAGCAAGCTGAATAACCACATCAATTTCTTCAAGTTCACAAGAACCAATTTCATGCACAATTTCCCTGTAAAGCTCATAAGGAATAGCACTAGAATTTGCACCAATATCAAATAAACCATAATAGCAGTGATCACATATTCTAACAGAAAGCACATGAACACTAGTTTTCTTGGATTTACTAGGATGTGAAACAATATTAGAAGCATCTTCACGAACTATAATATGTCCATCTTCTACACTTTCAGTAACCAAGTCCTTTACTATTGATACCGCAGGTTCAAAAGTTATTTGTTCATTAGGTTCTATAGCTTTATTTTTTACTTTTATTAACCACATTAGTTACAATAGAATGTTCCTTTACCTTCGCAGGGAAAGGTACTTTCTCAATATAAGGTTCAGGTAAAACACGATCAACAGTACAAACTTCAATATTTCTAGCAGGAACACAATTAATAATATCTTTATAAGGTGCCTGGTACTTGTTCCACTCTTTTTTGGGAACATCAAGATAAGAGGCAAAAGCCTTAATTTTTTTGCAAGAATTTGAGAATCAAGACCATAAACAGCACTAGTATTACGAAAGTCATCAGTTTTCATAAAAGATTCAATGCATTCATAATCATAATTAATAACTGACTTTCTTCCTTTATCATTCTCCCATCCTTCAGTATTTTCCTGAATGCGATCGAGAAGATCCCATTTAGCTTCTTCCTTCATACGTGTAAATGATCCAGAACAAGAAGCATCCAATAAATCCTTATCATGAAGAGAAAGCCTTGCATAGAAGTTATTAATAACAATATTACTGGGGAGCTCATGATGGGGCATTTGAGTATTAGTGACTTCAATCTCCCCCACGCTTGGGCAATACTCTCTCCATCTTGAGGCCAGAAATTATATATTTGATTCCGATCTTTATGAATATCACTTGGAGGATAGAAATTAGAATAAAAGAGAGGTACAATTTTCTCCCATCCAATAGATCGACCATTCTTCAGCATCTTATACCATTCCGCAGCTCTTCCCTTAAGTGATAAAGAGAATAATTTCCTCTTAACTTGGTCCATAGAGATACCTGCACACTTGAACAACTTGCATAATTCATCTATAAAGAGTAAATGATCACCCGGATGGACAGTTTCATCTCCAAAATAGCAGTTATTCATAACACGCTCAACAATTTTCATAGGTATTTTAAAAGGATCCAATTGAGCTTGCGGTGGTTCATCTACTACTGTAACAGTGGTAGTAGTAATTCCAAACAGAGTCAAACAGAGATGCCTCCATAATGAAATAAAGCAGTAGCAGACAGAAATAAAAACAACACTTACAATAAAAATTACCTTTACCAATTCCACTCTTCAATAGCGCTTCACTCCCAGGGCAACGACGCCAGAAATAGTCTTGATGACCCACAAGTATATAGGGGGTGTATCGTAGTACTTTCGATAAATAAGAGTGTCAAACCTAGCGAGGAGCAGAAGGTGTTGATGAGCAGTTTTGATCAAGGATTCACTCTAAACACTAGCAAACAGGTTTGCAGGGGTATTTGGTATTGCAGACAAATAAAGTACGAGTAAATAAAATGCAGTAATAACAATTGCAGCGAGTGGCCCAATCCTTTTTGGAGCAAAGGACTAGCCGGTTGTTTTTCTTATGATGACCAAACGTTCCTGAGGACACACGGGAATTTCGTCAAGTGCTTTCGCTTCACATAGCTGAATAATCTTCAATGGTTTGGTAAGTGTTGTGTGGGTGAACCTATGCGAATGCACTACCCCATACTTGGACTAATACATACTTGTGATTATACCTCTTGCAAGCATCCGCAACTACAAGAAAGTAATTAAGATAAATCTAACCACAGCCTTAAACTTTGAGATCCTAAACTCCCTCGTACACCGGTTTCCTAATGGGGGTTTGGGTTTCTGTCGCTCCCGCAACCCCAAAATTAGTAGCCAAATACACGATGCATTACCCTAGGCCCCTAATGGTGATGTATCATGTAGTCGATGTTCACATGACACCACTAGAAGAATAGCACCACAACTTAAATATCAAATCATTGCATATTACTCAACATAGTTCCACTACTAACAGCATGACTTCTCCCATGTCCACAAGAACTAAACGAACTACTCACGAGACATCATATGGACCATAATTAGAGGTGATATAATGATGAATAACAATATGGACATAAACCTTAATTCAATGGTTTCATTCAATATCATCAACTACAAGGAGTAATCAACACCAGGAAAGTTTTCCCTATGAACTAGACAAGTATCAAACCCAAGATGTTATAGCGGGACGGCTTGAAGATGGCGGTGATGATGGTGGTGGTGGTGGTGGAGATGATGGTGATGATGATCCCGATGAAGTCCAGCTCGATGGCGGTGACGATGGCGCGATTTCCCCCTCCGAAAGGGAATTTCCCCGGCAGATTTCTGCCTGCCGGAGAGCTTTTCTTTCTCTCTGTTCTCAGCACCGTAGCGGCGGCGGAATATTTCTCTGATCACTTCCCCGATCTTAGGTTTCTCGAGAGGTTGAAATACGCGAGGGGGCATCGTCAGAAGTGGGCCAGGGCGCCCAGACCATGCCTAGGCGCGGCCTGAGGCTGGCCCGCGCCTAGGGGTGGTCTAGCCCCCTCAGGGCCCATCTCGGCCTCCCCTTCTGGCTTCCCCCGTCATCTGGCAAATTAGGATTTTATGTATATTTTCTGGGAATTGTTGGTCTTCAGAAATATGGTATCTTGACGGTCCTTTTTCCAGCAGAATTGTGGCTCCGGTGGTTAATTCTCCAATAATCATCAAACATGCAAAAATAGATGGAATGACATAAGTATCACCTCCAAAAATGAAACATATCAATGAATAAAAGCAAATTGTGATATAAAATGGTGATGCAAATTGGACATATCAGCAGGTTGTTCACACTTAGCTTAGCCGTTGACACAAAATTCTAGGTCTGTATCGGGGTATGCCAAACTTCGTCATGGGTAGCTTAGCGGGGTGGCTCTCCTTAAACTTTCTTGTAGCATTGGAAATGGTCTTGTTGTGAGACTCGCCTGTAGTAAATGTGTTGGAGCATACGTATGGTTACATTTGAGCAACCCTCGTGTACATCTTATCGATAGCCATGTCCGCGGTTATGGACGACTTGGAGCTCTCCTAGAGAACCCTCTGGGGTCATATATATAGAGCTTTTTAGGTCAAAAGAAGTTGGTTCAAGAAAGAATCAAGCGAATCAGACTATCGATGGCGAAAAGAGCATAGGTGGCGCGCCCGCCTTGCTAGGCGCGCCACCTGCCCTCTTTTGGGCCTCCAGGCACTCCAGGTGAGGTCTAAGTGTTGTAGGTGCTTCTCTTGATGAAAAAATGACGTCTCCGAAATTCTAGCTTAATTTGACTCTGTATAGGTTTCTGAATGTGAAAAATACACGAAACAGGTTTTCCTGTTCTGCAGAGTTATATCCCAAATAAAAGGGATAATTGTAAATCCCCATAAATCAATTAAAAATAATGAAATAACATCATATATGTTACAAATATGTGGGAATATATGTTAATAAAGTATAAGTTCATGTATGCATTGTACATGCATCACATGTTCCTTTTGTGCATGCTAAAAAACATCAGAACCATTAGGCAGTTGCAGGCTTGCAATGTTGTTCCTCCTATGTCTCTTTGTAGCAAAGGACTTAGTATTTTCATCACCTAGTTTAGTCCACCAAATCGTTCACCTTTTCTTCGAAGTACTGCCTCAAAAGATGCTTTTTAAGGATAAGTCCAGAAGTTTGTTCCGGCTGTGTTAGACTTCTTTTATCCCCAGTAATATCAATCTTCAGCAAGAGCCTTATTAGTATATTCAACACATATTTTCAGTTTAGATATTGACTTTCTCTATCATATATTAACCTTTTAAATTTTACACAGCACTATTATTTTTCTAAGTAGGGTTTTACCAAGATTTCTAGACGGTCTCCATAAAGCTCGTGTGAGCCGTCCAAAAAGATTAAAATCTAAAATTTTAGCTTTTGGTATACTAGTTTATATAGTCACAACACAAGGCGTGTGATCCGAGACTGGCTTGCCTTGTTTGACCACTTCACTGCCCAAATATGAGGAAGTCTAATGAACTGAAGTGAAAAACCAGTCAAGTTTCTCAAGAAATGGATTTTGTTGCATATTGCTCCAAGTATATCATCATCCTTTTAAATATAACTCTATCAAATGTTTATTTCTTATAATATCATTGAATAATGACATGTCAGCAGTAGATCCACTAGTTTTATTTCTATTGTAAGGAGATCTATTAAAACTAAAATCTCCTAGAATAAGCCAGTCTTCTTCATCGGGAATATTTAATTCATACATCCAGTGAACAAAAATATATCTCTAATCACCAGTACATGGACCATAAATATTAAACAAGACTAACCAGACTGTGTAGAGGTAACATGGACAAATAAAGCAAAATCCTCACAATGCATGGCCAAACCAGGTAACATAGAACTATCCCAGATAATGATCAAACCACTAGAAGCACCAATAGATGGGACATACACAAAATCATCAAATATTGTAGGACATCAAGATTTAACAAAAGCAGCATCAAAGTGAGATCTTTTGTTTCCTGGATACAAATAATAGAGCAGCCACTGATAGATATAGCATTAAACAAATCAAGTTG
The DNA here is from genome assembly GCA_030979885.1 of Lolium multiflorum. Taxonomy (NCBI): domain Eukaryota; kingdom Viridiplantae; phylum Streptophyta; class Magnoliopsida; order Poales; family Poaceae; genus Lolium; species Lolium multiflorum. Next base: position 127,245,711 of record CM061749.1, read on the forward strand.
GTTTTCTTCAAGAGTTAAAGCCCCTAATATATTCGAACACAAAACACACCACTTTCTAATAAATTTCATCAAGCTAAGTAGAATTCATTGCATCATCCTCCTGAAGGCTTGCTAGAAGCTTCTTGGGCGTCATTTTTTGATGTGGCGCCCCATAGAGGTTCGTGCCAATGCACAACATGACAGGGATAGGGGTAGGAGGAGGCACATATTGGTCCTTAGACAACAAGTCAGGCGCATCAGGTATAAGATTCATACTCACTTTTGGCACTAGGATTTTGGAACCTTCCTGGGCTTGACTTCGCTCTTGGTGTGCTTTGCACCAGAAACAATTTTGGGCTTAAACCCATCATACTTGTTGGAGTAAATTCCAGTTTCTACCCCTACTTTACAATTTCCGACGCTAATTATCCAATTTAGCAAATTTTCATCCTAACCGGCCTATTTAGTGGAGTTTTTGTCACTTTTTACCCTCTATAAAATAATATTGCGAGCATTCTGATTACTGGGTTTTGGCCCAAGCATATTTGGCTGGCAGTTTTGTTCTCATAACGCGAAACACTTTCCATTTCGGCAGTTAGATTTTGTATGAAGCTACTGGACCGGTATTTTGTTGCTCAACTCACTTTTTTTTGAGGGTACGCCACTTTTTCTTAGTTCGGGAAGAACTGGACTACACTTCAATCTACGACAATAGGGAACTTGTCAAGATGATTGTCAGCGCCAGATGGTCTAGGAGTACAAACAATGAGGGAAGTTGAGGATTGACGCAATCGTGTGAGCTGGTAGAGTTTGGAATCAAAATTCCTTGTTTTGGTCTGACGGCCGACACTTTAGGCCAAAATATTTAAGCAATATGTCCACAGACAAAGATATATAGCTGCACTCTATGGAAGAAAAGACATTGGATTATGGAACAACTTGTTCATGATGTGGCTCACGGACAAGAGAAATCTCGTTTGATAATGCGTAAATTGCTGGTCTAACATGTTCCCGTGCAAACGAAAAGAAAATGCTAGAGAAATACTGGGACGTGCGTCCCAAATATTCCAAGGGGGTAAACTTTGGCACAACTTTAACTAAATGAGGTAGTTAGGATAAAAATTTGCTAAATGGAGTAATTACTGTCAAAAATCCCAAAGTAGGGAGTAAAAATCAGAATTTACTCTACTTGTTGTTGTGAGTACTGCACCTCACAATAGAAGTGATAGTAGTTGGATCCTCATCGGGTGGAGCATCTTGGACAAAATTCATGGGCCCATTGACTAGTGCAGTTTTTGGTGCATGAAGGGCAAGGGGAGCCTTTCTCTTGGATCACAAAAGAGGCGTGGTAGAGTTTGTTACATGAAAGGCGCTGCTCTCCAAGAGATTCACGGTTCCACTTAGCTGAAGTATCGAAGGACTTTAGTCTCTTACATGTTTGGGCAAGGGACTGGAATTCTCTAAAAAGTTCAAAACCATAGGAGCCGACATGGCAGTAGTAGGATGTACAATTAAATGTATGCAAGCAGCTGAAGGGATCATAAAAGACCTGAAGAAGCTCATCACAACTGAAGATTTTGCTATTACCATACTGTTAGCCGTATCAAAGCAATCATTAGCATAAACCATGCAATTCAGAGATAACACGTTGGACACATCCATCATATCAATGTTGGCTGATGAAGAGACAGCGATATTGTTTGTCCAAGCCTGAAGTGGACTATCAATTACATTATTAGACCCTGATGGAAAACCATCTTGGTAATTAAATTCCTTGCTCCGCTAGAACTGCTTGGAAATTAAAGAGGGGAGGATCAGCCATTGGCAAGTCAGAAGTTTCAAACACATTAGCTGCATCCCGATGTGCAAAATTCTCATTCACAAATTGAACATGCTGGTGTCCATGGTTGTTTCCTGGAGCTCCATGTTACTGATTTTGTTGCAGCCACATAGCTAATTGATGCTGATATATCTGCTTAGCTGAAAGGTCAGGGCAGTAGAGTGGGTGGGGATCACCATTAGCAGGTTCAGGATCCCCTGGGGAGTAGCACATTTGTTTGATGGACATTCCAGTCCAAACTACGCAACATGATGACAAGAACAGTCCAGATATGGCGAGCACATCCATGATGATGAATAACTAAGCTCTTTGGGACAAATTTTGGGTCCACAATCCATGCCTTAGCAAGGAATTTTTTTGTTGCCTCTAGGATTGTCCCAAATCGATAACTAACAAAAATCATTCCACGTCACTCTGAATGTAATAACTAGTTTGATAATCTAATAAGAAACTTAAGTAGAGGATCTAGGTCTCCTTACCAAAGGAAGTAAGTCTCACATTCTTCGCTTCATTCTGTAAAAAAAATGATAAAAAATGATAGTTGTAATTTCATATAAATCAAAGGTGTGCCCCGCAACATCATCATCAACTAAAGTGTCCCGAAAGGTAAAAACGCCAAGTCAAAAAGGATGATCATCATGGTACATGACTATGTGCCTTGCCCCAGCTAACATATCTCTAACATCTTTCCGCATATACTCTCTGATATGTATCATTATGAACCGATTAGTTTCCGCAATCAGGATTCTATCATGATGCAGCGGAGCATTGGGCGGGACAACCAAGTGAGTGCGTACCTTTCGATCTGGAGGCCCTTGATCAATTTTTATCGCATTAGGCAAGAACGCAAGAGGGCTGACCGGAAAGTTGGCCATGGCGGCGTGCTTGTCGACAGGGAGAACTGTAGCAAGGGGAGGACACACAACGTCTAGGGTTGATGTTTATCTCTAACAAATCAAACTTCCCGACCAATTGAATGTGTCCATTCTCGATTGATGGGTAAATCCTTAACTTACAAAAATTTCCTTCCTATCTTCACACATGTTCTTGCCCAGGGGCCCACCGGTTCATAGTTTGCACAGAATGCCCACCATGCATGTAGAAGCAACATTGCCCTGACCTAGCACTTGGAGCAACAAACATAAGGGGCCACATTATCACACATACGGAATATTCAGCCCAAAATCTGACAGCCATAGCAAAAACCAGGGCAGTTAGCACGTAAAAGATCCTTGAGCCCACACTCATAAAAACTGCCAATATATTCAAAAACCATTTCCTTAGGCGGGATTAGGGGAATATTTAAAAATCCGCAATTTCCTCCAAGTGTTCCAAAGTTGAAATCGGTAAACACATGCATAATGTCCTGGCGCAATTTTCGCCAAAAAAGCGGCGAGTGAGAGTTCATTCCTTGTCTGGGGAATCATGATAAAGAAACTTCCAAAAGTCATCACCGGCGCCGGAGATCACTGGAGAGGCACGAATGGCTTAGGGACTTGAGAAGAATCCAAAACTAGTCTCATTCCAGTAGATCCTTGACCAAAATTAACCACATAATTAAGTGGTGGTAATTGAAACCCAAATTTTACAAGTTCTGCAGCTGATGAAGAACTATCACGGAAATAGCTATTGGCCAAGAAACCCATGTACGGTGAAAACCTAGTGGGACTACGATTAGCTACTTGCAAGATCTTTGTTGTAGAGTGCCAAGAATTATCCTTAGAGTGGACAGATCCCATGATATTAGAGGTTTCACAACGAAAGCGTGAAGTGACAAATGAAATCTGGCCAAATTTTGTCCTTCAAACCATAGATGAAATGTCCCAATTTATTGGAAAAACTGAAAACCAGAATCATTAATCACTAAGTTTGAAAATTTAAAAACCCTCACAATTTCCTCCGATACAACTTTGCAGAGCTAGAGTGACCGAAACTTCATCAAGAGAGAACGAGGAAGACGAGAAACAAACCACCAAGAAGAACACCTTTGCATTGGGAGAAGGAGAAAAGTGCATGGGACAATAAAAACAGCGACCCACCTGATCTGCCACTACTAGGCTGGCAGAGAAATCCCAGTGAATAAGCGCATCCATGAACTCTAGATATGGATATCGCCATTTCTAGGGTTGGAGGTGGAGGTTGAGGTGGGGTGGAGGTGGTAGGCGCCATAGGAGTTGAAAAGTTTCCGTTCTAGCTGGATTCTCTACAACAACTCATCGGTAACAACTCTAGTAAATGAATCCGCATCGTCGCCCGCCTCCATAACACTCCCGACTGACTTTTGTGGAGGTTCAGAATAGATAATTCCTTCACTTCAGTTGCACTAGTGGAAGGGAAGGGAAGACGCCAGGAGGGACATTCATCATAACAAGGCAGAGAAGATGACTGAAGCGCGAGACCTCAAATCTAGTCTCAATCGTACGCTCCACTGCCGTTACACACTCATGGCGAATGTTAGAATATGTGTACATATAGGAGTTAAACATATACTAGGATTAGAAATCATATCACTAGTAGAGACACGGCCTTCGGTCCCGGCCCGTAACAGGCTCTAGTCCCGGTTGGCCAACCGGGACTATCCAGGCGGGACTAAAGGCGGCTTTAGTCTCGGCCCGGTTACTAGCCAGGACGAATGGCACTCCACGTGACCGTGATACAGGGTTTGGGCTGGAGAACCTTTAGTCCCAGCTCGTAACTACAACCGGGACTAACTATTATTTTCAATAATTATGTTTTTCATTTTTCTAATTTCATTTTTCCAAATAATTAATATCTTTAAATCAATAAACCGCAATTGGACAAATAATATATACATTATTATTAGAAAAATGTGAGGAATTTGAATATGCAATAATTAATTATTATTATTATTATTATCAAATAATATATGCATTATTCATATAATATGGCTAAATAATTAATATCTTTAAATCTGTAAACTGCAACTGGATAAATAATATATGCATTATTATTAGAAAAATGTGAGGAATTTGAATATGAAATAATTATTTATTCATTTATTATTATTATTATCAAATAATATATGCATTATTCAAATAATATGGCCAAATAAGTAATATCTTTAAATCTGTAAAACGCAATTGGACAAATAATATATACATTATTATTACAAAAATGTGAGGAATTTTAATATGAAATAATTATGTTTTTATTCATTTATTATTATTATTATTATCAAATAATATATGTTAAATCTGTAAATGGCAATTGGATAAATAATATATGCATTATTATTAGAAAATGTGAGGAATTAGAATACGAAAGAATTATGTTTTTATTCATTTATTATTATTATTATAAAATGATATATACATTATTTATATAATATGGCCGAATAATTAATATCTTTAAATCTGTAACCGCAGTTGGACAAATAATGGAGTCGCTGGCCTTACCTTATCGGCGTGCGAAAGGTTCGATATATTGAAAGATTTCTAGTTCATACAAATATAGAATGACACACAGTCCATACAAATATAGAAATCGATTTATAGAAAGGCACATAGTTCATACAAATAAAGAAGACGATTTATAGAAAGACACATAGTTCATACACATAGTTCGATATATATTGAAGACGATTTATAGAAACACACATAGTTCATAAACATAGTTCTTTAAATATTGAGACGATCAACATGGCTAGTGTAGCCAACTAGCTCCTAATAACTCCTAGCCATCTCCAAACCCAGGCGAGCGTCTAGAGCGGCACAACACTTGCTCGTAGCTCAATGGAACATTGGCCCACCCAAAAATCAGTTCAGCTTCTTTTTCTTCCGCGGCGTCGTTCTTCTTGTACTTCTTCTTCTCAAGATTTGTCCCAATGATAAAATTTGCCAGATCATATAGACTCAGAATGGGATTTTGGTGGGGTTCAGAAGTATCTTCTGGAGGTCGAACGCAGAAGTAATATCAATACCGTAGTGACTCAGCATTTCCACATCTTTGCCGATAGTCGCGCCGCAGAATCTGATGGTCTCGTCCTGCAAGAACTCCTTGAAAACTTGTGGAACTTCATCAGCCCAACAAATCTGGAATACCAAATTCTCGGTCGCCACCAAGAGTTGATGGACGGCGGCGCGCTGATCACCCTCGCGAGGGTTGGTGAACTCGCAATCCAAGCCGATGCACTTGATTGGTGTGGCGTCGAGATAGTCCCTCTTGACGGCACGGATCCACTTCTCCACCCTTGATGCACGGAGAGTGACCGTGATCTTGAAATACATCCCTTCGGCCATGAGGTGGTATATCCAAGATCGAGGAGCCGGGTCGCGCGCGAGGTGCTCCATTGGGGCCAAAACATCGTCAGAGAGAGAGAGAGAGCTTTTTGGTAGAGAATGATGGAGATGTGAAGAATGTGTGTGTGGCGATGGTGAAGGAGATGAGCATATAAAGGTAAGGAAGATGAAGATGAACAGGCCAGCCATCTGGTGATCAATTCCCGTGGCTGGCCGCCGGCGCCGGCGACCCAAATTCCCGTGGCCGCGCAGCGCATGACGCTCGATTTCAACGTCAATAATTGAAACGCAACGATCGACTTCCGCGGGAACGAACCATTTGACTTTATGTCCCGACTCGTGTCACCAGCTGGGACTAAAGGGGGTACCGACAGGCGCAGCGGGCCGCAAAACTCTTTAGTCCCAGTTTGGGATACAAACCGGGACAAATGAATCCTAACGAACCTGGACCAATGGGTGTCGTACGCTTGGGCGGATTCGGGGCAACATGGCCAGGCCTTTGGTCCCGGCCCAGGACACGAGACTAAAGGGGCCTGACGAAAGGCATGTTTTTTTTTGCGAAAGAGAAAGGCATGTTTTCTACTAGTGTATTCTACCTTCCTCTATGTACTTCTATTTATCGGTTTTTCTATGTCACAGCAGAATTTGTTAAAGCTCTGTCACCCGAAAAAGGTTGCAACTGCAATTTTAGAAAGTGCTTCTTTTTTTAGTTCCACTTTTCTCACATGACTGAGACTTAAGAAAATACACCGAGGTATTGACCAACATTGTATATATACACCATGAGGATCACCACAATAAACATGAAACAAATATTAGGGTTATACAATTTTCACATAGTGTCCGCACAGTGATCTACAACGCCATTGTCGACACCGCAGAGGACATGTCCATGGGGTTCACCGTCTCTGATGGCATTGCCCCCGCATGTTACGTGGTCACCAGCTCCGATATGTTCCAGCTCCGACAGGTTCCAGCTCATCAGCTATAATGTCACCGCGCGCGTTGGTGCTGCAACATGTTTGTCCCTTCAAGTTTTCCATGCAGGGCGGCACCGGAGCCGAGGACTACGCGCCCTACTACTCGTGGGTGAGAGCGCAAATACATCGACTATCAGCGAAGGAGAATTACCCAAGATCTGGAGTTCCCATTAATACATTTCTCCGACATCGTTGCCGCCACGGAAACTTCTCCAAGACATTCATTATCGGTCGGGAAGGATTTCATCTGTTAACATAGGTCTAGTGTATGTATTCTGTCATGTATTGTACACATGTATTTGTACCCTGCTGATCAATATATATAGAGAGGTGTGAGAGGCTTAAGCCCACGCAAAAACCTAAACACTTCTTTTAACTTGGTATCAGAGCGAGGCTTCCCTCGCGCGCCGCCGCTAAACCCTGGCGAGATCGGCGCTCGTCCGCCGCCGCAGCCGCGTCTCCACGCCGCCGCCACCGCGATGGCTCTGACTCCTGCGACCTCTTCCGCCCTGTCGCTCACCACCGTCGCTGGTCCTGTGATCGCGCCGCCCGCTCCCACCGCGGTCGCGCCCGTCGTCGCTCCGATCGCCGTCCGCCTGGACGGGAAGAACTTCATGTTGTGGAGGGCTCTCACCCTCCCCAACCTTTCATGCGCACGCCTGCATGGTTTCCTCGACGGCTCTAGTCCGGCACCGCCGAAGACGATTACACAGGGCACCGGCGACGCCGCCCTCTCCGTGAGCAACCCTGCTTACGAGCACTGGTGGACGCTCGATCAGAAGGTTCTCGGTCTCCTCCTTGGATCGATGAACGAGGACATTGCAGCCCAGCTGATAGGTTGTACCACGGTCGGCGCCGCATGGGCTGCCGTGCATGCCATGTTCGGCGCGCAGAACAGCGCCGGTGTTCGGCATCTCCGGCACCAGATCCAGGCGCTGAGGAAGGAGGACAAGCCTGCTGCCGAATATATGCAGAAGGTCAAGGGGATGGCGGATGCTATGGCCGCTGCAGGCTCCCCGCTTCGCGATGACGAGATCATCGACTACATGCTGACCGGGCTTGGCAAGGCGTTCAACCCCATCGCCTCCTCGATGAACTTCTCGATGGTACCGGTTTCCCTCGCTGTGTTCTACAACAATGTCCTCAATTTTGAGGCCCTTCAGAAGCAGCAAGAGGAAGACGGGGACTGGGCAACAACAACAATACCGGCCGTGGTGGCCGTCCTGCAGGTGGTGACTCCGGGCAGGGAGGCCCCGGCTATGGCGGTCAGGGTGGCCAAGGCTATGGCGATCACGGCCAGGACCGCTACCGCAATGGCGGTGGCAATGGCGGTGGTAATGGTGGCGGTAATGGTGGCCGCAATGGAGGAGGCGGCAACGGCCGCAACAGGCGCTGGTGCCCCCGCTGTCAGATTTGCAAAGGATGGGGGCATGAGGCGGCGGACTGCCGCAAGCGCTACGACACCGACAACCGCGCCGGGAACTCTGCTTCCACCTCTTCTAGTGATCCGCCTCACTGGATTATGGACACGGGGGGCCACTGATCATTTAACCAGTGATTTCAATCGCCTCCAAATTCATGAGCGCTATGGCGGGAAGGACCAAGTGCAGGTGGCCAACGGAGCAGGTTTGTCTATCTCCCATATTGGTCACTCTAAGCTAGCCGGTTCATCTTTACACTTACGTGATATCCTTCATGTTCCACACATTAGCAAACACCTTCTTTCCGTCTTGTGTGTGATAATAATGTGTTTGTCGAATTTCATAAGTTCTTTTTCCTTGTTAAGGACAAGGCCACGAAGAAAATTCTTCTTCGCGGTAGAAGTCATGGCGGCCTCTACCCAATTCCGCTTAGTCGAGCTTCGCCCACACCACGACGCCAGGCTTCTTCCGGCATCAAGACCACCTCGTCTCATTGGCATCATCATCTCGGTCATCCCACCAATAATGTCGTTCAAACAATTGTTAGTCAGAATAATCTAGTATGTTCTTCCAACACTCAGACTTCTATTTGTGATGCTTGTCAGCGTGCTAAAAGTCGACAATTACCTTATAATGCTTCTCATCGTGTTTCTACTATGCCCCTTGAATTAATTCATTCTGATGTTTGGGGTCCTGCCATTGCATCCTCGGGCGGGTATACATATTATGTTAGCTTTGTCGATGACTACTCAAGTTTCTGTTGGATTTATCTCCTCAAGCACAAGTCTGATGTTGAGCAGGTTTTCTATGCCTTCTAGGCGCATGTAGAGCGTCTTCTTGACACTAAGATTAAAGCCATCCAGTCGGATTGGGGTGGTGAGTACCATAAGCTGCATCGATATTTTCAGCGCACTGGCATCTCCCATCGCGTCTCATGTCCCCATCTTGCAACAAAATGGGGTGGCCGAGCGCAAGCATCGTCATCTAGTGGAAACTGGTCGCACACTATTAGCTCACTCATCTCTTCCATTGCGTTTTTGGGATGAGGCATTTCTCACTGCTTGTTATCTCATTAATCGCATGTCTACTCCTGTCTTACAAAAGGACACGCCCATTCATCACCTTTTCAAGGTTGAGCCAGACTACTCCTTTCTTCGCATATTTGGTTGTGCATGTTGGCCCAGTCTGCGCAAGTATAATGCACATAAGCTCGCGTTTCGTTCCACTATGTGCACCTTCCTCGGGTATAGTCCTATGCATAAGGGGTATAAGTGTCTTGATCGCTCCACGGGACGTATTTATATCTCTCGTGATGTCGTCTTCGATGAATCTGTTTTCCCTTATGCCACTCCTGGTGTCCATGTCGATGTATCCACTCTCGCCGATCTGATCACGTTTCCTTCCACCGAACCGGCTACTAGTGATCATATGTGGAAATATGACCTCTCTTATTTGTCCACTAATGCACCTGTTCCAGGTAGTGCTTCTCCCGTGCAGGTTTCGCCCACCGCGCCGGCGTCGGATTCTGCCTGGACCGATCCGTCGACACCCGTCATCGACGTGCATGTGCATGTCCCGCACCCCAAGACGCCGACCCCGCCTTCGCCCGGGTCGCCTCCGTCGCCTGGCCCGCCATCAGCTGGGCCGTCTCAGCCCGTGTCGCCTGCTGTTGAGGGCGCCCCCTCGACCGCGACACCTTCGGCTGCGCCGTCCTCCACGGCGCCTACACACGCGATGGTCACTCGTGCGCGTGATCATACTCGTCGCGCCAAGGAGTATACTGACGGAACGGTGCGCTATGACCCTCGCCGCCATGCCTTCTTCGCCACACCGGTGTCTCACCGTGATGCGTTGCATGATGCGGCCTGGCGGGATGCTATGTCCGAGGAGCTTAATGCTCTTCGTCAGACCAAGACCTGGATTTTGGTTCCTCGGCCCGCTGGTGTTAACATTGTGGGCAGCAAATGGATTTTCAAAACTAAACAGCGCCCCGATGGTTCTGTAGATAAATACAAGGCAAGGCTTGTCGCGCGTGGTTTCACTCAGCAGCATGGCATCGACTACGGTGATACTTTTAGTCCAGTCGTCAAGCCAGCCACAGTTCGCTTGGTTCTTTCGCTTGCTGTTTCTCGTGGCTGGACTCTTCGGCAGGTTGATGTGAGCAATGCCTTTCTTCATGGTTTTCTTTCTGAGGATGTCTATATGCAGCAGCCGCCCGGTTTCGAGGATGCGCGTTATCCTTCCTATGTCTGCAAACTACAGAGATCACTCTATGGACTTAAGCAATCTCCCCGTGCCTGGTATGCCCGTCTCAGTGCTCTTCTTGCCACTCTTGGTTTTGTTGCTTCCAAAGCGGACACGTCCCTGTTCACCTTCACTCATCAGGATGTCCAGGTCTATATGCTGGTGTATGTGGATGATATTGTGATTGCTGGCACCACTACTAGTGTTGTTGACTGCCTTGTCCGGTCTCTCTCTGCCAGTTTTCCCATTAAGGATCTAGGTCATCTTCACTACTTCCTTGGTCTTCAAGCGGCTCGCACTTCAGGGGGATGACATTGACACAACGGAAGTATGCACTGGATCTTTTGCACCGTGTGAGTATGGAGAACTGTCGACCCACTTCTACGCCACTAGCCACAGCCGAGCGCCTTGCTCGTGATTCTGGAACTGCTTTGAGTACTGAAGATGCTTTCCGGTATCGCAGTGTAGTTGGCGGCTTACAGTATTTGACTCTTACTCGTCCGGACTTATCCTTCGCTGTCAACAAGGTATGCCAGTTTCTCTCACAGCCCACTGATTCTCATTGGGAGGCTGTCAAGCGCATTCTACGCTATGTTAAGGGAACACTGAGTACCGGACTGAGATTTCGCAAGTCCTCTTCCACCGATGTCAACATCTATACTGATGCAGACTGGGCAGGGTGTGTTGATGATCGACGATCCACTGGAGGATTTGCTATATTTGTTGGACCGAACCTTATTTTCTGGAGTTCGAAGAAGCAGCCTACCGTCTCAAGATCTAGTACTGAGGCAGAGTATAAGGCGTTGGCTAATGGTGCTGCTGAAGCTATATGGATTGAATCCTTACTCAAGGAGTTGGGAGTTACTCAGCAGCATATACCCATTTTATGGTATGATAATCTAGGGGCTACATACCTGACTGCAAACCCAGTTTTCCAAGCTCGGACTAAGCACATTGAGATCGACTTCCATTTTGTGCGTGAGCGTGTTGCGTCTGGAGATCTTCGAGTCAGGTTTCTCTCTTCCAATGATCAGCTGGCTGATGTGTTTACTAAACCAGCCACTCGACAAATGCTAGACCGTTTTGGACCCAATCTGAATCTTGTACATAGTAGCGGTTCAGATTGAGGGGGTGTGTTAACATAGGTCTAGTGTATGTATTCTGTCATGTATTGTACACATGTATTTGTACCCTGCTGATCAATGTATATAGAGAGGCGTGAGAGGCTTAAGCCCACGCAAAAACCTAAACACTTCTTTTAACTTCATCAAGGTTTACAAGGTACTGGCTCCACTCAATATTGCTCATTTTCAGTCACCTGAGTTTTCTATCCTAACAGTTTAGCTTAAAAATCTAAATCTAGTCAGTGCGACCATAATTCATGAGCTGAATTGACATGTTTAGAGCAACTCCAGCCGTCGCGCTAAAACCTGGCGCTGTAAATCGCGTATGCAGCACGCTGCAACCTGATTTAGTGCGTGGCACATGCGCCAAATATAGCGCTTTGGCTAGAGCAAAATAGAGCACGCGCCAATTTTTTTACAACGTGTCTTTATTTGCAGCGACTGCTAAGTGAGGAAAAAATGCGAGCGGTGTGCTATATCAACGATTTTTACAGCGCAGTCACGGTATACGACTGGTGGAGTTGCTCTTACTGAATCATTTTAAAGGGGACATTAGACAGCGGCAGGTGGTTGCTGCCGAGAGAGTAAGAGCATCTTCACCGGTGCCTTCTAAACAGCGCTGGCAGGGACGCCGGCACAGTCATATGAGGAAACGCCGGCACATCATCCTCTATTTAGGGGTGCTGCTCTCACATCGGCGCTCGCCAAACCGGCTACCACGATAGATCATGCATAGAAATTCGACTAGATTTTCAAATATGAAGTTTGAGCCAACATACGACAACCAAATTCAAATAGGTTTTCGAATATGAAGTGTGGGCCATTATACGACCACCGAATCACCGTCATAGTCCGGCTACAAAAACAACTTGGGCTTCCAGGCCAAATGATCAGATGGACGGGGTCATGGGCGGCTGAGCCTCGATGATGTCCTCATCGTTGGCGAGCACCGGCGGAACCTCCATCATGGGAACCGGCTCCACGGGCGATGAGGGAGGCCGTTGACGGTGCCGAGGAAGGCATGAACGTCGATGGTGCTGACACTATCATGGACGCTGACGCAGCTCACGCCGCCATCACCTCTTGACCAATGCGCTCGCGGTACATCTTGTGCCACGCCCTCTGTCAACACCCGGATTTTTAAGTCCAGATGCCTATTATGCCATTTCTCGCAATCCCAGGAATATTGTTTTTGCGAGACATAATAGATTGATATCACAACACATCATTCATTACAACACATAATCGTCTTACAACAAAGGATCACATGATCCAGTCTTAATACCTCATAGTGGATCTAGAGATCCTATTACAAAACACATAGCGGAAGCAAAGTAGTAGCGGTCGTGGTCCATCTGTTCCACAGGCAACTGTTGACGTCAGGAGTGGTCCTAGTTGTCGTAGACGTCCTGCTGTCCATCTTCCTCGTTGTGTCCGCTTCATAGTCTGGCCATTTGAATAGCCAGGGACAAAGCCATGAGTACTTTAAAGTACTCGCAAACTAATACTAATGTAAGCACTATCAACTATAGTAAGTGGGTGCTAAGCTCTAAGTTGATTTGCATAAAGCCAATTTTAGTTCACAAACATTTAGTAAAGCCTCTTCATTTGCTAGCTAACTCAAGTGGGAACATTAGTGTCATTCCCACAACTCAGTTGTGATTCAATTCAAATTCACCATTCATCTTTCAAGTTAAAGTCACAAGTCATAGGTCACATTTTTGAAAATGGTCTGATGACGGAACAGTATGGCCTCTCCAACCGTCCATAACCGTGGACGCGGCTATTCGAATAGTTCTTGTAACATCCCAACCTTGTGTTTCTAAATAAATGAGTGATCATGAGCATTGCATGCATGTAGTTTGCATTTGAGCAAAATTTGCATCTCCATTTTCAATTATGCAAATCCCTCTCTATTTGTATCTCATTCAAAATCTCTCAAGTTTTTAATATTAGGCAACATGGACTTATTTTCATTCAATAAGCCCATGAGTGTTCTAATATTTCTGAAAAGTTTGAGTTTCCAAACCAAATTCAAACAGATTTCAAATTTAATTTTATTTGGGAAAAAAATAGAAAGGAAAAGAAAAAAAGAGAGAGAGCACCCTCCTCCCTCTCCCTGGGCGCAGCCCATCTTCCTCTCCCCTCTCTCTCCCTTGGTCTGGCCCAAAATGGCCCAACCAGTGCAGCCCAGCAGCAACCCACCAGCCCAACTTCTCCCCCAGGGGGGTTTTCGCAAAACCGCCACCGTCTTCCCCGCCGACCGAAGCAGGTGGTGGCAGCACGCCGGCCACCCGATGGCACCGGCGGCCCCGATGCTCCCCGCCGCCCCCGGCGGCTATAAATAGCCCCGCCGCGGCTGCCGACGAACCCTAGCCCCACTCTCCCCCTCCGCCGCTCTCTCCCGCGCCCCCCCCGGAGCTAACCCTAGCTCCTCTGCCGGCCCTGCCCCGCCCGATTCCGGCGCCGGCGAGCTCCCCCGGCGACCGCCGACCCCTCCGTCGCGCTCCTGGTGAGCTGCTGCTCCTCCCCATGCCCTCGCCTTGGCCCCTCTCGCCCTCTAGCCATGCCCGCGCCGGGCTACTGCCCCGGCCGCCGCCGCACCTCGCCGCCGGCCACGCTCCGGTGGCCAATAGCGGGCGGCGCCGCCACCATTCGGTCGCCCGCGTCGCCCTGCTCCTTTTCCCCCTCACGCGCGCCCTCAATCGTGGCCGAATCGCCCGATTGCAATCCGACCAGAGCTCACTGTGAGCAATGGCCGCGCTGACGTCATGCTGACGTCAGCGTGACGTCATTATTTACTTTTCCTATTTTCTGTATTTTCTGATATTCATTTCTGTAATTTCTTTAAATAGAAAATAATATGACATGTGGGTCCCCTGGTCAGATTTTTAATAATTTCATAAATGTTTAGAAAAGAATAAAATTATGACATGTGGGTCCAACTTTTATTATTTTTTATAGAATTTTCAGAAATTGATTTAAAATGAATTAAACTTGGAAAATTCATAACTAATTCATTTTAAATCAGAAAAATACAAATAATATATCAAAATGGTCAGAAAAACATTTCCTAGCTGTTTATCCATGTTTCATACATGCTTGAACCAATTAAATATCAAGCCTTAGTAGAAACCCTAATTGACCCCTCTCCTATGTCGGGATCGATGCCGAACCCCCTTTAATTTATGTCAATACACCTAGGGTTACCCAAACCCTTTAATATGACATGTCATCATATTGTATGTGCATTGCATTGTACCTTGTCTTGATTGTGCTCTTCCTTTCCGGTATTTGGTTCTTCACGATAGGGACCGAACGCGAGCGTGAGATCAACGCCCCCGAGGAGCAGCACCAGAACAACGAGGGACAAGGCAAGCCCTAACCTGGTTCATACATGGTTTCGAAATGCTTTTACTTCTGGTTCTTACATATTGCATCCGCTTCAAATATGTTTTATCGGCAGTTGTAGATATCCTATGTGTGCATATTCCATTCTTGTAGCCCAGAGTTCCTGATCCACCGCTCCCAGCAAAACTAGGTCTGAGCTTGTTCGCATCGCTAGAGCCATATATGTGTTATGCTTAGCTGTTGAAGTCTGATCCATCCGGTTGATGAATCAGAGCTACGAATGAACCTAGTTTGACAGGATGACGTGGTAAGATCAGTGATGATGTTAATAAACATGCTAAAGGCTTGGATGGGCCGCCACATGGGGATGTGGTGATTTGACTCGTTCTCGCCGATACTAGGACCTGAGTTCTCGCCTTCGGAACCAAGACTGAGCGTACAGCCACACGGGGCCCATGGGAACCCCTTGGCCCGAACTTACCTAGCTTACCCATGAGTCAATTAGTTTGCGTGTTCCATTTGGCATTCTGCATGGCGAAGGCGTGGAAAAGGTTTTCAAAGGTGCATCATACAGGATGTGGCCGGGTGAAGGATGCTGTAGGCATTGAACTGGATCCCCTGCGCACAATGACCGGGACCGCCTCGGAGAGTGGCTACCTACGATGACGGAGCCCCGCTAGTTTGACTCATGGAATAGGCGAAGTAAGGGAAAGGTTTTGGTCGACCACCCTCTGCCGGCACACCAAGGAAGTGTGTTAATCTAGTGGCACTAAGAGTCGGTCGGCGCGTGTGGATAAAATTGTACACCCCTGCAGGGTAAATCTTTTCGAAAAGCCGTGTCCACGGTTATGGACGACTTGGTGATGGATTCTGTGATCATAGACAACTTGAACCTAATCGTAAAACTTGTTGTCAATGTGTGATAAGGATCCCCTCTCAGGGTGTCGAGGGGGTGATCCTAGGTGATAGGTTCAGGTGATGATGAAGATTCGGTGGATTCAACATGATGATACTAGAGCTAGAGTTGTTAACGCTCTCTTATCCCCATTTGAAAATGGTCTGAATAGACGAGCTTCTGCTCCCTCCTGTTTACAAAGGAAAACTGGCTTTTCGCAAAATAAGCTCCATATAAAGCCTCGCATACCCGCTTTGCTAACAGGTTGTACTAAGTCTTGCTGAGTCCCTGTACTCAGCCTTGCATGCTTTGTTTCAGACGAAGTTCTTCCAACAGATGGTGGCTTCTACCTTGACGTCGACGAGTAGTTCGGAGTTCCCAGGCGGCAGCCTGAGACTTATGGGCTGGGACGTCGCCTTATGTTATGGCCTCTTAGGCCCTTTGCAGTCTTGTTATCTAGATAACATAATTTGCTTTCCGTTGCTTGTTGAATTGTGGTCAGTGACCTCTGCGTGTAATAAATTGGATCTTAACTCTGTTAAGAGTTGTAATATATTTGCTTTCAGTCGTAGAGTCACCGTTGTGTTACCGATTCTCACCCTGTATGCCCTAGAGATCTAGGTTAGGCTTATGCCAGATGTGATATCTGGGTTTGTCTAGCCCTGACCTCCGGGGTCTCGACAGGTTTTGGTATCGAGCCGGACTGCCTGTAGGAAACCCTTTCGACTGGTCGATGTTGAGTCTAGTAGTTGTGAAAACTATTTGAAACTTAAAAGTATTTGCAAAACCATCTGAATAGGATTCTTTTTACTCCTTATCTGGTGTCACTCTAATGCTGAGTCCTCTTACCTTGTTTTAATTGAAAAAGGTTTTACCTCTACCCTGATATTTCCAAACTTATAGGATCTACGGGTTTGGGTTGTTTTCTCTAAAAAGTACTCCGTACTTGGTTGCTTAACTCAGTGTTCCTGAAGTTACATCAGTTGATCTGAATCTTGTTCCTTTCATTCAGTTGATGTTATCATTCCTTTGAATCCTTTCCAAGGAATATGTTTCTCATGATCTTTTTACTTTGTGATTACTACCTCGCAGTGTCCTCCGTGTCACTCAGATAGTAGTTACCCCTTTGTTTGTGTTTTCCCCTTGGACTTGAACCGAAGGTCCCGGATTGTGCTGGGTTCACTTAGTGTGAATCTAAGTACATGATGCTGGCCTTTAACCCAAGATCCACTTCGTTGATCCCTCCTCTTGTCGTGCTCGTCTGACCCATGTCTCTGCTGATGAGGCTGAAGAGGATCCAAGCGTCCTAATGGGTACGCTCTATATAAACTCAATCCTAGCTACAGTTCTGTTTGATTCCGGAGCATCGCATACATTCATATCTCAAGATTTTGCAAGAATGCATGATATACCCTTCGAGACAATGCCCTCCCCTCTAGAGATCACAACTCCTGGGTCTCGTTGGAAAACCATTTGGATTACCCGTGAGGTCATAATCAGTATAGGGCATCTTTTGTTCCCCACCTCTCTCATTGCCCTCAAGTCAACTGACATTGATGTCATCTTGGGCATGGATTGGCTAGTAAAGCACAAGGCTGTCATTGATTGCGCAGCTAGGTCGATTGTTCTGACCGATCTTTCTGGCAAAAGTATTCTGTATTGGGCTCCATCCGCAATACCTCCATCGGCAAGGTTTACCCCTGAAGCCGAGTTGTATGCTGTTGAAGCCCTTCCTAAACCAGAAATCTCTGATGTCTGGGTGGTCCGTGACTTCCCAGATGTCTTCCCTGAAGAGTTACCTGGCATGCCACCTGATCGAAGTGTGGACTTTGTCATTGAGTTGGTTCCCGGAACTGCTCCTGTTTCCCGGAGACCATATCGTATGCCTCCGGAAGAGTTGGTTGAACTGAAGAAGCAGTTAGAGGAGTTAGAAGAGAAGAACTTCATCCAACCTAGTACTTCTTCCTGGGGATGCCCTACCCTCTTTGTCAAGAAGAGAGATACCAACATTCCGCGGCTGGTTGTTGATTACCGCCCGCTCAACGCAGTGACCATCAAGAACAAATACCCTCTTCCTATAATCAATGATCTTTTTGATCAGTTGTCCGGTGCCACAGTCTTCTCCAAGATGGATTTGAGATCAGGGTACCATCAAATCAAAATCCGAAAGGAGGACATTCCAAAGACAGCGTTCACAACTCGTTATGGTCTTTACGAGTACACTGTCATGTCCTTTGGTCTTACAAATGCTCCTGCCACTTTTATGCTGCTCATGAACTCTGTTTTCATGGAGTATCTTGACAAGTTCGTCGTGGTCTACATCGACGATATTCTGATCTACTCCAAAACCGAAGATGAACATGATGAACATCTTCGTCTGGTGCTAACCAAACTTCGTGAGCACCGTCTCTACGCCAAGTTTTCCAAATGTGAGTTCTGGTTAAAAGAGCTCATATTCCTGGGTCATGTTATATCTGAAAAAGGTGTTGCAGTCATTCCAGATAAAGTTCAAACCGTTCTTGACTGGAAGACACCTAAGTCAGCTAAGGAGATTCGAAGTTTTCTCGGTCTAGCGGGTTATTACCGCCGATTCATTGAAAATTTCTCCAAGATTGCAAAGCCAATGACCGATCTTCTCAAGAAAGACAAGAAGTTCGAATGGTCGGAAAAGGCTGAAGAAAGTTTCCAGGTTTTGAAAACCAAGCTGACTACTGCTCCTGTGCTCGTCCTTCCGGACACAAGCAAAGACTTCGTTGTCTATTGCGATGCCTCTCTTCAAGGGCTCGGATGTGTGTTGATGCAAGATGGCCATGTAGTGGCCTATGCCTCTCGACAGTTGAAACCACATGAGCTCAATTATCCTACTCATGATCTCGAGCTTGCAGCTCTGATCCATGCTCTTAAGCAATGGCGACCCTACCTCTATGGTAATCGTTGCGAGTTGTACTCGGATCATCAAAGTCTGAAGTATCTTTTCACCCAGCCGGATCTGAATAACAGACAGAGAAGATGGTTGGAAGTCATAAAAGATTATGACTTGGGTCTCAACTATAAACCCGGCAAAGCCAATGTCGTTGCTGACGCGCTAAGTCGGAAGTCCTATTGCAACAATCTGATGGTTAAGCAAGCGCAACCTTCTCTTTATGAGGAACTTGCAAAACTCAACCTTGAGATTGTTCCTAGCGGATTCCTTGCTAATCTAGAGGTGAAGCCCTCTCTTGAAGACCAGATCAATAAGGCTCAGAAGCAAGATTCTGGCATTACCGAGATCAAGAAGAACATTGCTAGCGGAGTTGCTAAATGTTTCTCCATCGATGATCAAGGTACCGTTTATTTCGGCAAGCGTCTAGTTGTGCCGGATAAATCGGATCTCAAAGAGCTGATCCTTAAAGAAGCTCATGAATCACCCCTCTCCATCCATCCTGGTAGTACCAAGATGTATCGGGATCTCCGCCAAAGATTCTGGTGGTCCGGGATGAAGCAAGAAATCGCTAAGTTTGTTGCTGAATGCGACGTTTGTCGTCGTGTGAAGGCTGAACATCAAAGACCTGCTGGCACTCTCCAACCTCTATCAATTCCAGAGTGGAAATGGGATGAAATTGGCATGGATTTCATTACCGGTCTCCCCAAGACCAAAAATGGAAGAGATGCTATATGGGTAGTCATTGATCGTCTATCCAAGGTTGCTCACTTCCTTCCTATCCGAGAAGACATAAAAGCTAGTCAACTAGCAGATCTGTATATCTCAAGGATAGTCAGTCTTCATGGTGTTCCTAAGAAGATCATTTCTGATCGTGGGAGTCTGTTTACCTCAAAGTTCTGGTCTAGCTTTCAACAAGCTATGGGAACTCGTCTTTCCTTCAGCACAGCCTATCATCCTCAAACCGGTGGTCAAACCGAAAGAGTGAATCAAATTCTTGAAGACATGCTCAGGGCCTGTGTTATATCCTTCGGTAAAGATTGGGAAAAGTGCCTTCCATTTGCCGAGTTCACCTATAACAACATCTTCCAATCCAGCCTGGGCATGGCACCTTTTGAAGCTTTGTATGGCAGAAGGTGTAGAACTCCTTTGAACTGGTCCGAAACTGGAGAAAGAAAGTTCTTTGGACCAGATATAATCAATGAAGCAGAAGATCAAGTTCGCATCATTCGAGAGCGTTTGAAAACTGCTCAGTCACGTCAAAAGAGCTACTATGATAGCCATCATCAAGAAGTGAAGTACGAAATTGGTGATCAAGCTTATCTTCGAGTCACTCCTCTCAAGGGTGTCCATCGTTTCGGTATCAAAGGCAAACTAGCTCCTCGCTATGTTGGTCCTTTCCGCGTCCTTGCCAAGCGTGGTAATGTTTCTTACAAGTTGGAGTTACCTTCCAATTTTCCTGAAGTTCATGATGTCTTCCATGTGTCCCAACTCAAGCGTTGCTTCAAAGATCCTATCCGTGGTGTTGATCACGAGACTCTTGACCTTCAAGAGGATCTAACTTATCGAGAACATCTTGTTCGTATCCTTGATGAAGCCGAGCGTAAAACTCGACGTCAGAGCATCAAGTTCCTGAAAGTTCAGTGGTCTAATCATTCTGAGCAAGAAGCAACCTGGAAACGAGAAGATCGTTTACGATCTGAGTACCCTTCCTTCTTTTCTAAAATCTAGGAATCTCGAGGACGAGATTCTTGTAAGGGGGGTAGAGTTGTAACATCCCAACCTTGTGTTTCTAAATAAATGAGTGATCATGAGCATTGCATGCATGTAGTTTGCATTTGAGCAAAATTTGCATCTCCATTTTCAATTATGCAAATCCCTCTCTATTTGTATCTCATTCAAAATCTCTCAAGTTTTTAATATTAGGCAACATGGACTTATTTTCATTCAATAAGCCCATGAGTGTTCTAATATTTCTGAAAAGTTTGAGTTTCCAAACCAAATTCAAACAGATTTCAAATTTAATTTTATTTGGGAAAAAAATAGAAAGGAAAAGAAAAAAAGAGAGAGAGCACCCTCCTCCCTCTCCCTGGGCGCAGCCCATCTTCCTCTCCCCTCTCTCTCCCTTGGTCTGGCCCAAAATGGCCCAACCAGTGCAGCCCAGCAGCAACCCACCAGCCCAACTTCTCCCCCAGGGGGGTTTTCGCAAAACCGCCACCGTCTTCCCCGCCGACCGAAGCAGGTGGTGGCAGCACGCCGGCCACCCGATGGCACCGGCGGCCCCGATGCTCCCCGCCGCCCCCGGCGGCTATAAATAGCCCCGCCGCGGCTGCCGACGAACCCTAGCCCCACTCTCCCCCTCCGCCGCTCTCTCCCGCGCCCCCCCCGGAGCTAACCCTAGCTCCTCTGCCGGCCCTGCCCCGCCCGATTCCGGCGCCGGCGAGCTCCCCCGGCGACCGCCGACCCCTCCGTCGCGCTCCTGGTGAGCTGCTGCTCCTCCCCATGCCCTCGCCTTGGCCCCTCTCGCCCTCTAGCCATGCCCGCGCCGGGCTACGCCCCGGCCGCCGCCGCACCTCGCCGCCGGCCACGCTCCGGTGGCCAATAGCGGGCGGCGCCGCCACCATTCGGTCGCCCGCGTCGCCCTGCTCCTTTTCCCCCTCACGCGCGCCCTCAATCGTGGCCGAATCGCCCGATTGCAATCCGACCAGAGCTCACTGTGAGCAATGGCCGCGCTGACGTCATGCTGACGTCAGCGTGACGTCATTATTTACTTTTCCTATTTTCTGTATTTTCTGATATTCATTTCTGTAATTTCTTTAAATAGAAAATAATATGACATGTGGGTCCCCTGGTCAGATTTTTAATAATTTCATAAATGTTTAGAAAAGAATAAAATTATGACATGTGGGTCCAACTTTTATTATTTTTTATAGAATTTTCAGAAATTGATTTAAAATGAATTAAACTTGGAAAATTCATAACTAATTCATTTTAAATCAGAAAAATACAAATAATATATCAAAATGGTCAGAAAAACATTTCCTAGCTGTTTATCCATGTTTCATACATGCTTGAACCAATTAAATATCAAGCCTTAGTAGAAACCCTAATTGACCCCTCTCCTATGTCGGGATCGATGCCGAACCCCCTTTAATTTATGTCAATACACCTAGGGTTACCCAAACCCTTTAATATGACATGTCATCATATTGTATGTGCATTGCATTGTACCTTGTCTTGATTGTGCTCTTCCTTTCCGGTATTTGGTTCTTCACGATAGGGACCGAACGCGAGCGTGAGATCAACGCCCCCGAAGAGCAGCACCAGAACAACGAGGGACAAGGCAAGCCCTAACCTGGTTCATACATGGTTTCGAAATGCTTTTACTTCTGGTTCTTACATATTGCATCCGCTTCAAATATGTTTTATCGGCAGTTGTAGATATCCTATGTGTGCATATTCCATTCTTGTAGCCCAGAGTTCCTGATCCACCGCTCCCAGCAAAACTAGGTCTGAGCTTGTTCGCATCGCTAGAGCCATATATGTGTTATGCTTAGCCATGCTTAGTTTGAAGTCTGATCCATCCGGTTGATGAATCAGAGCTACGAATGAACCTAGTTTGACAGATGACGTGGTAAGATCAGTGATGATGTTAATAAACATGCTAAAGGCTTGGATGGGCCGCCACATGGGGATGTGGTGATTTGACTCGTTCTCGCCGATACTAGGACCTGAGTTCTCGCCTTCGGAACCAAGACTGAGCGTACAGCCACACGGGGCCCATGGGAACCCCTTGGCCCGAACTTACCTAGCTTACCCATGAGTCAATTAGTTTGCGTGTTCCATTTGGCATTCTGCATGGCGAAGGCGTGGAAAAGGTTTTCAAAGGTGCATCATACAGGGATGTGGCCGGGGTGAAGGATGCTGTAGGCATTGAACTGGATCCCCTGCGCACAATGACCGGGACCGCCTCGGAGAGTGGCTACCTACGATGACGGAGCTCCCCGTTAGTTTGACTCATGGAATAGGCGAAGTAAGGGAAAGGTTTTGGTCGACCACCCTCTGCCGGCACACCAAGGAAGTGTGTTAATCTAGTGGCACTAAGAGTCGGTCGGCGCGTGTGGATAAAATTGTACACCCCTGCAGGGTAAATCTTTTCGAAAAGCCGTGTCCACGGTTATGGACGACTTGGTGATGGATTCTGTGATCATAGACAACTTGAACCTAATCGTAAAACTTGTTGTCAATGTGTGATAAGGATCCCCTCTCAGGGTGTCGAGGGGGTGATCCTAGGTGATAGGTTCAGGTGATGATGAAGATTCGGTGGATTCAACATGATGATACTAGAGCTAGAGTTGTTAACGCTCTCTTATCCCCATTTGAAAATGGTCTGAATAGACGAGCTTCTGCTCCCTCCTGTTTACAAAGGAAAACTGGCTTTTCGCAAAATAAGCTCCATATAAAGCCTCGCATACCCGCTTTGCTAACAGGTTGTACTAAGTCTTGCTGAGTCCCTGTACTCAGCCTTGCATGCTTTGTTTCAGACGAAGTTCTTCCAACAGATGGTGGCTTCTACCTTGACGTCGACGAGTAGTTCGGAGTTCCTCAGGCGGCAGCCTGAGACTTATGGGCTGGGACGTCGCCTTATGTTATGGCCTCTTAGGCCCTTTGCAGTCTTGTTATCTAGATAACATAATTTGCTTTCCGTTGCTTGTTGAATTGTGGTCAGTGACCTCTGCGTGTAATAAATCTTAACTCTGTTAAGAGTTGTAATATATTTGCTTTCAGTCGTAGAGTCACTGTTGTGTTACCGATTCTCACCCTGTATGCCCTAGAGATCTAGGTTAGGCTTATGCCAGATGTGATATCTGGGTTTGACCTCCGGGGTCTCGACAGGTTTTGGTATCAGAGCCGGACTGCCTGTAGGAAACCCTTTCGACTGGTCGATGTTGAGTCTAGTAGTTGTGAAAACTATTTGAAACTTAAAAGTATTTGCAAAACCATCTGAATAGGATTCTTTTTACTCCTTATCTGGTGTCACTCTAATGCTGAGTCCTCTTACCTTGTTTTAATTGAAAAAGGTTTTACCTCTACCCTGATATTTCCAAACTTATAGGATCTACGGGTTTGGGTTGTTTTCTCTAAAAAGTACTCCGTACTTGGTTGCTTAACTCAGTGTTCCTGAAGTTACATCAGTTGATCTGAATCTTGTTCCTTTCATTCAGTTGATGTTATCATTCCTTTGAATCCTTTCCAAGGAATATGTTTCTCATGATCTTTTTACTTTGTGATTACTACCTCGCAGTGTCCTCCGTGTCACTCAGATAGTAGTTACCCCTTTGTTTGTGTTTTCCCCTTGGACTTGAACCGAAGGTCCCGGATTGTGCTGGGTTCACTTAGTGTGAATCTAAGTACATGATGCTGGCCTTTAACCCAAGATCCACTTCGTTGATCCCTCCTCTTGTCGTGCTCGTCTGACCCATGTCTCTGCTGATGAGGCTGAAGAGGATCCAAGCGTCCTAATGGGTACGCTCTATATAAACTCAATCCTAGCTACAGTTCTGTTTGATTCCGGAGCATCGCATACATTCATATCTCAAGATTTTGCAAGAATGCATGATATACCCTTCGAGACAATGCCCTCCCCTCTAGAGATCACAACTCCTGGGTCTCGTTGGAAAACCATTTGGATTACCCGTGAGGTCATAATCAGTATAGGGCATCTTTTGTTCCCCACCTCTCTCATTGCCCTCAAGTCAACTGACATTGATGTCATCTTGGGCATGGATTGGCTAGTAAAGCACAAGGCTGTCATTGATTGCGCAGCTAGGTCGATTGTTCTGACCGATCTTTCTGGCAAAAGTATTCTGTATTGGGCTCCATCCGCAATACCTCCATCGGCAAGGTTTACCCCTGAAGCCGAGTTGTATGCTGTTGAAGCCCTTCCTAAACCAGAAATCTCTGATGTCTGGGTGGTCCGTGACTTCCCAGATGTCTTCCCTGAAGAGTTACCTGGCATGCCACCTGATCGAAGTGTGGACTTTGTCATTGAGTTGGTTCCCGGAACTGCTCCTGTTTCCCGGAGACCATATCGTATGCCTCCGGAAGAGTTGGTTGAACTGAAGAAGCAGTTAGAGGAGTTAGAAGAGAAGAACTTCATCCAACCTAGTACTTCTTCCTGGGGATGCCCTACCCTCTTTGTCAAGAAGAGAGATACCAACATTCCGCGGCTGGTTGTTGATTACCGCCCGCTCAACGCAGTGACCATCAAGAACAAATACCCTCTTCCTATAATCAATGATCTTTTTGATCAGTTGTCCGGTGCCACAGTCTTCTCCAAGATGGATTTGAGATCAGGGTACCATCAAATCAAAATCCGAAAGGAGGACATTCCAAAGACAGCGTTCACAACTCGTTATGGTCTTTACGAGTACACTGTCATGTCCTTTGGTCTTACAAATGCTCCTGCCACTTTTATGCTGCTCATGAACTCTGTTTTCATGGAGTATCTTGACAAGTTCGTCGTGGTCTACATCGACGATATTCTGATCTACTCCAAAACCGAAGATGAACATGATGAACATCTTCGTCTGGTGCTAACCAAACTTCGTGAGCACCGTCTCTACGCCAAGTTTTCCAAATGTGAGTTCTGGTTAAAAGAGCTCATATTCCTGGGTCATGTTATATCTGAAAAAGGTGTTGCAGTCATTCCAGATAAAGTTCAAACCGTTCTTGACTGGAAGACACCTAAGTCAGCTAAGGAGATTCGAAGTTTTCTCGGTCTAGCGGGTTATTACCGCCGATTCATTGAAAATTTCTCCAAGATTGCAAAGCCAATGACCGATCTTCTCAAGAAAGACAAGAAGTTCGAATGGTCAGAAAAGGCTGAAGAAAGTTTCCAGGTTTTGAAAACCAAGCTGACTACTGCTCCTGTGCTCGTCCTTCCGGACACAAGCAAAGACTTCGTTGTCTATTGCGATGCCTCTCTTCAAGGGCTCGGATGTGTGTTGATGCAAGATGGCCATGTAGTGGCCTATGCCTCTCGACAGTTGAAACCACATGAGCTCAATTATCCTACTCATGATCTCGAGCTTGCAGCTCTGATCCATGCTCTTAAGCAATGGCGACCCTACCTCTATGGTAATCGTTGCGAGTTGTACTCGGATCATCAAAGTCTGAAGTATCTTTTCACCCAGCCGGATCTGAATAACAGACAGAGAAGATGGTTGGAAGTCATAAAAGATTATGACTTGGGTCTCAACTATAAACCCGGCAAAGCCAATGTCGTTGCTGACGCGCTAAGTCGGAAGTCCTATTGCAACAATCTGATGGTTAAGCAAGCGCAACCTTCTCTTTATGAGGAACTTGCAAAACTCAACCTTGAGATTGTTCCTAGCGGATTCCTTGCTAATCTAGAGGTGAAGCCCTCTCTTGAAGACCAGATCAATAAGGCTCAGAAGCAAGATTCTGGCATTACCGAGATCAAGAAGAACATTGCTAGCGGAGTTGCTAAATGTTTCTCCATCGATGATCAAGGTACCGTTTATTTCGGCAAGCGTCTAGTTGTGCCGGATAAATCGGATCTCAAAGAGCTGATCCTTAAAGAAGCTCATGAATCACCCCTCTCCATCCATCCTGGTAGTACCAAGATGTATCGGGATCTCCGCCAAAGATTCTGGTGGTCCGGGATGAAGCAAGAAATCGCTAAGTTTGTTGCTGAATGCGACGTTTGTCGTCGTGTGAAGGCTGAACATCAAAGACCTGCTGGCACTCTCCAACCTCTATCAATTCCAGAGTGGAAATGGGATGAAATTGGCATGGATTTCATTACCGGTCTCCCCAAGACCAAAAATGGAAGAGATGCTATATGGGTAGTCATTGATCGTCTATCCAAGGTTGCTCACTTCCTTCCTATCCGAGAAGACATAAAAGCTAGTCAACTAGCAGATCTGTATATCTCAAGGATAGTCAGTCTTCATGGTGTTCCTAAGAAGATCATTTCTGATCGTGGGAGTCTGTTTACCTCAAAGTTCTGGTCTAGCTTTCAACAAGCTATGGGAACTCGTCTTTCCTTCAGCACAGCCTATCATCCTCAAACCGGTGGTCAAACCGAAAGAGTGAATCAAATTCTTGAAGACATGCTCAGGGCCTGTGTTATATCCTTCGGTAAAGATTGGGAAAAGTGCCTTCCATTTGCCGAGTTCACCTATAACAACATCTTCCAATCCAGCCTGGGCATGGCACCTTTTGAAGCTTTGTATGGCAGAAGGTGTAGAACTCCTTTGAACTGGTCCGAAACTGGAGAAAGAAAGTTCTTTGGACCAGATATAATCAATGAAGCAGAAGATCAAGTTCGCATCATTCGAGAGCGTTTGAAAACTGCTCAGTCACGTCAAAAGAGCTACTATGATAGCCATCATCAAGAAGTGAAGTACGAAATTGGTGATCAAGCTTATCTTCGAGTCACTCCTCTCAAGGGTGTCCATCGTTTCGGTATCAAAGGCAAACTAGCTCCTCGCTATGTTGGTCCTTTCCGCGTCCTTGCCAAGCGTGGTAATGTTTCTTACAAGTTGGAGTTACCTTCCAATTTTCCTGAAGTTCATGATGTCTTCCATGTGTCCCAACTCAAGCGTTGCTTCAAAGATCCTATCCGTGGTGTTGATCACGAGACTCTTGACCTTCAAGAGGATCTAACTTATCGAGAACATCTTGTTCGTATCCTTGATGAAGCCGAGCGTAAAACTCGACGTCAGAGCATCAAGTTCCTGAAAGTTCAGTGGTCTAATCATTCTGAGCAAGAAGCAACCTGGAAACGAGAAGATCGTTTACGATCTGAGTACCCTTTCTTCTTTTCTAAAATCTAGGAATCTCGAGGACGAGATTCTTGTAAGGGGGGTAGAGTTGTAACATCCCAACCTTGTGTTTCTAAATAAATGAGTGATCATGAGCATTGCATGCATGTAGTTTGCATTTGAGCAAAATTTGCATCTCCATTTTCAATTATGCAAATCCCTCTCTATTTGTATCTCATTCAAAATCTCTCAAGTTTTTAATATTAGGCAACATGGACTTATTTTCATTCAATAAGCCCATGAGTGTTCTAATATTTCTGAAAAGTTTGAGTTTCCAAACCAAATTCAAACAGATTTCAAATTTAATTTTATTTGGGAAAAAAATAGAAAGGAAAAGAAAAAAAGAGAGAGAGCACCCTCCTCCCTCTCCCTGGGCGCAGCCCATCTTCCTCTCCCCTCTCTCTCCCTTGGTCTGGCCCAAAATGGCCCAACCAGTGCAGCCCAGCAGCAACCCACCAGCCCAACTTCTCCCCCAGGGGGGTTTTCGCAAAACCGCCACCGTCTTCCCCGCCGACCGAAGCAGGTGGTGGCAGCACGCCGGCCACCCGATGGCACCGGCGGCCCCGATGCTCCCCGCCGCCCCCGGCGGCTATAAATAGCCCCGCCGCGGCTGCCGACGAACCCTAGCCCCACTCTCCCCCTCCGCCGCTCTCTCCCGCGCCCCCCCCGGAGCTAACCCTAGCTCCTCTGCCGGCCCTGCCCCGCCCGATTCCGGCGCCGGCGAGCTCCCCCGGCGACCGCCGACCCCTCCGTCGCGCTCCTGGTGAGCTGCTGCTCCTCCCCATGCCCTCGCCTTGGCCCCTCTCGCCCTCTAGCCATGCCCGCGCCGGGCTACTGCCCCGGCCGCCGCCGCACCTCGCCGCCGGCCACGCTCCGGTGGCCAATAGCGGGCGGCGCCGCCACCATTCGGTCGCCCGCGTCGCCCTGCTCCTTTTCCCCCTCACGCGCGCCCTCAATCGTGGCCGAATCGCCCGATTGCAATCCGACCAGAGCTCACTGTGAGCAATGGCCGCGCTGACGTCATGCTGACGTCAGCGTGACGTCATTATTTACTTTTCCTATTTTCTGTATTTTCTGATATTCATTTCTGTAATTTCTTTAAATAGAAAATAATATGACATGTGGGTCCCCTGGTCAGATTTTTAATAATTTCATAAATGTTTAGAAAAGAATAAAATTATGACATGTGGGTCCAACTTTTATTATTTTTTATAGAATTTTCAGAAATTGATTTAAAATGAATTAAACTTGGAAAATTCATAACTAATTCATTTTAAATCAGAAAAATACAAATAATATATCAAAATGGTCAGAAAAACATTTCCTAGCTGTTTATCCATGTTTCATACATGCTTGAACCAATTAAATATCAAGCCTTAGTAGAAACCCTAATTGACCCCTCTCCTATGTCGGGATCGATGCCGAACCCCCTTTAATTTATGTCAATACACCTAGGGTTACCCAAACCCTTTAATATGACATGTCATCATATTGTATGTGCATTGCATTGTACCTTGTCTTGATTGTGCTCTTCCTTTCCGGTATTTGGTTCTTCACGATAGGGACCGAACGCGAGCGTGAGATCAACGCCCCCGAGGAGCAGCACCAGAACAACGAGGGACAAGGCAAGCCCTAACCTGGTTCATACATGGTTTCGAAATGCTTTTACTTCTGGTTCTTACATATTGCATCCGCTTCAAATATGTTTTATCGGCAGTTGTAGATATCCTATGTGTGCATATTCCATTCTTGTAGCCCAGAGTTCCTGATCCACCGCTCCCAGCAAAACTAGGTCTGAGCTTGTTCGCATCGCTAGAGCCATATATGTGTTATGCTTAGCCATGCTTAGCTGTTGAAGTCTGATCCATCCGGTTGATGAATCAGAGCTACGAATGAACCTAGTTTGACAGGATGACGTGGTAAGATCAGTGATGATGTTAATAAACATGCTAAAGGCTTGGATGGGCCGCCACATGGGGATGTGGTGATTTGACTCGTTCTCGCCGATACTAGGACCTGAGTTCTCGCTTCGGAACCAAGACTGAGCGTACACCACACGGGCCCATGGGAACCCCTTGGCCCGAACTTACCTAGCTTACCCATGAGTCAATTAGTTTGCGTGTTCCATTTGGCATTCTGCATGGCGAAGGCGTGGAAAAGGTTTTCAAAGGTGCATCATACAGGGATGTGGCCGGGGTGAAGGATGCTGTAGGCATTGAACTGGATCCCCTGCGCACAATGACCGGGACCGCCTCGGAGAGTGGCTACCTACGATGACGGAGCTCCCGTTAGTTTGACTCATGGAATAGGCGAAGTAAGGGAAAGGTTTTGGTCACCCTCTGCCGGCACACCAAGGAAGTGTGTTAATCTAGTGGCACTAAGAGTCGGTCGGCGCGTGTGGATAAAATTGTACACCCCTGCAGGGTAAATCTTTTCGAAAAGCCGTGTCCACGGTTATGGACGACTTGGTGATGGATTCTGTGATCATAGACAACTTGAACCTAATCGTAAAACTTGTTGTCAATGTGTGATAAGGATCCCCTCTCAGGGTGTCGAGGGGGTGATCCTAGGTGATAGGTTCAGGTGATGATGAAGATTCGGTGGATTCAACATGATGATACTAGAGCTAGAGTTGTTAACGCTCTCTTATCCCCATTTGAAAATGGTCTGAATAGACGAGCTTCTGCTCCCTCCTGTTTACAAAGGAAAACTGGCTTTTCGCAAAATAAGCTCCATATAAAGCCTCGCATACCCGCTTTGCTAACAGGTTGTACTAAGTCTTGCTGAGTCCCTGTACTCAGCCTTGCATGCTTTGTTTCAGAAGTTCTTCCAACATGGTGGCTTCTACCTTGACGTCGACGAGTAGTTCGGAGTTCCTCAGCGGCAGCCTGAGACTTATGGGCTGGGACGTCGCCTTATGTTATGGCCTCTTAGGCCCTTTGCAGTCTTGTTATCTAGATAACATAATTTGCTTTCCGTTGCTTGTTGAATTGTGGTCAGTGACCTCTGCGTGTAATAAATCTGGATCTTAACTCTATTAAGAGTTGTAATATATTTGCTTTCAGTCGTAGAGTCACTGTTGTGTTACCGATTCTCACCCTGTATGCCCTAGAGATCTAGGTTAGGCTTATGCCAGATGTGATATCTGGGTTTGTCTAGCCCCGACCTCCGGGGTCGCGACACTCTGCAGAGGTCGTACACTTGTGCCACAACATTTGCAATAATCCGTCAGGGTTAACTGGCCCTGATTTATCACACTCTGTGTGCGTACTACCAACCATAACCTTTCACTTACATACCCTAGTATAGGCACCTCTCCCCATGAGCTTGGCCTCCTAGTGAAGACAGACAGTCAGCCTGGGAACTGCACAGGGCTTGGGCCGGACATTCACCTCATTTCACGTGATTTCACATCATTTCATATTTCTTGGGAGGCAGCCTTGGCATAACCCCGATGACGCTTGTTTAGAGGGAACCCATACTAAGATACATAAACTTCTAGTTAAGCCCTACCCATATCAGGTATTGTGGGGGTACTTGTAAAATTGGAATGGTATCGCATTCGAACCCAACCATCAGGTTTTTGTAAAGTTCACCATGTCATTCACTGGTCATATTCACCTTCAAAATCTTTCAATAGAATGGCTCCTCATTCCAAGGTTTTCAAAGTCATTTCATGTCACAAGTTCCCATCTAGAGTAGTCAATTTTATTTGTTAGCACTAGCAACTAGTCATGAGGGGTGCTAACTAGCTTATAGCTTTCTAGGCTAAGTTTGATGCTCTTGTTCTACTCTATATCTAGACCAAGTGAATCATGAATCAAAAAGTAACTTTGATAAATCAAAATCAATAAAGCTTGTAAGATAAAAACTTGGGATAGGATCATTAAGCATAAAATAAATTGTGATGAGGCCTTGCTCTCGTAGAGCTTTGCCTAGGGCAACTTGCAAGAATATTAGCTTGCCTTGGTTGGTGTTGTGATCAAAGTTCTCTTCTTCTTCCTCTTGGTAGAAAACCTCCTCCTCTTGATAGTCTCCAGTACTAGCGTCTATAAACGAATACGAGGATACAATCACCAAACAATACTTAAGTGCTAGACTAATCACACAAATAGCTCACACAAGCTATTCTAGCATCACCATATTATTATCATGTTGGTTGACTTTGTTTTCTTTTTAAAGAAAAATAATTTCCTCTCATTACAAATATTGATTAGAGTTTCTATTTATTTCTTTGGAGAAATACTTTCCTCTCATTGAATCTTGTTTAAGATTTAATTTCCTCATATGATAATATATGAACTCATGTTGACCAAGGTCAACACTTCATACTCATCATTTGGGAAAATGATTTAAATGAGGAGATGCACCTCATGCAATTTAATACTAACATAGTTATGATTTAATATCATCAAATAATTCAATATGAGAGTTGATAGACCATGGTCTCTACCTCATGTAGAATTACTTGAGACAAAGATTTAAATGAGAGGGATACCTCTCATATGATTTAATAATTAGTTGGAAAAATTTAAATGCTATTATGGCAATGATTTAATATTCTCAATTAAAAACATAAGAGGTCATGAAGACATGTGTCATCAACTCATATTGAATCAGTTGAAATAATGATTTAAATGAGATGCTACACTTCATATAATTTAGATACTATTTTTGAAATAGTTTAAATGAGCTAGAAATGGCCACATAGCCACTATTTGAATCTAGCCCATGATCATATACAGTACCCCTATCATATTTTTGCATAAACAATTATGGTATTTGAAATATGAATTATGAGAATTTGAATCACCACAAAATTCATTATGGTTGATTTTATAAATTTATTTGAATTATGAAAACTCTCTGACTTGTTATTTTTACTATTCAAATTCCACAACATATTTTGATTTGAATCCAGTGTGGTTGGATGGAGCCTTTCATGAGCTTTCTAAATATATAAAATTTGTCCAATTTGGTGCAGTAGAATTTATCCTATGTAATTTTGAATCAAACACCAGTATTGAATTTGAAATAAATTAGTTAAACAGATTTCAAACTGATGGGCTAGGCGGGAAACGGTATTGGGCTGTACAGAGGGGAAAAAGATTGGGCCGGCCCAGCTAGCGCGTCTCGCACGCAGCGGGCCGCCTGACAATGGCCCCCGCTTGTCAGTGGCTTTATAACACCGAAACGGTACAGGCAAATCTCAGACACACGATTTGAACGGGGATCGACGGCTCACGTGCGTCGTCGAGGTCGACGAGAGGGGAGGTGCTGGCACGGCGGCGGTAGGGGGTCGGCGGCGATCCTGGGCTCCGGCGAGCGGCGGCGTTGACGCGAGGCGACGTTGTCGAGGACGGCGGTCCTCCTGGTAGCAGTGGCGTCTCCGGGGATGGCTTCTAGCTCCGGCGAGCTTCTGCGGCGGTGCGGCGGAACTCCGGCGTGCAATTGGGCGGCTACGGTTAAATTGAGGGGCGGCGCTGCTCGGGTAGGGGTTGTGAGGTGAGGGAGGACGATTGGTGTGAGGATTGAGGGCTGGGGTGGCCTCTATTTATAGGATCGAGAGGGACCGAGGCGGAGCGGGGCAGGTCGTCGTCGACGGTGAGGCTACCGCGTCTCAGTGACGTTGGCGAGTGGGGGGTCCTCTTCCTGGTGTCACGGTGATCACGACGCACATCATGGCGAGGACAGGGGTGGACGAGAGCAGGCGGGAGGTCATCGTGTACTGGCGGACAGTGGCGGCGGTCGTTGTCGAGGGCGTCGTCTGCAGCTCGCCCGCGGCCAATTGGGGATGTCCGCGAGCTAGCTGACGTCGAGGGGAGGCTGCAGGTACAAGGAGAGGTCGCGGGGTGGTGTGAGGTGACGAGGCGAGCAGGTGCACTGGCGTGCCCGTGGCCATAATCGTGCGCACGCTGGCGAGGCCGAGGACGGTGACCACATTGCGTTCTGAGTGTTGTCGGCTTCCTCCTGGCTCGGGACCTTGTCCAACGTGATCAGCAGTGAAAGCGAAGTCCCAAGGACAAGGTGAGGTGGGATGGAGAGTACCAGGGGCAGGGGTGACAAGGGGGTGATCATGGTGATTGGCATGGTCGTGTCCTTGGTGTTCTGGTGCCCAAACCTTGTCTCTGGGGTCATGGGATGCTAGAGTGAGGTGAGTATAAGTTCTTTGACATAGTGGGCAGAGCCAGGGTGAGGTAGAGCTTGTTCATTTCCTTATTTCCAAAATTTATGTGACATATGTCATGACCTTGTGTGTCCTTGGGCTAGGGATCATGGCTAGGTTAAGTGAGGTCACTTAGAGGTACAATGCACTATTGATGAGCACAAGAGAGAGAGAGAAAGTGGTACATAGTTGGTGGAGTGGTTGTACCCTAATTTTATTTTATGTGCTCCACATATATAACAAGTAAAGGTCTTATGTGAGTTGAATTTTGACCAAACTTCTGCATAGAGGTGTTCTAAATAACATTTGGCATCTATTGGTGGTCTTGGTTTGAGTTTTGGAGGTGGTTTGTGAAAATTCTGAACTTTGAGGGAATCTAGAATCTGATTTGAGGTTGCTACTTTGCATGCTTGTATTTAGCAATTGACTTTGAACCAGTAAGGTTGACTTTGACCAAGTTGTTCACTTTCATTAGGTCTTGGATGAGGTGCAAAGAGTTGAGTTGGTTTAGTTTAAGAATCTCTTAATAAAAGGGCTCAAAGTGGGGATGTTGTTAAAAATGGCAGATTTGACCATTATCCTATGTGAGCTAAATTTAAATTCTAATTTGATTTGATTTGAGTTTCTTTGATTCCAAAAGTGTTAATAAGTGTTTAGTAACCATTTACAACCAATGGTGCAAGCCAAAATGGTCTAGGTCAAGTATTTGCAAAATTGGCTATGTGCCACATATGCCTCTATGCATATGTTGCATTTGATTTTTAATTGTAGTTTTCTTGATCCACTTGATGTTGTTGAGTGTTGAAATGGTATAGAGGAGTGATCCAACCATTCACCACAAGTCTTAGGGTCAAGATCCTCAAATTCACAAAGTTGCTATTTACTCTCATATGCCTCTATGGCATTTTTATTTTCTTTGTAAAATCTTTTGTTTCACCTTGGATTTGGTTTGATAAGCACTAGGTAAGGTTTATTAAGGTTTTCCAATCCTTTAAACAAGGTAGAAAGGCTTAGGGTAAAGTTTCACAAAAATAGCCATAGGCACATATGCCCTTTTCTTATTTAATTTCTTTTTATTTCATTTTAACTTGGATGGTGAAAAGAGGGGTGAGGTTTAGGGTTTAAGATCATTTCAAAGTAGTTCAACAAGCAATCATGGCAATAGCACAAGAATTTAAGCATGCTCACTATGTATCTAACAAAATTTAAGAAAAGTTTTTGTTGGTTCCAAATTTTGGAAATAGGGAAATTCATTTTTTTTTTGTTTTGAAATTTTTGGGATGTTACACCCTCGCCAACGGGTCCATCTTAGCCATGTCCGCCATCAAGATCTTGGATTCTTGAGTCATCTTGGTCAACGAAAGCTGCGTTTTTTTTGTTGGTGGCTTTCATGGCAGCGGCGTGAGCTTCTATCTTCGCCGCCTCCACCTTTTCCCTCTCCAACGCAATCTTCATATCTTGCTTCTCGAGTATTGCCTTCCACACAACGGCAGCCCTATCGGCCGCATCAATGTTCTCCATTGAGAAGAAGGATAGCATCTTCTCGAGAGGAGGCGTCCATGGCGGCCAATGACGGCGCTGCATTCCTCTCGGCCTTGGCCTTCTTGTTGCCAATGGAGCGCGCGGTGGAGGCGCCGGCGAGATCGATATGCCCATCTTCCCCGACGCCGCCCTTGTTGAGAGTGAGGCGGATGGCGTCCCATTTTTTGCAACCCTCTATTTTCTTAAAACAGTGCATGAAGAGGAAATCTTTGTGGTTTTGGCTCTTGTACATCTTGAGGGAGCCCATTATCTAACGATGCATGATTATATTAACAAGATATACTATGATGCATTATGAAGTAGACATCATCAAATGGACACAGAACATACCCAATCCACCATCGTCTTGCCGCTCTACTTCGGGGCCTTAATCTTCTCATAGTAGCCATGGACCTTGTTGCACGCTGCCTTGATGATGTTCCAACGGTGAGAGAGCGCGCCCTCGTTCCGGATCATGTGCATGGTTTCTTAGACACCATAGTTCTTCTCGTTAAATGAATTAAGGATGCTCTTGTAGTACTTGCCGGTGGATTGATTGGCCCCGGTAATGGGGCAAAAGATCACTTCCTTCCACGCGTAGATGAAGCATTCATCCTCCTAAGACTTTCACCTAGGACCACGAGTGCCACTGACCCGCCTGTTCCTCTTCTCCGTCGTGGTCACGCCGGTGTCGGCATCGATCAGCTCCTCCTCGGCCTCCTCCTCCTTTGCATCATCTTCGTCCTCGTCGGCCTCTTCTTCATACTCTTCGACGGGGGGTTCGTAGCCGTGGCCATGGCGTATGAAGCTGATGAGGATCTCGGGACCGTCAATCTATACAACAAATAACCTACTTTGAGTCGCCGGCGGTGTCTACAATGCACATGACACATAAAGAGAAGGAAAATTCACGTCGTCTTCGCCCATGGACACGCGGGACGCGCTACCGAACACCTGGTGGGTGCTCCTGCTCTCGTCGCCGAAGAGGGTGCGGGGGAGGCCGGTGCCGTCAGTCACGTGGAAGGAGGTGCTTCCCGGGTGGCACATATCTGGCGACGAGTTTAGGTTGACGGGGAAGCGAAAGGCGATGCTGCCCCTCGGCGTCGAATCCGGCGAGAACGGCGCGTTGGGGTCGAAGGTCGTGTCGTCGTCGGCGTACTCGGGGGAGTAGAGGGCGCAGCCGCCCATCTGCGACAGACGCATCCGCGAGAGCGATGGCCCCTCCGCGTAGTACCCCGGCGACGAGGGTGAGCTCGAGAACCCGCCGCCCAAGTTGCGGCCGATGAGTTGCTGGCTACCTTCGGGCTGACCGCCGCCCAAGCTGAGGCACACGTCGGCGGCAGTCGCCGCTTTCGCGGCTTTGGCTTTCAATGCCTTAGTGGTGCCTTCTATAGTCAGCCGTCACCATGGTGCAGCGGTGTTTCTCCTCGTCCCACGCCTCCTGCGACATGGTCGCCGGCTTCTCATTCGGCGCCACTGTGCGTGGCTTCGCCGGAGCCTTTTTCTTCGGCGGCATGGCGACGGCGAGGGTTTTTCGCGTTGGAGTCTGGATGAGAGATGGAGCGGTGGGAGGGAGAAATGAGCGGCGGAGGGGAAGGGGTTTTGGGGGAAAGCATGTATAATTTTGGGATGTATGGCTGACACGTGCCTCCCACGCCCAAAATCATTCGCTGCGTGAGGCGCCGGCGCGTCCGATTTGTGCCCTTTGCGAATGGGCCGACATGGGATTGCTGGTGCTTCTATTGGGCTCGAAAACGCACCAGCGCTTTTTGGGGCGCGCTGGTGTGAGCGCATTTTCGATGCCGCCCCCAAAATGCGCCGGTGGAGATGCTCTAAGGGCATCTCCAGCGGCGCGACGCAAACGGACGATATGCCACCGTTTGCGTCCGCGCGGACCGGAAATGCGTCTGCACCCTGCTCCAGCGGGGCGACGCATCGTGTCCGGGGCGTCCGCAGCGACGCAAACGCGACGCAGATATGCGTCACGTTTGCGTCTCCGCGGACGCTGCGCGATCGCGCCTAGCGTCCGCTCGCTTCCCCCACGGGCCCTCATGGCATCGACCCTAGTTCGATCGGCCTCAAATTCACAACAAGCACGCGAATGTCAACCGCCGGTGTGGCAACCGCACCGATCAACCCGCCAACCGCCGCAATTGAGCGCCGAACCGCCGCGGAAGAGCAACCGCCGGCCTCTTCGTTATACGCGCCGCCGTTAATCCCCGCAGATTATAACCCC
This sequence comes from Lolium multiflorum, assembly GCA_030979885.1. NCBI lineage: Eukaryota > Viridiplantae > Streptophyta > Magnoliopsida > Poales > Poaceae > Lolium > Lolium multiflorum. The sequence goes on from CM061749.1 coordinate 127,283,499, forward strand.
TGCGTCTACGGTAATTCAAGTCGAACCGCCTCCTTCTTCTTCCTCTTCTTCTTCTTCTCCAACACTGGCACGCCATGAGCGACTACACGCTGCCGTCGGACTCGGATAGCGAGGGCAAGTCGCCCGGATTTCTGCATTGGTGGAAATCCCCTGCGACGCCAAGCGATCCAGGCTCCACACCCAGCGACCCTGCCTCCACGCCGAGTGAGGAGGAGGAGGAGGACGGAGGCGGCAATGCCAGCAAAGGCCGGGAGGAGGAAGGAGGCGACGCTGGCAGCGACGCCGAGGACGAGGAGGAGGGGCAGGAGGAGGAGGAGGACTCCGACGCCAAGTTCGCCCGGCTGGAGGCGCAGGAGGCGGCGGACGACAAGGCGGCGGCAAGGAAGAAGTCCAGGGCCCAGGCAAGGGCGCAGGCGGCCGTCGTCGTCATCGTCCGTTCACCGACGACGACGACGAAGATGACATTTCTTCAAGTTCCAACTCCTCGACGGACACGTCGTCCTCCAGTTCCTCTTCCGACGAGGAGGTAACAAGCAAGAGGCGCAGGAGTTTGGACGACGAGGCAGGGCCTTCTAACAAGAAGGCCAAAAATTAGGTTTTAGTTTATATATGTTTTAAAATTTGTTCTTATTTGTATGTTAAATATGTTTGATTGAAGTAATCTATCCGGTGAATTGTTTCGATTCAAGCAACAAGACATTCAGTACTACTTGTTTTGCCGTTTAAACTTGCTCATTCAACAAAAAAGAAAAAATAAGCAAGAAAACAAAGCACTGGGATGTCCAAAATGCGTCGGACAGCTGGAGGTAGCCCCCGACGCAAACGGACATTTTGCCCCTCGCGATCATTTTGGCGTCCGCCTGGCGACGCAAACGGACGCTCGCGAACAATTTGGACGTCCGAAATGCGTCGCGCCGCTGGAGATGCCCTAAGCCATAAGCCAAGATTCAGACCAATGAGCAGAGGAGTACAGTAAGAGGAGTACAGTAAGGAGGCCATTCTAGCAAGTCACTAAAGAAAAAATGAAAAAATGATACAATTACTGAACTTTGACAGAAAGTGCAAATATGCCTCAGTATGGCGGTGCCATGGTCGACCGCCAATAGGATGAAGCAAATAATACACAGACCAATCTGACCATGGTCGGTATATTTCTTTCTTTTTTACAATGGGTATATGGGTATACGCTAACTAATCTGACAATCTGTTGCGCTGATTTCATGCCATCTATATATTAGTGTGACTATTATTCCTTCTCTTCTTTTACGATGATAACTAACTAATCGGATTATTTAGTTGATTTCTTTCCAGCTTTATATTAGTCTAACTATTGCAGCGTGATCTCTTTCCCAATGAAAATTGATGGAAACCAATCAGGCGAATCGATATGTACATGGAATCGTTTTTTTGTGAACACACATGTAATTTGTGAAAAGGATACATGCATCGTGCTTGTTATGGTATAGAATTCTGTTTAACCGATTGTATCGGGCGAGCTGAAAATTTATATTAATGTATGATTTGGTCCAGTCGATTCAAGTTTTCACGGTTTGGCGCCAGCCTTGATCTACCCTTCCCGCCAATCCAATTAGCAGCGCTAAATTGCTCCAGCGCCTGCTCTAGCATATAAATAGAAGAGTCGCCCGATGCTCTACCACCACCATTTGCCGTGCTCTACCACCACCATTTGCCGCAGTATGGCTCCCACCCTACCACTCTTTAATCCTCGTGTCTTCCCTGACAATCTGATCGTCATCTCTGACAACGAGGACGACCAATCCGAACAAATCATCTATCTCTCCGACGATGATGGCGACGTGATAATGGTCCAAGCTGACGACCAAATCGTCAATCTCTCTGACGACGAGGCTGACGAGATGATCTCCGGCGACAGTGGCGGAGCTGGTATAGAAGTGTTGGGTTCAGTTGAACCCAACGAATTTCATGAAACCTTTACTAGTTTGCTCTTTAACTTGTCTGATTAGTAGATGATTATCACATAACTACTAGAGCTGAACCCAATGATCTTTTCGTCCAGCTTCGCCCCTGTCCGACGACTCACCTGAGGATGGCGACACCAACTCCGCCGACTCACCTGAGGATGGTGACACCAACTCCGCCGACGCACCCGACGACACCTCCACCAAGAAGTCCAAGAGGCCCAAGAAGTACAACACATGGTGCAACCAGGACGAACTGAAACTGGTGGATACCATCACGAAGCTGCGTGAGAACAACTCAGGAACAATGCCCTCGGCGTTGGAAGTCCTTACGGCGCTAGAGGAGGATGGCTCCCCGCTTCTGCGCACCGGCAAACTTGATAAAAATACCATCTACCAGAAGATACGGCATCTCAAAAATAAGTTCAAAACAAAATTGCACGGTCGCAGGTTCCGCGGGCCGCGTGCTCTACACGACAGAAAGATACATGAGCGCTCCATGAAGATGTGGCCCCCACAAGACGAGCAGAGGAAATAGTTTAAGAATATTTTCCAAGGATAGTAGTTTCGTAGTTATAAAAATATTCCACGGCTGCTCTTGTGTAGGTTTATCTAAATGAAGTGTGATTCTATAGATCTATTAAGTATTCTCAGGCGATTCTAAGGTTTATATAGTGAATTAAAAGATTAATGAAAATAATTGAAAGCTTTCTGAAGCTTTTGTCTCGACACTTTCCTCTCGACATCTCGACACTTCCCTATCATTGGTTCTACCATTTTGGTGTCACTTGATTCTTAACTGCTTTTGTTCATCTCAGCTAACAGCGACAGAAATTTTGAAGCTTACAAATTAACCATGATAGTGTGGCTCGCGGTGCATTGAAAAATACATGTCTTGGTATGTTCTAATTTTCGAAATCGTGCTCCAGCATGCGGGTTATGTTCCAGGCAATGTATCTTAATATATTCTCGTGAAATTTTTGCAGGTTATCTTTGTCACTGAACTTACAATGAATGAATACAACTCTGCTACTAATGTTAAAAGGCTAGCAAATTACTCCAAGATGCTTACAAATTATGCCTTCCTTATTACCTTTTCCAATTGCATTATGAATTTGTTTAATTTTTGGTAAAAAAGATTTGAACTATCCACACGAGCCTTTGATTCATTTCCTTGGTCATGATGGTGCTGGCATGATGCTATGATCTTGATTCTTGAACACTAGATATATGACCTCACAACATGTGCAGGCAATATAGATAACCCTATGCATTAGTTTAGATTGATAATTCTTGTGGTGGTTCGTTTACTCAATAAGTTCACACCTGATCTCCATAGTTATCTTGCAGGAAACCTAAGAAAGTAGCACCGGAGACCACTCCAGTAAAAGATGTCTCACCTCGATTTTGACGGAATCCTCTTGTGTGTGCTTTGCGGATCTTGGAGAACAAGGACCAATAATAGAATGTGCATGAATTGGGGTTCATTATCGTTGACCAACTGGTACCTCCTGAACACTCAGTTTTTTGATCCCTCCATGGTGACCTACGCATAAGATTCATGCAGTTAGCTTAGCATTCTCATTCAATTATCTCTCGATATTTACTCAGCCTTCAGATGATGAAAGTCTATGACAATATTTTCATCTAAGCATTCGGATTTTTGGTTCCGTTGTTATCATCTACATATGAAATGCCTACAATTAGGTCAACCTGATCATCATCTTATTAATGGTTGCAACTACACAACCGTAAGCTTAAGTTTATTGTGTCAGTTCAACGAGAAGCTAAAAGAGGGCCAGATCTACAGGCTCTAATCTTTCATGGTTGTTGGTCCCCGAAACAAATACTGGACAGCAAACCACCTCCATAGAATCAGGATCACTCAGCATACAGGTTATGGAGGTTGTACCGGAGTCTGAAAACTTCCCCTATATGAATACGACGCAAAGACATTTTATGCTATTCTACCACGCACAGGAAACAATGTGCTCTTATTAGGTTTCCAGCAAAAAAGTCTACTTATTAAAACCCGTATTACCTACCTCTCATGCTCATTCAGTTCTCTTCTTTACTGTCCATTTTGACATATTGTTGGAGTAGTGACCATGCTAACTGAACTTATTCACGTATAAGCTTAATGTTAACGCAATGGATATAGAATCAGATACTGAAAATATAGGTGCGACTATCCACTAACAGGCAAGGATGCAATTTTGCTTGCTGCAACTACTAAGGGTCGACCTAAGTTTGTCCCTCCGACCGTTGTTGGCGTAGTGGGCAGGAAGTGCGCAGTCGTTGCTGAAGTCACACATGAGACTTATGACACTGACCCTAGAATAGTATTTCTCATTGTCTCAAAATCTCAGCTGATCAATAACGTAGCAACAATAGAGGCATCTTCTAGCCACTATAACCAAGCGATGACAACCTCAAGACAACCGTGTCGACTGATGCAGCTGGGAGCACGCAGAGCCAGCTTGAACATGTAATCAAAGCAGACACGGAAGAAGCAAATACTAACCTAAAAGGTCCTTTAGAGACAGGTAGTCCAATGTGTTCTAATGTTCTTTGTACCAAGACATGAGCCGGACGACCAAAAGTAAAAAAAGAGAGAAGGAGCTGTGTCTGCAAACAAAACCACAAAAAGAAGCTATATTTTCTTTTCAATTCGTATTGCAGACCAAATCACGCTGGTCCAGCCAATGGGCTCCTTAGGGAGAAGCAGAAATCCTAGCTTTACATGGTGGCCTATCGGTTGCACACTTTATATATCACTGCAAAAGAACACTAACTGCACAACCTATTCTTATTGAAACTACTGCCAAGACTGCAACCACAACACATGACCATATCAAACACACTAGCAAGAAGATCAACGATGAGGCTACAGATGTGGTTTCCCATCAGTTTGCTAACTTTTACATTCAAGACTACAATGTATCTATCTTATGTAATGGTACCTTTTTTATCTTATGTAATGGTACCTTAGATGGACATCCTCAGAATCCTCTGAGATTGCTTACCTAAAACTTTATGTATAATTATCCAGTGCATGAAACCTTACATATAATTATCCAGTACCTAGAACTTCATGTATAATTATCTAGCTTAGCAAGTGATGCAGTAGTTTATTAAATATGGAGTCTATCTGCTTTTTATTTCTTTCAAATGATGCAATACTAGGCATGAGCATTCACATATCTCTGTGCTCCTTATTTCTTCCAAATGATGCAGTCATAGGCATGAGCATTCACATATAATATAGGCATCTACTTCCTGCCAGAAGGCAGGCACATTTTGTGTATCTCTCCTCCCAGTAAAACTACCATGTGTAATATGCATTTCAACTTGTAGACTACCTAAAAAGCGCATACGTGGATAGGGAGCACTGCCTTTGTAGTTCATATTTGTATCTCTGCTTTTAGCACTTGGTGATCGAGTTGGACTGACCACTCTCTTCAGGCGGAAGCAGCCTTCGATGCATACTCCGCGCGCACTACCAAGCACTCAAGAAGTGCATCGGCTGCAGCCAGGGAACTGGTGCACGTCAGCATGAGGACCAGCTTGGTGGGAGACTGGGAACTAACACCTTTGACTGGTGCAGCACCATGGCTTAGGGCATCTACAATGCAGGCGCTTAATCCAGGTGCTAGGATCCTTTTCCTTGTAGTTATACCAAAACCCCGATCGATCTCAGGATTTAGTGTGTCGATGCGAAAAGTTAATTTTTTCCGCAGTACCTAGAGCGACGAGCGGCAGACATTAGGAAAAAAATAGAATTGGAGGGTCATAATACTCCTTCCTCAAATGGAGTAGACATGTAGAAGAGAGACAACAACATCAACAACATCAAAGCCTTTTTCCCATGCACGTTGGGTAGGCTAGATATGAAACCCAACAGAAAAGAGGACCAAAACAAGGAGAAAGAAAGAATAAGAAAAAAGAAAAAAGAAGAAAGAAGGAAAGAAAAAAAAAGTGATAAAAGGAAAGAGAAAAGAAGCGAGTGACTAAGTTTCCGGCACATGGATCGCTGATCTCCATGCAGTCCTATCAAGAGCCAAGACTTTAGGTACATTCCAATCCCTCAGGTCTCTTTTTATCGCCTCCGCCCACATCAACTTTGGGCGTCCTCTACCCCTTCTAGTCTCCTCTATACTCTTTAGAGTTCCACGGTTAACGGGAGCTTCTAGAGGCCTCCGCTGGATATGCCCAAACCACCTTAGTCGGTGTTGGACTAGCTTCTCATCGATCGGTGCCACCCCTAGCCTATCACGAATTACCTCGTTCCTAATCCGGTCATTTCTTGTATGGCCGCACATCAAACGCAGCATGCGCATCTGCGTGACACTCATTTGTTGGATATGTTATCTTTTAGTGGGTCAACATACTGCCCCATAAAGCATCGCCGGTCTGACAACCATCCTATAGAACTTACATTTTAGTTTTTGTGGGACCTTCTTGTCACATAGGATACCTGATGCCTGCCTCCACTTCATCCACCCTGCATTGATCCTGTGGCAAACATCCTCATCGATATCACCATTGCTTTGCAACATTGATCCCAAGTAACGGAAGGTGTCCCTCTTGGGCACTATCTTTCCTTCTAAACTGACATCTCCGTCTTCGCCACCAACACCACTAAAGTCACATCGCATGTACTCAGTCTTCGTCCTGCTAAGTCTAAACCCCTTTGACTCCAAAGTTTGCCTCCATAGCTCTAACTTCCTATTCACGTCAGCCCTAGTTTCATCTACTAGCACCACATCATCAGCAAAGAGCATACACCAAGGAATATCTCCTTGTATATGCTTGGCCACCTCATCCATCACCAAGGAAAACATGTATGGACTCAAGGCTGACCCTTGATGTAGAAAAAGGCAAAAATGATGGAACCGCACAAGATCAGGTGGACATTCCTAAGGAACCTTCACACTACTAAACATGTGGGCTTTCCTAAGGAACCATCCCGAATGGGCGAAGATCTACAAGCGATGATTGCTTTTAGTATTCTTCTCAGTTTTTCCAGTAATATATGTTCATTTCTTTGCCTTCTTACAACTAGATTCATCTGTATTGAGAATTTTATGATGAGTGATCGATGTTTCTCTCGTTTGCATATAAGTTTCCATTTTATGTAACTACTATGTGGACAAAACAATGCTCACATTACTAGCATATATACATTAGTTACAACAACTAAAAGATGTAGTACGAAGTAGTGACTTTGTAGGGCATGCACAGATTAATTAAGTCCATGAATCACCCAAACAGGCCAACGGGAAAAGATACATAAAGTTTATCCATTATACCTGATGAACTCTGACCTTGGTCGGAATCCAATTGAAGCAAAATCACAATAGCAGGCTTACTCTCCTCTTCTCCTCATGACAGATAAGCATCGAGTTAAGTTATCCCCTCTTCTGCAGTGCAACAGTAGCACAATGCCGTGACCCACATCCCTTCTGCTCTGCTGCACAGATTTAACCAATTGTCGGGCGCTTGGACAATTTTCTTCCACACGACCCGTATCGGCGAGCATCGGGCGCTTGGAAAAGAAAACCATTGGAGACTCGACGAGCCTTTCCTCAACCGTTTAACGGAAATCCAGCTGAAACACAGGGAGGCGGAAGCTCTCCATAACACATTTAGCCAATAGAATCCATCAAAAGAGTCTGTAGCGGTACTCTAAATCTCTGGACTTCTCCCAGCTGCAAACCTGAAACATGTGCACGAGTGAAAGAAAAAAAAAAGAGAAATTGGAATTGCCACAACCATACAAGATGCATCAGTTATGGCAGCTAAAAGATGTAGTAGAAAGTTGTAATTGCTCAATGAGCTGATGGGAGTAATTTACTGCTTCTCCATACCTTGCAATGGACTGACTCTGCTCGATGCCTAGCTGATGAGAGTAACTTACTGCTTCTCCATAACTTGCAATGGACTGTAATCTGCTTGATGCCTAGCTGATGAGAGTAATTTACTGCTTCTCTATAACTTGCAATGGAGATTTCATGAATTAGAGTCAGCATATACGGTGCATCAGTCATGAAAACATAATACATCTCTAAATGAGATACTAACTACTGATTTTAGTTTGGACATTTACAAATAATAATTCGATTGCATCAACTGGCTGAACAAGCTATGAACAAGGAACAAGAAATAATCAATTGCATCATCATCGGTATATGTGAGAACAAATTCGTCACTGGGACTGAACTCAAGAGCATTTGCAATGTTTGACAAAATTATCACAGGAATTACAAAAATTGATAGTCCCCGTGTAAATATGTAACAAGAGGGGAACTATAGATGAGGAGGAGGGAACCTGCACTTGCTCCAAGGATGGCAGGGCCATGGAGTCGAGCCTGGGCGGCCGCCGACGGCACGGAGAGCCGTCTGCCCCTATTTCCAGCGTGAACGTGCGCATCAGCCCGCCAAGCGCGCCGCCCTGCACGGCCCCGAACACCGTGGCCTCGATGTGGGTGGGCAGCTTCTCCATCCACGCTCGCACCCCCGTCTCCAGCGACCTGAAGCGGCCGACTCCACCGCCGCGGTCGACGAGGAAGCCATCGCCACCAGCGTCTGCCTCTTCTGCCCCACCCTTACCTTCTCGAAGCTGCCCGCTGCTCCGGCGAGGTTGCTCGGCGGTGATGATTTATCCCCTTCCTCGGACGCGATGAATCGACCGGAATGGGTGAAAAATTGCGAACTGGAGTGCAGGGTCACGCCGAATCGCGAAACCAACACTAGGGGACACGGCGCACCACCGGCGAGAGGGGTTCAGTTGACCTCAGCAGCGGGGAGGCAGAGAAGCGGGCGGCCATGCCGTCGGAGTGGATGGGAACGAGCTAGCTTGAGAGGGGAGTGACGATTCGGGCGGCCTTGTCGGGTTCCAGCCGCCGCGCCTAGCGTTGGAAGTGTCGAGACGTTAGGCATGTGCAATGGTTAATAAGGTAGTATTATTTACCATCTCCACGTAATTTAGATATAACAACAAAACATGATGTATAATTGATTATTTTTTAGTCTTATTTTTAGTAATCATAAATTCTAAATTTGTGGTGAGAGATATTTTGCTAGGAGATCATCTCTTAATTAAGAGAAGGCAAATCCTTTTTTTTAGCATTCTCTCGTTTCTTCTTCCAATTCTACGTTCATATATATGTGCACGGTAAATAAAACAAATATTTTAGACGGGGAGATGCAACAAAAGTTCCAACAAGTAGGTTTTCTACTCATTTTATATTTATACTAGTTGAATGCCCGTGCGTTGCTACGGTCTCATATATTTGTTTTGATCGCCACATATGTCGCACATGCAAAATGCACATACAAACAATAGCCACATAGTATTATGTAAACGTTAGAATTTCCAATTCACGTAGTTTGACAAAATATGCATATTCATAGAACAGTAGAATCGAGAGAGCTATTAGCTACTCCGAAACAAGTTCATTAGTTTCAAGAAGAGAGATATCTAGTGTTAAACAAACAATTATTATGAAATATCTTGGAAAGCAAGACTGCCAAATGTCTCTCGGCACATACAAAAACTAATTTCTTTGTTGATGACTCATAGATCCTTTCACCAGATTTACAACCACACTTTATCCCATCCCAAATCGGGTGATGCAAATATTCTTAGCATGACAATCCGTGTCAATTTCATGAAATCCTACATAATAAGTCATAACAAAACAAGTTTCCATCCAAGGAAAATTGGCGAACATAAGTACATAAAAGTTTTCTTGGATTTACAAAAGGAAGTAAATACCTCTTATTTTCTTAGATACTCATTGGTGCGCTTAATATAGGACCACTGGAACAGCAAGGTGATCTGCTTTGGAAGGTCATTCGCGTGCCATTCACTGCTCGACTGTAATATCTGAGCCGTCCGAAAGCTATATCGCATAAGTGAGATATTAATCAAAGAGATGTGATCTAGGAGAATTAGATATAATGTAAAAGTATTGTCTGTTGAAGCTGAAATAGTAGAACATGAAAATTGAAGTACAAATGAGATCACTCACACGGACATGGCACAAATGAGGTAGTTGTACAGGAACTAAGGGCTGAAGCAAGACTCGTCGTAACACCCTGGAGCCTCCTCACACGTGATGAATGCCTTTTACCAGTGGAAGTGCATGGAGTAGTATGCGAGGACAAGGATCTTGCTGCCTCCCTTGCCGACGTTGTATTTGGAGGGGAGCACTTGAAGATTGTCAAAGCATCAAAGTGATGGAAAAGGATCCCCTGGAAACAATAGATTTGAGAGCAAGCCTGAAAGAACACAAGACATAGAAAATTGTATGTCACATAAATCCCACTACTATTGCAGACTCCGGATGTCATACCATCCTTCTAACTTTTGGACTACAATCTCACCTGGAAATATATCAAAAAGTTCAGTTGCAAGCCCAAAGCTTGTAGCATCAATTTTTTTGATAAATCAACACCTTTAGGCTTATTTAATTTTTAGGACTAATAAATAGGGCCTCACGGCCAAAGGTCTAGCAGAATATAAATGATTCACAAAGTCAAATGAAGCAGAAAAAGGGAACATTGGTGCCATACTTGAGACATGGCACTGAATATGCTTGAAAATTGTCACAACCTTGGTTCGTGAATCTCAAAGTGGCCTCATTATTTTACTTACTTGCAATTAGAAAAATAAAATTTAATGTAAACACTATACACATTGGCATTCTGCTATTTGTACAATGAATGCATCACCAAACATTTAACATGATTGTCACCAAACATTTATCATGATCGGAAATTGATGGAACAGTAGCTATGCTACAACTTAAAAAATTTAAAACAAATGCTAAAATAACCTACACAATTACTTATGATTGTATTATAATTTTGTGAACAATACTTATTTCAACTCTGCTCTTCCGGACTGTGCATCCCTGGATTTGGATGACAAATGTTAATGTTGTATTCCCATTCTCGATGTGTCTGATTTGTTAGAAACTTATTAGCGTAATAAAAAAGGTAATGATGTTAGAGTTAAAAAAATATAAAAAAGGTTATGACGTTATTAATGTTGATGAACCAAAAGAAAATATTGAAAGTTCAGAAATGCAACATATTAACGTGTCAGAGTAGTTATAAACTTATCACCTCAAAAGTTACCAATGAATTTTTTAAGCGGAAAATAAATGGCCAAAAAGTAGCACCTAATCTGAAGTCTGAAAAAAGCATACTACATCAATAAATTGAATCATCTGCACATCTAAATCCTGGACAAATATGTGTACATCAATAACTTGATCTAGGCATGCACACGAACATAATAGCCATATGTAAATAAACTTGTGACCCCATAGGAATTTACATACTTGAACACTGCTTCATATCTTATACCCCTTGTATGAATAGATTGTAAACACTCGTCGATAAACATGAATAGTCGCTAGAACTCAAAGTAGATCATTATTTCACCTTCTGAGCAAATCGAAGCTAGTTCAAGAGTGAGAATTAGAACTAAACGATGAACATAATTTAACCACAATGTGATAGCATAGAACTTCATGTCAGTAGGCATAGTCAGAAAGGTAATACCAAATTATAATCGTCAACACAAAAGGGTGCACATGTAACCTCATTCAGAAAAAGTACACCGACAGCCATGCATAGGAAATAGCGAAATTCAATAATAGACTAATTAAATATCAGAGTTAAGCTTACATTAATGTGATGAGTGGTCTATTTGATAAATAAGAAAATAAATGCAGTGTTTTAAGTATGCGTGGCAAAGAAATTTTGCATCTCCAAATTAACCCTATCCGACAATTCTCCATCATCTCAGGCCCCATACATCATGGACCACGGTACCATGGAGTCCCTCCATTGTGAATCCTGAAAAAGAAAATAATAATGCAATTGGTGGACATGGTGGTGCATAAACGTCCAACGTACTTCCTATTTAAATAACACAAAAAGCAGATAAATTCTGGCAGGTGGACATGGAACTTCGCAGGGAAATACTTCATTGCCTGAAATATTGTGTATTCTATATTAGACTTTTTTTTGCAATGACTTCATTTTTGTAAGGTCGAGAATAAGTTAGACCGTTTGACAGACAACCACTGTTCTAACACGCGATCATCTGTATTTTAGTGACATTACGGGTGAATCCAACTCCTAAATCGCTTTAAAAAATTCAATGAATATGAACAGCATGTTACCTTCACAGTCCAACACGCGATCATCTGATTTCAGCGTGGCCCTTCCTCTCTTTGGTTGTGAAGTTGTTCCCTATGTACATGTATCTGTTCATGCATAATACACATTCATCAGACATACATCTGAAAGATACTCTCTGATGAAGGAAGAATCCCCGTTATACGAGGGGATGGGAGGACGGCGCCCTAGCGACAGCAGCCTGCCGGATCTGGAGGCAGCGAATTTCTAGAAGCGGTTGTCAAAGCTAAGGATGGTGACCTTGGGGTTAGGGCAGCCCTTGTCGGATCTCAGGGCAGAAGGCGACGTATGAGTGGTGGCGGGCGACATTGGGAGAGGGGGAGACCTCATGCCGGTGCTCGACCATGGCGGCTGCTAGCAGGCGCATATACTCCCGCACCTCATTCATCTGTGTGGTGCTCAGAGATTGTTTCCTAGACATATACGAGTAGGGCTGAGAGATTTCTTCTCTTTTGGCAAGGAAAGGTATCTATCCAACGTGATTGATTTGTTTCCTAAAACATTTAAGATTGTTTCCTTCATAATTAACTTCCTAATTCAATGTTGCCGCATTGACAAAGGGAATGAGATTGTTTCCTGGTTAATTTCAATCATGATTGATATGCTGTGAGGGCTGACAAAGGGAGGAGGCAACTTGCAACGAAATTAGATCGGACGAAGCAGAGACCGTAAGATTATATTGGATGGACAGGATCCTTCCAATGACGACCATCAAACGCGTTGAGTGTCAAACGACCAACTCCAATTTAATAGTAAAGATGCACTTGTGTTCATTTTCTCTCAATTCTTCACACATAGCTACAACAGGGGCGCGGCGTGTCGTCGCGCCATGCTTGGCTAGTGAGAATCATTGGGTCAAGCATTCCCTCCACCAATAGTTGATATGATGCATTCTCTCATGTTTCTTGATTGTTTTCATATTTATATGTAAATGTTTGTTATTTTATTTGTAATTTCTTATGATTCTCTACGTTTTGTAACATCTAACAAACGTATAATCGCTTTCTCATCTATACACGAGTCTCACGGGATCATGCGCCAAGGCGCACTTCAAATTCTAGTCTAAAGGTATAATTGGTGCACCCCTGTGGGCAGTACACCGAGCCATTCTTAGTTGTTGTGATAGACCTTCTGCTGTGAAGTGCAAGTTGGAGCTTTTAGGGCATACCCAAAAGATTACAAGCCACCGGATGAGGCAGTGTCCATGTATCAGACGATACCACTCAACAAGATAGAAGATTTTGGTGTTCACTGTAAACTGGTAACTAGACTAATTGTTAATCTTTTATTTTGCTGAGATGTCTGCTTTAGTCCTGTTCTAACTTTATTTTTATTCATACAGTACTATTCTCTAGATATAACTTATTTCAAGTCATCCCTGGATTCTCCTCCTTGATTACGCTGGAATAAGTACTGGGTCGACACATTGTCCTCATTTTCACTTCTAGGTTACATGGATTATGTTGCTGGGCAATTGTGTCCAATAGCTATTTCCTAAGTGTTGCATTCCCCTAGGCGCTCAACATGAGAAGTGTAGGACGCCACCGTAGTTGACCTCTCACCTAGACTCCATCCTGCCTTGCCGCAAGGGCCAAGGGGCCTCTCGCAGGTCACCATTTTTTAAATCTCTACAACATATTGTGTTTGTGTGTGCAAATTCTTTTTTATATGGCTACAAGTTGTTCAATGCGAATTGAACTATGCAGGATAAGATTCTTCCATATATGTAATATTTTTACTCAGTTGTGTACTCATTTGTTTTTTATTTATCTCAAGTTCAGATATTGACATACTGAAGAATATCAAGAGGTTTCTAAAATACATATGGGCTTTGCAAAAACAATGTGATTGTCGTCATGGCGAACAGACAGATGCCATGGGATGGCTTAAGTTGGGGCCGAGTTGGGCGCTAGAGGATTCGGGAGAGGGTTTTTGATCAGATAGGATGAACTTCCGGATGCTTTCCTCAAGAACTTGGCCAAGGCCAGAGGTAGAAGAAGAAAGACACAAGGAATAACTCTGTTCTAGATCTCTCTATTCCATGATCAAACAAGGTTACAGGTTTCTGGATACAAGGTAGCTTATGAACGTGCCCGCGAAGGAGCATGCCCCCTCTCCTTATATAGGGGAGAGGGTGGCTTACAGGGGAAGAAACCCTAATGGCATCTTTGAACAAACTACTTTACAAAGATATTTTAATCATAGGTGACGCCGGTATCTTCTTTAATCAGGGAGGCTGATGTCCTCCGGTTGCTTTTGGCGTCACCTTCGCCTTTTACATCATGGCTTCGTTTAAAGCTACTTTGCTTAGCTCATCTTTGTCTTCTAGCTCCTGAGAGAATCTTTGACCGGTCTTGCCGACGTGCTATAGTGTAGCTTATACCGGTAATCCGGTATCTTCTTAGCTCATTCCGGCATACCCCTTCTGGTCATACCGGTATAAGTTACTCTAGCCAAATGCTTAAGTTCACAGTCCGGATTAAACTGTAAACCGATATCTTGATATCCCAAACCATCCGGTTTGGCATGCCTTTGGCATACCGGGGTCATCCCCCCAACATTAGTCCCCGAAACTGGTATAGTCCGGTGGATCTCATCCGACGGGCCATGCCAGGTTCCTATCTCACAAGGTACCGGTTTAATTTCTCCGGCACCCGGATAGAACTTTCCGGCATCATTGCCAAACTTCCTCTTTTTCTCCGGATTGCTCCGGCATCTTTGACATTTAAACCTTCCTCGGTGAAGTCAAGGATTTCTCGGTACAGTGCCTGTCAGAGACATGCGCACTGTTTCTGACGCGCCAGTGTCAGGGGTCACTTCCCTTCGACTTCTACGCCAACATTAAGTGTGCCACACCGGATCCCTCTGGCCATTCCGGATCCATGCGGCGACCCTGTGGCGTTTTGATTTACACGCGTGTATCCGTGCGCCACGTGGCGGCCCACGAGGCGAAACGCCGCGGCCCGGCGGTTTCCGGCCCACTTCTCCTTCTTCCTATATAATGGGGGTGCGGTTCCACTTCATCTTCTTCTCCGCACTCGCCCCCTTTCCAGCGCACTTAGAGCTCCTCGCCCCTTGCATTCTCGCCGCCACCGGTCGCCGCCAGAGCGTTGCTCCCGACGAACTAGCGCCGTTGCTTCCGCTGCACTGAAGGTCTCCGCCGTGCAGAGTTTCCCCGACGCTCCTTCGCCGCTGCTGCTTCAAGCTTTCTTCGGCGGCTTTCGCCTCTCTTTGTCGCCGGCCTTCGTCGACGACCACGAGTTCGCCGCACCTCCAGTGAGCCTCTTCTTCGCGTCTGTCGCTGCCTCAGGTGAACCCCAATGCTCATTTGCCCTCTTCTTTCTCGTTTTCCAGATATTGGGCCGGTAGAGTATTTACTCTTTCCTTTCTTTTGCTTTTTCTCTTACTCGTAGATCTTCGTGCAAGGGTAGATCTTGGGAAATCAGTTTTTGGGTAGGATCCGGCGTCTCTCAGATTCGTATGTCTAGCGAGGAGTATCTTTCCGAATCATCCTCCAATAACCATCAAAGCAAAGCTTCCGACGGCCTTTCCGCTGAACTCTCCCGGATGGAGACTGATACCGGAAAAGATCAAGAGGCCAGCAGCTCCGGCCAAGCTTCCGTAGTAGATTTATCCGGTGTCACCCGTAGAGCCTGGAAGGGCTCCGACGTTACACAGCATGAAATTGATTGGCTGTACCGCTCCCGGAGGATACCGGCTGAAGTATCCTGCCGGCTTCCGGGCGACGAGTTTGAACAAGTCCTTCAACCCGGTGAAGTTGTCGTTTTTCTTGCTCATTTCGAGCGCGGCTTCGGCCTTCCTGCTTCTGACTTCTTTCGCCAATTTCTGGATTTTTACCAACTCCAGCCTCACCACCTTCCTGGCAATGCCATCTTCTATCTCTCTTGTTACGTTTCTTTCATGGAGGGCTACATAGGCCTCCCCCTACTCGCGAGACTTTTGCTCGCTTCTTTTCCCTTCGGATCAATTCCGTTCAGGGCAAAGAAATTCCTATGCCCAAGCCCGCCGTTCAGTGCGGGTCTTGCATCATCGGCTCCCGGCAAGGGAGCCCCTTTTTTAAATCTCTCATCCGGGCATGGCAAGAGACCTTTTTCTATGTGAAGAACACCGGTGCCGTAGATCTCATCAATCTTCCGGCTTTTAATCCGGCGGTGCCCACCAAGGCCAATTGGGGCTACAATCCAGGGAACACGCACATCGATACCAACCGGATTGTTCGCTTCATGGAACAAATGATGAGGGACTCGGACATTTGTTCTGACGACATCATCCGCACCTTTATTTCACGCCGGGTGCTTCCCCTCCAGCGCCGGGCTCATAAGATAAGTGAAATGTATGGTCCTCGCGACCCCACCAGGATCACCGGCCTCCCTCTCAGCAAGGAGGACGTAGTCCTTAAGGCTAGGCATATCTGCCAAACCTCTATGCCGATGGTCTGGGAATGGGGCAAGATCCCTCTTAGCACCACCAATCCTCCAACTGACGAAGTAAGAGATTATGTATTCCGGGTTGTTCTACCGATATCTTTTATGTTGTGGCTAACCGTTTTTCCATTCTTTTTCACGCGAAGCAGCGTTTTCCTCGCATCGCTGCGGAGAAACGAGGCCCTCGCCGGAGGCGAGCTCTGGACACGGAGGACCCGGATCCTTACGTGCACTGGACCGACCTCAAGATGGGCCGCACGCACACCCCGCGCCCCGGTAACTTCTCATCCAAAGACTCCGGTTCGGACGATGAGGTTACTATACTTGAGGTACTTAGCCTTTTTGTTTCCTCATTGGTTATCTTTTTGTAGACGCTCCCTCAGCCAGCACCAACCCGCAGGTCCTGGAACGCGTGGTTCCGCTGCAGGCCGAGGTCGGCCATTAGTTTATCGACAAACTCACCGGCCGCGGCCAAAAGCACAAGGCACCGGAGCCGGAGGCCGGCTCGAGCCAAGGGCCGCCCGCCAAGCGCCCAAAGAAGCCCTCTATGAGGCATTATAAGAAGCGGGAGATGCCGGTCGCTGACGGGTAAGCTTCCGCTTTTCCTTTTGCTTTGTTATACAAACTTCTTTTTCCGGCTAGTTTTTCCAACTTTCTTTTTTCTATCTTTTTCAGCCCAGTGCTCAAGGTCTCCAAGAGCGCTTCCGGCATCCCTCCGGAAAGCTCTGAAGAAGGCGCAAGGCCTTCACCTCCTCCTCAACAAAGTCCGGTACCATCTGGTGCCGGCAACCCTTCTGCCTCCCCTCTGGGGGGCACAACAAGTGCGGGGTGCGCGGCCCCTGAACTTCCAGATCACCGCGCGGAGGAGGATATCATCTCCCCTCCAGGAAACCCAGACACCGGCGCCAGCAACATCGGCGCCAACACTGAAGCTGCCGGGAGGGTGGAACCTTTGGTTTCCACCGTCCCGAAGAAGAAAAAGAAGAAAGCTTCCGCTTCCTCCCCCTCGAAGACCGTGCCGGAAACTTCCGCGCCGGCAAGCTCTACACTAGCGCAAGGCGCGCCCGATGCCTCCGCGCCGCCCAAGACCACATCCATGCGTCCTCCGGCAAGTTCAGCCGGAGGGCCTGCTGCGGCCAAGCCGCCAACTCCACCGCCAAGCCAAGAGCCCGTAGCGGCCAAAACCGGCTCCCTTGCCTCCGGCGCGCAGTCCCTTGTATTGCACGCCAGCCACGCCGCCATCGTTGCCGGGGAAACGGCTCCAGCTCCGCTGGGCCGGATCACCGAGCTGAGCCGCGGTGGCGCCAGCCTGGGGCACCTTCTCGATTACGCTGAAAAGTGGAATCAGGCGGATCTGTCCGCGGCGACGCTCGGCCTGGGCAAGGACAAGATGCCGGCGATCGATCCCGCTGGCCCCCGGAACACCACGCAGTACTTCAGCCGGCTGCGCCGCGCGGTGAAAGAATTTGACACCGCGTGGCACGACGCTACCAATAACGTGGTGGTAAGTTTTACCAAACTCCCAACTCTTCTTACAAACATGCCGGTTTTTACTCTTTCACAATTATGTATATCTTCCCAGTCCCCGAGTTTTGGGTTGAGAGCGCAGCTCTGAGCGCGAAACTTCCTTAGAGATACCAAAAACTGGCATCTTCACACTTTCTTTTTTACTTAAACAGAGCACGGCGGACGCCCGGAAGCGCCTCTTCGAGGAGCTTCTGTGGGAGCACCGGGATCTTGCCGAGGCCCACAGCCACTGCCAAGGTTTGTTTTCTTTGTGCACCCGGCTTCTTTCTTACGTATAGATTTTTCCTTCTCAACACTTATGAATTTTTTGCGTAACAGCCGTTCCGGAAGCCTCCATCGAGGCCCTCAAGATCCAGCTCAACAACCTTCAAGGTACCATTCTTTCTCCGTTTGGTTTGCCTTTCTGTGCTTTACCGGTTACATTTTTGTTAACACTTTCTTTTCCGGATTCCAGCTGAAAAGGAGCAGCTCATCCGGGATCACCGCAAGACGCCCAGGAGATTGTCTCCAGGGGGCTCAAGGACCAGGTGATACGTCTCCAACGTACCTATAATTTCTGATGTTCCATGCTTGTTTTATGACAATACCTACATGTTTTGCTCACACTTTATAATGTTTTTATGCGTTTTCGGAACTAACCTATTAACAAGGTGCCACAGTGCCAGTTCCTGTTTTCTGGTTCCGAAAGGCGTCGGGCAATATTCTCAATTCGACGAAACAAAGACCTAGTATCTTATTTTTCCCGGAAGACCCCGAACACCGAAGGAGAGTCGGAGGCGGGAGGGCCACCACACCATAAGGCGGCGCAGGCCCCGCCGCTATGGTGAGGAGGCCCCATGCACCCTCCTGCGCTGCCTCTTCGCCTATAAGACCCCTTTCGACCTAAAAACATGATACCGATTGACGAAACTCCAGAAAGACTCTAGGGGCGCCGCCACCATCGCGAAACTCCGTTTCGGGGGACAGAATCTCTGTTCCGGCACGCCGCCGGGCGGGGAAGTGCCCCAAGCCATCTCCATCGACGCCACCGCCTCCATCATGCTCCGTGTGTAGTTCCCCCATGGACTACGGGTTCTAGCTGTAGCTAGTTGGTATTCTCTCCCCATGTACTTCAATACAATGATCTCATGAGCTGCCTTACATGATTGAGATTCATCTGATGTAATCGGTGTTGTGTTTGTTGGGATCCGATGGATTGTTACATTATGATCAGTCTATCTATATAAGTTTGTGAAGTTATTGTTGCTGCAATCTTGTTGTGTTTAATGCTTGTCACTAGGGCCCGAGTGGCATGATCTTAGATTTAAGCTCTATACTTATTGCTTAGATTGTATCTACAAGTTGTTTGCACATGTCTATGTCCGAAACCCGAGGCCCCAGAGTGGCAGCAACTGGGATAACTGGAGGGGAAGGCTTAGATATGAGGATCACATGTTTTCACCGAGTGTTAATGCTTTGCTCCGGTGCTCTATTAAAAGGAGTACCTTAATTACCAGTAGTTTCCCTTGAGGCCCGGCTGCCACCGGCTGGTAGGACAAAAGATGTTGTACAAGTTTCTCATTGCGAGCACGTATGACTATATATGGAAAACATGCCTACATGATTAATAGACTTGATATTCTGTCTTAATGCTATTTCAATCTTATCAATTGCCCAACTGTAATTTGTTCACCCAACACTTGTTATTGGAGAGTTACCACTAGTGTAGATAGCTGGGAACCCCGGTCCATCTCTCATCATCATATACTCGTTCTACATGTCATTGGAAGTAGTATCAACTATTTTCTGGTGCCATTGCCTCTGTGTTAATTTACTGCTGCTTTGTTACTGTTACTATTGCTCTCATATTACTGCTTTCACATCACCCTGTTACTTGTTGCTTTTCCTGTGTTGAATTGACAACTCAGTTGTTAAGGCTTATAAGTATTCTTTACCTCCCCTTGTGTCGAATCAATAAATTTGGGTTTTACTTCCCTCGAAGACTGTTGCGATCCCCTATACTTGTGGGTTATCAAGACTATTTTCTGGCGCCGGGAGGCATAGCTCTACTCATAAGTTCACCGGAGTACACTCTACCTCTCTCTCTTTTTATTTTATTTTGTCTTGCTAGTTTACTTTTGTCTGGTTTATTTGTGCTTAGTTTATTTCTGTCTAGTTTTATTCTGCTTAGTTTACTTTTGTCTAGTTTGTTTTTGTCTTGTTTTATTTTCCCTATATACCCGAAAATCCATAAAAATTTGAAAAACCTAAAAATTAAAAACTGCTATTATGGGAGAACCTACAACCTATTTGGAGCTTATAGAATTATATAATAATTATAGAGAATCAAGAAAGGGAAAGTTATGAGTGCTGTGATAGAAAAATTGAATACAATTGCTAAAATCTTGCTTAAACGCCATGATATAAACTGTTGCTCTAAACATGATACTAAACATCTTAAATTTCAATGTGGCTTTAGTGAGGAAGTTTCAATTATGAACTATAATTGGAATAATGTAACGGCCCAGGGTAGGACCCCTAATAGTTTTGTCTGTTCTTTCTTTTTGTGCATCATCATGACATCATGCATCATATCATTCACAAGTTTTTATTAAATAAAAATTATTTTTAGATTAAAACTATTTTGGTTTCCCTCTCATATGGTTTTATATAAAACCCTCCTCTCTCCTTTTCATTTAACAAACCCAAAACAAAGATATTTGAATTATTTTGGACAACTAGTTTTAACTAATAATATGTTTTTGAAAATGTGCAACTTTCCCTTCCGGTTTCTATCTTGTTTTATTTCTTCTACCTATTCCTTTTTCCTTCTTCCTATTTTTCTTTGGGATATTCCCAGGAATTCAAAGCAAGGGGCCGTATCTCTGTTTTGGTCATCTCACGTAAAGCCATCACCAAAGCCTTTTTCCTTACCGAGCAATGAGACGCTCGTCTCTCTCCTCATCTCTGTACAGTCACGAAGGAAGCGTGATCCTCCACACATGGCCGACGCCACCTCCAACCACCACACCCACAGCTCCCTCCCTTCTTTATTCCCCATCGGAGCCAAAGCAAACCCTAGCCCGCATCCTCTCCACCCTCGTGCCGCCGCCCCTTCTTTACCCTCGACCACGCAAACGAGCGAGACGAAAGTTTCAGAGAAAACACCGAACACCTCCGCCGCAGCATCACCGTCGCCCCGTCGTCTCCGACCACCTCTCGCCGAACCAAGGCCACCACGAGCTTCTCCTCATCACGCTGAAGCTCCTCGACACACGCACGCAACAAATCGAGTTCGAAATCGACGACAAGGATCACTTCTCCATCTCCGCCGCTGGCAGAAATCTCGTGTTTCCGGCCGCCTCCGACCTCGTCCGCCACCGACGAGGTGTTCATCAGCTTTCTGGTGAGATGGCGGCCCTTTCCCCTCTCTTCGCCGTCTTGTTTGCTCTCTGTTCGGTTTCGCCTAATTCTGACGAAACTGTCGCCTTTGTTTTGCACGAGTTCATCTCCGCCATGGCCGACGACAGGCCTCTGCGCCGCACGCGCTCGTTCCTGCCGGCCTTCTTCCCGGTAGTCGACCACGTCGTCTCTGCTCTGGTCGCATCATTCCCGTTCTCGGTGAGCCTGCGACCCGATTCCACCCTTTCCCCGTCACAATCCTGCACTGCTGCTGCAACGCACGCGCACGAGCGCGCCTCCGTTCTGGGTTGTCGTAGCCAGGTTGCTGTCTCTGCTTGTTTTCTTCAGTTTGTTCAGTTTGGCTGCGCGTGTGCGCCAGCTCGTGGACTGCTAATGCTTGCTCTAAATCACGGCGATCCTTCTCTTTACAGGAATCAACAATAGTTCAGCTAGTATGTCTTCACGTCTGCTGTTTGTTCGATCAGGAGATCAAATCCCCCTAAAGCTACTTTTGTTTATCTTTGATCTCTGCAATCTCATGCCAGGTGTTCATATACTCTACGTCTGTAACTTGGGTCAGCATACGAAGAGTAGCATAGTTGATTCTCACCCTCGTTCTCTACTCTGAAGATCTCAGTACCAAATACAGTACGTTGCAAATCTGTATCCTTCTGGTTCGCCTCCTGTGTCCACTCCAGCCCATCTCTCTGCTTCTTGTTTCTTTTGCAAATCTTATCTATTTTAATACCTTTAAACTGTAAACTGAATAAATTGTTTTATATATGAAACTTAATCAGAAAAATGCAATGAATTCGAATATGCCATCCATATACATGTTTGCATGTGGCATCATGTAGTGTCATGTTAGTTTGCATCACACCTAATAATTAAATGCGGAGTAATTGGGAATTACCGGATACGGTTTCTCGCCCCGTTTAATTTGTGTAGCTCACTCATGCCATGTCTTGCCATGCTAATCAACTTTAATATTGCCGGTAGAAAAATAACGCAAACCTAATAATTGTTTGTTCGGGGTTCCGATCCCGCTTAATTGGATAAGTTGCATCGCATCATATTTGCCATGTCATGCATATCATCTTGATCATGCCGATTCTTCTTCCGTAGTTGTAAGACTTGCACCCGTTGTTTGTCCAGCATTTGCTTCTTCCCGGTTAGGATCGCGAAGTGGTGTTGTGAGGTACGACGAGTTCTCCGACAAGTTCTTCTGCAGCTTTTCACAGGCGAGCCCACCCCTTCACCTATTTTACTTTTACATGCTCTTTTGATCTATTGCTATCCTTATGTTGCGATTCTGTTGTGTCACGTGTCCTATCCACCTGTTACCTATATGTCCGAGATACACCTCCTCGCCCTACCTATTGTTTGTTGTTGCCAGCTTTGCGAGTCGTAGGCGAGTTTAGGGTCTTGTTGATATCTCGAGATGTTCGGGATATCTTGTTGGGAGGTTATCACATGCTATATCATTTGTTGGAGATAATCACACTTTACTTTATTGTTAACAACTAAAATTGTAAGTAGAGGCATCTGTGAGCCCCTTTGCGAAAGCATCGGAACTTTGACTCGCTAATGTCCCCTAGGACCCGAGTTCTTGTTATCTTCCGAGATTGAGCGCTCTACCCGTACGTGGGGACGTTTATTGGGACCCCCTCACCCATTACCTTTTCTCAAGTCAGTTGAAAAGGGGGCCACAACCTTGGTTTTATTCGCCTATGCCATGTATGCCATGCTTTACTTATGTTGCCTTGGTTTCTGTTGCCTTCGGGTGTTTATATTCGTACTGTACCTTGCGGGACGTTTAGCGAAGCGTGTGGTTTGCACGCCTAGCCGCCGGCGCAAACCTCTGAGTCCGCTCGAGTACGGCCGGACTTCGTTACGGGTAGCTTAGTTGGGTGGCCCCCAGACTTTCTTGTTGAACTGGAACGGTCTTGTTGTGAGACATCCACCTGTCGTAAGTGGGTCGAGCATGCGTATGGTTACATTTGGGCAACCCCTGCAGGGTGTAAATCTTATCGATAAGCCGTGTCCGCGGTTATGGACGACTTGGAATTGTATAGCTTGATCATAGAACAACTTACACCTTATTTCCTGTTGTTAATAATTTGCTAATAAAACCATTTTCAAAAGTGTGTGTGCCTTTGTAATACCTCTTGGCGAAGGGGGATCGCATCGGCTGTGTTATGTTTGCAGAGTATAGAACTGTTACCTTGTGCGCTCTCTTATCTTCTCTGAGTAGACGGATGTTGTACGTGTCTCTATTGGATAGTAGCTTTGCTGCCGCTAAACTCCACATATAGCCGGGTGAAGTTTATACCGCCCACCAGCGAGCATAGCTGGTCTTGTCTCGCAAGTACGTGCCAATGGTACTTACCCTCGCCTTCCTTTCTTTTTGTCTCCTCCCCTTTTGTCGGCAACCGATGGCCCGACTTTGACAGGTACGAGATGGCGACGTTAGCAAGGTTACCCTCCGGCTTGGCCGGGCAGGGTTATGGACGTCACTTGGTTATCTTCGGGACTCTTAGTCCAATTTGCATCTTGTCCGTACTCGGACGTATTTGATCTTCTGTATGATTCGGATCTTTGTATGTATCTATTTGTATCTTGACTCGTTGGAGTCGTTGTTGTAATATATGTTTTTGTGGGCTCTATTGTAATCCTGTTGTAATGTTACCGCTCGTGTTAATTCCTCTGGCATCACGTGTGTGATTCGTCGCGCACGTCGTGTCGGAGGGCGTCTCTGGATCGATATCGTGCGGATTTCGGCGGGATCGCTGAATCCTCATGGTACCGGTTCCGGGGCGTCACAAGTTGGTATCAGAGCTCAGGTTGACGGTACCCCACTAGTCTAGCCTGTAGGATAACCTTGCCAATGGTCGTTGAGTTTAGAGAGTCCAAATTATTTTCTAAAAACTTCTTTGGATAGTTCTGATTAGCTCTGATTTTTCTCCTTACCTATATTCTTTCTCCTCTTACCTTTGCGAGTTTTGAATCTTCTCTTATCTGTTTCTCTGAGTCTTAGGTTTCGACGTGGGTTGGACGATCTTTGCCTTTATCCTAATAGGACCGATCTCTGAAGATTTCCGACAGAAGAACATCACCGGCGGCTAACCTTCGGCTTCTCCATCGATGTCATCTATGCCTCTCTGATCTTTCTACAATTCTTTGAACTTTGACTCCATCGAATCCTTGGTGACAATGCTTGTCGATATCGTCAGTCTGAATTCCGGGATTTGGGTACACGAATCTCCTATTCATGTACAGAGTAATACTTCGAGTATGGGATGGATTGATCACCCTACCGATACTCTTATTATTCACCCTTGTCACATTGAATTGGTGGATTTGTGTGACTGATACTCCTTCCTTTGTTTCTCCGGAGCCATCATCGTCATCGGAACAACGACTTCTTGTTAGTGGTGTCGACGAGATCGACACGTCGCCTGAAGACCCGATAGTTCACCTCTCTCCCCCGTACCTTGAGGTGGAACCTCGGGGCGAGGTTCCTTGTTAGTGGTGTCGATTGTAACGGCCCAGGGTAGGACCCCTAATAGTTTTGTCTGTTCTTTCTTTTTGTGCATCATCATGACATCATGCATCATATCATTCACAAGTTTTTATTAAATAAAAATTATTTTTAGATTAAAACTATTTTGGTTTCCCTCTCATATGGTTTTATATAAAACCCTCCTCTCTCCTTTTCATTTAACAAACCCAAAACAAAGATATTTGAATTATTTTGGACAACTAGTTTTAACTAATAATATGTTTTTGAAAATGTGCAACTTTCCCTTCCGGTTTCTATCTTGTTTTATTTCTTCTACCTATTCCTTTTTCCTTCTTCCTATTTTTCTTTGGGATATTCCCAGGAATTCAAAGCAAGGGGCCGTATCTCTGTTTTGGTCATCTCACGTAAAGCCATCACCAAAGCCTTTTTCCTTACCGAGCAATGAGACGCTCGTCTCTCTCCTCATCTCTGTACAGTCACGAAGGAAGCGTGATCCTCCACACATGGCCGACGCCACCTCCAACCACCACACCCACAGCTCCCTCCCTTCTTTATTCCCCATCGGAGCCAAAGCAAACCCTAGCCCGCATCCTCTCCACCCTCGTGCCGCCGCCCCTTCTTTACCCTCGACCACGCAAACGAGCGAGACGAAAGTTTCAGAGAAAACACCGAACACCTCCGCCGCAGCATCACCGTCGCCCCGTCGTCTCCGACCACCTCTCGCCGAACCAAGGCCACCACGAGCTTCTCCTCATCACGCTGAAGCTCCTCGACACACGCACGCAACAAATCGAGTTCGAAATCGACGACAAGGATCACTTCTCCATCTCCGCCGCTGGCAGAAATCTCGTGTTTCCGGCCGCCTCCGACCTCGTCCGCCACCGACGAGGTGTTCATCAGCTTTCTGGTGAGATGGCGGCCCTTTCCCCTCTCTTCGCCGTCTTGTTTGCTCTCTGTTCGGTTTCGCCTAATTCTGACGAAACTGTCGCCTTTGTTTTGCACGAGTTCATCTCCGCCATGGCCGACGACAGGCCTCTGCGCCGCACGCGCTCGTTCCTGCCGGCCTTCTTCCCGGTAGTCGACCACGTCGTCTCTGCTCTGGTCGCATCATTCCCGTTCTCGGTGAGCCTGCGACCCGATTCCACCCTTTCCCCGTCACAATCCTGCACTGCTGCTGCAACGCACGCGCACGAGCGCGCCTCCGTTCTGGGTTGTCGTAGCCAGGTTGCTGTCTCTGCTTGTTTTCTTCAGTTTGTTCAGTTTGGCTGCGCGTGTGCGCCAGCTCGTGGACTGCTAATGCTTGCTCTAAATCACGGCGATCCTTCTCTTTACAGGAATCAACAATAGTTCAGCTAGTATGTCTTCACGTCTGCTGTTTGTTCGATCAGGAGATCAAATCCCCCTAAAGCTACTTTTGTTTATCTTTGATCTCTGCAATCTCATGCCAGGTGTTCATATACTCTACGTCTGTAACTTGGGTCAGCATACGAAGAGTAGCATAGTTGGTTCTCACCCTCGTTCTCTACTCTGAAGATCTCAGTACCAAATACAGTACGTTGCAAATCTGTATCCTTCTGGGTCGCCTCCTGTGTCCACTCCAGCCCATCTCTCTGCTTCTTGTTTCTTTTGCAAATCTTATCTATTTTAATACCTTTAAACTGTAAACTGAATAAATTGTTTTATATATGAAACTTAATCAGAAAAATGCAATGAATTCGAATATGCCATCCATATACATGTTTGCATGTGGCATCATGTAGTGTCATGTTAGTTTGCATCACACCTAATAATTAAATGCGGAGTAATTGGGAATTACCGGATACGGTTTCTCGCCCCGTTTAATTTGTGTAGCTCACTCATGCCATGTCTTGCCATGCTAATCAACTTTAATATTGCCGGTAGAAAAATAACGCAAACCTAATAATTGTTTGTTCGGGGTTCCGATCCCGCTTAATTGGATAAGTTGCATCGCATCATATTTGCCATGTCATGCATATCATCTTGATCATGCCGATTCTTCTTCCGTAGTTGTAAGACTTGCACCCGTTGTTTGTCCAGCATTTGCTTCTTCCCGGTTAGGATCGCGAAGTGGTGTTGTGAGGTACGACGAGTTCTCCGACAAGTTCTTCTGCAGCTTTTCACAGGCGAGCCCACCCCTTCACCTATTTTACTTTTACATGCTCTTTTGATCTATTGCTATCCTTATGTTGCGATTCTGTTGTGTCACGTGTCCTATCCACCTGTTACCTATATGTCCGAGATACACCTCCTCGCCCTACCTATTGTTTGTTGTTGCCAGCTTTGCGAGTCGTAGGCGAGTTTAGGGTCTTGTTGATATCTCGAGATGTTCGGGATATCTTGTTGGGAGGTTATCACATGCTATATCATTTGTTGGAGATAATCACACTTTACTTTATTGTTAACAACTAAAATTGTAAGTAGAGGCATCTGTGAGCCCCTTTGCGAAAGCATCGGAACTTTGACTCGCTAATGTCCCCTAGGACCCGAGTTCTTGTTATCTGTTCCGAGATTGAGCGCTCTACCCGTACGTGGGGACGTTTATTGGGACCCCCTCACCCATTACCTTTTCTCAAGTCAGTTGAAAAGGGGGCCACAACCTTGGTTTTATTCGCCTATGCCATGTATGCCATGCTTTACTTACTGTTGCCTTCGTGTGTTTACTTCCCGCCTTCGGTGTTTATATTCTGATCGTACCTTGCGGACGTTTAGCGGGTGGTTTGCACGCCTAGCACGGCGCGCAAACCTCGAGTCCGGAGTACGGCCGACTTCGTTACGTAGCTTAGTTGGGTGGCCCCCTAGACTTTCTTGTTGAACTGGAACGGTCTTGTTGTGAGACATCCACCTGTCGTAAGTGGGTCGAGCATGCGTATGGTTACATTTGGGCAACCCCTGCAGGGTGTAAATCTTATCGATAAGCCGTGTCCGCGGTTATGGGCGACTTGGAATTGTATAGCTTGATCATAGAACAACTTACACCTTATTTCTGTTGTTAATAATTTGCTAATAAAGCCATTTTCAAAAGTGTGTGTGCCTTTGCAATACCTCTTGGCGAAGGGATCGCATCGGCGTGTTATGTTTGCAGATATAGATCGTTACCTTGTGCGCTCTCTTATCTTCTCTGAGTAGACGGATGTTGTACGTGTCTCTATTGGATAGTAGCTTTGTCGCTAAACTCCACATATAGCCGGGTGAAGTTTATACCGCCCACCAGCGAGCATAGCCGGTCTTGTCTCGCAAGTACGTGCCAATGGTACTTACCCTCGCCTTCCTTTCTTTTTGTCTCCTCCCCCTTTTGTCGGCAACCGATGGCCCGACTTTGACAGTACGAGATGACGACGTTAGCAAGGTTACCCTTCCGCTTGGCCTGGGCAGGGTTATGGACGCCACGGTTATCTTCAGGACTCTTAGTCCAATTTGCATCTTGTCCGTACTCGGACGTATTTGATCTTCCGTATGATTCGGATCTTTGTATGTATCTATTTGTATCTTGACTCGTTGGAGTCGTTGTTGTAATATATGTTTTTGTGGGCTCTATTGTAATCTGTTGTAATGTTACCGCTCGTTAATTCCTCCGCATCACGTGTGTGATTCGTCGCGCACGTCGTGTCGGAGGGTCTCTGGATCGATATCGTGCGGATTTCGCGGGATCGCTGGAATCCTCATGGTACCGGTTCCGGGGCGTCACAAATAACTATATTCATTTTGGGTTCGAAGAGGTAGAACAATTTGTCTTATTTATGGGAGCTTCTGAAATAGAATCCTTCATGGCTAAAAATTATGAAACTTGTGTTGTTTGTAAGGACCTTAAAGATCATGTCTCTTATATCCTTAATTTTTGCATAGAAAGTTACAGTGATAATCCTTATATCATTGATTATAAAGAGAGACTCATTAATGTACTAGAATGCACTCACAATTTGCAGGAACTGTGGAAGAAGAAATTGATGAACCTGAAAGCTCATTGGATGAAAAAGAGGAGGAAATTGATGAACCTGAAAGCTCATTGGATGAAAAAGAAGAGGAGAGTGATGAACAAAAGGAGGAAGAATGGATTAGCTACCCATGCCAACCTTCTAATGAGAGTAACTCTTTATCTCTTACACTATTTGATTGTCCTCCATGCTTACCGAAAGAGGATGAATGTTATGTTCCTGTGGATTCTCTTGAAATATTCCCTATGAGTAAAACTTGTGAGAATAATTATGCTACTATCATTTATGATAATCCATGCTACTTTGATAAATCTTATGATAATGATTTGTTTGTGCCTGATGTCGAAATGCATGGTACTAAAGAGTTTTGCTTGGCAAATGTTTATGATAAATCTCTAGATGATGGTCCTATGTTACTTGATAATATTAATTGTACTACTAATGAAAATGGGATTGGAGAGTTCTTGACTTTATCTATGAGTCCCATATCTTTTGAGATTGATCAATCATCTTGTTATATTATTGATAAAAGTGGGTTTGAAAGTTTTAATCCTATTATTTCTGAGCTTGATAAAAATTATGTGTTTGTGAATCATGAAAAGCATGCTTTATGTGATAGTTATATTGTTGAGTTTATCCATGAAGCTACTAAAAATTATTATGAGAGAGGAAAATATGGTTGTAGAAATTTGCATGGTACTAAAACACCTCTCTATATGCTGAAACTTTTGAAGCTACTCTTGTTTTATCTTCTTATGCTTGTCACTTTGTTCTTCATGAATTTATTTGTGTACAAGATTCCTATGCATAGGAAGTGGGTTAGACTTAAATGTGTTTTGAACTTGCTTTTTGATGCTCTCTTTTTCTTCAACTCTCATCCTTATGTGAGCATCATTAAAATTGCTGAGCCCATCTTAATGGCTATAAAGAAAGCACTTCTTGGGAGATAACCCATGTCTTTATTTTGCTACTGTTTTGTTGTGTCTTGAAAGTTGTTACTACTGTAGCAACCTCTCCTTATCTTTATTTTATTGCATTGTTGTGCCAAGTGAAGTCTCCAATAGAAGGTTGATGCTAGATTTGGATTTCTGCGCAGAAACAGATTTCTATCTGTCACGAATTTGGGCAGGGCTCTCTGTAGGAAACTCAGAAAAATCTGCCAATTTACGTGCGTGATCCTCAGATATGTACGCAACTTTCATTAGTTATAAGTTTTCTGATTTGAGCAACGGAAGTACCTCTTAAAAATTCGTGTTTACTGGTTGTTCTGTTTTGGCAGATTCTGTCTCTGTTTTTGCATTGTCTCTTGTGGACTTTAAGTAAGGCTTTCTAGACGTGGAGAGCTGTAGCTAATGTTTTATTGAGTTCTTGCAATGTGTCACTACAGGATCAAAGTGGATTAAAGTTTTTTGAGTACTAACCCCTCTAATGAAGTTTATGAGAAGTTTGGTGTGAAGGAAGTTTTCAAGGGTCAAGAGAGGAGGATGATATATGATCAAGAAGAGTGAAAAGTCTAAGCTTGGGGATGCCCGTGGTTCATCCCCGCATATTTCAAGAAGACTCAAGCTAAGCTTGGGGATGCCCAAGGCATCTCCTTCTTCATCAACAACTTATCAGGTTTCTTCTATTGAAACTATATTTTTATTCAGTCACATCATATGTGCTTTACTTGGAGCGTCTGTTTGTTTTTATTTTTGTTTGTGTTTGAATAAATTCAGATCCTAGCAATCCTTGTGTGGGAGAGATACATGCTCCGCTTTTTCATATGAACACTGGTGTTCTTCGTTTTATTTTTAATGTTCATGGCGGAGTTGAAAACCGTTGCACTTATTGATATTTGGTTGGAAACAGAAAATGCCCCATATTGTCTTGAATAATTTGATACTTGGCAATTGTTTTGAGCTCTCAAGTAGATCATGATTAAGCTCTTGCATCATGTAGTTTAAATCTATTAGTGGAGAACTACCGTAGAGCTTGTTGAAATTTGGTTTGCATGATTGGTCTCTCTAAGGTCTAGATATTTTCTGGTAAAAGTGTTTGAGCAACAAGGAAGACAGTGTAGAGTCTTATAATGCTTGCAATATGTTCTTATGTAAGTTTTCTGTACCGGTTTATACTTGTTTGCTTCAAACAACCTTACTAGCCAAAGCCTTGTACCGAGAGGAAATGCTTCTCGTGCATCCAAAACCTTGAGCCAAAACCTATGCCATTTGTGTCCACCATATCTACCTACTATGTGGTATTTCGCCATTCCAAGTAAATACTTCATGTGCTACCTTTAAACAATTCAAAAGCTATTATCTCTTATTTGTGTCAATGTTTTATAGCTCATGAGGAAGTATGTGGTGTTTTATCTTTCGATCTTGTCATTTACTTCTGACTTTCACAATGGACTAGTGGCTCATCCGCTTATCCAATAATTTTGCAAAAAGAGCTGGCAACGGGGTTCCCAGCCCCAATTAATTAACTTTCATTAATAATTCTCTTCACGTGTTTTGCCCTGATCTATCATAAGCAACTTAATTTTGCAAATAGACACTCCTCCATGGTATGTGAAATGTTGGACCCGAGGATTCGGTTAGCCATGGCTTGTGTAAGCAAAAGGTTGGGAGGAGTGTCATCTAATAAATAAAACTAAAATACATGTGTAAACAAAAGAGAAGAGGGATGATCTACCTTGTAGAGATAACGTCCTTCATGGGAGCCGCTCTTGAGAGTCTGGTTGGCGAGGTAGTTATAGTACCCACTACCATTCGTTGACAACAACAAACACCTCTCAAAACTTTACTTTTATGCTCTCTATATGATTTCAAAACTTAAAAAGCTCTAGCACATGATTTAATCCCAGCTTCCCTCTGCGAAGGGCCTTTCTTCTACTTTATGTTGAGTCAGTTTACCTACTTCCTTCCATCTTAGAAGCAAACACTTGTGTCAACTGTGCATTGATTCTTACATACTTGCTTATTTGCATTCATCATATTACTTTGTGTTGACAATTATCCATGAGATATGTATGTTGAAAGTTGAAAGCAACCGCTGAAACTTAAATCTTCCTTCAATGCCTTTACTTTGAATTTATTGCTTTATGAGTTAACTCTTATGCAAGACTTTTGATGCTTGTCTTGAAAGTACTATTCATGAAAAGTTTTGTTATATGTTATCTATTTGTTAGCAAACTATAGATCGTTGCCTTGAGTCACTGCATTCATCTCATATGCTTTGCAATAGTATGATCAAGATTATGTAAGTAGCATGTCACTACAGAAATTATTCTTTTTATCGTTTACCTACTCGAGGCGAGCAGAACTAAGCTTGGGGATGCTTGATACGTCTCCAACGTACCTATAATTTCGATGTTCCATGCTTGTTTTATGACAATACCTACATGTCTTGCTCACACTTTATAATGTTTTTATGCGTTTTAACTAACCTATTAACAAGATGCCACAGGCTGTCCGGTTTCTTTTGGTTCCGAAAGGCTGTTCGGCAATATTCTCAATTCGACGAAACAAAGACCTAGTATCTTATTTTTCCCGGAGACCCAGAACACCGAAGGAGAGTCGAAGGCGGGCCGAGGGCCACCACACCATAGGCGGCGCGGGCCCGGGCCGCGCGCCTATGGTGAGAGGCCCCGGCGCCCTCTGCGCGCCTCTTCGCCTATAAGACCCCTTTCGACCTAAAAACGCGATACCGATTGACGAAACTCCAGAGACTCCAGGGCGCCGCCACCATCGCGAAACTCCGTTTGGGGACCTCACGCGCCGGACGGGGAAGTGCCCCGAAGCCATCTCCATCGACGCCACCGCCTCCATCATGCTCGTGAGTAGTTCCCCCATGGACTACGGGTTCTAGCGTAGCTAGTTGGTATTCTCTCCCCATGTACTTCAATACAATGATCTCATGAGCTGCCTTACATGATTGAGATTCGTCTGATGTAATCGGTGTTGTGTTTGTTGGGATCCGATGGATTGTTACATTATGATCAGTCTATCTATATAAGTTTGTGAAGTTATTGTTGCTGCAATCTTGTTGTGTTTAAGGCTTGTCACTAGGGCCCGAGTGGCATGATCTTAGATTTAAGCTCTATACTTATTGCTTAGATTGTATGTACAAGTTGTTTGCACATGTCTATGTCCGGAACCCGAGGCCCCGAGTGACTGGGATAACTGGAGGGGAAGGCTTAGATATGAGGATCACATGTTTTCACCGAGTGTTAATGCTTTGCTCCGGTGCTCTATTAAAAGGAGTACCTTAATTACCAGTAGTTTCCCTTGAGGCCCGGCTGCCACCTATTGGTAGGACAAAAGATGTTGTACAAGTTTCTCATTGCGAGCACGTATGACTATATATGGAAAACATGCCTACATGATTAATAGACTTGATATTTTGTCTTAATGCTATTTCAATCTTATCAATTGCCCAACTGTAATTTGTTCACCCAACACTTGTTATTGGAGAGTTGCCACTAGTGTAGATAGCTGGGACCCCGGTCCATCTCTCATCATCATATACTCGTTCTACATGTCATTGGAAGTAGTATCAACTATTTTCTGGTGCCATTGCCTCTGTGTTACTTTTACTGTTGCTTTGTTACTGTTACTATTGCTCTCTGATACGTCCAATTTGCATCACTATTTTGTATCATAATTTTCTGTTATTCATTGATATATTTCATATTGGGACACAATACTTATGTTATTTCATCTATTTTGCATGTTTCATCATTATTGGAGGATCAAGCGCGGGAGCCAGGATTCTGCTGGAAAAAGCACCGTCAGAATGCAATATTTCGGAAGATCAACTGTGGAAGGAAATTACACGTAAATTCCTATTTTCCGGATGACGGAGGGAGCGAGGGGGAGAAGAGGGGACCCGAGGTGGGCCCACCCCATAGGCCGGCGCGCCCCCGGCCGCGCGCCTATGAGGAGGGGCCCACGGCCCTCTCGCCTCCTTTCTTCGCGTATGCCTTCGTCCCGAAACCTAAGCCACAAAGGGTACCTCACGAAGAGTTACGCCGCCTCTCGGGGCGGAGAACACCAGAGAGAAAGAGCTCTCCGCGGCAGAACGGGGGGAAATTCCCTCCCGGAGGGGAAATCGACGCCATCGCCATCGTCATCGAGCTGGACATCATCTCCATCATCATCATCATCATCTCCACCATCTACACCGCCATCACCACCGCTGCACCTCGTCACCGCTGTAACGATTTGGGTTGGATCTTGATTGTTTGATAGGGGAAACTCTCCCGGTGTTAATTTCTACTTGTTATTGATGCTATTGAGTGAAACCTTTGAACCAAGGTTTATGTTTAGATTGTTATTCATCACCATATCACCTCTGATTGTATTCCATATGATGTCTCGTGAGTAGTTCGTTTAGTTCTTGAGGACATGGGTGAAGTCTAAATGTTAGTAGTGAACTATGGTTGAGTAATATTTAATGTTATGATATTTAAGTTGTGGTGTCATTCTTCTAGTGGTGTCGTGTGAACGTCGACTACACGATACTTCACCATTTATGGGCCTAGGGGAGTGCATCTTGTATTCGGTTGCTAATTGCGGGGTTGCCGGAGTGACAGAAACCTAAGCCCCCGTTGGTATATCGATGCAAGAGGGATCGCAGGATCTCAGAGTTTAAGGTTGTGGTTAGATTTATCTTAATTACTTTCTTGTAGTTGCGGATGCTTGCAAGGGGTATAATCACAAGTATGTATTAGTCCTAGGAAGGGCGGTGCATTAGCATAGGTTCACCCACACAACACTTATCAAAACAATGAAGATTAATTAGCGTATGAAGCGAAAGCACTAGACTAAAATCCCCGTGTGTCCTCAAGAACGTTTGGTCATTATAAGTAAACAAACCGGCTTGTCCTTTGTGCTAAAAAGGATTGGGCCACTCGCTGCAATTATTTCTCTCGCATTTTATTTACTTGTACTTTATTTATCTGCAATATCAAAACCCTTGAATACTTGTCTGTGAGCATTTACGTGAATCCTTCATCGAAACTGCTTGTCAACACCTTCTGCTCCTCGTTGGGATCGACATTCTTACTTATCGAAGATACTACGATACACCCCCTATACTTGTGGGTCATCAAGACTATTTTCTGGCGCCGTTGCCGGGGAGTGAAGCGCTATTGGTAAGTGGAATTGGTAAGGAAAACCTTACTGTTTGTGCTGATTTTATTTCTGCCTGCTACTATAAGTCATTATGGAGAGATCTTCTCTTCAATTTCTATTTGGGAAATCTACTACTACTGTAACGGTAGTGGATGAAGCGCCAGGTGAGGAAGTGATACCATATAAAATACCTATGAAAATTATTGAACGTGTTATGGATAACCGCTATGAAGGGGATGGAACTATTCATCCTGGTGATCATTTACTGTTTTTGCATGAATTATGCGGGTTATTCAAATGTGCAGGTATTGCTATGAATGAAGTTAGAAAGAAACTATTCACTATATCGCTGTCTGGTAAAGCGGCGCATTGGTATAAATTACTGGATAATGGGGATTCTCTTGAATGGAATGATATTGTGCCCGGTTTTATTCTAAGTTCTATCCTCCAAGTGAAATTCACAAGGATCGGAACCGCATTTATAATTTCTGGCCTCATGATGGAGAGAGTATTGCCCAAGCTTGGGGAGATTGAAGTCTTTAATGCTCAAATGCCCCATTCATGAGCTTCCTAATGTTATTATTGATAATTTCTATGCAAGACTTTCTTTTCAAGACAAGACCTTGCTGGATACTTCTTGTTCTGGATCATTTACATGCAACAAAGAAGAGTTTAAGAGGGACCTTCTTGATCGGATCCAGGAGAATACTGAAGGATGGGAAAATGATAAAGATAGAGAATCAGGTATAATTTATGATTATAAATGCATTGAAGTTTTTATGGATACTGATAAATTTCGTAATATGAGTGCTACATATGGTCTTGATTCCCAAGTTGTTGCAAATCTTTACAAAGCTTTTGCCTCTCATTATGAATTGCCTAAGAAGAATTTTGATAAGTATCATGAACCGTATAAAGATAAAGTTGATTCATCTGTAAACAAATGTGTAGTGATTGAAACTGTTGATCATGTTATTCCTGAAGCTTATATTGAAAAAACTCCTTTCCCTGCTAAAATGAAAGAGTATTCTGTTATATCTAGTGTGGTTAATAAAAGTGAAAAGAAACCTATAGAACCTCAAGAACAAATTAAGGTTGAACCTGCTGTTGCAATAGTTAAAGATCTTGTGACTGAAAATGTGGAGGATGGTCATATTATTTTCTGTGAAGATGCTTCTAATATTGTTTCACATCCTAATAAACCCAAACAAGTTAGTGTTCCTATGCTATCTGTTAGAATTGGTGATCATTGCTATTATGGTTTATGTGATATTGGTGCAAGTGTTAGTGCTATTCCTTATGAGCTTTACACGGAGATTATGCACGAAATTGATTCTTGTGAACTTGAAGATATTGATGTGGTCATTCAGCTGGCTAATAGAGAAACTATTTCTCCAATTGGTATTGTTCGAGATGTGGAAGTTCTATGTGGTAAGATTAAATATCCTGCTGACTTTTTGGTACTTGGTTCTGTTGCTAGTGATTATTGTCCTATCATTTTTGGTAGACCTTTTCTAAATACTTGTGGAGCTATTATAGATTGCAAGAAAGAGAAAATTTTGACTAAATTTGCTGGTGAATCTTATGAGTTTAACTTCTCTAAATTTACCAAAACTCCTTATAAAGTTGATTTGCCTAGTGATGATTTTAAAATGGAGCAGTGTGCATCTATTGTTCTTGTTCCTAATAATCCTTTGCAGCAACATTTGGAGAATAGCGAGAGTGAAGTTTTTAGGAAAGAAAGAGATGAGCTTGAGGAAATTTTTCTTCGCCAACCTATTCTCAAGCATGATTTACCGGTGGAAGATTTGGGTACAACACCGCCACCAAAGGAAGATCCTGTTTTTGATTTAAAGCCTTTACCTGATAATCTTAAATATGCTCATATTGATGATAAGAAAATATATCCTGTTATTATTAGTTCTAAGCTTTCAGAGATTGAGGAAGAAAGGTTATTGGAAATATTGAAGAAACACCGAGGAGCTATTGGCTACACTCTTGATGATTTGAAGGGGATTTCTCCCTCTATTTGCCAACATGCTATCAATATGGAAGATGATGCAAAGCCTGTTGTTGAACATCAACGTCGTCTAATTCCGAAGATGAAGGAGGTGGTAAGGAATGAGGTATTAAAACTTCTTGAAGCTGGTATTATATATCCTATTGCGATAGTAGATGGGTTAGTCTGTGCATTGTGTTCCTAAGAAAGGAGGAATGACTGTTGTGCCTAATGATAATGATGAGCTCATACCTCAAAGAGTAGTTGTAGGGTATATAATGTGCATTGATTTTCGAAAAGTTAATAAAGTTACTAAGAAAGATCATTACCCTTTACCCTTTATTGATCAAATGCTAGAAAGGTTATCTAAAAATACTCACTTTTGTTTTCTTGATGGTTATTCTGGGTTTTCACAAATTGCTGTTAAAGCTAAAGATCAAGAGAAAACCACTTTCACTTGTCCTTATGGAACTTATGCTTATAGGCGTATGCCTTTTGGTTTATGTAATGCTCCTGCTACTTTTCAAAGATGCATGTCCGCTATTTTTCATGGCTTTTGCGAGAGTATTGTAGAGGTGTTCATGGATGATTTTTCTGTCTATGGGAATTCTTTTGATAATTGCTTGCGAAACCTCGATAAAGTTTTGCAGATGTGAAGAAACTAACCTTGTTCTTAATTGGGAGAAATGCCACTTTATGGTTAATGAAGGAATTGTATTGGGACATAAAATTTCCGAGAGAGGTATTGAAGTTGATAGAGCTAAAGTTGAAGCAATTGAGAAGATGCCCTATCCGAGGGATGTTAAAGGTATTCGTAGTGTTCTTGGTCATGCTGGGTTTTATAGGAGATTTATTAAAGATTTCTCTAAAATTTCAAAGCCTCTTACTAATCTTCTTCAAAAAGATGTACCTTTTTTTTGATGATGATTGTAAGGAAGCTTTTGAAACTCTAAAGAAAGCCTTAACAACTGCTCCTATAGTTGAACCTCCTTGGAATTTGCCTTTTGAAATTATGTGTGATGCTAGTGATTTTGCTGTAGGCGCTGTTCTTGGACAGCGAGTAGATAAAAAATTAAATGTTATTCATTATGCTAGTAAGACTCTTGATGCTGCTCAAAGAAATTATGCTACAACTGAAAAGGAATTATTAGCTGTAGTCTTTGCTTGTGACAAGTTTAGACCCTATATTGTTGATTCAAAAGTCACGATTCATACTGATCATGCTGCAATTAGATACCTTATGACAAAGAAAGATGCTAAGCCAAGGCTTATTAGATGGGTACTTCTTTTGCAAGAATTTGATTTACATATTATAGATAGGAAAGGTGCTGATAATCCCGTTGCTGATAATTTGTCTAGATTGGAAAATATTGCTTATGATCCTGTTCCTTAATGATAATTTTCCAAATGAACAATTGGCTGTAATAAAGGTGAACTCGCGAGATAGCCCTTGGTATGCTGATTATGCTAACTTTATTGTATCCAAGTACTTGCCTCCAACCTTTTCAGCTCAGCAAAGGAGGAAATTCTTTTATGACTTGAGGCATTATTTTTGGGATGACCCACACCTATATAAAGAAGGAGTGGATGGTATTATGCGAAGATGTGTTCCTGAATATGAACAATAGGAGATATTGAGTAAATGTCATGGTAGTGCTTATGGAGGACATCACGCGGAGATAGAACCACGCAAAAGGTTCTACAATCAGGTTTTATTGGCCAACACTTTTCAAAGATGCAAGGAAGTTTATCTTATCTTGTGATGAATGTCAAAGAGTTGGTAATATCTCTAGACGCAATGAAATGCCTATGAATTATACTCTTGTTATTGAACCATTCGATTGTTGGGGATTCGACTTCATGGGTCCTTTCCCTTCTTCAGAAGGTAACACTCATATACTTGTCGCTGTGTATTATGTTACTAAATGGGTAGAAGCTATACCTACAAAAAGTGCTGATGGTGAGACTTCTTTAAAAATGCTTTTAGATATTATTTTTCCTAGATTTGGAGTACCTAGATATATTATGACTGATGGAGGTTCTCATTTTATTCATGGAGGTTTTAGAAAAACTCTTGCTAAGTATGGTATTAATCATAGAATTGCTTCCGCTTATCACCCTCAAACTAGTGGTCAAGTAGAATTATCAAATAGAGAGATTAAATCTATTTTGGGAAAGACCGTTAATAAATCTAGAAAGAATTGGGCTAGCAAATTGAACGAAGCACTATGGGCTTATAGAATTGCTTATAAAAATCCTATGGGAATGTCACCTTATAAAATGGTTTATGGAAAAGCTTGTCATTTACCTCTAGAACTAGAGCACAAAGCTTATTGGGCTGTTAGAGAACTAAATAAAGATCCAAAACTAGCCGGTAATAAGAGGTTGCTGCAATTAAGTTCTCTAGATGAATGGAGAAGTGAAGCTTATGAAAATGCTAAACTCTTTAAAGAAAAAGTTAAGAAGTGGCATGATAGAAGAATTATTAAAAGAGAGTTTAATATTGGGGATAAAGTCCTATTGTATCGGTCTCGTCTCAGATTCTTTGCAGGGAAATTACTCTCGAAATGGGAAGGATCATATGTTGTTGAGGAGGTGTATCGTTCAGGAGCAATTAAAATTAGCTCTCTCCAAGGCAATGCTACGCAAGTGGTGAATGGACAAAGACTCAAGCATTATATCTCGGGTGATTCTTATAATGTTGATGTTGATATTATTCAAGTGGAAACACCGGAGGCTTTCATCAAAGGACAAATTGACAGTCCGCCAGAACTCGACTTTGAATAGGTAACGGTACAGGTAATAAAAGTCCGCGTTTAGCTTTCCGAACAATATTTCTGCTGTTTTTGGAAAATATAAAAAATTACAAAATCGAAACGGAGTGGAAGAGACGCGCGAGGGCCCGTCACCATAGGCCGGCGCGGCCCCACCCTGGCCGCGCCGCCCTGGGACAGCCCCTCGGCGTCCCTTTTCCACTTGTTTTCGACTGGAACCTTCCTTTTGTTGTAAATTTTTGCTATATAATCCCCCGGACCCCTGGAGGTCCGTATATCGTTTTCTCGTCGTGTTTCGAGCTGTTTTCTGCCAGGATCTGCTTCGGATCTAGATCCACCATGTCTTCGTCGAACTCGAAGGACAGCTTCTTTGAGGACGTCGTCAACCCGTACATGAACGAGCTGAAGATGCACCCCAAAGAATTGCTGCTCGTAGATGGAGAGTTGCAGATCAAAGATGTCCAAGGTCCTAAGGGAGAAGGGAGTTTGGAAGACAGGATGGAGAAACTGGAACAAGAGGTCTTCAACTACAAGAAGATGGTTGAGCGTGAAGTGGACATCTTTCACAAGATTGTGTCCGAACTCATTGATGGACACAAGAGGGAGACTGCAAGTTGTGGGACGATATCTTCTCACTTCACGACACCACCAACAAACTCCAAGCTCAACTCTATGATGTTCATAATCAAACTGTGAGTATGAAAACTGTCAACACCCGGATTTTAAGTCCAGATGCCTGTTATGCCATACATCGCAATCCCAGGAATATTGTTGTTGCGAGACATAACAGTTGAATATCATAAGTCATCATTCATTACATATCATAGTCGTCTTACAAATAGATCACATGATCCAATATTACAATAATAGTTGAACTATTGTTTCAACCCACATCACAAATACATAGCGGAAGCGTAAAGATAAGGGACTCTCTAGTCCACAGGCCAACGCTTGACGTCAGGAGTAGTCCTAGTTGTCGTAGACGTCCTGCTGTCCCTCCTCTTCATACTGCTGTTCCTCTTCATAGTCTGGCCATTTGAATAGCCAGGGACAAAGCCGTGAGTACTTCAAAGTACTCGCAAAACAATACTAATGTAAGTACTAACATTTCTAGTAAGGGGATGCTAAGTTCTAGTTTCTTTTGCATAAAGCCAATTTTAGTTCACAAACATTTTAGTAAACAACTCTTCATGTGCTAACTAACTCAAGTGGGAACATTAGTGTCATTCCCACAACTCAATTGTGTTTCAAGTCAAAGTCGCCATTTCAAGTTCAAATCACAAGTCACCCTTCACATGTCACATTTTTGAAAATGGTCTGATGACGAACAGATGGCCTTTCCAACCGTCCATAACCGTGGACGCGGCTATTCGAATAGTTCTACACTCTGCAGAGGTACACTTGTGCCACAACATTTGTAATAATCCGTCAGGGTTAACTGGCCCTGATTTATCACACTCCGTGTGCGGACTACCAACCATAACCTTTCACTTACATACCCTAGTATAGGCACCTCTCCCCATGAGCTTGGCCTCCCAGTGAAGACAGACACACCTGGGAACTGCACAGGCTTGGGCCGGACAATTCACCTCATTCACGTCATTTCACATCAATTCACTTTTAACGGAGGCAGCCTCAGCATAACCCCGATGACGCTTGTTTTAGAGGGAACCCATACTAAGATACATAAACTTCCTTAAGCCCTTACCCATAATCGTATTGTGGGGGTACTTGTAAAATTGGAATGGTATCGCATCCGAACCAACCATCAGTCTTTTTGTAAAATTCACCATGTCATTCACAAGTCACATTCACCTTCAAAATCTTTCAATAGAATGACTCATCATTCCAAGGTTTTCCAAAGTCATTTTATTTCACAAGTTCCCATCTAGAGTAGTCAATTTTATTTGTTAGCACTAGCAACTAGTCATGAGGGGTGCTACTAGCTTTGATTGTTCTAGGCTAACTCTGATACTCTTGTAGTACTCTATCTCTAGACCAAAGTTAACTATAAAAGCAAGTTATAATAATCAAAATAAAAGCTTGTAAGAATAAAACTTGGGATGGGATCATGAAGCATAACGTAATTGGTGAGTGTGCCTTGCTCTAGTGGAGCTTTGCACTTTGCAAGAATATTAGCTTGCATAGGTGTTAGCTTGCCTTGGTTGTTGAGGTGGTCAAAGTGATCTTCTTCTCCTTCCTCTTCGTAGAAGACCTCCTCCTCCTGATAGTCTCTGGTACTAGCGTCTAAAATACGAATACGAGGATACAATCACCAAGCTAATTCAATGGCTATCACACATATTCACACAAGCTACTCTAAGCACACAATTAATATAATTAGGGTGCATTGGTGGTGTTGCTTGAGGACAAATAATTTCCTCTCATTATATAGGTAAATGATAGTTTCCATATGGTTCTTGAGAAATAATTTCCTCTCATTGAAATCTTCTTAAGATTTAATTTCTCAAACAATCACACATGAATTCATGTTGACCTAAGTCAACCATTCATCATCATCATTTGAGAAAATGATTTAAATGAGGTAGAGTACCTCATACTATTTAACAATGCTGATTATGATTTAACTTCACCAAGTATTTCATGTAAGAGTATTTGACCAGGGGTCAATACTTCATATGAAAGTATTTGGGACAAGATTTAAATGAAGTGAAACACTTCATACAATTTACACAACTTAAACTAGCCTCACACATTACTATGGAGTGGGTAGATGTGTTTTTCTTATTTAAGAAAAATAAGTTCCTCTCCTGCTAATTAAGGTGTTACTTTTAATTACTTAGAGAAATAATTTCCTTTCATTATCTTATTAAGATTTAATTTCTCTCATGAATAATATATGACCTAGGTTGACTAAGTCAACCTCTTCATACTCATCATTTAAGAAAATGATTTAAAGGAGGTAAAGCACCTCATACAATTTAATCCTAATATGGTAAAGATTTAATATCATCAACAATTCATATGAGACTTAAATGACCAGAGTCTCTACCTCATTTTGAATTGTTCATGACAAGATTTAAGTGAGAGAAAAACTCCCCTATGATTTATTAATAGTTTTGGACAATATCTTTGACTAGAATAGCCATATAGTCCTTTATTTAAACTATGGCATGATCATTCAAGGTAACCATACCCTATTTTTGCATAAACAATTAGTGTAAGTGAAATGTGAATTATAGCAATTGGATTCACTTCAAAATTCAAGTTGGTTGATTTTTTAAGATTTATTTGAATACTGAAAAGTCTCTGACTTGTTATTTTTGTCACATTAATTCTACAACAGATTTCAAAGAGAGACCAGTGTGGTGGGACAGAGCTTTTCATCAGCTTTCCCACAGTATAAATTTCATCCAATTTGGTGGGGCAGATTTGAAACTATTCAATTTCCAAGACATGACCAGTATTTGAATTTGCACTAAAATGAATTAAACCAATTCAAATCTTTGGGCTCTGGCGGGAAATTTAACAGGCCAGACAGAGCAGAGGGAGATGGGCCGGCCCAGCTAACGCGGCGGGCCAGCTGACAGGGGGCTCCACATGTCAGCGACTCGCGTTCACCGAATCGGTACCTTTTAACTGGAGCCGTTCGATTAGAGGGAGATCGGGCGGTCGATCGTCGTCGTCGTCGTGGACGAGAGGGGAGGTCACCGGCGGCTCAGGTAGGGGGTCGGAGGCGAGAAGGGACTCCGGCGAGCGGTGGCGTTGACGCTAGGCGAGGTGGTCGTCGACGGCGAGTGCTCTGGTACCAGTGGCGTCGCCGATGGTGCTCCAATTCGTCGACGATGATCTCAGGTCCGCCGCGGGCTCCGGCGATCGATTGGACGGCTCCGGTAAGTAATCGGGTGAGAGGAGTGGACGAGGAGAATCAGAGAGAGGAGGGGAGTGGCTTTGCTGTGGAGGTGAAGGCGCGGGGATGGCTCTATTTATAGGGCGCGAGGTGCCGTGAGGGGTGCGGCAAGGTCGTCAAGGGCGCGGCGATTCCGGCGAGGGATAGGGTTAGGCGAGGATAGGGTTGCGTAGGCGACGTCACGGCGGCCCTGTGAGCGTCAACGGCGCGGTTGGGTAGGGTGTACGTTGGTCGCGCGCGCGCGTGTACTGACGCGGCCGCGGCGGGCGGAATCGTCCTCTCCGGCGACGGCGGGTACAGGCAGGTGACGCGATCATGTCCGGTGCGCTCCACATGGCGTGGCGAGTACCCTGGCGAGCGGAGGCGGTCGGCGGTGCCGTGGTACGGCGAGGCGACAGGTGGCCCGTGGTGTCCGTGGGCGACGTCATCGACATGGTTGGGCTGATCCGGGC
Source organism: Lolium multiflorum (assembly GCA_030979885.1). Taxonomy (NCBI): domain Eukaryota; kingdom Viridiplantae; phylum Streptophyta; class Magnoliopsida; order Poales; family Poaceae; genus Lolium; species Lolium multiflorum. The sequence continues at coordinate 127,327,701 of CM061749.1, forward strand.
GCGCGACTTCCGGGGCGTGTCGGCGTCCTTGCGATCCACAGCGAGTACCATCGTACTCAGGAGATCCAGGGGGACTTGTAGGACACGGTGGTCGTGGTTGGGGAAGAAGGGAGAGAGGGGTGGCTCGACATAGTGTCCATGGCCGGCATGGCCATGTCAATGCCAAGTTTGGCCTCCCTCTTGAGATTGTTGTGCATGGGTTGGGGGTAGAGGGGACCAGGGAGCCAAGTGGAGTTGTTTGGGATAGGTTAGGGTAGTGTAGATCACTATTTGACATAGTGTCAAATAGTGCCATAATTGGAAATTGCAAGTGTGCCCAATTTTTGAGTGAGTTCAAAAGGTGGGACAATTTGAATTGTGGGTGTTTGGTTAAGTCCTAAATGACCAGAGAAGATGAGGTGTGGTGGTGGAAATTCCAAATTCAAAGTATTGCACAAATTGTTAAGTGTGAGATTGTTGAATATGTTAAAATGTTCCAACTTTGGATGAGCATAGCATTTGATCTAAAAATAATTTGGCATGGTGATCTTTACAAAAAGTGTTCACCTTGATGTTGTCTTGGATGAGGTGCAAAGAGTTGACAAGGTTTAGTTTGAAAATTTCAAAATGCAAGGGCTCAAAGTGGTGATCAGACTATAATTGGAAGATTTGACCAATATCATATGTGAGCCAAATTTGAAGTTGAAAACCATTTGATTTGTGTTTCTTTGATTCCAAAAGTTGTAATAAGTGTTTAATAACAATGTTCAACTAATTGTGAAGACCAAAATGATCTAGGGTCAAATTTTATAAGAATGGCATAGAGCCATATGTGAGGGTTTTGGGATTTTCTAGCTTTTATTATTTGATTTTTCTTTGCTTCATTTTTGACAAGAGTGAGGTTTATTTGGTGTTCTATTAAGTTGGGTGAAAGGTTCACACCCTTTTGAGGCAATGGAATGGCCTAGGTCAAGATTTGATATTTTGGCTAAGTGCCACATATGCCTCTATGCATATGTTTAGTTTTATTTTGTTTCTTACTTAAATTGGTTGGTAAGTACTTTGTTGAGTGGGTTGATGTATTTCAAAACATCTACCAAGGTTAACACTCAAGGTTGGAGCATTTGCAAAAAGTAGCCATAGGCTTGCAAATGCCTTTTTCTTATTTAAGATCACCCCTTTTTATTTTGTTCTTTTCAAAGATTGGTGACAAGAGAGATGAGGTTTAGGGTTTAGTGGGGTTCTCCATGGTTCACCACTATTTAGCAAAAATATTAAAGGTAGGGTTCAAGATTTACCTATTAGGGCTATATGCCCACGTATGTCTTTTGTTTTATTTTGATTTCTCAAAATAGATCCAAATGATTTTTGAGAAGGTTAGGGTTTAGGGTTTTTCTTATTTGATTTCTTTCTCTTTAATTTTATTTGGTTGGTGATCTTCACTTGATCACTTTAGGGTTTTAGGGTTTAGCACATAAGCATATTAACACTCATCATGGCAAAACACAAATACTAGGTATGAGCACTATGCATAGCACCCAATGTAAGAAAAGTTTTTGTTGGTTCTCATTTTTGGAAAAATGAAATTCATTTTCTCTTTGTTTTAAAATTTGGGGTGTTACAAACCCTTCCTCCTTAAACAAATCTCGTCCCGAGATTTTAAGAAAAGTTAGGTTCCTAAGAGAGATTGGGCGATATGATTTAACAGGAAAACCTACTTGGCATGGCCTGAGGTGCTTCTTGGGCTTCTGTGGCAGGTTGTAGAGGCGGCCGTTGTTGTTATTCTGGTTCCTTCTTGCGGCAAGCGGCGTTGGTTCTGAGCAGGTGCGCGGTTGCGGCAATCTTGGCGAGTCTCTTGGGGCACTCATTGGAGTAGTGGCCCACAACTCCACATTCATAGCAGTTTACAATTGACTTGTCCTTCGGGGTGACGGGGATGGCATTGCTTCCAGTCCTTGGGCCAGGGTTGGTGTTGGTGTTGTTCCCATTGTTGTTGTTGCTATTGTGGTTGTTGTTGTTGTGGTGGCTGTTGTTGTTGTTGCCTCCGGTCTTTGGGGTCCTCCGTTGTTGTTGGTGTAGTTGGGGCGATAATTCTGAGCAGGGGGCTTGTTGTGTCTTGGGGTGAATCCTAGGAGTTGTTGCGGCTTTGGTATGGTAGGGTCCATTCTGGTTCATCATCCCGCTTGCGGTTCTCATTGGCGATGCAGCTTTCCTTCCATCTGTATGGCAGAGTCTACGAGGGCTTCGAGGTCAGCGAACGGAATGTTCACTAACAAAGTTTGCATCTCGTCATGCAGTCCGTTCAGAAATCTTTCCTTTCTCTTTTCATTGGTGTCTGTCTCATCCGGGCGTACCTTGACAGTGTAAGAAACCTGTCGCGGTATTCCACCACGGACATCCTTCCTTGCTTGAGTTCGCGGAATTCGTCTCTCATCTTCTTGATCAGTCCTTGGGGCACATGGTATTTGCTGAACTTGAGTTTGAAGTCTTCCCAAGTCATCATCTGTCCCGCATTCATTGCGCGGGCACTTGTCCACCAGGCTCGTGCCGGTCCTGACAGGTAGTGTGTGGCGAACAGTACTTTCTCTGCGGCTTCTACTCCCGCAACTTCCAGGTTATTCTCCATGGTCTGGAGCCAGTCATCTGCATCGAGGGGCTCTTCGGTCTGGCTGAAAATGGGTGGGTTGGTGTTCTGAAAGTTCTTCAGTTTTGACCCAGGGTGGTCGTGGTTTCCATGGCCGTTGTTGTTTTGAGCGATCTGCTTGCAGTGCAGCGATGTTGGCTTGGCGTTCAGCTCTCTCGGCTTCTCGGTCTGCCATCATCATCTCTAGCATCTGCATCATGGCGTCTTGGTTGGCGCTGCGGGTTGGTGGGGCCATCTGAAGATTGAGGTAGATGATAAGATAAGAGGGAATTTTCTATGGTTTGTTTGAGTTAAAGTTCAAAAAGTTTCAAAGGTTCAAAACTTGAAAACTTGAGTAGTGTTGAAGGGGTAAAACCAACAACACTTTTTCATTCATACCAAACATCACACATTACAAATCTAACACACCGTTGGTTTGAAGAACCATTCATTCGCTCTACGATACAAGGGGATCCTGATACAACTCACACCTACTTAAGTGCTGGAGTGATACTACTCTTCGGGTGGATTCTTCGTCTTCACGGGTGATGTGCTTGGCGAGAGGCGAGGGCGTTGTCCAAATCCCTGCGGGTTTTGTACTGCCTAAAGTCCTGGTGCGCTACATAGGGGTTCATCTCCGTGTGCGGGGGCATGGTCATCGGTCTTCCCATGGAGTCATGTCTTGGGTAGTAGATGAAGCGAGTGTTTTTGATCTTGTTCTCATTTTGTCCGCTCAGACGGGCAATGGCTTCTTGCATAGCACTGACTAGTCCTTCCTTCCAAGTGTTTCCCGTTACAGAAAACCAGATGGTTTCCCATACCGGGGCTCCAAGCTTTCTTCCTAGATCAGCAGAAACTTCCCACCGAGGTGATCCTCCCAACTGATTATTGAAGGATGTTCCGAAGAACTCAGGGTACGGGTGTCCTAGATATTCCACTAGTTGCTTCAAATCCTTTTCGAACTTCAGTTCTCCTCCATGACCAAGCTGATAGCACTCCCATTGGTATTCCATCTGTGAGCAATTAGGATAAGTAAGTTAGAGGAGTGATCAAGTGTGCAAAATTTTATGTAATATTTACAAGGAAAAGTGGAGTATGGATCTCTTATTTTGGAAAAGATCTCAAGGATAAGAGTGAGAATAATTTTTCATAAATATTCACTTCATTTGTTTTTGAAACTAAAATTTTCAGGACGTCCATTCTAACTAGGGTCTCCTAAGGTCAACAATGGCTCTGATACCAACTTGTCAACACCCGGATTTTTAAGTCCAGATGCCTGTTATGCCATACATTGCAATCCCAGGAATATTGTTGTTGCGAGACATAACAGTTGAATATCATAAGTCATCATTCATTACATATCATAGTCGTCTTACAAATAGATCACATGATCCAATATTACAATAATAGTTGAACTATTGTTTCAACCCACATCACAAATACATAGCGGAAGCGTAAGATAGATAAGGGACTCTCTAGTCCACAGGCCAACTCTTGACGTCAGGAGTAGTCCTAGTTGTCGTAGACGTCCTGCTGTCCCTCCTCTTCATACTGCTGTTCCTTTTCATAGTCTGGCCATTTGAATAGCCAGGGACAAAGCCGTGAGTACTTCACAGTACTCGCAAACTAATACTAATGTAAGTACTAACATTTCTAGTAAGGGGGATGCTAAGTTCTAGTTTCTTTTGCATAAAGCCAATTTTAGTTCACAAACATTTTAGTAAACAACTCTTCATGTGCTAACTAACTCAAGTGGGAACATTAGTGTCATTCCCACAACTCAATTGTGTTTCAAGTCAAAGTCGCCATTTCAAGTTCAAATCACAAGTCACCCTTCACATGTCACATTTTTGAAAATGGTCTGATGACGGAACAGTATGGCCTTTCCAACCGTCCATAACCGTGGACGCGGCTATTCGAATAGTTCTACACTCTGCAGAGGTCGTACACTTGTGCCACAACATTTGCAATAATCCGTCAGGGTTAACTGGCCCTGATTTATCACACTCCGTGTGCGGACTACCAACCATAACCTTTTACTTACATACCCTAGTATAGGCACCTCTCCCCATGAGCTTGGCCTCCCAGTGAAGACAGACAGTCAGCCTGGGAACGCACAGGCTTGGGCCGGACAATTCACCTCATTCACGTCATTTCACATCAATTCACTTTTAACGGAGGCAGCCTCAGCATAACCCCGATGACGCTTGTTTTAGAGGGAACCCATACTAAGATACATAAACTTCCAGTTAAGCCCTTACCGATAATCAGGTATTGTGGGGGTACTTGCAAAATTGGAATGGTATCGTATCTGAACTCAACCATCAGTCTTTTTTTGTAAAATTCACCATGTCATTCACAAGTCACATTCACCTTCAAAATCTTTCAATAGAATGACTCATCATTCCAAGGTTTTCCAAAGTCATTTTATTTCACAAGTTCCCATCTAGAGTAGTCAATTTTATTTGTTAGCACTAGCAACTAGTCATGAGGGGTGCTACTAGCTTTGATTGTTCTAGGCTAACTCTGATACTCTTGTAGTACTCTATCTCTAGACCAAAGTTAACTATAAAATCAAGTTATAATAATCAAAATAAAAGCTTGTAAGAATAAAACTTGGGATGGGATCATGAAGCATAACGTAATTGGTGAGTGTGCCTTGCTCTAGTGGAGCTTTGCACTTTGCAAGAATATTAGCTTGCATAGGTGTTAGCTTGCCTTGGTTGTTGAGGTGGTGATACGTCCAATTTGCATCACTATTTTGTATCATAATTTTCTGTTATTCATTGATATATTTCATATTGGGACACAATACTTATGTTATTTCATCTATTTTGCATGTTTCATCATCATTGGAGGATCAAGCACCGGAGCCAGGATTCTGCTGGAAAAAGCACCGTCAGAACGCAATATTTCGGAAGATCAATTGTGGAAGGGAATTTCACGTAAATTCCTATTTTTCCAGATGACGGAGGAGCCAAAAGGGGAAGAGGAGAAGAGCCACTGGCCCAGACCATAGGCGGCGCGGCCCATGGCTGGCCGCGCCACCCTATGCTCCCCACGACCCTTTCGCCTCCTTTCTTCGCGTACTCCTTCGTCCCGAAAACCTAAGCCACGAGAGGACCTCACGAAGGGTTACAGCCGCCTCTGCGGGGCGGAGAACACCGAGAGAAAAGAGCTCTCCGGCGGGCAGGAATCCGGGGAAATTCCCTCCCGGAGGGGGAAATCGACGCCATCGCCATCGTCATCGAGCAGGACATCATCTCCATCATCATCATCATCATCTCCACCATCTACACCGCCATCACCACCGCTGCACCTCGTCATCGCTGTAGCAATTCAGGTTAAATCTTGATTGTTTGATAGGGGAAACTCTCCCGGTGCTATTCTATACTTGTTGTAGATGCTATTGAGTGAAACCATTGAACCAAGGTTTATGTTCAGATTGTTATTCATCATCATATCACCTCTGATTGTATTCCATATGATGTCTCGTGAGTAGTTCGTTTAGTTCTTGAGGACATGGGTGAAGTCTAAATGCTAGTAGTGAATTATGGTTGAGTAATATTCAATGTTATGATATTTAAGTTGTGGTGTCATTCTTCTAGTGGTGTCGTGTGAACGTCGACTACACGACACTTCACCATTTATGGGCCTAGGGGAGTGCATCTTGTATTCGGTTGCTAATTGCGGGGTTGCCGGAGTGACAACCTAAGCCCCGTTAGTATATCGATGCGGGAGGGATCGCAGGATCTCGGAGTTTAAGGTTGTGGTTAGATTTATCTTAATTACTTTCTTGTAGTTGGATGCTTGCAAGGGGTATAATCACAAGTATGTATTAGTCCTAGGAAGGCGGTGCATTAGCATAGGTTCACCCACAACACTTATCAAACAATGAAGATTAATCAGCTGTATGTAGCGAAAGCACTAGACTAAAATCCCCATGTGTCCTCAGAACGTTTGGTCATTATAAGTAAATAAACCGGCTTGTCCTTTGTGCTAAAAGGATTGGGCCACTCGCTGCAATTATTTCTCATTTTATTTACTTGTACTTTATTTATCTGCAATATCAAAACCCCGAATACTTGTCTGTGAGCATTTACAGTGAATCCTTCATCGAAACTGCTTGTCAACACCTTCTGCTCCTCGTTGTCGACACTCTTATTTATCGAAAGTACTACGATACACCCCCTATACTTGTGGGTCATCAAGACTATTTTCTGGCGCCGTTGGGAGTGAAGCGCTATTGGTAAGTGGAATTGGTAAGGAAATTTACTGTTTGTGCTGATTTTATTTCTGCCTGCTGCTATAAATCATTATGGAGAGATCCTCTCTTCAATTTCTATTTGGGAAATCTACTACTACTGCAACGGTAGTGGATGAAGCGCCAGGTGAGGAAGTAGTACCATATAAAATATCTATGAAAATTATTGAACGTGTTATGGATAACCGCTATGAAGGGGATGGAACTGTCCATCCTGGTGATCATTTATTGTTTTTGCATGAATTATGCGGGTTATTCAAATGTGCAGGTATTTCTATGAATGAAGTTAGGAAGAAACTATTCACTATATCGCTGTCTGGTAAAGCGGCGCACTGGTATAAATTGCTGAAGAATGGTGATTCTATTGATTGGGAGGACATTGTGCCTTTATTTTATTCCAAATTTTATCCTCCAAGTGAAATTCACAAAGATCGAAACCGCATATATAATTTCTGGCCTCATGATGGAGAGAGTATTGCCCAAGCTTGGGGGAGATTGAAGTCTTTAATGCTCAAATGCCCCATTCATGAGCTTCCTGGTAATGTTATTATTGATAATTTCTATGCAAGACTTTCTTTTCAAGACAAGACCTTGCTGGATACTTCTTGTTGGATCATTTACACGCAAGAATGAAGAGTTTAAAAGGGACCTTCTTGATCGGATCCAAGAAAATATGAAGGATGGGAGAACGACAAAGATAGAGAATCAGGTATAACTTATGATTATAAATGCATTGAAGCTTTTATGAATACTGATAAATTCGTAATATGAGTGCTACATATGGTCTTGATTCCCAAGTTGTTGCAAATCTTTATAAAGCTTTTGCCTCTCATTATGAACTGCCTAAGAAGAATTTTGACAAGTATCATGAACCGTATAAAGATAAAATTGATTCATCGTAAACAAATGTGTAGTGGTTGAAACTGTTGATAATGTTATTCCTGAAGCTTATATTGAAAAAACTCCTTTCCTGCTAAAATGAAGGAGTACTCTGTTATATCTAGTGCGGTTAATAAAAGTGAAAAGAAACCTAAAGAACCTGAAGAACAAATTAAAATTGAACTTGCTTTGCTATAGTTAAAGATCTTGTGACTGAAAATGTGGAGGATGGTCATATTATTTTCTGTGAAGATGCTTCTAATATTGTTTCACATCCTAATAAATCCAAACAAGTTAGTGTTCCTATGCTATCTTAGAATTGGTGATCATTGCTATTATGGTTTATGTGATATTGGTGCAAGTGTTAGTGCTATTCCTTACGAGCTTTACACGGAGATTATGCACGAAATTGGTTCTTGCAAACTTGAAGATATTGATGTGGTTATTCATTTGGCTAATAGAGAAACTATTTCTCCAATTGGTATTGTTCGAGATGTGTAAGTTCTATGTGGTAAGATTAAATACCCTGCTGACTTTTTGTACTTGGTTCTGCTGCTAGTGATCATTGTCCTATCATTTTTGGTAGACCTTTTCTAAATACTTGTGGAGCTATTATAGATTGTAAGAAAGAGAAAATTTTGACTAGATTTGCTGGTGAACCTTATGAATTTAACTTTTCTAAATTTACTAAAACTCCTTATAAAGCTGACTTGCCTAGTAATGATTTTAAAATGGAGCAGTGTGCATCTATTGTTCTTGTTCCTAATAACCCTTTGCAGCAACATCTGGAGAATAGTGAAAGTGAAGCTTTTAGGAAAGAAAGAGATGAGCTTGAGGAAATTTTTCTTCGTCAACCTATTCTCAAGCATGATTTACCGGTGGAAGATTTGGGTACAACACCGCCACCAAAGGAAGATCCTGTTTTTGATTTAAAGCCTTTACCTGATAATCTTAAATATGCTCATATTGATGATAAGAAAATATATCCTGTTATTATTAGTTCTAAGCTTTCAGAGGTTGAGGAGGAAAGGTTATTGGAAATATTGAAGAAACACCGAGGAGCTATTGGCTATACTCTTGATGATTTGAAAGGGATTTCTCCTTCTATTTGCCAACATGCTATTAATATGGAAGATGATGCAAAGCCTGTTGTTGAACATCAACGTCGTCTAATTCGAAGATGAAGGAAGTGGTAAGGAACGAGGTATTAAAACTCCTTGAAGCTGGTATTATATATCCTATTGCTGATAGTAGATGGGTTAGTCCTGTTCATTGTGTTCCTAAGAAAGGAGGAATGACTGTTGTGCCTAATGATAATGATGAGCTTATTCCTCAAAGAATAGTTGTAGGTTATAGAATGTGCATTGATTTTCGAAAAGTTAATAAAGTTACTAAGAAAGATCATTACCCTTTACCCTTTATTGATCAAATGCTAGAGAGGTTATCTAAAAATACTCATTTTTGCTTTCTTGATGGTTATTCTGGGTTTTCACAAATTGCTGTTAAAGCTAAAGATCAAGAGAAAACCACTTTTACTTGTCCTTATGGAACTTATGCTTATAGGCGTATGCCTTTTGGTTTATGTAATGCTCCTGCTACTTTTCAAAGATGCATGTCTGCTATTTTTCATGGTTTTTGCGAAAGTATTGTAGAGGTGTTCATGGATGATTTTTCTGTCTATGGGAATTCTTTTGATAATTGCTTGCGAAACCTCGATAAAGTTTTGCAGAGATGTGAAGAAACTAACCTTGTTCTTAATTGGGAGAAATGCCACTTTATGGTTAATGAAGGAATTGTATTGGGACATAAAATTTCCGAGAGAGGTATTGAAGTTGATAGAGCTAAAGTTGAAGCAATTGAGAAGATGCCCTATCCGAGGGATGTTAGAGGTATTCGTAGTGTTCTTGGTCATGCTGGGTTTTATAGGAGATTTATTAAAGATTTCTCTAAAATTTCAAAGCCTCTTACTAATCTTCTTCAAAAAGATGTACCTTTTGTTTTTGATGATGATTGTAAGGAAGCTTTTGAAACTCTAAAGAAAGCCTTAACAACTGCTCCTGTAGTCGAACCTCCTGATTGGAATTTGCCTTTTGAAATTATGTGTGATGCTAGTGACTTTGCTGTAGGCGCTGTTCTTGGACAGCGGGTAGATAAAAAATTAAATGTTATTCATTATGCTAGTAAGACTCTTGATGTTGCTCAAAGAAATTATGCTACAACTGAAAGAATTGTTAGTTGTAGTCTTTGCTTGTGATAAGTTTAGACATTATATTGTTGATTCAAAAGTTACAATTCATACTGATCATGCTGCAATTAGATACCTTATGACAAAGAAAGATGCTAAGCCAAGGCTCATTAGATGGGTACTTCACAAGAATTTGATTTACATATTATAGATAGGAAAGGTGCTGATAATCCTTGCTGATAATTTGTCTAGATTGGAAAATATTGCTTATGATCCTGTTCCTGTTAATGATAGTTTTCCAAATGAACAATTGGCTGTAATAAAGGTGAGCTCGCGAGAGAGCCCTTGGTATGCAGTTATGCTAACTTTATTGTTTCGAAGTATTTGCCTCCAACCTTTTCAGCTCAGCAAAGGAGGAAATTCTTTTATGACTTGAGGCATTATTTTTGGGATGACCCACACTTATATAAAGAAGGAGTGGATGGTATTATGCGAAGATGTGTTCCTGAATATGAACAACAGGAGATATTGAATAAATGTCATGGAAGTGTTTATGGAGGACATCACGCTGGAGATAGAACCGCGCAAAGGTTCTACAATCAGGTTTTTATTGGCCAACACTCTTCAAAGATGCAAGGAAGTTTATTTTATCTTGTGATGAATGTCAAAGAGTTGGTAATATCTCCAGACGCAATGAAATGCCTATGAATTATACTCTTGTTATTGAACCATTCGATTGTTGGGGATTCGACTTCATGGGTCCTTTCCCTTCTTCAGACGGTAACACTCATATACTTGTTGTTGTTGATTATGTTACTAAATGGGTAGAAGCTATACCTACAAAAAGTGCTGATGGTGAGACCTCTATAAAAATGCTTGTAGATATTATATTTCCTAGATTTGGAGTACCTAGATATATTATGACTGATGGAGGTTCTCATTTTATTCATGGAGGTTTTAGAAAAACTCTTGCTAAGTATGGTATTAATCATAGAATTGCTTCTGCTTATCATCCTCAAACTAGTGGTCAAGTAGAATTATCAAATAGAGAGATTAAAGCTATCTTAGGTAAGACCGTTAATAAATCTAGAAAGAATTGGCCTAGTAAATTGAAAGAAGCACTATGGGCTTATAGAACTGCTTATAAAAATCCTATGGGAATGTCACCTTATAAAATGGTTTATGGAAAAGCTTGTCATTTACCTTTAGAACTAGAGCACAAAGCTTATTGGGCTGTTAGAGAATTAAATAAAGATCCTAAATTAGCCGGTAATAAGAGATTGTTGCAATTAAGTTCTCTAGATGAATGGAGAAGTGAAGCTTATGAAAATGCTAAACTCTTTAAAGAAAAAGTTAAGAAATGGCATGATAGAAGGATCATCAAAAGAGAATTTAATGTTGGAGATCAAGTCCTATTGTATCGGTCTCGTCTCAGATTCTTTGCAGGGAAATTACTCTCGAAGTGGGAAGGACCATATGTTGTTGAGGAGGTGTATCGTTCAGGAGCAATTAAAATTAGCTCTCTCCAAGGCAATGCCACACAAGTGGTGAATGGACAAAGACTAAAGCATTATATCTCGGGCGATTCTTATAATGTTGATGTTGATATTATTCAAGTAGAAACACCGGAGGCTTTCATCAAAGGACAAATTGACAGTCCGCCAGAACTCGACTTTGAATAGGTAACGGTACAGGTATAAAAAGTCCGCGTTTACCTTTCCGAACATTATTTCTGCTGTTTTTAGAAAATATGAAAAATTACGAGTTCGAAACGGAGTGGAAAGGACGAGGGATGCCACCATAGGCCGGCGCGGCCTGACCTGGGCCCGCGCCGACCTATGGTCTGGCCGCCTCGTTGCTTTCCGACTCTGGTTCGATCTGGTAGTTTCCTTTTGTCGTAAAAATATTTGCTATATAATCCCCGGACCCTGGAGGTCCGTAATATCGCTCGTCGTATTTTGTTTCGAGCTGTTTTCTACCAGATTTGTTTTGATCTAGAAGCACCATGGTCTCCAACAACAACAAAGACAAGGGGCCTTGGAGGGAAGAGATGGATGAGAGGATCAATAAGGAGAAGGAGAAGATAGCGTCGGCAAAAGGAGAGTGGGAAACTACGAGAGTAAGCCAATTTTGGTGGGATCGGTTAATCCTGCTTCTTTTTCTCATAACTTGCAGGAGCTCCTTCCGCCTGCTCTGACCTCGACTCTTTCCCTTGTGTGGAGGAAGCAATACGGGTTGCGATGAGTTTTGTGATCAATATCGTGCTCTCAAAAGGAAGTGGAGATACTTCAGAGGAGAACCAAACTTCGAGAATGCAGAATATTACTCAAACCTCGCACAAGGCCGTCACCGCCACATTCGGGTAACAATGAGTCTCTTCAGTTTTGGTGCAGAATTACAAAATTGAGAAGCTGAAGCTGAAGGAGATCCTTATGAAGCGAGAGGAATCCATCACCACCATCGCCAAGGAGTAATTCATCATCGGTATTGGCATCCCTTGGTTTGTTCCAAGCTTGGGGGAGTGCGGGTATCATATCACCACCACCTTTATCTTTTACTATCAAGTAGTGTCATATCATGAGTAGGGAAGTTATCATATGGAATAGTATGCAACGTGGAAGTATCTCTCTTAGTTAGTTATCTATGTATCCGTTGGTGTGAGTTATCGTTATGGAATATTAATGAGAGCCTTATCATTTACTTTTTGCACACCTTATTTTAGTTTGCAATCTCCATTATATGATTACTCTTGACGTGATATTGATATCACTTTGGGAGCATGAAGTAAATCTATTTGGTTTTAGCAAACTTAGCATTGGTCAATAGCAACAACATCTTGATGTTTAATAGAAGATAGAAATACACTTAGATATATTACTATTATCTCTATGCTTAGTATTCTAAGTTAAAGTTGTTTGTGCTTATGAGAAAGATGCATGATTGTTTCTATCATTTGTATATTTGTTTGTTTCCCTCAACCTTTATGCTTGCTATCAAACCTTGCTAGCCAAAGACCTGTATCGAGAGGGAATGCTTCTCATACATCCATAACCTTAGACCAAACCTATGCCATTTGTGTCCACCATACCTACCTACTACATGGTATTTTCGCCATTCCAAGTAAATACTTCATGTGCTACCTTTAAATTATTCAAACTATTACTCCTTATTTGTGTCAATGTTTTATAGCTCATGAGGAAGTATGTGGTGTTTCATCTTTCAATCTTGTTGGGCGGACTTTCACCAATGGACTAGCGGCACATCCGTTTATCCAATAATTTTGCAATAAGAGCTGGCAACGGGGTTCCCACCCCAATTAATAACTTTCATTAATAATTCTCTTCACATGTTTTGCTCTGATTATCGGTAAGCAACTTAATTTTGCAATAGACACTCCTCCATGGTATGTGAATGTTGGAAGGCACCCGAGGATTCGGTTAGCCATGGATTGAGAAAGCCAAGGTTGGGGGAGTGTCATCCTTAATAAAACTAAAATACATGTGTAAACAAAAGAGAAGGGGGATGATCTACCTTGTTGGTAGAAATGCCGTCCCTCATGGGAGCCGCTCTTTGAAGGTTCGCTTGGCAAGGGGTTAGAGTGCCCGCTACCATTCGTTGACAACAACAAACACCGCGAAACCTTACTTTATGCTCTTTATATGATTTCAAAACTTGAAAAGCTCTAGCACATGATTTAATCCCTGCTTCCCTCTGCGAAGGGCCTGTCTTTTACTTTTATGTTGAGTCAGTAAACCTATTTCTCCCTATCTCAAGCAAGCAATTGAGTTGTTGTGAACCAATCATTTATGCTATGATTCAGTTAATCATGTCTTTTATGCTTTCTTGTTTAGTACCAATTTTATTTGAATGAATATGGCTTTGAAGTTATCAATGATTATGAAGAGATTGTCATGCTTAAATATGAATGCTCAGCAATAAAATCTAATATGAAAGCTTTGCTTAGAAGTACAATCCGTTAATGGTTCTCTGACCAAGAACAAAGTTTGCCATCACCAATTATGATTTTTTATGCACCTTTACTTGTGATTTCTCTTTACCTATTTCAAGATGAGTTATATGAGGAAGTTGTTTACTAGAATGCCTTGTGTGAATGAATATGATGCTTCTTGTCCGTATTTTATTTATCGACTCTTCACTCCATAAACATGTGGTCTTGTTTATCGAGCTCAGTTTCGCTTGGGGACAAGCGAGGTCTAAGCTTGGGGGAGTTGATACGTCCAATTTGCATCACTATTTTGTATCATAATTTGCTGTTATTCATTGATATATTTCATATTGGGACACTATACTTATGTTATTTCATCTATTTTGCATGTTTCATCATCATTGGAGGATCAAGCACCGGGAGCCAGGATTCTGCTGGAAAAAGCACCGTCGAACGCAATATTTCGGAAGATCAAGTGTGGAAGGGAATTTCACGTAAATTCCTATTCCAGATGACGGAGGGAGCCAAAAGGGGGAGGAGAGTCAGGTCACCATGGGCGGCGCGGCCCATGGCCTGGCCGCGCCACCCTATGCTCGGGGGGCCCACGACCCTTTTCGCCTCCTTTTCTTCGCGTACTCCTTCGTCCCGAAAACCTAAGCCACAGAGAGGACCTCACGAAGGGTTACAGCCGCCTGCGGGGCGGAGAACACCAGAGAGAAAAGAGCTCTCCGGCGGGCAGGAATCCGGGAAATTCCCTCCCGGAGGGGGAAATCGACGCCATCGCCATCGTCATCGAGCGGGACATCATCTCCATCATCATCATCATCATCTCCACCATCTACACCGCCATCACCACCGCTGCACCTCGTCATCGCTGTAGCAATTCGGGTTAAATCTTGATTGTTTGATAGGGGAAACTCTCCCGGTGTTATTCTATACTTGTTGTAGATGCTATTGAGTGAAACCATTGAACCAAGGTTTATGTTCAGATTGTTATTCATCATCATATCACCTCTGATTGTATTCCATATGATGTCTCGTGAGTAGTTCGTTTAGTTCTTGAGGACATGGGTGAAGTCTAAATGCTAGTAGTGAATTATGGTTGAGTAATATTCAATGTTATGATATTTAAGTTGTGGTGTCATTCTTCTAGTGGTGTCGTGTGAACGTCGACTACACGACACTTCACCATTTATGGGCCTAGGGAGTGCATCTTGTATTCGGTTGCTAATTGCGGGTTGCCGGAGACGAAACCTAAGCCCCGTTAGTATATCGATGCAGGAGGGATCGCAGGATCTCAGAGTTTAAGGCTGTGGTTAGATTTATCTTAATTACTTTCTTGTAGTTGCGGATGCTTGCAAGGGGTATAATCACAAGTATGTATTAGTCCTAGGAAGGGCGGTGCATTAGCATAGGTTCACCCACACAACACTTATCAAAACAATGAAGATTAATCAGGTATAGCTAAAGCACTAGACTAAAATCCCCATGTGTCCTCAGGAACGTTTGGTCATTATAAGTAAACAAACCGGCTTGTCCTTTGTGCTAAAAAGGATTGGGCCACTCGCTGCAATTATTTCTCTCGCATTTTATTTACTTGTACTTTATTTATCTGCAATATCAAAACCCCCTGAATACTTGTCGTGAGCATTTACGTTGAATCCTTCATCGAAACTGCTTGTCAACACCTTCTGCTCCTCGTTGGGTTCGACACTCTTATTTATCGAAAGTACTACGATACACCCCCTATACTTGTGGGTCATCAGGTGGTCAAAGTGATCTTCTTCTCCTTCCTCTTCGTAGAAGACCTCCTCCTCCTGATAGTCTCTGGTACTAGCGTCTAAAATACGAATACGAGGATACAATCACCAAGCTAATTCAATGGCTATCACACATATTCACACAAGCTACTCTAAGCACACAATTAATATAATTAGGGTGCATTGGTGGTGTTGCTTGAGGACAAATAATTTCCTCTCATTATATAGGTAAATGATAGTTTCCATATGGTTCTTGAGAAATAATTTCCTCTCATTGAAATCTTCTTAAGATTTAATTTCTCAAACAATCACACATGAATTCATGTTGACCTAAGTCAACCATTCATCATCATCATTTGAGAAAATGATTTAAATGAGGTAGAGTACCTCATACTATTTAACAATGCTGATTATGATTTAACTTCACCAAGTATTTCATGTAAGAGTATTTGACCAGGGGTCAATACTTCATATGAAAGTATTTGGGACAAGATTTAAATGAAGTGAAACACTTCATACAATTTACACAACTTAAACTAGCCTCACACATTACTATGGAGTGGGTAGATGTGTTTTTCTTATTTAAGGAAACTAAGTTCCTCTCCTGCTAATTAAGGTGTTACTTTTAATTACTTAGAGAAATAATTTCCTTTCATTATCTTATTAAGATTTAATTTCTCTCATGAATAATATATGACCTAGGTTGACTAAGTCAACCTCTTCATACTCATCATTTAAGAAAATGATTTAAAGGAGGTAAAGCACCTCATACAATTTAATCCTAATATGGTAAAGATTTAATATCATCAACAATTCATATGAGACTTAAATGACCAGAGTCTCTACCTCATTTTGAATTGTTCATGACAAGATTTAAGTGAGAGAAAAACTCCCCTATGATTTATTAATAGTTTTGGACAATATCTTTGACTAGAATAGCCATATAGTCCTTTATTTAAACTATGGCATGATCATTCAAGGTAACCATACCCTATTTTTGCATAAACAATTAGTGTAAGTGAAATGTGAATTATAGCAATTGGATTCACTTCAAAATTCAAGTTGGTTGATTTTTTAAGATTTATTTGAATACTGAAAAGTCTCTGACTTGTTATTTTTGTCACATTAATTCTACAACAGATTTCAAAGAGAGACCAGTGTGGTGGGACAGAGCTTTTCATCAGCTTTCCCACAGTATAAATTTCATCCAATTTGGTGGGGCAGATTTGAAACTATTCAATTTCCAAGACATGACCAGTATTTGAATTTGCACTAAAATGAATTAAACCAATTCAAATCTTTGGGCTCTGGCGGGAAATTTAACAGGCCAGACAGAGCAGAGGGAGATGGGCCGGCCCAGCTAACGCGGCGGGCCAGCTGACAGGGGGCTCCACATGTCAGCGACTCGCGTTCACCGAATCGGTACCTTTTAACTGGAGCCGTTCGATTAGAGGGAGATCGGGCGGTCGATCGTCGTCGTCGTCGTGGACGAGAGGGGAGGTCACCGGCGGCTCAGGTAGGGGGTCGGAGGCGAGCAGGGACTCCGGCGAGCGGTGGCGTTGACGCTAGGCGAGGTGGTCGTCGACGGCGAGTGCTCTGGTACCAGTGGCGTCGCCGATGGTGCTCCAATTCGTCGACGATGATCTCAGGTCCGCCGCGGGCTCCGGCGATCGATTGGACGGCTCCGGTGAGTAATCGGGTGAGAGGAGTGGACGAGGAGAATCAGAGAGAGGAGGGGAGTGGCTTTGCTGTGGAGGTGAAGGCGCGGGGATGGCTCTATTTATAGGGCGCGAGGTGCCGTGAGGGGTGCGGCAAGGTCGTCAAGGGCGCGGCGATTCCGGCGAGGGATAGGGGTAGGCGAGGATAGGGTTGCGTAGGCGACGTCACGGCGGCCCTGTGAGCGTCAACGGCGCGGTTGGGTAGGGTGTACGTTGGTCGCGCGCGCGCGTGTACTGACGCGGCCGCGGCGGGCGGAATCGTCCTCTCCGGCGACGGCGGGTACAGGCAGGTGACGCGATCATGTCCGGTGCGCTCCACATGGCGTGGCGAGTACCCTGGCGAGCGGAGGCGGTCGGCGGTGCCGTGGTACGGCGAGGCGACAGGTGGCCCGTGGTGTCCGTGGGCGACGTCATCGGCATGGTTGGGCTGATCCGGGCGCGCGACTTCCGGGGCGTGTCGGCGTCCTTGCGATCCACAGCGAGTACCATCGTACTCAGGAGATCCAGGGGGACTTGTAGGACACGGTGGTCGTGGTTGGGGAAGAAGGGAGAGAGGGGTGGCTCGACATAGTGTCCATGGCCGGCATGGCCATGTCAATGCCAAGTTTGGCCTCCCTCTTGAGATTGTTGTGCATGGGTTGGGGGTAGAGGGGACCAGGGAGCCAAGTGGAGTTGTTTGGGATAGGTTAGGGTAGTGTAGATCACTATTTGACATAGTGTCAAATAGTGCCATAATTGGAAATTGCAAGTGTGCCCAATTTTTGAGTGAGTTCAAAAGGTGGCACAATTTGAATTGTGGGTGTTTGGTTAAGTCCTAAATGACCAGAGAAGATGAGGTGTGGTGGTGGAAATTCCAAATTCAAAGTATTGCACAAATTGTTAAGTGTGAGATTGTTGAATATGTTAAAATGTTCCAACTTTGGATGAGCATAGCATTTGATCTAAAAATAATTTGGCATGGTGATCTTTACAAAAAGTGTTCACCTTGATGTTGTCTTGGATGAGGTGCAAAGAGTTGACAAGGTTTAGTTTGAAAATTTCAAAATGCAAGGGCTCAAAGTGGTGATCAGACTATAATTGGAAGATTTGACCAATATCATATGTGAGCCAAATTTGAAGTTGAAAACCATTTGATTTGTGTTTCTTTGATTCCAAAAGTTGTAATAAGTGTTTAGTAACAATGTTCAACTAATTGTGAAGACCAAAATGATCTAGGGTCAAATTTTATAAGAATGGCATAGAGCCATATGTGAGGGTTTTGGGATTTTCTAGCTTTTATTATTTGATTTTTCTTTGCTTCATTTTTGACAAGAGTGAGGTTTATTTGGTGTTCTATTAAGTTGGGTGAAAGGTTCACACCGTTTTGAGGCAATGGAATGGCCTAGGTCAAGATTTGATATTTTGGCTAAGTGCCACATATGCCTCTATGCATATGTTTAATTTTATTTTGTTTCTTACTTAAATTGGTTGGTAAGTACTTTGTTGAGTGGGTTGATGTATTTCAAAACATCTACCAAGGTTAACACTCAAGGTTGGAGCATTTGCAAAAAGTAGCCATAGGCTTGCAAATGCCTTTTTCTTATTTAAGATCACCCCTTTTTATTTTGTTTTTTTCAAAGATTGGTGACAAGAGAGATGAGGTTTAGGGTTTAGTGGGGTTCTCCATGGTTCACCACTATTTAGCAAAAATATTAAAGGTAGGGTTCAAGATTTACCTATTAGGGCTATATGCCCACGTATGTCTTTTATTTTATTTTGATTTCTCAAAATAGATCAAAATGATTTTTGAGAAGGTTACGGTTTAGGGTTTTTCTTATTTGATTTCTTTCTCTTTAATTTTATTTGGTTGGTGATCTTCACTTGATCACTTTAGGGTTTTAGGGTTTAGCACATAAGCATATTAACACTCATCATGGCAAAACACAAATACTAGGTATGAGCACTATGCATAGCACCCAATGTAAGAAAAGTTTTTGTTGGTTCTCATTTTTGAAAATGAAATTCATTTTCTCTTTGCTTTAAAATTTGGGGTGTTACAAAAAGGTTTAAGCGCATAAGTCATGCTGCTAGTTTCAGGTTTCCGGAGACCAAGATGTCTTTTGTTGATGGAGAGCCTCTTCCATGGAAGTCTGATGATGGCAAGGATTCCATCATCACCGAAGAGTAATTCATCATCGGTATTGGCATCCCCTTGGTTTGTTCCAAGCTTGGGGAGTGCCGCGGCATCACATCATCACTACCTTTATCTTTTACTATCAAGTAGTGTCATATCATGAGTAGGGAAGTTATCATATGGAATAGTATGCAATGTGGAAGTATCTCTCTAGTTGGTTATCTATGTATCCGTTGGTGTGAGTTATCGTTATGGAATATTAATAGAAGTCTTATCATTTATTTTGCACACCTTATTTTAGTTTGCAATCTCCATTATATGATTACTCTTGACATTAGTATTGATATCACTTTGGGAGCATCAAGTAAATCTATTTGGTTTTGGCAAACTTAGCATTGGTCAATAGCAACAACACCTTGATGTTTAAATAGAAGAGAGAAATACACTTAGATATATTACTCTATTATCTCTATGCTAATGAGTTTAGTATTCTGAAGTTAAAATTGCTTGTGCTTATGAGAAAGATGCATGATTGTTTCTATCATATGTATATTTGTTTGTTTCCCTCAACCTTTATGCTTGCTATCAAACCTTGCTAGCCAAAGACCATTGAGAGGGAATGCTTCTCATACATCCATAACCTTAGACCAAACCTATGCCATTTGTGTCCACCATACCTACCTACTACATGGTATTTCTGCCATTCCAAGTAAATACTTCATGTGCTACCTTTAAATAATTCAAACTATACTATCCCTTATTTGTGTCAATGTTTTATAGCTCATGAGGAAGTATGTGGTTTTTATCTTTCAATCTTGTTGGGCGGACTTTTCACCAATGGACTAGTGGCACATCCGCTTATCCAATAATTTTGCAATAAGAGTGGCACCGGGTTCCCAGCCCCAATTAATAACTTCATTAATAATTCTCTTCACATGTTTTGTCCTGATTTATCAGTAAGCAACTTAATTTTGCAATAGACACTCCTCCATGGTATGTGAATGTTGGAAGGCACCGAGGATTCGGTTAGCCATGGATTGAGAAAGCCAAGGTTGGGGGGAGTGTCATCCATAATAAACTAAAATACATGTGTAAACAAAAGAGAAGGGGGATGATCTACCTTGCTGGTAGAGATGCCGTCCCTCATGGGACCGCTCTTGGAAGGTTCGTTTGGCAAGGGGTTAGAGTGCCCGCTACCATTCGTTGACAACAACAAACACCGCTCAAAATCTTACTTTTATGCTCTTTATATGATTTCAAAACTTGAAAGCTCTAGCACATGATTTAATCCCTGCTTCCTCTGCGAAGGGCCTATCTTTTACTTTATGTTGAGTCAAACCTATTTCCCTCCGTCTTAAGCAAGCAATTGAGTTGTTGTGAACCAACCATTTATGCTATGATTGAGCTAATTATGTCCTTTATACTTTCTTGTTTAGTACAAATTTTATCTGAATGAATATGACTTTGAAAGTTATCAATGATTATGAGAAGATTGTATGATTGAGAACGAAAGCCCTGCTATATAAATTCTAATATGAAAGCTTTGCTTAGAAGTACAATCCGTTAGTAGTTCTCTGACCAAGAACAAAGTTTGCCATAACCATCTATGATTTCCTATGCACCTTTATTTGTGATCTCTCTTTACTTATTTCAAGTTGAGTTATATGAAGAGAATGTCTACTAGAATGTCTTGTGTGAATCAACATGATGCTTCTTGTCCGTATTTTATTTATGACTCTTCACTCCATAAACATGTGGTCTTGTTTATGGAGCTCAATTTCGCTTGGGGACAAGCGAGTTGTAAGGAGTTGATACGTTCAATTTGCATCACTATTTTGTATCATAATTTGCTGTTATTCATTGATATATTTCATATTGGGACACAATACTTATGTTATTTCATCTATTTTGCATGTTTCATCATTATTGGAGGATCAGGCACCGGAGCCAGGATTCTGCTGGAAAAAGCACCGTCAGAACGCAATATTTCGGAAGATCAACTGTGGAAGGAAATTACACGTAAATTCCTATTTTCCAGATGACGGAGGGAGCCAGAAGGGGGAGAAGAGGGGACCCGAGGTGGGCCCACCCCATAGGCCGGCGCGGCTCAAGGCCTGGCCGCGCCCTATGAGGAGGGGGCCCAGCCCCTCTGTCCTTTTCGTCGCGTATGCCTTCGTCCCGAAAACCTAAGCCACACAGGGTACCTCACGAAGAGTTACACCCGCCTCTGCGGGGCGGAGAACACCGAGAGAGAAAGAGCTCTCCGGTGGCAGCCGCCGGGGAAATTCAGGGGGAAATCGACGCATCGCCATCGTCACGAGCTTGACATCATCTCCATCATCATCATCATCATCTCCACCATCTACCCCGCCATCACCACCGCAGCACCTCATCACCGCTGTAACGATTTGGGTTAGATCTTGATTGTTTGATAGGGAAACTCTCCCGGTGTTAATTTCTACTTGTTATTGATGCTATTGAGTGAAACCTTGAACCAAGGTTTATGTTTAGATTGTTATTCATCACCATATCACCTCTGATTGTATTCCATATGATGTCTCGTGAGTAGTTCGTTTAGTTCTTGAGGACATGGGTGAAGTCTAAATGTTAGTAGTGAACTATGGTTGAGTAATATTTAATGTTATGATATTTAAGTTGTGGTGTCATTCTTCTAGTGGTGAACTGTGAGACCTCACACGATACTTCACCATTTATGGGCTTAGGGAGTGCATCTTGTATTCGTTGCTAGAGTTGCGGGGAGCCAAAGCCTGAAGCCCCGTTGGTATGCTCCCAGATACAGCATGGATCTCAGAGTTTAAAATTTGAGTTATCATAATTACTTTCTTGTAGTTGCGGATGCTTGAAAAGGGTATAATCACAAGTATGTATTAGTCCTAGGAAGGGCGGTGCATTAGCATCACCCACACTAACACTTATCAAAACAATGAATTCTTTTACTGTGTGAATGAAAAGCACAAAGACACTGAAATCCCGTGTGTCCTCAAGAACGTTTGGTTATATAAGTAACACAAAACTTGGCTTGTCCTTACCAAAAAGGATTGGCCACTGCTGCAGCATTATTTCTCTTCGTTCTTTTCTTTTTGCTTAAACCCCTGAATATCTGTCTCTAACAACCCCCTGACTACAAGTCTTTCAAACATTCTGCACAGTTAATCCTGAGAAATTCTGCTTGTCGAAAGGGCCCTTGGGTTACATTCCACTTATCACTTACTGGGTCATCCCTATACTTGTTCTATCACTTTCACATCCCTCCACCACCCCTACTTAGTGCTAGTGCTTTTCCACAACTGCACCTGAATGCAATTAAATTTGCAAGTGCTTCAATAAGTATTCTTTACCTCCTCCTTGTTTCGGTTAATCAATAAATTTGGGTTCAAAAGACTGCACGATCCTGAAGCTGGATAATCACAGGGCTATCATAGGGCTAGGCATGATCGGTGAGACTTAAACCTCCGGCGCGATTGCTCAGGACCAGATCAAATAGGTGCTGAGCGGAGGCTGGAGAAAGCAACAAGGTGGGCATAACCCCAACCTCACAAAAGGAAAATGACCTCCTCATCAAAAGCAAGGGTGACATGCATGCTTATGGAAATTTACTTTCAAACCGTTGCGCTTCCTGTAAGTTTCCTTTAAGATCTTCCAGGTATCCAAGGTGTTTGCATACTTGCTTAAATCTGTCCCCAGTATGAATGGGCAAGCCTCTTTTTTCATTCACTTGGCAGCTCTGCCCGGAACAAGCAAAGGGCAGAGGAACCCTGCCGGGCTTGCCAGGCGTCAGAACTGAAGACGCCCTGGGATCCTTTATGAATCCATCCTTATCCCTCCTTCCTTAGTCCAGCACATGCGCGCGGTGGACCTTCATCTTGCCGATCTACCCGACGTGGCGGCTCCATGCTCTTCAAGGTAGACCATGTTGCCGGAAACGGTGCCGGACAATCTGACACTTGTTTCTGCCGCCATGAAAGGTGCCGGTCAAAGAGATTGGCGATGGCAGTGCTCTGCGGCCCGTGCGGAGGAATAGATAATGCATGCGCATTAACTATGCTCCTGGTATGAGGACCTGGACCTGGACTCCTTCCACAGCCTCCGCGGCCTCCCACAGACAAGATCTGGTCCTCTGCCGTGAAAGCGGAAGGACCGTGCCTACCGAGATAGCGGAGCATTGCGCCAATCCGCACCTTCATCCCTCTCCTCCCAACGTCCAAGACTACCTCAGCGATTATGAGGAGGAAGAGGAGGAAGATGAAGATGCCGTGAAGGCGACGCTCCCCCGGAAGCTGCTGGGCCGGCGACGCACCCCCTGAAGCCCCGCTGCTTAAGTACGTTGCTATCCTGATGTGATGCTCAAGAAGACAATGTTCGTTAAATTCTACCATGTCGGGGGTTTAAGATGTAAGATAAAACTTAGCCTTTTGGTTGTGGTACAACTTTTATGCCGGTGTCTTTTTAACCGGTGGCTTATCCAGTTAAGTTGGTTTGTTAACTTAGCATATTGCCTTTGTTCTTTGCCTTTATCTTGCACTGTGAAGATTCCGGAATCGTTTCCGCATCCAATTCGATGCACACTTGGTTCTTTCCCTTTGCCTCTGCCTACCTCTTTGGGTGTTTTGGCGTACGAGTTACAAAGTTCCTTTGCCAAGCGAACACTTTCTTGAACTTAGGAATAATTCGAAATTTTTCACAAAAAACCGGTAGAACCGGGGTTAGTTAAACTTTTCCGGATTGTTCGTTCCTCCCTCTTTCGTAGTTCACGTGCTTAATTCCTACTGGTTTATCTTGCTTGCCATGAAGCCGTGATGCGGACAACAGCAGAGTCGAAGACTCCGGTAGGTTTAGCACATTACTAAACCGGAAAGAAAAAATGTTCAACAAGCAACCGGTAAACTGAAAAAATAAACATATTTCATGCAACTTTGATAGAGGCAGTCCCCGAGAAACATTCGAGGTGCCGGAGTCTTTTATTCATAACATAAGGTACAAAAAGGAACTTGTACAACTTCAGGAGTAGAAAGGGCGCAACAACGCTATGTTCCATGGACGCTTGGTCTCATCTCCGGATTTGTCCGCCTTTCCTTCTTTCCATTCCTGTGCATCAATCAAGTAGTAGGCATCATTGTGGAGAGCCTTGCTCACAATGAATGGCCCTTCCCAAGGAGGTGAAAGTTTATGCCGGCCTTCAGTGCGTTGCACTAGGCATGCCACCAGATCTCCTTCTAGGAAAACTCTCGGGTTAATTCTAAGCTATGATAGCGTCTGGTTTTGCTGGTAGATGGTTGTTCTTGCCAATGCCAGTTCTCCTTGCTTCTTCTAGCAAGTCCACATCATTTTCTCGGGCCTCTTTTACCTCTTGTTCGGTATAGAGTGCACCCTTGGTGAGTCATGGAGAATGTCGGTTGTATGACCGCTTCTGCTCCGTAAACCATGAAAAATGGAGTGTATCCGGTAGACCGGTTCGGAGTTGTTCTTATGCTCCACAACACTGATGGTAGCTCATCGAGCCAACATCCCGGTGACTTTTCAAGTGGTTCAATGAGCCTTGGTTTTATAAAGCACCAGCGCATTGATTCTTTCAACTTGGCCATTGCCTTGTGGGTGTGCCACTGAGCACAAATCCAACCGGATGTTGTTATCCTCACAGAATCGCTTGAATTCTCCTTGGGCAAAGTTTGAGCCATTGTGATGATGCTGTGTGGGTATCCATACCGGAGAATAACATCTTTCAAGAACTTCACTGCGGTATGCCCATCACATTTTGCGATAGGTTTTACCTCCAACCACTTGGTAAATTTATCCACCATGACCAAAATGTGGGTCATGTTTCCCCTTGCAGTTTTGAATGGGCCAACCATGTCAAGGCACCATACAACAAATGGCCAAGTTAACGGTATAGTTTTTAATCCGGATGTTGGGGTATGGTTTTGCTTGGCGTACCTTTGGCACCCATTGCATTTTCTTACCAAATCCTCAGCATTCTCCAGCGCAGTGGGCCAGTAGAAGCCGTGCCGGAATACTTTTGCCACCAGCGCCCTTGATGACGCATGATGCCCACACTCTCCTTGGTGAATTTCCACAAGCATCTCTTTTCCCTCTTCCGGCTCCACACATATTTGAAGGACACCGGTAACACTTCTCTTGTACACCTCTCCATTGATGAAAGTGTATGCTTTGGCTCTCCGCTGGATCCTTCTTGATTCGTTTTCGTCAACCGGCAAGGTGCCGTTGATTAGGAATTCCTTAATATGTTTAACCCACGACGGTGTTTCTCGAACCAGAAATACCGGTACGTCTATCTCCGTGCTATCCACGAGCATTGCTTGTTCCGGTATGGGCTCCAGTCCCGAGTTTACGGAGAAGCGGGTTTGCGGAGTCTTGCCGGAGCAGTCCCGAGTGTGCGGGAGCGGTCCGGGTTTTCCTTCGTCAATTCCATTGGCACCACATGTGATTCCGGTACAAAAATTGATTCCGATTCTGCTTGGTTTGATCGATGGTGCTCTTAAGTGAGCCAAGGCTATTCCGGGAGGAATTTCCTGCCTCGATGAGTCAGCTTGGATAAAGCATCAGCGGCTTCATTTTCAGCCCGTTGCGCATGGTGAAACTCACCTTGAAAAGCCAGGCAATCTTTTGCACATGAAACAGTGTAGTGCCATTGGCATCTTTTCGTCCCAATCTCCAGAACATTGTTGCACCACAAGATCTGAATCGCCGTAGCAAATGATCCGATGTGCACCGATTTCTTTTGCGACTTTAAGCCCATGAATCAGTGCCTCATACTCAGTGACATTGTTTGATGCCCTGAAATGCACTCAAAACATACCGGAGATGATCTCCCTTTGGTGAGGTGAGTACCACACGGCACCTAGACCCTCTTTGAGCTTGGATCCGTCAAAGTGCATCTTCCAGTATTCCACTTTATGTTCCGGTGGCTTGTATTGCATTTCCGCCCAATCGACTAGGAAATCAGCCAAAGCTTGTGATTTTATGGCATCTCTTCTTTCGTATCTGACGTAAGGTGGCAGCTGAGTTGCCCATTTTGCAATCGGCCGCTGGCATCCTTGTTGCTCATGATGTCTGAAATTGGTGCTTCACTCACCACTTTCATCGGATGCTCTTCAAAGTAATGCTTGAGCTTCGTGGCGGCCATGAACACGCCATAAGTCATTTTTGGAAGTGCGGGTAGTTTTGCTTTGAAGAGGAGAGCACCTCGCTCAGGTAGTATACCGGCCTCTGCATGGTTTTTCCTTCCTCATCTCGTTCTACCACAACCACCACACTTACCACCCGGTTTGTTGCCGCTATGTAAAGCAACATGGGTTCTCTTTCCAAAGGTGAGGCCAAGATAGGGGCCGTTGCAAGCATAGTTTTCATCTCTTTAAACGCCGCTGCCTGAGGGGTCCAGACGAAGGTGTCGGATTTTTTCATTAATGCATAGAGGGGTAGAGCTTTTTCTCCCAACCTGCTTATGAACCGGCTTAGCGATGCCAAGCTTCCGGTAAATTTTTGCACATCTTTCAGTTCGTGGTATAGTCATTCTTTCTATTGCCCGGATTTTCCGGATTCACTCAAACCCAGCGAGAAAACCAAGCGGTTTGCGGCGGGGACACGAAAGTGCATTTTCCGGATTAAGTTTCATCCGGAATCTTCTTAAGTTATCAAATGTTTGCGGATATCATCGATCAAGGTGTCTTTTACCTTAGTCTTTATCACGACATTGTCCACATAGACTTTGTACATTCTTTCCAATTTGATCAAACAAGCATTTTTGCATACAGCGCTGGTACACCAGCGTTGCGCAAACGAAAGGCATAGTAACATAGCAATAAGCCCCGTGCGGGGTAATGAACGCAGTATTTATTTGATCTTCCTTTTCGGGGAATGGTGGAAGCCGGAATAAGCATCCAGGAAAGACAACAACTCACACCCGGCAGTAGAATCAATCACTTGATCGAGGGGCAGAGGGAAAGGATCTTTCGGGCAAGCTTTGTTGAGGTTGGTGTAGTCGATGCACACGCGCCACACCTTTGGAACTTTTGCTTCCAGGTTTTCTTCTTTTTCCTTTCGACCATCACCGGATTGGCTAGCCACTCAGTATGCGTCACTTCCACGATGGCTTCGGCAACCAGTAACTTGTAGCTTCTTCTCCAATGATTTTCCTCCTGTCTTCAGCGAACCGGCGTAAAGGTTGTCGCACCGGCTTGGCATCCTTCCGGACATTTAGAGAGTGCTCAGCCAGCTCCCTCGGAACACCTACCAAGTCATCAGTAGACCAGGCAAAGATATTCCGATTCTCACGGAGGAAGCTGACGAGCGCGCTTTCCTATGCTCAGGCCGGCACCGATACGAATGGTGCGCTCTGGGTAAGCCGGATCCAGCACAATGTCCTTTGTTTCATTTGTCGGCTTGAATGCCGGTGTGCCCAAGTTTCCACTCATTGCCGCTAAGCTCAGCTTCTGAGCCAGCGCAACCGCGGTTTTCATCCTCCTTTTTTCCTCTGCAATTACCAGCGATTCTGCCAGGTTGGATCCGGCGGAGCGGTTTCCATTGAGACTTTGTAGTTTCCCACCACAGTTAAGGGTCCACGAGGTGCCGGCATCTTCATCTTGAGGTAGGCCGTATGAGTGGAAGCCATGAAAGCCGCCAATGCGGTCTCCCAACAGCGCATGGTAAGGACTGTCTAGGTCCACCACTTCAAACCGTTTTCCACCCGGCGAGTTGTCACGTCCTCGAATGACACATCCACCGAACTTTCCAGGTGCACAGGACAGGCCGGAACGATTCCATGGAGCGTTGTGTGAGTTGGCTGTAGCATGTTTTCTGTTATCCCCAGCGTGTGCATTGTATGCTTGTACATGATATTTATGCTGCTTCCATTGTCTATCAGCACTTTGCTGAACTTGACTCGAGTTGGCCCTGCATGATTGGGTCTACAACGAGAGCGTAACCACCCGGATTCGGCATGATCTTGGGGTGATCCTTGAACGACCAGGTGATTTCCTGATCTGACCACAGCATATCTGGGTATTGCCGGCATCACTGCGTTCACCTCCATGGAACGGTGATGCATGCTTTGCCTGTCGGTTGGCTCAGTGACAAACACAACCAGCACAAGTGTGGATCCTTGTAAACATTCCGGCCCAAGGTTCCGGTGGTGGTGGTTGGCCATTGCCATCTTCCACCTGATGAACTTGCTGGTTCTGCTGAGGTTGTCAAGGCGTTGTTCCGGTGGGTGGTGGTGGTGGTAATGGGTGCTGTTGCAACATGTCATGCGGTTGGCGGTATTGTGGAACAGCCACGTGCTTATCTTTCGCCGCACCCCTCAACATCAAGTGCTTGATCCAGGAGCAATCTTTTGTCAAATGGTTCGCGGCTTCGATGGATGTGGAGTGTGAAGCTTGCACGGATGCTCCATTGCCGCTTCCATGGTGTACCTCATATTTCTTGCCAATCTTTTTTCTGTCCCCATTTTCCTTTTCAACCCATTTCTTCTTAGGACCCGCCCATGGCTGCGATCCGGTTTTTGCCTCTGGTTTCCGCTGGGGCTGAATTTTCCTGCAGTGGCCGCCTCGAACCATACCTTCGATCCGGGTCTTCCCCTTTTTTGTTGGTTTATCCCGGTCTTGATCTCTTAGGGGTTGGCTTGTTTGCGCCAGTTCAGCTTGCACTGCCGGTTGCATTGGTTCTCCCAATCACTTGGACCTGTCTCATCATTTCAGCCGGTGTGCTTGGCATGTTCCTTTGTAGCCTTTGCCACAGCGGTGATCCTCTCCGGCATCCCTGACTGAACCAAGCAATCGCTTGTGCTTCTCACTCCTTCACACGTGTTTCTCATTGAGTTCCACCGGGTGAGATAGTCCCGGTCTGTTTCATTCGCGCGCTGCTGGCACAAAGCGAGCTGTTGCGGCCTGTTTGGTCTCTTGTAGGTACTGCTGAAGTTGCTCACAAAGGCTTCCTCAAAGTCCAGCCATCCATTGATGCTTCCCTGCTGGCAAGTTGTTAAGCCAAATACGTGCAGGTCCCACTAGGAAGGACGGTATGATTCTCACGGCCCAACGCCGGTTTACTCCCTCCGCCACCCGATAAACAGCTGTGACATAGTCTGCCAGCCAATCTTCCGGCTTAGTTGTGCCATCATATGTTTTTGTGTCCCGGGGCAACTGGAAATTGCGTACCGGTGGCTCTTCTCTCATGATTCGTGGGCCAAAGCACTTTGGGCCAGGAGGACCCTCAGATTCGATCATCTCGGAAAGATACACTCTGTCCAGCATGTGCCTCGCATCCTGGCCTGGCAAGCATCTTTCCCCTACACGTTACCCCAAAGGGTTCCGGTAGGCTCTGGTTCGTTCCACTTCGGAATCTCCTTCTTCATATCTTTTCGGTTCCGCGGCTCTTGCCTGCCGGTACCTTGGTGGTGGTATTTCCTCTTCAACATATGCTGCCCTTGCAGCTCAATAATTTTGCCCGGTTTCGTGTCTACCGGCATGATTGTTCCCGGCATAGCCTCCCTTGGCGTAGCCCCGGTCTGCCCCTTGGCATATCCGCGACCTGCTCCATAGCTTTTTCTTAGCATCATGTGGCCGGCTTTTTGTTTTCCGGCAAGAACCGGATCGTACACGGTCATCTGCCGCGCATTCATTTCTTTTTCCTTTCTTTTATCCGGATGGGGGGACGATGCCTGTCCCTGGGACTTGCTTCCGGCAACTTTTGTCGACCGGATCGATTTTGACTCGAGCGCTGCTTTGTTGATTCTAGCAAGCTCATCATTTTGTGCCTGTATTGTATCAAGCAGCTCTCTAACTCTATCTTTTTAGCTAATGCATCTCCGAATAACGACTCACACATCGCCGGCCTTAGCAGCTTTTATAGTTTTATCAGGACTACGTACTTGGGTTTCTCTACGATGCTCACGATGCAGAGGTACTTTCCGGCAAGAATTTCCTTACGCAGATCCTGATCTAGATTGCGAGCCTTAAGCCGTTCTCGGTATCCTAGCCTGAGCGCTAACGAAGCAAAGCCATGGGCAGCGTTGTACTCACATAGGGTTAGGTTCTTCGCGCTGAGCCGGATGATGTCCGCCCCCGAAGCGCACCGCGCGTTGCCTCCAGCTAAAGCATGCGCTGCGGGAGTCGATGTTCTGCGATGGCGTCACCAGCGCGCACATCCCCACAAGTGGAGTCTCGGTGGTGCGGAGATGCTCCCGCGGTGCCACGTCGCTCCGGCGGTGGCTTTTTGGGACGGGTCGATCGCACGCCCGGCTGTCTTCCACTTCCTTGCCGGTACCAGCCGCGCCAGCCATCATGACCTCCACGCTGCCGGCGGCGCGGCCAGCACATAGCCACCTTGGCGGATCCGGCGCCACCAGCACCGGCGAGAGGCGCTGAGGGACAGTTCGAAGTAGATGCGGTGG
Source organism: Lolium multiflorum (assembly GCA_030979885.1). Taxonomy (NCBI): domain Eukaryota; kingdom Viridiplantae; phylum Streptophyta; class Magnoliopsida; order Poales; family Poaceae; genus Lolium; species Lolium multiflorum. Next base: position 127,358,590 of record CM061749.1, read on the forward strand.
CTGCCGGGCTCGATGATGCGGCCGTTCTGCGGGAACTTGCCGCCAGCGAAGCAGCCCGCGTTGTCGTTGATGAAGTCCATGGAGTAGATGTGCTGCACAGTTCGCTCGCCGGCGGCTTGTGAGGATGCCGCCAGTCATGAACTCCGACAAGCGCCACTTCATGCCCCACGGTGGGGCCAAGCGTCGTCGTGTGAGAATAGACAGATGCCATGGGATGGCTTATGTTGGGGCCAGTTGGGCGAAGGATCGGAGGAGGGTTTTTGATCAGATGGGATGAACTTCCGGATGCTTTCCTCAAGAACAGCCAGGCCGAGTAGAAGAAGAAAGACACAAGGAAAAACTGTTCTAGATCTCTCTATTCCATGATCAAACAAGGTTACAGGTTTCTGGATACAAGGTAGCTTATGAACGTGCCCGCGAAGGAGCATGCCCCTCTCCTTATATAGGGGAGAGGGTGGCTTACAGGGGAAGAAACCCTAATGGCATCTTTGAACAGACAAACTACTTTACAAAGCTACTTTAATCATAGGTGACGCCGGTATCTTCTTTAATCAGGGAGGCTGATGTCCTCCGGTTGCTTTTGGCGTCACCTTCGCCTTTTACGTCATGGCTTCGTTTAAAGCTACTTTGCTTAGCTCATCTTTGTCTTCTAGCTCTGAGAGAATCTTTGACCGGTCTTCCGACGTGCTACAGTGTAGCTTATACCGGTAATCCGGTATCTTCTTAGCTCATTCCGGCATACCCCTTCTGGTCATACCGGTATAAGTTACTTTAGCCAAATGCTTAAGTTCACAGTCCGGATTAAACTGTAAACCGATATCTTGATATCCCAAACCATCCGGTTTGGCATGCCTTTGGCATACCGGGGGTCATCCCCCCAACAGTGATTTTCTCTAATGATGTACGGCTATACCATGTTTGTACAAAGCATGGCATCTTTCTTTCAGATACTCTATTTGAACTAAGGAATAATATGTTCTCTAATTTTTTTATTAGTATCTTTCATATATTTACCATGTTTATAGGCAGTAGTATATGTGTGTAACATCTCTATTGTTTTGTGATCAGGTTCTTAGACCACTAAATACGCATCAAATGGGAAGTGGATCAATGGGCTCCAGTTCTCATCACTATTCTGGTGCCGGCACAAACAGGTACCACGCTGGTAGTTGAATTATGTTAGATACGTTGCATCTTTGAAATCACCTGATGTTAATAAGTTACTTCTTTTGTTTCTTTTGTTTGAAGGCACAACCCTTTGACCTATGTTGAGTGCTTTGGTCAGTTCACATGTGACAGAGAGCAATTCCCGGAGGATTAGCTCAGGTACTGTATATCTTAGCATTATTTGGTATTTTCTTTGATAATATGTTTCATAGCTATTGACCTTCAGATGCTTTACCTTTGCTTGTGTGCAACTCATTCAGAGTTGCTATCCATTCAAATAAAAACTTTTGGTTGATGAAGTATTAGTAAAATAAGAATTATGTTAGCTATATGGATTTCAAAAAAGAAATTGACACACTTCTTTTGGCTCAAGAATTATGTTAGGTCACCTCTAAAAAAAATAGAGTGCAGGTCATGGTAATGTCCAATTCGACCATTCAAATCACCACCTGATTTGAGCTTTTGGTAGATGTATAGATCGGGGCCTCCTCCACCACTCCTCCGAATTTGGGCAAGATTGATTGGGTAGGTGGGGAGATCCTCAAGGTTTGAGCTCAGCAACAATGGAGGAGAGAGAAGAGATAAAACGAGTTGGGGAAGAAGGGGCCTTTATATAGGTCCCTCCAAATCCAACCGTTATGTGCAGTTTCCGCACAACCGGTACTACCGCTTTGGCAAACGGTAGTACCGCTCTGGATTCGAAATCCCCCACAGATTAAGCCACGTGGACTCATAGCGGTAGTACCGCTTGCGGTACCGCTTGAGGTACCGCAATGACCTCTGTGAGTCCCTGGACCCTCGCGCGGTACCTAAGCGGTACCAAAGCGGTGGTGCCGTAACTTGCGTTACGGTACTTAAGCGGTACCAAGGCGGTACTACCGCTCTCAAGCGGTACTACCGCTCAAGGTACCGTAGAGGTACCGTAACGCTCTCTATGGGTTTCTAGTGCAAACCTCCGAGCGTGCTGGGGCGGTACTAGTAGGGTAGCGGTACTACCGCTCCTGGTACCGGTAGTACCGGTAGGCTGAAGCTGATTTTTCCTCTTTTCCTCTCCAACCATGTCACCTCGCGACACACACACAAAACCAGAAAACCTATAAGCTACGCTTCAGTCTTCCGATCATGACGTGTTCAGCGAGGACACCGTGTACCTGCAAATCTATCAAAGACAATCTTTGCACACGGTTAAATTCATTCAAGTGTTGTTATCAAACACACAAAACCCGGATATAGACCTTGCTCTTTCAATCTCCCCCTTTTTGGTGTTTGATGACAACACAAGAATTTGCAATATAGCATACGATATTATGATAAGGTTCTAGATTTGCAAACGGTAGATGGAGCTCCCCCTAGATGTGTGCATATTTGGAATATGCATTTGAATACAAATGCACACATCCTAGAGAATCAACTCCCCCTAGATTCTACAAACCATGCACATATGCAACAAGGATACTTGACATGATCATATAGCATATGCACACTATGGAGGCAACATATGGCAATACAAAGAGCTTTGGGTGGATTTGGCATACCTTTGCCTTGAGAAAAACCAAACTCTCAATAAAACACCAATGTAGCCAACAAAAGATAATCAACAAGGACCATTGGCATTCCCACGTAACGAGGGGAGGGATAAACATGATGCCAAGGGCGAAAAACCAAAACGGAAGCACCCAAGCCCTCGGCATTCCCATGCAAAAACCCGTCCCCTCATAGATAAACTTCTCCCCCTTTGGCATCGGAACACCAAAAAGGGAGAGGAAGCATGCTAGCGCCCCAGGAACTATTCAACCAAGCTTTCAAGAATCAACATGAAAAGCCAAGCTTGGGTGAAAAGAAAAACAAATGTAAAAGAGAAAGAAACCAAAAGAAGATCAAAGAAAATTAAAAAAAGAGCCAAAAGAAAACCAAAAACTCCTCAAGGAGGAGGTTGGTGGCCGAAGCCACCGTGTAAGAGTATAATAGTATGACGTCGCGTAGATATATCTAGGACTCACTACTAAGACTCAACATGAAGCTCATTAGTCACTTATTTGACAAATAGAGTATGTTTTGGATTTCTTTATGCATTATGGGGGGAGGGATAGCTCAATAAGTTTAAACCGCACTCCCCCTATGTTCATGCGTGCTTTTCATCAAGACATTTAGCTAGATATGGGTATATGCGCACGACGGTCAAGCGAAGTTCGATGGATCTATGATATTTAGCTCATGCCTCAACTCAATGAAACGCTTCTCATCCAAGGGCTTTGTGAAGATGTCCGCCAATTGCTCCTTGGTGCCAATGAAGGATAGGACAATATCTCCTCGAGCAATGTGATCCCGGATGAAGTGATTCCTTATCTCAATGTGCTTCGTCTTGCCATGGAGTACCAGATTGTAGGCGATCTTGATGGCGCTCTCATTATCACACAATAGAGGGACCTTGCTATACTCAAGTCCATAGTCCCGCAAGGTTTGCCTCATCCATAAGATTTGTGCACAACTACTCGCCGCGGCAACATACTCGGCTTCCGCGGTGGAGACGGAGACACAATTTTGCTTCTTAGAGGACCAACACACCAAAGATCTCCCAAGGAAGTGACAAGCGCCGGATGTAGACTTTCTATCAACCTTGTCTCCCGCCCAATCCGAATCGGTGAAGCCAACCAACGAGAAGTCCGTGTCCCTTGGATACCATAGACCGAAGTTTGGGGTATCAACTAAATATCGGAAGATCCTCTTCACCACCATGATATGGCTTTCCTTCGGATTCGCTTGAAACTGTGCACACATACCCACACTTAACATGATGTCCGGATGAGAAGCACAAAGGTAGAGAAGCGAACCTATCATCGAATGGTAGAGCTTGGGGTCCACCATCTTGCCGGTCTCATCGAGGGTGAGTTGACACTTTAGATGCATTGGGGTTCCTATACCGTTGGCCCCCTTCATATCAAAGCGTTTGAGCATGTCTTGAACGTACTTTGCTTGATTGATGAAGGTGCCTTGACGCATTTGCTTGATCTCGAATCCAAGGAAGAACTTGAGCTCCCCCATCATTGACATCTCGAACCTATTTGTCATCAACTTGGCAAACTCATCATTAAACTTTGTGTTAGTTGAGCCAAATATAATGTCATCTACATAGAGTTGGCATATGAAGAGCTCCCCATTGACTTTCTTAGTAAAAAGAGTGGGGTCGATTTTCCCCACTTCGAAACCACGGTCTTCAAGCAACTCCTTTAGGTGCTCATACCAAGCTCTAGGAGCTAGTTTGAGACCATATAGAGCCTTATTGAGCTTGAAGACATGGTCCGGGAAATGGGGGTCCTCGAACCCCGGGGGTTGCTTCACATACACCTCCTCATGCAAAGGACCATTAAGAAAAACACTCTTTACATCCATTTGTTGGAGTTTGAAACCATAGTGAGCGGCAAAGGCTAAAAGGATACGGATGGACTCGAGCCTCGCAAAGGGTGCGAATGTCTCGCCAAAGTCCACACCTTCGACTTGAGAATAGCCTTGTGCCACCAAACGTGCTTTGTTGCGGATGACGATTCCATGCTCATCTTGCTTGTTCTTGAAGACACATTTGGTGCCGATAACATTGCGGCAATGATCGGGTCGCTTCATAAGAGTCCACACATCATTCCTCTTGAAGTTGTTGAGTTCCTCTTGCATTGCTATCAACCAATCGGGATCTTCAAGTGCATCGTTGACCTTGAGTGGTTCCACCATAGAGACAAAGGCATGGTGCTCACAAAAGTTTGCTAGTTGCCTCCGGGTAGTCACCTTGCTCTTTAGATCTCCAATGACATTGTGCAAGGAATGAGACTTGAGGCGCAAATATCTTGTAGTAGTGTCTTCACGGCGAGTATTGGCCATAGGAATAGATTATTGTGAGGCCACTTGATCTTCATCATCGTTTGGATCCCTGCCTTGACCATCATTGTTGTTGTTGAGAACATCATCATCATCATCATGAGAACCGGATGACTCGTGGGTATTGGGAATAGTAGTATCCGGAAAGATTGTCCCTGAATCACTTGGTGAAGAACTTGAAGCTTGGCCTTGATCACTTGGTGTCGGTTGTTGTGGTAGATGAGCTTGCGGTTGTTGTTGTTGTGGTAGATGAGCTTGCAGTTGTTGATGTTGAACTTGAGGTTGCAGTAGTGGTTGACTTGCACTTGGTTGTTGTTGTTGTTGATGTCGAACTTGAGGTTGAGGTAGTGGTTGGCTTGCATTTGGTTGCTCAATGGAAGAAGCTTGGCCTTGTGGTGTAGATGGCTCCACATGGGTGGAACTTGGTCCTTCCCCGGTACTCGTAGAAGGTAGCTCTTGAGGTCGGCGAATGCCAACACCCATCCTTCCTACGGCATCCGGGGGAATTGCATCTCCTTTCTCACAAGAAGCACTTCGCTCCTCCAAAGATCTATCATCTTCATCGAATGTCACATCACAAGATTCCACAACTCGCCCATTGGACTTGTTGTAGACTCTATAGGCGTGAGAGTCCGTTGCATAGCCAACAAAGATTCCTTCTTGTGCTCTTGAATCAAACTTGGATAGTCGAGTGTCTTTGACAATCACATAGCATTTGCATCCAAAGACCTTGAAGTATGAGACATTGGGCTTGTTACCGGTAATGATCTCATATGGTGTCTTCTCCAAACCCTTGCGGAAGTAGAGGCGGTTAGTAGCATGGCAAGCGGTTGAGATAGCTTCAGCCCAAAAATTATACTTGGACTTGTACTCCATCATCATTGTTCGAGCGGCTTCAATCAAGGTTCGATTCTTCCTTTCGGCGACCCCATTTTGTTGGGGAGTGTATGGCGAGGAGTATTGATGTTGGATTCCTTCTTCGCCGAGGAAGTCATCCAAGGTGTAGTTCTTGAACTCCGTTCCATTGTCGCTCCTTATTGCGAGGATCGTGGTGTCGTACTTGCGTTGAACTTGGTTGGAAAACTCCATCATGGTCCGTTGAGTCTCACTCTTGTACTTGAAGAAGAATACCCAACAATAGCGTGAATAGTCATCAACGATGACAAGGCAATACTTCTTTCCTCCAAGACTTTCATGAGATGGCGGGCCGAAGAGATCAACATGTAGGAGCTCCAAGCACCTTGTGGTAGATATGGTTGTCTTGGCCTTGTGAGGAGCTCCATGCATTTTTCCTTGAACGCAAGCCCTACAAACACGATCGTTGCAAAAAGAGACATCGTCTTTTAGTCCGAGGATGTGGCCTCCCTTGTGGAGACTTTGCAAAGTCCTCATGTTGACATGGGCTAGTCGGCGATGCCATAACCAACCCTTGTCACCTTTAGCGAATAGGCAAAGAGCGGATGATGTTGTCTTTCCGGAGAAATCAACAACATACAATCCGTTCTCCACATATCCAACAAAGGCCACATGGAGTGTCTTGCTCCACAAGAGGACCACCATATGTTCATCGAAAAAGGTACAAAGACCCATGCGTGCAATTTGATGAACGGAAAGTAAATTGTAACCAAGGGTCTCGACAAGGAGGACATTAACTAGTGAAATGTCGGGTGTTACCACCACATTGCCAAGGCCCAATACCTTTGAGCTTGTGTTGTCGCCATAAGAAACTGTAGAATGAGATGGCTCGAGGTCGACAATAATTTCCTTGCTTCCGGTCATAAGACTTGTGGCTTCAACATCAACCACCAATTAGCACCACCGGAAGCAAAGTCCTCCATGGATCAAGACTTGGATATAGGAACCCATTTTTCAATGGGTCCTATCATGATGTTCCTCTTTATCTTGATCCTCCTTCTTCTCTTCTTCTTTGGCTTTATAGCCACTCCTCCTTCATTGCAAGAGCCCTCATTGGCTCCATCTCTAGCTTCAATGACTCCTTCTAAGTATTGGGCTTGGATTTGGAGTCTTTCAATTTTGGCCTTCAAACGATTTACTTCATCTTCATGATCCGGGTGAGGGTGAGTGATGTCAAACACTTGAACCTCTTTCTCTATTCACCCGGAAATGTTCCAACAATGCTTCTTCTTGAAGAGAATTCCTTCTCAAGAGAAAGCGCTTGTGCCTCTCTAAGGTGGCAATGTCATCTTCATGGTTGCAACAAATGTGGTCCTTGCTTGTGAGATGGTACTCTTTCAACGCTTCCTCTTGCATGGACTTGATCACCATAAGGTTGGCCTTGCTTCTCTTCAAAGAGGCAATTTCTTCCTCATGGTCACAACAAGTAACCTCTTCCTTGCTCAAGCGGATCCACTCCATCAAGGACTCATTTTGCATATCATTCACTTCCTTGAGCTTGGCCTTGTGTCTCTTTAGATCGGCAATCTCTTCTTCATGATCGCAACATGGCACCTTCTCTTTTCTCAAGCGATAGTACTCATCCAAGGCTTCCTCTTGGAGATAATTGACTTCCAAGAGTCTTGCATTACGTCTTCTCAAGAAGGAAACTTCATCAAGGAGCTTATCACAACATGAATTGGGGCCTTCATCTTCTTCCTTCTTGTGCGCTTCTTCTTGAGGATGCCTCCTCATCTCGGATAGAATCACAAACTTACTCTCCAAGGACTTGAAGTTCTTGGTGAGGGTCGATAACCCACAAGTATAGGGGATCGCAACAGTCTTCGAGGAAGTAAAACCCAAATTTATTGATTCGACACAAGGAGAGACAAAGAATACTTATAAGCCTTAACAATGAGATGTCAATTCAGCTTGCACTGAAAAACACTAGTAACGGGGGATGTGAAAGCAGCGGTAATATGAGAGCAATAGTAACAGTAACACAGCAGCAGTGCAGATAACACAAAGGCAATGGCACCAGAAAATAGTTGATACTAGTGGCATATAGGACCGAGTGAGTATTTGATGATGAAAGATGGACCGGGTTCCCAGCTATCTACACTAGTGGTAACTCTCCAATAACAAGTGTTGGGTGAACAAATTACAGTTGGGCAATTGACATAATTATTATAGCATTAAGACGGAACATCAAATCTATTAATCATGTAGGCATGTTTTCCATATATATCATACGTGCTCGCAATGAGAAACTTGCATAACATCTTTTGTCCTACCAGCCGGTGGCAGCCGGGCCTCAAGGGAATCTACTGGTAATTAAGGTACTCCTTTTAATAGAGCACCGGAGCAAAGCATTAACACTTGGTGAAAACATGTGATCCTCATATCTAAGCCATCCCCTCCAGTTATCCCAGTTCTTGTCACTCTGGGGCCTCGGGTTCCGGACATAGACATGTGCAAACATCTTGTAGATACAATCTAAGCAATAATTATAGAGCTTAAATCTAAGATCATGCCACTCATGCACTAGTGAAAAGCATTAAACACAACAAGATTGCAGCAACAATAACTTCACAAATTTTATAGATAGACTGGTCATAATGTAACAATTCATCGGATCCCAACAAACACAACACCGATTACATCAGATGGATCTCAATCATGTAAGGCAGCTCATGAGATCATTGTATTGAAGTACATGGGGGAGAGAGTACCAATTAGCTACTTGCTAGAACCCGTAGTCCATGGGGGAACTACTCACGGAGCATGATGGAGGCGGTGGCGTCGATGGAGAAGGCTCGGGGGTGATCCCCGTCCGCGGGAGTCGAAACGGAACTTCGACCCCGAAACTAGGTTTCGCGATGCGGCGGCGCTCCGGGAGTCTTTCTGGAGTATGATTGATATATTTCGGGTTTTCACGTCGTGGGGGAATAAATAGGCAAAGGGGTGATGTCGGTGGAGTCCCGAGGTGGGCTCCCCACACGCCGGCGCGCCGAGCCCGGACCGGCCTATGGTGCAGGCCGTGGGCTCCCCCAGCTTGCCATTCGGCTCCGTGTGTCCCTCGGAAAAATAGGAGGTTTGGCTTTTGTTTCGTCAATTCCGAGAATATTTCCCGAACAGCTTTTGGAACCAAAAACAGCAGAAAACGGGAGCCGGCATCTTGTTAATTGGTTAGTCCCGGAAAATTCATAAAAACATTATAAAGTGTGAGCAAAACATGTAGGTATTGTCATAAAACTAGCATGGAACATCAGAAATTATAGATACGTTGGAGACATATCAGGGTCGCAACTTCCTCAAGCAACCATTCATGGCTATCCTCAAGATAGCGCTTTTTCGTCTTGAGCTCATCCAACCAACCAAGAGCATGGTCTCGGTCCTTGGTGAGTTGGGAGATGATAGAATTGTTGGAGTCTTCAAGAACAATAGCACTAGCTTCAAGAGACATGCGCATGCATAACTCTTCCTCGTGAGCTTGAGTGAGAGAGATAATCTCATTTGCCGCCTCCTTCTCAAGCCTCTCCTTTTCCTCAATAAGGCCTTGAACCGCACCAAGTTGAGTCGAGGTGCCTCAATACGGGTCTTGGTATCTCCTTTCATGTTAGTAGTAAGAGCGTCCAAACCCACAATAGATATAGTGTTAGATGAAGATGTAGGTTCGGAAAGGGATACTACCTCCGACGATACCTTTACCATAAGGCAATGGAAGTTGTTGGCGACAAGGTTCTCATTTGGAGAGTCGAAGAGGGAGACGGATGGAGTGGAGATGGTGATGGCGGCCACTCCCTCTTCTTCCTTGTCTTCACGCTCTTCACCTTCATCGGAGGACTACTCCTCACGGATAATGAAAGCTCTAGGCTTCTTGGTGAAGGAGACCTTGGCGTCACCGGAGTTGGAGGAGAACTTGGAGAATCCTTTGGAGAGAGATTTGAACTTGTCCTTTCGAACAAGCCTTCTGATGACCCACAAGTATAGGGGATCACAACAGTCTTCGAGGGAAGTATTACCCAATTTATTGATTCGACACAAGGGGAGACAAAGAATACTTGTAAGCCTTAACAGCGGAGTTGTCAATTCAGCTGCACTGGAAACAGACTTGCTCGCAAGAGTTTATCAGTAGTAACAGTTTTATAGCAGTAGGAATAGTGAAATAACAACAGCGGTGAAATAAATACAACAATAGTGATTATAGTAAACAAAAGGATTAAAATACTGTAGGCACAGGGACGGATGAACGGGCGTTGCATGGATGAGAGAAACTCATATAACAATCAAAGCAGGGGCATTTGCAGATAATAATAAAACGGTATCCAAGTACTAATCAATCAATAGGCATGTGTTCCATATATAGTCGTACGTGCTCGCAATGAGAAACTTGCACAACATCTTTTGTCCTACCAGCCGGTGGCAGCAGGCCTCTAGGGAAACTCTGGATATTAAGGTACTCCTTTAATAGAATACCGACAAAGCATTAACACTCCGTGAACACATGTGATCCTCACATCCCTACCATTCCCTCCGGTTGTCCCGATTTCTGTCACGGGGCCATTGGTTCCGGACAGCGACGTGTGTATACAACTTGCAGTAAGATCATAAACAACGAATATCTTCATGAATCAATAACATGTTCAGATCTGAGATCATGGCACTCGGGCCCTAGTGACAAGCATTAAGCATAACAATTTGCAACAATATCATAAAAGTGACATCTACGGATACTAGGCACTATGCCCTAACAATCTTATGACTATTACATGACCAATCTCATCCAATCCCTACCATCCCCTTCAGCCTACAGCGGGGGAATTACTCACACATGGATGGGGGAAACATGGCTGGTCGATGGAGAGGCGTTGGTGGTGATGGCGGTGAAGATCTCCTCCTATTCCCCGTCCCGGCGGAGTGCCATAACGGAGACTCGGCTCCCGAGACGGAGTTTCGCGATGTGGCGGCGTTACGGAGAGGTTTACGGCGACTTCGACTTCTCTTTGTGCGTTTTTAGGTCGAGGGCGATAAGTAGTCCGAAGGAGGGCGTCGGGGGCCAGCCGAGGCCGCCACACACTAGGGCCGCGGGCCCCTCTGGGCCGCGCCGGCCTAGTGTGTGGGGCCCTCGTGCCCCCACCTGGCTTGCCCTTCTGGCTCCGCCAATATTCTGGGAAAATAGGGCCTTCTGTATAAATTCCGAGGTTTTCCTGAAAGTTGGATTTCTGCACAAAAACGAGACACCGAGAGCAATTCTGCTGAAAACAGCGTTAGTCCGTGTTAGTTGTATCCAAAATACACAAATTAGAGGCAAAACAATAGCAAAAGTGTTGGGAAAGTAGATACGTTTTGGACGTATCAACTCTCCCCAAGCTTAGCTTATTGCTTGTCCTCAAGCAATTCAGTTAACAACTAAGCGATAAAAGAACTTTCACGAACACATTTTCTCATATGATGTATATATTCTCATGCTATGGCTAATACTTAAGCAGTTCATAATGAGATACATGCAAATAAGATCATCCAACAGCTATGTCAATCATGGAGAGGTACCAACAATTAATAATCAGCATCATGAATCATGTATATAAGCAGGATTGCAATGTTCATAAGAGAATATGATAAAGTGGTATCTCGCTTGCCCGTATTTGATTGGCAAAACATAAATGCCCAGGCACCTCTGGAGTTCATAGAAAGACTAGAAGTAGTGATTGTCAAAGATAAAAGCATCAAAGTTATACCACAATCAATCATATTTTGAGACAAGCATATTATACTAAGAATGACAGTTGTGCTCTCAAGATAGTGCTCAAAGAAAGAATGGAGACACAACATAAAAGTAAAAGATTGACCCTTCGCAGAGGGAAGCAGGGATTAACATGCGCTAGAGCTTTTCATTTTTAAAGCAGGAGTAAAATTATTTTGAGAGGTGCTTGTTGTTGTCAACGAATGGTAATGGGTACACTAACTACCTCGTCAACCGGACTCCCAAGAGCGGCTCCCATGAATTATTTGTATGTTTATGTGGCACTCCTTCCAACCTTTCTTACACAAACCATGGCTAACCGAATCCTCGGGTGCCTGCCAACAATCACATACCATGAAGGAGTGCCTTTTTATTTAAGTTTTATTATGATGATGACACTCCCCCAACCTTTGCTTACACAAGCCATGGCTAACCGAATCCTTCGGGTGCCGTCCAACAATCACAAACCATGGAGGAGTGTCTATTTAAGTTAATTAATTTGGGACTGGGAATCCCATTGCCAGCTCTTTTTGCAAAATTATTGGATAAGCGGATGTGCCACTAGTCCATATGAGAGTCCGTCAAAAGTAAATGACAAGGTTGAAAGCTAAACACCACATACTTCCTCATGAGCTATGAAACATTAACACAAATTGAGAAGCATTTTGAAAGTTTTAAAGGTAGCGCATGAGAATTTACTTGGGATGGTTTGAAATGCCATGCATAGGTATTTATGGTGGACACTTTGGAACAACTTGGTTTTCAGGTGTTTGGAAGCACGAGCGGCGTTCCCGCTCAGTACAAGTGAAGGCTAGCAAAAGATTAGGGAGCGACAAATCAAGAGAGCACTGTCATAATCATGCTTGCGGCAAAATAAATTAACGGAGGCATAAAAGTGATACAAGAACTCTGAAGCAATATAAATCATCGAGGCTTAATTGAATTTTTGTTCAGTCATATGAATGCGTGAGCATGTGCCAAGTCGATATAAATGAATTATTCAGAGGAGGATACCACAATGCCATACTTACTTATGAATAAATCAATGCAAGCGAACATCCATGACATGCTACTCATATTAATAAATTGGAGCTAAACATGAGAGATCATGAACTACTAGACTTTCTCAAATAACATATACCTCACATGAACCAACTAAGCATGCTCACATGGATGAGTATATGTACAAAAATGAAAACAAATAGAGTTCATACCAGCCTCTCACCACAATCCAATTGTTGTAGATCATCATTATTGCCTTTCACTTGTGTAGCTTGGATAATATGAAATGAAAACCACGCTCCAGCCACCGAAGACCATTGAACTCATGATGAACTTTACAAACCAAATAAGAACAGCAAATATTTTTGGTGTTTTAGAATTGGAAACAAGAACAAAAGAAACAAGAAAACAAAGCAAAATCTTTTTGGGTTTTCTCATAGCAAACCAACGATAGCAAATAAAGTAAACTAAGAGCAAAGAACCAAATAAACAAATGGTGAAGAGAAACAACAGAAATATTTTTGGTCTTTTTGTGTTTTAGGAAAGAAACAAAGCGAAAACAAAAGAATGCAAACTAACAGAAACACAGAAAAGCAGGATGACAGAAATCTGCCAAATCCTGACAGCAGTACAGAAATTTAAAAAAAATCTTCCATTGCTCAGCTCAAAAAGTGTTCAACTAATGAAAGTTATATAACAACCTGGGGCACATGCTCAAAAATTGGCAACTCAAAATAACGTTCTGGCTGTGCGTACGAATTTTTTTGGTAACAGCCCAGAATCTGTTTTTGGACAGCACTTCCCCAAATATCATCTCCCTCTCATTAGAAAACCACTCTAAGAAACTAAACAAGTATGTACAAGTATCCAGCAACCATAATATGCAAAGAATGAGTGATGCCGGTATACCTCCTCCCAAGCTTAGGCTTTTGGCCTAAGTGGAGTTCAATCCCATCGAGGCCATGAGGTAGTATCTCCGTAGTACGACGAAGATGGATCATATTCCGGGTATGTGCTAGAAGAAGCACCCGGATACGTGACGGTGTAGTCGTAGGAGGGCTCGGCGTCCTCGGAGTCATGCTGCTGGTGGAAGTCTTGTATCTTCATATGTTCCTCCACCTCCTCCTTAGTGCGCGACCATGATTGCCTGTCAATATTGAACAAACCTGGCTGGGGAAGAGGGATTTCCTTCTCATCCCCATCAGCAAACAACATTCTATAGACCATATTATCTACAGTGGAATCAGTGGTAACAAAATGATGACTCTTCATAGCAGCAATATCAAGTCTCCTAGGGGTTAATGGCACATCATTAGGATCAAGAGGGAGTCTTAAATGTGTTAAAATGCGCAGTGCAATAGTTCCTCCAAAAATAGGCCCCCTGTTAGACAGGCGGCGAGCAATAAGAGAACCAAGATGATAAGGTGTCTGTCCAGTAAGTGCAGCATTCAAGAAAGCAAGATGATAGCTAGAAATATTGCTAGTGTTCTCCCTACCAAGAATGCTAGTAGCAATGTAATATGCAAAATATTTAATGGCGGGGAGTTGAATGTTCCTTATCTTGCCACGCTGAATGGTGCGACAATCATCATCGGTGATCCCTCGATAGAGCTCCAACAGGTCCCGGGGGTTGTCATCAATCCTCCTTGCTGTACCTACAGGGGCAATATCCAATGCACGACAAAATTCTTCCAATTCCATAGTAACAGGATTACCATAGATCTTGAATGCAACTGTCGGCTCATATTGCGTGTTGTGGAACTTGAAGCTCTCAACGAAAATTTTGGCGAGCATGTAGTATTGCTCCCTTTCATCTCCCACGTAGGTGGCTAAGCCCGCCCTGTTGACAAGGGTGAAGAAATCATCCAATATCCCTGCATTTGTCAGAAAATCATAACATGGGAAGGATGAAGCATTAGGAGCCCCATTGTCCTCTTCGGGCGCGAAGCTAGGCGCGATGATATCCTCATTGTAGGATCGCCTAAGTCGGGTGGCGGTCCTAGAAGGCCTCCCGGTGCTGGTTGTTCCTCTCTTGAATAATTCTCCAAAGTTGAACTTCTTCATCTTCCTCTTCTGAAATTTTTCAACAATCATTATAAAATTTGATTTCAAGGTATATAATTGAGGGGAACTACTATAGGAACTTGCTAGAGTACTACACATGCATCAAAACTAATTTCTACCACTTAGAACAAGCATGCAAGCTCACTAAACATGTTATCTACAGCAGCAAAATATTCAAGATATACTCAACCAAACAAAATTCTAATTGGACAATCAAAGGAATCACATACCAAGGAGCAAATGTGCCAAATTTCAGACAGAAATCTGGGCTGAGCAAAGAGATCGAGAAATCGCGAGTTCTTGAGCAGAAACGCGAGTGAGAGAAAGTGAGTACGAGTTTTTTCGGGAGAGAGAAGAGAGTGGGAGGAAGAGATGCTGAAGTGGGGCAAAGGGGGACCCACACACCAGGGTGGCGCGCCGGCCGCGCCGGCCTGTGGGCCACCCTGGGGTGCCCCACTGGTCAGCCTAGGTGCTCCCAGGTGCCTCTTCGAAAAATAAGACTACCAGTATAATTTTTGTAAATTTTTGAGAACTTCGAAAAATGCACATTTCTGGGTGTTAAATTAATTATTACTGCGCAGGAAAATGATTTCCAAAATCTTAAACAACTAAAGCATATTGCAAAACAAAAAGTGCTACAGCAAGTAAAACAACAGAAGCCTTAAGCCGGTTCTCCGGTATCCTAGCAGCCCGAGCACTAACAGAAGCAAAACCATGGGCAGCGTTGTACTCACGTAGGGTTAGGTTCAGCTCACGCTGAGCCCGGATGATGTCCGCGCCCCCAGAAAGCAGCTTGCGCGTTGCCTCCAGCTCCGCTTGTGCCGCTGCCGGGTCGATGTTCTGCGCGATGGGCGTCGCCAGCGCGCTCATCGCCACCTGAAGTGGAGTCTCCGGTGGTGCGGAAGATGCTCCCGCAGTGCCCACGTCACGCTCCAGCGGTGGCTTTGCCGGACGGGTCGATGCCGCATGCCCAACACCTTCTTCCACAGCTTCCTTGTCAGTACCAGCCGCGCCAGCCATCATGACCTCCACGCTGCCGGTGGCGCGGCCAGCACATAGCCACCTTGGCGGATCCGGCACCACCAGCACCGGCGAGAGGCGCTGGCGCACAGGGACGGTTCCGAAGTAGATGCGGTGGCTGCCGAACTCGATGATGCGGCCGTTCTGCGGGAACTTGCCGCCGTTGGCGAAGCAGCCCGCGTTGTCGTTGATGAAGTCCATGGAGTAGATGTGCTGCACGAGCGCTGACACAGTTCGCTCGCCGGCGACGTCGAGGATGCCCGCCCGAATGTGAACTCCAGCAAGCGCCACTTCATGCCCCACGGTGGGCGCCAACTGTCGTCGTGGCGAACGGACGATGCCATGGGATGGCTTAAGTTGGGGCTGAGTTGGGCGCTAGAGGATTCGGGGGAGGGTTTTTGATCAGATGGGATGAACTTCCGGATGCTTTCCTCAAGAACCTGGCCAAGGCCAGAGGTAGAAGAAGAAAGACACAAGGAAGAACTCTGTTCTAGATCTCTCTATTCCATGATCAAACAAGGTTACAGGTTTCTGGATACAAGGTAGCTTATGAACGTGCCCGCGAAGGAGCATGCCCCCTCTCCTTATATAGGGGAGAGGGTGGCTTACAGGGGAAGAAACCCTAATGGCATCTTTGAACAGACAAACTACTTTACAAAGCTACTTTAATCATAGGTGACACCGGTATCTTCTTTAATCAGGGAGGCTGATGTCCTCCGGTTGCTTTTGGCGTCACCTTCGTCTTTTACGTCATGGCTTCGTTTAAAGCTACTTTGCTTAGCTCATCTTTGTCTTCTAGCTCCTGAGAGAATATTTGACCGGTCTTGCCGACGTGCTACAGTGTAGCTTATACCGGTAATCCGGTATCTTCTTAGCTCATTCCGGCATACCCCTTGGGTCATACCGGTATAAGTTACTTTAGCCAAATGCTTAAGTTCACAGTCCGGATTAAACTGTAAACCGATATCTTGATATCCCAAACCATCCGGTTTGGCATGCCTTTGGCATAGGTCATCCCCAACAGGTGATTTTCTCTAATGATGTACTATACCATGTTTGTACAAAGCATGGCATCTTTCTTTCAGATACTCTATTTGAACTAAGGAATAATATGTTCTCTAATTTTTTTATTAGTATCTTTCATATATTTACCATGTTTATAGGCAGTAGTATATGTGTGTAACATCTCTATTGTTTTGTGATCAGGTTCTTAGACCACTAAATATCTCGCATCAAATGGGAAGTGGATCAATGGGCTCCAGTTCTCATCACTATTCTGGTGCCGGCACAAACAGGTACCACGCTGGTAGTTGAATTATGTTAGATATGTTGCATCTTTGAAATCACCTGATGTTAATAAGTTACTTCTTTTGTTTCTTTTGTTTGAAGGCACAACCCTTTGACCTATGTTGAGTGCTTTGGTCAGTTCACATGTGACAGAGAGCAATTCCCGGAGGATTAGCTCAGGTACTGTATCTCTTAGCATTATTTGGTATTTTCTTTGATAATATGTTTCATAGCTGTTGACCTTCAGATGCTTTACCTTTGCTTGTGTGCAACTCATTCGGAGTTGCTATCCATTCAAATAAAAACTTTTGGTTGATGAAGTATTAGTAAAATAAGAATTATGTTAGCTATATGGATTTCAAAAAAGAAATTGACACACTTCTTTTGGCTCAAGAATTATGTTAGGTCACCTCTAAAAAAAATAGAGTGCAGGTCATGGTAATGTCCAATTCGACCATTCAAATCACCACCTGATTTGAGCTTTTGGTAGATGTATAGATCGGGGCCTCCTCCACCACTCCTCCGAATTTGGGCAAGATTGATTGGGTAGGTGGGGAGATCCTCAAGGTTTGAGCTCAGCAACAATGGAGGAGAGAGAAGAGCTAAAAACGAGCTGGGGAAGAAGGGGACTTTTTATAGGGCCCTCCAAATCCAACCGTTGTGTGCAGTTTCCGCACAACCGGTACTACCGCTTTGGCGGTAGTACCGCTCTGGATTCGAAATCCCCACAGATTAAGCCACGTGGACTCATAGCGGTAGTACCGCTTGTTACCGCTTGAGCTACCGCAATGACCTCGTGAGTCTGGACCCTCGCGGTACCTAAGCGGTACCAAAGCGGTGGTGCGTAACTTGCGTTACGGTACTTAAGCGTACCAAGGCGGTACACTACCGCTCTCAAGCGGTACTACCGCTCAAGGTACCGTAGAGGTACCGTAACGCTTCTATGGGACTTTTCTAGTGCAAACCTCCAGAGCGGTACTGCAGAGCGGTACCAGTAGGGTAGCGGTACTACCGCTCCTGGTACCGGTAGTACCGGTCAGGCTGAAACTGCTTTTTCCTCTTTTCCTCTCCAACCATGTCACCTCGCGACACACACACAAAACCAGAAAACCTATAAGCTACGCTTCAGTCTTCCGATCATGACGTGTTCAGCGAGGGCACCGTGCACCTGCAAATCTATCAAAGACAATCTTTGCACACGGTTAAATTCATTCAAGTGTTGTTATCAAACACACAAAACCCAGGATATAGACCTTGCTCTTTCAATCTCCCCCTTTTTGGTGTTTGATGACAACACAAGAATTTGCAATATAGCATAAGATATTATGATAAGGTTCTAGATTTGCAAAAGGTAGATGGAGCTCCCCTAGATGTGTGCATATTTGGAATATGCATTTGAATACAAATGCACACATCCTAGAGAATCAACTCCCCCTAGATTCTACAAACCATGCACATATGCAACAAGGATACTTGACATGATCATATAGCATATGCACACTATGGAGGCAACATATGGCAATACAAAGAGCTTTGGGTGGATTTGGCATACCTTTGCCTTGAGAAAAACCAAACTCTCAATAAAACACCAATGTAGCCAACAAAAGATAATCAACAAGGACCATTGGCATTCCCACGTAACGAGGGGAGGGATAAACATGATGCCAAGGGAAAAACCAAAACGGAAGCACCCAAGCCCTCGGCATTCCCATGCAAAAACCCGTCCCCTCATAGATAAACTTCTCCCCCTTTGGCATCGGAACACCAAAAAGGGAGAGGAAGCATGCTAGCAGGAACTATTCAACCAAGCTTTCAAGAATCAACATGAAAAGCCAAGCTTGGGTGAAAAGAAAAACAAATGTAAAAGAGAAAGAAACCAAAAGAAGATCAAAGAAAATTAAAAAAAAAGACAAAGAAAACCAAAAACTCCTCAAGGAGGAGGTTGGTGGCCGAAGCCACCGTGTAAGAGTATAATAGTATGACGTCGCGTAGATATATCTAGGACTCACTACTAAGACTCAACATGAAGCTCATTAGTCACTTATTTGACAAATAGAGTATGTTTTGGATTTCTTTATGCATTATGGGGGGAGGGATAGCTCAATAAGTTTAAACCGCACTCCCCCTATGTTCATGCGTGCTTTTCATCAAGACATTTAGCTAGATATGGGTATATGCGCACGACGGTCAAGCGAAGTTCGATGGATCTATGATATTTAGCTCTTGCCTCATCCAAGGGCTTTGTGAAGATGTCCGCCAATTGCTCCTTGGTGCCAATGAAGGATAGGACAATATCTCCTCGAGCAATGTGATCCCGGATGAAGTGATTCCTTATCTCAATGTGCTTCGTCTTGCCATGGAGTACCGGATTGTAGGCGATCTTGATGGCGCTCTCATTATCACACAATAGAGGGACCTTGCTATACTCAAGTCCATAGTCCCGCAAGGTTTGCCTCATCCATAAGATTTGTGCACAACTACTCGCCGCGGCAACATACTCGGCTTCCGCGGTGGAGACGGAGACACAATTTTGCTTCTTAGAGGACCAACACACCAAAGATCTCCCAAGGAAGTGACAAGCGCCGGATGTAGACTTTCTATCAACCTTGTCTCCCGCCCAATCCGAATCGGTGAAGCCAACCAACGAGAAGTCTGTGTCCCTTGTATACCATAGACCGAAGTTTGGGGTATCAACTAAATATCGGAAGATCCTCTTCACCACCATGATATGGCTTTCCTTCGGATTCGCTTGAAACTGTGCACACATACCCACACTTAACATGATGTCCGGATGAGAAGCACAAAGGTAGAGAAGCGAACCTATCATCGAATGGTAGAGCTTGGGGTCCACCATCTTGCCGGTCTCGTCGAGGGTGAGTTGACACTTTAGATGCATTGGGGTTCCTATACCGTTGGCCCCCTTCATATCAAAGCGTTTGAGCATGTCTTGAACGTACTTTGCTTGATTGATGAAGGTGCCTTGACGCATTTGCTTGATCTCGAATCCAAGGAAGAACTTGAGCTCCCCCATCATTGACATCTCGAACCTATTTGTCATCAACTTGGCAAACTCATCATTAAACTTTGTGTTAGTTGAGCCAAATATAATGTCATCTACATAGAGTTGGCATATGAAGAGCTCCCCATTGACTTTCTTAGTAAAAAGAGTGGGGTCGATTTTCCCCACTTCGAAACCACGGTCTTCAAGAAATTCCCTTAGGTGCTCATACCAAGCTCTAGGAGCTTGTTTGAGACCATATAGAGCCTTATTGAGCTTGAAGACATGGTCCGGGAAATGGGGGTCCTCGAACCCCGGGGGTTGCTTCACATACACCTCCTCATGCAAAGGACCATTAAGAAAAACACTCTTTACATCCATTTGTTGGAGTTTGAAACCATAGTGAGCGGCAAAGGCTAAAAGGATACGGATGGACTCGAGCCTCGCAAAGGGTGCGAATGTCTCGCCAAAGTCCACACCTTCGACTTGAGAATAGCCTTGTGCCACCAAACGTGCTTTGTTGCGGATGACGATTCCATGCTCATCTTGCTTGTTCTTGAAGACACATTTGGTGCCGATAACATTGCGGCAATGATCGGGTCGCTTCATGAGAGTCCACACATCATTCCTCTTGAAGTTGTTGAGTTCCTCTTGCATTGCTATCAACCAATCGGGATCTTCAAGTGCATCGTTGACCTTGAGTGGTTCCACCATAGAGACAAAGGCATGGTGCTCACAAAAGTTTGCTAGTTGCCTCCGGGTAGTCACCTTGCTCTTTAGATCTCCAATGACATTGTGCAAGGAATGAGACTTGAGGCGCAAATATCTTGTAGTAGTGTCTTCACGGCGAGTATTGGCCATAGGAATAGATTATTGTGAGGCCACTTGATCTTCATCATCGTTTGGATCCCTGCCTTGACCATCATTGTTGTTGTTGAGAACATCATCATCATCATCATGAGAACCGGATGACTCGGGGGTATTGGGAATAGTAGTATCCGGAAAGATTGTCCCTGAATCACTTGGTGAAGAACTTGAAGCTTGGCCTTGATCACTTGGTGTCGGTTGTTGTGGTAGATGAGCTTGCGGTTGTTGTTGTTGTGGTAGATGAGCTTGCAGTTGTTGATGTTGAACTTGAGGTTGCAGTAGTGGTTGACTTGCACTTGGTTGTTGTTGTTGTTGATGTCGAACTTGAGGTTGAGGTAGTGGTTGGCTTGCATTTGGTTGCTCAATGGAAGAAGCTTGGCCTTGTGGTGTAGATGGCTCCACATGGGTGGAACTTGGTCCTTCCCCGGTACTCATAGAAGGTAGCTCTTGAGGTCGGCGAATGCCAACACCCATCCTTCCTACGGCATCCGGGGGAATTGCATCTCCTTTCTCACAAGAAGCACTTCGCTCCTCCAAAGATCTATCATCTTCATCGAATGTCACATCACAAGATTCCACAACTCGCCCATTGGACTTGTTGTAGACTCTATAGGCGTGATAGTCCGTTGCATAGCCAACAAAGATTCCTTCTTGTGCTCTTGAATCAAACTTGGATAGTCGAGTGTCTTTGACAATCACATAGCATTTGCATCCAAAGACCTTGAAGTATGAGACATTGGGCTTGTTACCGGTAAGGATCTCATATGGTGTCTTCTCCAAACCCTTGCGGAAGTAGAGGCGGTTAGTAGCATGGCAAGCGGTTGAGATAGCTTCCGCCCAAAAATTATACTTGGACTTGTACTCCATCATCATTGTTCGAGCGGCTTCAATCAAGGTTCGATTCTTCCTTTCGGCGACCCCATTTTGTTGGGGAGTGTATGGGAGGAGTATTGATGTTGGATTCCTTCTTCGCCGAGGAAGTCATCCAAGGTGTAGTTCTTGAACTCCGTTCCATTGTCGCTCCTTATTGCGAGGATCTTGTTGTCGTACTTGCGTTGAACTTGGTTGGCAAACTCCATCATGGTCCGTTGAGTCTCACTCTTGTACTTGAAGAAGAATACCCAACAATAGCGTGAATAGTCATCAACGATGACAAGGCAATACTTCTTTCCTCCAAGACTTTCATGAGATGGCGGGCCGAAGAGATCAACATGTAGGAGCTCCAAGCACCTTGTGGTAGATATGGTTGTCTTGGCCTTGTGAGGAGCTCCATGCATTTTTCCTTGAACGCAAGCCCTACAAACACGATCGTTGCAAAAAGAGACATCGTCTTTTAGTCCGAGGATGTGGCCTCCCTTGTGGAGACTTTGCAAAGTCCTCATGTTGACATGGGCTAGTCGGCGATGCCATAACCAACCCTTGTCACCTTTAGCGAATAGGCAAAGAGCGGATGATGTTGTCTTTCCGGAGAAATCAACAACATACAATCCGTTCTCTACATATCCAACAAAGGCTACACGGAGTGTCTTGCTCCACAAGAGGACCACCATATGTTCATCGAAAAAGGTACAAAGACCCATGCGTGCAATTTGATGAACGGAAAGTAAATTGTAACCAAGGGTCTCGACAAGGAGGACATTCACTAGTGAAATGTCGGGTGTTACCACCACCTTGCCAAGACCCAATACCTTTGAGCTTGTGTTGTCGCCATAAGAAACTGTAGAATTAGATGGCTCGAGGTCGACAATAATTTCCTTGCTTCCGGTCATAAGACTTGTGGCTTCAACATCAACCACCAATTAGCACCACCGGAAGCAAAGTCCTCCATGGATCAAGACTTGGATATAGGAACCCATTTTTCAATGGGTCCTATCATGATGTTCCTCTTTATCTTGATCCTCCTTCTTCTCTTCTTCTTTGGCTTTATAGCCACTCCTCCTTCATTGCAAGAGCCCTCATTGGCTCCATCTCTAGCTTCAATGACTCCTTCTAAGTATTGGGCTTGGATTTGGAGTCTTTCAATTTTGGCCTTCAAACGATTTACTTCATCTTCATGATCCGGGTGAGGGTGAGTGATGTCAAACACTTGAACCTCTTTCTCTATTCACCCGGAAATGTTCCAACAATGCTTCTTCTTGAAGAGAATTCCTTCTCAAGAGAAAGCGCTTGTGCCTCTCTAAGGTGGCAATGTCATCTTCATGGTTGCAACAAATGTGGTCCTTGCTTGTGAGATGGTACTCTTTCAACGCTTCCTCTTGCATGGACTTGATCACCATAAGGTTGGCCTTGCTTCTCTTCAAAGAGGCAATTTCTTCCTCATGGTCACAACAAGTAACCTCTTCCTTGCTCAAGCGGATCCACTCCATCAAGGACTCATTTTGCATATCATTCACTTCCTTGAGCTTGGCCTTGTGTCTCTTTAGATCGGCAATCTCTTCTTCATGATCGCAACATGGCACCTTCTCTTTTCTCAAGCGATAGTACTCATCCAAGGCTTCCTGTTGGAGATAATTGACTTCCAAGAGTCTTGAATTACGTCTTCTCAAGAAGGAAACTTCATCAAGGAGCTTATCACAACATGAATTGGGGCCTTCATCTTCTTCCTTCTTGTGCGCTTCTTCTTGAGGATGCCTCCTCATCTCGGATAGAATCACAAACTTACTCTCCAAGGACTTGAAGTTCTTGGTGAGGGTCTGATAACCCACAAGTATAGGGGATCGCAATAGTCTTCGAGGAAGTAAAACCAAATTTATTGATTCGACACAAGGGGACAAAGAATACTTATAAGCCTTAACAACCTGAGTTGTCAATTCAGCTGCACCTGGAAACATAGTAACAGGGGTGATGTGAAAGCAGTAATATGAGAGCAATAGTAACAGTAACACAGCACAGTAGCAGTAACACAGAGGCAATGGCCCCAGAAAATAGTTGATACTACTTCTAATGGCATATAGGACCGAGTGAGTATTTGATGATGAAAGATGGACCGGGGTTCCCAGCTATCTACACTAGTGGTAACTCTCCAATAACAAGTGTTGGGTGAACAAATTACAGTTGGGCAATTGACATAATTATTATAGCATTAAGACAGAACATCAAGTCTATTAATCATGTAGGCATGTTTTCCATATATAGTCATACGTGCTCGCAATGAGAAACTTGCATAACATCTTTTGTCTACCAGCCGGTGGCAGCCGGGCCTCAAGGGAATCACTGGTAATTAAGGTACTCCCTTTTAATAGAGCACCAGAGCAAAGCATTAACACTTGGTGAAAACATGTGATCCTCATATCTAAGCCATCCCCTCCAGTTATCCCAGTTGCTGTCACTCTGGGGCCTCGGGTTCCGGACATAGACATGTGCAAACAACTTGTAGATACAATCTAAGCAATAATTATAGAGCTTAAATCTAAGATCATGCCACTCATGCACTAGTGACAAGCATTAAACACAACAAGATTGCAGCAACAATAACTTCACAAACTTTATAGATAGACTGATAATGTAACAATTCATCGGATCCCAACAAACACAACACCGATTACATCAGATGGATCTCAATCATGTAAGGCAGCTCATGAGATCATTGTATTGAAGTACATGGGGAGAGAGTACCAACTAGCTAATGCTAGAACCCGTAGTCCATGGGGGAACTACTCACGGAGCATGATGGAGGCGGTGGCGTCGATGGAGATGGCTTCCGGGGGTTCGATCTCGTCCCGAGGCGGGTGCCGAAACAGGAACTTCTGACCCCCGAAACTAGGTTTCGCGATGGCGGGCGCTCAGAGTCTTTACGGGTATGATTGATTTATTTCGGGTTTCGCGTCGTGGGGGAATAAATAGGCAAAGGGGTGATGTCGGTGGAGTCCGAGGTGGGCTCCCCACACGTCGGCTCGCACAGTGGGCCCGGCCGCCCTTTGGTGGGAGGCGTGGGCCTCCCCCTGACCTATGGCTCAGTGTCCTCGGAAAATAGAAGGTTTGGCTTTTGTTTCGAATTTAGAATATTGCCAGAACAGCTTTTGCGGAACCAAAAACAGAAACGAGGCACCACTTCAGCATCTTGTTAATAGGTTAGTCCCGGAAAATGCATAAAAACATTATAAAGTGTGAGCAAAACATGTAGGTATTGTCATAAAACTAGCATGGAACATCAGAAATTATAGATACGTTGGAGACGTATCAGCATCCCCAAGCTTAGTTCCTACTCGCCCTCGAGTAGGTAAACGATAAAAAGAATAATTTCTGAAGTGACATGCTACCAACATAATCTTGATCAATACTATTGTAAAGCATATGAGATGAATGAAGTGACTCAAAGCAATGGTCTATAGTTTGCTAACAAATAGATAATGACTAAACAACTGAATCATATAGCAAAAACTTTTCATGAATAGTACTTTCAAGACAAGCATCAAAAAGTCTTGCATAAGAGTTAACTCATAAAGCAATAGATTCTTAATAAAATTTTGAAGCAACACAAAGGAAGATTTAAGTTTCAGCAATTGCTTTCAACTTTCAACATGCATATCTCATGGATAATTGTCAACACAAAGTAATATAATAAGTGCAATAAGTAAGCATGTAAGAATCAATGCACACAGTTGACACAAGTGTTTGCTTCTAAGATAGAAAGAAGTAGGTAAACTGACTCAACATAAAGTAAAAGAAAGGCCCTTCGCAGAGGGAAGCAGGGATTAAATCATGTGCTAGAGCTTTTTAAGTTTTGAAATCATAAAGAGAGCATAAAATAAAGTTTTGAGAGGTGTTTGTTGTTGTCAACGAATGGTAGTGGGCACTCTAACCCCCTTGTCAAACAGACTTTCAAAGAGCGGCTCCCATGAAGGACGTTATCTCTACCAGCAAGGTAGATCATCCCTCTTCTCTTTTGTTTAAACATGTATTTTAGTTTTATTTATAGATGACACTCCTCCCAACCTTTTGCTTTCACAAGCCATGGCTAACCGAATTCTCGGGTGCCTTCCAACATTTCACATACCATGGAGAGTGTCTATTGCAAAATTAAGTTGCTTGATAAATCAGGGCAAAACATGTGAAGAGAATTATTAATGAAAGTTAATTAATTGGGGCTGGGCACCCCATTGCCAGCTCTTTTTGCAAAATTATTGGATAAGCGGATGTATATGCCACTAGTCCATTGTTGAAAATGCTTCAACAAGATTGAAAGATAAGCTACATACTTCCCAAGAACTATAAATTGACACAAATAAGGAGTAATAGTTTTGAATTGTTTAAAGGTAGCACATGAAGTATTTACTTGGAACAGCAGAAAAATACCACATAGTAGGTAGTTATGGTGGACACAAATGGCATAGGTTTTGGCTCAAGGTTTTGGATGCACGAGAATTCCCTCTCAGTACAAGGCTTTGGCTAGCAAGGTTGTTTGAAGCAAACACAAGTATAAACTGTACAACAAAACTTACATAAGAACATATCGCAAGCATTATAAGACTCTACACTGTCTCTCCTTTTTGCTCAAACACTTTTACCAGAAAATATCTAGACCTTAGAGAGACCAATCATGCAAACCAAATTTCAACAAGCTCTACGGTAGTTCTCCACTAATAGGTTTAAACTACATGATCCAAGACCTTAAACATGATCTACTTGAGAGCTCAAAACAATTGCCAAGTATCAAATTATTCAAGACAATATGAAGCATTTTCTGTTTCCAACCAAATATCAATAAGTGCAACGGTTTTCAACTCCGCCATGAACATTAAAATAAAGTTAAGAACACCAGTGTTCATATGAAAAAGCGGAGCGTGTCTCTCTCCCACACAAGGATTGCTAGGATCCGAATTTATTCACAAACAAAAATAAAAATAAAAATAAGCAGGACGCTCCAAGTAAAGCACATATGATGTGGAAGAATTAAAATATAGTTTCACTAGAGATGACCTGATAAGTTGTTGATGAAGGGATGCCTTGGGCTCCCCAAGCTTAAACAACAGGTCTTCTTAGAAATATACTTGGGTGACCGGAGCATCCCTAAGCTTAGGTTCTTCACTCTTCTTGATACATTATATCACCCTTCTCTCTTGACCCTTGAAAACTTCTGCCACACCAAACTTCTCATAAACTTCATTAGAGGGGTTAGTACTCAAAAAACTTTAATCCTTGGTCCTGTAGTGACACATTGCAAGAACTCAATAAAACATTAGCTACAGCTCTCCACGTCTAGAAAGCCTTACTTAAAGTCCACAAGAGACAATGCAAAAAACGAGGGACATAATCTCAAAATAAACAGTAAACATGAATTTTTTCGAGGTACTTCCGTTGCTCAAATCAGAAAACTCAAAACTAGAAAGTTGCGTACATATCTGAGGATCATGAACTTTCAGAATGTTTCCATTTTCTGTGGAGAAAGCTCAAACAGTGACTAAAAATCTGTTTGGCATGAAAATCCAAATCTAGTATCAACTTTCTATTAGAGACTTTACTTGGCACAACAAAGCGATAAAATGGAATACAAAGGAGTAGTTACAGAAGTAAGCAAACTCCTTGACTCAAATAAAAGAAAAATTACAGAAATAAAACAATGGGTTGTCTCCCATAAGCGCTTTTCTTTAACGCCTTTCAGCTAGGCGCTAGTTTTAATGATGCTCACATGAAAATAGAAAATGAAGCAAAAGGAGCATCAAGAAGCAAATTCAAAACACATTTAATCTAACCCACTTCCTATGCATAGGAATCTTGTACACAAATAAATTCAAAAAGAACAAAGTGACAAGCATAGGAAGATAAAACAAGAGTAACTTCAAAATTTTCAGCATGAGAGAGGTGTTTTAGTACCATGAAAATTTCTACAACCATATTTCCTCTCTCATAATAATTTCCAGTAGCATCATGAACAAACTCAACAATATAACTATCACATACAACATGCTTTTCATGATCTACAAACACATAATTTTTATCAAGCTCAAAAATAGTGGGATCAAAACTTTCAAACCCACTTTTTAAAAATCTATAACAAGATGATTGATCATTCTCAAGAGATATGGGACTCCTAGATAAAGTCAAGACCTCTAATCCCATTTTCATTAGTAGTACAATTAATATTATCAAGTAACATAGGACCATCATCTAGAGCTTTATCATAAACATTTACTAAGCAAAACTCTTTAGTACCATGCATTTCGATATCAGGCACAAACAAAGCATTATCATAAGATTTATCAAAATAGCATGGATTATCAGATAACAGTAGCATAATTATTCTCACAAGTTTTACTCATAGGGAATATTTCAAGAGAATCCACAGGAACATAACATTCATCCTCCTTTGGTAAGCATGGAGGACAATCAAATAGTGTAAGAGATAAAGAGTTACTCTCATTAGAAGGTTGACATGGGTAGCTAATCCATTCTTCCTCCTTTTGTTCATCACTCTCCTCTTCTTTTTCATCCAATGAGCTTTCAGGTTCATCAATTTCTTCTTCCACAGGTTCCTGCAAATTGTGAGTGCATTCTTGTGCATGAATGAGTCTCTCTTTATAATCAATGATATAAGGATTATTGCTGTAATGTTCTATGCAATAATCAAGGATAGAAGAGACATAATCTTTAAGGTCCTTACAAGCAACACAGGTTTCATAATTTTTAGACATGAAGGATTCTATTTCAGAAGCTCCCATAAATAAAACAAATTGTTCTACTTCTTCGAACCCAAGATGAATATAGTTATTCCAATGATAGTTCACAATTAAAACTTCTTTACTAAAGCCACATTGGAATTTAAGATGTTTAGTATCCTGTTTAGAGCAACAATTTATATCATGGCGTTTAAGCAAGATTTTAGCAATTGTATTCAATTTTTCTAACACGGCACTCATGACTTTACCCTTTCTTGATTCTCTATAATTCATATATAATTCTATAAGCTCCATACAGGTTGTGGGTTCTTCCATAACAACAGTTTTTAATTTTTCGGTTTTTCAAATTTTTATGGATTTTCGGGTATATAAGAAAAATAAAACAAGACAAAAACAAACTAGACAAAAGTAAACTAAGCAAAATAATACTAGACAGAAATAAACTAAGCACAAATAAACTAGACAAAAGTAAACTAAGCAAAACAAAATAAAATAAAAACAGAGAGAGAGGTAGAGTGTACTCCCCAGGTGAACTTATGAGTAGAGCTATGCTCCCCGGCAACGGCGCCAGAAAATAGTCTTGATAACCCACAAGTATAGGGGATAACAGTCTTCGAGGGAAGTAAAACCCAAATTTATTGATTCGACACAAGGGGAGCAAAAATACTTATAAGCCTTAACAACTGAGTTGTCAATTCAGCTGCATGGAAAAGCACTAGTAACAGGGGTGATGTGAAAGCAGCAGTAATATGAGCAATAATGCATAACAGTGATAGTAGCAGTAACACAGAGGCAATGGCACCAGAAAATAGTTGATACTACTTCTAATGCATATAGGACCGAGTGAGTATTTGATGATGAAAGATGGACCGGGGTTCAAGCTATCTACACTAGTGGTAACTCTCCAATAACAAGTGTTGGGTGAACAAATTACAGTTGGGCAATTGACATAATTATTATAGCATTAAGACAGAACATCCAGTTTATTAATCATGTAGGCATGTTTTCCATATATAGTCATACGTGCTCGCAATGAGAAACTTGCATAACATCTTTTGTCCTACCAGCCGGTGGCAGCCGGGCCTCGAGGGAATCTACTGGTAGTCAGGTACTCCTTTTAATAGAGCACCGGAGCAAAGCATTAACACTTGGTGAAAACATGTGATCCTCATATCTAAGCCATCCCCTCCAGTTATCCCAGTTGCTGTCACTCTGGGGCCTCGGGTTCCGGACATAGACATGTGCAAACAACTTGTAGATACAATCTAAGCAATAATTATAGAGCTTAAATCTAAGATCATGCCACTCGTGCACTAGTGACAAGCATTAAACACAACAAGATTGCAGCAACAATAACTTCACAAACTTTATAGATAGACTGATCATAATGTAACAATTCATCGGATCCCAACAAACACAACACCGATTACATCAGATGAATCTCAATCATGTAAGGCAGCTCATGAGATCATTGTATTGAAGTACATGGGGGAGAGAGTACCAACTAGCTACAGCTAGAACCCGTAGTCCATGGGGGAACTACTCACGGAGCATGATGGAGGCGGTGGCGTCGATGGAGAAGGCTCCGGGGGTCGATCCCCGTCCCGGTGCGAGAACAGTTCTGACCCCGAACTAGGTTTCGCGATGCGGCGGCGCTCGGGAGTCTTTACGGAGTATGATTGATATGCCGGTTTCGCGTCGTGGGGGGAATAAATAGGCAAAGGGGCGATGTCGGTGGAGTCCCGAGGTGGGCTCCCCACACGCCGCGCGCTGTGAGCCCGGACGCCCCGGCCTATGGTCTGGAGGCCGTGGGCCTCCCCCTGGCTTGCCATTCTGGCTCCGTGTGTCCCTCGGAAAAATATGAGGTTTGGCTTTTGTTTCGTCGAATTCCGAGAATATTTCCCGAACAGCTTTTCTGGAACCAAAAACAGCAGAAAACAGGAACTGGCACTTCGGCATCTTGTTAATTGGTTAGTCCCGGAAAATTCATAAAAACATTATAAAGTGTGAGCAAAACATGTAGGTATTGTCATAAAACTAGCATGGAACATCAGAAATTATAGATACGTTGGAGACGTATCAGATTCTTCCTCAAGCAACCATTCATGGCTATCCTCAAGATAGCGCTTTTTCGTCTTGAGCTCATCCAACCAACCAAGAGCATGGTCTCGGTCCTTGGTGAGTTGGGAGATGATAGAATTGTTGGAGTCTTCAAGAACAATAGCACTAGCTTCAAGAGACATGCGCATGCATAACTCTTCCCCTCGTGAGCTTGAGTGAGAGAGATAATCTCATTTGCCGCCTCCTTCTCAAGCCTCTCCTTTTCCTCAATAAGGCCTTGAACCGCACCAAGTTGAGTCGAGAGTGCCTCAATACGGGTCTTGGTATCTCCTTTCATGTTAGTAGTAAGAGGGCCCAATATGATATAGTGTTAGATGAAGATGTAGGTTCGGAAAGGGATACTACCTCCGACGATACCTTTACCATAAGGCAATGGAAGTTGTTGGCGACAAGGTTCTCATTTGGAGAGTCGAAGAGGGAGATAGAGGGAGTGGAAATGGCGATGGCGGCCACTCCCTCTTCCTCCTTGTTCGAGCCCTTGTCTTCACGCTCTTCACCTTCATCGGAGGACTACTCCTCACGGATAATGAAAGCTCTAGGCTTCTTGGTGAAGGAGACCTTGGCGTCACCGGAGTTGGAGGAGAACTTGGAGAATCCTTTGGAGAGAGATTTGAACTTGTCCTTTCGAACAAGCCTTCTGATGACCCACAAGTATAGGGGATCGCAACAGTCTTGAGGGAAGTATTACCCAATTTATTGATTCGACACAAGGGAGACAAAGAATACTTGTAAGCCTTAACAGCGGAGTCAATTCAGCTGCACCTGGAAACAGACTTGCTCACAAGAGTTTATCAGTAGTAACAGTTTTATAGCAGTAGCAGTAGTGAAATAACAGAAGCGGTGAAATAAAGACAGCAGTAGTGATTATAGTAAACAGCAGGATTAAAATACTGTAGGCACAGGGACGGATTTAACGGGCGTTGCATGGATGAGAGAAACTCATATAACAATCAAAGCAGGGGCATTTGCAGATAATAATAAAATGGTATCCAAGTACTAATCAATCAATAGGCATGTGTTCCATATATAGTCGTACGTGCTCGCAATGAGAAACTTGCACAACATCTTTTGTCCTACCAGCCGGTGGCAGCCGGGCCTCTAGGGAAACTACTGGATATTAAGGTACTCCTTTTACTAGAATACCGGAGCAAAGCATTAACACTCCGTGAACACATGTGATCCTCACATCACTACCATTCCCTCCGGTTGTCCCGATTTCTGTCACTTCGGGGCCATTGGTTCCGGACAGCGACATGTGTATACAACTTGCAGGTAAGATCATAAACAACGAATATCTTCATGAATCAATAACATGTTCAGATCTGAGATCATGGCACTCGGGCCCTAGTGACAAGCATTAAGCATAACAATTTGCAACAATATCATAAAAGTGACATCTACGGATACTAGGCACTATGCCCTAACAATCTTATGACTATTACATGACCAATCTCATCCAATCCCTACCATCCCCTTCAGCCTACAGCGGGGGAATTACTCACACATGGATGGGGGAAACATGGCTGGTCGATGGAGAGGCGTTGGTGGTGATGGCGGTGAAGATCTCCTCCTATTCCCCGTCCGACGGAGTGCCGGAACGGAGACTTCGGCTCCCGAGACGGAGTTTCGCGATGTGGCGGCGTTACGGAGGGTTTACGGCGACTTCGACTTCTCTTTGTGCGTTTTTAGGTCAAGGGCGATAAGTAGTCCGAAGGAGGGCGTCGGGGGCCAGCCGAGGCCGCCACACACTAGGGCCGCGCGGGCCCCTCCTGGGCCGCGCCGGCCTAGTGTGTGGGGCCCTCGTGCCCCCACCTGGCTTGCCCTTCTGGCTCCGCCAAGCCTTCATAAATTCCGAGGTTTTCTGAAAGTTGGATTTCTACACAAAAACGAGACACGAGCAATTCTGCTGAAAACAGCGTTAATCCGTGTTAGTTGTATCCAAAATACACAAATTAGAGGCAAAACAATAGCAAAAGTGTTCGGGAAAGTAGATACGTTTTGGACGTATCAACTCCCCCAAGCTTAGCTTATTGCTTGTCCTCAAGCAATTCAGTTAACAACTGAGCGATAAAAGAACTTTCACGAACACATTTGCTCATATGATGTATATATTCTCATGCTATGGCTAATACTTAAGCAGTTCATAATGAGATACATGCAAATAAGATCATCCAACAGCTATGTCAATCATGGAGAGGTACCAACAATTAATAATAAGCATCATGAATCATGTATATAAGCAGGATTGCAATGTTCATAAGAGAATATGATAAAGTGGTATCTCGCTTGCCCGTATTTGATTGGCAAAACATAAATGCCGAGGCACCTCTGGAGTTCATAGAAAGACTAGAAGTAGTGATTGTCAAAGATAAAAGCATCAAAGTTATACCACAATCAATCATATTTTGAGACAAGCATATTATACTAAGAATGACAGTTGTGCTCTCAAGATAGTGCTCAAAGAAAGAATGGAGACACAACATAAAAGTAAAAGATTGACCCTTCGCAGAGGGAAGCAGGGATTAACATGCGCTAGAGCTTTTCATTTTTAAAACAGGAGTAAAATTATTTTGAGAGGTGCTTGTTGTTGTCAACGAATGGTAATGGGTACACTAACTACCTCGTCAACCGGACTCCCAAGAGCGGCTCCCATGAATTATTTGTATGTTTATGTGGCACTCCTTCCAACCTTTCTTACACAAACCATGGCTAACCGAATCCTCGGGTGCCTGCCAACAATCACATACCATGAAGGAGTGCCTTTTTATTTAAGTTTTATTATGATGATGACACTCCCCCCAACCTTTGCTTACACAAGCCATGGCTAACCGAATCCTTCGGGTGCCGTCCAACAATCACAAACCATGGAGGAGTGTCTATTTAAGTTAATTAATTTGGGACTGGGAATCCCATTGCCAGCTCTTTTGCAAAATTATTGGATAAGCGGATGTGCCACTAGTCCATATGAGAGTCCGTCAAAAGTAAATGACAAGGTTGAAAGCTAAACACCACATACTTCCTCATGAGCTATGAAACATTAACACAAATTGAGAAGCATTTTGAAAGTTTTAAAGGTAGCGCATGAGAATTTACTTGGAATGGTTTGAAATGCCATGCATAGGTATTTATGGTGGACACTTTGGAACAACTTGGTTTTCAGGTGTTTGGAAGCACGAGCAGCGTTCCCGCTCAGTACAAGTGAAGGCTAGCAAAAGACTAGGGAGCGACAAATCAAGAGAGCAGTAACTGTCATAATCATGCTTGCGGCAAAATAAATTAACGGAGGCATAAAAGTGATACAAGAACTCTGAAGCGTGTAGTTGACGTGGGAGTTAGAAATCTTTGTGGTGTAGCTTTTCTTCGTTCCCCGGCAACGGCGCCAGAAATTTAGCTTGATACGCGTAGATGCACACGTCCGTTGGGAACCCCAAGTGGAAGGTATGATGCGTATAGAAGCAAGTTTCCCTCAGTATGAAACCAAGGTTTAATCGAACCAGTAGGAGCCAAGAAGCACGTTGAAGGTTGATGGTGCGAAATGTGATGCGGCGCAACACCAGGGATTCGGCGCCAACTAGGAACCTGCACAACACAACCAAAGTACTTTGTCCCAACGAAACAGTGAGGTTGTCAATCTCACCGGCTTGCTGTAACAAAGGATTAACGTATCGAGTGGAAGATGTTTGCAAAGAAAACAGTAAAACAAGTAGATTGTATGCTATGTAAAGAATAGGACCGGGGTCCACAGTTCACTAGAGGTGTCTCTCCCATAAGATAAAAGCATGTTGGGTGAACAAATTACAGTCGGGCAATTGACAAATAGAGAAAGGCATAACAATGCATATACATGACATGGTAAATATAGTGAGATTTAATCCGGGCATTACGACAAAGAACATAGACCGCCATCCAACTGCATCTATGCCTAAAAAGTCCACCTTCAGGTTATCATCCGAACCCCCTCCGGTATTAAGTTGCAAAGCAACAGACAATTGCATTAAGTATGGTGCGTAATGTAATCAACAACTACATCCTTAGACATAGCATCAATGTTTTATCCCTAGTGGCAACAGCACATCACAACCTTAGAACCTACTGTCACGATCCCAGGTGTCAATGAAGGCATGAACCCACTATCGAGCATAAATACCCCTCTTGGAGTTAAGAGCAAAAACTTGGCCAGAGCCTCTACTAATAACGGAGAGCATGCAAGATCATAAACAACACATAAACAATAGATTGATAATCACCATAATCATAGTACTCTCTATCCATCGGATCCCGACAAACACAACATATAGAATTACATATAGATGATCTTGATCATGTTAGGCAGCTCACAAGATCTAACAATGAAGCACAACAAGGAGAAGACGACCATCTAGCTACTGCTATGGACCCATGGTCCAGGGGTGAACTACTCACTCATCACTCCGGAGGCGACCATGGCGGTGAAGAGTCCTCCGGAGATGAATCCCCTCTCCGGCAGGGTGCCGGAGGCGATCTCCTGAATCCCCCGAGATGGGATTCGCGGCGGGCGTCTCTGTAAGGTTTTCCGTATCGTGGCTCTCGGTACTGGGGGTTTCGCGACGGGAGCTTTAAGTAGGCGGAAGGTCAACGCGAGGGGCCACACGAGGGGCCCAGGGGGCAGGTCGGCGCGGCCAGGGCCTGGGCCGCGCCGGCCACCCTCTGGCCGCCTCGTGGCCCCACTTCGTTAGGTCTTCGGTCTTCTGGAAGCTTCGTGCAAAAATAGGACCCTGGGCGAAAGTTTCGTCCAATTCCGAGAATATTTCTTTACTAGGATTTCTGAAACCAAAAACAGCAGAAAACAGCAGCGGCTCTTGGCATCTTGTTAATAGGTTAGTTCCAGAAAATGCATAAATATGACATATAATGTGCATAAAACATGTAGGTATCATCAATAAAGTAGCATGGAACATAAGAAATTATCGATACGTTGGAGACGTATCAGCATCCCCAAGCTTAGTTCTGCTCGTCCCGAGCAGGTAAAACGATAACAAAGATAATTTCTGAAGTGACATGCCATCATAATCTTGATCATACTATTTGTAAACATATGTAATGAATGCAGCGATCAAAGCAAAGGTAATGACATGAGTAAACAAGTGAATCATAAAGCAAAGACTTTTCATGAATAGTACTTCAAGACAAGCATCAATAAGTCTTGCATAAGAGTTAACTCATAAAGCAATAAATCAAAGTAAAGGTGTTGAAACAACACATAAGAAGATTAAGTTTCAGCGGTTGCTTTCAACTTATAACATGTATATCTCATGGATATTGTCAACATAAAGTAGTATAATAAGTGCAATATGCAAGTATGTAGGAATCAATGCACGGTTCACACAAGTGTTTGCTTCTTAAGGTGGAAGGAGATAGGTAAACTGACTCAACAATAAAAGTAAAAGAATGGTCCTTCAATGAGGAAAGCATCGATTGCTGTATTTGTGCTAGAGCTTTTATTTTGAAAACATGAAACAATTTTGTCAACGGTAGTAATAAAGCATATGAGTTATGAAAATTATATTTTACAAGTTGCAAGCCTCACGCATAGTGTACTAATAGTGCCCGCACCTCGTCCTACTTAACTTGGACTACCGGGTCTTCGCATGCCATGTTTCAACCAAGTGTCACAAAGGGGTACCTCCATGCCGCCTGTACAAAGGTCCAAGGAGAATGCTCGCATTTCGGATTTCTCGCTTTTGATTATTCTCAACTTAGACATCCATACCGGGACAACATGGACAACAGATAATGGACTCCTCTTTAATGCATAAGCATGTAGCAAAGTTATTATTCTCATATGAGATTGAGGATATATGTCCAAAACTGAAACTTCCACCATGATTCATGGCTTTAGTTAGCGGCCCAATGTTCTTCTCTAACAATTTTGCATGCTCCAACCACTAAAATGATAGACCTTCAGACAAGACGGACATGCATAGCAACTCACATGATATTCAACAATAGTTGATGGCGTTCCCCAGAAACATGGTTATCGCACAACAAGCAACTTAATAAAATATAAAGTGCATAAGTACATATTCAATACTACGATAGTTTTTAAGGCTATTTTGTCCCATGAGCTATATATTGCAAAGGCGAATGATGGAATTTTAAAGGTAGCACTCAAGCAATTTACTTTGGAATGGCGGGTAAATACCATGTAGTAGGTAGGTATGGTGGACACAAATGGCATAGTGGTTGGCTCAAGGATTTTGGATGCATGAGAAGTATTCCCTCTCGATACAAGGTTTAGGCTAGCAAGGTTATTTGAAGCAAACTCAAGGATGAACAAGTGCAGCAAGACTCACATAAAAGACATATTGTAAACATTATAAGACTCTACACTGTCTTCCTTGTTGTTCAAAACTCAATACTAGATATTATCTAGACCTTAGAGAAACCAAATATGCAAATCAAATTTTAGCAAGCTCTATGTATTTCTTCATTAATGGGTGCAAAGCATATGATGCAAGAGCTTAAACATGAGCACAACAATTGCCAAGTATCACATTATCCAAGACATTTTAGAATTACTACATGTAGCATTTTCCAATTCCAACCATATAACAATTTAACGAAGAAGAAACTTCGCCTTGAACATTATGAGTAAAGCCTAAGGACACATGTGTCCATATGCAACAGCGGAGCGTGTCTCTCTCCCACAAAGTGAATGCTAGGATCCATCTTATTCAAACAAAAACAAAAACGAAAACAAACCGACGCTCCAAGTAAAGAACACCAGATGTGACTGAATAAAAATATAGTTTCAGGGGAGGAACCTGATGATGTTGTCGATGAAGAAGGGGATGCCTTGGGCATCCCCAAGCTTAGACGCTTGAGTCTTCTTAAAATATGCAGGGATGAACCACGGGGGCATCCCCAAGCTTAGAGCTTTCACTCCTCTTGATCTTAGTATATCATTCTCCTCTCTTGACCCTTGAAAACTTCCTTCACACCAAACTTCAAGCAAACTCATTAGAGGGTTAGTGCACAATTAATAATTCACTCATTCAGAGGTGACACAATCATTATTTTCACTTCTGGACATTGCATAATGCTACTGGACATTAATGGATCAAAGAAATAAATCCAACATAGCAAAAGAGGCAATGCGAAATAAAAGGCAGAATCTGTCAAAAACAGAACAGTCCGTAAAGACGAATTTATAAATGGCACCAGACTTACTCAAATGGAAAAACTCAAAACTAATGAAAGTTGCGTATATATCTGAGGATCACGCTCGTAAATTGGCAGATTTTTTCGAATTTTCTACAGGGAATTGTGCCCAGATTCGTGACAGACAGCAATGCTGTTTCTGCGCAGCGATCCCAAATATAACATCAACTTTGACATAGAAACTTTACTTGGCACAAAAACATGATAAGGAGAGGTTGCTACAGTAGTAAACAACTTCCAAGACTCAATAAAACAAAAAATTGCTGTAGGTAAAAACATGGGTTGTCTCCCATAAGCGCTTTTCTTTAACGCCTTTCAGCTAGGCGCAGAAAGTGCAAATCAAGTAACATCGAGAGTAGAAGCATCAACATCATAGCTTGTTCTAATAATAGAATCAAAAGACAACTTCATTCTCTTTCTAGGGAAGTGTTCCATACCTTTCTTGAGAGGAAATTGATATTTAATATTACCTTCCCTCATATCAATAACAGCACCAACGGTTCGAAGAAAAGGTCTTCCCAACACAATTGGACAAGATGCATTGCATTCGATATCCAAGACAACAAAATCAACGGGGACAAGGTTATTGTTAACCGTAATATGCACATTATCAATCCTCCCCAAAGGTTTCTTTTTAACATTATCGGCAAGATTAACATCCAAATAACAATTCTTTAATGGTGGCAAGTCAAGCATATCATAAATCTTTTTAGGCATAACAGAAATACTTGCACCAAGATCACATAAAGCATTACATTCAAAGTCATTGAATTTCATTTTAATGATGGGCTCCCAACCATCTTCTAACTTTCTAGGAATAGAAGTTTCAAGTTTTAATTTCTCTTCTCTAGCTTTTATGAGAGCATTTGTAATATGTTTTGTAAAGGCTAAATTTATAGCACTAGCATTAGGACTTTTAGCAAGTTTTTGCAAGAACTTTATAACTTCAGAGATGTGGCAATCATCAAAATCTAAATCATTATGAGCTACAGCAATGGGATCATTATTCCCAAGGTTGGAAAAAATTTCAGCAGTTTTATCACAAGCAGTTTCAGCAGTTTTAGCAATTTCAGGCAGTTTTGTTCGCTTTGCACTAGGAGTAGAAACATTGCCAACACCAATTATTTTACCATTGATAGTAGGAGGTGCAGCAACATGTGAAGAATTAGCATTACTAGTGGTGGTAATAGTCCAAACTTTAGCTACATTATTCTCTTTAGCTAGTTTTTCATTTTCTTCTCTATCCCACCTAGCACGCAACTCAGCCATTAATCTTATATTCTCATTAATTCTAACTTGGATGGCATTTGCTGTAGTAGTAATCTTATTATCAAGATCATTATTAGGCATAACTTTCAACTTTAAAAGATTAACATCAGAGGCAAGCCTATCAACTCTAGAAGCGATAGTATCAATTTTATCAAGCTTTTCCTCAACAGATTTGTTAAAAGCAGTTTGTGTACTAATAAATTCTTTAAGCATGGCTTCAAGACCAGAGGGTACACTTCTATTATTGTTGTAAGAATTCCCATAAGAATTACCATAACCATTACCATTAGCAGAAGGATATGGCCTATAGTTATTACCAGAGTTGTTCCTATAAGCATTGTTGTTGAAATTATTATTTTTAATGAAATTCACATCAACATTTTCTTCTTGAGCAACCAATGAAGCTAAAGGAACATTATTTGGATCAACATTAGATCTACCATTCACAAGCATAGACATAATCACATCAATCTTATCACTCAAGGAAGAGGTTTCTTCAACAGAATTTACCTTCTTACCTTGTGGAGCTCTTTCCGTGTGCCATTCAGAGTAATTTATCATCATATCATCAAGAAGTTTTGTAGCCGCCCCAATGTGATGGACATAAAGGTACCTCCAGCAGCTGAATCCAATAAATTCCGCGAAGAAAAATTTAGTCCTGCATAGAAGGTTTGGATGATCATCCAAGTAGTCAGTCCATGGGTTGGGCAATTCTTTACCAAAGTTTTCATTCTCTCCCATGCTTGAGCAACATGTTCAGTATCTAATTGTTTAAAATTCATTATGCTACTTCTCAAAGAAATAATTTTAGCGGGAGGATAATATCTACTAATAAAAGCATCCTTGCATTTAGTCCATGAATCAATACTATTCTTAGGCAAAGATAACAACCAATCTTTAGCTCTTCCTCTTAATGAGAAAGGAAACACTTTCAATTTAATAATATCACCATCTACATCTTTATACTTTTGCATTTCACAAAGTTCAACAAAATTATTGAGATGGGCAGCAGCATCATCAGAACTAGCACCAGAAAATTGTTCTCTCATAACCAAATTCAGTAAAGCAGGTTTAATTTCAAAGAATTCTGCTGTAGTAGCAGGTGGAGCAATAGGTGTGCATAGGAAATCATTATTATTTGCATTTGTGAAGTCACACAATTTAGTATTTTCATGGTTGGCCATTTTAGCAACGGTAAATAAAACAAACTAGATAAAGTAAATGCGAGTAACTAATTTTTGTGTTTTTGATATAGAGAGCAAGACAGTAAATAAAGTAAAACTAGCAACTAATTTTTTGTATTTTGATTTAGTGCAGCAAACAAAGTAGTAAATAAAATAAAGCAAGACAAAAACAAAGTAAAGAGATTGAGAAGTGGAGACTCCCCTTGCAGCGTGTCTTGATCTCCCCGGCAACGGCGCCAGAAATTTATTTGCTGGCGTGTAGTTGACGTGGGAGTTAGAAATCTTTGTGGTGTAGCTTTTCTTCAGTTCCCCGGCAACGGCGCCAGAAATTTAGCTTGATACGCGTAGATGCACACGTCCGTTGGGAACCCCAAGTGGAAGGTATGATGCGTATAGAAGCAAGTTTCCCTCAGTATGAAACCAAGGTTTAATCGAACCAGTAGGAGCCAAGAAGCACGTTGAAGGTTGATGGTCGCGAAATGTGATGCGGCGCAACACCAGGGATTCCGGCGCCAACTAGGAACCTGCACAACACAACCAAAGTACTTTGCCCCAACGAAACAGTGAGGTTGTCAATCTCACCGGCTTGCTGTAACAAAGGATTAAACGTATCGAGTGGAAGATGTTTGCAAAGAAAACAGTAAAACAAGTAGATTGTATGCTATGTAAAGAATAGGACCGGGGTCCACAGTTCACTAGAGGTGTCTCTCCCATAAGATAAAAGCATGTTGGGTGAACAAATTACAGTCGGGCAATTGACAAATAGAGAAAGGCATAACAATGCATATACATGACATGGTAAATATAGTGAGATTTAATCCGGGCATTACGACAAAGAACATAGACCGCCATCCAACTGCATCTATGCCTAAAAAGTCCACCTTCAGGTTATCATCCGAACCCCCTCCAGTATTAAGTTGCAAAGCAACAGACAATTGCATTAAGTATGGTGCGTAATGTAATCAACAACTACATCCTTAGACATAGCATCAATGTTTTATCCCTAGTGGCAACAGCACATCACAACCTTAGAACCTACTGTCACGATCCCAGGTGTCAATGAAGGCATGAACCCACTATCGAGCATAAATACCCCCTCTTGGAGTTAAGAGCAAAAACTTGGCCAGAGCCTCTACTAATAACGGAGAGCATGCAAGATCATAAACAACACATAAACAATAGATTGATAATCACCATAATCATAGTACTCTCTATCCATCGGATCCCGACAAACACAACATATAGAATTACATATAGATGATCTTGATCATGTTAGGCAGCTCACAAGATCTAACAATGAAGCACAACAAGGAGAAGACGACCATCTAGCTACCATGGTCCAGGGGTGAACTACTCACTCATCACTCCGGAGGCGACCATGGCGGTGAAGAGTCCTCCGGGAGATGAATCCCCTCTCCGGCAGGGGAGGCGATCTCCTGAATCCCCCGAGATGGGATTCGCGGCGGCGGCGTCTCTGGTTTTCCGTATCGTGGCTCTCGTGCGGGGTTTCGCGACGGGGCTTTAAGTAGGCGGAAGGTCAACGCGAGGGGCCACACGAGGGGCCCAGGGGGCAGGTCGGCGCGGCCAGGGCCTGGGCCGCGCCGGCCACCCTCCTGGCCGCCTCGTGGCCCCACTTCGTTAGGTCTTCGGTCTTCTGGAAGCTTCGTGCAAAAATAGGACCCTGGGCGAAAGTTTCGTCCAATTCCGAGAATATTTCTTTACTAGGATTTCTGAAACCAAAAACAGCAGAAAACAGCTGGCTCTTCGGCATCTTGTTAATAGGTTAGTTCCAGAAAATGCATAAATATGACATATAATGTGCATAAAACATGTAGGTATCATCAATAAAGTAGCATGGAACATAAGAAATTATCGATACGTTGGAGACGTATCAAATAAAGCAATATAAATCATCGAGGCTTAATTGACTTTTTGTTCAGTCATATGCATGCGTGAGCATGTGCCAAGTCGATATAAATGAATTATTCAGAGGAGGATACCACAATGCCATACTTACTTATGAATAAAACAATGCAAGCGAACATCCATGACATGCTACTCATATTAATAAATTGGAGCTAAACATGAGAGATCATGAACTACTAGACTTTCTCAAATAACATATACCTCACATGAACCAACTAAGCATGCTCACATGGATGAGTATATGTACAAAAATGAAAACAAATAGAGTTCATACCAGCCTCTCACCACAATCCAATTGTTGTAGATCGTCATTATTGCCTTTCACTTGTGTAGCTTGGATAATATGAAATGAAAACCACGCTCCAGCCACCGAAGACCATTGAAATCATGATGAACTTTACAAACCAAAGAAGAACAGCAAATATTTTTGGTGTTTTCGAATTGGAAACAAGAACAAAAGAAACAAGAAAACAAAGCAAAATCTTTTTGGGTTTTCTCATAGCAAACCAACGATAGCAAATAAAGTAAACTAAGAGCAAAGAACCAAATAAACAAATGGTGAAGAGAAACAACAGAAATATTTTTGGTCTTTTTGTGTTTTAGGAAAGAAACAAAGCGAAAACAAAAGAATGCAAACTAACAGAAACACAGAAAAGCAGGATGACAGAAATCTGCCAAATCCTGACAGCAGTACAGAAATCGAAATTAAAAAAAATCTTCCATTGCTCAGCTCAAAAAGTGTTCAACTAATGAAAGTTAGATAACAACCTGGGGCACATGCTCAAAAATTGGCAACTCAAAATAACGTTCTGGCTGTGCGTACGAATTTTTTTGGTAACAGCCCAGAATCTGTTTTTGGACAGCACTTCCCCAAATATCATCTCCCTCTCATTAGAAAACCACTCTAAGAAACTAAACAAGTATGTACAAGTATCCAGCAACCATAATATGCAAAGAATGAGTGATGCCGGTATACCTCCCCCCAAGCTTAGGCTTTTGGCCTAAGTGGAGTTCAATCCCATCGAGGCCATGAGGTAGTATCTCCGTAGTACGACGAAGATGGATCATATTCCGGGTATGTGCTAGAAGAAGCACCCGGATACGTGACGGTGTAGTCGTAGGAGGGCTCGGCGTCCTCGGAGTCATGCTGCTGGTGGAAGTCTTGTATCTTCATATGTTCCTCCACCTCCTCCTTAGTGCGCGACCATGATTGCCTGTCAATATTGAACAAACCTGGCTGGGGAAGAGGGATTTCCTTCTCATCCCCGTCAGCAAACAACATTCTATAGACCATATTATCTACAGTGGAATCAGTGGTAACAAAATGATGACTCTTCATAGCAGCAATATCAAGTCTCCTAGGGGTTAATGGCACATCATTAGGATCAAGAGGGAGTCTTAAATGTGTTAAAATGCGCAGTGCAATAGTTCCTCCAAAAATAGGCCCCCTGCTAGACAGGCGGCGAGCAATAAGAGAACCAAGATGATAAGGTGTCTGTCCAGTAAGTGCAGCATTCAAGAAAGCAAGATGATAGCTAGAAATATTGCTAGTGTTCTCCCTACCAAGAATGCTAGTAGCAATGTAATATGCAAAATATTTAATGGCGGGGAGTTGAATGTTCCTTATCTTTCCACGCTGAATGGTGCGGCAATCATCATCGGTGATCCCTCGATAGAGCTCCAACAGGTCCCGGGGGTTGTCATCAATCCTCCTTGCTGTACCTACAGGGGCAATATCCAATGCACGACAAAATTCTTCCAATTCCATAGTAACAGGATTACCATAGATCTTGAATGCAACTGTCGGCTCATATTGCGTGTTGTGGAACTTGAAGCTCTCAACGAAAATTTTGGTGAGCATGTAGTATTGCTCCCTTTCATCTCCCACGTAGGTGGCTAAGCCCGCCCTGTTGACAAGGGTGAAGAAATCATCCAATATCCCTGCATTTGTCAGAAAATCATAACATGGGAAGGATGAAGCATTAGGAGCCCCATTGTCCTCTTCGGGCGCGAAGCTAGGCGCGATGATATCCTCATTGTAGGATCGCCTAAGTCGGGTGGCGGTCCTAGAAGGCCTCCCGGTGCTGGTTGTTCCTCTCTTGAATAATTCTCCAAAGTTGAACTTCTTCATCTTCCTCTTCTGAAATTTTTCAACAATCATTATAAAATTTGATTTCAAGGTATATAATTGAGGGGAACTACTATAGGAACTTGCTAGAGTACTACACATGCATCAAAACTAATTTCTACCACTTAGAACAAGCATGCAAGCTCACTAAACATGTTATCTACAGCAGCAAAATATTCAAGATATACTCAACCAAACAAAATTCTAATTGGACAATCAAAGGAGTCACATACCAAGGAGCAAATGTGCCAAATTTCAGACAGAAATCTGGGCTGAGCAAAGAG
Organism: Lolium multiflorum; assembly: GCA_030979885.1. Taxonomy (NCBI): domain Eukaryota; kingdom Viridiplantae; phylum Streptophyta; class Magnoliopsida; order Poales; family Poaceae; genus Lolium; species Lolium multiflorum. The sequence continues at coordinate 127,403,230 of CM061749.1, forward strand.
ATCGAGAAATCGCGAGTTCTTGAGCAGAAACGCGAGTGAGAGAAAGTGAGTACGAGTTTTTTCGGGAGAGAGAAGAGAGTGGGAGGAAGAGATGCTGAAGTGGGGCAAAGGGGGACCCACACACCAGGGTGGCGCGCCCCCCTTGCTGGCCGCGCCGGCCTGTGGGGTGCCACCCTGGGGTGCCCCACTGGTCAGCCCCAGGTGCTCCCAGGTGCCTCTTCGAAAAATAAGACTACCAGTATAATTTTTGTAAATTTTTGAGAACTTCGAAAAATGCACATTTCTGGGTGTTAAATTAATTATTACTGCGCAGGAAAATGATTTCCAAAATCTTAAACAACTAAAGCATATTGCAAAACAAAAAGTGCTACAGCAAGTAAAACAAATGGAGGGAGAAAGAAAGAAAGAAATGTTGTTTAGCTCTCTTATGCATTAAAATATACTTGTTAACAAGGTTGATCAAGTCTTGCTACCAAATAAATTTTATATGACATAAGAAGAAATAAACCTCAAATCAATCATGTTACCTTATATTGAATTGATATGGATCCAATCACAAGAGTTTGATATTCTTCTTTAGGCTCATATATAGGACAATCAATGGATCCCACTTTGATAGTTTTCACATTAAAAATTGTATTAACTCCATATACTTTATCAATCCTCTTGGGAAAATAGACGGTATGTTCCTTGTCATCAACATTGAAAGTAACCTTGCCTTTATTGCAATCAATAACAGCCCCTGCAGTATTAAGAAAGGGTCTTCCAAGAATAATGGACATATTATCATCTTCAGGCATTTCCAACACAACAAAATCAGTTAATATCAAGCAATGTTGAGTAACTTGAACAGGAACATTTTCACATACACCAACAGGAATAGCAGTAGATTTATCAGCCATTTGCAAAGATATATCAGTTGGTATCAACTTATCTAAATAAAGTCTCTTATAAAGAGAAAAGGGCATTACACTAACTCCTGCTCCCAAATCACATAGAGCAGTTCTAACATAATTATTCTTGATGGAACAAGGAATAGTCGGTATACCTGGGTCTCCAAGCTTCTTTGGAACCTTACCACTGAAGGAGTAATTAGCGAGCATAGTGGAAATCTCCTCATTGGGAATTTTCCTTTTGTTAGAAACAATATCTTTCATATACTTTGAATAAGGAGGCAATTTAATAGCATCAGTCAAAGGGATTTGCAAAAATAAAGGTTTCATCCAATCACAAAATTTATTATAATGTTCCTCCTCCTTTGATTTTAGTTTCTTAGCAGGAAAAGGCATTTGCTTTTGAACCCAAGGTTCTCTTTCATTACCATGTTTCTCAGCAATAAAATCTTCTTTAGTGTACTTTTTATTTTTAGCATGCTTTTCAGGTTCTTCTTCAACCTCTTCTTTATCAGGAGTATCATCCTTATCATTATCTTTATCATGTTCATTACCACTTTCAGTTTCAGCATCAGAAATAGAAATACTATTAGGATCATTAACAGGTTCAGAGGATTCTACAACATTCTTATGTTTCTTTTTCTTTTTCTTAGATGGAGCACTAGTTTTAGTTAGTTGAGAATCTTGTTCAACTCTTTTGGGATGCCCTTCAGGATATAGAGGATCCTGGGTAGAAACACCACCTCTAGTTGTTACTTCATAAGCATGTTTTTCTTTAGAATTATTTCCCAACAAGTCATTTTGCACTTTAGTGAGTTGATCAATTTGAGTTTGAACCATATGAAAATGTTTAACAAGTATCTTAACATCATTGGAGGTTCTCTCCACAATATCATGCAATTCACTAATAGCTCGAGAATTTTCCATTAAATGATTCTCTACTCTCATATTAAAGTTTTCTTGCTTAACAATATAATTATCAAACTCATCTAAGCATTGAGCAGGAGGTTTTGAATACGGAATATCTTCCCTAGTAAAGCGTTGAAGAGAGTGTACCTCAATCATGGATGAAGGGGGAGTTATCTTACATAAATCTTCTATAGGAGGTAAATTCTTCACATCTTCAGGTTTAATACCCTTCTCTTTAAGAGACTTCTTGGCTTCCCTCATATCTTCATCATTTAATTTAATCATACCCCTCTTCTTCAATATCGGTGTCGGGGTTGGTTCAGGTGTAGACCAATCATCATGATTCCGGCCTATTTTAGCCAATAATTCTTCAGCGTCGTCTGGAGTTCTTTTCCTGAAAACACAACCAGCACAACTATCCAGGTATGCCCTAGACTCAATGGTTAGTCCACTATAAAATATATCAAGTAAATCATGCTTTTCCAAATCATGATCAGGCCGAGCTCTAATAAGAGAGCAAAATCTCGCCCAAGCCTCAGGCAATTTCTCTCCATCTTCCTGGTCAAAATTATAAATTCTCTGCAAAGCAATATGTTGAGCGCTAGCAGGAAAGTATTTTCGAAAGAAAACATCACGCAAGTCAATTGGACTTCTAATAGAACCAGGAGGCAAATTATTATACCAAGTTTTAGCATCATCCTTTAATGAGAAAGGAAAAATTTTAGCGACAAAATAAGTACGCATCTTGACATCATCAGAAAACAAGCTACTCAGAGTAGATAACTCAATCATGTGTTCAACAGCACTTTCTTTTTCAGTACCACAAAAGGGTGTTTTCTCAACAATAGCTATATGAGATAGATCAAGAGAAAAATCATAATCTTTATCCTTAATGTTTATAGGAGATGTGGCAAATTTAGGATCAGGAGACAGTTTATATCTAACAGCATGTTCTGCAAGCAACTTTTTAATTTTTCTTGCATCAGTAGTAGCATTGCATTTTTCAATAAAATCATCATCAAGTTCCACATAATCTTCATCAAGATCATCACTAGAATATTCAACAGACTCAGGTGAATTAACAGGTGTAGCAGCATTTTCATTAGGAGTTTCAGTATTTTCAATTTGCCTAGACCTAGCAATTGTAGCATCTAGAAAAGATCCTAACGAACCATCATTATCAAGCACAGCAGAAGCATCATCACAATTATAAGAGGAATTTTCAGATTCAGCAGAAGTACCAGCATTTGAAGCTTGTGGTGGTGAAACAAGTTTACTTATCACAGATGGTGAATCAAGAGCAGCAGAGGTACTAAGAGTTGTACCTTTTCTTGTAGTGGATGGTAATATGGCGATCTTAGTATCGCGAGGTTTACCCATGATGGAGACTTTGCAGCGAACAATATCAATCCAAGTGAACTTCCAAATAAAGCTATGCTCCCCGGCAACGGCGCCAGAAAATAGTCTTGATGACCCACAAGTATAGGGGATCGCAACAGTCTTCGAGGGAAGTATTACCCAATTTATTGATTCGACACAAGGGGAGACAAAGAATACTTGTAAGCCTTAACAGCGGAGTTGTCAATTCAGCTGCACCTGGAAACAGACTTGCTCGCAAGAGTTTATCAGTAGTAACAGTTTTATAGAGTAGGAATAGTGAAATAACAGCAGCGGTGAAATAAAGACAACAATAGTGATTATAGTAAACAGCAGGATTAAAATACTGTAGGCACAGGGACGGATGAACGGGCGTTGCATGGATGAGAGAAACTCATATAACAATCAAAGCAGGGGCATTTGCAGATAATAATAAAACGGTATCCAAGTACTAATCAATCAATAGGCATGTGTTCCATATATAGTCGTACGTGCTCGCAATGAGAAACTTGCACAACATCTTTTGTCCTACCAGCCGGTGGCAGCCGGGCCTCTAGGGAAACTACTGGATATTAAGGTACTCCTTTTAATAGAATACCGGAGCAAAGCATTAACACTCCGTGAACACATGTGATCCTCACATCACTACCATTCCCTCCGGTTGTCCCGATTTCTATCACTTCGGGGCCATTGGTTCCGGACAGCGACGTGTGTATACAACTTGCAGGTAAGATCATAAACAACGAATATCTTCATGAATCAATAACATGTTCAGATCTGAGATCATGGCACTCGGGCCCTAGTGACAAGCATTAAGCATAACAAGTTGCAACAATATCATAAAAGTGACATCTACGGATACTAGGCACTATGCCCTAACAATCTTATGACTATTACATGACCAATCTCATCCAATCCCTACCATCCCCTTCAGCCTACAGCGGGGGAATTACTCACACATGGATGGGGGAAACATGGCTGGTCGATGGAGAGGCGTTGGTGGTGATGGCGGTGAAGATCTCCTCCAATTCCCCGTCCCGGCGGAGTGCCAGAACGGAGACTTCTGGCTCCCGAGACGGAGTTTCGCGATGTGGCGGCGTTCTGGAGGGTTTCTGGCGACTTCGACTTCTCTCTGTGCGTTTTTAGGTCGAGGGCGATAAGTAGTCCGAAGGAGGGCGTCGGGGGCCAGCCGAGGCCGCCACACACTAGGGCCGCGCGGGCCCCTCCTGGGCCGCGCCGGCCTAGTGTGTGGGGCCCTCGTGCCCCCACCTGGCTTGCCCTTCTGGCTCCGCCAATATTCTGGGAAAATAGGGCCTTCTGTATAAATTCCGAGGTTTTTCCTGAAAGTTGGATTTCTGCACAAAAACGAGACACCAGAGCAATTCTGCTGAAAACAGCGTTAGGCCGTGTTAGTTGTATCAAAAATACACAAATTAGAGGCAAAAAAATAGCAAAAGTGTTCGGGAAAGTAGATACGTTTTGGACGTATCACCTTCCACCCTTCTCTCAAAGATGCAATCCGCAACAAAATGACTTTTGTCGCCGCAATTGTAGCATGCTCTCCCCCTTTGCTCCTCCCTTGGGCTCTTGGAGGAATATCTTGGAGAGTCACGAGGTAAGTATCTTCTTGATATTAAGGTGCTAGTCTTGTTTCCTCCCAAAAGCTCTTGGCGGCGAGGGCCATGTGTTCATGGTAATTCATCTTGAGATCATCCGGGCTCCACTCAATGGGATCCTCATCACTTTCACTTGCTTCATGCTCCTTCATCTTCAATGGGAGTATGGGCTTGCGGGTGTTGTGGGCGCGAGCAACAAGATCCTCCGCATTCTTCTTGGAGATGTCCAAAGCGATGACTTCACTAAGGACTTCATCGGATGTCATAGCACGGAAGGAGGCATTTTGGCGGATGGCCGTCAACTTCACTTCCTCATAAGGGAGGAGAGCGTTGTAGAACTTGCGCTTGATCCAGTGGTCATCCACAAAAGTTGCTCCGAGATCTTTCATTTGTACGGCGAGAGCAATGAGACACCGGTACATCTCTTCGGGAGATTCTCCTTCAATCATGACGAAGTTGTCGGCCATGTTGTTCACTTCATCGAAGCGAGAGCTTTGGATGCTCTCATTTCCGAGGAAGAGCTTGTCGAGTTTATCCCATGCTTCCTTGGCGGTCTTGAGCGAGCGAATGTGAGCGCGGTCCTTGGGCGTGACGGCCATGTGGATCATGTTAATGGCGGTGGCGTTGAGTTGGTCATCCACCACTTCTCTTCTTGTCAAGTTGCTAGGATCTCGTGGTGAGTAACCTTCCTCAATGATCCGCCAAAGCTCGGTAGAGGCGCTGCGAACATGAGAGCGCATTAAGAATTGCCAATTTTCAAAGATATTGGATTCAAGTAGTGGTGGTGAGCCATGAGACAATATATGCGGCATAGGGATTGTAACATTTATGGTGTAATCACTTGGTGGTGGCACCGCATGATTACCCCTTAAATGCTCTGCAACCGGTGGCTCCTCCTTCCCTTTTGATGAAGTGTCGACATCCCAAGTTCCCCCTCTTGAGGTGGTTTTGTCGATTGCGCGACAAAATCAACAAGAGGAAAGGTGTTGACTTGTTTTGGGGGAATATCGGCACTTGCCTTAGGATCTATGATGGGGGTTGGTTTGGGAGCAATCAACTCCATCATCATAGCCTTCATTTGAGATACAATGGATGACTCCAATTTCTTGAGGTCATCCAAAGTAGCCGGAGTGCTATCGACAATTGATGGTGGAGGTGATTGCTCACCGGGAAGGAACCCATTCTCTCCATTCTCTTGTTCGGCCATTTCTTAGGCGGTAAAGCCCGAGCAAGAAAACCTTGCTCTGATACCAATTGAATGGATCTTAGCGAAGAAGAGGGGGGGAATGGTCGCTATGCAATTTTTATCCTTTTTCAATTTTAGTGCAACGGAAGTAAAGGTGATAGCTTTGGTGATGGAGGTGATCCTACAATGATCCTAGAACAAGTGCAACAAGCAAAGGAACAATCACAAGATAGTAAGAGTAAGGAGCGGGACAACCGGAGGGCGCGGAGACGAGGCGAGGTTTGTTTCCCGCAGTTCCTCCCACAAAAGGGAGTACGTCTGCGTTGAGGAGGTGCTAGCCTCACACAAGAGGCTAGGCGGCCACACCACGAAGGAAGGCCTCACCTTCTTCCTCGAGAGAGCTCCACAAAGGGGCTCCCCCTTCTCCACTAAGGCACCGGTCGAGGCGGTGGTTCCTTCACAAGGTTGGGGCGAGCTCCACAACACTAGGAGGCTCCCAACACCCTATGGGGCTAGCACAACTCCAAGCTAGCCTCCATAGGAGCACTTCTTCCAAGATCCCACTATAGGAACCCTAACTTCAAGATCCACTAAGGACTAGATGGTATTGGTGGATTCTCTCTTGGTAGATGTATAGATCGGGGCCTCCTCCACCACTCCTCGAATTTGGGCAAGATTAATTGGGTAGGTGGGGAGATTCTCAAGGTTTGAGCTCAGCAACAATGGAGGAGAGAGAGAAGAGATAAAAACGAGCTGGGGAAGAAGGGGAATTTATATATGTCCCTCCAAATCCAACCATTATCCGCAGTTTCCACACAATCGGTAGTACTTGGCAAGCGGTAGTACCGCTCTGGATTCGAAATCCCCACAGATTTAGCCACGTGGACTCATAGAGGTAGTACCGCGGTACCGCTTGAGGTACCGCAATGACCTCTGTGAGTCCCTGGACCGCGGTACCTAAGCGGTACAAAAGCAGTGGTGTCGTAACTTGTGTTACGGTACCTAAGCGGTACCAAGGCGGTACTACCGCTCTCAAGCGGTACTACCGCTCAAGGTACCGTAGAGGTACCGTAACGCTCTCTGTGGGACTTTTCTAGTGCAAACCTCCAGAGCGGTACTCCAGGCGGTACCAGTAGGGTAGCGGTACTACCGCTCCTGGTACCGGTAGTACCGGTCAGGCTGAAGCTGTTTTTTCCTCTTTCCCCCTCCAACCATGTCACCTTGCGACACACACACAAAACCAGAAAACCTATAAGCTACGCTTCAGTCTTCCGATCATGACGTGTTCAGCGAGGGCACCGTGCACCTGCAAATCTATCAAAGACAATCTTTGCACACGGTTAAATTCATTCAAGTGTTGTTATCAAACACACAAAACCCGGGATATAGACCTTGCTCTTTCACTAGTGCAGGTGTTGGTTTCTTGTGTGATATGCCATTGAAAAGTGATCTTTTAGTTCCTACAAATTGGTAACATATGACTATTTTCTGTATTTCTATGTACTTGGTATGAATAAATTTAAAATTTCTCACCCGCCCTCTCATACATATATGGTGTACAGGTTGCGCTTGCATCTGAAGGGGCAAAGACAATGGATGGAACACAAGATGGATGCACCACAAGGCCATGAGCCCGATGGCTGATGAAGTAGAGAGGAGGTGCCATATGGAGGATGAAAATGCAGAGGAGCTGGCATATGGATGGCGAGCAGACGGTGGAGGTGGCACTCCCGCTACGAGCAGCCGTCTTTACCTTGCTACAGAAGGTGTCTTCCTTTGATTTATACTAGATGGACCTCGCGCGCGTTGTTGCGCCGTTTTTTGCTGATATAGTTTATCTTTTTTCATGTGATTAACACATATTTGGCTTCACATGCATTATTAGATAGATGATGTAGCAATAACCTCACTAATCGGTGTATATTTATGCAAATAAAACGACTCTCATAGAAGAAGTTATACGCCCTCTTGAAAAACATACACTGTCGAGGGTGCTCCTCGACAATGCCCTCCGATAGGGGCTTAGGGTTGACGGAATCCTGCAAGCTGACACGAGACATCGGTACACAGACAAGCGGGGAGAGCGATTTACCCAGGTTCGGGGCCCTCGATGAGGTAAAACCCTTACGTCCTGCCTGTCTGTTCTTGATTATGATGAAAACAGTGTTACAATGGGGTGCCGAATAGTTCGGCTGTGATCTCGTCGAGATAGCTAATCGCTAGGGTAACCTAGTTCTAAGCTTCTGTTGGCTAAGATCGCTAAGATTGATTGTGTCCCTCGATAGCCCCTCTCCTGGCCTTTATATAGGTGGCCAGGTCCCGAGAGATCTCATCGAGTACGAGTAGGTTTACAATAGATCTATCTTCAAGCTTTCCTTGTTTGGCTTCCTCCGTGCCTTGAACTCCAAGCAATCTTCCGCCGCACCGTCCTAGTGGCCCACCTTTTCGAGTACCTTCATGGGCCTCCATCTGGGCCGTATAGGGTAGAGCAATAGTGGTTACCCGAAGGGTAATGCCCACGTCAGTAGCCCCCGAGTGTCTAGCCGAACATAGTTCGGGTAGAGACTGAAGCATATCTTCTTCCGAAGTCCTTCTCCTTGATCATTCTTGCTTTCCTTCTGTCTTCTATCGGGTGCGCGTCAGCGCTCCCGATGGGAGTAGCCCCCGAGTCTAGGTACGGATGCTTGCAATCCGTGCGTAGACTCAAGTTGTACCACTCGAACATTTTCTTCTGCCGAAGCTTTTTCCTGCAAGTCTTTGTAGTCCATCCGATACATTTTCTTTACGCAAGGGATAATGAATAACGTGCCCAACTTCTGTTGGTTAACTGCCGATGGCAAAACAACGTTACCCTACACAGAATCAAGTCCCCGGGCATGATCCTGGAGTGCGAAAAAAGTTCTATCGGGTGCGCGTCCGGCGCTCCCGATGGGGGTAGCCCCTGAGTCTGGGCACGGGCGCTTGTGTCTGGGCGCAGACTCCTAGTTAAAATTTTCCTTCGAGTCTTCATTCTATCGGGTGCGCAGCCAGCGCTCCCGATGGGAGTAGCCCGAGTCAGTGCGGATGCTCGCGATCCGCGCTTAGACTCAAATTATTCACCCAATATCTTTTCTTTTCAAGTGCTCAACACTCATGATGTCACGATGACGTGCTGTGGTGGCCTGATTGACAGACTTGACCTAGCGGGCCCACCCTAGTTCTGCGCGGGCAGTTTTTAGGTTTTGACCAGTGCACGCGCAGCGACCGAGGCGTCTCCTCGATTTTCGCGCGACGTGGGAATAATGGGCCGCCGGTTCCATTCCCTTTCCAAGTGCCACGTGTACAGCTGATTCGCTCCACCTCCCACGACGCCCACGGAGTTATGGCCACGATCTCATGCTAATTCTCACGGTATAAATAAAGGACATCCTCGTTTTTTCTTTTTTACGCCTTCCACTGCTCATCTCCTTCGTTCATCCTTTCCTTCTCCCTGCATCCTCTCTTAGAAGCTTCAGACGCCATGGGGAAAAAGAAGAGCGCTAGCACTTCGGGCGCGGCCAAAGTTAGCCGCGATTGGAGTGCCTCTGCCATTTCCAACCGCGACATCAATAAGCTGCGAGCCCTTGGATTCATCTCTGCATCTGAGGATGATATCCGTCTTCCAGGTGCGGTTTCTCGCCCAAAGCCCCCAAAGGGCTTTACTGTTATGTTTTCCGCCTTTCTGTTCCGTGGCCTCTCCCTTCCGGCGCACGAGTTCCTTCGCTCTCTTCTTTACACTACAAGAAAAGTTCTGATAGACAACGTCCCAAAATCGTCAACTAAGGGGCATTTTTCGTCGCCTATGGGCCTAACCCGACGATATGGGTTCTGTTGTCGAAACTGCGTCAGGCAAAGTCCAACGACGATTTTTTCGGTCCGTCGCGCTTGGGCGCCCTTCCGCCACGGAAAATCGGACCGTTGCCCAAGTGTTTCCGGGAGCCCGTTGACTGCTGACGTCATGCAAACGACACGTGGCAGACGCCGTTAACTGCAGTTAACGGCGTTAACCGGCTGAAACCCCGTGGTAGATGGTAGGCCCACACGAGGCCTGCCACGTCTTAAGCGGGCCGGGCCAGATGACATAGTTTGACCGGTCAACTATATAGCTGGGCTGGTCCATTAGTTACGTGGGCCGGGCCTAACCTCTAATGTTGACTGGTCAAAACTTAAATGGGCCATTTAACATGTGGGGTCCACCTTACAGCAATGGGCCGCCCAAGAAGCAAGTGGCCGGCCAAGGTGGGTCCCACTTTCCTGTTAAAAGGCCGGCCCATTTAACATGTGGGGTCCACCTTACAGCAACTAGGCCGGTCCAAGAAGCAAGTGGGCCGGGCCAAAAAACACAGGTGGGTCCCACTTTCCTGTTAAAAGGCCGGCCCATTTAGTGTGTGGGGTCCACCATATAGCAAGGGGCGGCCCAACAAGCTGTGGGGGCCAAAAACACAGTGGGTCCCACTATCTGTTAAAGGGCGGCCCATTTAGTACGTGGGGTCCACCATATAGCAAGTGGGCCCGCCCAACAAGATAGTGGGCGGGCCAAAAAAGGTGGGTCCCACATTCCTGTTAATGGGCCGGGCCATTTGGTATGTGGGGTCCACCATATAGAAAGTGGGCCGGCCCAACAAGATAGTGGTCCGGGCCAAAAACACGGGTGGGTCCCACCTTCCTATTAAAGTCCGGCCCATTTACCATGTGGGACCACCATATAGCAAGTGGGCTGGCCCAACAAGATAGTGGGCCGGCCAAAAGCACCGTGGGCCCCACTTTCTAAAGGGCCGGCCCAATTAGTATGTGGGGTCCACCATATTGCAAGTGGGCCGGTCCAACAAGATAGTGGGCCGGGCCAAAAAAACAGGTGGGTCCCACTTTCCTCTTGAAGGGCCGGCCCGTTTAGTATGTGGGGTCCACCACAAAAGCAAATGGGCTGGCCCAACTAATTAGTGGGCCGGCCCAGTAGTGGGTGGGGTCCACCTTAAAGCAAGTGGGCCAGCCCAATTAGAGTGTGGGGTCCACCGTAAATCAAATGGGCTGGCCCAAGAAGTAAGTGGGCCAGCCCGTTTAGTTGTTGTTTATATGCCGGCATAATATGCGCTTTAGGATTTTGCGGGCAGGCACATATGTGATTTCGCTTAATTGGGCCGTTTAAGGGATGGGAATTCGTGATTTAGATACTGAGAATATTTACGCAGCATTGATTTCTGTCGGATAGCCTCACTTACCACAAGCACCAAAGAAAAAATGCGCGAAAGAACTATAAAAACTAACTAAATATTACATCAGCTGCAAGGCATTGAAAAAATATTACAGAACCCAGAGAAATTGAATGGTAATTAAACCTAGCAATACAATGAAGCGATCCGGCAATCTTTTAAGTTGTCCATGCAGCACCTATATCTGAAACAAAGACATTACAAGTTAAGACAACAACAATGGAAAGGCAAAGACACTACAATATTGTTTGCCAAAGAATTTGGAACTCATCATTTCGTCGTTATAACAAGATCATTGTAATGCGCACAATAAGCAAACAAAGAGTGCATGCCGCATACCAACAGCCAATATAACAGAGCATGTTAGAATGAAACAGCAGACTTACTACTGTCGAGTCCCATGCAAACCAACATGTTCAGGGAGTACAAAATTGGCATGAACAACATAGTAGCAGGCTATAAATTTTGTAACGACGACTGAGCAAGATACAGAATATAGTGGGATCACCTGTGAACTTGTATAAGAGGGAATGCAAACCAATATGTTCAGCATTCCATATGTGAGCGTCATGCCAAGTCAGAGAAACAAGTCGATAATGCAGCTTTTGAAGAACAAGATGGCACACAAAATTATTATCTAGTAATATGACAAGTTTATTTGTACTACAGGCTTAGATAGCAGAGTGATAGCATGCCAAACTAAGTCCTTACTTTGTTAGCTTACAATGAACTAGATACAAAACAATGGCATCACCTGTAGTACAGGGAATGCAAGCCAACATGTTCATGGAGTAAAAAATTGGCACAAACAACATAGTAGCAGGCCATAATTTTTGTAACAACGACTGAGCAAGATAAAGTTATGATGGCTAGATCTACAGAGCAGGGAATGTAAACCAAATATAGAAGTTACGATGCCAAAAGCTATAGAGCAGGGAATGCGAACCAACATGTGCAATTACTTAAAATTGGCCATGAACTAAATAATAGCAGGATGTTACTATAATAGCTAGGAATAAAACAGATAGGAGTTATAATGGCATCACTGATAAACTTGTAGATAAGGGAAACAAATCAATTTGTTTCGGGATATAAAGTTGTAATGAGCAACACATAGAGGATAGTTAATGCTACGGCTTAGGATGGACCAGAAACGGAATATAGTGGGATCTGAACTTGTAGAAAAGGGAATGCACACCAATATGTTCACAATTCTATATGTGAGCGCCATGCCAATTAAGAGAAACAAGTTAATATTGCAGCTTTTGAAGAATCAGATGGCAGACAAAATTATGATGGAAGTAGCTGCTGTGACGAGTTCAAATAAATTTGTACTGCAGGATGGCAGAGCGATAGCATGCAGGAACTAATAGCAGGCAGTTAATTTGTTAGCTTACGACGAAGTAGATAGAAATAACAATGGCATCACCGTAGTACAGGGAATGCAAACCAACATGTTCAGGGAGAACAAGATTGGCATGAACAACGAATGAGCAAGATAGAAGTTATGATGGCTACATCTACAGAGCAGGGAATGCAAACCAAAATGTTCAATCGCTTGAAGTTAGCAATGAACTAGAAAATAGCAACGTGTTACGGTCATAGCTAGGAATGAACTAAAAGAGCTTCAGACAAACAAGCATCTGAACCCAGAACATGGCGCTAAAACAAGGGACTTACATTAGGAGAAGCACTCTGTGGGAGTCACAGCAGATCTTCCTGGGGTTGATAGATCCGGTGATGAAGTACGCTACATGTGCTACTTGGGGTTGGAGAGACGGCCATTACACTTCATGATTACTCATCTCATCTGCAAAAACGTAACGGCGCGTCGTTAGCACAAACAGGTTCCCCCAAGATTAAACAAGAACTTGCAGGCAAGCAATAGAAAAGCGACAGTAGAAGAGTTTAGATCATGCACGGCGCCGGTGAAGCAGATCCGGTTCATGCACAGCGGTGTCGGTGAGCAAGATCCGATGCGGTGGACGACGGATCCGGCGAAGCGGCTCCGGTGGGGTGGACGATGCCGCAGCTGAAGCGACTGCGGTAGACTGCTGGATGAGCATATGGTTTCGAGGTTCGGCGGGGATGATCCGGTCCGGTTGATGACGGCGTCGATGAAGCGGCTCCGGCAGGCAGCCGGATGACGAGGATCGCGAGGGCTCGGGTAGGCCAGGGAAGTCCGGCGGGGATGTTCCGGTGCGGTGGTCGTGGAGGTGGTAGAGAGAGGGACTTGAGAAGTTCCGGTGGGTGGTCTCAGATGAGAGACTGAGGGAAATGAATTTTTTTGGGAGGGTATCCGGGGCTAGGGAGGTGGTGATCCAAAAAATGACGGCCAGACCCCCCCACCAACCGACTTTGCTGTCATCTCCACAGGGGTAGAATCGGAATTTGGAAGCGTGTGAAATTTTTGTATTTTGTGGGCGGGAAGTTTTGCCGCTATGAGATTTTGAATTTCGCTAAGGTCCAAGTATAATGATAAAAAATTGTGAGACCGTACTAGTACCTCTGTTCAAGGCCGACTGTAAAATCAAATCATCATCAAGTTGAACATCGGTTACTACCATGATCATCATCGGACACAGATCTGGTGACATGCACCTGAAATTGGTGCATTCGTTGCAAAGTATAATGCTAAAAAAATTAGTGACCGTACTAGTACTTCTGTTCAAGCCCGAGTGCAACATCAAATCATCATCACGTTGAAAATTTGTTACCATGATCATGATCTATCTCTAAATTTGGCGCATCCGCTAAATCTGGCAAAGTATAATGATAAAGAAATTGTGAGACAGTAGTAGTACTTCTGTTCATGGTCGAGTGCAACATCAAATCATCATCACGTTTAAAATTTGTTACCATGATCATGATCTACCTCTGAAAATGGGCGCATCCGCTAAAACTTGCAAAGTATAATGATACAAAATTGTGAGACCGTACTAGGACTTATGTTCAAGGTCGAGTGCAACATCAAATCATCATTACATTGAAAAGTGTGTTACCATGATCATGATCTATCTCTGAATTTGGCGCATCCGCTAAATCTCGCAAAGTATAATGATAAAGAATTTGTGAGACAGTAGTAGTACTTCTGTTCAAGCCCGAGTGCAACATCAAATCATCATCACGTTGAAAATTTGTTACCATGATCATGATCTATCTCTGAATTTGGCGCATCCGCGCTAAATGTTGCAAAGTATAATGATTAAAAAAATTGTGAGACCGTACTAGTACTTATGTTCAAGGTCGAGTGCAACATCAAATCATCATCACGTTGACAATTTCTGTTACCATGATCCTCTATTTGGGGATGCTGCTCCCACACCACACCAGCGGCCCCAAACGGCAGCCATTTTAAAATTAAAATTGACATTTAAAAACCCAAAATCATACGAAATTTATACCAAAGTAGCTCGACTTTAAACATAACTAAACTTAAACTTAATCCTGGTCTACGGGCCGTCGGTTGGGGCGCTCGACGGCACTGCCTCGTCGTTGTTCTTAGCCATTGCCGCCTGCTTTCGTGCCCGCTTCTCCTTCGTTGCTTCGCGCATCTGGCGGTGGAGCATGGCGGCCGGCGGCGCTGTCCCCGCGCTTCCAGCCTTTCCCGAGAAGCTTCGATCTCGGCGCGCCTCGCCTGCTGGCGAGCGAACGCGTCCTGGTGGCGATGAGCGTTGAGCTCTGCGAGCTTCTGTCGCTCCGCCTCCTTGAGGCGGCGTCCCGCCTCCTCCGTGACCGCTCGCTGGCGCGATATCTCGAGGACGTGCTCGAGGTTCGCGTCGTTGACGAACTCGCGCTCCTCCTCCCTCAACCGCTGGTATCGTTGTGCGTTCAGCGACGCGAGGATCGCCGCCTGCTCCGGGTCGGTGGGGGCCTGCGGCGGCTCGCCCGACTGCGCTGACTCCTCGATCCGCCGCCTCTGCTTCCGCTTCTGCTACGTAGACATCGTGCCAGGACTCGAACCGTGGGTCCTCGTCCTCGTCGGAGCTGTGCTCGTCGTCGGCCTGCAGCTCCGGCTCCGGCTCCGGCTGCGGCTGCCGTGGTGGTGGAGGCAGCGCGCGGCCGTTGAGGCCAAGCATCGAGTAGGTGGTCTTCAGACGGCGCGGCATCTTGATGTGGAGAGTAGAGAATGGAGCGGCGGTGGTGGACGGCGTACGTCCTATATATCTAGCGGTGGCAACTACCCACATTTACGGCGACTGGACGCCGCGTGGCCAGTCGCTGCCCTCGTGGCCAGTCGCTGCCTCGGTTTCCGCGCGGGAGGCCATTTAAACGCCGACGACCAACCTTCCCGCGTCGTGGCCAGTCGATGCGAACCGTCGCGTCCTCTCGCTGACAAGGCGCCTCCACCAGCGAAAACCGTCGTTCCGCGAGGCACCCGGAGCGCCTGATTCGCGCCCCTGGCGAAGGGGCCGGCTCGGGGATGCCGGAGATTCTACTGGGCTCGAAAAATGGCCGGCGCCGTTTGGAGCGCACCGGTGCGAGCCATAAAACGACGCCGGCCCCCAAATCGCTATCAGGCCGGGCCGCCGGTGGAGATGCTCTGAATTTGGGGCAACCGCTAAATCTTGCATAGTATAATGATAAAAAATTGTGAGACCATACTAGTAGTTCTGTTTAAGGCCGAGTGCAAGATAAAATAATCATTACATTGAAAATTTGTTACAATGATTGCAAACTATAGCAATAACAGGAAAAAATGCTCAAGGATTACAATAACAGCAAAAATTCTCAAATACAACAACAAGTCGAAATAACTCAAATGATACAAGCCATACAAATGGCATCATCGGCAAAACTGCATTTCTGTTAGGTAGAATTCATCGGAGTGCAAGTAACAGCTGGCTTTCCATTAGATCTGCAGAGTAGATTATTAAGGATCTGCTCAATCCAAGCTTGCCTATTTTTCAATTCATGTATCTCATTGACTGTTATGATGATATTTGAATCTCTTTCATCTCTTTGCTGCTGAATTATATCAAGTGATTCGTGTGCAAAGGCAGCGATTGTTTGCGCTGGAATGGCTGGGACAGTAGCTATCATCTGACAATCAGATGAATTGGCATTGTCACGGCTGTGCTGTGGAAAGACCTGGACACTTGATGTACATGCCCTGCCATCTGCCTTCCTTGCTCTATTCAGGGGCTGAAAACAAGACAGTGCAAGTTACAGAACCATACAATTTGAGAAAACAACCATATTATTAGTTGTCACAGATTTTTGCAAAGCATCAAAACAGATGGCAGATTTTCACAAAGCACAAGGCATAATATAACAAAGCAAGCTATCAACCCCAATGCAACAGGCAGAGCAACCGGATGGCAAATATGAACAAAATAAATCAAGTAACTAGACAGTCTGCCTAATAAAATAAGCCAGGAAACTGCATAACAGCTGTCTATTAAAATTGACACTTGGAAGGGGTGCTTCAGATCCCTTAAGTTCCACAAAAGTGGTAGCCAGACATTGTGCAGTTGGAGAATCTCCAACCCCCTAAATTTCATTATTTTAATCATCAGCCAGCCATGGGAATGCCTCAGATAAAAGAGAAATATATCCATTTGGTGCCAAATATAAACGAGCAGGACCAATTAAGACAGATTAGACAGCAACCATTCTGGGATTCATATAAACTGACATATTATTTCAATGTTTAACCCATGAGCGCAATATAAGGGAAGGAGAAACAAACAAATGAACCATTTTGTGCCTAAAAATAAAAGATGGGTCAGCCAAAAAGTAACAACAAATCTTATTTATGATACCTACTGAAGGTGGATTTCCTACTACAGAAGGTGGCATTGGATTAATCAACAGTGAAATCCGAAAAAAGTCTTACAAAAAACAAATATGCTCATTATATCCCACAACAAGCATGCCAGATAGTCGCAAGGTTTATATGTTTTAATCATCAGTCAACTCAATGAATCAAGGACTAATAACCAATTGAATCATCATCTGACTCATATTCACCAAGCAAAACATTCTTATCATTATGGAAGAAATCCAGAAGACATAACGGTATGAGGAAGTGCATGAGCAATCAAACATTATGTGGCTGGAATAAAATGCCAGATCATTTAAGTTAAGCAGAACAATTAAATTGGTTTAATCACGATCAAACAAAAAAAGATTAGACAGGCAATAGAACAAGTTTGAGAAGCTAGCAGGAAAATGAACGAAGACGTGCAGTCATACAAATAGCATGATTTATTTCAAACCAGTTATCCTATCTATATGGAGAGTAAATGTGTTAAACACAAACTGGTTCCAGCACGATAAGCATATCAATACAAAAATGAAAGGTACTTACTGGATTATAGGGGTGATTCACTCCACGATTTGCTGTGTTCCATGTGATAGTGCAACATGAAATTACAGCAAAGAGTTAGGGTTGCAGCTCTTGAAGAAAAAAAACAATGAAGAATTTAAATGTACCAGAGCAATGAGTTCACACATGTACTACAGGATGGCAAAAGGATAGCAGAAAGGAAATAGTAATTGGCATTTACCGTCATTGTTTACAACAAAACAGATGGAAATTATAATGTAAAACCTTGTGAACACAGAAGAGCACAGAATGGCGGAATATAAAACAACATTTTGCAACGAACAAAACAGACGGCGGCTATGGTCCCAGCACACAACCTGTCACCTGAGAATAAGAAAAGCAAACAAACATGTAGGTTTCCTAACAAAAATAGATGAATTACATAGCATGCAATTACTGTTCTAACATTAGGACGAACTAGATAGATATTATAGGGGTGTTTCTTGAGAGTTTATAGAGCAGGGAACGCTTTGCTAGTCTTAGTATGAACAAGACAAAATTAATACTATTTTTTGCAACACACAGTACAATCATAGACGCTCACACGTACATACATACACTCATCACTCAGGCACACACACTACCCCTTCGAGCACCTTCAGGAAACTGCATCCAAGAAACTGTTCCGACGGGTATTGAGATTGACGAAGTCACCACTAGCACCACAATGTCATCGGGAACGCCGCGTCCCACAGAAGAATATTCCTCCATTTTTGAGACACCAAAGCGTTAAATCTGGGGGTGCCACTGCCCTCCTAACCATCCAACCACAGGTTGGTTCTCAGTGATTTGGTACTTGACATGTACTACATGATATCTAAAATGAAGTCGGTGTCAGGCTAACAAGCAAGGTGCGGCGTCGTTGCTTGACGTGAGTCGGTGTGATGCCATCACAAGATGAAGTGCATGGTCCATGTGATCTGGATTAGGGGATACTAGCATAATACCCGTGTGTTGCAACGGGTTAATAACGAAAGATGGCTCCCTCCAAATATAGAATAAATGGAATATAATCGCAATGTCTATGTCCAGGATGTGTGGCCACATGGTCCTCATTTTTCTTTAGAATCTGTGGTACGTCAGTATCATACAATGTGCATTATTTTTTGTCATCACTGAGACAACTCTGATGCTCGATCGACCGATCCGAGTTGATCAATCGACCGATCTAATTAACATGTTTGAACAAACGATCGAATAATTCATAGTATTTATTGAATGATACTCCCTCCGTGCCAAAAATAAGGCGTCTAAGGATTAGTTAAAAGTCAATGTTTTTAAAGTTTGACCAAGTTTACACACAAAAATATAAATATTTACAATACTAAATCATTATCAATAGAGTCACCCTAAAGTATAATTTCTTAATATGTCAATTTGATATTGTAAATGTAAATATTTTTTAAAATATTTGGTCAAAGTTTGTAAGGTTTGACTTTTGAGTTTTGACCAATCCTTAGACGCCTTACATTTTGGGACGGAGAGAGTATATCGTAAAAGGTGCCCGTTTTACACCATCTTTTTTAACAAAACACGGTACAATATAAATGCTCACTAAATGCATACTCGCTCCTACGAACGCACAAATGCACATGCAATCTCTATGAACACCTTCAAGATACTTTGTCTGAGAAACTGATTTGTCGAGAACACACGTCGAAACGTGGCCCCAACTGAACAGATATTTCTCTTTATTAATGAAACACCCACGCATGAAACATGGTTTTTTTAGGGAGAATGTCACTGCGCTCCAAAACATGTGGTTGATTCTTGTGACTAACCTCTTAAAAGCTGCAGGGTATGAAAGCTTTGTTTTTTTAAGGATTTTTAGTTGCATAAGTGTTGAGATTTGTATGTCCTACGAATTTTAAAGGGAAAATGCATGCACGTGCAAAAATTAGGAAAAGAAACCTAGAGTCATATAGATTGTCACTGTATGTTTGCGAATGAAAGAAAAGTTAGAAAATTTAAAGTAGCACGGCAAGAGGAGCCTAATCAATGGGTCTCTTTTGGCCTTTTTCTTTTTTGCCGATTGTGTCGATCTAACCGGGATTGCCGGACACGCGTTGATGAACTACGGCAGAGGAGAAAGGACGGATCACCTGCCGATCTTTTACAGAACTATGCCAGAAAGGATATAAAGATTGACCGGTACAAAAACCATCTCCATCAATCTACGCTCGTTAAGGAGAGGGTTCCTTAGAGAATAAAAAGGGGAGCGAACGAAAAAGATGTGTGGCTGGACCGATCTATGCTTGTCTTACCGATTAGAATTAGGAAAGGGATGCTGATTTTGCTACCTAGTGCTACGGATTGGATTTTGGTCGTGACCTAACTAATCCTGATAAGAACTCCTCATGGAGCCGGTCACGCTGACCTTACTTTTTATGTTCGGGGTGAGTTGTATACACGTTTGACGTACCATCACCAACCACCGCGGCCTATTTTAAATTTAATAGTAAAGATAGTTTATATGACAAGATTATGGGGGGATTGTTAGTAGTAATCTTATCAATGTGGTTGGCTAGTAAAGGAGCTAGCTTAGTCATGAAGTATCCAAGGTATGTAGAGAGAACTGTAGAATGGGGAATGTTCTAGAGTAAGATATTTACGAGTAGTATGAAATATCTAGAGTTTGTAGAGTATTCTAGAAGTATGGTATAGGGTTTGGATTCTGGCACATGGCAACAATCTAAAGGGTCATGTACAAAAATTTAAATAGAGTATCACCCGTCCCATGTAAGTAAGCTTTGTACCACTGAGATATCCAATAAAGCTTCCTAGTAGTAGTAGCCCTGTGTGTAAGTGTATGTGAGGCACAAGCTTCCTAGTATTATAAGCCCTGTGTGTGAAGCACATCAAGACAGAGAGCTCGAGGAGTGGCATGGGCAAATGCGCAGGATCCTGCCATCTGCCACGCGCATTGAGAGCGGGGCGGAGCTGGATCTATGGGACACATTCTAGTTGACCAAGACATGCTTGAACCTTCTATGGTAACAGACCAAAACGTGTAGGGGGGAGGGGGTCTGGTTACCTCGACGGCGGCTTCGTGTAGTCATACTCGGCATCCTTGCGGGTCACGTCGACGACGGCGGGGGTGCTGCGGTTGCGGTGGGCGTCGGCGTCGAGGAAGCAGATCTGGGGCGGTCGATGATGGGTTCGGGGAAGCAGATCTGAAACGAGGGAGTCGGTGAAGCAGATCCGGTGCAGTGCACGGCGTCGTTGGTGAAGCGGATCAGGTACGGCAGACGAGGGAGTCGGTGAACTCAGATAGTGCAGTGCACGGCGGCGTTGGTGAAGCGGATCTGGTGCTGCGGATGAAGCAGTCGGTGAAGCAGATCCGATGCAGTACACGGCGGCGTTGGTGAAGCGGATCTGGTGCTGCGGACGAGGGAGTCGGTGGCCTCAGGTAGGTGAGGTGGTATGCCGGCTAAGTACGGCTGGGATATTCCGGTGCGGTGGTCCGGCAGGTGAGAGATGATGGGCCTGGAGTATTGCGACAGATTTTTTGCGGAAATGGGGAAGACGAATGGAAGGCGGTAGACTATATATATCAGAGGGGGTGTGTAAATTACGAACGAGACCCCAACCAACGCCGGCTTCACTTGTCTGCCTTTGCGTCATTGCTAATAGGGTCGAAAGGGAATTCGAAATATGTGTATGGAGGCGGGAGTTTTGGCGCTCAACTCGTATTTTGAATCTCCCTGGTGTATAAGCAGTACAGTATACTAGATATTGAATCATAGACCAGGGAAGACAAGTACAGTAGTACAAAAATACTGTAATGTCTACATTGCATGATGCTGATCTACCTTGCGTTAGTGTTTGTACTTTGTAGTGGTAGCTAAGTGGTGCAAAGAAGACATATTTGTAATTTCTACAACTTAGATATGTCTATATACATCCGTATTAGACAAAACTAAGACACCTCCTTTTAGACGAAGGTAATATTAATTTTGAATCTCTTTGTACTAATGTTGATGATTTTTAATAGATCTTCAGAGTTTCGTAGAAAAAAACTAGGCTCCTCTCGAGAAACAAATAAGCATACAATTAATTAAGTACGTGGGCGGTTATTATTATTTTAACAGGGAAACTGCATTCGTGCCCTATGGCCCGTCATCTTCAAAACCGTCCAAATGCATGCATCTAGCGACGGGCGGTTTCCAGGCCCTGGCGTGGCGGTTAACATTCGTCTTCCTCATTTCGTCTTCCTCATTTCGTCTTCTCCCTGACACTCTCGCCTGTGCCCCTCTCTCGCTACCCTCCATGGAAGCGTTCTACCAAGGACACACTTTCCTCGCTCATGGAACAACCACCATTACGGCGAACTATACCAATATGGCGTCTAAGGTGGAGGAACACATCAACAAAATCGAGTTGATACTGGAGAAAGAAGACTCGTACAAAATTGTTGGCCTAGACGTAGAGTACACCTATGGGCCTGAACAGAAGGCTGCCCTCATACAGTTGTGCATGGGCACAGACTGCCTCCTGTACCAGATTTCCTCGGCCGACCAGCCCTGCCCCAAACTCGCTGACTTTCTTGGCAGGCCTGACATAACATTTGCAGGTGTTGACATCGGCAACGACATTACCAGGCTTGGGCGTTGCAACCTCTCAGTGGCGAACTTCGTGGACATCCAGAAAAGGTGGAAGCCTGCCGATTCCACTAGTAACAATAAGGATTCGTTGGCTGACTATGCTGCGGCCATTATAGACAGCCAGTACAAATCTATCATGAAAAAACTTACGAAAGAGGAACACAAGCTGTGGAAGCAGGTGCCCTTGTCCATGAAGCATATCCTGTATGCAAGCATCGACGCATACGCGACATATGAGGTATACAGGCGAATAGTGAACTTTGAGAAGGGTCAACAAAAATTGGCGGAATTCCAGGACAGCGGGAGTAAGAAGAAGAAGAAGAAGAAGAAGAAGAGCAACATGGTACAGGCTGTGGAAGCTGAAGAGGAAGACCACTGAAAAGGATAGCCTAGTGTTAAAAGTAGTACAGTACTAGTATGTATACGATCGTGTGTGTATGCACCCAGTGATAAGTAGTACAGTATATTTTATCTTGCAAGTAGTTTTAAAAGTAGTACAGTACTACTGTAGTATGTACGATCGTGTGTGTATGCTCCCAGTGTCATGAGTACATAACTGATGATAATAATACTAATATGTATGGTAGATCTTTTTTTATCTTGCATACTCCCTACGATCCATAATAAGTGTGCCGTTTCACTCTAACAGCATCCACTGTGTTGTCCACAACAGCTATCCTCGTCCACAAGCAATAAGTGTAGTCCATGCCCATATATAGAGTGGACACGTACAAGCTTTTGGTTGCCCATAAGTAAATAGTAATTATTTTACTCTGTGCTCTGTCTTGCATGTGTGTACTTCTAACAAATATGTGCGTCCCAGCGTGTGCCAAAGTTAACCTTATACTGAGTATATTGTACTATAGTATTACTCCCTCCGATCCACATTACTTGATGCTAAAATGGAAGTATCTATAGTTACAATATGTCTAGATACATCTACATTAGAGTCATCTAAACCATGATTAAGCCGAACCTCTGCCCCAAGACATGACATCTCTTCTACGTAGTAGAATGCTCTCCGTCCATAATAAAATATAATCAATGGATGGGACTGGATACCTTTGTTGGGAAGGTATCGTCACCTGCCGAGTAGGGTGTATGTAGGCATCCTATCACGTCAGGACAGCTATCCAGTAGTAATATCCATCTCCCAGTGACCCAGTCTATGTATGTGTCTTGTCTTGTCGATCCATGGACATGGCACCTATCGAGGTACTCCACTGCTGATGATTTTGTAGAGTACGTATATTTATATGAGCACGATGCTTTGTACAAAGTTGTCCCGGTCACCTCAAGGTTGCATTAGCAGGACGAAAAACAGTTACTCCCTTTCTATATAAGGAGTACTTATTTTGAGGATTAATTGTTCTCCTTCTCGATGCGAATGTAGAAACGCAGCAGCTTGGAAGGTCCACCAAGCACCTGGTACAGCGGCGGTACCGAGAGGAACGACGTGAGTTCATCAAACGCGACGTCGCCCGGCAAGGCGCAGCTCGACGCCTCCAATGACACATTCACGGTGTCCGCCCTGCTCCTCGAGTGCGCCAACGAGCACGACGCCGGCCCATTCGCCCACATCTTTGCCGTGTACAGAGGCCACACGCACGCGGCCGCCCTAACGCACACGGTAGACACGATGGTGGTCGAAGTCGAACCGAGCACGCCGATGATCAGGACGAACACGGCGCCGTCCTCCCCTTCGGCGATGATCCGCAGGCACGGCGAACCCGGCACCGGCACCAGCACCTCGAACACTTTGGTCGTGTTGTACGGCGGGAGCTTGTGCACTTGGATCGAGTGGGCCGCTGCAAAGTGGGCGACGAGCGCTGTTGGCGGGGCGGCGAAGTCGCAGCCGGGCTCCGTGCAAGCGCAAGGGGCGTGCGGGCATGCAATCTTGTGGTCGTGGACCTGGTGGTAGGCCACCAAGCTCCCGCAGCTGCTGTGGGGGCACTCAACCGTCGCCGCTGATACGACGGCGTCCATTGCCGGGTCGTGCTCGAATCCGCCGCGGGGTTCCACGCACCTATGGCACCGGTTCCCGGGAAGCTCGCTGAGGCAGCGGCCGCAGGCCAAATGATTACCCTTGCACTGCACAAATCAAAGTTCGTGGATTGCCATTTTTGCAGTAGTGAACCCACAAAAGAAACATCAATGGAGTGTGGGAGGGAAAGGGATCGACCTTGAAGACGGGGGGCTTGAGGGGCTGGGAGCAGAAAATGCAGTGAAGCACGGTGGAGTCCATCTTCAGGGTAACGGTGACAGTTTCCAGCATTGCGAGCGCGCGAGGAGTATGTGGCCTATCGATGGCCTCTCTTATCTCCTAGCCTCGAGGCTGGAGTACTCTATTTAAGGGGATGGGAAGGGATTTTGCTTAAGACGAGGAAAACCCAATATAGTACCTCCATCTCAAAGCTTAGCTTATATTATTTTTAGAAAGTCAAATTATGTCAAAATTGACTAAGCATTTACCGAAAATCATGGTAGTTAAAAAATGTGTATCTCCACCATCATACTATTTGAGACTATATTTGTGATGGTAATAGGCACAACTACATACACAAAAATTGACATCATCTGATTATTAGTTATTTGGACTGCGGGATGAACTTTTTGGAACTGTGCATTAAGCACCGGTAACCACTTAGGGCTTCTTTGATTCATAGGATTGACATAGGAATTATGTTGGATTTGATTCCTATGGGAAAATTTCAATCCTACACCTTTCCTATTTCTACACTCTCCACATTCCTTTGAATCAAAGCAGCAGTGCTTCTTTGTTTTTTATAGTAAGTGAAAGGACATCTAAAAAACAGGAGAAATGATCTGGAAGTGCACATAGTTTTATATAAATCAGATGGAGGGGTTACAATTACATATAGTTGGAGTATTCACTTCCGATTCACAAAAAAAAGGAGTATTCACTTCCACGCTGCATTATTATTAAGTACAGTATAAGTACTACTACAAACAGTTCAGCACAAATATGAAACGAAGAATCCATAAAAAAATAGCAGCCGTACGAACAATCAAGTACTTTTCATCGAAATTTATCATTCCTCATGACAAATTGACAGTTTTTTCAACTACGCAAAGTAGCAGTAGCTACATCTGCTTGCATATGCGAATGTAGAAACGCAGCTCCTTGGACGATCCAGCACCAACGAGGTATGGCCCCGGCACAACGAGGAACGACGTGAGCTCCTCAAACACGACAGCGCCCGGCGACGCGCTGCCAGAAGCATCGGCAGACATCTTCACGACATCCCGCCTGCAGTCCGATTTCGAGGACGGCGGCGGGCCGTGCGCCCAGATCTTCACCCTGTAGAGCGGCCACACGGATGTGGCCGAACTGACGCATACCAAAGACAAGACAATGGCCGGGCCGAGCGCGTCGATGTACAGGACGAACACGGAGCCGTCATCCCCTTCGACGACGAGCAGCCTGCACGGCGAGCACGGGTGCGTCATGGTCACCCGGAACTCTATGGACTTGCCATACTCTAACCTGTGCACCTGAATCGAGTGGGCCTCTGCGAGGTGAACGAGGAGCGCTGACGGTGGGGCGGCGAAGTCGCAGCCCTGCTCCGTGCAGTTGCACCGGCCGTGCGGGCACGCGATCTGGTGGCTTAGGGACTCGTGGTAGCTGACGATGACCCCGCAGCCGTCGTGGGAGCACATGACCTGCGCCGTTCCAGCGATGTTGTACGCGATGGCCTCCAAATTCGTAGCGTTTATTTCCATAGTGCCGTCCATCGCCGCCAGTTGGTTGAATCCGGAGCCGCGCTACTCTTCTTCTGGCGCCGTTTACTTGGAACCTCGCCGACGGTGGCAGGCGGCAGGCCTCATACCACGCTGCAACTCCGATCAATATTAATTGATGGTAAAATGGATGTATCTACAACTATAATGTGTATAGATGCATCTATATTACCATCAAATAATATGAATCGGAGGGAGTACAAGGAATGACAGTTTAGCACAAGTGACACCAGCAAATAAAAATCAATGGACTCTCAGAGGAAAAGGGGGCGACCTTGTTGAACTTGGGGCAAATCAATGGAGTCTGACAGACAAATGATGCGATATCTAAAGCCGGTTAGAGAGAGAGAGAGAGAGTGTGTGTGTGTCCGTGGGGGGGCGTTTGTTCACTTCTTTGTTTAAAACGAGGATTCGTACAAGGTAATAGAGCCCGCATGCTCGGCTGGGTAGACAGCCAGGAGTGACCCCAACATGGTCGTGCCACAAGGATTCATGTCAAATGAAAAGGGAAGCATGTAGATACATGATTTGTATGGTTTGATATGTCTAGACCTTGTTTATCAATTTTAATGCTTACTATATGACATAAGAAGACTATGTGATTTTGTTTTTCATTTTTCTGTTTTTTTATTTTTCTGCCCATTTGAATCTTGGTCAAATCCTAGGTTTGACCAAGATTTAGACAAGTTTAACACGTAAATGAGTTAACTTGGATTTCCTACCCTTGAATCCATAGGAAACTTTGTTCTAATGCACTATTATAATCAACCGAGTTTTTACACCAACAGGTCTGTCACTTACGTGTGGTGCCCACGCGTGAGGTCCCACACTTCAGTGAGCACAAGTCACGTGCGTAGGTACGCAAACTCCCAGCCATATTCTTTGTCAAGAGAAGACGCATCAGATGCGTATTGGAAGTCTGTGGGTCCTTCTGGATCCTTCGGTTGTCCCTCTCACAAAAAACAAATCTCTCTCATTCTCGGCCTCGCTCGACTCGCTCGCTCGCTCGCACCTCCTGCTCACTGACAAACCCTGCACAAAAGTCAACATCATCACCCGAAAAAGGGGAGACACCATAATGCTCTCCCTTCTTCTCTCCTTCCGAGTGATCCCTCTTCCTCCGTGTTTCACTCGACGGGCAAACACCCATGTGCTGCATAGTAATAATAAAAAGGTAGTAGAAAAATCGATATACGAATCTATAATTAAATAGGTTAAACTCGGGTTTTGCCCAGTTCTACAGATCAAGGGTTCAAAAAAATCCAACTACGGGGTTCGAACAACACGATTCTAATCCAAGAATTTTTTCGACCTCATCCAAATGGCCTCAAATTATAGGGTTAGCATCTAGTGCAGTTTGTGTGAAAATGTATGCACTATGTGTGCTATAACTTGTATGTCTTTCAAATTTGAACCAAATTTGAATAAGTTTGAAATATTTGAAAAGGGGCTTTTGGGAGGTTTTTGAAATTTCCATGTTTGAAACCCAAAACCACTTCTCTTCATGCTTGACTTCATAAGACAGAGTTTAGGGGTTAGGGGGTATAGATACATGATTTGTCTGGTTTGAATATGTCTAGACCTTGTTTATCAACTTCAATGCTTACTATATATATGACATAAGAAAACTATTTGCTTTGGTTTTTCTTTTTTCTGATTTTTTTTTCAATTTTGATGCCCATTTGGATCTTGTCAAATCCTAGGTTTGACGAAATTTAAACAAGTTTAAAACATGAAAATGAAAAGGGAAGCATGGATCCTTCTTAGTCACTCTAAAATGAAGCTTTTGGGAGGTTTTTAAAATTTCCATGTTTGAAACCCAAAACCACTTCTCTTCATGCTTGACTTCATAAGACAAAGTTTAGGGATTAGGGGGTATATATACATGATTTGTCTGGTTTGAATATGTCTAGACCTTGTTTATCAACTTTAATGCTTACTATATAACATAAGAAAACTATTTGCTTTGGTTTTTCTTTTTGCTGATTTTTTTTCAATTTTGATGCCCATTTGAATCTTGGTCAAATCCTAGGTTTGACCATGGTTTAAACAAGTTTAAATCATGAATATGAAAAAATAAGCATCTATCCTTCTTAGTCACCCCAAAATGTAGCTCTTGGGAGGGTTTTTGAAATTTCCATGTTTGAAACAAAAAAACCACTTCTCTTCATGCATGCTTGACTTCATAAGACAGAGTTTAGGGTTAGGGGTGTAGATATATACATGATTTTCTAGTTTGAATATGTCTAGACCTGTTTATCAACTTTAATGCTAACTATAGACATAAGAAGACTATGTGCTTTGGTTTTTCATTTTTCTGTTTTTTTCTGAATTTTATTCCCATATATTTGAATCTTGGTCAAATCCTAGGTTCAACCAAGATTTAAACAAGTTTAAAACATGAAAATTAAAAGGTAAGCATGTATCCTTCTTAGTCACTCTAAAATGAAGCTTTTGGGATGTTCTTGAAATTTCCATGTTTGAAACCCAAAACGACTTCTCTTCATGCTAGACTTCATAAGATCGACGGGGGGTAGATACATGATTTGTCTGGTTTGGATATACCTAGACCTCGTTTATCAACTCGAATGCTTACGATATGACATATATAAGAAGACTATGTGCTTTTGTTTTTCATTTTTCTGATTTTTTTGAATTTTGTGCCCACCCATTTGTATCTTGGTCAAATCCTAGGTTTGATAATGATTTAAACAAGTTTAAAATATGAAAATGCAAATGTAAGCATGGATCCTTCTTAGTCACTCTAAAATGAAGCTTTTGGGAGGTTTTTGAAATTTCCATGTTTGAAACCCAAAACCACTTCTCTTCACATGCTTGACTTCATAAGACATAGTTAATTAATTTAGGGCTTAGGGGGTATAGATACATGATTTGTGTGGTTTGAATATGTATGGACCTTGTTTATCAAATTCAATGCTTACTATATGACATAAGAAAACTATTTGCTTTGGTTTTTCTTTTTTCTGATTTTTTTTCAAATTTGATGCCCATTTGAATCTTGTCAAATCCTAGGTTTGACGACCAAGATAATTTAAACAAGTTTAAAACATGAAAATGAAAAGGGAAGCATGGATCCTTCTTAGTCACTCTAAAATGAAGCTTTTGGGAGGTTTTTGAAATTTCCATGTTTGAAACCCAAAACCACTTCTCTTCACATGCTTGACTTCATAAGACAGAGTTTAGGGGTTAGGGGTATAGCTACATGATTTGTCTGGTTTGAATATGTCTAGACCTTGTTTATCAACTTTAATGCTTACTATATGACATAAGAAAACTATTTGCTTTGGTTTTTCTTTTTGCTGATTTTTTTTCAATTTTGATGCCCATTTGAATCTTGTCTAATCCTAGGTTTGACCAAGATAATTTAAACAAGTTTAAAACATGAAAATGAAAAGGGAAGCATGTATCCTTCTTAGTCACTCTAAACTCGGGTTTTGCCCAGTTCTACAGATCAAGGGTTCAAAAAAATCCAACTACGGGGTTCGAACAACACAATTCTAATCCAAGAATTTTTTCGACCTCATCCAAATGGCCTCAAGCTATAGGGTTAGCATCTAGTGCAGTTTGTGTGAAAATGTATGCACTATGTGTGCTATAACTTGTATGTCTTTCAAATTTGAACCAAATTTGAATAAGTTTGAAATATTTGAAAAGGGGCTTTTGGGAGGATTTTGAAATTTCCATGTTTGAAACCCAAAACCACTTCTCTTCATGCTTGACTTCATAAGACGGAGTTTAGGGGTTAGGGGTAGATACATGATTTGTATGGTTTGATATGTCTAGACCTTGTTTATCAACTTTAATGCTTACTATATGACATAAGAAGACTATGTGATTTTGTTTTTCATTTTTCTGTTTTTTTATTTTTCTGCCCATTTGAATCTTGGTCAAATCCTAGGTTTGACCAAGATTTAGACAAGTTTAACACGTAAATGAGTTAACTTGGATTTCCTACCCTTGAATCCATAGGAAACTTTGTTCTAATGCACTATTATAATCAACCGAGTTTTTACACCAACAGGTCTGTCACTTACATGTGGTGCCCACGCGTGAGGTCCCACACTTCAGTGAGCACAAGTCACGTGCAGTAGGTACGCAAACTCCCAGCCATCTTCTTTGTCAAGAGAAGACGCATCAGATGCGTATTGGAAGTCTGTGGGTCCTTCTGGATCCTTCGGTTGTCCCTCTCACAAAAAAAACAAATCTCTCTCATTCTCGGCCTCGCTCGCTCGCACCTCCTGCTCACTGACAAACCCTGCACAAAAGTCAACATCATCACCCGAAAAAGGGGAGACACCATAATGCTCTCCCTTCTTCTCTCCTTCCGAGTGATCCCTCTTCCTCCGTGTTTCACTCGACGGGCAAACACCCATGTGCTGCATAGTAATAATAAAAAGGTAGTAGAAAAATCGATATACGAATCTATAATTAAATAGGTTAAACTCGGGTTTTGCCCAGTTCTACAGATCAAGGGTTCAAAAAAATCCAACTACGGGGTTCGAACAACACGATTCTAATCCAAGAATTTTTTCGACCTCATCCAAATGGCCTCAAATTATAGGGTTAGCATCTAGTGCAGTTTGTGTGAAAATGTATGCAATATGTGTGCTATAACTTGTATGTCTTTCAAATTTGAACCAAATTTGAATAAGTTTGAAATATTTGAAAACAGGCTTAATTTTGGGAGGTTTTTGAAATTTCCATGTTTGAAACCCAAAACCACTTCTCTTCATGCTTGACTTCATAAGACGGAGTTTAGGGGTTAGGGGTATAGATACATGATTTGTCTGGTTTGAATATGTCTAGACCTTGTTTATCAACTTTAATGCTTACTATATAACATAAGAAAACTATTTGCTTTGGTTTTTCTTTTTGCTGATTTTTTTCAATTTATGATTAAATAGGTTAATCTAGGGTTTTGCCCACTACTACAGATCAAGTTCAAAAATATCCAACTACTGGTTCGATTTTGGGCTACTAATGTGCGTTGGTTTTTTATTTTTTATTTTTTTCTGAATGTTTATGCCCATTTGAATCTTGGTCAAATCCTATGTTTGACCAAGATTTAAACACGCATAAACATGAAAATGAAAAGGTAAGCTTCGATCCTTTTTAGTCACTCTAAAATTAAGCTTTTGGGATGTTTTTGAAATTTCCATGTTTGAAACCCAAAACCACTTATCTTCATGCCTGACTTCATAAGACATAGTTAAGGGTTAGGGGGTAGATACATGCTTTTTCTATTTTGAATATGTCTACACCTTGTTCATCAACTTGAAGGCTTACTATATATATATGACATAAGAAGGCTATGTGCTTTAGTTTTTCATTTTTTTATGTTTTTTGAATTTTTATGCCCATTTGAATCTTGGTCAAATCCTAGGTTTGACCAAGATTTAAACAAGATTAAAACATGAAAATGAAAAGGTAAGCCTGTATCCTTCTTAATTAGTCACTCTAAAATGAAGCTTTGGGGGGTTTTTGAAATTTCCATGTTTGAAACCCAAAACCACTTCTCTTCATGTTTGACTTCATAAGACAGATCGAGTTTAGGGTTAGGGACATGGTAGATACATGATTTTTCTTGTTTTAATATGTCTAGACCATGTTTATCAACTTGAATGCTCATTATATGACATAAGAAGACTATATGTGTGTTGGTCAAATCCTATGTTTGACCAAGATTTAAACAAGCATAAATCCTTAAAATGAAAAGGTAATTAAGCTTGGATCCTTCTTATTCACTCTAAAATTAAGCTTTTGGCGGGAAGTTTTTGAAATTTCCATGTTTGAAACCCAAAACCACTTCTCTTCATGCTTGACTTCATAAGACATAGTTAAGGGCTAGGGGTAGATACATGCTTTTTCTGTTTTGAATATGTCTAGACCTTGTTCATATCGATCAACTTGAATGCTTACTATATATATATGACATAAGAAGGCTATGTGCTTTGGTTTTCATTTTTTGATTTTTTCTGAATGTTTATGCCCATTTGAATCTTGGTCAAGTCCTAGGTTTGACCAAGATTTTAGCAAGTTTAAAACACATGAAAATGAAAAGGCAAGCCTGGATCCTTCTTAGTCATTCTAAAATGAAGCTTTTGGGGGGTTCGATCTTGAAATCTCAATATAATGTTTGTAACCCAAAACCACTTCTCTTCATGCTTGACTTCATAAGACAGAGTTAAGGGTTAGGGGTAGATCGATACATGCTTTTTTCTGTTTTGAATATGTCTAGACCTTGTTGATCTATATATGACATAAGAAGGCTATGTGCTTTGGTTTTCATTTTCTGGTTTTTTTGAATTTTATGCCCATTTGAATCTTGGTTGAATACTAGCTAGGTTTGACCAAGATTTAAACAATTTTAAAACATGAAAATGAAAAGGCAAGCATGGACCTTTTTTAGTCACTCTAAAATGAAGCTTTTGGGAGGTTCTTGAAATTTCCATGTTTGAAACCAATAAGACTTCTCTTCATGCTAATAGACTTCATAAGATCGACCGACTTTATGGTTAGGGGGTAGATACATGCTTTTTCTGTTTTGAATATGCCTAGAACTTGTTCATCAATTTGAAATTTCCATGTTTGAAACCCAAAACCACTTCTCTTCATGCTTGACTCCATAATACAGAGTTTAAGGTTAGGGCAAGGGTAGATACATGATTTTTCTAGTTTGAATATGTCTAGACCATGTTTATCAACTTGAGTGCTCATGCATTATATATATGACATAAAAAGGCTATGTGCGTTTTTTTATTTTTTATACCCATTTGAATCTCGTTCAAATCCTAGTTTTGACCAGGATTTAAACAAGTTTATAACATGAAAATGAAAAGGTAAGCCTGTATCCTTCTTAGTCACTCTAAAATGAAGCTTCAAGTATCATGCCCACCCCCTCCCTTCACGCGCGGAAAAAGTGTTAGGCGAGTAGTAAAATGGCATATATGACCAACAAGTTTCAAGTAAAATTTCGAATATAACCAGAATTTACCAATTGATAGATGAGTTAACTTGGCTTCATGGAAAAAATAATGTCATGTAAATGAGTTAACTTGGCTTTCCTACCCTTGAATCCATAGGAAACTTTGTACTAATACAGTATAATGATCACCTGAGTTATTACACCAACAGGTCTGTCACTTACGTGTGGTTCCCATGTGTGAGGTCCCACACTTCAGTGAGCACAAGTCATGTGCGGTAGGTAGGCAAACTCCCATCTTCTTTGTCAAGAGAAGACGCATCAAGACTCTCTCTCTCTCTCTCTCTCTCTCTCCATTATCCATAAAAATCGATGCATATGAAGCTACATATATATGAAGCTACATATATATTTTTGGTCATAGTCCCCTTATCTAAAGAGGATGGATGCATGGCTTCACGTCGTCGTCGCTTTCATCGTCAGTATCATCGTCGTCCGAGTAGTAGTACTTCCTGCACATTGTTCCGTCGAACACCTTCACTGTGAGCACATCATCGCCTTCATATTTGAAGTGTACGAAGCAGCCGAAATCCACACCGTGCGCGATGGCGAAATTCTCCCAGCCCTTGTCGAGGTACATCCGGCCTTGTCCGTCAAATAGGACCTCCACGGTCCAGAGACGAGGACCGCAGTCAGCTGCTCGCAGATACACCTTAGCTGGCTCCTGGCCGTCAAGATAGTCCGCAAACTTTTTTGGGAGAGCCTGCAAAGAGATCGAGCGCCGATCGTTTGAAATTAAATGTTTTTTAGAACATGCCCATAATTAATCACATGCATCATATATGTGGGAACGCGTACGTACCTTCTTGACCAAAGGGTCTTCATAGACGACGATGAAGAACTCCTCTATGATCAAAGACAGTGTTGACGGTGGTGGTGGCAATGATGATGATCCATCACCCCGGCCGCCCCTTCCCCTTCCCCTTCTGGTCGGTGTCCGAGACGTGGACGCCATGGCAATGGATCAAGTGTATGTGAACGAAGAAGAGAGAGGCAGAACCTATTGACACAAGGGATGGTCGTTGTGGTTGTTTATAAGGAAGAGATGACCGTTGTAGGGGTTTACACAATAAATTAAGGAGGAGGTGACCGTTGTGGGGGTTTTACACAATAAATTAAGGAGGAGATGGCCGTTGTGGGATAGAGATCAGGTGACATGCACCTTTTGCATGTCCCGTGGGACATGCGGCCTAAATCCAAATTTAAACATTGCCAAAAAATCTGAAAAAAATCATGCATGTTCAAAACACATATTAAGATAACCCCTAAAAATTTCAGATCAAAATTCGAAACATACATCGAGAAACAGAAAAGAGAAATCTAAGTTTCTCTGTACACTATTCACATCTGAGTTTCTCTTTTTTGTTTCTCGATGTATGTTTCGAATTTTGATATGAAATTTTTAGGGGTTATCTTAATATGTGCTGTGAACATGCATGATTTTTCCAGATTTTTTCGCAATGTTTAAATTTGAATTTAGACTGACATGCAAAAGGTGCATGTCACCTAATCTGTGTCCGCCGTTGTGGGGGTTTATATCTCAACAAAAAAGTAATGCAGACTATCTTGACGGAAATGGAACTTCGTGATATAGTTTATCATTTTTACCGTGAAAAGTAATGCCTAAAATAAATGGTAATTCGTGATAGTTTATCATTTTCGAGTGGGGTACATAAGATACGGGCCGGTCAAAATGGCGCCTCTACATTTTAAAGATAAACTAGGCCATATTTTAGTGCCAATTCCCAACTCTTTACGATTTTTAGTGTTTTTAGCCAGTTTCACACATTTAAATGACTATATGCTGATTTATTGGAAGTAATTCAAATCTGAAATGTAGGTGTGTTATAACTTGGTCATAGAAATCCCCCAAAATCATTTTCAGATTCATATTACTTACACTATATACATAAACCAGTGATAGTACTGAAATATTCAACCCCTTTGAATGGATAATCATGTCGACCATTTTGATCTGGTTTTGAAATAAAAAAATGAAACCCTTCCGCATTGAGTGCTCATATAAGATCGACGGGGGGTAGATACATGATTTGTCTGGTTTGGATATACCTAGACCTCGTTTATCAACTCGAATGCTTACGATATGACATATATAAGAAGACTATGTGCTTTTGTTTTTCATTTTTCTGATTTTTTTGAATTTTGTGCCCACCCATTTGTATCTTGGTCAAATCCTAGGTTTGATAATGATTTAAACAAGTTTAAAATATGAAAATGCAAATGTAAGCATGGATCCTTCTTAGTCACTCTAAAATGAAGCTTAATTTTGGGAGGTTTTTGAAATTTCCATGTTTGAAACCCAAAACCACTCCTCTTCACATGCTTGACTTCATAAGACATAGTTAATCAATTTAGGGGTTAGGGGTATAGATACATGATTTGTGTGGTTTGAATATGTATGGACCTTGTTTATCAACTTCAATGCTTACTATATGACATAAGAAAACTATTTGCTTTGGTTTTTCTTTTTTCTGTTTTTTTATTTTTCTGCCCATTTGAATCTTGGTCAAATCCTAGGTTTGACCAAGATTTAGACAAGTTTAACACGTAAATGAGTTAACTTGGATTTCCTACCCTTGAATCCATAGGAAACTTTGTTCTAATGCACTATAATAATCAACCGAGTTTTTACACCAACAGGTCTGTCACTTACGTGTGGTGCCCACGCTTGAGGTCCCACACTTCAGTGAGCACAAGTCACGTGCAATAGGTACGCAAACTATTTGCTTTGGTTTTCCTTTTTGCTGATTTTTTTTCAATTTTGATGCCCATTTGAATCTTGTCTAATCCTAGGTTTGACCAAGATAATTTAAACAAGTTTAAAACATGAAAATGAAAAGGGAAGCATGTATCCTTCTTAGTCACTCTAAACTCGGGTTTTGCCCAGTTCTACAGATCAAGGGTTCAAAAAATCCAACTACGGGGTTCGAACAACACGATTCTAATCCAAGAATTTTTTCGACCTCATCCAAATGGCCTCAAGCTATAGGGTTAGCATCTAGTGCAGTTTGTGTGAAAATGTATGCACTATGTGTGCTATAACTTGTATGTCTTTCAAATTTGAACCAAATTTGAATAAGTTTGAAATATTTGAAAAGGGGCTTTTGGGAGGATTTTGAAATTTCCATGTTTGAAACCCAAAACCACTTCTCTTCATGCTTGACTTCATAAGACGGAGTTTAGGGGTTAGGGGTAGATACATGATTTGTATGGTTTGATATGTCTAGACCTTGTTTATCAACTTTAATGCTTACTATATGACATAAGAAGACTATGTGATTTTGTTTTTCATTTTTCTGTTTTTTTATTTTTCTGCCCATTTGAATCTTGGTCAAATCCTAGGTTTGACCAAGATTTAGACAAGTTTAACACGTAAATGAGTTAACTTGGATTTCCTACCCTTGAATCCATAGGAAACTTTGTTCTAATGCACTATTATAATCAACCGAGTTTTTACACCAACAGGTCTGTCACTTACGTGTGGTGCCCACCCTTGAGGTCCCACACTTCAGTGAGCACAAGTCACGTGCAGTAGGTACGCAAACTCCCATCTTCTTTGTCAAGAGAAGACGCATCAGATGCGTATTGGAAGTCTGTGGGTCCTTCTGGATCCTTCGGTTGTCCCTCTCACAAAAAAACAAATCTCTCTCATTCTCGGCCTCGCTCGACTCGCTCGCTCGCTCGCACCTCCTGCTCACTGACAAACCCTGCACAAAAGTCAACATCATCACCCGAAAAAGGGAGACACCATAATGCTCTCCCTTCTTCTCTCCTTCCGAGTGATCCCTCTTCCTCCGTGTTTCACTCGACGGGCAAACACCCATGTGCTGCATAGTAATAATAAAAAGGTAGTAGAAAAATCGATATACGAATCTATAATTAAATAGGTTAAACTCGGGTTTTGCCCAGTTCTACAGATCAAGGGTTCAAAAAAATCCAACTACGGGGTTCGAACAACACGATTCTAATCCAAGAATTTTTTCGACCTCATCCAAATGGCCTCAAATTATAGGGTTAGCATCTAGTGCAGTTTGTGTGAAAATGTATGCACTATGTGTGCTATAACTTGTATGTCTTTCAAATTTGAACCAAATTTGAATAAGTTTGAAATATTTGAAAAGGGGCTTTTGGGAGGTTTTTGAAATTTCCATGTTTGAAACCCAAAACCACTTCTCTTCATGCTTGACTTCATAAGACAGAGTTTAGGGGTTAGGGGGTATAGATACATGATTTGTCTGGTTTGAATATGTCTAGACCTTGTTTATCAACTTTAATGCTTACTATATAACATAAGAAAACTATTTGCTTTGGTTTTTCTTTTTGCTGATTTTTTTTCAATTTTGATGCCCATTTGAATCTTGGTCAAATCCTAGGTTTGACCATGGTTTAAACAAGTTTAAATCATGAATATGAAAAAATAAGCATCTATCCTTCTTAGTCACCCCAAAATGTAGCTCTTGGGAGGGTTTTTGAAATTTCCATGTTTGAAACAAAAAAACCACTTCTCTTCATGCATGCTTGACTTCATAAGACAGAGTTTAGGGTTAGGGGTGTAGATATATACATGATTTTCTAGTTTGAATATGTCTAGACATGTTTATCAACTTTAATGCTAACTATAGACATAAGAAGACTATGTGCTTTGGTTTTTCATTTTTCTATTTTTTTTGAATTTTATGCCCATATATTTGAATCTTGGTCAAATCCTAGGTTCAACCAAGATTTAAACAAGTTTAAAACATGAAAATTAAAAGGTAAGCATGTATCCTTCTTAGTCACTCTAAAATGAAGCTTTTGGGATGTTCTTGAAATTTCCATGTTTGAAACCCAAAACGACTTCTCTTCATGCTAGACTTCATAAGATCGATGGGGGGTAGATACATGATTTGTCTGGTTTGGATATATATACCTAGACCTCGTTTATCAACTCGAATGCTTACGATATGACATATATAAGAAGACTATGTGCTTTTGTTTTTCATTTTTCTGATTTTTTTGAATTTTGTGCCCACCAATTTGTATCTTGGTCAAATCCTAGGTTTGATAATGATTTAAACAATTTTAAAATATGAAAATGCAAATGTAAGCATGGATCCTTCTTAGTCACTCTAAAATGAAGCTTTTGGGAGGTTTTTGAAATTTCCATGTTTGAAACCCAAAACCACTTCTCTTCACATGCTTGACTTCATAAGACATAGTTAATCAATTTAGGGGTTAGGGGGTATAGATACATGATTTGTGTGGTTTGAATATGTATGGACCTTGTTTATCAACTTCAATGCTTACTATATATATGACATAAGAAAACTATTTGCTTTGGTTTTTCTTTTTTCTGATTTTTTTTTCAATTTTGATGCCCATTTGGATCTTGTCAAATCCTAGGTTTGACGAAATTTAAACAAGTTTAAAACATGAAAATGAAAAGGGAAGCATGGATCCTTCTTAGTCACTCTAAAATGAAGCTTTTGGGAGGTTTTTGAAATTTCCATGTTTGAAACCCAAAACCACTTCTCTTCATGCTTGACTTCATAAGACGAAGTTTAGGGGTTAGGGGGTATATATACATGATTTGTCTGGTTTGAATATGTCTAGACCTTGTTTATCAACTTTAATGCTTACTATATAACATAAGAAAACTATTTGCTTTGGTTTTTCTTTTTGCTGATTTTTTTTCAATTTTGATGCCCATTTGAATCTTGGTCAAATCCTAGGTTTGACCATGGTTTAAACAAGTTTAAATCATGAATATGAAAAAATAAGCATCTATCCTTCTTAGTCACCCCAAAATGTAGCTCTTGGGAGGGTTTTTGAAATTTCCATGTTTGAAACAAAAAAACCACTTCTCTTCATGCATGCTTGACTTCATAAGACAGAGTTTAGGGTTAGGGGTGTAGATATATACATGATAATCTAGTTTGAATATGTCTAGACCTGTTTATCATCTTTAATGCTAACTATAGACATAAGAAGACTATGTGCTTTGGTTTTTCATTTTTCTGTTTTTTTTTGAATTTTATGCCCATATATTTGAATCTTGGTCAAATCCTAGGTTCAACCAAGATTTAAACAAGTTTAAAACATGAAAATTAAAAGGTAAGCATGTATCCTTCTTAGTCACTCTAAAATGAAGCTTTTGGGATGTTCTTGAAATTTCCATGTTTGAAACCCAAAACGACTTCTCTTCATGCTAGACTTCATAAGATCGATGGGGGGTAGATACATGATTATTCTGGTTTGGATATATATACCTAGACCTCGTTTATCAACTCGAATGCTTACGATATGACATATATAAGAAGACTATGTGCTTTTGTTTTTCATTTTTCTGATTTTTTTGAATTTTGTGCCCACCCATTTGTATCTTGGTCAAATCCTAGGTTTGATAATGATTTAAACAAGTTTAAAATATGAAAATGCAAATGTAAGCATGGATCCTTCTTAGTCACTCTAAAATGAAGCTTTTGGGAGGTTTTTGAAATTTCCATGTTTGAAACCCAAAACCACTTCTCTTCACATGCTTGACTTCATAAGACATAGTTAATTAATTTAGGGGTTAGGGGGTATAGATACATGATTTGTGTGGTTTGAATATGTATGGACCTTGTTTATCAACTTTAATGCTTACTATATGACATAAGAAGACTATGTGATTTGGTTTTTCATTTTTCTGTTTTTTATTTTTCTGCCCATTTGAATCTTGGTCAAATCCTAGGTTTGACCAAGATTTAGACAAGTTTAACACGTAAATGAGTTAACTTGGATTTCCTACCCTTGAATCCATAGGAAACTTTGTTCTAATGCACTATAATAATCAACCGAGTTTTTACACCAACAGGTCTGTCACTTACGTGTGGTGCCCACGCTTGAGGTCCCACACTTCAGTGAGCACAAGTCACGTGCAATAGGTACGCAAACTATTTGCTTTGGTTTTCCTTTTTGCTGATTTTTTTTCAATTTTGATGCCCATTTGAATCTTGTCTAATCCTAGGTTTGACCAAGATAATTTAAACAAGTTTAAAACATGAAAATGAAAAGGGAAGCATGTATCCTTCTTAGTCACTCTAAACTCGGGTTTTGCCCAGTTCTACAGATCAAGGGTTCAAAAAATCCAACTACGGGGTTCGAACAACACGATTCTAATCCAAGAATTTTTTCGACCTCATCCAAATGGCCTCAAGCTATAGGGTTAGCATCTAGTGCAGTTTTTGTGAAAATGTATGCACTATGTGTGCTATAACTTGTATGTCTTTCAAATTTGAACCAAATTTGAATAAGTTTGAAATATTTGAAAAGGGGCTTTTGGGAGGATTTTGAAATTTCCATGTTTGAAACCCAAAACCACTTCTCTTCATGCTTGACTTCATAAGACGGAGTTTAGGGGTTAGGGGTAGATACATGATTTGTATGGTTTGATATGTCTAGACCTTGTTTATCAACTTTAATGCTTACTATATGACATAAGAAGACTATGTGATTTTGTTTTTCATTTTTCTGTTTTTTTATTTTTCTGCCCATTTGAATCTTGGTCAAATCCTAGGTTTGACCAAGATTTAGACAAGTTTAACACGTAAATGAGTTAACTTGGATTTCCTACCCTTGAATCCATAGGAAACTTTGTTCTAATGCACTATTATAATCAACCGAGTTTTTACACCAACAGGTCTGTCACTTACGTGTGGTGCCCACCCTTGAGGTCCCACACTTCAGTGAGCACAAGTCACGTGCAGTAGGTACGCAAACTCCCAGCCATCTTCTTTGTCAAGAGAAGACGCATCAGATGCGTATTGGAAGTCTGTGGGTCCTTCTGGATCCTTCGGTTGTCCCTCTCACAAAAAAAAAATCTCTCTCATTCTCGGCCTCGCTCGACTCGCTCGCTCGCTCGCTCGCTCGCACCTCCTGCTCACTGACAAACCCTGCACAAAAGTCAACATCATCACCCGAAAAAGGGGAGACACCATAATGCTCTCCCTTCTTCTCTCCTTCCGAGTGATCCCTCTTCCTCCGTGTTTCACTCGACGGGCAAACACCCATGTGCTGCATAGTAATAATAAAAAGGTAGTAGAAAAATCGATATACGAATCTATAATTAAATAGGTTAAACTCGGGTTTTGCCCAGTTCTACAGATCAAGGGTTCAAAAAAATCCAACTACGGGGTTCGAACAACACGATTCTAATCCAAGAATTTTTTCGACCTCATCCAAATGGCCTCAAATTATAGGGTTAGCATCTAGTGCAGTTTGTGTGAAAATGTATGCACTATGTGTGCTATAACTTGTATGTCTTTCAAATTTGAACCAAATTTGAATAAGTTTGAAATATTTGAAAAGGGGCTTTTGGGAGGTTTTTGAAATTTCCATGTTTGAAACCCAAAACCACTTCTCTTCATGCTTGACTTCATAAGACAGAGTTTAGGGGTTAGGGGTATAGATACATGATTTGTCTGGTTTGAATATGTCTAGACCTTGTTTATCAACTTTAATGCTTACTATATAACATAAGAAAACTATTTGCTTTGGTTTTTCTTTTTGCTGATTTTTTTCAATTTTGATGCCCATTTGAATCTTGGTCAAATCCTAGGTTTGACCATGGTTTAAACAAGTTTAAATCATGAATATGAAAAAATAAGCATCTATCCTTCTTAGTCACCCCAAAATGTAGCTCTTGGGAGGGTTTTTGAAATTTCCATGTTTGAAACAAAAAAACCACTTCTCTTCATGCATGCTTGACTTCATAAGACAGAGTTTAGGGTTAGGGGTGTAGATATATACATGATTTTCTAGTTTGAATATGTCTAGACATGTTTATCAACTTTAATGCTAACTATAGACATAAGAAGACTATGTGCTTTGGTTTTTCATTTTTCTATTTTTTTTGAATTTTATGCCCATATATTTGAATCTTGGTCAAATCCTAGGTTCAACCAAGATTTAAACAAGTTTAAAACATGAAAATTAAAAGGTAAGCATGTATCCTTCTTAGTCACTCTAAAATGAAGCTTTTGGGATGTTCTTGAAATTTCCATGTTTGAAACCCAAAACGACTTCTCTTCATGCTAGACTTCATAAGATCGATGGGGGGTAGATACATGATTTGTCTGGTTTGGATATATATACCTAGACCTCGTTTATCAACTCGAATGCTTACGATATGACATATATAAGAAGACTATGTGCTTTTGTTTTTCATTTTTCTGATTTTTTTGAATTTTGTGCCCACCCATTTGTATCTTGGTCAAATCCTAGGTTTGATAATGATTTAAACAATTTTAAAATATGAAAATGCAAATGTAAGCATGGATCCTTCTTAGTCACTCTAAAATGAAGCTTTTGGGAGGTTTTTGAAATTTCCATGTTTGAAACCCAAAACCACTTCTCTTCACATGCTTGACTTCATAAGACATAGTTAATCAATTTAGGGGTTAGGGGTATAGATACATGATTTGTGTGGTTTGAATATGTATGGACCTTGTTTATCAACTTCAATGCTTACTATATATATGACATAAGAAAACTATTTGCTTTGGTTTTTCTTTTTTCTGATTTTTTTTTCAATTTTGATGCCCATTTGGATCTTGTCAAATCCTAGGTTTGACGAAATTTAAACAAGTTTAAAACATGAAAATGAAAAGGGAAGCATGGATCCTTCTTAGTCACTCTAAAATGAAGCTTTTGGGAGGTTTTTGAAATTTCCATGTTTGAAACCCAAAACCACTTCTCTTCATGCTTGACTTCATAAGACGAAGTTTAGGGGTTAGGGGGTATATATACATGATTTGTCTGGTTTGAATATGTCTAGACCTTGTTTATCAACTTTAATGCTTACTATATAACATAAGAAAACTATTTGCTTTGGTTTTTCTTTTTGCTGATTTTTTTTCAATTTTGATGCCCATTTGAATCTTTGTCAAATCCTAGGTTTGACCATGGTTTAAACAAGTTTAAATCATGAATATGAAAAAATAAGCATCTATCCTTCTTAGTCACCCCAAAATGTAGCTCTTAGGAGGGTTTTTGAAATTTCCATGTTTGAAACAAAAAAACCACTTCTCTTCATGCATGCTTGACTTCATAAGACAGAGTTTAGGGTTAGGGGTGTAGATATATACATGATAATCTAGTTTGAATATGTCTAGACCTGTTTATCATCTTTAATGCTAACTATAGACATAAGAAGACTATGTGCTTTGGTTTTTCATTTTTCTGTTTTTTTTAATTTTATGCCCATATATTTGAATCTTGGTCAAATCCTAGGTTCAACCAAGATTTAAACAAGTTTAAAACATGAAAATTAAAAGGTAAGCATGTATCCTTCTTAGTCACTCTAAAATGAAGCTTTTGGGATGTTCTTGAAATTTCCATGTTTGAAACCCAAAACGACTTCTCTTCATGCTAGACTTCATAAGATCGATGGGGGGTAGATACATGAT
This sequence comes from Lolium multiflorum, assembly GCA_030979885.1. Lineage (NCBI taxonomy): Eukaryota > Viridiplantae > Streptophyta > Magnoliopsida > Poales > Poaceae > Lolium > Lolium multiflorum. Next base: position 127,446,587 of record CM061749.1, read on the forward strand.
TATTCTGGTTTGGATATATATACCTAGACCTCGTTTATCAACTCGAATGCTTACGATATGACATATATAAGAAGACTATGTGCTTTTGTTTTTCATTTTTCTGATTTTTTTGAATTTTGTGCCCACCCATTTGTATCTTGGTCAAATCCTAGGTTTGATAATGATTTAAACAATTTTAAAATATGAAAATGCAAATGTAAGCATGGATCCTTCTTAGTCACTCTAAAATGAAGCTTTTGGGAGGTTTTTGAAATTTCCATGTTTGAAACCCAAAACCACTTCTCTTCACATGCTTGACTTCATAAGACATAGTTAATCAATTTAGGGGTTAGGGGGTATAGATACATGATTTGTGTGGTTTGAATATGTATGGACCTTGTTTATCAACTTCAATGCTTACTATATATATGACATAAGAAAACTATTTGCTTTGGTTTTTCTTTTTTCTGATTTTTTTTTCAATTTTGATGCCCATTTGGATCTTGTCAAATCCTAGGTTTGACGAAATTTAAACAAGTTTAAAACATGAAAATGAAAAGGGAAGCATGGATCCTTCTTAGTCACTCTAAAATGAAGCTTTTGGGAGGTTTTTGAAATTTCCATGTTTGAAACCCAAAACCACTTCTCTTCATGCTTGACTTCATAAGACAAAGTTTAGGGGTTAGGGGGTATATATACATGATTTGTCTGGTTTGAATATGTCTAGACCTTGTTTATCAACTTTAATGCTTACTATATAACATAAGAAAACTATTTGCTTTGGTTTTTCTTTTTGCTGATTTTTTTTCAATTTTGATGCCCATTTGAATCTTTGTCAAATCCTAGGTTTGACCATGGTTTAAACAAGTTTAAATCATGAATATGAAAAAATAAGCATCTATCCTTCTTAGTCACCCCAAAATGTAGCTCTTAGGAGGGTTTTTGAAATTTCCATGTTTGAAACAAAAAAACTTCTCTTCATGCATGCTTGACTTCATAAGACAGAGTTTAGGGTTAGGGGTGTAGATATATACATGATAATCTAGTTTGAATATGTCTAGACCTGTTTATCATCTTTAATGCTAACTATAGACATAAGAAGACTATGTGCTTTGGTTTTTCATTTTTCTGTTTTTTTTGAATTTTATGCCCATATATTTGAATCTTGGTCAAATCCTAGGTTCAACCAAGATTTAAACAAGTTTAAAACATGAAAATTAAAAGGTAAGCATGTATCCTTCTTAGTCACTCTAAAATGAAGCTTTTGGGATGTTCTTGAAATTTCCATGTTTGAAACCCAAAACGACTTCTCTTCATGCTAGACTTCATAAGATCGATGGGGGGTAGATACATGATTATTCTGGTTTGGATATATATACCTAGACCTCGTTTATCAACTCGAATGCTTACGATATGACATATATAAGAAGACTATGTGCTTTTGTTTTTCATTTTTCTGATTTTTTTGAATTTTGTGCCCACCCATTTGTATCTTGGTCAAATCCTAGGTTTGATAATGATTTAAACAAGTTTAAAATATGAAAATGCAAATGTAAGCATGGATCCTTCTTAGTCACTCTAAAATGAAGCTTTTGGGAGGTTTTTGAAATTTCCATGTTTGAAACCCAAAACCACTTCTCTTCACATGCTTGACTTCATAAGACATAGTTAATTAATTTAGGGGTTAGGGGGTATAGATACATGATTTGTGTGGTTTGAATATGTATGGACCTTGTTTATCAACTTTAATGCTTACTATATGACATAAGAAGACTATGTGATTTGGTTTTTCATTTTTCTGTTTTTTATTTTTCTGCCCATTTGAATCTTGGTCAAATCCTAGGTTTGACCAAGATTTAGACAAGTTTAACACGTAAATGAGTTAACTTGGATTTCCTACCCTTGAATCCATAGGAAACTTTGTTCTAATGCACTATAATAATCAACCGAGTTTTTACACCAACAGGTCTGTCACTTACGTGTGGTGCCCACGCTTGAGGTCCCACACTTCAGTGAGCACAAGTCACGTGCAATAGGTACGCAAACTATTTGCTTTGGTTTTCCTTTTTGCTGATTTTTTTTCAATTTTGATGCCCATTTGAATCTTGTCTAATCCTAGGTTTGACCAAGATAATTTAAACAAGTTTAAAACATGAAAATGAAAAGGGAAGCATGTATCCTTCTTAGTCACTCTAAACTCGGGTTTTGCCCAGTTCTACAGATCAAGGGTTCAAAAAAATCCAACTACGGGGTTCGAACAACACGATTCTAATCCAAGAATTTTTTCGACCTCATCCAAATGGCCTCAAGCTATAGGGTTAGCATCTAGTGCAGTTTTTGTGAAAATGTATGCACTATGTGTGCTATAACTTGTATGTCTTTCAAATTTGAACCAAATTTGAATAAGTTTGAAATATTTGAAAAGGGGCTTTTGGGAGGATTTTGAAATTTCCATGTTTGAAACCCAAAACCACTTCTCTTCATGCTTGACTTCATAAGACGGAGTTTAGGGGTTAGGGGTAGATACATGATTTGTATGGTTTGATATGTCTAGACCTTGTTTATCAACTTTAATGCTTACTATATGACATAAGAAGACTATGTGATTTTGTTTTTCATTTTTCTGTTTTTTTTTATTTTTCTGCCCATTTGAATCTTGGTCAAATCCTAGGTTTGACCAAGATTTAGACAAGTTTAACACGTAAATGAGTTAACTTGGATTTCCTACCCTTGAATCCATAGGAAACTTTGTTCTAATGCACTATTATAATCAACCGAGTTTTTACACCAACAGGTCTGTCACTTACGTGTGGTGCCCACCCTTGAGGTCCCACACTTCAGTGAGCACAAGTCACGTGCAGTAGGTACGCAAACTCCCAGCCATCTTCTTTGTCAAGAGAAGACGCATCAGATGCGTATTGGAAGTCTGTGGGTCCTTCTGGATCCTTCGGTTGTCCCTCTCACAAAAAAACAAATCTCTCTCATTCTCGGCCTCGCTCGACTCGCTCGCTCGCTCGCTCGCACCTCCTGCTCACTGACAAACCCTGCACAAAAGTCAACATCATCACCCGAAAAAGGGGAGACACCATAATGCTCTCCCTTCTTCTCTCCTTCCGAGTGATCCCTCTTCCTCCGTGTTTCACTCGACGGGCAAACACCCATGTGCTGCATAGTAATAATAAAAAGGTAGTAGAAAAATCGATATACGAATCTATAATTAAATAGGTTAAACTCGGGTTTTGCCCAGTTCTACAGATCAAGGGTTCAAAAAAATCCAACTACGGGGTTCGAACAACACGATTCTAATCCAAGAATTTTTTCGACCTCATCCAAATGGCCTCAAATTATAGGGTTAGCATCTAGTGCAGTTTGTGTGAAAATGTATGCACTATGTGTGCTATAACTTGTATGTCTTTCAAATTTGAACCAAATTTGAATAAGTTTGAAATATTTGAAAAGGGGCTTTTGGGAGGTTTTTGAAATTTCCATGTTTGAAACCCAAAACCACTTCTCTTCATGCTTGACTTCATAAGACAGAGTTTAGGGGTTAGGGGTATAGATACATGATTTGTCTGGTTTGAATATGTCTAGACCTTGTTTATCAACTTTAATGCTTACTATATAACATAAGAAAACTATTTGCTTTGGTTTTTCTTTTTGCTGATTTTTTTTCAATTTTGATGCCCATTTGAATCTTGGTCAAATCCTAGGTTTGACCATGGTTTAAACAAGTTTAAATCATGAATATGAAAAAATAAGCATCTATCCTTCTTAGTCACCCCAAAATGTAGCTCTTGGGAGGGTTTTTGAAATTTCCATGTTTGAAACAAAAAAACCACTTCTCTTCATGCATGCTTGACTTCATAAGACAGAGTTTAGGGTTAGGGGTGTAGATATATACATGATTTTCTAGTTTGAATATGTCTAGACATGTTTATCAACTTTAATGCTAACTATAGACATAAGAAGACTATGTGCTTTGGTTTTTCATTTTTCTATTTTTTTTGAATTTTATGCCCATATATTTGAATCTTGGTCAAATCCTAGGTTCAACCAAGATTTAAACAAGTTTAAAACATGAAAATTAAAAGGTAAGCATGTATCCTTCTTAGTCACTCTAAAATGAAGCTTTTGGGATGTTCTTGAAATTTCCATGTTTGAAACCCAAAACGACTTCTCTTCATGCTAGACTTCATAAGATCGATGGGGGGTAGATACATGATTTGTCTGGTTTGGATATATATACCTAGACCTCGTTTATCAACTCGAATGCTTACGATATGACATATATAAGAAGACTATGTGCTTTTGTTTTTCATTTTTCTGATTTTTTTGAATTTTGTGCCCACCCATTTGTATCTTGGTCAAATCCTAGGTTTGATAATGATTTAAACAATTTTAAAATATGAAAATGCAAATGTAAGCATGGATCCTTCTTAGTCACTCTAAAATGAAGCTTTTGGGAGGTTTTTGAAATTTCCATGTTTGAAACCCAAAACCACTTCTCTTCACATGCTTGACTTCATAAGACATAGTTAATCAATTTAGGGGTTAGGGGTATAGATACATGATTTGTGTGGTTTGAATATGTATGGACCTTGTTTATCAACTTCAATGCTTACTATATATATGACATAAGAAAACTATTTGCTTTGGTTTTTCTTTTTTCTGATTTTTTTTTCAATTTTGATGCCCATTTGGATCTTGTCAAATCCTAGGTTTGACGAAATTTAAACAAGTTTAAAACATGAAAATGAAAAGGGAAGCATGGATCCTTCTTAGTCACTCTAAAATGAAGCTTTTGGGAGGTTTTTGAAATTTCCATGTTTGAAACCCAAAACCACTTCTCTTCATGCTTGACTTCATAAGACGAAGTTTAGGGGTTAGGGGGTATATATACATGATTTGTCTGGTTTGAATATGTCTAGACCTTGTTTATCAACTTTAATGCTTACTATATAACATAAGAAAACTATTTGCTTTGGTTTTTCTTTTTGCTGATTTTTTTTCAATTTTGATGCCCATTTGAATCTTTGTCAAATCCTAGGTTTGACCATGGTTTAAACAAGTTTAAATCATGAATATGAAAAAATAAGCATCTATCCTTCTTAGTCACCCCAAAATGTAGCTCTTAGGAGGGTTTTTGAAATTTCCATGTTTGAAACAAAAAAACCACTTCTCTTCATGCATGCTTGACTTCATAAGACAGAGTTTAGGGTTAGGGGTGTAGATATATACATGATAATCTAGTTTGAATATGTCTAGACCTGTTTATCATCTTTAATGCTAACTATAGACATAAGAAGACTATGTGCTTTGGTTTTTCATTTTTCTGTTTTTTTTGAATTTTATGCCCATATATTTGAATCTTGGTCAAATCCTAGGTTCAACCAAGATTTAAACAAGTTTAAAACATGAAAATTAAAAGGTAAGCATGTATCCTTCTTAGTCACTCTAAAATGAAGCTTTTGGGATGTTCTTGAAATTTCCATGTTTGAAACCCAAAACGACTTCTCTTCATGCTAGACTTCATAAGATCGATGGGGGGTAGATACATGATTATTCTGGTTTGGATATATATACCTAGACCTCGTTTATCAACTCGAATGCTTACGATATGACATATATAAGAAGACTATGTGCTTTTGTTTTTCATTTTTCTGATTTTTTTGAATTTTGTGCCCACCCATTTGTATCTTGGTCAAATCCTAGGTTTGATAATGATTTAAACAATTTTAAAATATGAAAATGCAAATGTAAGCATGGATCCTTCTTAGTCACTCTAAAATGAAGCTTTTGGGAGGTTTTTGAAATTTCCATGTTTGAAACCCAAAACCACTTCTCTTCACATGCTTGACTTCATAAGACATAGTTAATCAATTTAGGGGTTAGGGGGTATAGATACATGATTTGTGTGGTTTGAATATGTATGGACCTTGTTTATCAACTTCAATGCTTACTATATATATGACATAAGAAAACTATTTGCTTTGGTTTTTCTTTTTTCTGATTTTTTTTTCAATTTTGATGCCCATTTGGATCTTGTCAAATCCTAGGTTTGACGAAATTTAAACAAGTTTAAAACATGAAAATGAAAAGGGAAGCATGGATCCTTCTTAGTCACTCTAAAATGAAGCTTTTGGGAGGTTTTTGAAATTTCCATGTTTGAAACCCAAAACCACTTCTCTTCATGCTTGACTTCATAAGACAGAGTTTAGGGGTTAGGGGGTATATATACATGATTTGTCTGGTTTGAATATGTCTAGACCTTGTTTATCAACTTTAATGCTTACTATATAACATAAGAAAACTATTTGCTTTGGTTTTTCTTTTTGCTGATTTTTTTTCAATTTTGATGCCCATTTGAATCTTGGTCAAATCCTAGGTTTGACCAAGATTTAGACAAGTTTAACACGTAAATGAGTTAACTTGGATTTCCTACCCTTGAATCCATAGGAAACTTTGTTCTAATGCACTATTATAATCAACCGAGTTTTTACACCAACAGGTCTGTCACTTACGTGTGGTGCCCACCCTTGAGGTCCCACACTTCAGTGAGCACAAGTCACGTGCAGTAGGTACGCAAACTCCCAGCCATCTTCTTTGTCAAGAGAAGACGCATCAGATGCGTATTGGAAGTCTGTGGGTCCTTCTGGATCCTTCGGTTGTCCCTCTCACAGAAAAACAAATCTCTCTCATTCTCGGCCTCGCTCGACTCGCTCGCTCGCTCGCTCGCACCTCCTGCTCACTGACAAACCCTACACAAAAGTCAACATCATCACCCGAAAAAGGGGAGACACCATAATGCTCTCCCTTCTTCTCTCCTTCCGAGTGATCCCTCTTCCTCCGTGTTTCACTCGACGGGCAAACACCCATGTGCTGCATAGTAATAATAAAAAGGTAGTAGAAAAATCGATATACGAATCTATAATTAAATAGGTTAAACTCGGGTTTTGCCCAGTTCTACAGATCAAGGGTTCAAAAAATCCAACTACGGGGTTCGAACAACACGATTCTAATCCAAGAATTTTTTCGACCTAGGTTTTGAAATTTCCTCAAACTATAACCACTTCTCTTCATGCTTGACTTCATAAGACAGAGTTTAGGGGTTAGGGGTATAGATACATGATTTGTCTGGTTTGAATATGTCTAGACCTTGTTTATCAACTTTAATGCTTACTATATAACATAAGAAAACTATTTGCTTTGGTTTTTCTTTTTGCTGATTTTTTTCAATTTTGATGCCCATTTGAATCTTGGTCAAATCCTAGGTTTGACCATGGTTTAAACAAGTTTAAATCATGAATATGAAAAAATAAGCATCTATCCTTCTTAGTCACCCCAAAATGTAGCTCTTAGGAGGGTTTTTGAAATTTCCATGTTTGAAAAAAAAAACACTTCTCTTCATGCATGCTTGACTTCATAAGACAGAGTTTAGGGTTAGGGGTGTAGATATATACATGATAATCTAGTTTGAATATGTCTAGACATGTTTATCATCTTTAATGCTAACTATAGACATAAGAAGACTATGTGCTTTGGTTTTTCATTTTTCTGTTTTTTTTAATTTTATGCCCATATATTTGAATCTTGGTCAAATCCTAGGTTCAACCAAGATTTAAACAAGTTTAAAACATGAAAATTAAAAGGTAAGCATGTATCCTTCTTAGTCACTCTAAAATGAAGCTTTTGGGATGTTCTTGAAATTTCCATGTTTGAAACCCAAAACGACTTCTCTTCATGCTAGACTTCATAAGATCGATGGGGGGTAGATACATGATTATTCTGGTTTGGATATATATACCTAGACCTCGTTTATCAACTCGAATGCTTACGATATGACATATATAAGAAGACTATGTGCTTTTGTTTTTCATTTTTCTGATTTTTTTGAATTTTGTGCCCACCCATTTGTATCTTGGTCAAATCCTAGGTTTGATAATGATTTAAACAAGTTTAAAATATGAAAATGCAAATGTAAGCATGGATCCTTCTTAGTCACTCTAAAATGAAGCTTTTGGGAGGTTTTTGAAATTTCCATGTTTGAAACCCAAAACCACTTCTCTTCACATGCTTGACTTCATAAGACATAGTTAATTAATTTAGGGGTTAGGGGTATAGATACATGATTTGTGTGGTTTGAATATGTATGGACCTTGTTTATCAACTTTAATGCTTACTATATGACATAAGAAGACTATGTGATTTGGTTTTTCATTTTTCTATTTTTTTATTTTTCTGCCCATTTGAATCTTGGTCAAATCCTAGGTTTGACCAAGATTTAGACAAGTTTAACACGTAAATGAGTTAACTTGGATTTCCTACCCTTGAATCCATAGGAAACTTTGTTCTAATGCACTATAATAATCAACCGAGTTTTTACACCAACAGGTCTGTCACTTACGTGTGGTGCCCACGCTTGAGGTCCCACACTTCAGTGAGCACAAGTCACGTGCAATAGGTACGCAAACTATTTGCTTTGGTTTTCCTTTTTGCTGATTTTTTTTCAATTTTGATGCCCATTTGAATCTTGTCTAATCCTAGGTTTGACCAAGATAATTTAAACAAGTTTAAAACATGAAAATGAAAAGGGAAGCATGTATCCTTCTTAGTCACTCTAAACTCGGGTTTTGCCCAGTTCTACAGATCAAGGGTTCAAAAAAATCCAACTACGGGGTTCGAACAACACGATTCTAATCCAAGAATTTTTTCGACCTCATCCAAATGGCCTCAAGCTATAGGGTTAGCATCTAGTGCAGTTTTTGTGAAAATGTATGCACTATGTGTGCTATAACTTGTATGTCTTTCAAATTTGAACCAAATTTGAATAAGTTTGAAATATTTGAAAAGGGGCTTTTGGGAGGATTTTGAAATTTCCATGTTTGAAACCCAAAACCACTTCTCTTCATGCTTGACTTCATAAGACAGAGTTTAGGGGTTAGGGGGTATAGATACATGATTTGTATGGTTTGATATGTCTAGACCTTGTTTATCAACTTTAATGCTTACTATATGACATAAGAAGACTATGTGATTTTGTTTTTCATTTTTCTGTTTTTTATTTATTTTTCTGCCCATTTGAATCTTGGTCAAATCCTAGGTTTGACCAAGATTTAGACAAGTTTAACACGTAAATGAGTTAACTTGGATTTCCTACCCTTGAATCCATAGGAAACTTTGTTCTAATGCACTATTATAATCAACCGAGTTTTTACACCAACAGGTCTGTCACTTACGTGTGGTGCCCACCCTTGAGGTCCCACACTTCAGTGAGCACAAGTCACGTGCAGTAGGTACGCAAACTCCCAGCCATCTTCTTTGTCAAGAGAAGACGCATCAGATGCGTATTGGAAGTCTGTGGGTCCTTCTGGATCCTTCGGTTGTCCCTCTCACAAAAAAACAAATCTCTCTCATTCTCGGCCTCGCTCGACTCGCTCGCTCGCTCGCTCGCACCTCCTGCTCACTGACAAACCCTGCACAAAAGTCAACATCATCACCCGAAAAAGGGGAGACACCATAATGCTCTCCCTTCTTCTCTCCTTCCGAGTGATCCCTCTTCCTCCGTGTTTCACTCGACGGGCAAACACCCATGTGCTGCATAGTAATAATAAAAAGGTAGTAGAAAAATCGATATACGAATCTATAATTAAATAGGTTAAACTCGGGTTTTGCCCAGTTCTACAGATCAAGGGTTCAAAAAATCCAACTACGGGGTTCGAACAACACGATTCTAATCCAAGAATTTTTTCGACCTCATCCAAATGGCCTCAAATTATAGGGTTAGCATCTAGTGCAGTTTGTGTGAAAATGTATGCACTATGTGTGCTATAACTTGTATGTCTTTCAAATTTGAACCAAATTTGAATAAGTTTGAAATATTTGAAAAGGGGCTTTTGGGAGGTTTTTGAAATTTCCATGTTTGAAACCCAAAACCACTTCTCTTCATGCTTGACTTCATAAGACAGAGTTTAGGGGTTAGGGGTATAGATACATGATTTGTCTGGTTTGAATATGTCTAGACCTTGTTTATCAACTTTAATGCTTACTATATAACATAAGAAAACTATTTGCTTTGGTTTTTCTTTTTGCTGATTTTTTTTCAATTTTGATGCCCATTTGAATCTTGGTCAAATCCTAGGTTTGACCAAGATAATTTAAACAAGTTTAAAACATGAAAATGAAAAGGGAAGCATGTATCCTTCTTAGTCACTCTAAACTCGGGTTTTGCCCAGTTCTACAGATCAAGGGTTCAAAAAAATCCAACTACGGGGTTCGAACAACACGATTCTAATCCAAGAATTTTTTCGACCTCATCCAAATGGCCTCAAGCTATAGGGTTAGCATCTAGTGCAGTTTTTGTGAAAATGTATGCACTATGTGTGCTATAACTTGTATGTCTTTCAAATTTGAACCAAATTTGAATAAGTTTGAAATATTTGAAAAGGGGCTTTTGGGAGGATTTTGAAATTTCCATGTTTGAAACCCAAAACCACTTCTCTTCATGCTTGACTTCATAAGACGAGTTTAGGGGTTAGGGGGTATAGATACATGATTTGTATGGTTTGATATGTCTAGACCTTGTTTATCAACTTTAATGCTTACTATATGACATAAGAAGACTATGTGATTTTGTTTTTCATTTTTCTGTTTTTTTTTATTTTTCTGCCCATTTGAATCTTGGTCAAATCCTAGGTTTGACCAAGATTTAGACAAGTTTAACACGTAAATGAGTTAACTTGGATTTCCTACCCTTGAATCCATAGGAAACTTTGTTCTAATGCACTATTATAATCAACCGAGTTTTTACACCAACAGGTCTGTCACTTACGTGTGGTGCCCACCCTTGAGGTCCCACACTTCAGTGAGCACAAGTCACGTGCAGTAGGTACGCAAACTCCCAGCCATCTTCTTTGTCAAGAGAAGACGCATCAGGATGCGTATTGGAAGTCTGTGGGTCCTTCTGGATCCTTCGGTTGTCCCTCTCACAAAAAAAACAAATCTCTCTCATTCTCGGCCTCGCTCGACTCGCTCGCTCGCTCGCACCTCCTGCTCACTGACAAACCCTGCACAAAAGTCAACATCATCACCCGAAAAAGGGGAGACACCATAATGCTCTCCCTTCTTCTCTCCTTCCGAGTGATCCCTCTTCCTCCGTGTTTCACTCGACGGGCAAACACCCATGTGCTGCATAGTAATAATAAAAAGGTAGTAGAAAAATCGATATACGAATCTATAATTAAATAGGTTAAACTCGGGTTTTGCCCAGTTCTACAGATCAAGGGTTCAAAAAAATCCAACTACGGGGTTCGAACAACACGATTCTAATCCAAGAATTTTTTCGACCTCATCCAAATGGCCTCAAATTATAGGGTTAGCATCTAGTGCAGTTTGTGTGAAAATGTATGCACTATGTGTGCTATAACTTGTATGTCTTTCAAATTTGAACCAAATTTGAATAAGTTTGAAATATTTGAAAAGGGGCTTTTGGGAGGTTTTTGAAATTTCCATGTTTGAAACCCAAAACCACTTCTCTTCATGCTTGACTTCATAAGACAGAGTTTAGGGGTTAGGGGGTAGATACATGATTTGTCTGGTTTGAATATGTCTAGACCTTGTTTATCAACTTTAATGCTTACTATATAACATAAGAAAACTATTTGCTTTGGTTTTTCTTTTTGCTGATTTTTTTTCAATTTTGATGCCCATTTGAATCTTGGTCAAATCCTAGGTTTGACCATGGTTTAAACAAGTTTAAATCATGAATATGAAAAAATAAGCATCTATCCTTCTTAGTCACCCCAAAATGTAGCTCTTGGGAGGGTTTTTGAAATTTCCATGTTTGAAACAAAAAAACCACTTCTCTTCATGCATGCTTGACTTCATAAGACAGAGTTTAGGGTTAGGGGTGTAGATATATACATGATTTTCTAGTTTGAATATGTCTAGACATGTTTATCAACTTTAATGCTAACTATAGACATAAGAAGACTATGTGCTTTGGTTTTTCATTTTTCTATTTTTTTTTGAATTTTATGCCCATATATTTGAATCTTGGTCAAATCCTAGGTTCAACCAAGATTTAAACAAGTTTAAAACATGAAAATTAAAAGGTAAGCATGTATCCTTCTTAGTCACTCTAAAATGAAGCTTTTGGGATGTTCTTGAAATTTCCATGTTTGAAACCCAAAACGACTTCTCTTCATGCTAGACTTCATAAGATCGATGGGGGGTAGATACATGATTATTCTGGTTTGGATATATATACCTAGACCTCGTTTATCAACTCGAATGCTTACGATATGACATATATAAGAAGACTATGTGCTTTTGTTTTTCATTTTTCTGATTTTTTTGAATTTTGTGCCCACCCATTTGTATCTTGGTCAAATCCTAGGTTTGATAATGATTTAAACAAGTTTAAAATATGAAAATGCAAATGTAAGCATGGATCCTTCTTAGTCACTCTAAAATGAAGCTTTTGGGAGGTTTTTGAAATTTCCATGTTTGAAACCCAAAACCACTTCTCTTCACATGCTTGACTTCATAAGACATAGTTAATTAATTTAGGGGTTAGGGGGTATAGATACATGATTTGTGTGGTTTGAATATGTATGGACCTTTTTTATCAACTTTACTGCTTACTACATGACATAAGAAGACTATGTGATTTGGTTTTTCATTTTTCTGTTTTTTTATTTTTCTGCCCATTTGAATCTTGGTCAAATCCTAGGTTTGACCAAGATTTAGACAAGTTTAACACGTAAATGAGTTAACTTGGATTTCCTACCCTTGAATCCATAGGAAACTTTGTTCTAATGCACTATAATAATCAACCGAGTTTTTACACCAACAGGTCTGTCACTTACGTGTGGTGCCCACGCTTGAGGTCCCACACTTCAGTGAGCACAAGTCACGTGCAATAGGTACGCAAACTATTTGCTTTGGTTTTCCTTTTTGCTGATTTTTTTTCAATTTTGATGCCCATTTGAATCTTGTCTAATCCTAGGTTTGACCAAGATAATTTAAACAAGTTTAAAACATGAAAATGAAAAGGGAAGCATGTATCCTTCTTAGTCACTCTAAACTCGGGTTTTGCCCAGTTCTACAGATCAAGGGTTCAAAAAATCCAACTACGGGGTTCGAACAACACGATTCTAATCCAAGAATTTTTTCGACCTCATCCAAATGGCCTCAAGCTATAGGGTTAGCATCTAGTGCAGTTTTTGTGAAAATGTATGCACTATGTGTGCTATAACTTGTATGTCTTTCAAATTTGAACCAAATTTGAATAAGTTTGAAATATTTGAAAAGGGGCTTTTGGGAGGATTTTGAAATTTCCATGTTTGAAACCCAAAACCACTTCTCTTCATGCTTGACTTCATAAGACGGAGTTTAGGGGTTAGGGGGTAGATACATGATTTGTATGGTTTGATATGTCTAGACCTTGTTTATCAACTTTAATGCTTACTATATGACATAAGAAGACTATGTGATTTTGTTTTTCATTTTTCTGTTTTTTTATTTTTCTGCCCATTTGAATCTTGGTCAAATCCTAGGTTTGACCAAGATTTAGACAAGTTTAACACGTAAATGAGTTAACTTGGATTTCCTACCCTTGAATCCATAGGAAACTTTGTTCTAATGCACTATTATAATCAACCGAGTTTTTACACCAACAGGTCTGTCACTTACGTGTGGTGCCCACCCTTGAGGTCCCACACTTCAGTGAGCACAAGTCACGTGCAGTAGGTACGCAAACTCCCAGCCATCTTCTTTGTCAAGAGAAGACGCATCAGGATGCGTATTGGAAGTCTGTGGGTCCTTCTGGATCCTTCGGTTGTCCCTCTCACAAAAAAAACAAATCTCTCTCATTCTCGGCCTCGCTCGACTCGCTCGCTCGCTCGCACCTCCTGCTCACTGACAAACCCTGCACAAAAGTCAACATCATCACCCGAAAAAGGGGAGACACCATAATGCTCTCCCTTCTTCTCTCCTTCCGAGTGATCCCTCTTCCTCCGTGTTTCACTCGACGGGCAAACACCCATGTGCTGCATAGTAATAATAAAAAGGTAGTAGAAAAATCGATATACGAATCTATAATTAAATAGGTTAAACTCGGGTTTTGCCCAGTTCTACAGATCAAGGGTTCAAAAAAATCCAACTACGGGGTTCGAACAACACGATTCTAATCCAAGAATTTTTTCGACCTCATCCAAATGGCCTCAAATTATAGGGTTAGCATCTAGTGCAGTTTGTGTGAAAATGTATGCACTATGTGTGCTATAACTTGTATGTCTTTCAAATTTGAACCAAATTTGAATAAGTTTGAAATATTTGAAAAGGGGCTTTTGGGAGGTTTTTGAAATTTCCATGTTTGAAACCCAAAACCACTTCTCTTCATGCTTGACTTCATAAGACAGAGTTTAGGGGTTAGGGGGTATAGATACATGATTTGTCTGGTTTGAATATGTCTAGACCTTGTTTATCAACTTTAATGCTTACTATATAACATAAGAAAACTATTTGCTTTGGTTTTTCTTTTTGCTGATTTTTTTTCAATTTTGATGCCCATTTGAATCTTGGTCAAATCCTAGGTTTGACCATGGTTTAAACAAGTTTAAATCATGAATATGAAAAAATAAGCATCTATCCTTCTTAGTCACCCCAAAATGTAGCTCTTGGGAGGGTTTTTGAAATTTCCATGTTTGAAACAAAAAAACCACTTCTCTTCATGCATGCTTGACTTCATAAGACAGAGTTTAGGGTTAGGGGTGTAGATATATACATGATTTTCTAGTTTGAATATGTCTAGACCTGTTTATCAACTTTAATGCTAACTATAGACATAAGAAGACTATGTGCTTTGGTTTTTCATTTTTCTGTTTTTTTCTGAATTTTATTCCCATATATTTGAATCTTGGTCAAATCCTAGGTTCAACCAAGATTTAAACAAGTTTAAAACATGAAAATTAAAAGGTAAGCATGTATCCTTCTTAGTCACTCTAAAATGAAGCTTTTGGGATGTTCTTGAAATTTCCATGTTTGAAACCCAAAACGACTTCTCTTCATGCTAGACTTCATAAGATCGACGGGGGGTAGATACATGATTTGTCTGGTTTGGATATACCTAGACCTCGTTTATCAACTCGAATGCTTACGATATGACATATATAAGAAGACTATGTGCTTTTGTTTTTCATTTTTCTGATTTTTTTGAATTTTGTGCCCACCCATTTGTATCTTGGTCAAATCCTAGGTTTGATAATGATTTAAACAAGTTTAAAATATGAAAATGCAAATGTAAGCATGGATCCTTCTTAGTCAGTCTAAAATGAAGCTTTTGGGAGGTTTTTGAAATTTCCATGTTTGAAACCCAAAACCACTTCTCTTCACATGCTTGACTTCATAAGACATAGTTAATTAATTTAGGGCTTAGGGGGTATAGATACATGATTTGTGTGGTTTGAATATGTATGGACCTTGTTTATCAAATTCAATGCTTACTATATGACATAAGAAAACTATTTGCTTTGGTTTTTCTTTTTTCTGATTTTTTTTTCAAATTTGATGCCCATTTGAATCTTGTCAAATCCTAGGTTTGACGACCAAGATAATTTAAACAAGTTTAAAACATGAAAATGAAAAGGTAAGCATGGATCCTTCTTAGTCACTCTAAAATGAAGCTTTTGGGAGGTTTTTGAAATTTCCATGTTTGAAACCCAAAACCACTTCTCTTCATGCTTGACTTCATAAGACAGAGTTTAGGGGTTAGGGGGTATAGCTACATGATTTGTCTGGTTTGAATATGTCTAGACCTTGTTTATCAACTTTAATGCTTACTATATGACATAAGAAAACTATTTGCTTTGGTTTTTCTTTTTGCTGATTTTTTTTCAATTTTGATGCCCATTTGAATCTTGTCTAATCCTAGGTTTGACCAAGATAATTTAAACAAGTTTAAAACATGAAAATGAAAAGGGAAGCATGTATCCTTCTTAGTCACCCCAAAATGTAGCTCTTAGGAGGGTTTTTGAAATTTCCATGTTTGACTTCATAAGACGGAGTTTAGGGGTTAGGGGGTATAGATACATGATTTGTGTGGTTTGAATATGTATGGACCTTTTTTATCAACTTTACTGCTTACTACATGACATAAGAAGACTATGTGATTTGGTTTTTCATTTTTCTGTTTTTTTATTTTTCTGCCCATTTGAATCTTGGTCAAATCCTAGGTTTGACCAAGATTTAGACAAGTTTAACACGTAAATGAGTTAACTTGGATTTCCTACCCTTGAATCCATAGGAAACTTTGTTCTAATGCACTATTATAATCAACCGAGTTTTTACACCAACAGGTCTGTCACTTACGTGTGGTGCCCACGCTTGAGGTCCCACACTTCAGTGAGCACAAGTCACGTGCAATAGGTACGCAAACTATTTGCTTTGGTTTTCCTTTTTGCTGATTTTTTTTCAATTTTGATGCCCATTTGAATCTTGTCTAATCCTAGGTTTGACCAAGATAATTTAAACAAGTTTAAAACATGAAAATGAAAAGGGAAGCATGTATCCTTCTTAGTCACTCTAAACTCGGGTTTTGCCCAGTTCTACAGATCAAGGGTTCAAAAAATCCAACTACGGGGTTCGAACAACACGATTCTAATCCAAGAATTTTTTCGACCTCATCCAAATGGCCTCAAGCTATAGGGTTAGCATCTAGTGCAGTTTTTGTGAAAATGTATGCACTATGTGTGCTATAACTTGTATGTCTTTCAAATTTGAACCAAATTTGAATAAGTTTGAAATATTTGAAAAGGGGCTTTTGGGAGGATTTTGAAATTTCCATGTTTGAAACCCAAAACCACTTCTCTTCATGCTTGACTTCATAAGACGGAGTTTAGGGGTTAGGGGGTAGATACATGATTTGTATGGTTTGATATGTCTAGACCTTGTTTATCAACTTTAATGCTTACTATATGACATAAGAAGACTATGTGATTTTGTTTTTCATTTTTCTGTTTTTTTATTTTTCTGCCCATTTGAATCTTGGTCAAATCCTAGGTTTGACCAAGATTTAGACAAGTTTAACACGTAAATGAGTTAACTTGGATTTCCTACCCTTGAATCCATAGGAAACTTTGTTCTAATGCACTATTATAATCAACCGAGTTTTTACACCAACAGGTCTGTCACTTACGTGTGGTGCCCACCCTTGAGGTCCCACACTTCAGTGAGCACAAGTCACGTGCAGTAGGTACGCAAACTCCCAGCCATCTTCTTTGTCAAGAGAAGACGCATCAGGATGCGTATTGGAAGTCTGTGGGTCCTTCTGGATCCTTCGGTTGTCCCTCTCACAAAAAAAAAATCTCTCTCATTCTCGGCCTCGCTCGACTCGCTCGCTCGCTCGCTCGCACCTCCTGCTCACTGACAAACCCTGCACAAAAGTCAACATCATCACCCGAAAAAGGGGAGACACCATAATGCTCTCCCTTCTTCTCTCCTTCCGAGTGATCCCTCTTCCTCCGTGTTTCACTCGACGGGCAAACACCCATGTGCTGCATAGTAATAATAAAAAGGTAGTAGAAAAATCGATATACGAATCTATAATTAAATAGGTTAAACTCGGGTTTTGCCCAGTTCTACAGATCAAGGGTTCAAAAAAATCCAACTACGGGGTTCGAACAACACGATTCTAATCCAAGAATTTTTTCGACCTCATCCAAATGGCCTCAAATTATAGGGTTAGCATCTAGTGCAGTTTGTGTGAAAATGTATGCACTATGTGTGCTATAACTTGTATGTCTTTCAAATTTGAACCAAATTTGAATAAGTTTGAAATATTTGAAAAGGGGCTTTTGGGAGGTTTTTGAAATTTCCATGTTTGAAACCCAAAACCACTTCTCTTCATGCTTGACTTCATAAGACAGAGTTTAGGGGTTAGGGGGTATAGATACATGATTTGTCTGGTTTGAATATGTCTAGACCTTGTTTATCAACTTTAATGCTTACTATATAACATAAGAAAACTATTTGCTTTGGTTTTTCTTTTTGCTGATTTTTTTTCAATTTTGATGCCCATTTGAATCTTGGTCAAATCCTAGGTTTGACCATGGTTTAAACAAGTTTAAATCATGAATATGAAAAAATAAGCATCTATCCTTCTTAGTCACCCCAAAATGTAGCTCTTGGGAGGGTTTTTGAAATTTCCATGTTTGAAACAAAAAAACCACTTCTCTTCATGCATGCTTGACTTCATAAGACAGAGTTTAGGGTTAGGGGTGTAGATATATACATGATTTTCTAGTTTGAATATGTCTAGACCTGTTTATCAACTTTAATGCTAACTATAGACATAAGAAGACTATGTGCTTTGGTTTTTCATTTTTCTGTTTTTTTCTGAATTTTATTCCCATATATTTGAATCTTGGTCAAATCCTAGGTTCAACCAAGATTTAAACAAGTTTAAAACATGAAAATTAAAAGGTAAGCATGTATCCTTCTTAGTCACTCTAAAATGAAGCTTTTGGGATGTTCTTGAAATTTCCATGTTTGAAACCCAAAACGACTTCTCTTCATGCTAGACTTCATAAGATCGACGGGGGGTAGATACATGATTTGTCTGGTTTGGATATACCTAGACCTCGTTTATCAACTCGAATGCTTACGATATGACATATATAAGAAGACTATGTGCTTTTGTTTTTCATTTTTCTGATTTTTTTGAATTTTGTGCCCACCCATTTGTATCTTGGTCAAATCCTAGGTTTGATAATGATTTAAACAAGTTTAAAATATGAAAATGCAAATGTAAGCATGGATCCTTCTTAGTCAGTCTAAAATGAAGCTTTTGGGAGGTTTTTGAAATTTCCATGTTTGAAACCCAAAACCACTTCTCTTCACATGCTTGACTTCATAAGACATAGTTAATTAATTTAGGGCTTAGGGGGTATAGATACATGATTTGTGTGGTTTGAATATGTATGGACCTTGTTTATCAAATTCAATGCTTACTATATGACATAAGAAAACTATTTGCTTTGGTTTTTCTTTTTTCTGATTTTTTTTTCAAATTTGATGCCCATTTGAATCTTGTCAAATCCTAGGTTTGACGACCAAGATAATTTAAACAAGTTTAAAACATGAAAATGAAAAGGTAAGCATGGATCCTTCTTAGTCACTCTAAAATGAAGCTTTTGGGAGGTTTTTGAAATTTCCATGTTTGAAACCCAAAACCACTTCTCTTCACATGCTTGACTTCATAAGACAGAGTTTAGGGGTTAGGGGGTATAGCTACATGATTTGTCTGGTTTGAATATGTCTAGACCTTGTTTATCAACTTTAATGCTTACTATATGACATAAGAAAACTATTTGCTTTGGTTTTTCTTTTTGCTGATTTTTTTCAATTTTGATGCCCATTTGAATCTTGTCTAATCCTAGGTTTGACCAAGATAATTTAAACAAGTTTAAAACATGAAAATGAAAAGGGAAGCATGTATCCTTCTTAGTCACCCCAAAATGTAGCTCTTAGGAGGGTTTTTGAAATTTCCATGTTTGACTTCATAAGACGGAGTTTAGGGGTTAGGGGGTATAGATACATGATTTGTGTGGTTTGAATATGTATGGACCTTTTTTATCAACTTTACTGCTTACTACATGACATAAGAAGACTATGTGATTTGGTTTTTCATTTTTCTGTTTTTTTATTTTTCTGCCCATTTGAATCTTGGTCAAATCCTAGGTTTGACCAAGATTTAGACAAGTTTAACACGTAAATGAGTTAACTTGGATTTCCTACCCTTGAATCCATAGGAAACTTTGTTCTAATGCACTATAATAATCAACCGAGTTTTTACACCAACAGGTCTGTCACTTACGTGTGGTGCCCACGCTTGAGGTCCCACACTTCAGTGAGCACAAGTCACGTGCAATAGGTACGCAAACTATTTGCTTTGGTTTTCCTTTTTGCTGATTTTTTTTCAATTTTGATGCCCATTTGAATCTTGTCTAATCCTAGGTTTGACCAAGATAATTTAAACAAGTTTAAAACATGAAAATGAAAAGGGAAGCATGTATCCTTCTTAGTCACTCTAAACTCGGGTTTTGCCCAGTTCTACAGATCAAGGGTTCAAAAAAATCCAACTACGGGGTTCGAACAACACGATTCTAATCCAAGAATTTTTTCGACCTCATCCAAATGGCCTCAAGCTATAGGGTTAGCATCTAGTGCAGTTTTTGTGAAAATGTATGCACTATGTGTGCTATAACTTGTATGTCTTTCAAATTTGAACCAAATTTGAATAAGTTTGAAATATTTGAAAAGGGGCTTTTGGGAGGATTTTGAAATTTCCATGTTTGAAACCCAAAACCACTTCTCTTCATGCTTGACTTCATAAGACGGAGTTTAGGGGTTAGGGGTAGATACATGATTTGTATGGTTTGATATGTCTAGACCTTGTTTATCAACTTTAATGCTTACTATATGACATAAGAAGACTATGTGATTTTGTTTTTCATTTTTCTGTTTTTTTATTTTTCTGCCCATTTGAATCTTGGTCAAATCCTAGGTTTGACCAAGATTTAGACAAGTTTAACACGTAAATGAGTTAACTTGGATTTCCTACCCTTGAATCCATAGGAAACTTTGTTCTAATGCACTATTATAATCAACCGAGTTTTTACACCAACAGGTCTGTCACTTACGTGTGGTGCCCACCCTTGAGGTCCCACACTTCAGTGAGCACAAGTCACGTGCAGTAGGTACGCAAACTCCCAGCCATCTTCTTTGTCAAGAGAAGACGCATCAGATGCGTATTGGAAGTCTGTGGGTCCTTCTGGATCCTTCGGTTGTCCCTCTCACAAAAAAAACAAATCTCTCTCATTCTCGGCCTCGCTCGACTCGCTCGCTCGCTCGCACCTCCTGCTCACTGACAAACCCTGCACAAAAGTCAACATCATCACCCGAAAAAGGGGAGACACCATAATGCTCTCCCTTCTTCTCTCCTTCCGAGTGATCCCTCTTCCTCCGTGTTTCACTCGACGGGCAAACACCCATGTGCTGCATAGTAATAATAAAAAGGTAGTAGAAAAATCGATATACGAATCTATAATTAAATAGGTTAAACTCGGGTTTTGCCCAGTTCTACAGATCAAGGGTTCAAAAAAATCCAACTACGGGGTTCGAACAACACGATTCTAATCCAAGAATTTTTTCGACCTCATCCAAATGGCCTCAAATTATAGGGTTAGCATCTAGTGCAGTTTGTGTGAAAATGTATGCACTATGTGTGCTATAACTTGTATGTCTTTCAAATTTGAACCAAATTTGAATAAGTTTGAAATATTTGAAAAGGGGCTTTTGGGAGGTTTTTGAAATTTCCATGTTTGAAACCCAAAACCACTTCTCTTCATGCTTGACTTCATAAGACAGAGTTTAGGGGTTAGGGGGTAGATACATGATTTGTCTGGTTTGAATATGTCTAGACCTTGTTTATCAACTTTAATGCTTACTATATAACATAAGAAAACTATTTGCTTTGGTTTTTCTTTTTGCTGATTTTTTTTCAATTTTGATGCCCATTTGAATCTTGGTCAAATCCTAGGTTTGACCATGGTTTAAACAAGTTTAAATCATGAATATGAAAAAATAAGCATCTATCCTTCTTAGTCACCCCAAAATGTAGCTCTTGGGAGGGTTTTTGAAATTTCCATGTTTGAAACAAAAAAACCACTTCTCTTCATGCATGCTTGACTTCATAAGACAGAGTTTAGGGTTAGGGGTGTAGATATATACATGATTTTCTAGTTTGAATATGTCTAGACCTGTTTATCAACTTTAATGCTAACTATAGACATAAGAAGACTATGTGCTTTGGTTTTTCATTTTTCTGTTTTTTTGAATTTTATTCCCATATATTTGAATCTTGGTCAAATCCTAGGTTCAACCAAGATTTAAACAAGTTTAAAACATGAAAATTAAAAGGTAAGCATGTATCCTTCTTAGTCACTCTAAAATGAAGCTTTTGGGATGTTCTTGAAATTTCCATGTTTGAAACCCAAAACGACTTCTCTTCATGCTAGACTTCATAAGATCGACGGGGGGTAGATACATGATTTGTCTGGTTTGGATATACCTAGACCTCGTTTATCAACTCGAATGCTTACGATATGACATATATAAGAAGACTATGTGCTTTTGTTTTTCATTTTTCTGATTTTTTTGAATTTTGTGCCCACCCATTTGTATCTTGGTCAAATCCTAGGTTTGATAATGATTTAAACAAGTTTAAAATATGAAAATGCAAATGTAAGCATGGATCCTTCTTAGTCACTCTAAAATGAAGCTTTTGGGAGGTTTTTGAAATTTCCATGTTTGAAACCCAAAACCACTTCTCTTCACATGCTTGACTTCATAAGACATAGTTAATTAATTTAGGGCTTAGGGGGTATAGATACATGATTTGTGTGGTTTGAATATGTATGGACCTTGTTTATCAAATTCAATGCTTACTATATGACATAAGAAAACTATTTGCTTTGGTTTTTCTTTTTTCTGATTTTTTTTTCAAATTTGATGCCCATTTGAATCTTGTCAAATCCTAGGTTTGACGACCAAGATAATTTAAACAAGTTTAAAACATGAAAATGAAAAGGTAAGCATGGATCCTTCTTAGTCACTCTAAAATGAAGCTTTTGGGAGGTTTTTGAAATTTCCATGTTTGAAACCCAAAACCACTTCTCTTCACATGCTTGACTTCATAAGACAGAGTTTAGGGGTTAGGGGTATAGATACATGATTTGTCTGGTTTGAATATGTCTAGACCTTGTTTATCAACTTTAATGCTTACTATATGACATAAGAAAACTATTTGCTTTGGTTTTTCTTTTTGCTGATTTTTTTTCAATTTTGATGCCCATTTGAATCTTGTCTAATCCTAGGTTTGACCAAGATAATTTAAACAAGTTTAAAACATGAAAATGAAAAGGGAAGCATGTATCCTTCTTAGTCACCCCAAAATGTAGCTCTTAGGAGGGTTTTTGAAATTTCCATGTTTGACTTCATAAGACGGAGTTTAGGGGTTAGGGGGTATAGATACATGATTTGTGTGGTTTGAATATGTATGGACCTTTTTTATCAACTTTACTGCTTACTACATGACATAAGAAGACTATGTGATTTGGTTTTTCATTTTTCTGTTTTTTTATTTTTCTGCCCATTTGAATCTTGGTCAAATCCTAGGTTTGACCAAGATTTAGACAAGTTTAACACGTAAATGAGTTAACTTGGATTTCCTACCCTTGAATCCATAGGAAACTTTGTTCTAATGCACTATAATAATCAACCGAGTTTTTACACCAACAGGTCTGTCACTTACGTGTGGTGCCCACGCTTGAGGTCCCACACTTCAGTGAGCACAAGTCACGTGCAATAGGTACGCAAACTATTTGCTTTGGTTTTCCTTTTTGCTGATTTTTTTTCAATTTTGATGCCCATTTGAATCTTGTCTAATCCTAGGTTTGACCAAGATAATTTAAACAAGTTTAAAACATGAAAATGAAAAGGGAAGCATGTATCCTTCTTAGTCACTCTAAACTCGGGTTTTGCCCAGTTCTACAGATCAAGGGTTCAAAAAAATCCAACTACGGGGTTCGAACAACACGATTCTAATCCAAGAATTTTTTCGACCTCATCCAAATGGCCTCAAGCTATAGGGTTAGCATCTAGTGCAGTTTTTGTGAAAATGTATGCACTATGTGTGCTATAACTTGTATGTCTTTCAAATTTGAACCAAATTTGAATAAGTTTGAAATATTTGAAAAGGGGCTTTTGGGAGGATTTTGAAATTTCCATGTTTGAAACCCAAAACCACTTCTCTTCATGCTTGACTTCATAAGACGGAGTTTAGGGGGGGGTAGATACATGATTTGTATGGTTTGATATGTCTAGACCTTGTTTATCAACTTTAATGCTTACTATATGACATAAGAAGACTATGTGATTTTGTTTTTCATTTTTCTGTTTTTTTATTTTTCTGCCCATTTGAATCTTGGTCAAATCCTAGGTTTGACCAAGATTTAGACAAGTTTAACACGTAAATGAGTTAACTTGGATTTCCTACCCTTGAATCCATAGGAAACTTTGTTCTAATGCACTATTATAATCAACCGAGTTTTTACACCAACAGGTCTGTCACTTACGTGTGGTGCCCACCCTTGAGGTCCCACACTTCAGTGAGCACAAGTCACGTGCAGTAGGTACGCAAACTCCCAGCCATCTTCTTTGTCAAGAGAAGACGCATCAGATGCGTATTGGAAGTCTGTGGGTCCTTCTGGATCCTTCGGTTGTCCCTCTCACAAAAAAACAAATCTCTCTCATTCTCGGCCTCGCTCGACTCGCTCGCTCGCACCTCCTGCTCACTGACAAACCCTGCACAAAAGTCAACATCATCACCCGAAAAAGGGGAGACACCATAATGCTCTCCCTTCTTCTCTCCTTCCGAGTGATCCCTCTTCCTCCGTGTTTCACTCGACGGGCAAACACCCATGTGCTGCATAGTAATAATAAAAAGGTAGTAGAAAAATCGATATACGAATCTATAATTAAATAGGTTAAACTCGGGTTTTGCCCAGTTCTACAGATCAAGGGTTCAAAAAAATCCAACTACGGGGTTCGAACAACACGATTCTAATCCAAGAATTTTTTCGACCTCATCCAAATGGCCTCAAATTATAGGGTTAGCATCTAGTGCAGTTTGTGTGAAAATGTATGCACTATGTGTGCTATAACTTGTATGTCTTTCAAATTTGAACCAAATTTGAATAAGTTTGAAATATTTGAAAAGGGGCTTTTGGGAGGTTTTTGAAATTTCCATGTTTGAAACCCAAAACCACTTCTCTTCATGCTTGACTTCATAAGACAGAGTTTAGGGGTTAGGGGGTATAGATACATGATTTGTCTGGTTTGAATATGTCTAGACCTTGTTTATCAACTTTAATGCTTACTATATAACATAAGAAAACTATTTGCTTTGGTTTTTCTTTTTGCTGATTTTTTTCAATTTTGATGCCCATTTGAATCTTGGTCAAATCCTAGGTTTGACCATGGTTTAAACAAGTTTAAATCATGAATATGAAAAAATAAGCATCTATCCTTCTTAGTCACCCCAAAATGTAGCTCTTGGGAGGGTTTTTGAAATTTCCATGTTTGAAACAAAAAAACCACTTCTCTTCATGCATGCTTGACTTCATAAGACAGAGTTTAGGGTTAGGGGTGTAGATATATACATGATTTTCTAGTTTGAATATGTCTAGACCTGTTTATCAACTTTAATGCTAACTATAGACATAAGAAGACTATGTGCTTTGGTTTTTCATTTTTCTGTTTTTTTCTGAATTTTATTCCCATATATTTGAATCTTGGTCAAATCCTAGGTTCAACCAAGATTTAAACAAGTTTAAAACATGAAAATTAAAAGGTAAGCATGTATCCTTCTTAGTCACTCTAAAATGAAGCTTTTGGGATGTTCTTGAAATTTCCATGTTTGAAACCCAAAACGACTTCTCTTCATGCTAGACTTCATAAGATCGACGGGGGGTAGATACATGATTTGTCTGGTTTGGATATACCTAGACCTCGTTTATCAACTCGAATGCTTACGATATGACATATATAAGAAGACTATGTGCTTTTGTTTTTCATTTTTCTGATTTTTTTGAATTTTGTGCCCACCCATTTGTATCTTGGTCAAATCCTAGGTTTGATAATGATTTAAACAAGTTTAAAATATGAAAATGCAAATGTAAGCATGGATCCTTCTTAGTCAGTCTAAAATGAAGCTTTTGGGAGGTTTTTGAAATTTCCATGTTTGAAACCCAAAACCACTTCTCTTCACATGCTTGACTTCATAAGACATAGTTAATTAATTTAGGGCTTAGGGGGTATAGATACATGATTTGTGTGGTTTGAATATGTATGGACCTTGTTTATCAAATTCAATGCTTACTATATGACATAAGAAAACTATTTGCTTTGGTTTTTCTTTTTTCTGATTTTTTTTTCAAATTTGATGCCCATTTGAATCTTGTCAAATCCTAGGTTTGACGACCAAGATAATTTAAACAAGTTTAAAACATGAAAATGAAAAGGTAAGCATGGATCCTTCTTAGTCACTCTAAAATGAAGCTTTTGGGAGGTTTTTGAAATTTCCATGTTTGAAACCCAAAACCACTTCTCTTCACATGCTTGACTTCATAAGACAGAGTTTAGGGGTTAGGGGTATAGCTACATGATTTGTCTGGTTTGAATATGTCTAGACCTTGTTTATCAACTTTAATGCTTACTATATGACATAAGAAAACTATTTGCTTTGGTTTTTCTTTTTGCTGATTTTTTTCAATTTTGATGCCCATTTGAATCTTGTCTAATCCTAGGTTTGACCAAGATAATTTAAACAAGTTTAAAACATGAAAATGAAAAGGGAAGCATGTATCCTTCTTAGTCACCCCAAAATGTAGCTCTTAGGATGGTTTTTGAAATTTCCATGTTTGACTTCATAAGACGGAGTTTAGGGGTTAGGGGGTATAGATACATGATTTGTGTGGTTTGAATATGTATGGACCTTTTTTATCAACTTTACTGCTTACTACATGACATAAGAAGACTATGTGATTTGGTTTTTCATTTTTCTGTTTTTTTATTTTTCTGCCCATTTGAATCTTGGTCAAATCCTAGGTTTGACCAAGATTTAGACAAGTTTAACACGTAAATGAGTTAACTTGGATTTCCTACCCTTGAATCCATAGGAAACTTTGTTCTAATGCACTATAATAATCAACCGAGTTTTTACACCAACAGGTCTGTCACTTACGTGTGGTGCCCACGCTTGAGGTCCCACACTTCAGTGAGCACAAGTCACGTGCAATAGGTACGCAAACTATTTGCTTTGGTTTTCCTTTTTGCTGATTTTTTTTCAATTTTGATGCCCATTTGAATCTTGTCTAATCCTAGGTTTGACCAAGATAATTTAAACAAGTTTAAAACATGAAAATGAAAAGGGAAGCATGTATCCTTCTTAGTCACTCTAAACTCGGGTTTTGCCCAGTTCTACAGATCAAGGGTTCAAAAAAATCCAACTACGGGGTTCGAACAACACGATTCTAATCCAAGAATTTTTTCGACCTCATCCAAATGGCCTCAAGCTATAGGGTTAGCATCTAGTGCAGTTTTTGTGAAAATGTATGCACTATGTGTGCTATAACTTGTATGTCTTTCAAATTTGAACCAAATTTGAATAAGTTTGAAATATTTGAAAAGGGGCTTTTGGGAGGATTTTGAAATTTCCATGTTTGAAACCCAAAACCACTTCTCTTCATGCTTGACTTCATAAGACGGAGTTTAGGGGTTAGGGGTAGATACATGATTTGTATGGTTTGATATGTCTAGACCTTGTTTATCAACTTTAATGCTTACTATATGACATAAGAAGACTATGTGATTTTGTTTTTCATTTTTCTGTTTTTTTATTTTTCTGCCCATTTGAATCTTGGTCAAATCCTAGGTTTGACCAAGATTTAGACAAGTTTAACACGTAAATGAGTTAACTTGGATTTCCTACCCTTGAATCCATAGGAAACTTTGTTCTAATGCACTATTATAATCAACCGAGTTTTTACACCAACAGGTCTGTCACTTACGTGTGGTGCCCACCCTTGAGGTCCCACACTTCAGTGAGCACAAGTCACGTGCAGTAGGTACGCAAACTCCCAGCCATCTTCTTTGTCAAGAGAAGACGCATCAGATGCGTATTGGAAGTCTGTGGGTCCTTCTGGATCCTTCGGTTGTCCCTCTCACAAAAAAACAAATCTCTCTCATTCTCGGCCTCGCTCGACTCGCTCGCTCGCTCGCACCTCCTGCTCACTGACAAACCCTGCACAAAAGTCAACATCATCACCCGAAAAAGGGGAGACACCATAATGCTCTCCCTTCTTCTCTCCTTCCGAGTGATCCCTCTTCCTCCGTGTTTCACTCGACGGGCAAACACCCATGTGCTGCATAGTAATAATAAAAAGGTAGTAGAAAAATCGATATACGAATCTATAATTAAATAGGTTAAACTCGGGTTTTGCCCAGTTCTACAGATCAAGGGTTCAAAAAAATCCAACTACGGGGTTCGAACAACACGATTCTAATCCAAGAATTTTTTCGACCTCATCCAAATGGCCTCAAATTATAGGGTTAGCATCTAGTGCAGTTTGTGTGAAAATGTATGCACTATGTGTGCTATAACTTGTATGTCTTTCAAATTTGAACCAAATTTGAATAAGTTTGAAATATTTGAAAAGGGGCTTTTGGGAGGTTTTTGAAATTTCCATGTTTGAAACCCAAAACCACTTCTCTTCATGCTTGACTTCATAAGACAGAGTTTAGGGGTTAGGGGTATAGATACATGATTTGTCTGGTTTGAATATGTCTAGACCTTGTTTATCAACTTTAATGCTTACTATATAACATAAGAAAACTATTTGCTTTGGTTTTTCTTTTTGCTGATTTTTTTTCAATTTTGATGCCCATTTGAATCTTGGTCAAATCCTAGGTTTGACCATGGTTTAAACAAGTTTAAATCATGAATATGAAAAAATAAGCATCTATCCTTCTTAGTCACCCCAAAATGTAGCTCTTGGGAGGGTTTTTGAAATTTCCATGTTTGAAACAAAAAAACCACTTCTCTTCATGCATGCTTGACTTCATAAGACAGAGTTTAGGGTTAGGGGTGTAGATATATACATGATTTTCTAGTTTGAATATGTCTAGACCTGTTTATCAACTTTAATGCTAACTATAGACATAAGAAGACTATGTGCTTTGGTTTTTCATTTTTCTGTTTTTTTTTGAATTTTATGCCCATATATTTGAATCTTGGTCAAATCCTAGGTTCAACCAAGATTTAAACAAGTTTAAAACATGAAAATTAAAAGGTAAGCATGTATCCTTCTTAGTCACTCTAAAATGAAGCTTTTGGGATGTTCTTGAAATTTCCATGTTTGAAACCCAAAACGACTTCTCTTCATGCTAGACTTCATAAGATCGACGGGGGTAGATACATGATTTGTCTGGTTTGGATATACCTAGACCTCGTTTATCAACTCGAATGCTTACGATATGACATATATAAGAAGACTATGTGCTTTTGTTTTTCATTTTTCTGATTTTTTTGAATTTTGTGCCCACCCATTTGTATCTTGGTCAAATCCTAGGTTTGATAATGATTTAAACAAGTTTAAAATATGAAAATGCAAATGTAAGCATGGATCCTTCTTAGTCAGTCTAAAATGAAGCTTTTGGGAGGTTTTTGAAATTTCCATGTTTGAAACCCAAAACCACTTCTCTTCACATGCTTGACTTCATAAGACATAGTTAATTAATTTAGGGCTTAGGGGGTATAGATACATGATTTGTGTGGTTTGAATATGTATGGACCTTGTTTATCAAATTCAATGCTTACTATATGACATAAGAAAACTATTTGCTTTGGTTTTTCTTTTTTCTGATTTTTTTTCAAATTTGATGCCCATTTGAATCTTGTCAAATCCTAGGTTTGACGACCAAGATAATTTAAACAAGTTTAAAACATGAAAATGAAAAGGTAAGCATGGATCCTTCTTAGTCACTCTAAAATGAAGCTTTTGGGAGGTTTTTGAAATTTCCATGTTTGAAACCCAAAACCACTTCTCTTCACATGCTTGACTTCATAAGACATAGTTAATTAATTTAGGGCTTAGGGGGTATAGATACATGATTTGTGTGGTTTGAATATGTATGGACCTTGTTTATCAAATTCAATGCTTACTATATGACATAAGAAAACTATTTGCTTTGGTTTTTCTTTTTTCTGATTTTTTTTTCAAATTTGATGCCCATTTGAATCTTGTCAAATCCTAGGTTTGACGACCAAGATAATTTAAACAAGTTTAAAACATGAAAATGAAAAGGTAAGCATGGATCCTTCTTAGTCACTCTAAAATGAAGCTTTTGGGAGGTTTTTGAAATTTCCATGTTTGAAACCCAAAACCACTTCTCTTCACATGCTTGACTTCATAAGACATAGTTAATTAATTTAGGGCTTAGGGGGTATAGATACATGATTTGTGTGGTTTGAATATGTATGGACCTTGTTTATCAAATTCAATGCTTACTATATGACATAAGAAAACTATTTGCTTTGGTTTTTCTTTTTTCTGATTTTTTTTCAAATTTGATGCCCATTTGAATCTTGTCAAATCCTAGGTTTGACGACCAAGATAATTTAAACAAGTTTAAAACATGAAAATGAAAAGGTAAGCATGGATCCTTCTTAGTCACTCTAAAATGAAGCTTTTGGGAGGTTTTTGAAATTTCCATGTTTGAAACCCAAAACCACTTCTCTTCACATGCTTGACTTCATAAGACAGAGTTTAGGGGTTAGGGGGTATAGCTACATGATTTGTCTGGTTTGAATATGTCTAGACCTTGTTTATCAACTTTAATGCTTACTATATGACATAAGAAAACTATTTGCTTTGGTTTTTCTTTTTGCTGATTTTTTTCAATTTTGATGCCCATTTGAATCTTGTCTAATCCTAGGTTTGACCAAGATAATTTAAACAAGTTTAAAACATGAAAATGAAAAGGGAAGCATGTATCCTTCTTAGTCACCCCAAAATGTAGCTCTTAGGAAGGTTTTTGAAATTTCCATGTTTGACTTCATAAGACGGAGTTTAGGGGTTAGGGGGTATAGATACATGATTTGTGTGGTTTGAATATGTATGGACCTTTTTTATCAACTTTACTGCTTACTACATGACATAAGAAGACTATGTGATTTGGTTTTTCATTTTTCTGTTTTTTTATTTTTCTGCCCATTTGAATCTTGGTCAAATCCTAGGTTTGACCAAGATTTAGACAAGTTTAACACGTAAATGAGTTAACTTGGATTTCCTACCCTTGAATCCATAGGAAACTTTGTTCTAATGCACTATTATAATCAACCGAGTTTTTACACCAACAGGTCTGTCACTTACGTGTGGTGCCCACCCTTGAGGTCCCACACTTCAGTGAGCACAAGTCACGTGCAGTAGGTACGCAAACTCCCAGCCATCTTCTTTGTCAAGAGAAGACGCATCAGATGCGTATTGGAAGTCTGTGGGTCCTTCTGGATCCTTCGGTTGTCCCTCTCACAAAAAAACAAATCTCTCTCATTCTCGGCCTCGCTCGACTCGCTCGCTCGCTCGCTCGCACCTCCTGCTCACTGACAAACCCTGCACAAAAGTCAACATCATCACCCGAAAAAGGGGAGACACCATAATGCTCTCCCTTCTTCTCTCCTTCCGAGTGATCCCTCTTCCTCCGTGTTTCACTCGACGGGCAAACACCCATGTGCTGCATAGTAATAATAAAAAGGTAGTAGAAAAATCGATATACGAATCTATAATTAAATAGGTTAAACTCGGGTTTTGCCCAGTTCTACAGATCAAGGGTTCAAAAAAAATCCAACTACGGGGTTCGAACAACACGATTCTAATCCAAGAATTTTTTCGACCTCATCCAAATGGCCTCAAATTATAGGGTTAGCATCTAGTGCAGTTTGTGTGAAAATGTATGCACTATGTGTGCTATAACTTGTATGTCTTTCAAATTTGAACCAAATTTGAATAAGTTTGAAATATTTGAAAAGGGGCTTTTGGGAGGTTTTTGAAATTTCCATGTTTGAAACCCAAAACCACTTCTCTTCATGCTTGACTTCATAAGACAGAGTTTAGGGGTTAGGGGTATAGATACATGATTTGTCTGGTTTGAATATGTCTAGACCTTGTTTATCAACTTTAATGCTTACTATATAACATAAGAAAACTATTTGCTTTGGTTTTTCTTTTTGCTGATTTTTTTTCAATTTTGATGCCCATTTGAATCTTGGTCAAATCCTAGGTTTGACCATGGTTTAAACAAGTTTAAATCATGAATATGAAAAAATAAGCATCTATCCTTCTTAGTCACCCCAAAATGTAGCTCTTGGGAGGGTTTTTGAAATTTCCATGTTTGAAACAAAAAAACCACTTCTCTTCATGCATGCTTGACTTCATAAGACAGAGTTTAGGGTTAGGGGTGTAGATATATACATGATTTTCTAGTTTGAATATGTCTAGACCTGTTTATCAACTTTAATGCTAACTATAGACATAAGAAGACTATGTGCTTTGGTTTTTCATTTTTCTGTTTTTTTTTAATTTTATGCCCATATATTTGAATCTTGGTCAAATCCTAGGTTCAACCAAGATTTAAACAAGTTTAAAACATGAAAATTAAAAGGTAAGCATGTATCCTTCTTAGTCACTCTAAAATGAAGCTTTTGGGATGTTCTTGAAATTTCCATGTTTGAAACCCAAAACGACTTCTCTTCATGCTAGACTTCATAAGATCGACGGGGGTAGATACATGATTTGTCTGGTTTGGATATACCTAGACCTCGTTTATCAACTCGAATGCTTACGATATGACATATATAAGAAGACTATGTGCTTTTGTTTTTCATTTTTCTGATTTTTTTGAATTTTGTGCCCACCCATTTGTATCTTGGTCAAATCCTAGGTTTGATAATGATTTAAACAAGTTTAAAATATGAAAATGCAAATGTAAGCATGGATCCTTCTTAGTCAGTCTAAAATGAAGCTTTTGGGAGGTTTTTGAAATTTCCATGTTTGAAACCCAAAACCACTTCTCTTCACATGCTTGACTTCATAAGACATAGTTAATTAATTTAGGGCTTAGGGGGTATAGATACATGATTTGTGTGGTTTGAATATGTATGGACCTTGTTTATCAAATTCAATGCTTACTATATGACATAAGAAAACTATTTGCTTTGGTTTTTCTTTTTTCTGATTTTTTTTTCAAATTTGATGCCCATTTGAATCTTGTCAAATCCTAGGTTTGACGACCAAGATAATTTAAACAAGTTTAAAACATGAAAATGAAAAGGTAAGCATGGATCCTTCTTAGTCACTCTAAAATGAAGCTTTTGGGAGGTTTTTGAAATTTCCATGTTTGAAACCCAAAACCACTTCTCTTCACATGCTTGACTTCATAAGACATAGTTAATTAATTTAGGGCTTAGGGGGTATAGATACATGATTTGTGTGGTTTGAATATGTATGGACCTTGTTTATCAAATTCAATGCTTACTATATGACATAAGAAAACTATTTGCTTTGGTTTTTCTTTTTTCTGATTTTTTTTTCAAATTTGATGCCCATTTGAATCTTGTCAAATCCTAGGTTTGACGACCAAGATAATTTAAACAAGTTTAAAACATGAAAATGAAAAGGTAAGCATGGATCCTTCTTAGTCACTCTAAAATGAAGCTTTTGGGAGGTTTTTGAAATTTCCATGTTTGAAACCCAAAACCACTTCTCTTCACATGCTTGACTTCATAAGACATAGTTAATTAATTTAGGGCTTAGGGGGTATAGATACATGATTTGTGTGGTTTGAATATGTATGGACCTTGTTTATCAAATTCAATGCTTACTATATGACATAAGAAAACTATTTGCTTTGGTTTTTCTTTTTTCTGATTTTTTTTTCAAATTTGATGCCCATTTGAATCTTGTCAAATCCTAGGTTTGACGACCAAGATAATTTAAACAAGTTTAAAACATGAAAATGAAAAGGTAAGCATGGATCCTTCTTAGTCACTCTAAAATGAAGCTTTTGGGAGGTTTTTGAAATTTCCATGTTTGAAACCCAAAACCACTTCTCTTCACATGCTTGACTTCATAAGACAGAGTTTAGGGGTTAGGGGGTATAGCTACATGATTTGTCTGGTTTGAATATGTCTAGACCTTGTTTATCAACTTTAATGCTTACTATATGACATAAGAAAACTATTTGCTTTGGTTTTTCTTTTTGCTGATTTTTTTTCAATTTTGATGCCCATTTGAATCTTGTCTAATCCTAGGTTTGACCAAGATAATTTAAACAAGTTTAAAACATGAAAATGAAAAGGGAAGCATGTATCCTTCTTAGTCACCCCAAAATGTAGCTCTTAGGAGGGTTTTTGAAATTTCCATGTTTGACTTCATAAGACGGAGTTTAGGGGTTAGGGGGTATAGATACATGATTTGTGTGGTTTGAATATGTATGGACCTTTTTTATCAACTTTACTGCTTACTACATGACATAAGAAGACTATGTGATTTGGTTTTTCATTTTTCTGTTTTTTTATTTTTCTGCCCATTTGAATCTTGGTCAAATCCTAGGTTTGACCAAGATTTAGACAAGTTTAACACGTAAATGAGTTAACTTGGATTTCCTACCCTTGAATCCATAGGAAACTTTGTTCTAATGCACTATAATAATCAACCGAGTTTTTACACCAACAGGTCTGTCACTTACGTGTGGTGCCCACGCGTGAGGTCCCACACTTCAGTGAGCACAAGTCACGTGCAATAGGTACGCAAACTCCCAGCCATCTTCTTTGTTAAGAGAAGACGCATCAGATGCGTATTGGAAGTCTGTGGGTCCTTCTGGATCCTTCGGTTGTCCCTCTCACAAAAAAACAAATCTCTCTCATTCTCGGCCTCGCTCGACTCGCTCGCTCGCTCGCTCGCTCGCACCTCCTGCTCACTGACAAACCCTGCACAAAAGTCAACATCATCACCCGAAAAAGGGGAGACACCATAATGCTCTCCCTTCTTCTCTCCTTCCGAGTGATCCCTCTTCCTCCGTGTTTCACTCGACGGGCAAACACCCATGTGCTGCATAGTAATAATAAAAAGGTAGTAGAAAAATCGATATACGAATCTATAATTAAATAGGTTAAACTCGGGTTTTGCCCAGTTCTACAGATCAAGGGTTCAAAAAAATCCAACTACGGGGTTCGAACAACACGATTCTAATCCAAGAATTTTTTCGACCTCATCCAAATGGCCTCAAATTATAGGGTTAGCATCTAGTGCAGTTTGTGTGAAAATGTATGCAATATGTGTGCTATAACTTGTATGTCTTTCAAATTTGAACCAAATTTGAATAAGTTTGAAATATTTGAAAACGGGCTTAATTTTGGGAGGTTTTTGAACCAAAGAGAAGTGGTATTGGGTTTCAAACATGGAAATTCCAAAAACCTCCCGGCCACGAGCTCCATTTTGGAGTGACTAAGAAGGATCGATTTTACTTAGGTATGTAGTATTGTACATCACAAATGTGAAATGAAACAGATGATGTGAATCTCTATAAACCCTAAACCCTAATTATATTAAACCCCTAGACCCTAACACTAAACCTTATATATATAAACCATAAACCTATATATCACTACCAAAAAATGAGTCATGCGATTCAAATGTTTGGCATTGTTTTCTCGTAGCATGCAAAATGCTCTCACACACACTTCTGGGGAAGCGAGGCCTCAAACACATGGTGCAAAAAAATATGCAGGGTTCTTGTCTAAACATAGAAGTGTATATATGCCATGTTTATTTGGTACTGTTCATAGAGGTATTATGTAAACCACAAATGATATGACTATGCATGCTTTGTTTCGATCTTTTCTATCAATCCCCACACAATAACTTATTAATTCGGCTTGTTTTAAAATTTAGCTAGGTCGAGCAATCTCACGATGCTCTCACCCTGCTTGTTTTAATTTGTTCTAGTAGG
Source organism: Lolium multiflorum (assembly GCA_030979885.1). Lineage (NCBI taxonomy): Eukaryota > Viridiplantae > Streptophyta > Magnoliopsida > Poales > Poaceae > Lolium > Lolium multiflorum. Next base: position 127,482,251 of record CM061749.1, read on the forward strand.
AGGGTGCGGTGCATGTGTTTGGCCATTATTATATAAAATGTACTTGGCTCGATCCACACATTCAGGCCACACACCCATGTATTTTTTAAATTATTTGTTTGATCTGTACTTCATCTACACACTGTGTCAAATTTGCATTTTATCGGATTTAGCCCAAGAAATTGTATATATATGGATGCACATTGAGATAATTCATGAAACCTTGGAAATGGTCATCCTGTCATGCATGTTTCCCCGCGAATGAAAACTTGATTGGTGGCAGACAAGCAAAAACACATTTATGGGCGACAACCCAAAATGCACATATTTTGCAAAGTATTCATGCTTGCATGATGAAAAGTTGCAAATATATACATAAAATTGGGCCATGATTCAAAAGTTTGGCATGGTTCTTGTGTAGTGGTACCAAGCTCACATGCATGTGGGAGGAAATTTAGCTAGACGAACTCCAACATGGTGCCAATCTACTTGAGGGTTCTTCTCTAAAACACTGGTATGGCATGTTTGGTATTTTCCCTAGATATATGTACTACAAAATGATGAATACTCCATGTTTTTAGATTGCCTTTTTTGAATCACGTGTGCCTTGATTTCAAATCTAGGTCAAATCACTGGGGGAGGGGGATAAACTTGGCTTCATGGAAAAAATAATGTCTTGTAAATGAGATAACTTGGCTTTCCTACCCTTGGATCTATAGGAAACTATGGAGTACTAATACATTATAATAATCACCCGAGTACACCAACTGGTCTGTCACTTACGTGTGGTTCCCATGCGTGAGGTCCCACACTTCAGTGAGCACAGGTCATGTGTCCACCAGTCTAGAGGCTCCCGTTAAAAGAAGAGCCCTCTATATTATTATAAAGAAACATCAATCTCCATAAACATCAATCTCCCTTCTCAGTTCTCAGCTTCTCACTGCTCCCCCCTCGCTCGCGCCGCCGCCGCCACAACCCCCCGCGCCCCTTTCCGATCCCTCATCAGACCTTAGACTATGGAGTTGCCTGTGCCGAAGAAGCAGCCTCTGAAGCCGACGATCCAGTGTATCAACGACTGGTGCGGGAGGGAGATCCCTTACAACGAGGAAGACAAGCACATGATGGCGTGCCCGCACGGCTCTTGCTTCTGCACGCACCCCGGCTGCGAATTCGCCGATTCGAAGGTACCGTTCATCCTACACCTCAGAGAAGCCCACTTGACCGCTGTGGATAGGTTCCCGTACGACGAGGACTTCGGATTTGTTCATCTGAAGGTGCCGGCACCGGGCTCGCCAAAACTACAGCTCATCGGCTACGGGACGGATGGCGCAGTGTTCGCCTTGCACATCCACCCTTGCGGCATGGACACCGCGGTATCCTTCGTGTGCGTCAGGCCGGCGGCGTGCAACTTGCCCCGGTATAGGGTGACAATGTGGGCGAACGGCCCGCCGATGCCGGGGCCGCGTAAGCTTACCGGGGAACACTTGTTTGACGTGGTGAAGGCGGTATTAGAGCCGACGAGCAGCCCGACTCCGGGCACAGTTTCTTTGGGAGATGTCACTTCCTTCCTCTCGGTGCCGCCGCGGTACCTGTGCGGCAATGAATCATCGAAGCAGCTGACTATCTATTTGCGCATCGATAAGGAGTGAGTGAACATAACACTACCCTCAATCTTATTGGGACGATGCTAATGCGGATTTAAGTAATGCTGAATTAATTTGTTTTTCTTGTGACAGGGCGATTAGCAAGGAGAAGAGGATCTCGGTGCACAGCTAGCGACCTATATCTCGGCGTCCACCAAGTGTCCCTGAGTAGGAGATCTTGTTCTGCCTCTTCTTTTGATGTTTAATATTGCTTCATCACCGTAAAAGGAAGGGTGTGTCTGGGGCTTCCTGCTTCAAAGTACTCAGTACAAGGACTAAAAGAGACGTTTTGCTGATGGTTCTTGTCAGGACGGCCGTAGTGTTGGAGGTGGTCATCTACTTCGGTGGGGAAGGACTACTTAGACCTTTATCTAAAAATGTTGACGGATTGGATGTATTTTATGTTTACCATGAATTAGTCTATGTAATATGTAACCCAATTCGCCGATTAATGCAACTCTGGATCCTTCACTGTCATACGACTACTAAAACAATATAAATAAATAGGCATTTTAAGTTTAATGCACATTTAATCAAGCCACATAATGTTGGCGTACTTGTAAGCAACCAGGTTTACTATTGTTGGCATGTGTGGTACAATTTCATGGGGCAATACCCAATCTAGCTTGTTCAATTACATTACATGAAGTAATTAAAATATGGATGCCTAGAATTATTCACTTCCGTACATTGCGATGGCTTATAGCGGTTTCTATGACCAATCTACATCACAAATCTAGTTCAAATTTGATCTATTTTTATGAACAAAATTGGAAACTCTACTTGGCATTTTCGTTTACTATGACCAGATTCACATATGTAGTGATTCATTTTCTTTTCAAATCGCCATACCATTTCCTCGTGAACTCTTCATCTTTTTTTTAGTTTTAATGAATTTCCTTTGGTTGCATTCAATTTGCTTCAAATTCACCGGCTTCACCATTCGTACAAATTGTTCATCTTTTCTTTGTAGTTTTTTCATGCATGAAGCATAACACCTTACCATGGTAAAATCTGCATATTTTCTACCAAAACTCGTGCCGAACTTTAAAGAACATGCAATTTTAAATTGACTAAAATTGGTTAAAACTCAACATAAGTCCACATATATTACAAACTCGAGAAATAATCAACATATATATCACCTAAATGGTCATCTTATGAAGTATGCCATGTTTCGAAATTGTTACCTTGAAAATTTGGCCCTTCTCTCAGGCAGCCACTTCACAATAAAGCTCACATAAAGCTCTTATTTTACACTAATAAAGTAGAATGTATTTTTGTGTGAAATGAAGTTGAATAAAATATATGTGAACGGTAAGATGCACATTGCTGCCAATATTTGGGATAATTATTAGTAAGTTCATACTAATATACAATGCAATCAACATGACCACACATGTGTAAGCAAGAAAATAAATCTTTCTTAAATTACCTTAAGGTTGTAAGTTTGTTATTTGTATAGCGATTTTATCTCATACGATGACTCAAGCTAGCACATTTTTTTTGAATTTGCTTCAATATTCTAGGACCCACCACATTCGTAAAATGGTAGTGCCAATTTTACGTATCGTAGTGCACAAAAGACACACACACACACACGCACACACGCACACATATGCTCACTTATTTCAATATTTAAACTATATTTTCTTCATTCAAATTTTCCGACCTGGCATTTGAACATGTAGTTGAATTTTGAGTAAAACCGCTCATACGTCAAACATGAATCCAAATAAGGTACAATTCGAGAAAATCTACACATCACATTTTGGCCAATATACATTGTATAATGCTTGTGAAAATGTAGACTATGAAATAGTCAACGTCACCTTTTTAGGTCATGAATGTCTTGGGCATCGACCAAAGTCTGGTAGGATGGTGAGGCATGAGTTACGAACATCCTTCTTCTCCTCTCACCCCCATTTGAGAGAGAGAGAGAGGGTGTTTGTGTGTGTGTTTGTGTGTTTGTGTGTGTGTGTGTGGGGGGGGGTAGAAAGCCATGTTAATAAATTAACTCATACATGAAAGCAAGAAATCAAACTTGATTTATATAAATCACTCTTAGGATTGTAGTTTGTTATTTTTATACCATCTATATCTCATATGACGACACAAGCTAGTCCACATTTTTAGGGCTCCTTTGATTCAAAGGATTTGCATAGGAAGTGTGAAGGATTTGGTTCCTATGGGAAAATTTCCTATACATGTTGTTTGATTCATAGGAACATATCCTATAGGAAAAATTCCTATAGGAATCTTGTAGTGTAATTCCTATAGGAAATAAGCATTAGCTCATAGCTCATGAAAAAATTCCTTTGCTACAATCAAACACACTTCATCTTCCTATAGGATTCAAGTAGACATGCCATTCCAATCCTATACATTTCCTATTCCTATGCTTTTCCTATCCTTTAAATCAAAGGAGCCCTTAATTTCATTGAAGTTCTTTTTGTTGCACTCAAATTACTTCAACTTTTAGGACCCACCATCCGTACAAGGGTAATGGAAATTTCTATGATCTTAGTGCAAGGCTTCACACAGAGACACTCAAAGTATTTCAATATTTTAAAATTCATTTTCTTCCCTAAAAATTGCCGACCGTCCATTCGTAACATGTAGTTCAATTTTGAGTAACATCACACATATGTCAAACATCAATCTTTTTTTTTGATATTTCGAGAAAATCTTCATATCCCATTTTTGGCCATCATATAAGGTGTACTGCGTGTGAAAACATAGACAGTGAAACTTTCAGCGTCACCTTAATTAGCCAAACTGGTGGGACGGTGAGGCCCGAATTAATAAAGCCACCACCATCCTTCTTCTCCACTCGCCCCTCCCCTCCCCTCCCCATCAATATCTTCTTCAAAGCAGATTAAAGAGGATGGAGTGCCCCCACGACGGGTGCGGGAGCGTGGTCGCCTACAACGAGCTCCACGACCACGAGCTCGCGTGCCCGCACGGCCCGTGCGACTGCACAGAGGCCGGCTGCGACTTCTCCGCCTCGCCAGCAGCGCTCATCGCCCACCTCAGAGAAATCCATTCGATTTGTGTGGACATGATCCCGTACGGCACCGCGATGGCGTTCATCATCCCGGTGCTGGCACCGCCAGAGCCAAGACGTCCGGTCATCTTCTACGGGAACGATGGTACCGTGTTCGTCTGGCACACATATCACTACAAGAAAAGTTCTGATAGACAACGTCCCAAAATCGTCAACTAAGGGGCATTTTTCGTCGCCTATGGGCCTAACCCGACGATATGGGTTCTGTTGTCGAAACTGCGTCAGGCAAAGTCCAACGACGATTTTTTCGGTCCGTCGCGCTTGGGCGCCCTTCCGCCACGGAAAATCGGACCGTTGCGCAAGTGTTTCCGGGAGCCCGTTGACTGCTGACGTCATGCAAACTGACACGTGGCAGACGCCGTTAACTGGCAGTTAACGGCGTTAACCGGCTGAAACCCCGTGGTAGATGGTAGGCCCACACGAGGCCTGCCACGTCTTAAGCGGGCCGGGCCAGATGACATAGTTTGACCGGTCAACTATATAGCTGGGCTGGTCCATTAGTTACGTGGGCCGGGCCTAACCTCTAATGTTGACTGGTCAAAAGTTAAATGGGCCGGCCCATTTAACATGTGGGGTCCCCTTCAGCAATGGGCCGGCCCAAGAAGCAAGTGGGCCGGGCCAAAAACACAGGTGGGTCCCACTATCCTGTTAAAAGGCCGGCCCATTTAGTGTGTGGGGTCCACCATATAGCAAGTGGGCCGGCCCAACAAGCTAGTGGGCCGGGCCAAAAACACATGGTGGGTCCCACTATCCTGTTAAAGGGCCGGCCCATTTAGTATGTGGGGTCCACCATATAGCAAGTGGGCCGGCCAAAAACACAGGTGGGTCCCACCTTCCAGTTAAAGGGCCGGCCCATTTAGTATGTGGGGTCCACCATATAGCAAGTGGGCTGGCCCACCAAGCTAGTGGGCCGGGCCAAAAACACAGGTGGGTCCCACATTTCTGTTAATGGGCCGGCCCATTTGGTATGTGGGGTCCACCATATAGAAAGTGGGCCGGCCCAACAAGATAGTGGGCCGGGCCAAAACACAGGTGGGTCCCACCTTCCTATTAAAGGGCCGGCCCGTTTACCATGTGGGACCACCATATAGCAAGTGGGCGGCCCAACAAGATAGTGGGCCGGCCAAAAGCACAGTGGGTCCCACTTTCCTGTTAAAGGGCCAATTAGTGTGTGGGGTCCACCATATAGCAAGTGGGCCGGCCCAACAAGATAGTGGGCCGGGCCAAAAACACAGGTGGGTCCCACTTTCCTCTTAAAGGGCCGGCCCATTTAGTATGTGGGGTCCACCACAAAAGCAATTGGGCTGGCCCAACTAAGTAGTGGGAGGGGTCCACCTAAAAGCAAGTGGGCCAGCCCAATTAGAGTGTGGGGTCCACCTTCAATCAAATGGGCTGGCCCAATAAGTAAGTGGGCCAGCCCGTTTAGTTGCTGTTTATATGCCGGCATAATAGGCGCTATAGGAATTTGCGGGCAGGCACATATGTGATTTCGCTTAATTGGGCCGTTTAAGGGATGGGAATTCGTGATTTAGATACTGAGAATATTTACGCAGCATTGATTTCTGTCGGATAGCCTCACTTACCACAAGCACCAAAGAAAAAATGCGCGAAAGAACTATAAAAACTAACTAAATATTACATCAGCTGCAAGGCATTGAAAAAATATTACAGAACCCAGAGAAATTGAATGGTAATTAAACCTAGCAATACAAGAAGCGATCCGGCAATCTTTTAAGTTGTCCATGCAGCACCTATATCTGAAACAAAGACATTACAAGTTAAGACAGCAACAATGGAAAGGCAAAGACACTACAATATTGTTTGGCAAAGAATTTGGAACTCATCATTTCGTCGTTATAACAAGATCATTGTAATGCGCACAATAAGCAAACAAAGAGTGCATGCCGCATACCAACAGCCAATATAACAGAGCATGTTAGAATGAAACAGCAGACTTACTACTGTCGAGTCCCATGCAAACCAACATGTTCAGGGAGTACAAAATTGGCATGAACAACATAGTAGCAGGCTATAAATTTTGTAACAACGACTGAGCAAGATGAAGTTATGATGGCTACATCTACAGAGCAGGGAATGTAAACCAAAAATAGAAGTTACGATGGCAAAAGCTAAAGAGGAGGGAATGTGAACCAACATGTGCCAAGTGCAATTACTTCATTTTGGCCGTGAACTAAATAATACTCCTGAACTTATAGTGAAGGGGATGCAAATCAAGATGTTTCGGGATATAAACTTGTAATGAGCAACACATAGAGGATAGTTAATGCTGGAGCTTAGGATGGACCAGATACAGAATATAGTGGGATCACCTGTGAACTTGTATAAGAGGGAATGCAAACCAATATGTTCAGCTTTCCATATGTGAGCGTCATGCCAAGTCAGAGAAACAAGTCAATAATGCAGCTTTTGAAGAACAAGATGGCACGCAAAATTATTATCTAGTAGTATGACAAGTTTATTTGTACTACAGGCTAGATAGCAGAGTGATAGCATGCCAAACTAAGTCCTTACTTTGTTAGCTTACAATGAACTAGATACAAAACAATGGCATCACCTGTAGTACAGGGAATGCAAGCCAACATGTTCATGGAGTAAAAAATTGGCACAAACAACATAGTAGCAGGCCATAATTTTTGTAACAACGACTGAGCAAGATAAAGTTATGATGGCTAGATCTACAGAGCAGGGAATGTAAACCAAATATAGAAGTTACGATGCCAAAAGCTATAGAGCAGGGAATGCGAACCAACATGTGCAATTACTTAAAATTGGCCATGAACTAAATAATAGCAGGATGTTACTATAATACCTATAATTTTTGTAACAACGACTGAGCAAGATAGAAGTTATGATGGCTACATCTACAGAGCAGGGAATGCAAACCAAAATGTTCAATCGCTTAAAGTTAGCAATGAAGTAGAAAATAGCAAGATGTTACGGTCATAGCTAGGAATGAACTAAAAGAGCTTCAGACAAACAAGCATCTGAACCCAGAACATGGCGCTAAAACAAGGGACTTACATTAGGAGAAGCACTCTGTGGGAGTCACAGCAGATCTTCCTGGGGTTGATAGATCCGGTGATGAAGTACGCTACATGTGCTACTTGGGGTTGGAGAGACGGCCATTACACTTCATGGTTACTCATCTCATCTGCAAAAACGTAACGGCGCGTCGTTAGCACAAACAGATTCCCCCAAGATTAAACAAGAACTTGCAGGCAAGCAATAGAAAAGCGACAGTAGAAGAGTTTAGATCATGCACGGCGCCGGTGAAGCAGATCCGGTTCATGCACAGCGGTGTCGGTGAGCAAGATCCGATGCGGTGGACGACGGATCCGGCGAAGCGGCTCCGGTGGGGTGGACGATACCGCAGCTGAAGCGACTGCGGTAGACTGCTGGATGAGTATATGGTTTCGAGGTTCGGCGGGGATGATCCAGTCCGGTTGATGACGGCGTCGATGAAGCGGCTCCGGCAGGCAGCCGGATGACGAGGATCGCGAGGGCTCGGGTAGGCCAGGGAAGTCCGGCGGGGATGTTCCGGTGCGGTGGTCGTGGAGGTGGGAGAGAGAGGGACTTGGGAAGTTCCGGTGGGTGGTCTCAGAGGAGAGAGTGAGGGAAATGAATTTTTTTTCGGGGAGTTTCGGAGCTAGGGAGGTGGTGATCGAAAAAAATGACGGGTAGACCCCCCACCAACCGACTTATGCATGGACATTGTTGTCATCTTTACGAGGGTAGAATGGGAAGTTAGAGGCGTGTGAAATATTTGTATTTTTCGAGCGGGAAGTTTTGCCGCTGGAATGAGATTTCGAATTTGGCTATAGTCCAAGTAATACAAAAATATGAGACCGTACTAGTACGGTCAAGTGTCACATCAAGTCATCATCACGTTGAAAATCGGTTACCACGAGCATAATCATGATATATCTTGAAAATCAATTTTGAAAAGCCCTTCTGAAATATTTCGGGATTGGTACTAGGAGATTTTGCAGCTTGACTAAGTAATTTTTTTTCTTCGAAAAGGGGATATGACCCCAGCCTCTGCATCGTGGTGATGCACACGGCTTTTATTAATAATCCAGTCGCAACAAATGTATGTTTTTTTTTTGCAAGGAGCAACAAAAGTATGTTGTACAGATGGTCCAAGTAATATATACTCGTGATTGTAATATAAGGCCAGGGGTAGACCGGAACCATATCCTCTAACGTAGAGATGACAAGTCAGGTAAGCACAGTGCTTAAGTAGTGCAAAACGTAGAAGAAAAATCAGGAAAATGTAACAAATACTGTACGTATTTACTGTAGCAACCACTGTATATTTTTACTGTATAAAAAATCGTATAAATATTTAAAAAAGATAGTCATAATTTTGATTGTTACTAATTATCGTAAATGCATATGGCTTACATATATTATGGAAGTTAATTTAGATCAAATTAGACTTAATCATGTAGATGTGGAGAAGGAAAATTAGAGAGGTGTAGCTTACCCGACTTGTCTATTGCACGTTAGAGGATCTACTTCCGGGGTAGACCATGCTACTTAGACTACTCATAGTGGGAGTAACTAAGGAGTATTAACATAGAGCTGGTTGTGGTAACTAGCTATGTTACCATAACACTTTTCAAGATAGAATGAGTCTACATACTAACTAAAACAATCATGCATGATAGTACTACATCTAAGTTACTATGCATTATGAAGGTAGTAACATAGAGTAGTGTCATATGCATGCGGAAATTCAATTTGGCTCCCGGGTGCATATGCTCCCTCTACCAAAAAATCATATTTTAAAATGTCGAAAAAAATTAGCAAAAAATTTACATGTACATATTCATAATATATGTTCGTTCGTCAAGTTTCACGAAAAACCAATATTTTTTGTGGTCTATGTAAAAAAGAGAAAACTTATCTTGTGAAAAGCATTATTTTTAGTACTGTGTTTTATCTTTTTACACACGTCACACGACAAGTCGCAACTTTTTAAGGGCGTAGCACGAGAAGATGTACATGCGAATTTTTTGTTTCATTTTTTTGAAATTCAAAATATGTGTAAGATGCATTTCAAAATGGAGGGAGCATATGCTCCTATGTTTCAAAACACCAGTCCCGCATGCGCATGACACTACTATACGGTCACATCAAGTCATAATCACAACCAAAATCAGTTCCCATGTACAAATATTTTGGATTTTATTGGCGGGAGATTGTAGCGCTTGACAGATATTTTCAATTTAGCTGGCGCTAAAAAAATACTGTACTAGCAAAATTGGTAGCTTACTGTAGTACTGCCTCCTTTCAGGGATACAAGGACAAGGACCAATCAACTAAAATAATGTATGAAAATGGTCACCAATGGGCCAACTAATAGTTATACTTTTCCCATGCAGCGCAATATAAAAAATACTACAAATCAGATTAAACCTTGATTAAATATTGGTGCATCCAATCCATTCAGTTTTCATTTAATCCACATCACCAAGGAAACAACCACCAGGTACATAACAAGTGCAGATAGAAGCACCAACAAAATAGTTCAGCATCACAAACCCTTTCACACAACCAAGGGACACCTTTGACTGTCAGTGTTCACTGTGGTATTCAGCATCTCCCACACTTTCTCAGGATGTTGCCCAGGTGGGCTTGACTTGCTTCTAATCCTGCAGTTATACGGTGGATGACTACTCTTTGTGCAGCCACTATTGCTCGTTCCTCTTTGAGTAGTTCCTCGAGAACATAAAAAGACAATGACTTGGACCTCAACCTGCGCTTGGGCTTTGACTTGGACTTGGACCTCGACAAATTAGTTGTGAACCCAGCATTACGCAGGAATGTGTTGTTGGCTATACCATGACATTGTAGTACCTTGGAAAATGAATTCAGACATTCTTCCTGGGTTTTTTCTATACCATCTTTCTTTGGTTTTGCCAGCTCCACTTTCATGTCAGACTGAGGAGTTTTCAGTTGTTACACATGTGTAAGAGAAGAGATTATAATGTGAAGACATGTGTATGAACTACCTCTAATAATCCTACAAACTGGCATGGCTGATTACCGCATATACATTTTAGTAAGAGCATGTTACATCATATTGACATGTCTTCTATTGCTAACACGTAATAGCAGGACTATAAAAATATGCATGGATCCATGTGTAGAATTCGTAATGTGCATGATATTGCTGAGAAGTATATAAGTGAATTGTACTAGCCCTTTCCAGCAGTTCAGACATTTGGTTGTGTTGGCTAGTGCATGAAGCTTGACAAATATGACAAGATATTTCTGAATACAATTGAAAACCATAACTGACATTAGTAGAGAATACTTACAATAACACTCTGTGCAAAATGTCCAGTCAAACCATTTCTGCTCGTCTGGCACACCTTGAATTGCTCAAGTAGACTCATCTCTCTGTCTGTACTCTCACAGTATGCTTGCCTTGCCTTCTGATATTTTCGCAAGAGAAAATATAAATTAGTTTCACAACCACGTCACATGCCGACATGCGACAATTGAAAGTTTTCAAAAAAAATATAAATAAAACAGAGACATCAATTTACGATGTATATTGTGCATCTATAAATTCTAAATGATTTACTAATTTAAATATAGTTGTACAGATAACATTCCTTACCATACAGTAGAGGTGTCCAATCAAGCTACGAGATCCTGTACGCTGTTGTAAACGTACATTATTACGAGCACGCATGTTACTTCGAGCGATGAACTACAAATGAAGACTTGTGAGACACATGCTTAAAAAGGAATCAGTAATGTGATCTTGTCTCACTGTCTTCACAGAACATACCAAATTCTTTTGAGCAGACCAATACTCAACAAGATCACACCATTGATCATCAGTCATCTGTAGTATAGGAGAGGTTGTTGGAATATCGCTAGGAGTCCTCCCAGCAAAGTATCTCATCTTTAGCCTATGGCGCTCCTGGCGCAACGCTGAAGAGAATATGCTCCTGATAACAGTGATTACATTCTTCATGTCATCATCAAACTCAAGACATGTCTGTTTACAACAATGGGAACCGTTCATGTGTTAGATAGCTAGCCAACAGAAAGCTAGAGGGAATGTGAACGAGCAACATGGTATTGTTTACGAAAATGACTTACATGTAACATGTGCAGTAAACCTTCAAAATGAGAAGGGGTGTTTACGTGTTGTTTCCATGATGGAAAGATAGGAATTTGAGTCCTGACAAAAACGCCTGTGATCGATGCTATATTAGATGATTCTTGTGGATCCAGTGGCCTTCTGATACCTGCTATAACTGATGTGATGGGAAATCTTGTTCCCATTCGGGCAATCTTATTTTTAAGTGATTTCAAAGTCGTTGGCCCCCTTCGTTTTCTTGGTCGTGGTGGAACTGCAAATTTAAGCATTACATCAAGCTATCAAGGTATTTATGTAACGGAGCATGTAAGGGAACACGTACCTAATTCGGCCCCACCATCATCTTTAAGGAAGAAGTTGTCTCTGGCAGGACTAAATGTCAGCGGGCGATCGTGATTAGTTAGGTGTTGAGAACCTGCTGTTGAAACTGGGTCTGCTGTGAATTGTTCTTGGGTAACTGGATTGGCAACAGGTGGCTGGGGAACATGTGGTTTGGTATTTGCTCCGTCTACAGCTTTTAGACCAACCGATGTGGGGTTAGGTCGAAGCTTTTTATGTTGGTGTTTCGCATTACAATATTTTTTTGCCTGGTCATCATTTTCAACTAGATTAGAGTGACTCTGAGTCTGAGACCTTGTTTTTACTCTGTTCACTGCATTTGTTTGTGATCTGACATGACCAGCTTGAACCCTTTTTATTTTTAGGTGAGCTGTCAGATATTGATCTTCCTGTTGAACTATGTTCTTCACCTTGTTGGTATTTGAAACGTCCTTACGTGAAGTCCCTGATGCCTGCCAGAGATAAACGGTACTTCAATCAACAAAATCATATACATGCTTGATACGATTATGGAACATAAGAACAGCAAGCCAAGACATGATGAAACATATGTTATTATTATGTGTTAACTGAGCAGATGATAATGCTATAACTTGGGCTGGGTTGGACAGATACATCACAGTTATTGAAGATGCAACAATAATGCCAATGAAAAGAGCGAGCAATCACCTTGGGTGGTGGAGTAGGGTGCTTGACAAGGGCATCCTCTTTACTCAGGTCTCCCTCAGACTCTTGTTCAGTAGGATCAAGTTCTGAATAAGAAAATGATTGTTATCGATGGAGACAGGAGAGGTGTTTGATTGTTCACTGGTGATGCCTATATTTTCTCTCCGGCCCTCTTTGTACTCTACTACAGTATCTTTAGCATGCATTAGAAAAAAATGCTAACGAGATTTATCATGGAACTTTGAGTAGAGCAGTAGAAGGGCAAATTAGTAGTAGCAAGTAGATGATAGCTCAAAAAGGAATAAAGCGTAGATCAAAAATAAATGATTTCCCTGTGCATGCCAATTGATGATTACAAGATTTATAAACATGCAGTTTAATAATGTCGACTAATCACTCTGCAGGCTTGACTTCTACTACAGTCATACCAGATAGCACCAAACAGATTGTAGGAAAAGTAAACTTGAAACCCCAGATCGCACGAAACTGATGTTCGGAAATGAAATGCATAACGGAAGCGGCTAAACACCAACCTTCGCATGGGGAGTGGACGGCTTTACGCTTTGGTTTCGCGCGGTGGACCGGTTGGGCGCGGGGTCTACCCATTTCACCGTGCGGTAGACCAGGGAGTCGGGAAGCAGATCCGACGCAGCGGCGGAGGTGGACGGCGTCCCTGAGCAGGATCCGGCGCGGTGGGCGTCGGCTACGGTGGAGCACAAATGGTGCGGTGTGCGCCTTCGTAGGGGAAGCGGCTCCGGCTTGCTTGACAACGTCTTCTCGGACACTACAGCGTCTGGTCAGGAGGCTGTGGTGGCGAGGTGGGACGGTGGTGCACTGCCGTCGTCGGGCGAGATGCTCCGATTCGGTGTGTGACGCGTGAGAGATGTGGGATTCGGCGCCTGTGCCGGTGGTATGTTTTAATGGCTGGGGTGAGATTGGCCTTGGCCAAGAGAAGAACCGCTGGGGACGTTTTTGATGAAAGGATAAGATCGGAAATTCGAACATTTGAAAATTGGAGGCGGCAACCCGAGCTATTTTCGCCGCTGTTTTGGCGCTTCGTTGAAATGGTTTGGTGGATGCGCGAAAAAAAAAATGGACGCGGTCCGACCCCATCAAGGTCTCATTTGTAAGCATGGGCGGTACGGCAGCCATCCTACCTTGATTTTTAGTGAATATCCATCCATTCATATATATGTGTTTTTTTCTGAATATTTGAGTACTTAAAACGGACTTCATATGACAAAGTTGCGCCTATTTTAGTGAACACTGCGTGGAGCCGATTTCGAAAACAAAACATGGACTAGGTACCAAAAAACATATATAGACTCGTTCTCCGCATTAAAAAGATTGATGTATCATGGATCTTAGTATATGTAAAATAACCTTGAGCTATTCATTATCATACGCGTAGAATTGAAGACTTCAGATATTTCTTTATATTTGAAAGAAACGCCATGTTTCATCCGACAACATTTATCATCTCATTGAGTTGGCGCTGATTTTATATGTGGTGACGAAAACAACTGAGGCTCCTTTGATTTATAGGATTTAGATCCTACGGGAATTATTCTACACTATTGGTTATATTCAAAGGGAACATATCCCATATGAATCTTGTACTACAAATCCTATATGAACAAAACATTAGGTCATCCCTCATGGAAAAATCCCTTTGGTACAATCAAAGAAACTCATATTCCCATAGGATTCAAATAGACAAGATGTACATACGTTTTTCCTATCCTATGACTTAAAGGACTCCTGAAATGGCTCGACAACAAAGATCATAAATTCCGAGTTGTGCATCGAGCAAAAGATATTGAAAAAATTCTTGATCGATCCAATTACAAAATGATTTTCAAAAGAACTAAAGTTTTGCCATTGATCACATAATTGGTATGTATATAGGTTCTACTTATAATAAAATATGTTTTGGTTTATTGGGATTGCGTTAGAATTACATGCATCACAATGTCTCGGGACTATTTCGGTATTTACCTCTTCTTTTAGAGTTCGCCCTATCTAAGATTATTTCCGACATTCGCCAATGTTTGCAAGGAATGGCATGCAGTCGATTCCCACCCTGTTTCAGAAAAAAATGAAGAAAAAAAAGTGAACTTGTGGCTATAAAATGATAAGCTTGAATTTTGATATGTTTTTTTTAAAAAAAACTAGCTTCAAAATATGGCCTACCATTTTATATAAAAAACCATGGGTCTTAACAAAAATGCCCAAGGTAAAATGTGCATTAACATTTTGGGGAAAGGTGCAATAAGATTTCATTTTATTGTGGGAAACAAATTGTTGTTGTTTTTTTGCCTTTTCTGAATAGCTAAAAAGGTGTCATCTTTTTTCCATACATTCCATAATGTCATAGAACATAAGCATCCGGTGTCCAGATATAGCAACAATTCAGTATAAGACAATACTAACATAGTTTCCATAAAGTACTGCTAACACATAAGAAAACAAAAGATCTAGATGATGACCCAAGAAACATCCTTGTATATAATAACAATCTATTGACCATATGGCGGCTTTTGCATCACCCTATCAAAATCATCTGCCTTCAAGCACGAGAGCAGAATGTCGACACGTGCTTCAACATGTTCCAAGATCCTCTTGATGATCTCATGGATATCTGCATCAGCCGAATAGGAATCAAAGTTGTCAGCCACTAGCTTCTGATAGAAAGAAACATCAGTGTTGAAGGCGTCGATCTTAGGAGTCCCCACATTTCATTACTTGCAAGACCAAGATGATCAAATTCCCTTTACTTCATAAGAATGTCTGGATCGCTGACACGATCGAAATCTTTGCTAGTACCCTCCTTTGGCCGAATTCAAATTTGCATCAGATCTTGGTGCCCATGCCTTTGGTACATGCGGGTAATTTTTTGCCAATATGTCGTGCATTGCACATAGCGTCCTACTGTACAGGGGTATTTCTACATATCTTCTTCCAAATATAATTTAATTTATTTCGGGTTGGATTCAATTTGTTTCAAAATTGTCTGATATACCATTTGTATTGGTAGGAGATGCAGCTTTGAATTTTAATCATTGTTTCTAGGTGCCACACTTGCAGGGTACAGTCAAAGATTTTATCCAATGTTTCATGTCTTGACAAATCCTTTTCGTAATGGAAGTTGAGACCCCCAGCCTCTGCATCAAAATGATGCACATGGAATTTTTTAGTATGGTATTCAACAAAATATGATAAGATGCAAAAATCAAACCTTGGACAAATATGACACATGCTCACTTGGGTAGAAAGCCAATCAAACTGATACAAATTACATTGCAGAGTCCTTGCATGTTAAACTATATATTGCCAAACACCACATATATTAAGGGATACATATTAATTTCGATACTACTACTTTTACGATAGAAGATTTGTAACTACAAACGTTGTGGGTTGTGGCTGCCCTCCTCAATCTACTCACTTGTCTCATCGGCAACCGTCTCCACCTCTCTACATGCACATATGGGTACAACTTCTTCACACCCGAAGAAGATTACTTGTTTCCTGTCATGCTCCGCCACTTGTAGTAGGTGTGCTCCTTTTTCAGAGATGAATTCTCTTTTAGGATGGAGATGTTCTCCTTTTTCAGAGATGAGTTCTCTTTTAGGATGGAGATGTTCTCCTTCGTTAGAGACCCGTTCTGATTTACCATGGAGAGGTTCTCCTTCGATAGAGATGAGTTCTCCTTTGATAGAGATGAGTGCTCATTCAAGAGTACGGCATACTCATTCCATAGCTTCATAGCACGGTTTACCAGATGTGCGTTCACATCTCGGAGCTTGGACGCATGGTCAATCAACTCGCGCGACTCATCCAGGAGCGACCGCCGGATTACTTGCAGAGACGCTTCATGTTGTCGTCCTTCATTAGATGGTAGATTCACAGAGCGACCCTGTGTGACACATGATATTATACTAATAAAGTGCAAGAGTGTAACTTCAATAGTAAAAATATAGTACTCCGAAAGTTTGCAGGACTTAAACTTCAATACTCATAGTAATATGTACAAGACTAACTTCAATAGTAATTGTAATATGTATAAATTTCAATTGCAATACTGTAGTAATATGAGTACTCCGGAGCTTGGAGTAATAAAGTTTCAAACTAAGAACGAAACATGAACTAATAAAGTTTGCCCTATGCATCAATCGATGGAGAGGCTGGATCTCAAGTTCGAAAGGGGGAAAAAGACTGCAGTGAAGTTTCAAGTTTGCATTGAAGTTCGAAAGTGGTAATGCAGCTAGTATTAGTGCAGTAGAAATCCCTTGTGCCTTGTTTGGTTGACGTGTTTTCACATGGTTCAGTGAGTAATATCTGGGTCTTTCTTAATAAGAACACATTTTATCTGTTTGGCAGAAGAGTATTGGACAGGATCAGAGTCGCGGGGATCCTCAGGAAACACTTCCGCGCACGTCGGGTGGACGTGGAACCGCAACACCTCTATGCTCTCGCGTTTCTGGTCGTTCCGCATACGTGCTCCGATTGCTGCTTCTCCTTCCAGGCATCCACCCCGTTCCAGCATGGATCAGGCTGAGGGATTGATTCCAATGCAAAATTACAAGTCCTGAGGCCTGCTGGCATGGATTACGTGAATAGAAATTGGACGCTTCACTAATAAGGCCCGAGGAACCCCTCAAAAAAAAAACTAATAATGCCCCAGGACAGGCTATCTCTCAGGTTGTCCTGATCTGCCGCAAATACTCACGCCAAAACATGGTGAATGAAGTATTTTGCATCAAATCCCCTCCGAATAATACTCAGTAGGGGGCTAACTAGTTTTAAACCAATGATTAAACTACATTAACCACTGACCTCGAAGCTCTCCTCCTTGGAGAGGACCGACTCCCCGGCGACGGCGAGGTTGTCTTGCAGCTGCAGCAGGACTGTCACGTCTGAGCCCACGGAGAGGTCGTTGATCCGCTGCCGCTTGGTGGGCACATCAGACTCAACGGCGAGGCCGCCATGCGCCTGCTGCAGCAGCTGTAGGGGGGCGTGCGAGTTGGCGGCGAGGTCCTGTAGTTGCTGCTGGGGGATTACGACGGTGGGCCGCACACCTAACAGGCCCCCTTGTCCACTCGTGGGATTCATCGCCGGAAGATGGGGGTGCAGGGAGGCGCTAATACAGAGGTTGTGGATGGTACAGCCGCCGACGAGCACTGTACAGGTTGGGGCTATAGGATTTTGAAGATGAATGGGGAGAGGCGGCAGGGGCCTATATAAATCGAGAGGAGTGAGGTAGCGAGAAGTGAAGTGAATGGGGAGAGGCGGCAGGGGCCTATAAATCGAGAGGGCTATAGGTTGGGACATGATTTTTACGCAATATTTAAATTTAGATTTAAGCCGCATGTCACCAGGTGACATGCGAAAGGTGCATGTCACCTGATCTCTATCCGTGAAGGACACA
This sequence comes from Lolium multiflorum, assembly GCA_030979885.1. Taxonomy (NCBI): domain Eukaryota; kingdom Viridiplantae; phylum Streptophyta; class Magnoliopsida; order Poales; family Poaceae; genus Lolium; species Lolium multiflorum. Next base: position 127,500,520 of record CM061749.1, read on the forward strand.
GGTCACTCGCAACACTGTACATGGTGTACTGTAGGGACGCGAAACAGTATTGTTCACTGTTCGTAGTGTTTTTCATTTTTCTGATTTTTTTGAATTTTATGCCCATTTGAATCTTTTGGTCAAATCCTAGGTTTGACAAAGATTTAAACAAGTTTAAAATATATGAAAAGGTAAGCATGGATCCTTCTTAGTCACTCTAAAATGAAGCTTTTGGGATGTTCTTGAAATTTCCATGCTTGACTTCATAAGACAGAGTTTAGGGTTAGGGGTAGATATATACATGATTTGTTTGGTTTGAATATGTCTAGACCTTGTTTATCAACTTTAATTCTTACTATATGACATAAGAAAACTATTTGCTTTGGTTTTTCATTTTTCTGATTTTTTTGAATTTTGATGCCCATTTGAATCTTGTCAAATCCTAGGTTTGACCAAGATAATTTAAACAAGTTTAAAACATGGAAATGAAAAGGGAAGCATGTATCCTTCTTAGTCACTCTAAAATGAAGTTTTTGGGAGGTTTTTGAAATTTCCATGTTTGAAACCCAAAACCACTTCTCTTCATGCTTGACTTCATAAGACAGAGTTTAGGGGTTAGGGGGTAGATACATGGTTTGTCTAGTTTGAAACTTTGAATATGTCTAGACCTTGTTTATCAACTTGAATATGCTTACTATATGACATAAGAAGACTATGTACTTTGGTTTTTCATTTTTCTGATTTTTTTAATTTTCTGCATTTGAATCTTGGTCAAATCCTAAATTTGACCAAGATTTAGACAAGTTTAACACGTGAAAACGAATAAGTAAGCCTGGATCCTTCTTAGTCACTCTAAAATGAAGCCTTTGGGAGGTTCTTGAAATTTCCATGTTTGAAACCCAAAACCACTTCTCTTCATGATTGACTTCATAAGATCGACAGATTAGTTTAGGGTTAGGGGTAGATATATACATGATTTTTCTGGTTTTAATATGTCTAGACCTTGTTTATCAACTTGAATGCTTACTATATGACATAAGAAAACTATTTGCTTTTGTTTTCATTTTTCTGATTTTTTTTGAATTTTGATGCCCATTTGAATCTTGTCAAATCCTAGGTCGTTTGACCAAGATAATTTAAACAAGTTTAAAACATGAATATGAAAAGGGAAGCATGTATACTTCTTAGTCACTCTAAAATGAAGTTTTTGGGAGGTTTTTGAAAATTCCATGTTTGAAACCCAAAACCACTTCTCTTCATGCCTGACTTCATAAGATAGAGTTTAGGGGTCAGGGGGTGTAGATACATTTGGTTTGTCTAGTTTGAATATGTCTAGACCTTGTTTAACAACTTTAATGCTAACTATATGACATAAGAAGACTATGTGCTTTGGTTTTTCATTTTTCTGATTTTTTTGAATATTGTGCCCACCCATTTGTATCTTCATGAAATCCTAGGTTTGACCAAGATAATTTAAACAATTTTAAAACATGAAAATGAAAAGGGAAGCCTGGATCCTTCTTAGTAACTCTAAAATGAAGCTTTTGGGAGGTTCTTGAAATTTCCATGTTTGAAACCCAAAACCACTTCTCTTCATGATTGACTGAGTTTAATTAGGGTTTTAGGGGTAGATATATACATGATTTTTCTGGTTTTTCATTCTTTTGATTTTTTTCTGAATTTTTAGGGCCATTTGAATCTTGGTCAAATCCTTGGTTTGACCAAGATTTAAACAAGTTTAAAACATGAAAATGAAAAGGGAAGTCTGTATCCTTCTTAGTCACTCTAAAATGAAGCTTTTGGGATGTTCTTGAAATTTCAATGTTTGAAACCCAAAACGACTTCCCTTCATGCTAGACTTCATAAGATCGAAAGGGGGTAGATACACGATTTGTCTGGTTTGGATATATCTAGACCTTGTTTATCAACTTGATTGCTTACGATATGACATAAGAAGACTATGTGATTTGGTTTTCCATTTTTCTGATTTTTTTAATTTTTTGCCCACCCATTTGTATCTTCGTCAAATCCTAGGTTTGACCAAGATAATTAAAACAAGTTTTATAAAACATGAAAATGAAAAGGGAAGCATGTATCCTTCTTAGGCACTCTAAAATGAAGCTTTTGGGAGTTTTTTGAAATTTCCATGTTTGAAACCCAAAACCACATCTGTTCACATGCTTGACTTCATAAGACAGAGTTTAGGGGTTAGGGGTATAGATACATGATTTGTCTGGTTTGAATATGTCTAGACATTGTTTATCAACTTTAATGCTTACTATATGACATAAGAAAAATAATGTCATGTAAATGAGTTAACTTGGATTTCCTACCCTTGAATCCATAGGAAACTTTGTTCTAATGCACTATAATAATCAACCGAGTTTTTACACCAACAGGTCTGTCACTTACGTGTGGTGCCCACGCGTGAGGTCCCACACTTCAGTGAGCACAAGTCACGTGCAAGGTACGCAAACTCCCAGCCATCTTCTTTGTCAAGAGAAGACGCATCAGATGCGTATTGGAAGTCTGTGGGTCCTTCTGGATCCTTCGGTTGTCCCTCTCACAAAAAAAACAAATCTCTCTCATTCTCGGCCTCGCCGACTCGCTCGCGCCGCTCGCACCTCCTGCTCACTGACAAACCCTGCACAAAAGTCAACATCATCACCCGAAAAAGGGGAGACACCATAATTCTCTCCCTTCTTCTCTCCTTCCTCCGAGTGATCCCTCTTCCTCCGAGTTTCACTCGACGGGCAAACACACTTGTGCTGCATAGTAATAATAAAAAGGTATAGAAAAATCAACCTACGAATCTATAATTAAATAGGTTAGTAATAATAAAAATGTAGAAAAATCAACCTACGAATCTATAATTAAATAGGTTAAACTAGGGTTTTGCCCACTACTACAGATCAAGGTTCAAACCTTGTTTATCAACTTGAATATGCTTACTATATGACATAAGAAGACTATGTACTTTGGTTTTCATTTTTCTGATTTTTTAAATTTTCTGCGCATTTGAATCTTGGTCAAATCCTAGGTTTGACCAAGATTAGACAAGTTTAACACGTGAAAACGAATAAGTAAGCCTGGATCCTTCTTAGTCACTCTAAAATGAAGCATTTTGGGATGTTCTTGAAATTTCCATGTTTGAAACCCAAAACGACCTCTCTTCATGCTACACTTCATAAGATCGACCGAGTTTAGGGTTAGGGGTAGATACATGATTTGTATGGTTTGAATATGTCCAAACCTTGTTAATTTATCAACTTGAATGCTTACTATATGACATAAGAAGACTATATGCTTTTGTTTTTCATTTTTCTGATTTTTTTTTGAATTTTATGCCCATATATTTGAATCTTGGTCAAATCATATGTTTGACAAAGATTTAAACAAGTTTAAATTGTGAAAATGAAAAGGTAAGCATGGATCCTTATTAGTCACTCTAAATTAAATCTTTTGGGAGGTTCTTGAAATTTCCATGTTTGAAACCCAAAACGACTTCCCTTCATGCTAGACTTCATAAGATCGACATGGGGTAGATACATGATTTGTCTGGTTTGGATATATCTAGACCTTGTTAATTTATCAACTTGAATGCTTACGATATGACATAAGAAGACAATGTGATTTGGTTTTTCAATTTTCTGATTTTTTTGAATATTGTGCCCACCCATTTGTATCTTCATGAAATCCTAGGTTTTACCAAGATAATTTAAACAAGTTTAAAACATGAAAACGAAAAGGGAAACATGTAACCTTCTCAGTCACTCTAAAATGAAGTTTTTGGGAGGTTTTTGAAATTTCCATGTTTGAAACCCAAAACCACTTCTCTTCATGCTTGACTTCATAAGACAAAGTTTAGGGTTAGGGGGTATAGATACATGATTTGTATGGTTTGAATATGTCCAAACCTTGTTTATCAACTTGAATATGCTTACTATATGACATAAGAAGACTATGTACTTTGGTTTTTCATTTTTCTGATTTTTTTAATTTTCTGCACATTTGAATCATATCTTGGTCAAATCCTAGGTTTGACCAAGATTTAGACAAGTTTAACACGTGAAAACGAATAAGTAAGCCTGGATCCTTCTTAGTCACTCTAAAATGAAGCTTTTGGGAGGTTCTTGAAATTTCCATGTTTGAAACCCAAAACCTCTTTCATGATTGACTGAGTTTAATTATATAGGGTTTTAGGGGTAGATATATACATGATTTTTCTGGTTTGAATATATATGTCTAGAGACCTTGTTTATCAACTTGAATGCTTACTATACATATGACATATCTAAGAATGCTATGTGCTTTGGTTTTTCATTCTTTTGATTTTTTTCTGAATTTTTAGGGCCATTTGAATCTTGGTCAAATCATTGGTTTGACCAAGATTTAAACAAGTTTAAAACATGAAAATGAAAAGGGAAGTCTGTATCCTTCTTAGTCACTCTAAAATGAAGCTTTTGGGATGTTCTTGAAATTTCAATGTTTGAAACCCAAAACGACTTCCCTTCATGCTAGACTTCATAAGATCGAAAGGGGGTAGATACATGATTTGTCTGGTTTGGATATATCTAGACCTTGTTTATCAACTTGATTGCTTACGATATGACATAAGAAGACTATGTGATTTGGTTTTTCATTTTTCTGATTTTTTTGAACATTGTGCCCACCCATTTGTATCTTCATGAAATCCTAGGTTTGACCAAGCTAATTTAAACAAGTTTAAAACATGAAAATGAAAAGGGAAGCATGTAACCTTCTCAGTCACTCTAAAATGAAGTTTTTGGGAGGTTTTTGAAATTTCCATGTTTGAAACCCAAAACCACTTCTCTTCATGCTTGACTTCATAAGACAAAGTTTAGGGTTAGGGGTATATATAGATACATGATTTGTATGGTTTGAATATGTCCAAACCTTTTGTTTATCAACTTGAATATGCTTACTATATGACATAAGAAGACTATGTACTTTGGTTTTTCATTTTTCTGATTTTTTTTAATTTTCTGCGCATTTGAATCATATCTTGGTCAAATCCTAGGTTTTACCAAGATTTAGACAAGTTTAACACGTGAAAACGAATAAGTAAGCCTGGATCCTTCTTAGTCACTCTAAAATGAAGCTTTTGGGAGGTTCTTGAAATTTCCATGTTTGAAACCCAAAACCACTTCTCTTCATGATTGACTGAGTTTAATTAGGGTTTTAGGGGTAGATATATACATGATTTTTCTGGTTTGAATATATATGTCTAGACCTTGTTTATCAACTTGAATGCTTACTATACATATGACATAAGAATGCTATGTGCTTTGGTTTTTCATTCTTTTGATTTTTTTCTGAATTTTTAGGGCCATTTGAATCTTGGTCAAATCCTTGGTTTGACCAAGATTTAAACAAGTTTAAAACATGAAAATGAAAAGGGAAGTCTGTATCCTTCTTAGTCACTCTAAAATGAAGCTTTTGGGATGTTCTTGAAATTTCAATGTTTGAAACCCAAAACGACTTCCCTTCATGCTAGACTTCATAAGATCGAAAGGGGGTAGATACACGATTTGTCTGGTTTGGATATATCTAGACCTTGTTTATCAACTTGATTGCTTACGATATGACATAAGAAGACTATGTGATTTGGTTTTCCATTTTTCTGATTTTTTTAATTTTTTGCCCACCCATTTGTATCTTCGTCAAATCCTAGGTTTGACCAAGATAATTAAAACAAGTTTTATAAAACATGAAAATGAAAAGGGAAGCATGTATCCTTCTTAGGCACTCTAAAATGAAGCTTTTGGGAGGTTTTTGAAATTTCCATGTTTGAAACCCAAAACCACATCTCTTCACATGCTTGACTTCATAAGACAGAGTTTAGGGGTTAGGGGTATAGATACATGATTTGTCTGGTTTGAATGTGTCTAGACATTGTTTATCAACTTTAATGCTTACTATATGACATAAGAAAAATAATGTCATGTAAATGAGTTAACTTGGATTTCCTACCCTTGAATCCATAGGAAACTTTGTTCTAATGCACTATAATAATCAACCGAGTTTTTACACCAACAGGTCTGTCACTTACGTGTGGTGCCCACGCGTGAGGTCCCACACTTCAGTGAGCACAAGTCACGTGCAATAGGTACGCAAACTCCCAGCCATCTTCTTTGTCAAGAGAAGACGCATCAGGATGCGTATTGGAAGTCTGTGGGTCCTTCTGGATCCTTCGGTTGTCCCTCTCACAAAAAAACAAATCTCTCTCATTCTCGGCCTCGCTCGACTCGCTCGCTCGCTCGCACCTCCTGCTCACTGACAAACCCTGCACAAAAGTCAACATCATCACCCGAAAAAGGGGAGACACCATAATTCTCTCCCTTCTTCTCTCCTTCCGAGTGATCCCTCTTCCTCCGAGTTTCACTCGACGGGCAAACACACTTTTTTTAATTTTCTGCCCATTTGAATCTTGGTCAAATCCTAGGTTTGACCAAGATTTAAACAAGTTTAAAACATGAAAATAAAATGGTAAGCATGGATCCTTCTTAGTCTCCCGAAAATGAAGCTTTTTTTTTGAAATTTCCATGTTTGAAACCAAAAACCACTTCTCTTCATGCTTGACTTCATAAGACATAGTTTAGGGTTAGGGGTAGATATATACATGATTTTTCTGGTTTGAATATGTCTAGACCTTGTTTATCAACTTGAATGCTAGCTTACTATATATGACATAAGAATGCTATGTGCTTTGGTTTTTCATTCTTTTGATTTTTTCTGAATTTTTATGCCCATTTGAATCTTGGTCGAATCCTAGGTTTGACCAAGATTTAAACAAGTTTAAAACATGAAAATGAGAAGGGAAGCATGTATCCTTCTTAGTCACTCTAATTAAAATGAAGATTTTGGGAGGTTTTTGAAATTTCCATGTTTGAAACCAAAAACCACGTCTCTTCATGCTTGACTTCATAAGATATATAGAGTTTAATTAGGGGTTAGGGGTATAGATACATGATTTGTTTGGTTTGAATATGTCTAGACCTTGTTTAACAACTTGAATGCTTACTATATGCCATAAGAAGACTATGTACTTTGGTTTTTAATTTTTTTGATTTTTTAAAATTTTCTGCCAATTTGAATCTTGGTCAAATCATAGGTTTGACAAAGATTTAAACAAGTTTAAATTGTGAAAATGAAAAGGTAAGCATGGATCCTTATTAGTCACTCTAAATTAAATCTTTTGGGAGGTTCTTGAAATTTCCATGTTTGAAACCCAAAACCACTTCTCTTCATGATTGACTTCATAAGAAAGAGTTTAGGGTTTTAGGGGTAGATATATACATGATTTTTCTGGTTTGAATATGTCTAGACCTGGTTTATCAACTTGAATGCTTACTATACATATGACATATATAAGAATGCTATGTGCTTTGGTTTTTCATTCTCTTTTGATTTTTTTTCTAAATTTTTATGCCCATTTGAATCTTGGTCAAAATCTTTGGTTTGACAAGGATTTAAACAAGTTTAAAACATGAAAATGAAAAAGGGAAGTCTGTATATCCTTCTTTTAGTAACTCTAAAATGGAAGCTTTTGGGATGTTCTTGAAATTTCCATGTATGAAACCGAAAACTTCCCTTCATGCTAGACTTCATAAGATCGACAGGGGGTAGATACATGATTTGTCTGGTTTGGATATATCTAGACCTTGTTAATTTATCAACTTGAATGCTTACGATATGACATAAGAAGACAATGTGATTTGGTTTTTCAATTTTCTGATTTTTTTGAATATTGTGCCCACCCATTTGTATCTTCATGAAATCCTAGGTTTTACCAAGATAATTTAAACAAGTTTAAAACATGAAAACGAAAAGGGAAACATGTAACCTTCTCAGTCACTCTAAAATGAAGTTTTTGGGAGGTTTTTGAAATTTCCATGTTTGAAACCCAAAACCACTTCTCTTCATGCTTGACTTCATAAGACAAAGTTTAGGGTTAGGGGGTATAGATACATGATTTGTATGGTTTGAATATGTCCAAACCTTGTTTATCAACTTGAATATGCTTACTATATGACATAAGAAGACTATGTACTTTGGTTTTTCATTTTTCTGATTTTTTTAATTTTCTGCACATTTGAATCATATCTTGGTCAAATCCTAGGTTTGACCAAGATTTAGACAAGTTTAACACGTGAAAACGAATAAGTAAGCCTGGATCCTTCTTAGTCACTCTAAAATGAAGCTTTTGGGAGGTTCTTGAAATTTCCATGTTTGAAACCCAAAACCACTTCTCTTCATGATTGACTGAGTTTAATTAGGGTTTTAGGGGTAGATATATACATGATTTTTCTGGTTTGAATATATATGTCTAGAGACCTTGTTTATCAACTTGAATGCTTACTATACATATGACATATCTAAGAATGCTATGTGCTTTGGTTTTTCATTCTTTTGATTTTTTTCTGAATTTTTAGGGCCATTTGAATCTTGGTCAAATCATTGGTTTGACCAAGATTTAAACAAGTTTAAAACATGAAAATGAAAAGGGAAGTCTGTATCCTTCTTAGTCACTCTAAAATGAAGCTTTTGGGATGTTCTTGAAATTTCAATGTTTGAAACCCAAAACGACTTCCCTTCATGCTAGACTTCATAAGATCGAAAGGGGGTAGATACATGATTTGTCTGGTTTGGATATATCTAGACCTTGTTTATCAACTTGATTGCTTACGATATGACATAAGAAGACTATGTGATTTGGTTTTTCATTTTTCTGATTTTTTTGAACATTGTGCCCACCCATTTGTATCTTCATGAAATCCTAGGTTTGACCAAGCTAATTTAAACAAGTTTAAAACATGAAAATGAAAAGGGAAGCATGTAACCTTCTCAGTCACTCTAAAATGAAGTTTTTGGGAGGTTTTTGAAATTTCCATGTTTGAAACCCAAAACCACTTCTCTTCATGCTTGACTTCATAAGACAAGTTTAGGGTTAGGGGGTATATATAGATACATGATTTGTATGGTTTGAATATGTCCAAACCTTTTGTTTATCAACTTGAATATGCTTACTATATGACATAAGAAGACTATGTACTTTGGTTTTTCATTTTTCTGATTTTTTTAATTTTCTGCGCATTTGAATCATATCTTGGTCAAATCCTAGGTTTTACCAAGATTTAGACAAGTTTAACACGTGAAAACGAATAAGTAAGCCTGGATCCTTCTTAGTCACTCTAAAATGAAGCTTTTGGGAGGTTCTTGAAATTTCCATGTTTGAAACCCAAAACCACTTCTCTTCATGATTGACTGAGTTTAATTAGGGTTTTAGGGGTAGATATATACATGATTTTTCTGGTTTGAATATATATGTCTAGACCTTGTTTATCAACTTGAATGCTTACTATACATATGACATAAGAATGCTATGTGCTTTGGTTTTTCATTCTTTTGATTTTTTTGAATTTTTAGGGCCATTTGAATCTTGGTCAAATCCTTGGTTTGACCAAGATTTAAACAAGTTTAAAACATGAAAATGAAAAGGGAAGTCTGTATCCTTCTTAGTCACTCTAAAATGAAGCTTTTGGGATGTTCTTGAAATTTCAATGTTTGAAACCCAAAACGACTTCCCTTCATGCTAGACTTCATAAGATCGAAAGGGGGTAGATACACGATTTGTCTGGTTTGGATATATCTAGACCTTGTTTATCAACTTGATTGCTTACGATATGACATAAGAAGACTATGTGATTTGGTTTTCCATTTTTCTGATTTTTTTAATTTTTTGCCCACCCATTTGTATCTTCGTCAAATCCTAGGTTTGACCAAGATAATTAAAACAAGTTTTATAAAACATGAAAATGAAAAGGGAAGCATGTATCCTTCTTAGGCACTCTAAAATGAAGCTTTTGGGAGGTTTTTGAAATTTCCATGTTTGAAACCCAAAACCACATCTCTTCACATGCTTGACTTCATAAGACAGAGTTTAGGGGTTAGGGGTATAGATACATGATTTGTCTGGTTTGAATGTGTCTAGACATTGTTTATCAACTTTAATGCTTACTATATGACATAAGAAAAATAATGTCATGTAAATGAGTTAACTTGGATTTCCTACCCTTGAATCCATAGGAAACTTTGTTCTAATGCACTATAATAATCAACCGAGTTTTTACACCAACAGGTCTGTCACTTACGTGTGGTGCCCACGCGTGAGGTCCCACACTTCAGTGAGCACAAGTCACGTGCAATAGGTACGCAAACTCCCAGCCATCTTCTTTGTCAAGAGAAGACGCATCAGATGCGTATTGGAAGTCTGTGGGTCCTTCTGATCCTTCGGTTGTCCCTCTCACAAAAAAAACATATCTCTCTCATTCTCGGCCTCGCTCGACTCGCTCGCTCGCTCGCACCTCCTGCTCACTGACAAACCCTGCACAAAAGTCAACATCATCACCCGAAAAAGGGGAGACACCATAATTCTCTCCCTTCTTCTCTCCTTCCGAGTGATCCTTCTTCCTCCGAGTTTCACTCGACGGGCAAACACACTTTTTTTAATTTTCTGCCCATTTGAATCTTGGTCAAATCCTAGGTTTGACCAAGATTTAAACAAGTTTAAAACATGAAAATAAAATGGTAAGCATGGATCCTTCTTAGTCTCCCGAAAATGAAGCTTTTTTTTTGAAATTTCCATGTTTGAAACCAAAAACCACTTCTCTTCATGCTTGACTTCATAAGACATAGTTTAGGGTTAGGGGTAGATATATACATGATTTTTCTGGTTTGAATATATATGTCTAGACCTTGTTTATCAACTTGAATGCTAGCTTACTATATATGACATAAGAATGCTATGTGCTTTGGTTTTTCATTCTTTTGATTTTTTCTGAATTTTTATGCCCATTTGAATCTTGGTCGAATCCTAGGTTTGACCAAGATTTAAACAAGTTTAAAACATGAAAATGAGAAGGGAAGCATGTATCCTTCTTAGTCACTCTAATTAAAATGAAGATTTTGGGAGGTTTTTGAAATTTCCATGTTTGAAACCAAAAACCACGTCTCTTCATGCTTGACTTCATAAGATATATAGAGTTTAATTAGGGGTTAGGGGTATAGATACATGATTTGTTTGGTTTGAATATGTCTAGACCTTGTTTAACAACTTGAATGCTTACTATATGCCATAAGAAGACTATGTACTTTGGTTTTTAATTTTTTTGATTTTTTAAAATTTTCTGCCAATTTGTATCTTGGTCAAATCCTAGGTTTGACCAAGATTTAAACAAGTTTAAGACGTGAAAATAAAATGGTAAGCATGGATCCTTCTTAGTCTCCCTAAAATGAAGCTTTTGGTTTTTTTTTAAAATTTCCAGGTTTGAAACCCAAAACCACTTCTCTTCATGCTTGACTTCATAAGACAGAGTTTAGGGATAGGGGTAGATATATATATACATGATTTTTCTGGTTTGAATATGTCTAGACCCTGTTTATCAACTTGAATGCTTACTATATGACATAAGAATGCTATGTGCTTTGGTTTTTCATTCTTTTGATTTTTTCTGAATTTTTATGCCCATTTGAATCTTGGTAGAATCCTAGGTTTGACCAAGATTTAAACAAGTTTAAAACATGAAAATGAGAAGGGAAGCCTGTATCCTTCTTTGTCACTCTAATTAAAATGAAGCTTTTGGGTGGTTTTTGAAATTTCCATGTTTGAAACCCAAAACCACATCTCTTCGTGCTTGACTTCATAAGACAGAGTTTAGGGGTTAGGGGGTACATAGATACATGATTTGCATAGTTTGAATATGTCTAGCTAGAGACCTTGTTTCTCAATTTTAATGCTTACTATATGACATAAGAAGACTATGTGCTTTGGTTTTTCATTTTTCTATTTTATTTTAATTTTATGCCCATTTGAATCTTGGTCAAATCCTAGGTTTGACCAAGATTTAAACAAGTTTAAATTATGAAAATGAAGGTAAGCATGGATCCTTATTAGTCACTCTAACATAAATCTTTTGGGAGGTTCTTGAAATTTCCATGTTTCAAACCCAAAACCACTTCTCTTCATGATTGACTTCATAAGACAGAGTTTAGGGTTTTAGGGGTAGATATATACATGATTTTTCTGGTTTGAATATGTCTAGCCCTTGTTTATCAACTTGAATGCTTACTATACATATGACATAAGAATGCTATGTGCTTTGGTTTTTCATTCTCTTTTGATTTTTTTCTAAATTTTTAGGCCCATTTGAATCTTGGTCAAATCCTTGGTTTGACCAAGATTTAAACAAGTTTAAAACATGAAAATAAAAAAGGAAGTCTGTATCCTTCTTAGTCACTCTAAAATGGAAGCTTTTGGGATGTTCTTGAAATTACCATGTTTGAAACCGAAAACGACTTCCCTTCATGCTAGACTTCATAAGATCGACAGGGGTAGATACATGATTTGTCTGGTTTGGATATATCTAGACCTTGTTTATCAACTTGAATGCTTACGATATGACATAAGAAGACAATGTGATTTGGTTTTTCATTTTTCTGATTTTTTTGAATATTGTACGTGCCCACCCATTTGTATCTTCATCAAATCCTAGGTTTGACCAGGATTTAAACAAGTTTAAAACATGAAATGAAAAGATAAGCCTGGATCCTTCTTAGTCACTCTAAAATGAAGCTTTTGGGAGGTTCTTGAAATTTCCATGTTTGAAACCCAAAACCACTTCTCTTCATGATTGACTTCATAAGACAGAGTTTAGGGTTTTAGTGGTAGATATATACATGATTTTTCTGGTTTGAATATATATGTCTAGACCTTGTTTATCAACTTGAATGCTTACTATATATATGACATAAGAATGCTATATATGTGCTTTGGTTGTTCATTCTTTTGATTTTTTCTGATTTTTTAGGCCCATTTGAATCTTGGTCAAATCCTAGGTTTGACCATGATTTAAACAAGTTTAAAACATGAAAATGAAAAGGTAAGCATGGATCCTTCTTAGTCACTCTAAAATGAAGCTTTTGGGATGTTCTTGAAATTTCCATGTTTGAAACCCAAAACGACTTCGATCTCTTTATGCTAGATTTCATAAGACTGAGTTTTAGGGGTTAGGGGGTAGATACATGATTTGTCTAGTTTGAATATGTACATAGTACTCCCTCTATAGGAACTTGGAGAAAGCAACTGTTGTGCCACACAATTTTGTTGTTTTCCTATTTTTCTTTCATGAAGCTTTACGATGTGGTTCGTGTGTGGGGATCAAGCTCGTAATCTCGTTTCAATTACACAACCAACTACTCTGCTCATCCTTGCATGTAATTAACCAATATAGGAATTTGATTCCACGGAACTTTTTCAGTACATAAGTCTCCTCCTTAACTCCTCTAGTCTCTACCAAGCCGGCCGCCTCGCTACTTCCCTAGCTTCCTCCCTACAGCACACCTCGCCCCCGTACGCGAGCTAGGTCCAGCCGGAGATGGGGCACAGCCGCCCCCGCTGGAAGAATGCTCAGAGGAAGTCCGGGCAGGAGGACAAGGGTGACGCCATCCCGGATGAACTTCTCGGGCTGGTGTTCCTGCGCCTCACCTCGCCTCTGGATCTCGTCCGCGCCGCGTTCGCCTGCAGGAGCTGGCGCAAGGTCATCGCGGCGGAGGACTTCCGTGTCCTCTCCGCTCGCCACGGCGCGCCATCCTCCATAGTCGCCGGCCACTACCACATCAGCTTCTCCCATTGTCACTATCGGCCGTCTGGCTTGCTGCCCCACTTCGTTCCCTCTTCCTCGTCATGTTGGGCCGGGGTCGCCGCAAATAATCTCGCGCTCGACTTCCTCCCACGGGCGCCAAACGGCGACCTCAGTTTGGAGCTCGCCGACTCTCGGGGCGGCCTCCTACTCCTTGCGGACTTCGACCACACCGAACACGGAAAGCCTTTCGAGCAGCCTTCACGTCTCGTCGTCTGCGATCCCCTGGCAGGTCAGTACGTGACGGTCCCTCCACCCCCTGCTGTTTCGCACACAACATTCGTAAGCTTGTTCCTGGGCGCCGCCCTCCATGGCGAGGACGCTGCGGCGCGCATCAGTCTGTCAAATTACAGGGTGACGTGCCTGATCTATCATGACGGCATCTGCAAGACCTGCGTGTTCTCGCCTGGCCCTGGTGGCCACGCTTGGACCTCCTCCGGCGCCATCGTGCCTCTCCACGCCACGCACACAGGCCGGTCGGATATCCTCTTTGTGGGGTGCAACGCCCGTTTCTTCCAGTGGTACGTGTTCGGTGGGCTCGGAAACTTCATTCTTGCTCTCGACAGAGAATCCGGCGAGCTCTCACGCTTCGAGAGAGCTCGAGACGAGGACTGGCTTCACACCGTGCCGATTGAGATGCTGGGCGGGCCCTCGCGCGTGCTGAATTGGTACGTGCTAGAGCTTCCGTGGCCACCTACCTTCCGAGCTTGCTTATCCTAGGATTCTGGCTTCCTGGGTTGGATTAGTGTCGGCCATGGTGTCGTCGACATGGTCTGGAGGTTGAAGACGAAGGGCATCTCAAGGATTTTGTTGTAATTTCGTTTTTTTTCAGGTGTTTTGTACTATTTGATGTTTCTCTTAATGCCAGAGGGTTTATTTGCACTAGTCATACTTGACATAGCTGTACGTTTTGAAGATTAACTTGTTCATCATGATCCGAACTTCTCATACTCTTAATGCCAGAGGGTTTATTTGCACTAGTCATACTTGACATAACTTCGAACTTGTTTTGAGTAATACGTAGTATGGTATACTAGAATAGGAGGAGTAACACTTTTCGCATTTGGGCCAAATATAAAGTACTACCTCCATTTCAAGGAATAAGGCGCACGCGTACTCCAAGACGTATCTTTTGGTCAGATTACCTTGACCATTGAATTGACAAGACAACACACAGAGCATTGGGGCGTGCTCGATGGTGCTAGCTGCGGCTATACAGACATGTGATAGGCATCGCGGAAGCGTCGCAAATAGAAAACAAATCATATTTTTTGGGGGAGGATGTTTTGGCTCCTGGTTGCGTATGCTCCCTTTAGTTTGAACTGCAACATCTATATATTTTGAAATGTAAAAAAAATCCAAACAAAAAATTAATCTTTTCATCTTCACATGCTAAGAGCGCATAAAGTCTTTCCATAAAAAACTAAATTGTCGTTTGGGCTATGTAAAAAAGATAAAATTTATTGCTAAAAATAAAGCTGTTTACATCAACCACAAAAAATATCGGCTTTTCACGAAACTACACGAACACACATAGATTATCGAGAAGTACATGCGGATTTTTTTGTTAGAATTTTTTGAAAATTAAAAATATGTTTTTTTGGGTCGAGGTAGCATATCCGCCCAATAGCCGAATTAAATTTCCGATTTTTTTGGACTGACAATTTCATCGGGAAGACATGGATGCGCGCAGACGGCGTGCAAGGCAAGGCATCGATTTGACCGGACGTACTTAGGGCAGGTCAGGCTGCCAGCGTACTTATTCCGGGCAGGTGAGGTACTAGAACTCAAAGTCCTCCTCAGCGTCTCTCCTCTCTCTCTGTCTTTATTGAGTGTACTAGCGCGCAGGGACTCAAAGTCAGGGAAATGTTTGAGATGCAAAGTAAGAGAATATTTACCAGTATAATTGGTTGATTAGAAGATTAAGTGGTGAAATCACAACAGATTGGAGCAGTACATGGTGGAAACCGCAAAATATCCTTCCAAATGGTGTTTTTGTGCAACATACGAAGTATGAGGTGGTGGAACTTGAGGCCAGTGACTTTACTTACTCCAAAATGCAACTTTACGTACATGAGCCATCGGATCAAGATCCAACGGACACAGTTGATCCAGAATTTGTAGTCACATTTTAAGTTGCTCGAAAAAAATCGAAAACATTACAGTAAGATATATATCTTTCTTAAGTATTCTGGTAAAGTTTTACTTCATTTGAAAATTGAGTTTAATTTTAAGTTTAAAATTTGGATCAACCATGTGCGTTGGATCTTGATCGAATGACTCACGTACAAGTCGCCAGTGAAGTTACTGGATCTCGTTCCTTGGTGGAATCTGCAATTCCCTCCCCTATATATACTATTTCTATAGACTAATTAAGATGAATTGCCTTGATCTGTTTGTTATGATGAATTGCCTTGATCTGTTGGTAGATGAATTGTCTTGATTTGCTTGTTGAGTTTTGTCTTGAGCTACCTCATAGAACAACACCCCTAGTGGTTAAACAAGCAACTCACCAAATAAAACACATGTGTGGCTTAGGAAGAATTGTTTTCCTTCTTACTACATCAAACCTCTCTCCTGATGACAACATGAGTGTGCCATCTTGATTTTTCTCTTTGTGGTACAAGATAGCTCAATCATCCTTAATTCAAAACTTGGGATCGTCTACCCCTAGTTACATCCCTCTCTTTTACCCACTCATCCTTGTTGGTTTTGAGGCCATGTCGACCATCTGTGTTGACAGGCTTAAAATGTCCAGACTTTGGCAATTGATCTCTAAGCACCCACAACTGTTTTGATGACCTCACTACATGGATCTCATCTGTGCAATACCCTCTACAATCTCCACGTCCTGCATGTCTCATTCTACCCTTGCATCACATATATTCAACTTGATCTTATACCCTATCCAATGATTCAACTCTAGATCACTTCCTTCACTTTTACCTCTTGTTTTTATTCAAGTTTAATCTTCACAAAACCAAGAGTGGGAATGATGGGTACATTTTGTAGCCACCATCTACCCTTGAGAACACTTCTCCCTAAATTAGTTTTCTCTCTCAAAAATCCTATTGATTTTCCTTCTCTAGTTTTGATCACAAAACTACTTCTAGTTTTACTAAAACTTTTCAAGATATTTCTTCAAGGAAAACAAGGAACTGAAATGGGTTTTGTTTTCTCATCCCATTTCTACCTAGTACTGATTTCTAAAACAATTATTTTCTATCTTGCCTTCTTTTTAACAAAAGGCTTGTTTATGGTACCTATACCATTTCTTGTTTGTTTTATTTGAGAAAACTCTACTTCACTTGAGAAAGTAAGTAGAACATTTTGAACTCCTATGTTCCAACTAGTTCTCTCAACATTTTCAAATTCCATTCCACTTGAGTTCATTCCCAATTGTCCCTAGACAATTGAGGTGTTTCAAATACTTTTATTCTCTTCCATCATCACCTTGATCTCATAAATTGATGAGTTATGTCAATATATTCATCCTTGTGAGTATATGGATACTTCACTCACCTTCTCTCTTAACCTTGCTCTATCATTGACTAAACCACCATCACCATCCCATCTACCTTGGCATGCTCATGCATTGTTGCATGTGGCCAACCCCAATCCTTCAGTTTTGAATTCTAATAAAAACTTTTATTCATCAACTATACCTTGGGAACCATCTTCATCATAAGTTGGTCTCAACCAAAGTGGTGGAGATTATTCTCATGGCACATGTCACCTTCATACTCCTTTTTATCTATATGTATCTACTCCTATTTTTATCATTATCAAAGTCACTCATTGACATTATCTTCTCAACATCATGCCTTGAACTATTCACATGAATGTTGTGCATCTCTCTCACATTTCTCTCTTGCTCATGACAAGAAAGGAGCCGGCCATGACTTGAAATTCGGCCAGCCCCTCCTCTTCATTTCCTTCTCTTGCAAGCCTTGCCTCCCAACTACCCCAACAAATAAATGGGCAGCCACCCACCTTAGCCAATCAAAATGGAGGCAGCCACCATCCTCCCTCTATATAAGAGCTTGGCCGGCCACCTCCACTCCCCTTGGCTCATTTCTTTCACACTCCACTCCCTCATACCTTCCTCCCCTTCCTCCCCACGAGCTACTGCTCCTCCTTAGCTCCATGGCCGGCCATGGCCATGGAAAGCCACCAAGATGGAGCTCCCCTCCTTCCTCAAGCTTCCCCTCACCATGAGAGCATCCCTCTCACTCTCTTCTCCCCTAATCTTTGATGAGTCCAGCTCACTTTCTCCTTTCTCCTCTCACTAGATTGGATCTTGATGCAGGTGCATGTTGGTCCAAGCATGGAGAAGGTTGAGCTATCCTCAGATCTGAAGTTCTTGAGCAAAGTTCGTCCAAAACCTTGCAGTAATTTCTGTATCTTGCTGTTTCAGATTCTGGTACGAACTTGTAAAATCCGCCAAATCTTGTGTGCAGATCCAAATCGAGTGATTCAAAGTTCCACAGATAGGTATTGAAAAGATCTACAACTTGGCGTTGGTCTCATCCTCAAATTCGTTACGGATTTTGCATGGTAAATAAAGTTCTGCAAACATGCAGAATCACTGTTTGTTAGATTTCTTCCGTTTTACAAAACCTTTTTGAGCAAACTCAACTGTGGGTGAAAGCCCTCTCCAGTACCTTCATTTTGGCGTTGGTTTCACTTCGATTGACCTCCTGAAACTGAAATGGTTCACAGATCAAGATCTGGTCAGATCTGACTTTGTCGAATTAAATCGGGAGCTTGGGAACGAATTTTTGAGTGAAACAAATTGGGTAAGAACCAGCTTTTCAATACCTTTCAGATGCAACTGACCTCATATTTTTATGAATTATGTACGATTTGTGGTGAATTAAACTTGTTCTGTGTGTTCTGCAGACATGGCTGTTAGCTTTTAAATCACCAAAAATCCATATTTTAACCTAATTGAGTGATTCCAACTTTGTAGGACTGCTGGATGTTTTCTTAATCATCTCCAACAAGTTTCAAACATTTATCTGTTATGAAAATCCTGTTGTAAAGAAAATGGTAAAAACATGCAGTAACCTTGTTAATCCATTTGTGAGAGTTTCAGAAACAATTTGAACCCAAATCCAATTGTGTATGCATCTCTGTTTAAATATCTTTCAAATGCCAGTGGTCTCATATTTTTAGGATTTTTCTACGATTTATGGCTTACAGATCTTGTTTTCTGTACAGCCAGATTCAAACAAATTCCTAAATTTGTAGGTTTAATATTTTTGAGTGAATCCAATTGGGTTAGTCTTGTATTAGTACTGGCCATCTAGGAAAAATAGTGTTAGTCTCTGTTCATGCATATTTGTTACTGTTAGTAATGTGTATGTGTGACATGGGTTGTTGAAGCAAAACTTTTTGATTTATTTGAAAACTCTAACCACCTCTTTGTATTAAAATTGGTCAACCAATGTTTTATTCTTGCAAAACAAAACCTCTGAAACTTAACCTTACTTGTATTGTTTGGCTTAAGTTTTCAAATGGTGTGGCATATCATTTACTTCCCATCCTTGTGTAGTGTTATGTAAGCTTTATAAAATAGAGAGAATGATTTCCCGCTTTTCCAAAAATGTTTCAAAATATAATATGAATGTTTGTGATGCCAAACTAATGCACTTGTCCTCTTTATGATGTTATCTACCAGGGGATACTTAGTTGTGCCATGGTGATACCGAGAGAGGCAATTGCTAAGTTGTGATACTCTCATACCTTTACTAGGTAAATAAAATGGGTCTCTTTTAGTTGCTTTGTAGTATCTATAAGTTCTTTGTATGTTAGCCCGTAGTAAGGTGGTTAGCTATTGCTTGTTGATTGTTGAATGTTGCATGCTTGTTATGATTGGTGCAATGTGATTGATTGTGTTCCTTTTATATTTTCCGACGATAGATGCGAACGATTCCGGAGAAGAAGAAGAAGTGGATCGGACAAGGATTTTATTTATATTGTTGGAATTCTTATTTGATGGAGTTGAAGAAGTCCAGGGACAAATAAGCCAAGGCAAGCCATCTTTTGATCTCTGATTTGGTGTCTAGTTGGATGTCATTTGTTGATGTCCAAAGCACCTTGATTCTATGTGTGTTATTCTCTCTATTTATGTCATCTATGTGTGATTGCAAGTGGGGTACTCCCTAGTGGTGATACTCCACTATTGTCGTTGTGATTATGGGATGCATGGTATCATGGCCGTGCTATTCCACTTGGTCATCTTGTATGCTCAACTTGAGCATCTTCCCTCTCAAGATAGTAACTTACACCACACTCACCACTTTTGTAGTTTAGAGGTATCAATGTCATGATCTTGGTGTATTCTCAACTTGAGAGGAGTATGCCGTGTACCCTATTGGAGAGTATGTTGGATAGTGATACTCCACTATCTAAGTTGTATACTTAGCACCACAAATCTGAAAGTATAATCCTCCTTGTGTTGTCATAATACATGCTTACCTTAAGCAAGTATGATCCACTCCATTACCCCTTTTTACACCATCTATGGCGTGATGACTCTCATCTCGGCCATAGTGCAATAGTAGTTCCACTCATGAAACTATAGGTTGGGAACCCCTCAAGGCTTACCTTGTTGTAAATGTTTGTGAAAACCTTGGGTAAGTTAACTCTACCCAAGCGTATGTTTTGGAAAGGAAAAGTTCTTGGACAAGGATGTTGGAGGGATATACCTTGGGTAAGTTAACTCTACCCAAGGGTATGTTGTGGAAAAGCAAATGTTTTGAACAAGGTTGTTCGGAGGAATATGGTTGGTTGTTGGCAAATAAAGGAAGTGTGGGTAAAATGTTTTTAAAGGAGCACTGCGTATAAGTGTACGCCAGCCCAACTTTTATTGCGCAACCACTCTACCCCAACGTGGGCACGGGGCTTAGCCCTAGTTTGTTGAAGCTGGCATGAGACACCTTCAGAACTCTCTAGGAGGGTCACGATGACCTCTGACGCCGGGTTGCGCTCTGAAGGAGGCAATACACTGTAGTTGTCTATAGCCGGACGATTACTGAGGGTCTTCTGTCGTGGCGCCGGAGATACGCTCAAAAGGAGGTATGCTGCCGGGGTGCCGGGAAGGGGTAAGCCCGCAGGGAAGGACTCATGTCAGTGGAGATAAGCGAAAGGTTATGTTCGGGTATCCGTCGTGGCATACGTTGTTATGCGGGGATGATGCCCACACGATAGGTATCCGGATAGTTGTGGGGAAAGTGTGCAAACTCTGCAGAGTCAAATCTATTCGAATAGCCGCGTCCGCGGTCATGGACGGGTTGCAAAGGCCTACCTTAACCTGGGCTTGAGTTTTGTTTTGATAAATGCTTTGCAAAGAAAGTGTTGTGTTGGATGTACCGGAAGGGTACGGAAAAAGGGCGTGTGTCGACCATATGGAGATGGTCGTGGAAAAATAAGACCAAGTGGGGAACTCTTTCCTAGTGTTTCATGAAGAGGAACTCTTCTTAAATAAAGATATAGAGATGTCATAGGACTTCCTAGCATCCCCATCAAATGAGATGGCGGTATGCTAACTCTTCTTCAATAAAGATATAGAGATGTCATAGGACTTCCATAGCGCCCGCATCAATTGAGATGCCGGAACGCTACCTCTTCTTTAAAGATATAGAGATGTCGTAGTCTATCTTTGAAGTATCTTCTTCAATAAAGATATAGAGATGTCATAGGACCACCATAGTGTCCCCATCACTTGAGATGTCAGGATGCTATATCCACAAGAGAAACTATTTCTCTTTCACATGCTATATCCACAAGAGAAACTATTTCTCTTTCACATGCTATATCCACAAGAGAAACTATTTCTCTTTCACATGCTATATCCACAAGAGAAACTATTTCTCTTTCACATGCTATATCCACAAGAGAAACTATTCTTCCTCTCTTGTCTCTTTTAGTTAGCATTGTTAGCACCTTTCTTGATGGTTTGCGAGTACAATTCCAATGTACTCACGGCTTTGTCCCTGGCTATTTACTTGGCCAGACTTGAAGGAGTTCGACAGATGAAGAAGGAGTTGACGACGTCTATGCGAGCTAGGAACGTCTTCCCAGTCAGTTGCCTGTAGGGTTAAGGCAGATGACTTGGGCTCTACGCTGCTGAAGTGATTCCGCTACTCTGATGATTAGATTAGGCCCTTCGAGGCTATTATGTAAAGATGGTCATGTGACCTCATTGTAATTTTCTTATTCCGTTTTGTAAAGGATGATGTAATTTGATATCAGTTCGGTTATGTGTTCACGGCACACTGATCATGGGAACGTGAACTGTATACATAACAGGGTATTTCGGACAGCTAGTCCGGGGTCCCCACAGAGCTGGTATCAGAGCTATCCTGACTGTAGGAGACCTTAGTTAGCATGGACGTTAGTTAGGAAACAAGTACTTGGGCAAAACTATTTACCAAACAAATTCTTTCTTTAGTCGGAAGCATAGCTTCTACTCCTCTTGTTTCTTCAAAACTTCTAAATTCTTATCTCTCCGCTTTATAGAAGTGTTTGAAAATTCTTACTCTATTGTCTCATCCACTTCAAACCTACATATTGGACGATGTCCCCAACTCAGACCGGAGACTCGAACTCAAAGATACATCAATCCCTCAGGAAGACTCATGTATCTCCAACAACAGCTGTTGAAGATTGGATGCCAACTCATCGTGCACATAAAGGGATGATAGCGTCATGTCTTTGGTTGTCACCAAAGTCTGTCAAGGAGCTGACCTTGTTCCTCCGTGGACTTGCACCTTTTTGCAGTCGTTAGGGATCAAGTCCTCAGTTCTTGACTAGTAATTTTTAGGCCAGCCACCAGAAGTTGTCGACTTTGGGAGTTCCCCAACAGCTACCCCTCTGAATACCTCATGTCCCCGGGATGTTGAGACTAGAAGATCTACACAGTTTTCGCCTCCGTCTCAACATCGACGACACCATACCAGGCCCGCTCCACCACCAAGTGCTCAGAGAATCCTTGTTGAAGTCAATGTCAGCAAGATGAAGACATCAACATATGTGACCAGCCCCAAACCTATAGGATGGATAGGACAAACTCAATCGGTTTGATTGAGCTACCCCCGCGCATTAGGAATTTCTGGGTACTTAGTGTACCATGTTTGGTTTGATGATTGCTTGTAGTTCCCTAGTGTGCTGCCTTGAGTGTTTGCATCTGTTTGTTGTGTGCATGTATGTCTTGCTATTTAGACGTTTCCGCCCTTTTAAATTGTTTGAAATTTGTAAAACAGAAATTAAAGATGGAAATCTGCCAGTGTACTGTTTTGCTAATAAAAATAGTTTGGTAGCTCGGATTGATGTGATTCCAATTGCACTAGAACCATTATGAAATTATCTTTCAGATGCCGCTGACCTTGTATTTTTAGGATTTTTGTGCGATTTTTAATAAATAAAACTTGATCACTGTTTCTGGTTAGTATTTTGAGTCTCAAAAATTGAAAAATAAATATTTTTGAATGATTCCAATTGTGTTGATCTTGTTTTGTTTCTGTGCATCTAGGAAAAATACCAGTAGCCTCTGTTAGTGGTATTTTGCCTCTGGTTATGATTGTATGGGTGTCGCATGCAATGATAGGATTAAAGTTTGCCTCGCCGAAGTATTGCTAACTGCTAGTTAGTTGGGTAGTTAACGAATGGCTCTAACTTTAACCTCGTTAGCAGTTGATTTTTCAACCATGAGAAAAACTAACTCAGACCCCTATCTACGCCCACTACTTTGAAGATCAGCCGAAGCATCTCTACTACGCCAACAAAGCAAAAGCCAATACCTTCAAGATCCGCTGAAGCATCTCCACTTCATCAAGAAAGCAGAAGCCCCTACCTTCAAGAGTGACTGCATCTCTGCGAGAAGCCATACTAACTTGGTCTAACCTTGGAGTATAATCGCGCTAACCTCGAGGATATCTTCTTGAAAACACCCTCTAGCACACCATCTAACAAGCTGAGGGACAATAGCGTCAAAGCCAAGCTACATCACATGGTTCATCTGGTCCTCATCAAGTGAAGCTCCTGAAGATACCTCAAGACTCAAGATTAGGTGTAATTTACCCGCTCACTTCTTAACTGGTTAAGTCACCACCGACCCTCAAGCTGAAGATTTGTCTTCGACGACCCTTGTTGCTACTTCATATGGAGACTACCCAGGAGCTCCCTCGACTTACTAACTTACCGCGCGTTATATGGTAGTAAACACCGTGAGTGCATCTTGAAGTCGTGGACTACACATCTCCCACGAAGATCCTTCAACTGATTTCGGAAGATCGACGACTTCTTCAGAAGCCCCAGACAGAACTACAGGGCAGAAGCTCTGAGTTTTTCCGAGAACCCGATGAAAAATCTTAAGGGTGGAAGACTTTGTCTTCCACTAAAAGTTGGAGCTAACCCTAACATTTTAAACCTTTCTAACCCACCGTTGGAAACGTGGGATGCACCAAACCCTCTTGAAGCCATGGACTACACAACGCCCTCTGAAGATGTTTTCAACTCAAGACGAGAGATTAATCCATTCTTCAAAAGCGCCCGACAAGACCCGTGGCCGAAGCTTTTTTTAACGCCCTCCCGGTGAACAATTTTAAGGGTGGAAGACTTCATCTTCCACTAAATTTAGGCTAACTCTAAAAAGTTTTCAACCCTGCTAAGGCACCATTGGAGTGCACTAACTTTTCCGAAGTCATGGACTCGCTAGGATTGATAAGAAGTTACAAGTCTAACATCTGCATGGAGTAGTCAACCTCTTCATGAAGCTCGCCATCGGCAGGAATCCATCATGTCTCCCAGAAGATGAAGCAACGACCTTCTCAACAATGGCACATCTACAGAAGAATGGAGTCTAACTTTAGTTAAACTTTACAACCCCTCTAGTTCTACGCTTAGTAATCTCGGGACGAGATTATTTTAAGGGTGGAAGATCTGTAACACCCCAACTTTTGCAACCTTGATTAGTTGTCCTTATTTCAAAAATCAGGGGGAACAAAAACTTTTTCTATAGACTAATTAAGATGAATTGCCTTGATCTGTTTGTTATGATGAATTGCCTTGATCTGTTGGTAGATGAATTGTCTTGATTTGCTTGTTGAGTTTTGTCTTGAGCTACCTCATAGAACAACACCCCTAGTGGTTAAACAAGCAACTCACCAAATAAAACACATGTGTGGCTTAGGAAGAATTGTTTTCCTTCTTACTACATCAAACCTCTCTCCTGATGACAACATGAGTGTGCCATCTTGATTTTTCTCTTTGTGGTACAAGATAGCTCAATCATCCTTAATTCAAAACTTGGGATCGTCTACCCCTAGCTACATCCCTCTCTTATACCCACTCATCCTTGTTGGTTTTGAGGCCATGTCGACCATCTGTGTTGACAGGCTTAAAATGTCCAGACTTTGGCAATTGATCTCTAAGCACCCACGACTGTTTTGATGACCTCACTACATGGATCTCATCTATGCAATACCCTCTACAATCTCCACGTCTTGCATGTCTCAGTCTACCCTTGCAACTCATATATTCAACTTGATCTTATACCCTATCCAATGATTCAACTCTAGATCACTTCCTTCACTTTTACCTCTTGTTTTTATTCAAGTTTAATCTTCACAAAACCAAGAGTGGGAATGATGGGTACATTTTGTAGCCACCATCTACCCTTGAGAACACTTCTCCCTAAATTAGTTTTCTCTCTCAAAAATCCTATTGATTTTCCTTCTCTAGTTTTGATCACAAAACTACTTCTAGTTTTACTAAAACTTTTCAAGATATTTCTTCAAGGAAAACAAGGAACTGAAATGGGTTTTGTTTTCTCATCCCATTTCTACCAAGTAGTGATTTCTAAAACATTATTTTCTATCTTGCCTTCTTTTTAACAAAAGGCTTGTTTATGGTACCTATACCATTTCTTGTTTTTTTAGATTTGAGAAAACTCTACTTCACTTGAGAAAGTAAGTAGAACATTTTGAACTCCTATGTTCCAACTAGTTCTCTCAACATTTTCAAATTCCATTCCACTTGAGTTCATTCCCAATTGTCCCTAGACAATTGAGGTGTTTCAAATACTTTTATTCTCTTCCATCATCACCTTGATCTCATAAATTGATGAGTTATGTCAATATATTCATCCTTGTGAGTATATGGATACTTCACTCACCTTCTCTCTTAACCTTGCTCTATCATTGACTAAACCACCATCACCATCCCATCTACCTTGGCATGCTCATGCATTGTTGCATGTGGCCAACCCCAATCCTTCAGTTTTGAATTCTAATAAAAACTTTTATTCATCAACTATACCTTGGGAACCATCTTCATCATAAGTTGGTCTCAACCAAAGTGGTGGAGATTATTCTCATGGCACATGTCACCTTCATACTCCTTTTTATCTATATGTATCTACTCCTATTTTTATCATTATCAAAGTCACTCATTGACATTATCTTCTCAACATCATGCCTTGAACTATTCACATGAATGTTGTGCATCT
Organism: Lolium multiflorum; assembly: GCA_030979885.1. NCBI lineage: Eukaryota > Viridiplantae > Streptophyta > Magnoliopsida > Poales > Poaceae > Lolium > Lolium multiflorum. Next base: position 127,526,734 of record CM061749.1, read on the forward strand.
CTCTCACATTTCTCTCTTGCTCATGACAAGAAAGGAGCCGCCATGACTTGAAATTCGGCCAGCCCCTCCTCTTCATTTCCTTGTCTTGCAAGCCTTGCCTCCCAACTACCCCAACAATAAATGGGCAGCCACCCACCTTAGCCAATCAAAAAGGAGGCAGCCACCATCCTCCCTCTATATAAGAGCTTGGCCAGCCACCTCCACTCCCCTTGGCTCATTTCTTTCACACTCCACTCCCTCATACCTTCCTCCCCTTCCTCCCCACGAGCTGCTGCTCCTCCTTAGCTCCATGGCCGGCCATGGCCATGGAAAGCCACCAAGATGGAGCTCCCCTCCTTCCTCAAGCTTCCCCTCACCATGAGAGCATCCCTCTCACTCTCTTCTCCCCTAATCTTTGATGAGTCCAGCTCACTTTCTCCTTTCTCCTCTCACTAGATTGGATCTTGATGCAGGTGCATGTTGGTCCAAGCATGGAGAAGGTTGAGCTATCCTCAGATCTGAAGTTCTTGAGCAAAGTTCGTCCAAAACCTTGCAGTAATTTCTGTATCTTGCTGTTTCAGATTCTGGTACGAACTTGTAAAATCCGCCAAATCTTGTGTGCAGATCCAAATCGAGTGATTCAAAGTTCCACAGATAGGTATTGAAAAGATCTACAACTTGGCGTTGGTCTCATCCTCAAATTCGTTACGGATTTTGCATGGTAAATAAAGTTCTGCAAACATGCAGAATCACTGTTTGTTAGATTTCTTCCGTTTTACAAAACCTTTTTGAGCAAACTCAACTGTGGGTGAAAGCCCTCTTCAGTACCTTCATTTTGGCGTTGGTTTCACTTCGAATGACCTCCTGAAACTGAAATGGTTCACAGATCAAGATCTGGTCAGATCTGACTTTGTCGAATTAAATCAGGAGCTTGGGAACGAATTTTTGAGTGAAACAAATTGGGTAAGAACCAGCTTTTCAATACCTTTCAGATGCAACTGACCTCATATTTTTATGAATTATGTACGATTTGTGGTGAATTAAACTTGTTCTGTGTGTTCTGCAGACATGGCTGTTAGCTTTTAAATCACCAAAAATCCATATTTTAACCTAATTGAGTGATTCCAACTTTGTAGGACTGCTGGATGTTTTCTTAATCATCTCCAACAAGTTTCAAACATTTATCTGTTATGAAAATCCAGTTGTAAAGAAAATGGTAAAAACATGCAGTAACCTTGTTAATCCATTTGTGAGAGTTTCAGAAACAATTTGAACCCAAATCCAATTGTGTATGCATCTCTGTTTAAATATCTTTCAAATGCCAGTGGTCTCATATTTTTAGGATTTTTCTACGATTTATGGCTTACAGATCTTGTTTTCTGTACAGCCAGATTCAAACAAATTCCTAAATTTGTAGGTTTAATATTTTTGAGTGAATCCAATTGGGTTAGTCTTGTATTAGTACTGGCCATCTAGGAAAAATAGTGTTAGTCTCTGTTCATGCATATTTGTTACTGTTAGTAATGTGTATGTGTGACATGGGTTGTTGAAGCAAAACTTTTTGATTTATTTGAAAACTCTAACCACCTCTTTGTATTAAAATTGGTCAACCAATGTTTTATTCTTGCAAAACAAAACCTCTGAAACTTAACCTTACTTGTATTGTTTGGCTTAAGTTTTCAAATGGTGTGGCATATCATTTACTTCCCATCCTTGTGTAGTGTTATGTAAGCTTTATAAAATAGAGAGAATGATTTCCCGCTTTTCCAAAAATGTTTCAAAATATAATATGAATGTTTGTGATGCCAAACTAATGCACTTGTCCTCTTTATGATGTTATCTACCAGGGGATACTTAGTTGTGCCATGGTGATACCGAGAGAGGCAATTGCTAAGTTGTGATACTCTCATACCTTTACTAGGTAAATAAAATGGGTTTTCTTTTAGAGTTGCTTTGTAGTATCTATAAGTTCTTTGTATGTTAGCCCGTAGTAAGGTGGTTAGCTATTGCTTGTTGATTGTTGAATGTTGCATGCTTGTTATGATTGGTGCAATGTGATTGATTGTGTTCCTTTTATATTTTCCGACGATAGATGCGAACGATTCCGGAGAAGAAGAAGAAGTGGATCGGACAAGGATTTTATTTATATTGTTGGAATTCTTATTTGATGGAGTTGAAGAAGTCCAGGGACAAATAAGCCAAGGCAAGCCATCTTTTGATCTCTGATTTGGTGTCTAGTTGGATGTCATTTGTTGATGTCCAAAGCACCTTGATTCTATGTGTGTTATTCTCTCTATTTATGTCATCTATGTGTGATTGCAAGTGGGGTACTCCCTAGTGGTGATACTCCACTATTGTCGTTGTGATTATGGGATGCATGGTATCATGGCCGTGCTATTCCACTTGGTCATCTTGTATGCTCAACTTGAGCATCTTCCCTCTCAAGATAGTAACTTACACCACACTCACCACTTTTGTAGTTTAGAGGTATCAATGTCATGATCTTGGTGTATTCTCAACTTGAGAGGAGTATGCCGTGTACCCTATTGGAGAGTATGTTGGATAGTGATACTCCACTATCTAAGTTGTATACTTAGCACCACAAATCTGAAAGTATAATCCTCCTTGTGTTGTCATAATACATGCTTACCTTAAGCAAGTATGATCCACTCCATTACCCCTTTTTACACCATCTATGGCGTGATGACTCTCATCTCGGCCATAGTGCAATAGTAGTTCCACTCATGAAACTATAGGTTGGGAACCCCTCAAGGCTTACCTTGTTGTAAATGTTTGTGAAAACCTTGGGTAAGTTAACTCTACCCAAGCGTATGTTTTGGAAAGGAAAAGTTCTTGGACAAGGATGTTGGAGGGATATACCTTGGGTAAGTTAACTCTACCCAAGGGTATGTTGTGGAAAAGCAAATGTTTTGAACAAGGTTGTTCGGAGGAATATGGTTGGTTGTTGGCAAATAAAGGAAGTGTGGGTAAAATGTTTTTAAAGGAGCACTGCGTATAAGTGTACGCCAGCCCAACTTTTATTGCGCAACCACTCTACCCCAACGTGGGCACGGGGCTTAGCCCTAGTTTGTTGAAGCTGGCATGAGACACCTTCAGAACTCTCTAGGAGGGTCACGATGACCTCTGACGCCGGGTTGCGCTCTGAAGGAGGCAATACACTGTAGTTGTCTATAGCCGGACGATTACTGAGGGTCTTCTGTCGTGGCGCCGGAGATACGCTCAAAAGGAGGTATGCTGCCGGGGTGCCGGGAAGGGGTAAGCCCGCAGGGAAGGACTCATGTCAGTGGAGATAAGCGAAAGGTTATGTTCGGGTATCCGTCGTGGCATACGTTGTTATGCGGGGATGATGCCCACACGATAGGTATCCGGATAGTTGTGGGGAAAGTGTGCAAACTCTGCAGAGTCAAATCTATTCGAATAGCCGCGTCCGCGGTCATGGACGGGTTGCAAAGGCCTACCTTAACCTGGGCTTGAGTTTTGTTTTGATAAATGCTTTGCAAAGAAAGTGTTGTGTTGGATGTACCGGAAGGGTACGGAAAAAGGGCGTGTGTCGACCATATGGAGATGGTCGTGGAAAAATAAGACTAAGTGGGGAACTCTTTCCTAAATGTTTCTTGAAGAGGAACTCTTCTTTAACAAAGATATGGAGATGTCATAGGACTTCCTAGCATCCACATAAAATGAGATGGCGGTATGCTCTTCTTCAATAAAGATATAGAGATGTCATAGGACTTCCATAGCGCCCGCATCAATTGAGATGCCGGAACGCTACCTCTTCTTTAAAGATATAGAGATGTCGTAGTCTATCTTTGAAGTATCTTCTTCAATAAAGATATAGAGATGTCATAGGACCACCATAGTGTCCCCATCTCTTGAGATGTCAGGATGCTATATCCACAAGAGAAACTATTTCTCTTTCACATGCTATATCCACAAGAGAAACTATTTCTCTTTCACATGCTATATCCACAAGAGAAACTATTTCTCTTTCACATGCTATATCCACAAGAGAAACTATTTCTCTTTCACATGCTATATCCACAAGAGAAACTATTCTTCCTCTCTTGTCTCTTTTAGTTAGCATTGTTAGCACCTTTCTTGATGGTTTGCGAGTACAATTCCAATGTACTCACGGCTTTGTCCCTGGCTATTTACTTGGCCAGACTTGAAGGAGTTCGACAGATGAAGAAGGAGTTGACGACGTCTATGCGAGCTAGGAACGTCTTCCCAGTCAGTTGCCTGTAGGGTTAAGGCAGATGACTTGGGCTCTGCGCTGCTGAAGTGATTCCGCTACTCTGATGATTAGATTAGGCCCTTCGAGGCTATTATGTAAAGATGGTCATGTGACCTCATTGTAATTTTCTTATTCCGTTTTGTAAAGGATGATGTAATTTGATATCAGTTCGGTTATGTGTTCACGGCACACTGATCATGGGAACGTGAACTGTATACATAACAGGATCGACGTACAAGTCGCCAGTGAAGTTACTGGATCTCGTTCCTTGGTGGAATCTGCAATTCCCTCCCCTATATATACTATACAAGTCGAAGACTACGACCCTCTATCCCTATCTCCTTCACATCCTCTAAATTCATATTCCCATTTAGAATCGTTGGGCATGGAGGTTCCCCCTGGTAGCTTTAGATCGAGCTTTTGTCGACGATGCTAATTTGAGAAGACTGCTCACCTACGGTTTGTGCTCTCAATCCGCACAACCTCCATTTTGGCGGGTTAGTACTTTCTTCACTAGGTTCATCAAGATGTATTTTAATTTGGGCTAACAGTCGTGTTAATTTCCTTGTATTAAGCAGTGTTGTTCGTGCAAGAAGGTTGCATGCGACAGCTGCGCTAGGAACCTGCCCGGTGGCGCGTGCCCGGGATGCCAGGGCGTCTTCCAAGGTGAAAGTCCTCCATCTGAAAGCATGTACTTTTCCCGTGAATGTGTTATGGAAAAGAATGTGGTGAGAAGAACGTTCATCTGCGGTTTGTGCTCTCAAATCGCACGACGTCCACTATAACGGGTTAGTACTTTCTTCACTAGGTTCCACCCAACTATATTTTTCTTTGGGCCAACAGTCATGTAAATTTCCTTGTATTAAGCAGTGCATTCGCATGGGGGAGGGACATCACATTGCATGCGGAAGCTGCTTAAGAAACCTACCCAGTCTCGTGTGCCCGAACTGCGACGGCATCTACGAAGAGGATGAGGATTTAAGTAGATTTGCCTCCTTGTTTAAGGTGGATTGCAGCAACGATGGTTGCGACATGAGCGGCGACTTGCTCGAATACTTTCAACATGAGGCGACGTGCCCGCATGCGCCAACGAGACGGTAGGTGGTTGATCTTGCCGGTCTCGATGGAGAAGATGATCGCGCTTTGAGGCTAATCTGAGCTCGGTGGAGAAGGACCGGATGGAGTTTCCTTTTCTAGAACTAGAGTTCTTTTTGTACTTTTGGATGTCTTGTCTGTAGTTTCCTTTTACTTGGAGGGTCCTCCTAGCTTGCAGTCTGTAATCCCACCGTCATCATAATATAAAAGCAGTGTCGCGAGGTCCTTCGGGACATTTCTGTGTTCAAAAAATGTATGATTTTAGACATGTCGTCTATTTATGTGTGCGATGTTGTATCATCTATTACCGTGATTAGTTTGAACGTGTCCATGTCCTAGAACAAAACTTCGGCATGATGTACTTGTATGTTTAATTGAATTCGACCAAGTATAATGTGGAACCGATCATTGCGAGCATATGGAGATTGCGAACCGGTAATTGACAGGTGGTACATGCTCTATCTTAATCTTGTTTATCTAATGGTAATTGCAATTTATGCGGTACTGAAATAATTAGTTTTAGTTATAAACAGGGACTCTTCGGACGGGGGCTCCTTTTCAAACAAGACCGGGGAGATTTATGAAGTGCTAGAAGGGAACAAATTACTACATGAGTGTTTTGCGTGAAATGGTTAAAATTTGTAGTGGCAGATTGCCGCCAATGCAATTTTTCATGTGGTTGATATGGTAGGATGGACATTTCAAAATTTCACGAATTATTTCGGTTTGTGACCATATATTAAATTAGTTCTGGGCTCATTTCCATATAATTTGAAATTTCAACGCGAAGTACACGAAGTACAATTAAAAAAGGGGAAACTATATATACGTGATGTGCACTAAATGTGTGGTACCCCCCAAAAAATGACCAAACATATGCGTTGCATCCAAGTACGTAACACCCATATGGCAAACGAAAGCATTGAGTAGTTGTTTGTGATGTAAGTAATCTACATATATATCAAAATACCAAACATGGCACACCAAAATATTTTTTAGAAGAACTTACCAGATTTTGGCACCATGCATGTTGGAGTTTTTTTTTGACAGAATCCATCTTGGAGTTCGCATGGCTCTCTTCCGAAGTGAGAGGTGAGTTGGTTAATGCTAGAACCATGGCAAACTTCCGAATGTTAGTAATTTATCATGGATTCATCATTTGTGATGAAATACCTAGGAACAATGCCAAACATGACCTACCTATGTTCTTGAGAATATTCCCTTTCACCGATTTTGGCACCATGTGTGTTTTTAAGTACGTTTGCATGCCTTCTTGATTGGTTATTAAAATACCATGTCAAACTGTCGATACATGGAAAATTCCTTTGCTACAATCAAATAAACTTCGGGCTCCTTTTATTCAAAGGAATATGGAGGGCGTAGGAATATGAAAGGTGCATGATTGGAATGTTATGCCAAGTTGAATCCTATAGGAACATGATGTGTCTTTGATTGTGGCAAAGGAACTTTTCCATGAGGTATTAGCTAATGGTTTTTTCCTATAAGATTTGCACTACAAGATTCCTATATGAATAGTTCCTATGAATCAAATGACTTGTATAGGAATTTTTCCCATAAGAACCGAATCCAACATAATTCCTATGACAATCATATGAATCAAAGGAGCACGATTCCCATAGGATTGAAGTAGACATGACATCCCAATTCTATGATTTTCCTTTTCCTATACTTTCCATTTCCTATGAACCAAAGGAGGCCTAACTAGTTGGCCATACTGAAACAATTGCCAAATAAATGCCGTGCATCCTATGGCCCCCGTGAGTTTGACCTAAATTTGAAATCATGGTAAAAGGTGCTTAAAATAGGCAAATAAAAGCATGTAGTCAATTTTTTTTAGGATGTAGTACTACCTAGGGAAAATACCAAACATGCCATAATGCAAACTGTGTTTTAGAGAGTAGCCCTTCAAAAAAGTTGGCATCCACTTGTTGATTTTGCTATCGACATGACAAAATAACTGATCAGATGACCAAGTGGTAAAAATTGCAACAGATTAGACCACCACATGGTGGAAACTGCTAAAAATCATGAAAACTGCGAAGAAAAAGTTAAAGTGGTGGTTTGTGCAGCATATGGAGGATTGAGTAGTACAAGTTGGATGTGCACTACCGTGTGCCCGTGGTAATGTTCGCCTATTATGATGATGGCAAGAAAAAATGATGTTTTCTCTGCTGAAACTGTCCCGAGCTGATTTGACGAGACAAAATACAGCTACACGGCGTGCAAGGGACGGCTATACAGTACATTAGCTTCTTCTCGGGTCACACGCCTGCACCACAGGTGCAGTAAGTGCAGCAGAGACCAGAGAGAGAAGGAACGCCCGTATTATATTTGATTTCAATTCATATTGTTTTTTTCCTTGCCTCTCCGTCTTCTTCACCGCCATCTTCTCGGTGTTTTCAAGAGTGATTATCAAGTGGAGAGACAATTGCATTGGGAAAGTCTCTCCACTTGATAATCTCTGTTGAAAAACTCGCACGTCTTGTGAAATGTGAAGGCTGCACGCGTGGGGAAGGGAGACGCAAACGCCGCACCGCATCATTAGTAGTATACCTTTCTCTCCTCAGGCACCCCGGCTGGCCGCCCGCCGCAATAGTTCCTTGCATAGCGCTTGCCGTCTCCTCCAAAAACCCCCAGCGCACTTGCATCCGCCATCCACCTAAATCCACCGCCGAGTACCTTTCTGTCCTCACCACCGCCGCTGCGCCTATTCCCCTGTCCAGCAGACGACTGCGGCGTTGCGTGTGTCGCCGCCGTGTCAGATGGAGGCGGAGCCGCTCAACTCCCGAAGGCGGGTCGAGCCAGATCGGGAAGAGCCTCCGTCGAGCCTCGACCTCATCAGCCGCCTCCCCGACGAGATGCTGCACATCATCATCTCCCTCCTGCCCATGATATCCGCTGTAAGGACAACATTGCTCTCCAAACGGTGGCGCCACCTCTGGCGCTCCGTCCCACTTAACCTCCTCGTCGGCGACAACGACCTCATCAGCCGCCTACCGGACCAGATTCTCCACATCATCATCTCCCACCTGCCCACTGTATCCGCTGTAAGCACAACCTTGGTCTCCAAACGGTGGCGCCACCTCTGGCACTCCGTCCCACTTAACCTCGAGATCGACGACGAACTCGCCAAGCAAAACCACAAACGCATCGCCGCGGTCTCCAGTATCCTCGCCGCTCACCCTGGCCCCGCCAGAAGCGTGTCAATCGACCCCTTCAGAACCACTTGCAAGGTCGACACCACGCTCGACAGCTGGTTCCGGTCCAGCACCCTATCTTGCGTCGAGAACCTCAGATTCGATGCTGGAACTGTGATGCGCTCCTTCCCGCTGTCCGCGTTCCGCTGCGCGCCCACGCTGCGCATTGTCAGCATTTCTACTTGCTATTTGCCCGAGATTCATGCCAACTCCATGCTTCTTTTCCCCCAACTCAAAAGGCTCTTGCTCTATGACGTCTACATCTGTAAGGCGACGAACATCGACCGCCTGTTCACCCGCTGTATTGTGCTCGAGGCACTTCACCTTGAGGGGGTCCACGGGTTCACCCAACTCAACATTCAAATGCCAAATCTTCGTACAATTAGTGTGGCTAGCTATTGGAAACGCAACACCACCGAACTTATTCAGTTAGACACGGTGCAAATTATGGATGCATCTTGCCTCGAGAGATTGGTCATATGCGTTGATGATGTTCCACTACTAATCCAGGTCGCCAACGCACCAAAGTTGATGGTGTTGGGCTTTGCGTCGTACCCTGGCTGCCAACTTGTTATTGGACGCATAAACTTTTTGGTAGAACAGCCTTCTTCTTGTTGAATTAACTCACATTTTTGTTATTTTTTTGACATATGTACCATTGTCCTGTAGAGGATGATGCCCATAAGCTTGGAAAATTCTCTGTGCACAGTGAAGAACTTGGTTCTAAAATCTGACGGCCCTCGTCTGGATCAACTACTTGCATTTCTTAGATGCTTTCCCTGCACGGAGAAGCTATATATCCAGGTAAATTCGTTGTTGTTAACTGTTTACCACTATGAGCAAAAACTGTAGAGTTACATGGAGTTAACCTGTTATTACTTATTAGCCTAGATCAGTTGAACAATTGTACTAGAAGAACATCCACAATGGAGTTATATTATGTTGGTTCAAAACTAAACTTCTTGTCATACAATGTGTTGTATCTTGTGCATCTGTGAAGTTTCATATAAACACATGATAATATGTGATCTGTGTAAAAAAGAGAAGACATATGTAAATAGTGTGACTTACTATTTACACATCATTTGTTCTTTTTTTGTGTAGATCACATATTATCATATTTTTGGATGAAACTTCACAGAAGCACATGATAGAACACAATGTATGTCCAGACTTTTAGTTTACATTTTTTTTGGAAACTTGGAAGTGTCAAAAGAAAAATGGGGTGCACCCGCAACTAGTTGCGGATTGGAGTTTCCCATGTTGGTAACCTTTCCCCAACTTTACAATGACAATAACAGATGTAAAAAAGTGCATCTATCAAATTGGAACGTGTCAGGGGATTATGTTGTTCCACGGTCCTCAATTAACACATGATTCAACTCACCTGAGATATTCATTAGTTGATAGCTATGAAGTACTTTGTTATTGTACTGACTACTTAATTTGACTTCTTTGCAGTTTTATAGAACCGGCAATAAGGTTCATGTGCTGCATAATGAGCCAGCCTGTCCCATTGAATGCCTTGATCTCCACCTCAAAGAAATTTCGATTTCTGACTACCGAGGAAGGAGAAATGATGTTATTGTCTCCAGGTTCTTTATACAGAACACTAGAATGCTCAAAGTAATGAATTTTGGTGTAAGATATCATCACAAGGAGATCTGGTGGGATACCCAGTTCAAGCAGCTAGACCTGAAGAACACCGCTTATAGAGATGTTGATTTTCAGTTTGGATATTTACCATCCTTAGATAAGTTCAGCTCGGACGGTGTTCTTAGCTGGTTGGTACATGACTTGTCAGTGGCTGATCCCTTTGCTAGAGGGATATATGCAAGAGAAGGGCCAATTTCTGCATAGTGTTAGTTTAACTCCCTATATTTTGTACTGGTCTGAACAATATATTTTATCACTCTGTTAATGTAGTTCAGACTTGATGTTATTCTTGTGAACATGGTCTAATATTCTAATGCTTTCGCGATGTATGTACTACTAGTGATATTTACAGAAGCTAGCAATTGGTTGACAAAATTTACTAAAAAAAGCCTGTAACGCATGTTCACATTCAGTTCGTCAATGCTAGTGTTCACAGAGGAAAGGTTTATTGTTCACAGAGGCTGACATGTGGGGCCCATGAGCCAGCAGAGTCCTCAACGTTTCAAAGGCGGCAGGGAATCAAAAAAAAATGAAGTAGCCACAAATTAGGGTAAAAAATAACTCCAAGAAAGGAAACTTCTTTTGTAAATAGAGGACGACATGCGGGTCCCATTTTGCACGGGATCGAAAGAAAAAAGGCAAGTGACCAAATATCAGGAGCCAAAAATAATCCACGAAAAGAAACTTTTATTGTACATAGAGGATGACATGTGGGTCCCATTTTGCAATAGCGGTCTCATAGTTTCCAGGCGGCACAGGATCAAAAGAAAAAGGAAGTAGCCAGAAATCAGGGTGTCAAAAAATCCATGAAAAGAAAGATTTCAATTGGGCTGCATCTGGACATCTGGGCCTTCGAACTATCGTGCTGGAAGCCTTTTGACTCGTACAATTTAAGCCCACTCCAAAACAGGAAAGTCCTATGCTTGGCAAAAACAAAAAACAAGGAGATTCAACATATAAGTTTGTTTATGTAAAAACAAAGATTTAATTTATCCCTTTGAAATAGCTCAGAGCGAAATACACTGTTTATTGTCTGCAAAATAATCAAGATATCACATGTTTCTTGTACGGGGAGGCTGACATCAGGGACCCATGAGCCAGCAGCGTCGTCAACGTTTTAAAGGCGGCAGGGGATCGAAAGAAAAAATAAACCAAAAATCAGTTGGTAAAAATCCAAGAAAATAAACATTTATCGTTCTAAGAGGATGACATGCGGGACCCTTGAGGCAGCAGCATCCTCAACCTTTGCATAAAGAGGATTTGCAGTACGGGGAGGCTGACATTGGGGACCCATGAGCCAGCAGCGTCGTCAACGTTTTCAAGGCGGCAGGAGATCGAAAGAAAAAATAAGCCAAAAATCAGTTGGTAAACAAAACCAAGAAAAGAAACAATTACCTTTCTGAGGGGATGACATGCGGGACCCATGAGGCAGCAGCATCCTCAACTATTCTAAGGCGGCAGGGGATCAAAAGAAAAAGGAAATAGCCGAAAATCAGAGGGTAAAAAATAAATCCAACAAAGGAAACTTTTAGGATTTGCTAAGAAACAGTCGACTTATTCTTTTTTGGCCATCAGTCGAATTTCTGTCCAACCAATTAGGCATCGCGATTGTGGACTTGCACGTGTTTCTCTGAGCCACTGTGTACCGTACTTAGGGCATGTACAATGGTAGAGAAGGCATGCCTTCCCTTACCCCGCCACATCAGCTAGAGAAGGCATTAGATATAAGTCATACAATGCATTATCTCTTACAGCCATCTCTAGCAATTAATACGAATAATTAAATTTTGGTAGGAAATTTGTTGCTAAGGGAAGACATATGTGATACAACGGAGAAAATAGTCTTCCCTTATTTCCTAAGAGATGATCCCTTAGCTAAGGGAAGACAACCTTCTCTCTCTTCGTTCTCTTTCCTCCAACTAAGCAAAAAATCTGACGTGGCATCTCTAAGGGAAGGCTGACATCACCGCATTGTACATGCCCTTAGCCATCTGCTATAGCTGCACACGTTTGTGTGGGGAGGTTTTGGATGTAAAACGCGTGCATGACTAAGTCAGCGGATAGATATTTACTGAACTTTTTGTGTAAATTTGTATATGACGAATTACAGTCCATTACACTGGTATTTACATGATTTGGAACATGTAAAATTAGGCAAACAAGTCTGTAATTTTACTTTCAAATCATGTAGACGATTTTCTTTCAGTTTCCCCATCTCACAGTTTACAGTCCATTACAACTATGTTTACATAATACAAAACATGTAATTTTCGCCAAACAACGTTTTAAGGTCTTTAAATCATGTATTATGGATTTTTTTTCTGTTTGCAACTTGTTTGTCTGTTGCTAATTATAGGGATTTAGCCCACATACAAGGCTTGGTAAAATTCTTTTTTTATGGGCTTGACTGATTTTTGCCTATGCCATGTGCCGTCTTATAATTTGAAGAAAAACTGACTTACGCTGAATTGAAAATCAGTCAGCTGACAAATAGACATCCCCAACTTTTATTGTTCATAGAGGATGACATGCGGCACCCATGAGCCAGCAGCCTCAACGTTTCAAAGTCGGCATGAGATCGAAAGAAAAAGGCAAGTGACCAAATATCAGGAGCCAAAGATAATCCAAGAAAAGAAACTTTATTGTACATAGAGGATGACATGCGGGTCCCATTTAGCAGCAGCTGTATCAACGTTTGAGAGGCGGCAGGGATCGAAAGAAAAAGGCAAGTGACCAAATATGAGGTGCCAAAAAAATCCAAGAAAAGAAAGTTTTATAGTACATAGTGGATGACATGCGGGTCCCTTGAGCCAGCAGCTTACTCAACGTTTCAAAGGGGGCAGGGGATCAAAAGAAAAAGGCAAGCCAAAAATCAGAGGGTGAAAAAAAATCCAACAAAGGAAAGTTTTATAGCACATAGAGGATGACATGCGGGTCCCATGAGCCAGCAGGTTCCTCAACGTTTCAAACGTGGCATGAGATCGAAAGAAAAAGGCAAGTGACCAAATATCAGGAGCCAAAAATAATCAAAGAAAAGAAAGTTTTCAACGTTTCAAAGGCGGCAGGGGATCAAAAGAAAAAGGAAGTAGCCAGAAATTAGGGGGCAAAAATAACTCCAAGAAAGGAAACTTTTATTGTTCGTAGAGGATGACATGGGGGACCCATGAGCCAGCAGCTTACTCAACGTTTCAAAGGTGGCATGAGATCGAAAGAAAAACGCAAGTGACCAAATATGAGGTGCCAAAAATAATCAAAGATTTATTGTACATAGAGGATGACATGCGGGTCCCATTTTGCAGCAGCGGTCTCAATGTTTGAAATGCGGCTTGAGATCAAAAGAAAAAGAAAGTAGCTAGAAAGTAGGGGGTCAAAAAAAATCCAAGAAAAGAAAGTTGATGGACATAGAGGTTGACATGCGGGTCCCATGTGCCAGCAGCTTACTCAACGTTTCAAAGGGGCCAGGGGATCAAAAGTAAAAGGCAAGTGACGAAATATCAGGAGCCAAAAATCAGAGGGTGAAAAAAAATCCAAGAAAACAAACTTTTATAGCACATAGAGGATGACATGCGGGTCCCATGAGCCAGCAGGTTCCTCAACGTTTCAAACGTGGCATGAGATCGAAAGAAAAAGGCAAGTGACGAAATATCAGGAGCCAAAAATAATTCAAGAAAAGAAACTTGATTGTACATAGAGGATGACATGCGGGTCCCATGTGTAAGCAGCTTACTCAACGTTTCCAAGGCGGCAGGGCATCAAAAGAAAAAAGGAAATAGACAAAAATCAGAGAGTGAAAAAAAACCATAGAAAATAAACTTTTATAGCACATAGAGGATGACATGCGGGTCCCACGAGCCAGCAGGTTCCTCAAAGTTTCAAACGTGGCATGAGATCGAAAGAAAAAAGGCAAGTGACCAAATATCAGGAGCCAAAAATAATCCAAGAAAAGAAAGTTTATTGTACGTAGAGGATGACATGCGGGTCCCATTTTGCAGCAGCGGTATCACCGTTTGAGAGGCTGCACGGGATCGAAAGAAAAAGGCAAGTGACCAAATATCAGGAGCCAAAAATAATCCAAGAAAAGAAATTTTATTGTACGTAGAGGATGACATGCGGGTCCCATTTTGCAGCAGCGGTCTCAACGTTTCCAAGGCGGCACAGGACCAAAAGAAAAATGAAGTAGCCAGAAATCAGGGGGTGAAAAAAATCCAAGAAGAAAGATTTCAATTGGGCTGCATCTGGACATCTGGGCTTTCGAACTATCCTGCTTGGCCTTTTGACTCGTACAATTTCAGCCCACTCCAAAACAGGAAAGTTCCGAATTTTCTAAAAAAACAGGAAAGTCCTATGCTTCGCAAAGACAAAAAAACAAGGAGATTCAACATATAAGTTTGTTTATGTAAAAATAAAGATTTAATTATCCGTTTGAAATAGCTCAGAGCGCAATACATTGTTTATTGTCTGCAAAATAATCAAGATATCATATGTTTCTTGTACGGGGAGGCTGACATCGGGGACCCATGAGCCAACAGCGTCGTCAACGTTTTAAAGGCGGCAGGGGATGGAAAGAAAAAATAAACCAAAAATCTGTTGGTAAAAAATCCAAGAAAAGAAACATTTTCGTTCTGAGAGGATGACATGCGGGACCCATGAGGCAGCAGCATCCTCAGCGTTTATTGTTCATAGAGGTTGACATGTGGGACCCGTGAGCCAGCGGCGTCCTCAACGTTTTAAAGGCTGCAGGTGATCGAAAGAAAAAATAAGCCAAAAATCGTTTGGTCAACAAAATCCAAGAAAATAAACATTTACCGTTCTGAGAGGATGACATGCGGGACCCATGAGGCAGCAGCATCCTCAACGATTCCAAGGCGGCAGGGGAAATATCCAGAAATTAATGAGGGGTTCAAAATAAATCCATCAAAGGAAACTTTTATTGTTCATAGAGGATGACATGTGGGACCGACCTGCCAACAGCGTCCTCATCGTTTCAGAGGGGGCAGGAGATCAAAAGAAAAAGGCAAATAGCCAGAAATTAGGGGTAAAAAATAACTCCAAGAAAGGAAACTTTTATTGTTCGTAGAGGATGACATGCGGGACCCATGAGCCAGCAGCTTACTCAACGTTTCAAAGGCGGCATGAGATCGAAAGAAAAAGGCAAGTGACAAAATATCAGGAGCCAAAGATAATCCAAGAAAAGAAACTTTATTGTACGTAGAGGATGACATGCGGGTCCCATTTAGCAGCAGCGGTCTCAGCGTTTCAAATGCGGCTTGAGATCAAAAGAAAAAGAAAGTTGATTGTACATAGAGGATGACATGCGGGTCCCATGAGTCAGCAGCTTACCATACGTTTCCAAGGCGGCAGGGGATCAAAAGAAAAAGGAAATAGCCAAAAATCAGAGGGTGAAAAAAATAAAGAAAATAAACTTTTATAGTACATAGAGGATGACATGCGGGTCCCATGAGCCAGCAGGTTCCTCAACGTTTCAAACTTGGCATGAGATCGAAAGAAAAAGGCAAGTGACCAAATATGAGGAGCCAAAAATAATTCAAGAAAAGAAAGTTTTATAGTACATAGAGGATGACATGCGGGTCCCATTTAGCAGCAGCGGTATCACCGTTTGAGAGGCGGCAGGGGATCAAAAGAAAAAAGAAATTGCCAAAAATCAGATGGTGAAAAAAAACCAAGAAAATGAACTTTTATAGTACATAGAGGATGACATGCGGGTCCCATGAGCCAGCAGGTTCCTCAACGTTTCAAACGTGGCATGAGATCGAAAGAAAAAGGCAAGTGAAAAAATATCAGGAGCCAAAAATAATTCAAGAAAAGAAAGTTTTATAGTACATAGAGGATGACATGCGGGTCCCATTTAGCAGCAGCGGTATCACCGTTTGAGAGGCGAGGGATCGAAAGAAAAAGGCAAGTGAAAAAATATGAGGAGCCAAAAATAATTCAAGAAAAGAAAGTTTTATAGTACATAGAGGATGACATGCGGGTCCCATTTAGCAGCAGCGGTATCAGTTTGAGAGGCGGCAGGGATCGAAAGAAAAAGGCAAGTGAAAAAATATGAGGAGCCAAAAATAATTCAAGAAAAGAAAGTTTTATAGTACATAGAGGATGACATGCGGGTCCCATTTAGCAGCAGCGGTATCACCGTTTGAGAGGCAGCAGGGGATCGAAAGAAAAAGTCAAGTTACCAAATATGAGGTGCCAAAAAAATCCAAGAAAAGAAAGTTTTATAGTACATAGTGGATGACATGCGGGTCCCATTTAGCAGCAGCGGTATCACCGTTTGAGAGGCAGCAGGGGATCGAAAGAAAAAGGCAAGTGACCAAATATGAGGTGCCAAAAAAATCCAAGAAAAGAAAGTTTTATAGTACATAGAGGATGACATGCGGGTCCCATTTAGCAGCAGCGGTATCACCGTTTGAGAGGCAGCAGGTGATCGAAAGAAAAAGTCAAGTGACCAAATATGAGGTGCCAAAAAATCCAAGAAAAGAAAGTTTTATAGTACATAGAGGATGACATGCGGGTCCCATTTAGCAGCAGCGGTATCACCGTTTGAGAGGCAGCAGGTGATCGAAAGAAAAAGTCAAGTGACCAAATATGAGGTGCCAAAAAAATCCAAGAAAAGAAAGTTTTATAGTACATAGAGGATGACATGCGGGTCCCATTTAGCAGCAGCGGTATCACCGTTTGAGAGGCGGCAGGGGATCGAAAGAAAAAGGTAAGTGACCAAATATGAGGTGCCAAAAATAATTCAAGAAAAGAAAGTTTTATAGTACATAGAGGATGACATGCGGGTCCCATTTAGCAGCAGCGGTATCACCGTTTGAGAGGCGGCAGGGGATCGAAAGAAAAAGGCAAGTGACCAAATTTGAGGTGCCAAAAATAATCCAGGAAAAGAAAGTTTTATAGTACATAGAGGATGACATGCGGGTCCCTTAGCAGCAGCGGTATCACCGTTTGAGAGGCGGCAGGGGATCGAAAGAAAAAGGCAAGTGACCAAATTTGAGGTGCCAAAAAAACTCCAAGAAAAGAAAGTTGATTGCACATAGAGGATGACATGCGGGTCCCATTTAGCAGCAGCGGTCTCAACGTTTCCAAGGCGGCAAGGGATCAAAAGAAAAAGGAAGTAGCCAGAAATCAGGGGGTCAAAAAATCCAAGAATAGAAAGAATTTTGGTTCATAGAGGATGACATGCGGGACCCATGATCCTGCATCGTAAACGGCTCGATCGGAGAACGTTGAACGAGATGGCGCGATCTAGAAAAAAACAATGCCAGAGAGGCTGCCATCTGGGCCCTACATCCCTCGGCGGTGCGGATTTGCGTTGACTCGGCCGGCGAACCCGAGATTTCGAGATGCACCATGTCCCGGGCCACCATACGCCACGTTTTGGCCGCTTTCGTCGGGCTAGGTGGCCTCAAAAACGAGAAAAAAAAGTTTTGACATGCACCACGGAGGGACCAAAATCGTCGGCCATGGTACACCAGCAACCACGGCGCGACTTCAACTTCGTCGGCCATGGCAACTTTTCTTGTAGTGTATACGCAAGTCGAGCCGAAAAATGGATGCGTGCTGGCCTGCCTATCCGTTGAGTGCGTTAGGTCGGCGGCGTGCGTGTGGCCGGAGTACAAGGTGAGTATGTCGTCGCACGGCAAGCCATTACTTAATCGCTCTGAGATTGGTTTAATGCTCCCCAACTATACGGCCACTATTCTGGCGAACAGCACGACCACGCCGGGCGCCGCCAAATGGTCGGAACTAGAGCGGTCGTTGCAATGGTATCAACCGTGCACGGAGCTGACTATCTGGGTTCGCATCGACAGGTGATACATGCGCCTATCTTAATCTTCGTGGTTATCTAATTGAAATTGCGGTTTATGCAGTACTGAATTAATTATTTTTTGTTGTCAGAAAGTTATCGTCGGACGGAAGTTCCTATTCGGAGCGGCGGGTTTAGGTTGCCAACTATGGGCTTTTTTCATTCAGAGGATTCACCAGGGCGGCCCTAACGACGATATATGATCTTATTTGGCGGAGAGGGTCCAACACTAAGCGCTTGATTGTATTCTGTGTTTATGTTCACATACTCTATGGTGTAAAATACTGTACTATGGAATCCCATGTCCGATTAAATGCACCTCTGGACCCTGCCAGGCATTTCCCTTGTTATCTTTTCTTTTTACACATACTGTAACCATTGTTCAACGCGCAGTCCATTGGCTTGGGTGCTAGATGCTTCCTCGGGAAGGTACCCTATCTTGCCCATTTGAGAACACACGTCCCTATAATTGCTCAGAAGCCCCGCGAGGGCACGATGGTCTTTTCTGGGTGTATGTAAGATTTATCCTTGACCAGCCCTCCGCCCTTCTTCTCTTTCTGTTCTGCTGGTAGCTAGTAACTAGCCTTCACCAGCCCTCCACCCTAACTACTGAGTAGTAAAGTACTACGTACCTCGCAAGCCATGGCTCCATTGAGCCGGGCGGCCCGGCGGCAGGATATCCTAGGGAAGACGATGAGGACTAGGACCGCCGAGAAAAACTCATCTAGCCAGCTAGCGCGTCGTTGTATGGCCACTTATGATCGCCTGAGCATTCTCGCAGAGCAGTCTATCCTCTATTCGATGGAGAGCGAGCCAGTGGGCGAGGGTTCGTCCGGGTAGGTTTCTAGTGGCGTGTCCTCCAGTTCATTCTTATTTTCTAACTGTTTTTTCCATTTATTTACATCTCACAGGGCCGGCGGTTCAAACGTCTACCCGGTAACCCCCACGACGGTGGCGCCCCAAGTCCGGTCGTCGGAAGCTGAGTTCGGCCCCGTTTCACGGCCAAGCCAGGTAGGCTGTATGCCTCTATCCACTTTTTTTTAATACTCCCTCCAATCCATTTTAATAGACTCTGATTTAGTACTCCCTCCGATCCATTTTATTTGACTCAAATTTAGTACTACTCCGGTTCATATTAATTGACTCTAATATGGATGTATCTAGACACATTTTAGTTCTAGATACATCCATATTGAAGTCAATTAATATGAATCGGAGTCTAAATTTGAGTCAAATAAAATTTGTACAACTTTGTACTAAATCCGAGTCAACTAAAAGGGATCATAGGGAGAATACAACTTTACTAAATCCGTGTTTACTACTACTACTACTAAAAGGGATAGGATGGAGTAGTTTATGTAATCACGGCTTTCCTTTTAATTATGTGTTGATGAACACTGTGATATTTGTGGAGCGTCCATGTGATGTCCATTCCTGTATCAAGATCTGTGCTAGAAATTAGTAGTACTCCTATTTTTTTGCGTGTAATTACTCATATATGAATTGGTTGGATTCTTTTTTGTTCCATACAATGATCGTGCCAGCAAATGGAGGTGAACATGGCCCACATAGGCAGCCAGCTGGGGAATGAACTCTCCCTCACCCCAGAGTTTGAGCCTGTTCACGTAGATTTGGCGTCCGAGAACAAGATCTGCCATAATCTTCAGCAAGGCATCAATACCTTTACTGCCGAGCTCGACAGGCTTAATGAGCAGAACCGCGTTTGTGTGGAACTGCATAACCAGAGCGTCACATTGATGAATGATGATGATGCAAACACCACCATCAAGGGCGAGGGTTCGTCCGGGTAAGTTTCTAGCGGGGTGTCCTTCAGTTGATTCTTATTTTCTAACCGTTTTTACATTTATTTACATCTCAAAGGGCCGGCGGTTCAAATGTCTCCCCGGTAACCACAACGACGGTGGCGCCCCAAGTCCGGCCGTCCGAAGCTAAGTTCGGCCCCGTTTCCCGGCCAAGCCAGGTAGGCTGTATGCCTCTGTCCACTTGTTTTTTTATAGTTTATGTAATCACTGCTTTCCGATTAATTATGTGTTGATGAACCCTGTGGTATTTGTGGAGCGTCCGAGTGTTGTCCATTCCTTTATCAATATCCATGCTAGAAATTAGTAGTCCTATTGTTTGCGGGTAATTAATACTCATATATGAATGGGTTGATTTCTTTTTTTTTCATACAATGATTGTTGTAGCAAAAGGAGGAGAACAAGGCCCACATAGGCAGCCAGCTGGAGAATGAACACTCCCTCACCCTGGAGTGTGATCGTCTTCACAGAGTTTTGGCGTCTGAGAAGGAGATCTCCTTTCATCTTGCGCAATGCGTCGACATGCTTAAGCAGCAGAACGCCTACTGGGTGGAACTGAACAACAAGAGCGTCACATGGATGGATACTGGAAGCAACCTCATCAAGTATCTCATGGAACAGAAGTTGAAATTAAAGCTCAAGAGGCAGATCTCGAGGGTGCTAATGCGCGGACAAACCGCCGTCCTTAAGGCGATTATCAAGGAGAAGGAGGATCTCCGTGCACAGCTAGCGACCTATATCTCGGCGTCCACCAAGAGCGTCCCTGAGTAGGAGATCTTGTTCTGCTAGTTAACTGCTTCATCACCTTAATATCGCCATGTGCTCGTAAAACTGCTAGTTAACTTTCTGTTGGTATGTTGCACATTTGATCTGAACTTTGTGTTTTGCAATGCACAATTGATCAACTACTAGTAAGTGTATATTAAAATGGCGGGATACTCTTTTTAGCGGCGAAAATTTTCCATTTGTTGCTATTGTAGCGAATCTAAGCCCTTCAGAATCTTCCCTATCGTCAAGAAAACTTTCCAAAAACATAAGCATTTTGGAGGGAAACCTTGATGATATAGGCTATGAGGATGATCCTGGGTTGTGGTTCTTAGCGTGATCTGTAGATGGCAGTATGCTTCTTGTTCATACCTGAGGCTTTACTGAGGCTGCAAGATGTTCTCTAAGGACACTGTCAGTTATGTTCAGATAAGCTAGGGAAGAGATTACTGGTCTTGGAGCATATTGTCTTTTCGTGGGATTGAATTATCCGCTCACATTGCAGTAAATCATGCATATTTCGATTTATATTTTGGTGGAGTTTCATTCGATTTGAATAATTGGTTTGTGAGCAAATAATATTTAGTTTAAACTAGTGCTCGAATACGTAAGAAGCTATTTAATCACAAGCTAGTCATCCGAATGGGATGAAATATTCATAGATTTTAAAACAAGGCATCTACATATTACTGGATTTTTTTCAAAATTTTCTGAATAGTTTTTTCTTTTTTAGCTTCGAAATAACAGATAGTTTGGAACGTTGGATCTCGAAAGATGGTAGATGGTGGCACCTAGTCACAATGAGACTTGGAAGCATCAAGTCACTGAAGCTCCTCCAAACCAAGCTAGGAAAGGCATTGAAAATGAAGTTCTGCTCTAAAACATCTCTCATTTCATTTTGGTGCTCGCGCGGTTGCATGCTGCCCACGTGTTAAGGTACGTGTCTCTGGCATAGAGTACTACGATTATCGGCGAAAAATATATCGTAATGGAAACTGTAAAAAAAGCCCTCTCTGCTCAAGCTGATGTGACGAGACATCACTGCACCAAACGTCGTCGCAAATTTATAGATGGGTGGCGTGCTAGTCTACCATCTACCAACAGTCAAATCGGCGCCCAGTCGCAGCAGCAGCAGCCTAGAGTACTGCCTAGGTTTTGCCCCTTGCATGTCTATCATCTTTTTCTTCACCCTCGCAGAATCACGCGCACGCGCAGGATCTCGATCCCCACCACGCCGCATCACTAGTACTATACCTTTCTCTCCTCACCCCACCCGGCCGCGGCGCGCATCGTTTCTTCCATAGCGCTCGCCCTCTCCTCCGAAAACCCCAAGCGAAGTTGCATCCGCCATCCATCTAAATCCATCTTCACCTGATGGAATATTCAAGGCTTTGCCGGTGCGGCGGGGACGGCCACTTGGAGGCTCTCACCGGCGACAACATCGACCTCATCGCTGCGCATCTGGACGTTACCTACACCGTCCGACTTGCCGCATGTTCCAGGGAGCTCTACGACCAGATCAGCAATGATGAAGGTAAGATGCACCATTGGGATGAACCCTGCCTGCTGATGCCTCCGCCTGCTTATTGGTTCGATGAACCCTGGTTCGTGGCGACAGCATCTCGTCTGCATGTTACCGTGTACGACCTGGTGCCCCTTGACCATCCTCGCCGTTCTGTCACCCTGCCGTTCATGCACGACAGAAAATGGCTTGGCGCGAACGGCGACTGGATCGCCGCCGCCGATCATCGTGGGTGCCAGTGGTGCCTTGTGAACGTCTACACCGAGCGACATATCCCCCTTCCATCCCCACCTGATCCGAAGATTGGTCATGGTGTTACATATCAACCTGCTACTAAAGATTGGTTATACTATCTTTGCTGGAGTCGAGCAATTAATTTGTTGAAGATTGTAATCTGCCAAGTGCCCACAAAAGGTGGGAGGTACGCAGATTACAAGCTCATCGCCTTGTTCGACAAAAGGATTTTCTACCTTGAAGGGGGTGGCGACTGGAGAATGCTGAAGAACCCTACACCTGAACAAATTGTGCCGGCGTTCTGTGATGCCATTGAACTCGGTGGCCAAGTTTTTGCGGTGGACGAAATTAGGGGCTGGACGTACTGCTGGGACACCCCAAATGGTATTTTTTCAGTCCTTATGTTGCATTGCATGATACACTGCCTTAATCAATGAAGTTATTCATGAACTACCTTGTTTATATTTTACCTTTCATAAATGACTTAATGATCACACCGCCTTTTGCTGAATATGAATGAACCGTTGCTTGCAATGAATTAGTACTAATTAGTCACCAACAAACATAGTATGCTCAGTATGTGATTGCATTCCTGAATTAGTAATTCTACGCCACTGCAGAATATGGATGTAATTAACCAGTATCTCAAAAGATAAGGTAGCACTATGAAGGCACCCTTTTTGATAACCTTTTACACCCATTGTTTCATATATAACTAATTGATTTTTGCTCCAAAAGGAGGACGAGAGACCCCCGCCATCTGCATTAGAGAGATGCATAAGGACTTTCATAAGTATATGACTTAACGATCACATCCTTTATCTGAATATGAATGAACCGTTGCTTGCAACGAATTAGTACTAATCAGTCATCAGCAAACATAGTATACTCCGTATGTGAATGCAATCCTGAATTAGTAACTCTATCCACTGCAGAATATGGATGTAATTAACAAGTATCTCAAATGTTAACGTAGCACAATGAAGGCACCCTTCTTGATTAACTTTTACACCCATTGTTTCATATAACTAGTTGATTTTTGCTCGAAATAGAGGGCGAGGTACCCCGGCCTCTGCATCGAAGAGATGCATATGGCCGTTATTTAGTACTCCATCTCATGAAACATGTTATAACTTTTTCTTACTTTTGATTTACTCCCTCCGTCCCACCAAAAGTGTCTTGAATATCTGCCTTCTCCTTTTTTCCCTTAGAAAAGTAACTCAATCAAAATCCAATTATTTACTAAACAAGAATGAAATACTTGTTATGCCTAATTTACTTAGTTTAACCTGTACCTTTTTTAATTATGTTCTTTATCCGGCTAGATTTTTCTTTGCCAAATTGCCCGAAGCTTATGCATATTTCAACCCCATCGTGGATGTTATGCCTGTCATACCTCTATTTTTTTCTTCTATTAGCCTTTGTTTGGCAAGCTGCTTTAAGTTTCCCATGAAATGTTTAGTACTCTATCTACCAAATTGAATGTTGTATTCATTCCAAAAAATCAACAAAATGTGTACAAGGCGAGAACTTTTATATTTTTATATTACTAGTATGTATGCACGTCAAACCATTAAAGATTCTGTTTGATAATCAAAAGAATATTTATAGCATGCCTTTCGCAAGTTTTGAAAGAATATATAAAAAATCTAAAAAAATAGATGTAGAGAATGTATTATTCTACCAGAGTGTAAAATCTGAAATTGAGATACCCTATATTCGGGCCGCACAAAAATGACAGAATCTGATAGATTTTGAAGTTACAAAATGTTGGAAAATATATGTCAGATTTTTTTGTTGTTGCAAAACCTTAAATATAAGATATTTTGATTTGGACATTTGAATGTTGGTAGAACACAACATTGTTGACACCCGTATTTAATCTCCGTTTTCTTTGGAACTTCAAAATGCAGCTCTCAAAATTTTCAAAAACCATGCTACATGTAGCTCGAGCTATATTCATGGTTTTCGAAAGAAAATATTGCCAGCAATGCATATATAAAATACGAAAACAAGAGTGGTCCTACAAAAAATGATGTTTCTTCCCATCAGTCGGCAAACGAAGGGAACAAATAAAAAATTAAAAATATGTGTACATCTAACACTCACTCATTTCTTATCTACCTTTTCCTTTGATGTTTCCTTGAGAGTTGAGACCGTAAGAACCTTCCATTGATCCATGTAGCAGTGCTGAATAGCGATTTCTTTGATGGGGTTATTCATATGCTTCAGGGGTTTCAGATATTTGGTCATTTTTTGGGGTAGACCCAAGGCTCACGTGATGGTTCTAAAATATTGTAGAGTTAGCTATGTGCACTCTTCACAGAGAATCCTGCTGTTGTGCACCGTTAGATTTAGCACTCCAAGGGTCATGATTGAAGCTCTATACTCAGTTTAAAACTGGACCAACTGGTAGATTGTCTGTACTCCTATATTGTATACAAATATCTAATCATATACACCGTTGGATCACTTAAGACAAAGGGAATTAACTACAACACAGGACTTAAACTTAAGATGATATATTTGTCAAAATTTGAATGTATCTATATGCTTTCACTGTCTAGATACATCTGAATTTGGACAAATCTCAGACACTTTCGGTGGGACAGAGGTAGTATATAACTGTGTATACACTAACTAGTGTCTAGTTTTGGCGAAGTTAAGACTTGTTTCGTGGGATGCATGCAGTATAACTGATATATTGGACACTCGATTTGAACACATGAATGACCAATGTCCTTAGCTTACATAGTCGTATTTATACTGTGAGCATGAACGATGAACAATGCTGCTGTTTGAATATGGTTGCCAGTAACACCCTATTCGTCTCCATTTCTAATATTGCAGAAAACCCGATGTCCATGTTCGTAATCCCGCCACCGGTGGTGGATGATCAGCAGTACGCGTGGTTCCTCGCTCCAACTGCTGATGGCAAGCGATTGATGATCATCCTTACAGTAAACAACATTGGGATTGCCAATGCTGAAGTACCTCATGACATTCCCTATGCTGCTAATGGGCTTCAGCTACGGCAGTATCCTCCTGTTGCCACCTACGTCTTTGAGCAGGATCCCATATCTCTGTTCGTTGCAGCACGTGCAGGGGACTTTCATTGGAGGCAGGTTAACAGCCTCGGCGACCACTCTCTGTTCCTCGGACTCAATTACCCGATCATTGCCAACCTGAAGAAGCGTGAATCCAAAGCTCCTGATGGCACATTGGTTCCATTCATGAGGAAAAACTGCGTCTACACAGCATACCGGAAGTATCTTCATAATCAATACCCTAAAATTTTGCGCTGCAACCTCCAGCCAGATGAAGGTGAGACTGTGGGAGTTATCAGCCTTCCCAGAGTTAGTTGGGGTAGTGTCCGACAAGCGGCTATGTGGTTTAAGCCTGCTTTAAACATTGCCCGTTCGGTGTTACCTTTAAAAAAACACTGACACACTTTTTTATTATGCTTGAAGTGTTGAGAAGTAGTACACTGTTTTTAGTATGTACTAGTTTGAATCAGTTTATTTGAACACTGCCCTGCTTTTGTATTTCGTGTTGCCTTCATATTATAACCCATGCATGGCTGTTTTAGGATTGACTTTATTTCAGCACTATAATTACAATGTGTGTACGTCCTTTATAATATAGCCACCTCTTGTTGATCATAGTCATGAGAGGACCATTCCTATTTTTTCGCCGCTAAAGGGTAAAGTACATCCCTGGGGGCAGCGATTCTTGCTGCAGGCCACTAAACATGCATCAACTATGAGCAAAGAAGTTGATGTGCGACCTAGGTGACTGTGCGGACCCCACATGTTAACCAAAGAAACAAACATGTCAATACGGAACTAATGTACATACGACAACTCCTATATGATATGTGTACGATTGAGCATCTGGAGGTGTGCTGCCACCTGCTTCCTCACACGTTGGGTTTGATCTTGTGTTGCGTACACGGATCGGACTGAAATTGTCGTGTGCATAGCAAGGTTCATGTCAAGTCTAGGCAACAAATACTTTTGGGTTTCAACGGCCATCTACATGGTATTTGCTATAGGCCTACTTGCTCAGGCTGTTGAAGCCCAATAACTAGAAATGGGCTTTTCTGCTCATGCAATTTCGGCCCTTTTCTAATGAACCATAGATCCTATGATGGCAAAAAACAAAAACACGGAGATTCTGCATAAAAGTTGTTTTTATTTATTTAGAATTATCCGGTTGCAATTTTTGAAACTGCTCATGGCCAATATGAAAATCCTTGATCGCTCCATACCCACACGGATCACGGTATTTTTAAAAATTCATAAAGTGGATTTGAAATTTAAAACATATCCTAATAATTCCATGATTTATTCTATTAACTTGCAAGATCTTGGAGCGAAAGAGCTTGTATTAGCAGCGTCGTCAACGTTTTTAAAGACGGCAGAGGATCGGAAAAAAATCAGTTGGTAAAAAAATCCAAAAAAAAAGAAACATTTATCGTTTTGAGAGGATGACATGCGGGACCCATGAGGCAGCAGCATTCTCAACGTTTCCAAGGCGACACAGGATTTTAAAAAAGGCGAAATAGCCAGAAATTAGAGGTCAAAATAACTCCAAGAAAGGAAAGATTTATTGTTCATAGAGGCTGACATGTGGGACCCATGAGCCAGCAGAATCCTCTAAGTTTCAAAGGCTGCAGGTGATCAAAAGAAAAAGGAAGTAGCCAAAATTAGGGGTAAAAAATAATTCGAAGATAGGAAACTTTTATTGTTCGTAGATGATGACATGCGGGACCCATGAGCCAGCAAACTCAGCGTTTCAAAGGCGGCATGAGATCGAAAGCAAAAGGCAAGTGACAAAATATCAGGAGCCAAAAATAATCCAAGAAAAGAAACTTTATTGTGCATAGAGGATGACATGCGGGTCCCATTTAGCAGCAGCGGTCTCAACGTTTCAAATGCGGCTTGAGATCAAAAGAAAAAAAAGTTGATTGTACATAGAGGATGACATGCGGGTCCCACGAGTCAGCAGCTTACTCAACGTTTCCAAGGCGGTAGGGGATCAAAAGAAAAAGGCAAGTGACCAAAAATGAGGGTGAAAAATAATCCAAGAAAAGAAACTTTTATTGTACATGGAGAATTGCATGCGGGTCCCATTTTGCAGCGGTCCCAACGTTTCAAATGCGGCTTGAGATCAAAAGAAAAAGAAAGTAGCCAGAAATTAGGGGTAAAAAAACTCCAAGAAAAGAAAGTTGATGGACATAGATGATGACATGCGGGTCCCATGAGCCAGCAGATTAGTCAACGTTCCAAGGCGGCATCAAAAGAAAAAAGAAATAGCCAAAAATCAGAGGAAAAAATCCAAGAAAAGAAATTTTATAGTACATAGAGGATGACATGCGGGTCCCATGAGCCAGCAGGTTCCTCAACGTTTTCAAAGGCGGCATGAGATCGAAAGAAAAAGGCAAGTGACCAAAAATCAGAGGGTGAAACATAATCCAAGAAAAGAAACTTTTATTGTACATAGAGGATGACATGCGGGTCCCATTTTGCAGCAGCTGTCCCAACGTTTCAAATGCGGCTTGAGATCAAAAAAAGAAAGTAGCCAGAAATTAGGGGGTAAAAAAACTCCAAGAAAGGAAAGCTTTATCGTTCATACAGGCTGACATGTGGGACCTATGAGGCAGCAGAGTCCTCAACTTTCAAAGGCCGCAGGGGATCAAAAGAAATAGGAAATAGCCAAAAATCAGAGGGTGAAAAAAACCCAAGAAAATGAACTTTTGTAGTACATAGAGGATGACATGCGGGTCCCATGAGCCAGCAGGTTCCTCAACGTTTCAAACGTGGCATGAGATCGAAAGAAATAGGCAAGTGACCAAATATCAGGATCCAAAGATAATCCAAGAAAAGAAACTTTATTGTACATAGAGGATGACATGCGGGTCCCATTTAGCAGCGGTCTTAACGTTTCAAATGCGTCTTGAGATCAAAAGAAAAAAGTTGATTGTACATAGAGGATGACATGCGGATCCCATGAGCAGCACCAACGTTTCAAAGGCGCAGGGGATCAAAAGAAAAAGGAAATAGCCAAAAATCGGAGGGTGAAAAAAACAAAGAAAATAAACTTTTATAGCACATAGAGGATGACATGCGGGTCTGAGCCAGCAGGTTCCTCAACGTTTCAAACGTGGCATGAGATCGAAACAAAGGCAAGTGACCAAATATCAGGATCCAAAAATAATTCAAGAAAAGAAACTTGATTGTACATAGAGGATGACATGCGGGTCCATTGAGTCAGCAGCTTACTCAACGTTTCCAAGGCGGCAGGGGATCAAAAGAAAAAGGAAATAGCCAAAATCAGAGGGTGAAAAAAATCCAAGAAAATAAACTTTTATAGCACATAGAGGATGACATGCGGGTCCCATGAGCCAGCAGGTTCTCAACGTTTCAAACGTGGCATGAGATCGAAACAAAAAGGCAAGTGACCAAATAGGAGCCAAAAATAATTCAAGAAAAGAAACTTGATTGTACATAGAGGATGACATGCGGGTCCCATGAGTCAGCAGCTTACTCAACGTTTCCAAGGCGGCAGGGGATCAAAAGAAAAAGGAAATAGCCAAAAATCAGAGGGTGAAAAAATCCAAGAAAATAAACTTTATAACACATAGAGGATGACATGCGGGTCCCATGAGCCAAAGGTTCCTCAACGTTTCAAACGTGGCATGAGATCGAAAGAAAAAGGTAAGTGACCAAATATCAGGAGCCAAAAATAATTCAAGAAAAGAAACTTGATTGTACATAGAGGATGACATGCGGGTCCCATTTAGCAGCAGCGGTATCACCGTTTGAGAGGCTGCATGGGATCGAAAGAGAAAGGCAATTGACCAAATATCAGGAGCCAAAAATAATTCAAGAAAAGAAAGTTTTATAGTACATAGAGGATGATATGTGGGTCCCATTTTGCAGCAGCGTACTCAATGTTTCCAAGGCGGCACAGGACCAAAAGAAAAATGTAGTAGCCAGAAATCAGGGGGTGAAAAAAATCCAAGAAGAAAGATTTCAATTGGGCTGCATCTGGACATCTGGGCCTTCGAACTATCGTGCTTGGCCTTTTGACTCGTACAATTTCAGCCCACTCCAAAACAGGAAAGTTCGGAATTTTCTAAACAAAACAGGAAAGTCCTATGCTTCGCAAAAACAAAAAAACAAGGAGATTCAACATATAAGTTTGTTTATGTAAAAATAAAGATTTAATTTATCCGTTTGAAATAGCTCAGAGCGCAATACACTGTTTATTGTCTGCAAAATAATCAAGATATCACATGTTTGTTCTACGGGGAGGCTGACATCGGGGACCCATGAGCCAGCAGCGTCGTCAACGTTTTAAAGGCGGCAGGGGATGGAAAGAAAAAATAAACCAAAAAATCTGTTGGTAAAAAATCCAAGAAAAGAAACATTTTCGTTCTAAGAGGATGACATGCGGGACCCATGAGGCAGCAGCATCCTCAGTGTTTATTGTTCATAGAGGCTGACATGTGGGACCCGTGAGCCAGCAGCGTCCTCAACGTTTTAAAGGCTGCAGGAGATTTTAAAAAAAAATAGCCAGAAATTAGAGGTCAAAAAAACTCCAAGAAAGGAAACATTTATTGTTCATAGAGGCTGACATGTGGGACCCATGAGCCAGCAGAATCCTCTAAGTTTCAAAGGCTGCAGGTGATCAAAAGAAAAAAGGAAGTAGCCAAAAATTAGGGGTAAAAATAATTCGAAGATAGGAAACTTTTATTGTTCGTAGATGATGACATGCGGGACCCATGAGCCAGCAGCTTAACGTTTCAAAGGCGGCATGAGATCGAAAGAAAAGGCAAGTGCCAAATATCAGGAGCCAAAGATAATCCAAGAAAAAACTTTATTGTACATAGAGGATGGCATGCGGCAAGCGGTCTCAACGTTTCAAATGCGGCTTGAGATCAAAAGAAAAAGAAAGTTGATTGTACATAGAGGATGACATGCGGGTCCCATGAGTCAGCAGCTTACCCAACGTTTCCAAGGCGGCGGATCAAAAGAAAAAGCAAATAGCCAAAAATCAGAGGGTGAAAAAAATAAAGAAAATAAACTTTTATAGTACATAGAGGATGACATGCGGGTCCCATGAGCCAGGGTTCCTCAACGTTTCAAACTTGGCATGAGATCGAAAGAAAAAGGCAAGTGACCAAATATGAGGAGCCAAAAATAATTCAAGAAAAGAAAGTTTTATAGTACATAGAGGATGACATGCGGGTCCCATTTAGCAGCAGCAGATCACCGTTTGAGAGGCGGCAGGGATCAAAAGAAAAAAGAAATTGCCAAAAATCAGAGGGTGAAAAAAACCAAGAAAATGAACTTTTATAGTACATAGAGGATGACATGCGGGTCCCATGAGCCAGCAGGTTCCTCAACGTTTCAAACGTGGCATGAGATCGAAAGAAAAAGGAAGTGAAATATCGAGCCAAAAATAATTCAAGAAAAGAAAGTTTTATAGTACATAGAGGATGACATGCGGGTCCCATTTAGCAGCAGCGGTATCACCGTTTGAGAGGCGGCGGGGATCAAAAGAAAAAGAAATTGCCAAAAATCAGAGGAAAAAAAACCAAGAAAATGAACTTTTATAGTACATAGAGGATGACATGTGGGTCCCATGAGCCAGCAGGTTCCTCAACGTTTCAAACGTGGCATGAGATCGAAAGAAAAAGGCAAGTGAAAAAATATCAGGAGCCAAAAATAATTCAAGAAAAGAAAGTTTTATAGTACATAGAGGATGACATGGTCCCATTTAGCAGCCATTATCAGCGTTTGAGAGGCGGCAGGATCGAAAGAAAAAAGAAATTGCCAAAAATCAGAGGGAAAAAAACCAAGAAAATGAACTTTTATAGTACATAGAGGATGACATGCGGGTCCCATGAGCCAGCAGGTTCCTCAACGTTTCAAACGTGGCATGAGATCGAAAGAAAAAGGCAAGTGAAAAAATATCAGAGCCAAAATAATTCAAGAAAAGAAAGTTTATAGTACATAGAGGATGACATGCGGGTCCCATTTAGCAGCAGGGTCCCAACGTTTGAAATGCTGGAGGGATCAAAAGAAAAAGAAATTGCCAAAATCAGAGGGTGAAAAAAACCAAGAAAATGAACTTTTATAGTACATAGAGGATGACATGCGGGTCCCATGAGCAGGTTCCTCAACGTTTCAAACGTGGCATGAGATCGAAAGAAAAAGTCAAGTGAAAAAATATCAGGAGCCAAAAATAATTCAAGAAAAGAAAGTTTTATAGTACATAGAGGATGACATGCGGGTCCCGTTTAGCAGCAGCGGTATCACTGTTTGAGAGGCGGCAGGGGATCGAAAGAAAAGGCAAGTGAAAAATATGAGGAGCCAAAAATAATTCAAGAAAAGAAAGTTTTATAGTACATAGAGGATGACATGCGGGTCCCATTTAGCAGCAGCGGTATCACCATTTGAGAGGCTAGGATCGAAAGAAAAAGGTAAGTGACCAAATATGAGGTGTCAAAAATAATTCAAGAAAAGAAAGTTTTATAGTACATAGAGGATGACATGCGGGTCCCATTAAGAAACAACGGTATCACCGTTTGAGAGGCGGGGATCGAAAGAAAAGGCAAGTGACCAAATTTGAGGTGCCAAAAAACTCCAAGAAAAGAAAGTTGATTGCACATAGAGGATGACATGCGGGTCCCATTTAGCAGCAGCGGTCTCAACGTTTCCAAGGCGGCAGGGGATCAAAAGAAAAAGGAAGTAGCCAGAAATCGTCAAAAAAAATCCAAGAATAGAAAGAATTTTGGTTCATAGAGGATGACATGGGACCCATGATCCTGCATCGTAAACGGCTCGATCGGAGAACGTTGAACGAGATGGCGCGATCTAGAAAAAAACAATGCCAGAGAGGCTGCCATGTGGGCCCTACATCCCTGGGCGGTGCGGATTTGCGTTGACTCGGCCGGCGAACCCGAGAATTCGCGATGCACCACGTCCCGGGCCACCATACGCGACGTTTTGGCCGCTTTCGTCGGGCTAGGTGGCCTCAAAAACGAGAAAAAAAAAGTTTTGACATGAACCACGGAGGGACCAAAAATCGTCGGCCATGGTGCACCAAACCACGACGCGACTTCAACTTCGTCGGCCATGGCAACTTTTCTTGTAGTTTTACTTCACGGGATCCAGCTATGGCAGCTGACCCCGAACTCCATCCTCCACCTATCCATCTTTGTCACCGTCTGCGAAGCCTTCCCGCATTGACCCTCACCGGGGTCTTTGAGAAGATCTTCTATGTGAAGCGCCATAACGACAAAGAACGGCCCCCCGTCGTCGGTGGCGCCCGCTTTGTTGTCGGAAGGAGGTTTCACTACTTTGATTACCCAATGAAGGAATTTGTCCAGGCCTGCAACAAGTGGTTTTATCTACGAGATCCTTCAGTATCTGGGCGATGCTCAAACCTTCCTCCCTTTGAGGACAAACTGATTGCTAAGCCGAAGAAATCCTGGCAAAACACCCTTTCTCCCGACGAAAGATTGATGGCCGATGTGCTATTCGATCAAATAGTCGCTCGAAGAATACGGGAGGCTTGACGATGTGCGGCACTGAGGTAGTCTCAGTGTTCCTACAACGTCGAGTGCAACCGTTAATGTCTCGCCCCCATCAACTATGGCTTTATTCGGGCAAGGATGATGAGTCCAGGGTTAGCTCTGCCGATTTTCGGCCGATGATCTCCGAGACGAAGTCCGCCGCTTGACGTGCCTTAGTATGAAGGAC
This sequence comes from Lolium multiflorum, assembly GCA_030979885.1. Taxonomy (NCBI): domain Eukaryota; kingdom Viridiplantae; phylum Streptophyta; class Magnoliopsida; order Poales; family Poaceae; genus Lolium; species Lolium multiflorum. The sequence goes on from CM061749.1 coordinate 127,559,878, forward strand.
AACATCGTCCCGATATCAGCTCGTCTCCTCCTCATGATGCTGACCATCCTCCAACCGAGGTAATCCTTCATTTGTTTTTACTTCTCATCCCTTTTTCTGTTGTATCTCACCAATCTCTTTTTCTTTGAAAGGCGCTTGCAGCTGCCCGATGCTATCCTCCTACACCCGAAAGCGGTGTGGTATTAGAGGATGATGACGAAGATTCTGATGGAACCGAGGATGCCCATCATGTCCTTGAGGACAGCGATGTCCAAGGGGAAGAGGCTACTGAAGATGACGCCTTCATCAGGAGTAGGCGTCGGAAGCAGGTACACGATGACCTTATCGCTTCGGCTGAATCAAGTCCTCGCGGAGGAGATAATGATGCCGATGATCCGCCCGCCTCCTTGGTGAAGGCCAACAAGCATCTTCGAGAGATGACCTTGACCTATGAGTGTTTCTTACTCCTTCCTTAATTTATTCCCCGTCATCTCGTATGCTAACTGCGCATCGTTTTTAAGTACCGATGATGATGATGATGAAGTCCCTCTTGCAAAGAGGGCCAAATTTGTCTCCGAGAGAGCCGTATCGCAAAAGAATCTAATCCTTCACCCGCAAAATCTCCTTCACGAACGGCCGTAGAGAAGGTTCCAGTGTCGACAGTTATCCCTCCTGGCGACGTTCCTGCTTCATCGGCTGGTCGCGATCATGTAGTATTTCACTGCTTCATTTTGCTGGATTCCTTTATCGGCTGGATCCTTATGATTCTATCTTGTCGCAGCGATCTACGCCACGCTCGATTGTGGTGGAGTTCGTCGAAGAGTTCACCCGATTAGAGATTGAGAATCCCCAACTCGAAAGATCATAGTCTTCGGCTGATCAGGGCTGGAGGCCAACAGGCTTGCCACGATGCCAAGAACGAGACGTCTTCGAAGGAGGAGAAGCTGAAGCAGTTGCTGAAGGATGAGCAGGATGCCACACGCAGCTAGCCGACCGTAATTGACAAAAGCGTAGCTGGCGCCCTTCGCGAGTCCATCAAGGATTTATTAGGTAAAACCCGTAATTCGCCGTTTTCTGTCTTGGTGTTTCTGTTATTGATTACTGATCTGCCTTTTCAGATGCTGCCGACTTAACCGTCACCCATCGCCATCAGCTTCGAGAGGATTCTATACGACGCCTTGTCGCTTGCTGCCGAGTCTAACATCCAAGTGCTTGGTCTTTTGAAAAAGGCCAAAGGGGCGCCGCGAGGTTATACTCGATGATCTTCCCGAAGATGAAGGAGGACAAGACTCTCGACGATATGGCGGCTCTTTCCTTGTTGATCCTTCCGAGCCTGTGGAGGTATTGAAACGCCGCAGCCGTTTATTTGGGGCGGTTCTCACTTTCCAACTGCTCATGGCCATGGGATGGAATCAAATTTGGAGGAGTTGTCCAAAAACGTTGCCTGTCGATGACGAAAATAACTTAATCGATCTTGAACCTTACAAGCGATCAGCAGTTACTTGTGCGAACCGACTTCTGAAGCTGGTGGATGAAGCTCAAGCCAAGCCTGCTCCCGAATCCGCCCCTGGCTCGTCATCAGCGAATCCTTGAACTTTTTATTTGACTTGTTGTAAATAAGACTAGTCTTAACTTCGTTGTAGTTCAATTTTATTTCTCGGCCCTGTTGCCAATTTGAACATGCTTTTGAATGTATCACATATGCTCCGGCGCTCCCGATGGGAGTTTTTACTTTAATACTCATTCAAATTAAGGGATTGCACCGTAGATTCCTCCGTCTTCCTCTCGTTCGGGCTTTTTCCGAATCCTTCAAGCGATGATGAATCAAGCCTGCTCGCGCTTGCGTGACCAGGTGTCTAGTTTAGACAGAGATATCACTTCTCTTCGTGCGATGGCGGCCTTGGTGAAGAAAAAAGGGGAGATGGCGAAGCTATCGAACAGTACGCTCTTGATGGTCTCCATATTGCTACCGAAAGTTTGGGCCGTAAGTATTGACCATGTTTCTGCTTTCTCCAACAGTTTCGAATATTCCTTAACTGGTTCCTATTCCTTTTCAGTTGTAGCTTCAGATGCAGCTGAGGAGAACAAAAAGATCCACTATGGTTGAAGCAATGACTGACGTTGCGCACCCGAATCATGGCTTGTGGCTGCATCGTCCGAAGGCTGTTGTCATGGCGAAGTTTAAGTATCGGGTGGGGAAGGCGCATTATTACTTTGATAAGTTCCACGCTCATCTCACGATGGTTTGGAACACCTTGTTTCCCCTAGACCAAGCACCTGAAACCTTATCTGCCTTGTTCACCCGATTCAAGTCTCCCGAAAGGATTCGACAGTTGGTGCGGAGGAACTCCTGGCTGGTGCGGAGCTTGCTTTTGCTTCGATATTGGCATGTTACCCGTCTCTAGACTTTGGGAGTCGTAGCAACACTGAGAAGAGCTTGGGCCAGTATTATGATGCCGCTAGGGGTCCTGCATACAACACAGCTTCGAATGGAGTCGCAAGGCCTCGAGAAGGGGATCCGCGCCCATTGGGACCAAGGAGCTCGACTATGAATGCAATAGCTTTAATTCCTGCATAAGATTATTTTGTATAACTTAATATGCATTGTACGCTATGTTAATTCGATTGATATTTTATTTGTCGGGGGCGGCTGAGTGATCAGTTCAACCTGCTCTCCCGACGACTTCGTTGAATTATGCAATGTTATTGCGAAGCCTTTGTGTAAGTTTTGTAAGAGCGAGACCCGTCGACTTAGTCGAGGGAATTAGACGCTTGGCATCGTCACACGGTGCACCGGTTTGAGCCTTATTTTGTGATAATGTAACCATCGACTGCAGCACTCGCGTATTTTCTCGAGGCTTGGATTGGTTGTTTTCTTTTTGTGTGCCACTAATCTTAGCTCTCGTTGAGAGTATTTAATTAATGACACTGCGTGTTTTCTGGGCCAGCGCTCCCGATGGGAGTAAGAGCCGAAGGTAGGGGCCGCAGTCGACCTGTTCAGGTGGCCTAAATTGAAGAGAAGGAGACAGAGAACCTGATTAAAACTTTATTCATAAAGAAAACACCTTAAAGGCTATTGAAATAATAAAACAATTGCGCCCTATGTATAGAACCGTCGCAGGTGTGCGATATTCCATGGGTTTTCGACATCTTTTCCCGAAGTTGGATTTTTGAGCCTGTACGCTCCTCCTGGTATCACTTCAGTGACGATGTAAGGTCCTTCCCATGGAGACTCGAGTTTCGAGGGTCTTTTTTGTTTCAGCTACCATATCTCCAACGCTGAAGCATCGATTGCGTATTCGTCGACTGTGGTAGTTCCTCAGCGCCTGCTGGTATACCGTGGTTCTGGCTAAAGCAATGTCTCGAGCTTCATCTAGTAGGTCTACAGCATCTTGCAGTGCGATGTTGGAAGAGGGTTCTGTGTATGCCGTCACTCGAGGTGCTTCGAATCGAACATCAGCTGGTAGGACTGCTTCGGCTCCATGTACCAGAAAAAATGGGGTGTACTGCGTCGACCTGTTAGGCGTGGTACGCAAACTCCAAAGTACTGATGGTAACTCTTCGACCCAAGCTCCCTCTGCGCCTGTAAGGCGTTTCTTGAGGCCATCCCCTATTAGACCATTGATCCTTTCCACCTATCCGTTTGTTTGTGGGTATTTCACTGGAGGCACTCTAGCTTTATTCCCCCGTCATCACAAAACTCTAATTCTTGGAGTCAAAGTTAGTCCCGTTATCTGTGACGATACTGTGAGGCACGCCGAATCGACATGTTATTTCCTTGAAGAATTGGACTGCTGTTTTTGCCTTCTGGTTTCGTACTGGTACTGCCTCGATCCACTTTGTGAATTTGTCGACTGCGACTAATAAGTACGTGTGTCCTCCAGGCGATGATCTCGGCAGTGGTCCAACTTGATCGAGTCCCCATTGGGCGAACGGCCATGCCAAGGGTATCGTCATTAGGTCTGTTGCAGGGGCGTGCGGTTTTGGGGAAAACCGTTGGCAAGGGTCGCACTTCATGACCAGATCTCGAGCATCCGATGCCGCTGTTGGCCAGTAGAATCCTGCCCTGAAGGCTTTTGCTACGAGAGCCCTACTTCCCGCATGATGCCCGCAAGTTCCCTCGTGTATCTCGTGCAGCAATGCTCTTCCACTGCCGATGGCAATGCATCTTTGGAAGATACCTGGAAATGCTGCGCTTGTAGAGTTCACCGTTTACTATGCAGAGCTTTCATCGTCTCGACGATTCGTTTTGCTTCCACTGAACTGGTAGTCTCCGCTTTGTTAGTACGCCAGAACGGTTTAGTCCACAATGGCTCAAGGAGGAGGACCTGTTCGGCCGGGAGAGTTGGGTTTCGTTGACAACTTGGTGCCGCGGGTTTGCCTCTCCGTTTCCTACTACCTGCTTTGGAGGTGCCGGCGTTTCTCTTTATTGAATGCTGATTGATCACCTCGTAGAATACTCCATCTGGAATGGGAGAACACATGGAGCCGATGTTTGCTAAGGTGTCGGCTTCCTCGTTGCTGGCTCTGCCGATATGTTTGAGCTCACACCCCTCAAATTTGGCTTCCATATTTTGATACAGCTGCCGATAGGCGATCATGTTGTCGCTAACTGCGTCGCACAGATTCATCGATCACACTTCACCAAGTTTGATTCTCCGTAGACTTTCTGTGCGAGTCGCCCCACATGCCTTTGCCATCTTCATTCCATGCAAGCTTCATATTCTGCTTCATTGTTTGTCGGCAGAGAGAAGTTACGTAGTATGTACTTCATCTTATCTCCTTGTGGTGATATCAGCACCACTCCTCGCGCCTCGTGCTTCGTTTCGACCCGTCGAAATACATTATCCATGATCCCGACATGTCGGGTGCCACCGGTAACTGGGATTGAATCCAGTCCACTACAAAGTCCTGGGAGGATTTGGGATTTTATCGCCGTTCGATTAACGTAAGTTATGTCGTGAGGTGCTATCTCGATAGCCCATTGGGACACTCGACCCGTGGCCTCTGGATTGGTCATTATATTTTTCAACGGCGCCCTCACTCACGACGACACAATCGGATGCTCGGGGTAAAGTAGTGCCTTATTGCGGGCTGACCTCCATACTGCATATGCCAGCTTCTGATGATGAGGGTACCTCTGTCTTGCGGGTGTGAGTACTTCGCTGAGATAGTAAACGGGCCTCTGCACGCCATGAACTCTCCCTGCTTCTTCTCGTTCGACGACCAAGACGCTTACCGAAGACTTGAGAGCCGTCGCGGCTATATACATGAGCAGCGTTTCCTTCTCGCGGGGGGTTACAAGGACTGGAGATGTCGACAAGATTTTCTTCAGGTTGTCGAAGGATTCCTGCGCCTCCTTTGTCCACTCGAATTTTTCTGATTTTTTCATCAAGTTGTGGAAAGGCAAAGTTTTTTCTCTCTAATTTGGCAATGAACTTGCTGGAGCGCTGCTAGACGTCCCCGCCAATTGCTGCACTTGATGCAGATTCTTTGGCGGCTCCATGTCGAGAATAGCTTTGATTTTCAAAGGGTTGGCTTCGATCCCCCTGGCCGAGATGAAGTATCCTAGCACTTGCCCCCCTGGTACTCCGAAGAAGCATTTCTTGGGGTTTAACTTTGATCTTGTACCTGCCTAGGTTATCGAAGGTCTCCCGCAAATCGTCGACGAGGGTGGCAGTGTGCTTTGTTTTTACCACGATATCGTCGATGTAGACTCTTCGATGTTTCGCCCGATCTGCTCTCCAAGGCAAGCTTGCATGCAACGTTGATAAGTTGCTCCTGCGTTTTTCAACCCGAAGGTCATGACGTTGTAGCAGAAAACGCCGTGTGGGGTGATGAATGCGTTAGTTCCCGATCTTCCTTCTTCAACTTGATCTGGTTATATCCGTAGTAGGCATCGAGGAAGGAGAGGCGGTCGCATCCGGCTGTGGAATCAACTATCTGGTCGATTCTAGGCAGCGGGAAGTGGTCTTTCGGACAGTGTTTGTTGAGGCCGGTGTAATCGATACACATACGCAGAGCGGTGGTGTCCTTCTTGGGTACCATGACAGGGTTAGCCACCCACTCTGATTCCTTGAGCTCTCGGATGAATCTGCTTTACTTAAGTCGATTGGATTTCACCAATCACTCTCCTCTTTGGGTTCTGAGAATCGACGCATCGACTGCTGCACTGGTTTGGCTGTCGGGTCAACATTAAGGGCGTGCTCAGCGAGTTCCCTGGGGATACCTGGCATGTCGGATGGTTCCCATGCAAATATCTCCCAGCGCTCACGGAGGAACTCGATGAGCGCGCCTTCCTATGCGACCGTAAGGTCAGCCGATATATTGACCGTTTTCTTCGGGTCAGTGGGATGCACCTGCAGCTTCTTGGCTTCCTTTGCAGTGTCGAACTCATCGGATCTTACGTTTCGGTTGTCGGCTGGTGGCTGCGTATGATCCACGGCTGCGTCGATCGCATTGAGTTCCTCCTTAGCGCCGAATTTTGGCGATCTTCCTCGGGAAGTCCCTGTCACAGGTGTCCGATCGAGCGAAACTCCCGTGAACGGTTATTGGGGTTCCGTTGTTGCCTGGCATCTTCAGTTTTAGGTACGCATAATGAGGCACGGCCATAAACTTGGCAAACGCCGGCCTGCCGAGGATGGCATGATACTGAGACTCCCAGTCGACAACTTCGAACTCGATCTTTTCTCTTCTGAAATTGGTGGGCGTGCCGAAGACCACATCCAATGACGTTTTTCCAAGAGAGTAAGCTGTCGAGCTCCAGATAATGCCGTGGAATCCCCGTGTCGGACTCCTCAGCATATCGACTGCTAAACCCATTGCTTTACTGTGTTGGCGAACAGTAGGTTTAAGCCGCTTCCTCCATCCATGAATACTTTGCTCATGTTGTACCCTCCGATCTGCGCCTCGAGGACTAGAGCTGCGTGGCCTGGTCTAGGGACAGCTTTCGGGTGATCTGTCCTGTCGAAGGAGATACTTTGTTCTGACCAGTCGATGAATTCGGGTGTGTCGACCATAGCGACTTCTGCGTACTTCACTTCTCGCGAGAATTTCTTGATTTCCCTTTTTGAAAAGCTGGTTTTATGGATCATGCTGACCTGCCCGCGCGGTTCTGGGAATACTCGGTTGGTACATACTGCCCTTCTCCATTATTGGTTCGTACGGTTCCTGCAGACATATGGCTCTGCGCGGGATAGCTGTAGGATCTTGCCTTCTTCTCCATTATGCGAACTCTTTGATATAGCTTCACTCCCAGGTCATCGCAGAATCGTCGAATCTCCAGAAGTGTCAGGCAGCTCCTCAATAGGTGACCGGATTTCTCCGACCGTCCTTGGGGTCGACATAGGGAGTGGGAGATGGCATGGCGCATCGAGTTGTCTGTGGCTGATAGGTGCGGTGGAACGAGCGGCCGTGATCGATTTCATACGTCTCTCCCCGTTCTCGTTCTTCATGGTATAATTCCTTTCGCCTTTCTTTTCGCCCCCGTTGTGGGATCGAGGCTCCTCGGCTGCCTCCATGCGTGCTTCTGGGTGGAATTCCCAAGGTTGCTGCCAAGGTATCCTCTCGTTGAGACCGAGGGCCCCAAACTGGACGGGACCGTCCCTGATGTAAGCAGCCTCCGGAGTCAATGATGAACCGGACGCCTCCAAAGGTAGTGTGGTCATGCCGTCGTCACCCATTCTCTGCAGGAGTCGGTGACGGCTTGAGTGTGAGACGAATCCTCGAAGGGTCCGCAACGGATCGGACTGCTTGGTTCCCTGGAGGTGTTGGTGACTCGAGCACGAACGCTGCAGATGTGACTGGTACTGCCGATGCCCTGCCTTGTGCCGACAGGGTTCCCACAGACGGCGCCAATTGTCGAGGGTGCTCCTCGGCAATGCCCTCCGATAGGGGCTTAGGGTTGACGGAATCCTGCAAGCTGACACGAGACATCGGTACACAGACAAGCGGGGAGAGCGATTTACCCAGGTTCGGGGCCCTCGATGAGGTAAAACCCTTACGTCCTGCCTGTCTGTTCTTGATTATGATGAAAACAGTGTTACAATGGGGTGCCGAATAGTTCGGCTGTGATCTCGTCGAGATAGCTAATCGCTAGGGTAACCTAGTTCTAAGCTTCTGTTGGCTAAGATCGCTAAGATTGATTGTGTCCCTCGATAGCCCCTCTCCTGGCCTTTATATAGGTGGCCAGGTCCCGAGAGATCTCATCGAGTACGAGTAGGTTTACAATAGATCTATCTTCAAGCTTTCCTTGTTTAGCTTCCTCCGTGCCTTGAACTCCAAGCAATCTTCCGCCGCACCGGCCCTAGTGGCCCACCTAGCCTTCAGTACCTCCCGTGGGCCTTCCATCTAGTCCGTATAGGGTAGAGCAACACCGGTTATCCGAAGGGTAATGCCCACGTCATACACCAAACTAATTAAATGTGTATACAACACAAAAACCGAAAAAAATCTACTGAAGAACAACAATATGTATTCACTAAGAAAAGAGAATAATAGAAAAACTAACAACGGACCAACACCTGAAAACACGT